>CP125978.1:160268326-161726900 GCA_030063025.1 Avena longiglumis | reverse complement strand
GGTCGCTAAGGTTATGATACGCTTCTCATCGCTCATCGACGCTTATCGCCGTCGACATCGCCCAAATATGCGCTGCGCCGTATAACGCCAATCAGACGCACGCATTTGTGCTCGGCGCTAAAAAAATCCCTATCACCTGGCTATTCATTGTGGTGGGGCATGGACATGGTAGGCCCTTCAAAGAAGCGCCCCTCTGCTACACCCACACGCTTTGGTCGCCGCCGCACAAATTCCATCAAGTGGTGGAGGTTGCCAAATTCGATCAAAATCGACGGGAAGACCGCCACTGTACCTTCCTGCCGCGAGCTCGCGCCCTTCCTTTCACGGTTTCTCATGACAACATCATCACGGACCACGGCATTCAACTTCGCCATGAGGTATTTATGGTACAGATTACGAAGAGCATCGCCTCCGGCTCGACCTCAAGGCGTCGTTGCCCACCCGGAATCAACGGCCAGCGAACGAGCCAACCAAAGCATCTCCATAAGCTCAAGCGACTCAAGTACTACTCGAAGCGACGCATGGTGTCAAGGTCGAGGAGTTGCCCTCGTCATCTGGGGATCCTGGACCTCAACAACAATGATCGACGGGATTCACCCCCTTCTTCATGGTCTACGGTGCAAAGGCCATGCCCACCGACTCGAACACGACTCGCCATGTAGTCGTCCACTATACTGAGGTCGCAAAACGAGCTGCCCGTCCAAGATGGGGTCGACTACCGACGAAGCACGCCGACCGGCCGTCACGCACCGCCATATACTGGAAGAAGGACCGCACACCGCTACCACGGCCGGGCGGGTGAAAGTCGTGCACCTTCCAGAAGGCGGGCACGGCGTACTACGCCTCATCCAGGACAAGAAGGATGCACGCTTTCCCCTCCGTGGGAAGGCGATTCGCTTATAGAAGCTGCACTAGGCAACGACGCCATTACCTCATCGACGTCTGCTGAGGACGGCGAACTCGACGCTTAATTATGGAATGTAAACCTCCTCGAAGTTCTACCCTGAACCCCACACATGTACTCTCCAACGCTATGAAATAAAAAGAAATGGTTACCGCAACTTGTGCTTACTCTCCATGACTTGTGCCACTCAGACCAGAAAACAGCGTTATGCTAAACGCAGAAGTCAACCTTTGGTACAGCGATCGGTACAAGCAGTAGTGCAAGAGCACGAATCACTTCAGGTCTTGCATCGCCCACTAATAACGCCAACCTGGAGCCCCATTGAGTCGCCTAGCTCGACCGGTTCTACGAGCCAAGACAATCGCCTCGCTTCTCAAATGACCTGGTCCTCCGTGATCCTCGGCATAGCGACTCGAGGCGGTTAAGTACCACGCTGGGACCAAGACCGCTCACGGCGTCAGGAAAACGCCAAGTAAGAGAGCATGCCCAGACTCTCATGGCTACCGACCACGGGCTGTGCAGGAGTGACGCCACACCAACGCGCTTAAGTCCTCCACCTCCCTTGCGTCGCACCTAGAACGACCAAGTACCACGCTCGGGGACTCGGCCACCCGACCTCGTGTAACACCCTCAGAATCGGACCTATGCAAGTTTTAGCGAAATCCGCCAAACCCGCGTAGAAACGATTCAAAGGTGCCCACCAGTACTTTCGCATGCGGTGAAAACGAAGTAATAACATTACACAACAGTCTCGATGGGACCCACGAGCTATATATATATAACAAATGACTAATGAGTCAAGAATACGATATAATATACAAAGATCCAAATCACCTTGAAAATGTTAGAGCGTCCGATACGACAAGATGCAAATGGGGCTAAGACCAAGAATAACCAATGGCGCCCATAACCCTGCCGCAGCACGAAGGTAACTCGCTAACGCGCCGTTCTCAAAAAACCTCGCTTAAACAAAAGGGGTGCCGATAAAGGGCAAAGGAAAAAGAAGGGCAAGATCGAGGCAAAGACATGGCGAGGCTAGACCGGCGGTCGCCACATAGGTATGGTGGATCGAGCGGCAAAGATGCACTAAACAACCTATAGAGACTCGATACAATCAGCGGAAAAGCGGAGGGGTAAGAAAGACCTATTCGATCCAACCTGATACTAGCATCAAACAAACCCATCCTGGTGTTTCTCGATACCAAACGAGGAAGTCAACCGAGGAACTCACACGCTTGGCGCTTACTTATTTGGTTATCGTTGCGGCAATTACTAGTCGTGTTTAGATAATCATCGATAAAAAGCGATGGGCAATTTTAGTTAACCATTCCGTTATAGTTGCGCCAATTACTAATCGTGACATGTAGCATGAGATAAACCCATAACCCAAAGTTGTTGGTACTTTTATTCAGCCATTTCGTTGAAGGTAATACTTACTAGTCGATACAATTGTCATGGCAACCAAACAAGCACTTGTGGGCAGTATTAATTAGCCTTCCATTATAGTGAAGTTGATTACTAGTCATTATAAGTCAAATTTATAGCGAGAAACTTTAGTTATGCTTGTCTATGATCGAGATCTTGTGCTCCAAGTCGTCCATATCCGGACACGGCCAGAAGTTTTACCGTAAGGTGCACCAATAGCAACACACGCCGATCAACCTCGGAAAAACCAAAACAAAACCCAACGAGGCTTTCACGACCAACAATCACAGATTCAAATATTTGTAGGCCACCCATTGAGTAGATCCCATGCAGCGGAGTAAGCAAGCTCGAGGCGGACTCAAGGTTTACGACAATGGCTGTAAACGATTGGGAACCCGAAAGTGTGGCTGGCCTTGACGATACCGCGAAAATATTCCGCTTACCTAAACAGACAAAGGTGCTCCTCGCACAATTTAAATACGTAAAGTAGCATGGCATAAGTACGATTGTAAATAAAACCTCAAACTAGTTTGTGGCCCCAAGAAATAAGACGGAATCAAGCTCCTGCTCGGGGGTCCCATATACCTCCGGATGTGGATAGCGATAAATCAAGGAAGGTATCAAGTACTCGGGTCTTACGGACACAAGTGGGCGCTCGAGCCAAATATTTTCTATCACCCACCGATGCCTCGCTTATTTCAATTTTAGTTGTTAAACAGAATTTAAAGTGACGAAAAGTAAAACTAGAATCATCTCCAACAACAACATGCGGCAATACATCAACAAGCGGGCACATGGCGGCCTTACATCAGCACTTGAGCAAACAACTACGACGCAAGTCCAACTATCTACCAAACAATAGTTAATAGGATGTGTCCAAGGCAATATAGGGCTGCACGGTATATCGAGTACTAAACTAAAGCATCGCGACACGTATAGCAATAGATCAACGGAGGAATAAATACTATAAAGTAAGATAGGTAGAAAGAGGAGATGCTACCTGAAAACATGGTCGAAGGTTCATCCAAGATCGGGCGAAGCTCACATCAACTCAACGGCCTTATCATGAAGAAGCAAAACACTAGAAGGAACACGGATGCAATATTTAAGACAAAGGGAAGATCGGGCATGATGCATGTATGATGTATGGCATGGCAAAAGTAATGATGCAGTATTGGGTCATATTAGGTGGAACCGGGTCCCGACAATTAATTAGATGGTTCGAGTTATTTAGAAGCCCTTCAAATTAAATGTTGTTTAGCAATGTAGCAGATGGAGCTTACATACACATGTTTAAATGAGGCCAATATAAGGCTAGATTTGCCCGCATATGGGCCCCATATTTAATTGTTAGGTGAATCGGCATAAGGCCCCCAAACCACATGATAGGATGCATGCATGAACAATTATTATGCGACAAGTTGTATTTCAATTATAAAATAGGGTTTGCGGGAGAGGTTTCACACATTAAGGGCCTCGGCGAACTTGGGGTTCGGGGTTCGGGGTCCGTGGTCCAGTGGTCCAGATTCGACTTGCCCCTCGGCAGATCGTTCTCTTGATATCGGGGTAGTTCTTGTGGTATCCGTGGTCTCGGTGTCGGGGTGAAGTACTCGGTGTCGTGTGGTAGACCTTGTCACGTGTCGGGTTCGGACTCGGATCCGGCACGGTCTTAGTGCTCCGTCTTGATGTCGATGGCGAACTCGGGTTCGATGCGGGGTCCTTCGGAACCTTGAGGCGGTCTTGGCGTTCGGCATCTCGGTCCTCGGGTCGAGAGGGTACTTGTTGTATTCGTGTCGTGGCTCTTGTCGGGTTCACGGCTTGGCGCGAAATGGAGAACTTGGTGGTTCGAGGAGAAAGACCTTGGCGTCACATGTCGAGGTTGGCGGTGTCGGGTTCGCGTCGGAGGTCTTGTCGATGGATCCTCGGGTTCCTGGCTCCTTGAGGCGAACTTGGCGGCCGGTGTTCGTGTACTTGTTGGTGTCATGGCCACATGGGGACGGGGCTGTCGAGACTTGGTCGCCAACGCCACAGATGGAGCATCTTGACTGCAGGTGGGGACATGCCGAGGGCGCAAGAAGGTTATCTCCTGCCGGTTTTACGGATGAACGCCCTCGGCATGTAGGAGCCGCACCACCACGGACGGCGCAGGCAGGAGGCGAAAGGTCGGCGTCCATGGTTGCCGGCGGGGAGCTCAGGCGGGCAGTGGTGGCCAGCCGCGGAACGGGTCGCTAGGCGAAGGAGAGGCCAGCGGCGGCCGCGGCGCAAGGCGACAGCGGACTCGGTAGGCGGCTCGCGAAACTGCCGGAGGCGAAGGCAGCGGTGACTTCGGCTGGGCGGTGCGGTGAGGCCACGGCGGCTCCAGCGGCGTCCTGGCGGGCGGCGGCGCCGCCGGGAGGGGCTCGGAAGTGAGGCGGTACGGCCTGATTATAGAGCAGCGGTGGCAGGAGGTGGAGCCGCTGGGGGAAGGCGGCGGGCGGCGGGCGGCCGGAGCCATTGGCGGTGGTGGCGTGAGGCGGAGATGGGCGGCGGCCTTGGTCGCCGAGGCGGCAGCGAGGTCGTCGGGACGGAGGTCGGGCCGAAAGCTGGCGGAGGGAGGCGGAGCACGCAGTGGGGCGCGTCTGGCGGCGTGGGCGAGGGCATGGCGGCGGTGGCGGCGGGCTGCGCGGGAAGGCTGGGAGGTTGAGGCGTGGGAGGCGAGAGGAGGGCGGCGGCGAGCGAAGCGCGTGGCAGACTGGAAGGGAAAAGCGGCCGGCGGAGGCACAACGCCGAAGAAGGGGAGGGCATGGCGGCTCGAGGAGGAGGAAGAGGAGAGCGGCTGGGAGGTGAGTGGCGAGAAAGGAGGAAGGAGGGTGGAGGCCGGGCCCACGTGGGGGCACGCTGGTGGGGTCGTGGCGCGGGACCAAGGTGGCGATGGAGTGGAGTCGGGCGTGGGTGTGAGAGAGTGTGGGGGTTAGGGTGAGTGGGACCCAGGCGGGCCGGGGCTGTCGTGACAGGAAAAAAGAGGGAGAGAGAGGTCTGGCGGGGCCATTGACAGTGGGGCCAGGGGAGGGAAAAGAGAAGGGTGACAAGGGTGGGTGAAAGAGGAGGGTGGAAAAAAGAGGAGGATAGGTGGTGGCAGGTGGGTAGGTTTTGGGTGAGAGGGTGAGGTGGCGAGCTGAGAGTGGTGGGTAGGATAGGATTTGGTGGGACTAGGATTTAGGGGGGGGGGCTGTGTTAGTTTTTGTGTTTGTTTGGTTCTGTTCAAATTAAACAAAGCCACTTTGCAAAATAGTTTTTAGGGAAACAAAATATCCGATACGCTCGGGGTTTTGTGTTTGAAAATAAGAGGGGTGTTTGTACAAATCAAAACTAGGCTTTTCAAATAATGCAGACAAACAATGCATGATGATGACGATGCAATGCACAAAAACAACGCGATTTTCTAGTAGTGGTTTTGCGGGATGCCACAATTCGACACCACTAACAAGGGATCTCGCCCTCGAGATCCGCCTCTTGGCCGGAAGGGAGTCGGCGATCTGCATCTTCGCTTGGTAGATCCTCGCGACACCACTAACAAGAGGTCGTTGTCCGTGATCGTCGAGAGAACACTCAGGAACAAAAGGCGAAGGTAGAGGCATCAACAAATAAAGCCACCTCTAGCTTCGATGAAAAGAGGAACGATACATTCTAAATCCACTTCAATGTACAAAAGCGAATAGAAAGGGTAGTCGGCATGGGGGCCAATCCATCACGCACCCAAACTATTACTCTGCACAATCAGTGGAAAAGCGTGCAACCATTCTCGGAAACAGACTGAAGATCTCGACAAGCGATGTTCGGATCAAAGGAGTGATCAGATCTACGCGCCGGATCTAGCGTGAGGATGTCGCGTCGGAAACACCGGAAGGCACAAACAAAGAACAAAGGCGGCACCAGGGCGAAGGATTCCTCGGATAGCATGAAGACCGGATGTAGCAACACCGTTAGCGAAGAAGCGAAACCCTAAAGGTGCAATGAAAACCCAACCACGAGAATTCCTGGACTCGAAAGAGAAGAGCGTATTCAAAACACGTAGAGATAAGAGGAGAACAGCGGAGGGTAAGGAGTAAATCGGACCTAACCAGAACTATCCAACCGATTTTCAAAATAGTTTTGACACTCTACTTGCCGTTAGCTAGGTTATCCTCTGATTTGGACTTGTGAATGTCATAGCTTGCGCTCGATACCACTCAACACCCTCGAGAATCGGACCTATGCAAGTTTTAGCGAAATCGCCAAACCCGAAGAAGCGATTCAAAGGTGCCCACCAGGCACTTTCGTGCGGGTGGAAAACGAAGTAATAACATTACACAACAGTCCTCGATGGGACCCACAGAACAGATATATATAACAGCGACTCCATGAGTCAAGAATACAGATATAATATACAAAGATCCAAATCACCTTGAAAATGTTAGAGCGTCCGACTACGGACAAGATGCAAATGGGGCTAAGAGCCCTGAAGAATAACCAATGGCGTCCATAACCCTGCCCAGGCCAAGCTGGAAGGGTAACCCTGCTAACGGCGTCGTTCTCAAAACCTTAAACAAAGGGTGTCAAAGGGCAAAGGAAAAGAAGGAGCGTCGATCGAGGCAAGCATGGCGAGGCTAGAATTGGTCCTCGCCTACATAGGTATGGTGGGTGGCGGCAGCATGCACTAAACAACCTATAGAGACTCGATACAATCCGGCGGAAAAGCGAGAGGGGTAAGAAAGACCTATTCGATCCAACTCGATACTAGCATCAAACAAACCCATCTGGTGTTTCCCCTCGATACCAAACGAGGAAGTCAACCGAGGAACTCACATAGATTGGTTTACTTATTTGGTTATCGTTGCAGCAATTACTAGTCGGTTTAGATAATCATCCCGATAAAGTAGCGGTGGGCAATTTTAGTTAACCATTCCGTTATAGTTGCGTCAATTACTAATCGAATCTGGTAGCATGAGATAAACCCATAACCCGGTTGTTGGTACTTTTATTCAGCCATTTCGTTGTAGTTGCAATACTTACTAGTCGATACAATTGCATGGCGACAACCAAACAAGCACTTGTGGGCAGTATTAATTAGCCATTCCATTATAGTGAAGCTGATTACTAGTCATTATAAGTCAAATTTATAGCAAGAAACTTTAGTTATGCTTGTCTATGATCGAGAATCTTGTGCTCCAAGTCGTCCATATCCGCGGACACGGCTTTCGGAAAGTTTTACCCGCCGGGTGCACCAATAGCAACACACGCCGATCAACCTCGGAAAAACCAAAACAAAACCCAACGAGGCTTTCACCGAACAATCACATGATTCAAATATTTCAGGGCCACCCATTGAGTAGATCCATAGCGGAGTAAGCAAGCTCCGAGACGGACTCAAGGTTTGTGACAATGGCTGTAAACGACTGGGAACCCGAAAGTGTGGCTGGGCTTGTCGATACCGCGAAAATATTCCGCTTACCTAAACAGTACAGTGTGCTCCTCGCACAATTTAAATACAGAAAGTAGCATGGCATAAGTACAGGATTGTAAATAAAACCTCAAACTAGTTTGTGGCCCCAAGAAATAAGACGGAATCAAGCTCTGGCTCAGGGGGTCCCATATACCTCCCGGATGTGGATAGCGCGATAAATCAAGGAACAGGTATCAAGTACTCGGGGTCTTACGGGACACAAGTGGGCATTCGGAAACCAAATATTTTCTATCACCCACCGATGCCTCTGCTTATTTCAATTTTAGTTGTTAAACAGAATTTAAAGTGACGAAAAGTAAAACTAGAATCATCTCCAACAACAACATGCGGCAATACATCAACAACTGTGGCACATGGCGACGCACATCAGCACTTGAGCAAGCAACTACGACGCGCAAGTCCAACTATCTACCAAACAACAGTTAATAGGATGTGTCCAAGGCAATATAGGGCTGCACGGTATATCACAGGTACGGAAACTAAAGCATCGCGACACAGATAGCAATAGATCAACGGGAGGGAATAAATACTATAAAAGTAAGATAGGTAGAAAGAGGGAGATGCTCGCCTGAAAACATGGTCGAAGGTTCATCCGAAGATCGGGGCGAAGCTCACATCAACTCAACGGCCTTATCATGAAGAAGCAAAACACTAGAAGGAACACGGATGCAATATTTAAGACAAAGCGGAAGATCGGGCATGATGCATGTATGATGTATGGCATGGCAAAAATGCGATGCAATTAGGTCATATTAGGTGGAACGGGGTCCGACAATTAATTAGATGGTTCGAGTTATTTAGAAGCCCTTCAAATTAAATGTTGTTTAACAATGTAATGATGGAGCAGTTCGCTACACAAGTTTAAATGAGGCCAATATAAGGCTAGATTTGCCGCATATGGGCCCCATATTTAATTATTAGGTGAATCGGCATAAGGCCCCAAACCACATGATAGGATGCATGCATCAACAATTATTATGCGACAAGTTGTATTTCAATTATAAAATAGGGTTTGCGGAGGGTTCACACATTAAGGGCCTCGGCGAACTTGGGGGTTCCGGGTTGGGTCCGACAGGTCGAGGTCCGTGATTGACGGTCTCGGCGGTATCGTTCTCGGATATCGGGGGTAGTTCTTGTGGTATCCGTGGTCTCGGTGTCCGGGGTGAAGTACTCGGTGTCCGTGTGGTAGACCTTGTCGCGTATCGGGTTCGGACTCCGGATCCGGGCACGGTCTTAGTGCTCCGTCTTCAGTGTCGATGGCGAACTTGGGTTCGATGCGGGGTCCTTGAACCTTGAGGCGGTCTTGGCGTTCCGGCATCTCCGGTCCTCGGGTCGAGAGGGTACTTGTTGTATTCGTGTCGTGGCTCTTGTCGGGTTCACGGCGGCGCGAAATGGAGAACTTGGTGGTTCCGAGGAGAAAGACCTTGGCGTCACATGTCGAGGTTGGCGGTGTCGGGGTTCCGCGTCGGAGGTCTTGTCGATGGATCCTCGGGTTCCTGCGGCTCCTTGAGGCGAACTTGGGCGGATTCGGTGTTCGTGTACTTGTTGGTGTCATGGCCACATGGGGACGGGGGTGTCGAGACTTGGTCCGCCAAACGCCACAGATGGAGCATCTTGACCTGCAGGTGGGACATGCCGAGGCGCAGCAAGGTTATCTCCCTGTCGGTTTTACGGTCGAACGCCCTCCGAGCATGTAGGACGCGCAGCCACGGACCGAGGCGAGGCAGAGGAGGCGAAGGTCGGCACGGCGTCCATGGTTGCCGGCGGGGAGCTCCAGAGCGGAGCCGGTGGTGGCCAGCTACGGAACGGGTCGCTAGACGGCGAAGGAGAGGCCAGCGGCCGGCGGCGCGCAAGGGGCGACGGCGGGACTCGGGCGATGGCGGCTGCGGGCCTGCGAGCAGGAAGGCAGCGGTGGCTCCGGAGGGCGGTCTGCGAGTCGGGGCCTGGCGGCTCGGCAGCGTCACGGGCGGCGGCCGGCGGCAGCGAGGAGGCTCAAGCAGAGGCGGGCGCGGCTGCAGTAGGCAGCGGTGCGGGAGGTGGAAACGCGTGGAAGCGGCGGGCAGCGCGGCGGCGGAGGACGCTGGCGGTGGTGGCGTGAGGCCGTAGATGGGCGCCGCGGGTCGCCGGGCGGCAGCGAGGGTCGTCGGACGGAGGTCGGGCCGGAAGCTGGCGGAGGCGGAGCACGCAGGCAGCGTCTGGCGGCGTGGGCGAGGCGTGGCGGCGGTTGGCGGAGCGGAGGCTGCGCTGGGAAGGCTGGGGAGGTTGAGGCGTGGGAGGCGAGAGAGGAGGGAGCGAGGCGGCGGCGAGGCAGCGTGGCGGCGGGCTTGCGGCCGGCGGAGGGCAGCTCGCGGAAGAAGGAGGCGGCTGCGGCTCGAGGGAGGAAGAGGAAGCAGCGCTGGGAGGGTGAGTGGCCAGAGAGAAAGGAGGAAGAAGGAGGGTGGAAGCGACGGGCCGACCGCGTGGGGGACGCGGCTGGTGGGGTCGGCGCGGCGGGACCCGCGTGGCAGTGGGAGTGGGTCGGGGCGCGCTGGGTGTGAGAGAGTGTGGGGGGCTAGGGTGAGTGGGACCCAGGGCGGGCCAGGGGCTGTCGGCGGCCAGGAAAAAAAAGAGGGAGAGAGAGGGGCTGCGAGCGGGCCAGCGCGCGAGTGGGGCCCAGGGGAGGGAAAAGAGAGAGAAGGGTAGACAGGGACTGGGTGAAAAGAGAGGGAGGGGTGGAAAAAAGAGGAGGATAGGTGAGGTGGCAGGGTGGGTAGGTTTTGGGTGAGAGGGTGAGGTGGCGAGCTGAGAGTGGTGGGTAGGATAGGATTTGGTGGGACTAGGATTTAGGGGGGGCTGTGTTAGTTTTTGTGTTTGTTTGGTTCTGTTCAAATTAAACAAAGCCACTTTGCAAAATAGTTTTTAGGGAAACAAAATATCCGATACGCTCGGGGTTTTGTGTTTGAAAATAAGAGGGGTGTTTGTACAAATCAAAACTAGGCTTTTCAAATAATGCAGACAAACAATGCATGATGATGACGATGCAATGCACAAAAACAACGCGATTTTCTAGTAGTGGTTTTGCGGGATGCCACACCTCGTTCGCGCACGGGAAAACGGTAAAGTACAGAGCACTCAAGGAGTCGCCTAGCGACTGGCTCTTCGAGCTCGGGCGAGTCGACTAAAACATCAAAACACATAACAACAACACATACATCATATACGAGGTAAACCCCACAAAAGGGCGGACGCGCTCGGGGACTCGTCCAAAATCAATCAAAAGCACACAAACAAATATTAAAATAGACACGACGTCTCATTCAATCACATGTTGCATTGTTTCATGTTACAAAATATGCCCGCGTGGCAGAACTGCTGCTAACGCCACAAGGCAAACTACTCTACTCTGCAGGCTTCGAAGACGACTCGCCAGCATCCCGGCGACTGCGGATAAACGCCGTGTATGGGTTGGATGGATACGTCGTCAGTTCACCCGCCATCGCCGCGCGAAAAGGCTGCTCGACCTTGAAGTCACGATGCGGCGGCTCGGGGTCGTTTGGCGCGATAACCGTCTCCTGGTACGGCAGGAGGTCGCCCATCGCCCAAACGCGTTCCGAGTATGTGGCGGCACGTTCTTGCAACTTGAGGACCTCGGACAGCTCCACCGCGCTAGTCGACGATGGATACCCACTCGTCACATCGTCAATGTCGAAATCCTCGGGGAAGTGGGCGAGTCCAAGGCTCAGTGCCGTCGACGCTCCACGCCGAAACGCCGACCGCGTCATGAACTCAACGACTGCGGGCGCCTTCTCCAAGTACCTCCACACCTCAACGAGGTCGCTAGGAATCACTTCCGTGGGCGATATTTCTTGGAGGTAGGCACGGATGCACGTCGCCGACAACGTCGCCGAATCGACGAGCATGCTTACGCACTGCCTTGCGTCGAGCGAGCTCGCCTCTTCTTCGCTATCAAGGATGCGACCTGCGAGTAGAAGACAATGATAAGTATGACGGACACCACAAAAACCACAACTATTATAAAGGGGAGATGCACTCACCAAGCAACGGGCGGGCGAGTCCCGTGATGAAGCACTGAAGCGACGTGTGGTCATCCCGAAGCCCAGCAATAAGGACTTCCGACACCTTGCGATCCTCTTCAGCGGCCGCAATGGCGGCCTTAGCTCGCTCGTCCACTAAGCTCGCTTCTTCTCTCGCCTCTCGCAGTTCGCGCTCGAGGTCGGCGATCCGCTGTTCAGCGGCACCCAGAGCAGATCGCGCCGCCACCAACTCACCAGCGGGGACAAGCCCCTGGCGAGCTTCCTCTGCCTTCATAGCAGCAGCCTGAAGCCCCTTGTTCGCCTCCTGGATGATGGAGAGCTCCTTCTCCGCGCGCTGCTTCGCGGCCAATCGATCCGCCGACTCCAGCTGCAGACCCTGCACATCACCAAAAAAGTTAGGCAATCAAGAAATTCCTAAAGTGCCCACTCGCTGAAATTCAGCGAGTGCGCACTCGGGGACTAGCGATCAAGAAATTCCTAAGTGCCCATTCGCTGAAATTCAGCGAGTGCACTTCGAGGATTGGCGATCAAGAAATTCCTAAGTGCCCATTCGCTGAAATTCAGCGAAGCGCATCGAGGACGGCGATCAATAAATTCCTAAGTGCCCACTCGTTGAAATTCAGAGCCGCACTGGACCGGATGCGAAATAATAATAAAAAAGAAATTATAAGAATCAAGCCGCAAAGCACCGACCTGATCCTCGGGACCGGATGTACGGATGGCGCCAAGCATGCCATGGAGTTGTATCGCGTCCACGGACGCGAGCAACGCCGGCGTATGCCCACGACGTTGGTCGACTTCAGCTTCGGCTGTCCCGGGAGCGTGGCTCGAGGGCGTAGCCTCACTCGCCATGGACGCCTTGGTCACGAAGCGGGGGAAGGTAGCGATAGAGGCACCCGATCCAAGGGAAGTCGCCTCCGCCGCTGCAGGCAAGGAAGCACCCTCCTTCGTAGACGCGGATGCTTCCGCCGCGGGCCCGGCCAGCGCGACCGTCGCGTCGTCAGAAATCGTGACGACGTCATCGCCCTTGGCCTTCTTGCTGCCGACCGCTGAGGCGTCGACCTCGTCCGCCTTCCTCTTGCGGGAAGGGTCCTCCTCGGTTGTGGCGGAGGATACCTTGGCCACGGTCGGGTGGCCCATCCTTTTCACTCGGTCCCGCATTAATCAAGTCAACAGACAATTGGAATAGTTATGGAAAATAAGAAAGGGTGGCGCACTCACTTGGCGGGGATGAAACGCAGCCCCGTCACGAAGGCCGGCGGTTTTCTAGTTCGGCCCGATCGTGATCCCCCGATTCCAGGCGTCGCGTGCCCAAGACACGGACGGCTTCTTCGTCGTTGAGGCGCGGTGGCGCCTGGGACATCCCGGCGGAGCCTCCTGGCGAGTTGGGCTGTGGCGGAGCCTCCTTGCGAGGCGGCCGCAATGGAGCCCCTTGCGGCGGCGAAGTCACCGTGGCGAGCCTTCCCCAGGTAGACCGGGCGAATGGCGGAGGCATTGAGGCCAGCGGCACCTCCATCGCCCGCGTCCAGCGGTTGTCGCCAGGCGTCGTCACCGGCTGGGCTGGGAGCATCGAGCTGCTCGCCGAGTGTGGCGGTGAGGCCGTCCTCGACGGCCTCGTTTTCTTCTTCGGGGAGGCCCTTGCCTCCCTTTCCTTCTTCTTCTTCTTGACGGCGCGAGGTGGTCTCTGGAAGCTCGTCGTCATCGTCATGACGTTCGAGGCTTCTGCTTGCCTCGATCTCGCGCTGTCGTTGCCCGCGGGTCTTTCGGACCAGTGGGGCGACCTCCTCTTCGGACTCGTCCTCGTCGTCTTCGTTGCCCTTGGTAGGCGGCGATTCGCCTATGTCCGGGCCCAAGCTCTCATCATCCGAGGGTGGGAGCCACCCTTCTACCACTTGGAATAGCTGCAACAAATACAAGACGAAATCAGAATTACCGCGACTGCTTTTACAGCGACTGCGAGCAAGGTAAAGAAATTACCGTGGGAGCCGGACGCTTCGCGGTATAGGGGGCGACCCAGCCTGCGCATCCAGGTACACCGCCTGGGTAATCTTTTTCAACGCTGGGAGATAATCCTCCAGCTTCCACTCGTCGAGACAGGCCTTCGTCGAGTCTCCCCGGCCTGTGTACTGGTACATGTAGTGGTCGCGGTGGGCGAGTGGGACGAGCCGCCGCCCGAGCCAGCAATTGTACAAGTTTATGGTTTGAAGGCCCTTCTTTTTCAGACCGCGGATGGTCTGGAGCATCTCGTCGACGACCATCCTCTGGTCGCCGGGGAGCTTGCCGACTTGAAGATTGCGCGGCTCGGAGCAATTAGCGGAGTACCGCGGGATCGCCGCCTCGCCCTCCGGGGTCGCCTCGGCCATGTAGAACCACGACTTCTTCCAGTCGCTCGCTGCCTTGGCGGGTAGCATCAGGTCAAAGAAAGAGGCTTTGGACTTGAGCTGGAACGTCAAGCCGCCCGCGGCAAGCATTGGGCCGCCTGCCTCCTCGCGGCTGATCCGTCCGTGGAACAGATCTTGCCACAAGGGGAAGTAGGGCCGGCAGCCCAAGTAGCATTCGCAGAACGCCACGAAGATGGCGAGCTGCTCGATGCTATGGGGACCCAGATCTGAGGGCTGGATCCCGTAGTAGGCGCAGGTTACCAAGAATAGGGATGTGAAACCCTAGCCCGCCGAGATGATGGTGAAACAGATGAATTCCCTCTCTCGGGTTTGGGGTCGTTTCTCGGCGCGGGATACGCCAACAGGCTCATAGGACCGGCCTCCTCGAAGGAGGCCAGCTGTGCCCTTGTGCACTTGGACCTACCCCACGGCTCGGTGGAAAGGGCCATGGCCGAGAGATTGGTTGGAGATCGGAAGATTTCGGGTCGGCTGGATCGCGGAGCGAAGGAAAGAAAATGCGCGCACTCGGAAGAAGTGGTGAGGAGTTGGCTCTACGACTGCCTGCCATTCCCCTTATATAGCGGGAGTTACCCGCCAAATCAGGGAGCCGTTACCGCGCGGTGATTACGCCAAAAGTTACCGTTGGATTACCCAACGGCTAGTTTGACCACGCCTGACGGTCCAACTGCGGCCACTCGCCGACCCAATCACTAAGACAGTGTTTCACTGACTCGCCAAAGCTGCGACCTGGGTCATTGGTTGTTTCCTTTATACAGGAGCCCGCCGACGATTCGACTGGATGCCTACTCTGAAGCCGCATACTCCGACTGCCGGCAGCCACCCACGCTTAATCGACGACGGCCTCGAGGACTACTGATGGGGATATGCCTACCGGGGTATACCTAGCAGGACGTTTCCGACTGGCCCAAGACCTGGCGAGTGGGCCTGCAGAACGGCAAGTGGATCAAAGCCCCGCCAGGAGTCGAGCGACTGGAAGCTGAAGGCCCAGGCGAGTAGATAGGCCCAGTCAGACTAGGTTAAACGACTACTGAAGCTGTAACCGAATCGGTTGAGATATGTAAACCCTAGGGGAGGTGAGCCTATATAAACCTCCCAATAGGGCGAGTAGAGACACGTTCCCTCATACATCCAAGCGACTCGCCGCCTAGCCGCCGAGCTCGCCCATTGTAACACCTCCATAATACAATCTAGCAGGAGTAGGTCTTTACCCTCCGGGGGGCCGAACCTGGGTAAAACCCTGTGTCTTTGCCCTCATCTCGCACCGCAGATGGCTGGCCGCCCTTGCCCCTCGTTCTACTACTCGCTGCCGATTGCAGCATCTGCCGTGACAATTCCCATGACAACATCACAACACCACACTCTCCTGGTCGTGCTACACTGTAGCAAAGCACTGTAGCACACTTACACCACTTGTCTCATGTGTTGTGTGTGTGTGTGTGTGTGAGAGAGAGAGAGAGGGAGAGAGAGAGAAGGCATGTCTTGTACCTCCCTCTATATTCAATACACCCCCACCCCTCTCTGTCTCCCCACCGACCAGGACACCTCCTTCCTCCCCTCTCCTCCACCTGGCCACCCCTAGCTGCCCCTACCCCACCACCATGTCCAAAATGGACATTTCCCCTTGCCACCATGAGCTTGCAATAAAAAGGGGCCAGAGGCCACCAACCCTTTTGCTGCCCCCTCATTTCTCCCAGCACTCCAGATAACCTCCCCACGAGCTCCCATGTTCTCCCCCTGCTATGCCTTGACCGAGAGAGAAGGAAAAAGGCCCTTCGGCCATTTCTCTAGATCTAAGCAAGGCTCACTCCACAAGGCCTGTCTGTATCTCCATTTCATCTTGAAGGAACCACCACGACCTACTGCTTCTAATCCCCTCATATTTCTTGCCCAGGAATGGCTCCACGCGCAGAACCATCGAGCTCCGATGAGCTCTCTCTCGGCCACCGTCGCACGAGGCAGATCCCGATGTCAACCCTCGCCGAATCGACCATCCCCGTGATCTCCGTCGCGCACCGCGTCGATCTACCAGCTCCCCGTCGCCTCTCCATGTTGCAGGTGAGCTTCCTGCCTCCCCTTCGTCCGCGCTAGGGTTTTCCCTTGCCAGCTCCTACTGCAAGGAGGGATATGACGGGTGGCCGTCGATCCGAACTTAATCATATGGCTAATACATCATAAACATATCTATAATTTTTGATGCTCCATGCTTGTTTTGTATCAACTTTCAAATGTTTTGTCTACCCTTTGAGGTATTTTTTATACATTTTCTAGAACTAACCTATTAACAAGATGTTGTAGTGTCAGTTGCCTATTTTCTGCTGTTTTTGGTTTCAGAAAAGCTAGTAAAGAAATATTCTCGGAATTGGACGGGACAAAATCCAAAGTAAATATTTTACCATAAGGAACATGGAGTTCGGAGGGCAGCCGAAGTGGGGCACGAGGTGGCCACACCTGGTGGCAGCGCGGCTAGGGGGGCGTGCCAACCCTAGGTATGGGCCCCTTGGGCACCCACCGACCTTACCGCTTCGCCTAAAAAAGCACCCCAATGCAGAAACCCTAAGTACCCGATCAAATATCCACGAAACTGTCCGTAGCCGCTGCCATCTCCATCCCTAGATAGGGGGGATTTGAAGCTCTTCCCGGCACCCTTCCGGAGGGGAGAGATCATCTCGGAGGCCTTGTTCATCACCATGCCAGCCTTCGAAGTGATGCGTGAGTAGTTCACCCTTGGACTATAGGTCCATACAGTAGCTAGATGGTTGTTTCTCCTCCTTTATGCTATCATGTTTAGATCTTGTGAGCTCCGTTCATGATCAATATCATCTATTTGTAATCATACATGTTGTATTGGGATCCGATGGATATTTAGATACGATGTCAGATTGATTATTGATTCTATCATGTCTATGTTATTTGTGATCTTGCATTCTCTCCGTTGTTCGTAGATGCTTTGGCCAAGTAGATGCTTGCAACTCCAAGAGGGAGTATTTATGCTCGATAGTAGGTTCATGCCTCTAGTAATCTAGGGAAGTGATAGAAATCTCTAAGGTTGTAGATGTGCTGTTGCTACTATGGAGAAAACAACAATCCTTTGTCCATGGGGCAATTGTATTGTTTACTTTACACACATTGCTTAATGCAATTATCTGTTGCTTGGAACTTAATACTGGAAGGGGTTCAGATGATAAATTGAAGGTGGATTAGTAGTCATAGATGCAGTTGGATTATGTTCTATGTATTATGTTGTAATGCCCAATCAAATCTCGTAGGAGTCAAGTTGTCTAGTATATGCATTGTTATGCTTTCTCAATCTGTCAATTGCCCTGCTGTAATTTGTTCACCCAACATGCTATCTATCTTATGGAGAATACCTCTAGTGAACTGTGGACCCCGGTCCATTCCTTTATCATTGATATTCCATCTACTGTTTATCGTTTACTATTTACTTTCTACAAGCAAATTACTATCTTCCACACTATACGTTTAATCCTTTGTTTTTCAGAAAACCGGTGAGATTGACAACCTCACTGTATGTTGGGAAAAAGTATTGAGTTTGTGTTGGGCAGGATTCCAAGTTTTTAGCAACACCTTGGAGTTGTTTCCTTACTCCTACTGGTTCGATAACCTTGGTTTCATAACTGAGGGAAACTTGCTGCTGTGCTCATCATACCTTCCTCTAGGGGTTCCCAACGAGCTCTACATATCTGAGCCATCAAGCACTTTTCTGGTGCCGTTGCCGGGGAGATAAGGATAGCTTCAATCTCTTCCTCCTCGTCAGTCACCTTTCAGGGAGAAAGAAGATCCTTGCAAGTGGAATATCTCACAACCAATATCCTTACTTTATTTTTGTTTTGCTTAGTTTCTTTTGCTTGTTTGTTTTTATCAAAAATACAATTTTTTTTGTTTTGCTTGGTTTGCTTTTTCTTATAAAAAACACAAAAAATTTAGTTCTTCTTTTAGTTGTCACCTTGTTCTTAGCTCACCATGTTGATCCCTAAGTTCACCCTGAAAGGCCTTTCAATAGGTAGTGGCTCTATAATTGGGAAAGACAATATTGAAGAATTCTTTAATCATGTTAGCAAGCATGAGGATAGATCCTTAGCATAACTTGCTCCAAATTATGAAATTGCTGCAGCTTCTTTATTTCACATGTTAGAGGCTAGGTTTGTTAACCTTAACCCCATGATGCAAGTAATGTTTCTTAAACTTAAAGATATTGAGGACACTGAAAAGAGAGATTTTGTTCTAAAAACTTTGCTAAAAGAATTCAACGATGTCGCTAAAGAAGCTAAAAAGGTCTTTGATCGTTTTAATATGCTAGGCTCATGTGTAGATGTTATGTACACTAGAAAAGTTGGACAAAACCAAACCCAAAAAGGGAGAGGAAATTAAGATACCAATACCTTTTAAACTTGTAGGAATGCATGAAGCTTTAGAAAAGAATTTTGATTGGATTGTTCCTAAAAACCCGTTTGATGAAAATAGTGAACCCAAGAGTATAGAGAGGGGATCCTCTAGAACTTATTTTGATGAGATACCATGCCTTGTTTAAGAAATTCTGGTATTGATCTTAATGTTTCTTCATTCAAAAATACTTGATTCGTGCTTCCTTTGCCTAACTTAAAGGCGTTAAATAAAAGTATTAATTGGGAGATAACCCAAATTTCAGTAAGTTTTTATTTTGTTGAGTCTTGGAAGTTATTACTTCCGTAATAACCTATCCTTATCCTTTTGTGTGGTTTTTGTGCGAAGAATAACCTCTAATGAGAGAGAGAGGTAAGATTTCAGGAAGTTGCTATCCCGAAATAGATTTTTGTGCTTCACTATAAAAATTCATGAAAAATCCCAGTACGTTGGATTGAGCTGTAATTTTCTGGGCCTATGCCCCAGGTTATTATCTAACTTTTGTTAGTTCAAAACTTTCGATTTGAGCAACAGAAGGTCTTTAAAAAAATTGTTTTTTACCTGCTAGTCTATTTTGACAGATTTCTGCCATTATTTGCATTTGCCTCTTAACCGGTTTCTTTTTGAGTTCTCCTTGATCACTTGAGCTTTTAAAAGGAATTGCTACAGTAGCTTTTGTTTTTATGAAAGTTTTACTTGCGTTGAATCTAAACCCAACGGTTTATTATCTTGAATACACTAATGTTGCTAATGAAGATTGTGTGAAGTTTTGTATGAAGGAAATTTTCAAGTGTAGGGGAAGAAAGATGTGATGAGATGAAGAATGGACAAAATCTCAAGCTTGGGGATTCCACCCGTGTCACCCCAAGAAATATTCAATAGGTACAAGCGTCAAAGCTTGGGGATGCCCAAGGCATCCCTTCTTCATCAATAAAAATCTTAGGTTTCTTTTAAAACACTTCATTTTTATTGTTTCATGCACTATTGTGTTGTTCTTAGAACGTATTTGTTTTTGTTTTTAGTTTTCTTTTGTTTGGTTTGCTGAATAAATTAGTTGGACCCCCGCATTCATATTTTGTTTCAAATAAGTTGATTGGTGTTGGAAAAGAGTAGAAATTTTCATGCTTATAGTGGTACAAAAGGGAGCTTGTTTTGACCGTGGCTTAGACTTTATCATGTTATGCTAGATGTTGCTTTGACCATATTCTTAGTGATTATTGCTGTAACATGACTTGTTCCAAACAATTGAGATTGCTTAATGTGCCTTGAAAGAATCATGCGTTGTTTTAGCATACAAAAGCATAATATTGTGGTATTCTCCTTTGATGCTTTATTTGGGTTGACTTGGCATATGCTTACACCATGTTAAGACTATGAACCAGTCACCTTAGCCTCTATGATCATTTAGTTTTTGACTTGTGTACCACTTTATGCTTTAATTAATAAAGTTTTGCCGCTCTGCATGTTTATGACCATTATTGCTCTCTTAGTTGGTCGCTCCCAGTCTTTTGCTAGCCTCCACTTTTACTGAGTAAGATCTACTCATTCATCCAACTCTCAAGAAACCAATTTATTCCAAAGAGTCCACTATACACTACTAGGAAAAGGCCTATTAGTGGCGCACCATTTTGGGACTTCTGTGGCGCATATGGGATATGCCACTGTTATCTCGCCACTAAAGTTCAGTTCTGTGGCGCATATTGAAATGTTCCACAGAATCCTGAAAAACTTCTGTGGCGCATATTGCCAAAATGCGCCACAGAAGTCCCGAACCAGATCTCAAACTTCTGGGGCGCATTTGGCCAATATGCGCCATAGAAGTTTTTTTCAAATTAAAAAAAAAAACCGTCCAGATCTGGCCGGAGGTGGGGGTCGCCGATGGAGGATAGAAGGAGGTCGCTGGTGGAGGAGGAGGGAGGTGGGAGGAGGAGCTCGCCGGGGTGGAGGAGGAGGGAGGTGGGAGGAGGAGGAGGAGCTCACCGGGGTGGAGGAGGAGGTAGGTGGGAGGAGGAGGAGCTCATCAGGGTGGAGGAGGAAAGATATCACCGGAGTGGAGGAGGGAGTAGCTCATCGGGGTGGTGGTGGAAGAGGAGAAGGAGGAGAAGCTCACCGGGGTGGAGGAGGAGGAGGAAGATCTCACCGGGGTGGAGGAGGAGGGGGAGAACGCGAGGAGAATGAGAGAAGAAGGTGAGGAGGGGAAGGGTGGAGGAGTGGAAGAGTATAAGAGAGGGAGAAGGGGCGGGATTCAAATTTCGAATTTTGGCAAAGACTTCTATGGCGCATATGGAAAGAAAAAAGCCACAGAAGTTTGTCCTCCTTTTTTATTTTTTTGCAGGAAAAAACGATCTTTTGGCCATAACTTTTTACTCTTTTCGAATTTAAAAAATCTAAATAATCACTAAACGACCAAAGGTCATTGCGAGCGGATGCGAAATCTCGTTCTCGTCATTTTGGTATATTATACGTATTTTTCCGACATCGTATGTAAAAGTTACGGCCGTTTTACCATGGCATAAACTTTTTTTTGCATAAAAAGTCGAAATGCATGTTTGTTAATTTTCCTACAAACTAGACCATATTACCTATCACTATGTGAAAGGATTTTATTTTTTGAAGTGTTTTCATTTTCTATTATTTTTTGAAAGGCTAAAAAGGCGATCCACGTGGGGGGGGGGGGTAGAATCTGTTTTTCCTACTCCAACTTCTGTGGTGCATGCCTCTATATGCGCCACAGAAGATAAACTTGTGTGGCGCATATGGTCATATGCGCCACAGAATGTTGGTCAGAGTACAGTCAATGAGATTCCGTGATAGGGTCCACCCAAGCTTTCTGTGGCGCATATGTCCATATGCGCCACAGAAGTCGGAACTTCTGTGGCGCATGTGGACATATGCGCCATAGAAGTTCCAACTTCTGTGGCGCATTTTTCCTATATGCTCCACAGAAGTGTGAAGACTTCTATGGTGCATTTTCTGAAATGCGCCACTAGACAACTTTTGTGGCGCATGGTCAGAACCATGCGCCACAGAAGGTCTATCTATCTATAGGTAGTTTCCTACTAGTGATAAATTCCTATGCATGGTGTGTTACACCATTCCAAGTATATTCATGTTTTTATCTATCTTCCAAATTAAACTTGTTATGTGAAAATTAGTGATTAAAGCTCTGACAAACTTGATGGCACACTTTATTTCTTGCATATAATAAACTTGAACCATTGTGTCATCTATGTTGCTTATATGATTGCACTTATAAGTTGGGAATTAGCAGAACCATGCTGTCATGGGGAACACTTTCAACACTTGTACATATTATCCAGCTGATATCATGATCTTTTGTTTATGGATGTCGGCGGTGTGAAATAAAAGGAGAGCTTGTAAGTCCATGGAGTATTGTATTTGTGTTAGAGAAACGCCTGGGCGGCTAGCCTAAGCCATGCCTAATCATGGTGGAAACTTGCAACATAACCATTGTGAGCAACCTGTGAAGCATCCTCAATAAAAACTTAAGCAAATAGTAAATAAAAAGATCGCTGAGATGCTCACTGTCTGTTGCCTTGTCATTTTGATATGGGATAGCTCTTGTGTCATGGGGAAAGGGGTACCCCGTTGGCGGTTCTCTATGATACACATATACTTATAATGACAAGAACTTGCTTGTGACTAAAGTTGAGTAGCATGAGGAACGACCCTCGTACTCAAGGGACATGAGATTGCCAACTTATGATCCATCAAGCATATACTTCATTTATTTCACTTTAACCTTAATTACTTCAATATTCTTATGATAGGGGCAATGAGAGCTGAAAGCTAATAAGTACCATAATTTTTGGAAGCTCTTTATGAAACTTGAAATCCCTACTTCCCTCTATGAAGGGCCTTTCTCTTTACTTTTATGTTGAGTCTTCATCTTCTATCTTTATGCACCAATTAAGAGATCATAGTTGTCATTCTTAGCTTAATGTGCATTGTCCCAAAACTTATTGATTGATTCATAATATTGATATTTCTTGTTCTTAAATTATTTGTATCTAGTCACCCTTATGAACTTTGAAGGTGTCCTACGCATTTATGTTTTGCTACACCATGAGGGACAAGCTGAATACCACACATGCTATGTTTTCTATATGTGAAACAAACAAACGTATTTCAATGCATTGTTATTCGTGATCTTTTGTTTGTACCTTTTCATGTTACAACATAGTTTCTATGTCTTATTGTTAGAACTACATCTTTCATGCTCATGTTTAGATTACTTTGACCTCAGCTATCAATGCTTTGCTCTACCTTGATCAATTATGATAGCATGTTACCTAAAAAATTATTCTTTTTATCACTTACCTACTCGAGGACGAGCAGGAGTTAAGCTTGGGGATGCTTGATGCGTCGTAAACGTATCTATAATTTTTGATGCTCCATGCTTGTTTTGTATCAACTTTCTTATGTTTTTTCTACACTTTGAGGTATTTTTTTATACATTTTCCGGAACTAATCTATTAATAAGATGTCGCAGTGCCAGTTGCATGTTTTCTGCTGTTTTTGGTTTCAGAAAAGCTAGTAAAGAAATATTCTCGGAATTGGACGGGACAAAATCCAAAGTCAATATTTTACTAGAAGGAACACGGAGTCCAGAGGGTAGCCGAAGTGGGGCCACGAGGTGAGTGGTGGCGCGGCCAGGGGCACGCCAGCCCTAGGTGTGGGCCCCTCGGGCGCACACCGACCTTGCCCCTTCGCCTATAAAAGCACCCCGATGCAGAAACCCTAAGTACCCGATCAAATCTCCACGAAACAGTCCGCAGTCGCCGCCATCTCCATCCCTATACTGGGGAGATCTGAATCTCTTCCCGACACCCTGTCAGAGGGGAGAGATCATTCCGGAGGCCTTCTTCATCACCATGCCAGCCTCCGGAGTGATGCGTGAGTAGTTCACCCTTGGACTATGGGTCCATACAATAGCTAGATGGTTGTTTCTCCTCCTTTGTGCTATCATGTTTAGATCTTGTGAGCTCCATTCATGATCAAGATCATCTATTTATAATCATACATGTTGTGTTTACGGGGATCCGATGGATATTGAGATACTATGTCAGATTGATTATTGATTTTATAATGTCTATGTTATTTGTGATCTTGCATGCTCTCCGTTGTCCGTAGATGATTTGGCCAAGTAGATTCTTGCAACTCCAAGATGGAGTATTTATGCTCGATAGTAGGTTCATGCCTCTAGTAATCTGGGGAAGTGACAGAAATCTCTAAGGTTGTAGATGTGTTTTTGCTACTAGGGAGAAAACAACAATCCTTTGTCCATGGGGAAATTATATTGTTTACTTTACACACATTGCTTAATGCAATTATCTGTTGCTTGCAACTTAATACTGGAAGGGGTTCGGATGATAACCTAAAGGTGAATTATTAGTCATAGATGCAGTTGTATTACATGTATGTATTATGTTGTAATGTTGATACGTCGTAAACGTATCTATAATTTTTGATGTTCCATGCTTGTTTAGTATCTACTTTGCTTTGCTTTGTCTACACTTTGAGGTGTTTTTATTCGTTTTCTGGGACTAACCTATTAATAAAATGCCACAGTGCCAGTTTCCTGTTTTCTGTTGTTTTTGGTTCCAGAAAAGTCAGAAAATGAATATTCTCGGAATTGGACAAGACAAAATCCAAAGTCAATATTTCACCGAGGGGAACACAGAGCCAGAAGACGAGACAAAGGAGGGCCACAAGGGGCCCACACCCCTGGCCCGCACCTGGGGGGGGGGGGTGCAGCCACCTCGGGCACCCCCTCGGCCTCCCTCTTCCTCTATAAGAAGCCCCGATACTTAAACCCTAAGTACCCGATCAATCTTCCACGAAACAGTCTGTAGCCGCCGCCACCATCGTTCCTAGATCGGGGGGATCTGAAGCTCTTCTCGTCACCCTGCCGGAGGGGAGATCATCCCGGAGGCCTTCTTCATCACCATGCCAGCCTCCGGTATGATGCATGAGTAGTTCCACCTTGGACTATGGGTCCATGTAGTAGCTAGATGGTTATTTATCCTCCTTTGTTCTACCATGTTTAGATCTTGTGAGCTCCATTCATGATCAAGATCATCTATTTGTAATCATGCATGTTGTGTTTGCGAGAATCCAATGGATATTAAGATTACTATGTCATATTGATTAATGATTCTATCTTATTGATTCTATCATGTCTGTGTTGTTTGAGATCTTGCATGCTCTCCGTTTCTAGTAGCTATCTTGGCCAAGTAGATGCTAGTGACTCCAAGAGGAGGTATTTATGCTCGATAGTGGGTTCATGCCTCTATTGAATCTGGGGAAGTGAGAAATCTCTAAGGTTGTAGATGTGCTGTTGCTACTAGGGAGAAAACAACAATCTCTTGTTCATGGAACAAGTGTATTGTTTAATTTACACACTTTTCTTAAAGAAGTTATCCGTTGCTTATAACTTAATACCAGAGGGGGTTTGGATGATAACCTGAAGGTGGATTACTAGTCATATATGCAGTTGGATGGTGGTTTATGTATATTGTTGTATTGCCCAATCAAATCTCATAGGATCATGAATGTCTAGTATTGCATTGTTATGTCTTGCTCTATCCTGTCAATTGCCCCACCGTAATTTGTTTACCCAGCATGTTGTGTTGTTTATCTTAAGGAGAACACCTCTAGTGAACTATGGACCCCGGTCCAATCTGTACCATTGATACATCTTCCACTGTTACTATTTACTTTCTGCAAGACACCATTATTTTCCACACCATACGGTTAATCCTTTGTTTTCAGCAAACCGATGAGATTAACAACCTCACTGTTCGTTGGGGCAAAGTCCTGAGTTTGTGTGTGTAGGTTTCCAAGTTGCTAGTAACACCTTTGAGTCGTTTCCTTCCTCCTACTGGTTTGATAACCTTGGTTTCTTGCCAAGGGAAAAAACTTGCTGCTGTACTCATCATACCTTCCTCTTGGGGTTTCCCAACGAAGCTCTATAGTGATCTGAGCCGCATCAAGCCTTTTTCTAGCACCATTGCCGGAAGGGCTAAGGACGGCTTCACAAGGGGAGTCCTTCACAACCTTTCTCTTTACTTTGTTTTTGTTTTGCTTAGTTTCTTTTGACTTGTTTTTTTGCCTCTTTTTATCAATTACTCCAAAAAAATAGTTTCGTTTGGTTTGCTTTTTATTATAAAAAACAAAAGAATTAGTTCCTACTCTAGTTGTTGCTGTTGTTGGTTTGCTCCACCATTGAAAAAATGAACTCTTCTGAAAACACCAAGTTGTGTGACTTCACTAGCACAAACAAGAATGATTTCCTGAGTACACCTATTGCTCCACCTTCTCCTGATGCTACCTTTTATGAAATTAAGCCTGCTTTGTTGAATCTTGTGATGAAAGAGCAATTTTAAGTGCTAGTTAAATCTGCTTCTTTGCCCACCTCAATAACTTTGTTGAACTTTGTGAGATGCAAAAATCTAAGGATGTAGATGGGGATATTATTAAGCTCAAATTGTTTCCTTTCTCCTTGAGAGGTAAAGCTAAAGAATGGTTGCTATCCTTGCCTAGAAATAGTATTAATTCTTGGATTAAGTGCAAAGATGCTTTTATTGGAAAATACTATCCTCCTGCTAAGATTATATCTATGAGAAGTGAAATAATGAAATTTAATCAACTTGATAATGAACATGTTGCTCAAGCTTGGGAAAGAATGAAATCTTTGGTAAAGAATTGTCCCACTCATGGACTGACTGCTTGGATGATTATCCAGAATTTTTATGCAGGTTTAAACTTCTCTTCAAGAAATCTGTTGGATTCAGCTGCTGGAGGTACCTTTATGACCATTACCTTGGGTGCTGCAACAAAGCTCCTTGATAATATGATGGTCAACTATTCTGAATGGCACACTGAGAGAGCTCCACATGGTAAGAAGGTAAATTATGTTGAAGAAACCTCCTCTTTGAGTGATAAGATTGATGTTATCATGGCTATGCTTGTTAATGGAAAAGCTCATATAGATCCAAATAATGTTCCTTTAGCCTCTTTTGTTGCTCAGCAATAGCAAGTTGATGTGAACTTCTTCAGGAATCATAATTTTGGCAACAATACTTATGGTAATAACTATAGGCCTTATCCTCCTAATAATGGCAACACTTATCATGGTAGATCTAGAATGCCTAGTGAAGATAGGATTCTAGAAGTTGAAAGATCCATTAAAAATTTAATGCAAATGCAATATGAGCAGAACAAAATATTCACTAAAACTATGGAAGAACAATCTGTTATCTTGAAAAATATTAGTCATCAACTTGAGAATTTGAATAGGGAAATTCCTAGTTTACAGTCAAAAATTTTGAGTGCTGAGAAAAGGATTTCCTCTTTGTCTAAAGCACAGTCCTCTTTGATTAATAAAATGGCTGCTAAACCTGAAAGTACCTTTGCTGCTACTCATGCCATACAAGTTACTATTCATGAAAATGTTAGACTGTTAGCTCCACTATATGCTAAATGGGAAAGAGAAGCTGAAATTGCTAGAAACAATAATGTGTGTAATATTACCACCACCAATATGGTTGCCACCAAACCACAAGAAGTCCCTATTCCTCCTACCACAATGCCTAAACCCAATGAGTCTACTACTAGTAATGCTAAGTTTGATTTTGATCTTGATGGTTGCAATATTTCTAAAGTGATTATGTACCTGCAAAAGCTTGCTAGAAGTCCTAATGCTAGTGATATGAATGTGGCTTTCACCACACACATTACAAATGCTCTTATTAAAATTAAGGAAGAGAATTTGAAACGCAAAGGCTCTATTCCTAGGAAAGTAGAAGATAGTTGGGAACCCATCATTAATATGCAAGTGAATGACTTTGATCTCAAAGCTTCATGTGACCCTGGTTCTAGTGTCTCTATTATGCCTAGAAATATTTATGAAATGCATGATTTTCCACCTTTGGAAGATGGCTATTTGGATGTCCCACTTTTTCAACACCCGGATTTTTAATCCCAGATGCATGTTATGCCATACATCTCAATCCCAGGATTACCATTTTTGCAAGACATAACAGATTGGATATCACAGTACATCATCCATTACAAACCATACATAAGGTCTTACACAAATAATGATCAAATGATCCAGTTCTTAATACAATTCAAGCAGCGGAATAACGTAATAGTAATGATAGCGTAGGTGAAGCTCCATCTTCATGGTCACAGGAATGCTTACGATGGGAGATGATCCTAATTGTCGTAACCTTCTTGCTGTCCATCCTCCTATTAGTCCTCTTCATAGTCTGGCCACGGGAATAGCCAGGGACAAAGCCATGAGTACTCTTTAAGTACTCGCAAACTAATACTAACAAGTGAAGTGGTTTTTGAGTAGGATATACTAAGCTCTGGGGTTGTTTTGCAAAAAGCCAGATTTATCTCTACTGAGTTCAGAAGCAAAGAAAGCTAGTTGAAAAGTTTTATAACACCTAAGGGGAACTTGAATTTCATATCACAACCCTGTTGTGGTCATGTCAAAGTCATGAATCATTTCACAAGTCATTTTGAAAACATCTGACGACGGAACAGTATGGCCACTCCAACTGTCCATAACCGCGGACACGACTATTCGAATAGTTTGACACTCTGCAGAGGTGGTACACTTTCACCACAACATTCGATACATCCGTCAGGAACAATCCTGAATTCATCATACTCAGTATGCGGATAATCAATCCTAACCTTTCAATTACACGCCCTAGTATAGGCACATCTCTTGTGAGTTTGGCCTCCCAACCATGACCAACTGTCATCTTGGGTACTACACAGGTGGAAAATCTTCACAAGGTAGCCTCAGCTCAAACCTTGGCCGCAAGGGAACCCATACTAAGGTATATAAGTTTCTAGTCAAGCCCTACCCAAATTTCGGGTATTGTGGTTGTAAGGTAAAATTGGGATGGTATCGCATCCAGGCAACCATCCGTTTTATAAAGGGCTAAGGCTCATTCCTTGACATTTTCATCATCAAAATCATCTGGTGTTCGGAAACACATGTCAAAGCATTTCATTAGAATGACTCAGCATTCTAAGGTTTTCATAACCATTTTCACCAAGTATTCCCATCTAAAGTTGATCAAGTTTTATGCTTAGCACTAGAATGTACAAGTGATGGTAAACACTAATGAGGGGTGGTAAACAAGTGTGAATTAGCTATGTTCAATCTCATGCCTCAGGATGGCATCAAGATTATCTAACTTAGGCCAAGTTTTATGCTCTTTATGCTACCTTCATATATCTTTCTAAAATTACAAGTCACTAAGTAAACTCTAAGAGAAAGCTTTGATAAAGAAATAAAATACTAAGCTTTCAAGTAAAACTAGGATTGGGTATCAAGTGGTGTAAGCTTGTAAGGATTAGCTTGCTAAGTTGCAAGTGTTAGCTAGCTCAGTTAATAGCTTGCTAATTCAACCGGTAGTATTAGGATTGCCTTGTGCAGAGTAGTGGTTGAAGTTCTCCCCGTCTTCTTCCTCGTAGTATCCTCCTTCCTCCTCGTATCCTTGGTCGGTACTAGCGTCTATAAATAAATACGAGGTACACAATCACCTAACAATGCTTAACTATTTCTATTTATCACACCAAGGTTTTCACTAGATGATATAGGATCATCACAAACATTACAATCATTAAGGCAAATAGTTTTATTTCCTTTATTTTAGAAAAGTAATTTCTACTCATTGAAAAACTACTTAAGATTTAATATTCTCCAACTTAAATATGGGATCATGTTGATACATGTCATCGCCACATATTTCAGTACATGGGAATGTGATTTAAAGTGATGTCACAATTTAATAAGATTTAAATTTTTTATTTTAATTAATTAAAGTGACTAGAAATGCCTATGAGGCATTCTTTTATTACTTGTCCATTATTTCTGCAAGCAAACCTACATATTTTTATATATTCTGAAAGTTATGGTTAAATGTGATTTTTGAGAGTTGGAATCAACTCAAAAGCTTTCATGGTTGAATTTTGAAAAATGTTTGAATGCAGAAAAGCTTCTGCCTTGTTATTTTTACCATGGGTGATCTACAAATCTAATTGGTTTGAATCCAACGGGCCTGGATTAAGCACTCCAGTACCTTTCTAACAAAATTGGTTTCATGCATTTTGGTTTAGTGAATCGAGCTGGGTTGATTTTTGAATCTAGGTACAGAACTGAGTTTGAAACTAAAAGAATAAACCTAAATTTGAATTACCGGGTCACACGGGAGGTTAACTAGGCCGGCCCACTGCGCATAGCGCGCGCGGGTGGGTTTAAGTGAGCGACCCCACTCGTCAGTGAGACAGAGGGGTGCGAAGCGGTATGAGGGGATGTGGACCGCACGATCAAGCTCTAATCCTACGACTGCGGTTCATCGTCCACGTCGGGCAACACCGGCAAGACAGAACCCTAGCGCGGCCAGTGGGGGTCGTGGGAGGCTCACTAGGGCTCAGGCGAGGGTCAGCGACATGGCGAACGACGAAGTCGACGACGCCAATACTCCTAGTACCGGCGGCTCCTCCTGGGGCGACTCCAATCGCCGGCTCCTTTCTCCTCCAGCAGTGGTAGACTCCGGCCAAATTCCAGCGATGCGCTGCTCGCCTTGCTCCTGGAGTGAGGTGGGGTGCTTCTGAGAGAGAGGGGAGTGAGATGGTGTGAAGAATTCGTGCTGGGGTGGCCTCTATTTATAGTGCCTGAAGGGGACCGACGGGCGCGGGCTGAGCTCGTCGTGGTCGTCAGCACATCGAGCTAAAGGCATGGGCGAGGTAGGGGCGGTGCGTTGCCTCCTAGCGAAGCTCAACGGCTTGATGGCGAGGTGTGGGGCGGTGCGGAATGGTCGGAACATCGCGACGCTCTAGGCGAGTCCGACGGTGGTTTTAATGGCACATAGCGTCTATGGCCCGCACGGCGGTGAACGGGCATGTCCGCGGTGTTGCTAGGGTGCTGGCGATCCTGCTTGCACGCGGTGAGGGCGACACGCGGTCTGTGGGCGTGTGTCGTGGGTGGCGCACTGGCGCACTCTCGGCTCGCTCGCAAAGAGTCTTGGCATGCTCTGGCTGTGTGGTCTAGGGGCTGGCTGCGCTCGAGGCTTGGACAAGGGGTGGCGGTGGAGGGTGGTGAGTGTCCCAGACATGCTTGCTAGGCTTGGTGCTTCTCCTAGCTTGCTGTCGACATGTGGGTGGCAAGTTAGGCTCGACATGGTCACAATTGATGGCTATGGAATGCTCATAGTGGTGCTAAAGCTTGTTAATTGATCTAGATCATCTATTGAGAGTGTAGTGTGAGCTATAGAAGGAACAAGTTAGGCCAAATTTACTGCTCACAATAGTGTTTGTGGTTTGTTTGTTTGGTGCCAACAAGGTGTTTGATGAAATGGACGCAAGAGATTCAAATTTGAATTTTGGATTCAAACTTGGTGGATGTGTTGGTTACATACTAGGGAGTCTCTGGTTAGTTGGAAAGGTCAAGTGGAATTGGTTTGGTTGGTTTTTGAAAAAGGGGTGATCTTCACATATGAATCAGATTCACTTTTGAAATGTGCTTTGAATCAAGTTGCCAAATGTTTCTGCAAGTTTGAAAGGTGGGATTTGATTTGCTTTTACTTGGTCTTGCAAGGGGTGAAAAGAAATGGAAAAGTTTTTGTTTGAAATCTTGGACTAGAAACACTCAAAGTGTCCTAGTGAGCAAGATTGGCCAAAAATGACCATTTGCTTATTTGATTTATTTTTGATTCTCTCTTGATTTGTTTCTGCTTGGAAATGTTTTAAATGATGTTGTTTTCATATTTAAACCATTCCTTGATATTTAGATCAATCACACAAGTCCATTCATGCATCCATACAATCATCACATACACACATGCATTCATAATGATTTTAATTAACAAAAGTTTTTGTTAACCCTAATTTTGGTGATTGGAATTTGATAATCATTGTTCAACTTTTTTGGGATGTTACAAACCTTCACTCCTTAAACAAAATCTCGTCCCGAGATTTGAGAAAGAAGAAAGCTAGGATTTAAAAATATCGGGAAACTCCGTCTTGATGTGATCTTCTCGCTCCCAGGTAGCTTCTTCTTCAGTGTGGTTACTCCACTGAATCTTGAGAAAGTTGATGCTTAAGGTTCTGATGGTCCTGAAAGCTTCCTCCAAAATACAGATGGGTACTTCAGGATATGTCAGGTCATCATTGATCTCTATGGTGTAGTGATCAATATTCTTGAAAACTTTAGTCTTCTCCGGAACTTCAAGGCATTTGCGAAGTAACGATATATGTAACACATTATTCACTGTTGACATCTCCTATAGCATTTCCAATTGATATGATACTTCTCCTCAACGATTCAGAATCTGAAAGGTCCGATATATCTGGGGGCTAACTTTCCTTTGAGTTGGAAACGCTGCATTCCCTTCAAAGGCGACACTTTGAGATACACAAAATCTCCGATATTGAAATCAAGGTCTCGACGTCTCTTGTCGGCGTGACTCTTCTTTCTGGATTGGGCGGTCCTGAGGTGCTCATGGATCTTGTGAACTTTCTCTTCTTCTTCTTGTAGGATGTCAGGTCTGAAAATCTGACTCTCTCATACTTCCGACCAATTCAAAGGGGTGCGACACTTCCTTCCATACATGAATTCAAAGGGGGCCATTTGCAAGCTAGCTTGATAACTGTTGTTGTAAGAAAATTCCGCAAAAGGCAGACAGTCTTCCCATTTAGATCCTTACTCTAGCACACATGCTCTCAACATATCTTTGAGTATTTGATTTACTCGCTCCGTTTGTCCATCGGTCTGAGGGTGATATGCTGTGCTGAAATCTAGTCGGGTTCCTAAACCTTCTTGGACCTTCTTCCAGAATCTCGAGGTAAACTGAGTTCCTTGATCCGATACAATGTTCTTGGGGACTCCGTGCAAACTGACGATTCTAGCGATGTATAACTCCGCTAGCTTCGAACTCTGGTATGTGGTATTGACAGGTAAGAAATGGGCTACTTTGGACAATCTGTCAACTATGAACCATATAGAGTCATTTACCCTACTAGATGTAGGCAATCCGGTGATAAAGTCCATTCCAACTGAATCCCATTTCCATTCCGGAATCTGCAGTGGTTGCAACAGTTCTGCGGGTCTCTAATGTCCCGCCTTGACTCTCTGGCAAATATCACACTTGGCGATATAGCTTCCGATTTATCTCGTCATCTTATGCCACCAAAATTGCCCCTTCAAATCCTGATACATCTTCGTTCCTCTCGGGTGGATAGAATAAAGAGTATCATTGGCCTCCTTTAAGATAGTTTCCTTCAACTCTGAATGTGCTGGTACACAGAGACGTCCTTTGTACCACAAAACTCCTTCTTCATCCTCGGTGAATCCGGATACTTTGCCTATACCTATACGACGTTTGATTCCGTCGATACTAGCATTTCCTTTCTGATCCTCCTTGATATGACTGATCAAAGTGGGTTGAAGTTCTATGCTAGCCAAAAATCCTTCACTTACTAATTCCATTCTGAAATCTTCCATCTCTTTGTGTAAAATTGGTTGCTCCTTCAGAATCATGGAGTTCAAGCGGCACGGCAATCTGCTAAGGGCATCTGCTACCACATTGGCTTTACCGGGGTGATAGTGAATGTCCAGATCATAGTCCTTGATTAGTTCAATCCATCTTCTTTGCCTCATATTCAGCTCCTTTTGAGTGAATATATACTTCAGGCTCTTGTGATCCGAATAAATCTCACAACGGTTTCCCATAAGATAATGCCTCCATGTCTTCAGGGCTAGAACTACAGATGCAAGTTCAAGGTCATGGGTAGGATAATTCTGTTCATGCTACTTCAGTTGTCGGGATACATAAGATATAACTTTTCCCTCTTGCATTAGCACACATCCGAGACCGATCTTGGATGCGTCACAATACACATCAAAGGGCTTCGTGATATCCGGCATGATGAAGATTGGGGATGAAACCAATCTCCTCTTGAGTTCTTGAAAACTCGCTTCACATTTGTCCGTCCATTCAAACTTCTTATCGTTCTTCAACAATTGGGTCATGGGTCTTGCGATACTCGAGAATCCTTCTACAAACTTGCGGTAGTATCCCGCCAATCCGAGAAATGCACGAACTTGGGTTTGAGTGGTTGGGGCTTGCCAATCTTCTACATCTTTCACTTTGGCAGGGTCAACGGCAATTCCTCCGGCTGATACAATGTGGCCGAGGAATCCTACCTCCTGTAACCAGAATTCACATTTGCTAAAGTTTGCATACAGCTGATGCTCTCTAAGGGTTCCAAGAATGGTCCTTAGGTGTAGCTCATGTTCTTCTTCCGATTTGGAATAAATCAGAATGTCATCGATGAAAACAACGACAAAATTATCCAGGAAGTCCATCAAAATCTTATTCATGAGATTCATGAAATAAGCGGGGGCATTGGTTAATCCAAAGGACATAACGGTATAGTCGTATAATCCATATCGGGTGGTAAAGGCAGTCTTGGGAATATACTCTGCCCGAATTTTGAGTTGATGATAGGTAGTCCTAAGATCAATCTTAGAAAACACTTTGGCACCGGTCAACTGATCAAACAAATCTTCTATCTTGGTCAAGGGGTACTTGTTCTTGATGGTGACATCATTCAACTTCAGATAATCCGTACACAAACGGTTACCTCCATCCTTGTTGTCCACAAACAAGACAGGTGATCTCCATGGTGACGAACTTGGTTGAATCAATCCTATTTCCAGCGTGGCATCCAGTTGCTTCTTCAGTTCTGCCAGTTCAGACGGGTTCATACTATAGGGTCTCTAGGCTATGGGTCCTGTTCCGGGGATTAGTTCGATGATAAACTCGATATCCCGATCTGGGGGCATACCAGGCAAAACATCTGGAAATACATCGGGGTATTCACAGACTATCCGGACTTGGTCAATGGTAGGTTGGGCTATACTCTTGTTACACTTGAATTGGCGAGGTAAGGTTTCAGATATATGCTCGACTGATATTCCGGCGGTACTGGTCATGGTGATGGCTTTCTTGGCACAGTCAATCAATCCTTTATGTTTGGACATCCAATCAATTCCTAGTACTACTTCCAAACCTTTAGTTCCGAGTACTATCAGATTAGCATAAAAATCTATGCCATGGATTCGGATAGGGACGGCTTTGCAATTTTGCCTAGCCTTGGTGGTTGATCCGGGAATTTGAACAATCATGACATGCTTCAGTTTAGTTGGTTGAATTTTACTAGTGCATGCAAATTCTTGGGTGACAAATGAATGCGATGCACCAGAATCAAACAATACTCTTGCAAGTACTGAATTAACAGAAAACATACCCAGCACGACGTCTGGCGCTTCCTGAGCTTCTTCATCATGCATGAGAAAAAGACGGCCATTGCGGTTGAGAGAATTCCCTGGGGAAAATCTTCTTCCAGGCTGAACACGACACTGCTGCTGAGCTGGGGAATTTGCATTGGGGACTGCAACATTCTTCTTGTTGGGGCACTCGTTGGAATAGTGGCCTTTATTTCCACAGTCATAAAAAGTCGCCTGCGACTTGTCCTTTGCTGCTATGGGCACAACATTGCTTCCAGTTCTTAGGGTAGTGTTGGTGTTGGTGGCAACATTGTTGGTGTTGAACTTTGGTGGGGCACGGTTGAAATTGCTAGAGTTGCCGGGGTTGTTGTGATTTCCTCGGGGTCTAGGGTATTCACGGTTGGGATAGGTCGGACGGTTCATCGGGGGTCTGTTGGTTCTTGGGGCAAATCCTGGAGATGGGTTAGGGCGATACTTTGGGGTGTGATGGGTTCCTGGCTGATGCATCATACGACGCTTGCGGTTCTCATTGGCCTGGTTGATCTTTCCTTCCATCTGGATAGCAGAGTCGACAAGGGCTTCAATATCAGCAAAGGGGATATTGACTAACACTGTCTGCATCTCATCATGCAGACCATTCAGGAATCTTTCTTTCTTCTTGGCTTCGGTGTCGATCTCATCCGGGGCATACCTAGCTAATGACAAGAATTTGTCACGGTATTCCACTACCGTCATCCTTCCTTGCTTCAGCTCCTGAATTCGTCTCTCATTCTCTTGATCAAGCCCGGTGGCACATGGGTTCTGCTAAACTTGACCTTGAATTCCTCCCAGGTTATCATCTGGCCTCTGGTCATTGCGCGAACACTGTTCCACCATGCTCTGGCATCTCCGGCTAGATAGTGGGTGGCGAACAGAACTTTCTCGTTGGCTTCCACTCTGGCGACTTCTAGGTTATTTTCCATGGTTTGCAACCAATCATCAGCATCTATGGGCTCTTCTGACTTAGTGAAAATAGGTGGGTTGGTATTCTGGAAATGCTTGAGTTTAGATCCATGGTTGTCCTGATTTCCGTGGCCTTGGTTGCTATGGGCTAGCTGGGCTATCTGCTGCAGGGTGGCTAGGTTGGCTTGACGTTCCGCTCTTTCAGCTTCGTGATCAGAAGTCAACATTTGCAGAATCTGCAACATCGGGTCCGGGGATGAACCACTTCCTCCACGTGCCATCTGAAGATTGAGATAGATCGTGAGAAAAGAGGGAAATTTCTAAGGTTTTGGGTCTTTGAAGAGTTTTTAAAGTTTGACTCAGATTTTTCTAGCAACTTGCTTTTTCATTCATTCATTCATTCATTCATTCATTCATTCATTCATTCATTCATTCATTCATAGCACACGATACAACACACACCACAACAAAGAAAAGTAGATGGTTTTAAGAACCATTCTAAAAACTACGATATAGTTGGACCGAATACTACTCACTACGCCAGTGCTCAAGTGCTACTACTCCTCGGAATCTGTGGCTTCATCATCCTCATCATCATCGATGAAGGCGAAATCATCCTCATCGGTGAAGAAATCCGTAGCCTGATCCTCCAGAAAATCATCGTCATCGCTGAGGTAGGAGTAGGGGTCTCCACGAAGATCCTCTCCGGCATTCTCCCTTTCCTCTAACTGCATGTCTCTCTCGTGGATGGTCTCCTCCAAAGATGAGATACGGTGGCGAAGACGGGCAATGATGCGCTCCTTCTTGTCGAGCTGACAGCAGCGAGACTTGCGATCCTTTGCTAGCATGGCGATGTTTTGATTCTTCGTCTTGATGATGGCAGACTTGTGGTTGGAGTAGTCACGGCAGTTATCCAACTCCTGCTGTCGATCGTACATCATGAAGCTAAGGTGGTCCAATTGAGTCTTCAGCTCAGGGTGGTATGGGGCTTCCAGTGGTTGTCCATTTGCATCACGCCTCGGGCAAAACACAAAGCGAGTACCCTTGATCTGATTGATGCTCTGCCCACACAGACGGGAAAGAGCTTCCTGCATGGCCCTGCAAGTCCATCGAGCTAGTTGTTCTCTCTTAAGGTAAACTGAATTCCTTCCACAGTGGTAGGTTCAATCTTTCCTCGGAGACTTGCAACAATTATCCACTGCAGATCTTCTCCTCCTTGATCATTGAGCTGAGCTCCGAAGAACTCGGGGTGCGGATGCTCTAGAAGTTCCGAAAGCTGGTCCAAATCCCTCTCAAAGATAAGGTCTCCTCCATTCCCCAATTGATAAAACTTGCTGTACTTCACGTCCATCTATAAGAATATAGGATGAGTAAGTTAGTAGAGTGATCAAGTGTGTCAAAATTTTATGTATTTTGCAATAGTTTTTGAGGAACATGAATTTTCATGAAAGAATCAAAGGGATAAGAATGAGAAATAAGTTTTTGTAAATATTTGTTTTCTTTGGTTTTGAAACTAAGTTTTTGATTCAACGTCCAGTCTAACTAGGGTCTCCTATGGTCAGGATGGCTCTGATACCAACTTGTCAACACCCGGATTTTTAATCCCAGATGCCTGTTATGCCATACATCGCAATCCCACGATTACCATTTTTGCAAGACATAACAGAATTGGATACCATAGTACATCATCCATTACAAACCGTACATAAGTTCTTACACAAATAGGGATCTCATGATCCAGTTCTTAATACAACTTCAAGCAGCGGAATACGTAATAATAACGATAGCGTAGGCGAAGCTCCATCTTCGGGGTCACAGGCAATGCTGACGATGGGAGATGATCCTAGTTGTTGTAACCTTCCTGGGGTCCATCCTCCAGGTACTCCTCTTCATAGTCTGGCCATGGGAATAGCCAGGGACAAAGCCATGAGTACTCTTTTAAGTACTCGCAAACTAATACTAACAAGTGAAAGGGTTTTTGGATAATAGGACACTAGGCTCTAGGTTTTTTTTGCAAAAGCCAGATTTATCTCTACTAAGTTTGGAAGCAATTAATGCTAGTTAAGGTTTTATAACACCTAAGCGGGAACTTGTATTTCATGCCACAACCCTGTTGTGGTCAAGTCAAAGTCTCAATTCATTTCACAAGTCATTTTGAAAAGTCTGACGGGGGAACAGTATGGACACTCCAACTGTCCATAACCGCGGACGCGGCTATTCGAATAGTTTGACACTCTACAGAGATTGTACACTTTCACCACAACATTCGATACATCCGTCAGGAACAACCTGAATTCACCATACTCAGTATGAGGATAATCAATCCTAACCTTTCAATTACACGCCCTAGTATAAGCACCTCTCCTGTGAGTTTGGCCTCCCAACCATGACCAACTTGTCATCTTGGGTACTGCATAGGTGGACAATCTTCACAAGGTAGCCTCAGCTCAGACCTTGGCCGTGAGGGAACTAATACTAAGGTACATAAGTTTCCAGTCAAGCCCTACCCAATTCTCGGGTATTGTGGTTGTACGGTAAAATTGGAATGGTATCGCATCCAGACAACAATCAGTTTTATAAAGGGGTAAGGCTCATGCCTCAACATTTTCCTCACCAAAATCATCAGGTGTTCGGAAACATATGTCAAAACATCTCAGTAGAATGATCCATCAATCTAAGGTTTTCATAACCATTTTCACCAAGTATTCCCATGTAATGTTGATCAAGTTTTATGCTTAGCACTAGCATCTACAAGTGGGGGTAAGTACTAATGAGGGGTGGTAAACTAGGTGAGTTTAACTAAATTCAGTCTCATGCCTTAGGATGACATCAAGATTATCTAGCTTAGGCCCAATTTTATGCTCTTTATGCAACCTTCAATTATCCTTCTAGTATCTACCATTTATTCGAGTACTCTCTAAGTAAGAGCTTTGATAAAGAAATAAGGTAATAAGCTTGCAAGTAAAACTAGGATTGGGTATCATCAAATGTATCTAACCAAGCATGCTTAGTGAATTGCATAGGTATAGTATCAGCTTGCAAGTATTGGCTTGCATTGGTCCACTTGGTTAATAAACCTTGCCTTGTGCAGAGCAGTGGTTGAAGTTCTCCTTAGCTTCTTCTTCGTAGTATCCTCCTTCCTCCTCTAATCCTTGGTCGGTACTAGCGTCTATGAATAAATACGAGGTACACAATCACCAAACAATACTTAACTACTTGCATTCATCACACACAAGGGTCCTATAGATGATCTAGCCTCATCACTAACATTACAAGATTAAAGCTTGGTTTAATTCCTTCTATTTTTAGAAAGTAATTTCTACTCATTGATAAACTACTTAAGATTTAATATTCTCCAAACCAAACATGGGATCATGTTGACACATGTCATCACCACATATTTTAGTCCATGGGAATGTGATTTAAAGTGGTGTCACAATTTGATGATTAGAGTTTGATGATCCAAGTTTAGTATTTTTGGGATGTTACACCAGGGGGGCCAGACCCACCCCAGGCTCAGGTGGGCCCAGCCCATGCCTGGATAGGGTTTGGCTACCTTGGCCGCTACCTCGGCCTCCCCCTTCGCCTATAAGAAGCCCCTGATGCAGAAACCCTAAGCAACCGATCAAATCTCCACGAAACTGTCTTTAGCTGCCGCCACCATCGTCCCTAGATCGGGGGGATCTGAAGTTCTTCCCGGCACCCTGCCGAAGGGGAGATCATCCCGGAGGCCTTCTCTCCGGTATGATGCGTGAGTAGTTCCTCCTTGGACTATGGGTCCATGTAGTAGTTAGATGGTTGTATCTCCTCCTTTATGATTTCATGTATAGATCTTGTCAGCTCCGTTCATGATCAAGATCTAATCTATTTGTAATCATGCATGTTGTGTTTGCGGGGATCCGATGGATATTGAGATTATTATGTTGGTTTTATTAATGGTTTTATCTTTATGATTCTATCATGCCTGTGTTGTTTGTGATCTTGCATGCTCTCCGTTGTTATTAGCTATCTTGGCCAAGTAGTTGCTAGTGACTCCAAGAGGGGGTATTTATGCTCGATAGTGGGTTCATGCCTCTAGTTTCCAAGGGAAGTGACAGAAATCTCTTCGGTTGGAGATGTGCTGTTGCCACTAGGGAGAAAACAACAGTCTCTTGTTCATGGAACATGTGGACTGTTTACCTTACACACTTTGCTTAAAAAAGTTGTCTGTTGCTTGAAACTTAATACTGGAGGGGGTTCGGATGATAACCTGAAGGTGGACTTCGAGTCATAGATGCAGTTGGATGGCAGTCTATGTATCTTGTTGTATTTCCCAATCGAATATCATAGGATCTTTCTGACTAGTAATTGCATTGTTATGCTATCGTGGGAATGGCCACGGCAGATGCTGCAATCGGCATCGAGTAGTAGAACGAGGGGCAAGGGCGGCCAGCCATCTGCGGTGCGAGATGAGGGCGAAGACACAAGGGTTTACCCAGGTTCGGCCCCCCCGGAGGGTAAAGACCTACTCCTGCTAGATGTATTGTTGGAGAGTACAAAGGGCGAGCTTGATGAGTAGACGGCGAGTCGCAGGGGGTATATGATGGAACATGTCCTCTATGCGTACCCTAGCAAGGTTTATATAGGCTCACCTCGCTAGGGTTTACAGATCTACAAACGAATTAGCTAAGGATTCAGAGGGTACTTGACCTAATCCAACTGGGCCTAGCTACGCTTATGGATCTCCAGCTTCTAGTGGCTCCATGTCGAGTCTTGATCCAGTCGCCGTCCTGCAGGCCCACTCGCTGGCAGCTTGGGCCAGTAGGAAACGTCCTGCTGGGTATACCCCACGCGGCATATCCCCATAATATGCCTTGCTCAGTTCCTGTCAATTGCCCTGCTGTAATTTTTTTACCCTTCATGCCATGTTGTTTATCTAAGGAGAGCACCTCTAGTAAACTATGGACCCCGGTCCAATCTTTACCATTGATACATCTTTCGCTATTACTTGTTTACTTGCTGCAAACCATTACCTTCCACACCATACGTTTAATCCTTTGTTACAGCAAACCGGTGAGCTTGACATCCTCACTGATTCGTTGGGGCAAAGTCTTGAGTTTGTGTTGTGCAGGTCTCCGCGTTGCTTGCAACACCTGTGTGACATTTACTTCCTCCTAATGTTTCAATAACCTCGATTTCTTACTGAGGGAAAACTTTCTGCTGTGCTGCTTCACACCTTGCTCTTGGGGTTTCCCGACAAAGCGCTCCCACTTGGACTAGCGCTGCATCAAGATTTTCTGGCGCCGTTGCCGGGGAGGCCAAGGACGTCTTCACTAGGGGAGTCCTTCACTTCATTTCTCTTTACTTTGTTATTAGTTTGCTTGGTTTCTTTTGCTTGGTTTTGTTTGCCTCTTTCCAAAAAACCCAAAAAAATTAGTCTAGTTTGGTTTGCTTGCTTTATTCAAAAACACAAAAAATTAGTTCCTGCTCTAGTTGCTACCATGTCTTGTTTTGGACCAACCTTTATTTAATCTATGGTAGAAATCTCCACTTTTAAGAAAAAAGGTGAAGAAAGTTTTAAAGAAGCTTGGTCTAGAATCTCTGCTTTCTAGAGGGAAACTGAGCCTAAGGTAAGCCTTAGCTTGGTTATTGATAGTTTCTACCGCGGTATTTCTCTTCGTTATAGATATGCTTTGGATACTGTGGCTGAGAAAGATTTTTTGCTATGTACTGAGAATGAAGCTTTTGATGCCATAAAGAAATTAATCATGATTTACGGTACACCTGGCAAGTCTGATTCCTCTTTCACAAATATTTTTGCTAGGTTGAACACTCTTGAGACCGGTATTGCTGCTATGAATAGTTGCTATCACACGCTTAGGGATTACCATGATTATGGTCCCATAAATTCTGAGCCTTCAAAGTGGTTTCCCACAATCAAAGTCTAAATAAACACTACACTTTTTGATGCTCGTTGTGATATCATGTCTGAATTTTGTCTCATGCCTAAAGATATTTATGATTTCTTGAGTCTTTGGGGGCTTACTGAAGGAGGAGAGGAAATATATCTTACCAATAATGCCACTATATTACCCATTGGAATAGCTGAAGGTGTGTTTACAAAAATCTCAGGGAAAATGGTGACTACTGATTATCTTGTTATTGAATGTGTAGGACAGATCACACTTGGAAGATCTCTACTGAAACACCTTGGGGCAGTGATAGATGTGGAAAAAGGCATCATGCATTTTGCTCCTCCGGTAAGCAATCATATCTTTCCTAAAGAGAAGAAGAAAGGTAAGAAAGGAAAGAACAAGAGGGGTAATGCTTCTTCATTTGAAAATACTTGATTCTTCTTGCTTCTTGTGCCTAACTTAAAGGCGTTAAAAAAGTACTTATTGGGAGATAGCCCAAGAGTTTCCTTGACTCTTGGATGTTATTACTTCAGTAATGACCTCTCCTTATCCTTTTTGTTTGCTTTTTGTGCCAAGAATGACCTCTAATGAGAGAGAAGTAAGATTTGGGGAGTTGCTGTCTCAAAACAGATTTCTGTCCTCCACCAAAACAATTCGTGAGGAGTATCTGTAACTCGGATTAAGCTCAAAATTTACGAATAAATCCCCCAGTAAGTTATCTAACTTTCGTTAGATCAGCACTTTTTGATTTGAGCAACAGAAGATGTTCGAAAAAATCGGTTTCTACCTGCTGGTCTGTTTTGACTGATTTCTGTCATTATTTGCATTTGCTTCTTATTGATTCCTTTTTGAGTTTCTTTAGGTGAATTGAGATTTTTGAAGGAGTTACTACAGTAGCTTGTGTTTTTATTGAAAAGCCTTGCTGTTCCAAAGCTTTGCCAGAGGTCTAATATATTTTGAATACACTAATGTTGCTAATGAAGACTGTGTGAAGTTTTGTATGAAGGAAAAATTTTAGGTGTAGAGAGAGAATGACGCAATGAGATGAAGAATGGACAAAATCTCAATCTTGGGGATGCCACCATGGTTTCACCCCAAGAAATATCCAAGAGGTACAAACGTCGAAGCTTGGGGATGCCCAAGGCATCCCCTTCTTCATCAATAAAAAGCTCAGGTCTATCTAGACACTTCGTTTTTATTGTTTCATGCACAGTTGTGTTGTTCTTGGAGCATCTTAGTTTTCGTTTGCTTTGCTTAGGATGTTTAGTTTGCTTCAATAAAGTATTTTGGACCCCCGTTCTCATTGTGTTGTTTTTCAAATAAGTTGCTTGGTGTTGGAAACCAGAGCCAGAGCAGGCCAGAAGTCAAAAAACTTACCCAAAAGGGTTATAAGACCAGAGCCAAAGCAGGCCAGAAGTCAAAAAACTTACCCAAAAGGGTTATAAGACCAGAGCCAAAGCAGGCCAGAAGTCAAAAAACTTACCCAAAAGGGTTAAAACCAGAGCCAAAGCAGGCTAGAAGTCAAAAAAACTTACCCAAAAGGGTTATGAACCAATACGTTAGAGGGACACGAGTCAATGATGTATGAAAAGACTATAGGCCGAATAAACAACTCTGGAGATATCTGTATAGAGCCTATGCACGACTCTACGAGTCCCACATAGCCTCGAGGACTAATGTCGGGGGTGTACCCCCGGGTACCCCATAGTTGATGAATTAAGCGAGTCAATAAGATACATATATGAGAAAATGATATTCAATATGAGTACAAAAGATAAATAGAAAACGACAAAGGAAAAAGCTAAACTGGGCCGAATCATAGATATCTCGGCCCAGCAAAATACTTCCCTGGCCGGATTCACCTTTTCCTGGGCGAATTAAGGAAAATACTAGTCGGGCCGAGTCAATATACGTCGGCCCACTGGGTCCAACAGCCGAATCCGGGACCACCTCGCCAACCTGGCTCCTTTCGACTTTCCTCGATGCCACGCCTCCACCAAGTTTCCTCGGGTGGGCCGGTGAGGAGCAACCCAGCCCACCACGGGGGTGCGTCGCCTCTTCAACACCGATGCTCCACCCGCTCCCGCCAGTGTCACCCAATTCCCTCGCTCCCGTATCGCCGGGTCAACGCCCCACTACCTCGACGCAAGGGTCCCTCGCCAACGACTCTAGCCTCGTCGCTGAAGCATCCACCACCTCGCCAGTAGATCGTTTCGCCCGGGTGGGCCGGAGTGAGGGACGCTCGGCCCACCGCGGAGCCTCCCATGGCGTCAACCTCGCTTTCCCCGGGTGGGCCAGGTTTGGCCCACCACGGGGCTCACAACGGAAGCACTCCTCGACGCCACGCTTCATCCAGAACCTCACCCGGGTGGGCCGAACCAAGGACACTTCGGCCAACCGTGGGACAGCTTCACCAGGCCGGCTACACCAAATTCGGCCTGTCATGGGAAGACCCCGGCTGGGCTCCCTAGGATCCGGATGAGGCCTCTCCTACCAGGCCGAATCTTTGTGTAACCCGGCTGGGCTGGAAACAATTCGGCTGGAGCCCTCTTTGGATATCCAGGCCGAGTTAAACAAGGCCAAGTCCGAGTTATTCTCATATATTGACACCCGGGCCAAATTAGATCACCCCGGAAGTTAGCTTATCATCCAAATCACCCAGAAGATCACCTACAAATATTCCTCCAAGCTCCACAAGTATTGTGCCAATCCTGGGACCCTACCAACTCAGACTAGCACATGGCGTATGGAATATGCCCCTGGCATATGGAATATGCCCATGGAATCTGAGAAGATGCTAGGGAATATGCCTTAGCATCTTCAAAGATGCCAAGGCATATGCTGAGCATCTCAATAAGATACCAGGAATATGCTGCTTAGATACCAATCGTAGGGAACAAGACTTGTCCCCTGGGCTCCCCTTTATAAGGAGCACCAGGGGGATCGTTCTCAAGAGAGGCCCTGAAGGGCTCCTCCCCTCTCAGCTCAATAGGAGATCTCCTTCTTCTTCTTCCTCCACTCTCACAGAGAGATCTAGATAGATGCATAGGAGATACAGCTCAAGGAGCATGATTGTAGCCACAAGTATGGCAAGATTATAAGAGATTAGATGTAGAGGAAGAGGAGTTATCTCCACATGAGAGCCTCAATCCTAGATACATTGTATTTCTCTTTGTTCATACGAGTGCGGTCTTCACTGCATCATCCCTCCCCGGATTCCTCCATGTCCATCGGTCCCAACTTTAGCCTACCCATGGCATATGCCGTGATACCACCATGACATTTGGCGCCCACCGTGGGGCCTCTTAGTGGCGTTGGTTGGGTTTCCATCCGGACGGGAACATCTTCATCAACCTCTTCTTCATAGAGCTCTTTCAGCTCCTCCAAGAGAACAAAGAACATACAGGTAAGCACAGGGTCTCCAAGTCTGACTCATCAAAGAAGGTAAGGCTCAGCAAGAATGACTCAAACTCTTCTCCAAGCATACTGTAAGTACCAGATAACTCAGTCACCAACATTCTATCCTTCATCCCAGGGAGAAAATAACTCAACCCGGGGACTAGCCAGCGTATTCATAGAATCACCTTTAGATGGAGAATAACTTATGTTGATTCAGATCACTATTTGACTAGCTTATTTATGATTCAGATAGAATTTGAGTCAGTTTATTTATGCTTTGGATTAACCTTTAACTCACCTCACCAGCCAGCTTATTGATAATTCAGATAGAATTTGAGTCATCTTATTTATGATTCATATAGAATTTGAGTCAGCTTATTAATGATTCAGATAAAATTTGAGTCAGTTTATTTATGCTTCGGATTAACCTTTAATTCAGCTCACCAGCCAGCTTATTGATGTTTCGGATAGAATTTGAGTCAATTTATTTATGCTTCAGATTAACCTTTAACTTTGCAGGTGTCCTATGCATTTATTTGCTACTCTATGAGGGACAAGATGATTACCACTATGCTATGTTTTCTGTATGTGAAACAAACAAACGTTTTTCAATGCATGTTATTCATGATCTTTGTTTGTAGCTTGTCATGTTGCATGCATAGTTAATATGTCCTATTGTTAGAACTCCATCTTTCATGCACATGTTTAGAGTTCTTTGATCCCAGCTTTCAATGCTTGCAAATGGTTGGATCTTTATTGTGAGGGTGCATGTCACCTAAAAAATTATTCTTTTTTATCACTTACCTACTCGAGGACGAGCAGGAGTTAAGCTTGGGATGCTGATACGTTGGAAACGTATCTATAATTTTTGATGCTCCATGCTTGGTTAGTATCTACTTTGCTTTGCTTGTCTACACTTTGAGGTGCTTTTTACATGTTTTCTGGTACTAACCTACTAACAAGTTGCAACAGTGCCAGATGCCTGTTTTATGCTGTTTTTGGTTTCAGAAAAGTTAGTAAGAAATATTCTCGGAATTGGACGGGATAAAGGTCAAAGTAAATTACTTTCCATGGGGAACAAGAAGTCCAGAGGGGAGACGGAGGGGCCAGCCAGGGGGCCAGACCCACCCCAAGCGCGGGTGGGCCCATCCCGGCGCCTGGCTAGGGTATGGCTGCCCTGGCCGCCTCCTCGGGCCTCCCCCTTCGCCTATAAGAAGCCCCCGATGCACAAACCCTAAGCACCAGATCAAATTATCCACGAAACCGTCTGTAGCCACCGCCACCATCGTCCCTAGATCGGGGGGGGGGGAGGATCTGAAGTTCTTCCCGGCACCCTGCCGGAGGGAAGAACATCCCGGAGGCCTTCTCTTTAGTATGATGCGTGAGTAGTTCCACCTTGGACTATGGGTCCATGTAGTAGCTAGATGGTTGTATCTCCTCCTTTGTGCTTTCATGTATAGATCTTGTGAGCTCCGTTCATGATCAAGATCTAATCTGTTTGTAATCATGCATGTTGTGTTTGCGTGGATCCGATGGATATTGAGATTATTATGTTTGTTTGATTAATGGTTTTGTCTTTATAATTCTATCATGTCTGTGTTGTTTGTGATCTTGCATGCTCTCGGTTGTTAGTAGCTATCTTGGCCAAGTAGTTTCTAGTGACTCCAAGAGGGGGTATTTATGCTCGATAGTGGGTTCATGCCTCTAGTTTCCAAGGGAAGTGACATAAATCTCTTTGGTTGTAGATGTGATGTTGCCACTAGGGAGAAAACAACGGTCTTTTGTTCATGGAATATGTGGACTGTTTACCTTACACACTTTGCTTAAAGAAGTTGTCTGTTGCTTGCAACTTAATACTGGAGGGGGTTCGGATGATAACGTGAAGGTGGACTTCTAGTCATAGATGCAGTTGGATGGCGGTCTATGTATCTTGTTGTATTGCCCAATCGAATCTCATAGGATCTTTCTGACTAGTAATTGCATTGTTATGCCTTGCTCAGTTCCTGTCAATTGCCCTGCTGGAATTTGTTTACCCTCCATGCCATGTTGTTTATCTAAGGAGAGCACCTCTACTGAACTATGGACCCCGGTCCAATCTTTACCATTGATACATCTTCCGGTGTGACTTGTTTACTTGCTGCAAACCATTACCTTCCACACCATACATTTAATCCTTTGTTACAGCAAACCGGTGAGCTTGACAACCTCACTGATTCGTCGGGGCAAAGTCTTGAGTTTGTGTTGTGCAGGTCTCTGCGTTGCTTGCAACACCTGTGTGACGTTTCCTTCCTCCTACTGGTTCGATAACCTCGGTTTCTTACTAAGGTAAAACTTGCTGCTGTGCTTCTTCACACCTTGCTCTTAGGGTTTCTCGACGAAGCGCTCCCACTTGGACTAGCGCTGCATCAAGGGGCTCTTCAGACTTAGTGAAAATGGGTGGGTTGGTGTTCTGGAAATTCTTGAGCTTGGATCCATGGTTGTCCTGATTTCCATGGCATTGATTGTTGTTGGCCATATGATCTATCTATTGAAGGGTGGCTAAGTTGGCTTGATGTTCGGCTCTTTTGGCTTTGCGGTCCAAAACCAACATTTTCAAGATTTGCAACATCGGGTCCGGGAATGAGTTGCTTCCTCCACGAGGCATCTAAAGATTGAGATAGATCATGAGAAAAGGTGGAAATTTCTAAGGTTCAGGGTTTTGGGTTTGAAAAGTTTTCAAAGTTTGACTCAGATTTTTCTAGCAACTTGCTTTTCATTCATTCATTCATAACACACGATACAAACACACACCACAACAAAGGAAAACAGATGGTTTTAAGAATAATTCTGTGAAGCTACGATACAGTGGGACCGAATACAACTCACTAACGCTAGTGCTCAAGTGCTACTACTCCTTGGAGTCAGTGTCCTCATCATCCTCATCATCATCATCATCGATGAAGGCGAAGTCATCCTCATTGGTGAAGAAGTCCATGGCCTGATCCTCCAGAAAGTCATCATCGTCACTGAGATAGGAGTAGGGGTCTCCACGAAGGTCTTCCCCTGCATTCTCCCTCTCCTCCAACTGCATGTCTCTCTCGTGGATGGTCTCCTCCAAATCCGTGATCCGGTGGCAAAGACGGGCAATGATGCGCTCCTTCTTGTCGAGCTGACGGCGATGAGACTGGCGATCCTTCACTAGCATGGTGATGGTATGATCCTTCTTGGTGGCGATGGAGTACTTGTGGTTGGCGTAGGAGCGGGCATTGTCTAACTCCTTCTAACGGTCATACATCATGAAGCTGAGGTGGTCCAATTGAGTCTTCAGCTCATGGTGATACGGGTCTTCCAGTGGCTGTCCCATAACATCACGCCTTGGATAGAACTCAAAGCGGGTACCCTTGATCTGATTGATACTCTGCCCACACAGACAGGCAAGAGCTTCCTGCATGGCCCTGGCAAGTCCATCGAGCTAGTTGTTCTCTCTCAAGGTGAACTGAATTCCCTCTGAGGTGGGGGCTTTAATATTTCCCCGGAGACTTGCAACAACTAGCCACTACTAATCCTCTCCTTCCTGATCATTGAGCTGAGCTCCGAAGAACTCGGGGTGCGGACGCTCCAGCATCTCTGACAGCTGGTCCAAGTCACGCTCAAAGATGAGGTCTCCTCCATTCCCCAACTGATAAAACTTGTTGTACTTCACGTCCATCTATAAGAATATAGGATGAGTAAGTTAGTAGAGTGATCAAGTGTGTCAAATTTTATGTAAGTTTGCAAGAATTTTTTAGGAACATGAATTTTCATGAAAGAGTCTAGATGATAAGGATGAGAATAAGTTTTCGTAAATAATCACTTCCTTGGTTTTTAAACTAAGTTTTTGATTCAAATGTCCATTCTATACTAGGGTCTTCTATGGTCAGGATGGATCTGATACCAATTTGTCAACACCCGGATTTTTAATCCTAGATGCCTGTTATGCCATACATCGAAATCCCATGATTACCATTTTTGCGAGACATAACAGATTGGATATCATAGTACATCATTCATTACAAACCATACATAAGGTCCTACACAAATAAGGATCACATGATCCAGTTCTTAATACAATTCAAGCAGCGGAATTACATAATAGTAATGATAGTGGAGGTGAAGCTCCATCTTCATGGTCACATGAAATGCTGACGATGGGAGATGATCCTAGTTGTCGTAACCTTCCTGCTGTCCATCCTCCTGATGGTCCTCTTCATAGTCTGGCCAGGGGAATAGCCAGGGACAAAGCCATGAGTACTCTTTAAGTACTCGCAAACTAATACTAACAAGTGAAGTGGTTTTTGAGTAGGATATACTAAGCACTAGGGTTGTTTTGCAAAAATCCAGATTTATCTCTACTGAGTTCAGAAGCAAAGAAAGCTAGTTGAAAAGTTCTATAACACCTAAGGGGAACTTGAATTTCATATCACAACCCTGTTGTGGTCAAGTGAAAGTCATGAATCATTTCACAAGTCATTTTGAAAACATCTGACGACGGAACAGTATGGCCACTCCAACTGTCCATAACCGCGGACGCGGCTATTTGAATAGTTTGACACTCTGCAGAGGTGGTACACTTTCACCACAACATCCAATACATCCGTCAGGAACAATCCTGAATTCACCATACTCAGTATCCGGATAATCAATCCTAACCTTTCAATTACACGCCCTAGTATAGGCACCTCTCCTGTGAGTTTAGCCTCCCAACCATGACCAACTGTCATCTTGGGTACTACATAGGTGGACAATCTTCACAAGGTAGCCTCAGCTCAAACCTTTGCCGCAAGGGAACCCATACTAAGGTATATAAGTTTCTAGTCAAGCCCTACCCAAATTTCGGGTATTGTGGTTGTACGGTAAAACTGGAATGGTATCGCATCCAGACAACCATCAGTTTTATAAAGGGCTAAGTCTCATTCCTTAACATTTTCATCATCAAAATCATATGGTGTTCGGAAACACATGTCAAAACATTTCAGTAGAATGACTCCTCATTCTAAGGTTTTCATAACCATTTTCACCAAGTATTCCCATCTAAAGTTGATCAAGCTTTATGCTTAGCACTAGCATCTACAAGTGAGGGTAAACACTAATGAGGGGTGGTAAACAAGTGTGAATTAGCTAAGTTCAGTCTCATGCCTCAGGATGACATCAATATTATCTAACTTAGGCCAAGTTTTATGCTCTTTATGCTACCTTCATATATCTTTCTAAAATCTACAAGTCACTAAGTAAACTCTAAGAGAAAGCTTTGATAAAGAAATAAAATACTAAGCTTGCAAGTAAAACTAGGATTGGGTATCAAGTGGTGTAAGCTTGCAAGGATTAGCTTGCTAAGTTGCAAGTGTTAGCTTGCTCAGTTAATAGCTTGCTAATTCAACCAGTAGTATTAGGCTTGCGTTGTGTAGAGCAGTGGTTGAAGTTCTCCTCGGCTTATTCCTCGTAGTATCCTCCTTCCTCCTTGTTCCTTGGTTGGTACTAGTGTCTATAAATAAATACGAGGTACACAATCACCAAACAATACTTAACTATTTCTATTTATCACACCAAGGTTTTCACTAGATGATATAGGATCATCACAAGCATTACAATCATTAAGGCAAATAGTTTTATTTCCTTTATTTTAGAAAAGTAATTTCTACGCATTGAAAAACTACTTAAGATTTAATATTCTCCAACTAAAATATGGGATCATGTTGACACATGTCATCACCACATATTTCAGTACATGGGAATGTGATTTAAAGTGATGTCACAATTTAATAAGGTTTAACCTTTTTATTTTAATTAATTAAAGTGACTAGAAATTCCTATGAGGCATTCTTTTATTACTTGTCCATTATTTCTGCAAGTAAACCTATATATTTTTAAATATTTTGAAAGGTATGGAGAGTTGGAATCAACTCAAAAGCTTTCATGGTTGAATTTTGAAAAATGTTTGAATGCAGAAAAGCTTCTGCCTTGTTATTTTTACCATGGGTGATCTACAAATATAATTGATTTGAATCCAACGGGCTTGGATTAAGCACTCCAGTACCTTTCTAACAAAATTGGTTTCATGCATTTTGGTTCAGTGAATCGAGCTGGGTTGATTTTTGAATCTGGGTACATTAATGAGTTTGAAACTAAAAGAATAAACCTAAATTTGAATTACTGGGTCACACAGGAGGGTAACTGGGCCGGTCCCCTGCGCACAGCGTGCGCGGGTGGGTTTAAGTGATCAAACCCACTCGCCAGTGAGACAGAGGGGTGCGAAGCGGTATGGGGGATGTGGACCGCACGATCAAGCTCTAATCCTATGGCTGCGGTTCATCGTCCACGTCGGGCAACGCCGGCGAGATAGAACCCTAGCGCGGCCAGTGGGGGTCATGGGAGGCTCACCAGGGCTCAGGCGAGGGCCGGCGACATGGGAAAATGACAAAGTCGATGACGGCGATCCTCCTGGTACCGGCGGCTCCTCCTAGGGCGGCTCCAATCGCTGTCTCCCTTCTCCTCCAGCAGCGGCAGACTCCGGCCAAATTCTGGCGATGCACTGCTCCCCTTGCTCCGGGAGTGAGGTTGGGTGATTCTGAGAGAGAGGGGAGTGAGATGGTGTGAAGAATTTGTGCTGGGGTGGCCTCTATTTATAGTGCCTAAAGGGGACCGACGGGTGCGGGCTGGGCTCGTCATGGTCGTCGGCACAGCGAGCTAAAGGCATGGGCAACGGTAGGGGGCGGTGCGTTGCCTCCTGGCAAAGCTCAACGGCTTGATGGCGAGGCATGGGGCGGTGCGGAACGGTCGGAACATCGCAACGCTCTGGGTGGGTCCAACGGTGATTTTAATGGCGCACATCGTCTACGGTCCGCGCGGCGGCGAACGGGCATGTATGCGGTGTTGTTGGGGTGCTGGTCATCCTGCTTGCACGCAGCGAGGGCGGCGCACGGTCTATGGGCGTGTGTCATGGGTGGTGCACTAGCGCGCTCTCGGCTCACTCGCAGAGAGGCTTGGCATGCTCGGGCTGTGTGGTCCAGGGGCTGGCTGCGCTTGAGGCTTGGACAGGGGGTGGCGGTGGAGGGTGGTGAGTGTCCCAGACATGCTTGCTAGGCTTGGTGCTTCTCCTAGCTTGCTGTTGACATGTGGGTGGCAAGTTAGGCTCGACATGGTCACCGTTGATGGCTATGCCATGCTCACATTGGTGCTAAAGCTTGTTAATTGATCTAGGTCATCTACTGAGAGTGTTGTGTGATCTATAGAGGGAACAAGTTAGGCCAAATTTACTGCTCACAATAGTGTTTGTGGTTTGTTTGTTTGGTGCCAGCAAGGTGTTTGATGAAATTGCCGCAAGAGATTCAAATTTGAATTTTGGATTCAAACTTGGTGGATGTGTTGGTTACATACTAGGGAGTCTCTGGTTAGTTGGAAAGGTCAAGTGGAATTGGTTTGGTTGGTTTTTGAAAAGGGATGATCTTCACATATGAATCAGATTCAATTTTGAAATGTGCTTTTAATCAAGTTGCCAAATGTTTCTACAAGTTTGAAAGGTGGGATTTGATTCAATTTTACTTGGTCTTGCAAGGGGTGAAAAGAAATGGAAAAGTTTCTGTTTGAAATCTTGGACTAGAAACACTCAAAGTGGCCTAGTGAGCAAGATTGGCCAAAAATGACCATTTGCTTATTTGATTTGTTTTTGATTTTCTATTGATTTGTTTCTGCTTGCAAATGTTTTAAATGATGTTGTTTTCATATTTAAACCATACCTTGATATTTAGATCAATCACACAAGTCCATTCATGCATCCATACAATCATCACATACACACATGCATTCATAATGATTTTAATTAACAAAAGTTTTTGTTAACCCTAATTTTGGTGATTGGAATTTGATAATCATTGTTCAAATTTTTTTGGATGTTACACACTTGATGATAATGCTAAAAATAAACTCATACAGAGTGTTAATGATGTTCTTATTATGGTTAACAATGCTTATGTACCTGTTGATTTCTATGTTTTGGATGTTGAATACAATGCTTCTTGTCCTATTACTTTGGGAAGACCTTTTCTTGGAAATGTTGGTGCCATCATTGATATGAAATAAGGCACCATTAAATATCAATTTCCATTCAAGAAAGGTATTGAATACTTCCCTATGAGGAGAGAGAAGTTGCCTTTTGCTCCTCCTTTGAAAGCAAGGTTTGATGTTAATGCTTCTTCATTTGAAAATACTTGATTCTTGCTTCTTGTGCCTAACTTAAAGACGTTAAAGAAAAGTACTTCTTGGGAGATAACCCAATAGTATTCTTGAGTCTTGGAAGTTATTACTTCTGTAATAACCTCTCCTTATCCTTTTTATTTGATTTTTGTGCCAAGAATAACCTCTAATGAGAGGGAAGTGAGATTTGGGGAGTTATTGTCCCGAAACAGATTTTTGTGCTCCACTATAAACATTCGTGTAAAATCTCTGTATGTCGGATTGAGTTGTAATTTTCTGAATAAATCCCCCAGGTTGTTAGATAACTTTAGTTAGTTTAACACTTTTTGATTTTAGCAACAGAAGGTCTTCTAAAAAATCGGTTTCTACCTGCTGGTCTGTTTTGACAGATTTCTGCCATTATTTGCATTTGCTTCTTATTGATTCCTTTTTGGGTTCTTTTTGGGAAATTGAGCTTTTTGAGAGAATTTATATAGTATCTTGTGTCTTTAGTGAAAGTTTTGCTGTTTTTAAACTAAACCCAAAGGTCTATTATCTTTTGAATGCACTAGTGTTGCTAATGAAGATTGTGTGAAGTTTTGTATGAAGGAAAAATTTCAGGTGTAAAGGAAGAATGATGTAATGAGATGAAGAATGGACAAAAGCTCAAGCTTGGGGATGCCACCCCGTGTCAGACCAAGAAATATTCAAGAGGTTCAAGCGTCAAAGCTTGGGGATGCCCAATGCATCCCCTTCTTCATCAATAAAAATCTCAGATCTTTCTAGACACTTCATTTTTATTGTTTCATGCACAGTTGTGTTGATCTTGGAGCGTCTTAGTTTTAGTTTTTGGTTTTTGTTTGATTATTTTTCTTGAATAAATTACTTGGACCACCGCTTTCACAGTGTTGTTCCAAATAAGTTGATTGGTGTTGGAAAGGAGTAGGAAGTTCTTGCTTTAGTAGTACAAGAGGAGATTGCTTTGACTATGACTTAGACTTTATCATGTCATGCTAGATGTTGTTTTGACCTGATGCTTAGTGATTATTGATGTAGCATGACTTATTCCAAACAATTAGGATTGCTTAATGTGCCTTGAAAGAATCATGCGTTGTTAGCATACAAAAGCATAGTATTGTGGTATTCTCCTTTGATGTTTTGTTTGGGTTGACTTGGCACATGCTCACACCATGTTATGACTATGAACCAGTCACCATAGCCTCCATGATCATTTAGTTTTTGACTTTTGGTACCACCTTATGCTTTGATTAGTAATGTTTTGTCGCTCTGCATGATTATGGCCATTGTTGCTCTCTTAGTTGGTCGCTCCCAGTCTTTTGCTAGCCTCCACTTGTATGAGTAAGCTCTACTCATGCATCCAACTCCCAAGAAACCAAGCTATTCCAAAGTGTCCACTATAAATTCCTATGCATGGTGTGTTAAACCATTCCAAGTATATTCTTGTTTTATCTTTCTTCCAAATTAAACTTGTTATGTGAAACTTAGTGATTAAAGCTCTCACAAACTTGATGGCATACTTTATTTTCTTGCCCCTAATAAACTTGAACCATTGTGTCATCTATGTTGTATATGCTTGCACTTATACATTGGGATTAGCAGAACCGTGCTGTCACGGTGAACGCTTTCTACATTGCACCTGTACATTATACATAGTTGATATTATGCTCTTTTGTTTATGGATGTCATCGGTGTGAAATAAAAGGGGAGCTTGTAAGTCCATGGAGTTACGTATGTGTGTTAGAGAAACGTCTGGGCCGCTAGCCTAATCCATGACTAATCATGGTGGAAACTTGCAGCATCACCATAGTGAGACTTCTATGAAGATTTCTTCTTATAAAAAAAGAGACATATTGAAAAGAGGAAAGAGAGAAAAAGCACCATTTTCCCATGGTAAATAAGAAGATTGCCGAGATGCTCATTGTCTGCTTGCCTTGTCATTTTGATATGGGATAGCTCTTGTATCATCTGCAAGGGGTACCCCGTTGGTGGTTCTCTATGATACACATGTACTTACTATGACAAGAAATTACTGGTAACTTAATTTGAGTAGCATGAAGAGCGGCCCTCGTACTCAAGGGACATGAGATTGCCAACTTATACTTTGTCAAGCATATACTCCATAGTTTGCTCACTTTAACCTTAATAACTTCAAGATTCTTATGATAGGGGCAATGAGAGCTGAAAGCTAACAAGTACAATAATTTGAAAGCTCTTTATGAGACTTGAAATCCCTGTTTCCGTTTATGAAGGGCCTTTCTTCCACTATTACATTGAGTCTTCACCTTCTATCCTTAGGCACCAATTAATAGAGCATAGTTGCCATATTTTGTTCTATATTCATTGTCCCAAAACTTATTGATTGATTCATATTGTTGATATTGCTTGTTCTTGAACTATTTGTATCTAGTCACTCTTATGAACTTTGAAGGTGTCCTATGCATTTATTGCTACTCCAGGAGGGACAAGCTGAATGCCACTATGCTATGTTTTCTATATGTGAAACAAAAAAACGTATTTCAATGCATTGTTATTCATGAATCTTTGTTTGTATCCTTTCATGTTGCATAGTTACTTTGTCTTATTGATTAAAGTAGTTATCCATTTCTTGCAACTTAATACTATGTTGGGGATATGCTATAACGGGTATCCTCATAGCATGTCCTCTATCCGGATAACCCGGGTGGCCCATAGTTGGTAGCAAGGCCTATGGCCTGCTGGGCGGCCCAGTTAGATGGATCCAGAAGGGAGGCCCATGCCAGATAAAGGAAGGCTACGGAGGAGTCACCGACATACCCGAAGACTTGGAGTGCAAGATACGCTAGACTAGTAATAGACAGTGTAGGATTCTGTAACCTGTCCAACTAGGACTTTTCCCTGTAACCCTAGGACCTGGCGACTATATAAGTCGGGCCTTTGGGAGCCTTTAGGGAACCAATTAACTCATACCTCGCACAACGAATCGATCCCTGTAACTCGGCGTATTGCCATTATAGTGATTTATAGCAGGAGTAGGATTCCGCCACCGTCGTGGGATCTGAACCTGGGTAAGCTGTGTTACCTCGTACCCGTCAACCATCCGACTTCCCCCACGTCTCTAAACATGCACTGTGAGGACCCCTCCGTGGCGTACTCGTCGGCAATACCACGACAGTTGGCGCCTATCGTGGGGCAAGAGGCGCTTCAGGCTCTTCAGCGGGCGAGGACCAAGATCTTCGCGGGAATCGGTGAAACCATAGCCATCGATCGTGTTCTCTTCTCTGGCAACGTTCCGATCGTCCCTCCCGACGAGTTCTGGATCCCGGCGAAGACGAACCCTATGTGATGCTCGATCTTCCCCATCGGAGACATCCACCTCTTCATTGGCGAAACCAACTCGGGCACTAGTTCCCTGGGAGTCGGAGGAGCATCAAGACCCGCACGGACCGCCTACGGGCAGGATACGTTCACAGAAGGATCGATGTCGGATCTCTCTTCAGAGTTTGCCGGCAAAGATCACAAATATTCAAGCCCCACCCAAACTGCCCTAGTGCAGGATATAAAGGTGGAAGATCACTGCAAGTCCGCCGGCTTTGTCCGTGTGTCTGGACAACAGAGATCCAAGTTCTTCGGCGTGGTTACCATCTTTGATCTGGCGCGTTGCTTTCAGAGAGAGGGCGAAAACCCCTGCGATTACCTTGCCAAGTGGCTCCGTATACAAGCCGATCTGGCACACTACCCCAATGATGATGCCATGTATCACTTTGTGGAAGGACTGGACCATGGTACGCTTCTCCGGCATTCTCTAAGGCGGCAGCAAGCTTCAGGACGTCTCACCTTCGAAAGTATGGTGAACACCGTCAACAGCTACACGGAGGCCGAGGGGGCAGCTCAGGCGGATCTTGTGCTCATTGACGGAGCTCCGTCGCCTCAGCCACCGCCACCATCGCCTCCGGTAGCCATCGCCGCAGTAGCGCCACCACTTCCAGTCATCATCGCACCTGTTGCACCTCCACCTCCCGTCATTGAGGAAGCCCAGGAACCCTCCGAATCTGTGATTGACGCGCTCTACGCCGACTTCAGTGCATATTCAGAGGAGATAGATTTTAGCCTCGAGGAGCTAGACTCTGCCATGCAGGAGATGGAGGAGGAGTACACACACGACGAGCAGGCCAACAATACTGTCACGTCCCGAGAGGTGTTCGTCACCATTGGGACGGCGATGGATGAAGATCAACCCGGATGAACTCCGCCTACAGCCCTGGACAAGGGGAAGGGACCACCTGTTGCTGCCGACAATGATTGCGCAAAGGCCATGCCCCCTCTGCCTAACCCAGTGCAACAGCCGCAGGAACTCGGTACCGGCCCGAGCAACAACAACACTGCAAACTTGCCGCCTCCAGCATCTACGTCTGCTGCTGCCCAAGCTACTCCAGCTGATAGAATAATGTATGGCAATCTCCTCGTCGAGCCACTGACCGTAGATCATATCCGGAACGTGACCCATCTTGATGAGAAGCGCCAGCAGCTGCTGGAGGAAGCGTAGGCCATCGCGGAGCAAGGCGCAAAGCTAGATCGAGATCTGGTCAACACACAGAAATCCATAGAGAAAGCTAGAGCAATGGAGGCCGAGTACAAAACTCTACTGCAGCAGCAGAAGGCAAAGAAAGCTCCGGCTCGCGTCATCAATGATCCTGGTGTACGGCGAAACCTAGGATGGGCTCCCCCGAAGCCGGCACAATCCAAGCCATATATTGACAGTGAAGGCAGGCAGGTGATGCCCACTACTCTCCTCAACCTCGCTGTTGCCAAGACCCTTCTGGAGCAGGATAGATCGCCTGAGGCGGTGGACCAGGTCTATGACCTAGTGGCCAAGGCGGTAAAACAACAGGAAAAGGCCACCTCTCAGAGGCTTGAGTCTGACCCAGTGTTTTGCCAGTCTAGCCAACATAAGCCACCAAGGGAAAGATCTCCTCTTGATGTCGGGTCTCAGACGGGTTCATCAGAACAAAGACAGAGGGATGCGTGCAACAGAAAGGATGCTATCCCCATATCCTCTGACCACAGAGGCAAAGCCCAACCTCGTCGCCCATCGCCACTGCCCTACTGCCCCCGACATCGCGAAGACACCAAGGCTCACCGTCGTACGGATATGCCCCCGCCAAGGCAGGGCGGTATCTGTTGGGGATATGCTATATGGGTATCCTCATAGCATGTCTCTTATCCGACTAACCCGGGTGGCCCATAGTCGGTAGTATGGCCTGTGGCCTGCTGGGCGGACCAGTTAGGTGGATCCAGAAGGGAGGCCCATGCCGAATAAAGGAAGGCTACGGTGGAGTCACCAGCGTACCCGGAGACTTGGAGTGCAAGATACACAAGACTAGTAATAGACGATGTAGAACTCTGTAACCTGTCCGGCTAGGACTTTTCCCTGTAACCCTAGGACCTGGCGACTATATAAGTCGGGCCTATGGGAGCCTTTAGGGCATAACCTAGTATTGATTTACACATACCTCGCACAGCGAACCTATCTCTATAACTCGGCGTATCGCCATTATAGTGATTTATAGCAGGAGTAGGATTCCGCCGCTGTTGTGGGATCTGAACCTGGGTAAGCTGTGTTACCTCGTACCCGTCAACCGTCCGCCTTACCCCACGTCTCTAAACACGCACTATGAGGACCCCTCCATGGCGTACTCGTCGGCAATACCACGACAGTTGGCGCCTACCGTGGGGCAAGAGGCACTTCAGGCTCTTCAGCGGGCGAGGACCAGGATCTTCGCGGGAATCGGCGAAACCGTGGCCATCGGTCGCGTTCTCTTCTCCGGCAACGTTCCGATCGTCCTCCCCGACGAGTTCTGGATCCCGGCGAAGACGAACCCTACGCGGTGTTCGATTGTTCCTATTGGAGACATCCACCTCTTCATTGGCGAAACCGACTCGGGCACTAGTTCCCTGGGAGTCGGAGGAGCATCAAGACCCACACGGATCGCCTACGGATAGGATACGTTCGCGGAAGGATCGATGTCGGATCTCTCCTCGGTGTTTGCCGGCAAAGATCGGAAAAATTCAAGACCCACCCGAACCGCCCCTGTGCAGGATATAAAGGTGGAAGATCACTGCAAATCCGCCGACCTTGTCCGTGCGTCTTCGATCTGGCATGCTGCGTTCAGAGAGAGGGCGAAAACCCCCGCGACGTATACGAGCCGATCTGGCCCACTACCCCAATGATGATGCCATCTATCACTTTGTGGAAGGACTGGACCATGGCACGCTTCTCTGACATTCTCTAAGACGACAACAGGAGTCAGGACGCCTCACCTTCGAAGTCATGGTGAACACCGTCAACAACTACGCGGAGGCTGAAGCGGCAGCCCAGACAGCGCTTGCGCTCATCGACGGAGCCCCTCCGATTCAGCCACCACCACCACCTCCCCCGGTCGCCATCGTCGCAGCAGCACCACCACTTCCAATCATCGTCGAGGCCGTTGCACCTCCACCGCCCATCATCAAGGAAGTCCTGGCACCCTCCGACTCTGTCATTGACGCGCTTTATGCTGATTTTAGTGTAGATTCAGAGGAAATAGACTTCGGTCCAGAAGAGCTAGACTCCGCCATGCAGGAGATGGAGGAGTACTCACGCGACGAGCAAGCTCATAACACCGTCATGTCTCGAGGGGTGTTCGTCACCATTGGGACATCGATGGACGAAGACCAGCCCGGGCAAGCTCCGCCTACGGCACTGGATAAGGGGAACGGGCCACTAATTGCTGACGACATTGGTTGCGCAAAGGTCATGCCGCCTCCGCCTAACCCAAAGGCAGAATCAGGAACTCGGCCGTCCGAGCAACAACACCGCGAACTTGCCACCTCCAGCATCCACGTCGGCAGTAGCCCATGTTACTCCAGCTGATAGAGTGATGTACGGCAATCTCCTCGTTGATCCTCTAACAGTTGATCATATCCGGAACATGACTCATCTTGACGAGAAGCGCCAGCAGCTGCTGGAGGAGGCGGAAGCCATTGCGGAGCAAGGCGCTAAACTAGATCGAGATCTGGTCAACGCGCAGAAGTCCATAGAGAAAGCAGGAGCAATGGAGGCCGAGTACAAGACTCTGCTGCAGCAGCAGAAGGCTAAGAAAGCTCTAGCTCGCGTCATCAACGATCCTGGTGTACGGCGCAACCTAGTATGGGCTCCCTCGAAGCCGGCACAGGCCAAGCCATACATTGATAGTGAAGGCAAGAAGGTGATGCCCACCCCACTCCTTAGCCTCGCCGTCGCCAAGACCCTTCTGGAGCAGGATAGATCGCCTGAGGTAGTAGAACAGGTCTATGACCTAGTGGCCAAGGCGGTAAAGCAGCAGGAAAATGCCACCTCTCAGAGGCTTGAGTCTGACCCAGCACTCTGCCGATCTAGACAGTACAAACCGCCAAGGGACATATCTCCTCAGGATGTCGGATCACAGACGGGTTCATCAGAAAGAAGACGGAGGGATGCGCGCAACAGGAAGGATGCTATCCCCATATCCTCCGACAACGGAGAAAGAGCCCAACCTCGCTGCCCATCGCCACCGCCCTGATCCCCCTGACGTTAGGAAGATTACAAGACTCACCATCGTACGGATATGCCCCCTCCAAAGCAGTGCGGCATCGTCATCCGCGACAACGCGACACAGACCCGTCATGATGGAGAGCGCCACCAAGGGCATAAGAGCAGGTCACACCATGACCCTCCGCGTCCGGCAAGCAACCGTGACAGGCGTGGCGCGTCGCAGGAGGGTAACAGCAAGAAGGCTAACCCACCGCCACCTCCGCCTCCGTCACCGCCAAGCAGTCACCATGACGGAAGAGGCCCGCGTCGTTCACACAGCCCATCCCCTGTTGACAACAAGAAGAAGAAACCGGAGCCATACGATGCACGTTCACGGATCGATAAGATCCACGAGGCCCGGGAAGGACCATACCTGGGACCACGTTGCTTTGGACCTGCAATACGGTCTGCAACTTACCCCAAAGGTTTTCGGATTGACAAGACCATCAAGCCCTATGACGGCACCGCCAAGCCCGCCACATGGTTGCAGGACTACGGCAACGCGGTGGAGATTGCTGGAGGCAACCCCAACATCGCCGTCAAGTACCTCCCGCTAATGTTGGCGGGTACGGACCGTCAATGGATCGACGACTTGCCGGATAAATCTATCTACAACTGGTTGGACATGCAAGAAGCGTTCACCAAAAACTTTGAGGGTACATACAAGTGTCCCTGCACTGTGGGCGATCTACAGCGGTGCGTGCAAGAGAAAGAAGAGACATCTCGCGCCTACCTCTCCTGCTGGCTGGATATGAAGAATTCCTGCGCAGGAGTGCACGCCCAGACCGCCATGGCCGCCTTCATCGATGGATTGGAAAGGGGCACGTTACTCCGACATAAGCTAAAGCGCTTGCAGGACAATCATCAGCTTGACTTGAATCAGATGATTCAGTTAGCTAGTGAGTTCGCAGCTGCCGACGACGATGCTCGTGGATCTTTGCCGGCAACGGCCGTTCCAACCCAAGCTCGGAGGAACAACAGTACAAAGAGGAAAACCGCTCTAGAAGAAAAGCAATCTACCGACATGGTCGCCATGACTTTTGCAGGACGAGGAGAAGGCGGACAACGTGGCCGAGGAAGGGGAGCAGGCCGTGGGCAGCAACGAGGAAGTGAAACCAACTCGGCGCCGCTCCGCATCCCCCAAACGTACAAAGAGTACCGCGATATGCCGTGCCTCGTACACCTCGATGTCAACGGCAAGGCCACCCATACCAATCGACACTGCAAGTTCGTCAACGACCTCAAGGAAGACTCGGAGTCCGGCTACAAGCAAAGTCGGAAGAACAGACCGCGAGGCAAGGGCAAGGGGAAGAAGAAGGAGGAGGATTCCAAGGATTCAAGTGACATGGACGAGGACGTTGACCCCAAGCACGCCGCCAAGAGCGACGACAAGGGCAAGAACCCCTTCACAAAGAAGGCCCTAGTCTACCACACTTTCCTTGGCACCCCCACCATCCGACAACAGAAGACCTCTCTAAGGATCCTGATGGCCACTCTCCCCCCAGTCCCCCAATACCTGCGCTGGTCGGAGGTTCCAATCACTTGGGACAGGACGAACCACCCAGACCTTGTGCCCACAGAGAACCAATACGCCATGGTCATCAACCCATTGATTGATGGCGTGGAGTTCACCAAGTGCATGGTGTATAGTGGAAGCAGCATCAACATCATGTACCTGTATACACTGCAGAAGATGAACTTTACGGAGGCAAACCTAAGGCGTACCAACACCGTGTTCCATGGCGTAGTTCCTGGACGAGAAGATCGGTCCCTTGGGTGCATTACACTTCAGGTAGCCTTTGGCGATGTTAATAATTACCGCCAAGAGCGCATGACCTTTGAGGTGGTCCCCTTCAAGAGCGTGTACCACGTCATATTCGGCCGCGACATATTCCACACGTTCATGGCCAAGCCATGCTTCGTCTACAACAAACTCAAGATACCCGGACCAAATGGTGTCATCACCGTATCCGGAAGCTTTACCAAGGCAAGGGACTGCGAGATCAATGAAGCGCCCGTTGCGTCATCCTCTACAACGAAGAATTCAAGGAGATCTAGAGCAAGGTCAATGACTCAGAGATGCCCGCGTCGAAGAAGCAGATCTCTGACTCCGCTCCTGCGTTCAAGGCCGCCATCGAGGCCAAGCCGGTGGAACTTGTGGTAGGCGATGCCTCCAAGACCGTCTCCATTGGGACGAACCTGGATCCCAAATAGGAAAGCGCGCTCGTCGAGTTCCTCCGTGAGAATAGGGACATCTTTGCCTGGCAACCTGCCGACATGAAAGGTGTACCTAGGGAACTTGCCGAGCACAGCTTAAACATAGATCCAAAATGTAAACCAGTGAAACAGCCTCTATGACGCTTCGGAGATGAGAAGAGACGCGCCATTGGCAAAGAGATAGCCAGGTTACTTAAGGCTGAGTTTATCCGAGAAGTCCTTCACACCCGATGGGTGGCCAATCCTGTACTTGTCCCCAAAAAGGGAACCAATGAATTAAGAATGTGCGTTGATTACACCGGCTTGAACAAAGCATGTCCCAAAGATCCGTTTGCTTTGCCTCGCATTGACCAAGTCATTGACTTGACGGATGGCTTGGAACTTTTGTGTTTTCTCGATGCATACTCAGGATACCACCAGATCAAGATGAGGAAGTCGGACCAATTGGCCACTTCGTTCACTACCCCATACGGCACATTTTGCTATGTCACGATGCCCTTTGGGATGAAAACGTAGGTGCCACCTACCAGCGGACAATGCAACGTTGCCTTCATGACCAAATTGGTCGGAACGTTCACGCCTATGTGGAAGATATCACGGTGATGTCTAAAAAGTCAAACGAATTAATCCCCGACTTAAAAAAAACCTTTGATAATCTCCGGAAATACAACATGATGCTCAACCCTAAGAAGTGCGTCTTCGGGGTTCCCGCCGGCAAACTGTTGGGCTTCATCGTTTCCCAGCGCGGAATTGAGGTCAACCCGGAGAAAATCAAGGCCATCTTAAACATAAACCGTCCGACATGCCTAAAGGACATCCAAAGACTAACATGTTGTGTTGCAGCAGTTAGTCGGTTCATCAGCTGACTTGGAGAGAAGGCTCTACCACTGTACAATTTGCTGAAGAAGGCAGACAAATTCACATGGACGGACGAGGTAGATGCAGCATTGAAGCAGCTCAAGGAGATTCTTTCCTCAGTGCCTATCCTTGCAGCACCCGAGCCTGGCGAGCCCCTTTTAATTTACATGGCGGCAACCAACCGGGTTATTAGCATCGTTGTCGTGGTAGAGCGGAAGGAACCAGGCTATGAGCACGGAGTGCAACGACCAGTTTACTATGTAAGCGAGGTCTTGACGCAGTCCAAGCAGCATTACCCGCACTACCAAAAGATAGCTTACGGAGTATTCCTCTCTTCACGGAAGCTGAGGCATTACTTTTAGGAGCACCCAATCACAGTAGTGAGCAAGACTCCAATGTCTGACATTATCAACAACAACGACGCTACAGGAAGGGTCGTGAAGTGGGGCATTGAACTTGCCACCTTCGAGATCACCTACAAAAGACGCGACGCTATCAAGTCACAAGCCTTGGTGGATTTTATTGCAGATTGGACGGAGATGCCGGATGCCACTCCGTTGCCAGAACCAGAGTAATGGGTGATGCACTTTGATGGATCAAAGCTGCTCAACGGCTCGGGGGCTGGTGTATTGCTCTGATCACCAAAGGAGACAAGTCTACCACGCTCGCAGATCCACTTCGAGGCTACAAACAACATGGCGGAATATGAAGCACTCATTCACGGATTGCGTGTAGCCAAGGATATTGGCATCAAGCGCATAGTTTTCTGTGGAGATTCCGACTTGGTTGCCCAGCAGGTGGCTGGCACCTGGAATGCGCGGAACCCTATGATGGCGGCATATCGCGACGAAGTGGAAGAGATAGCCAAGAACTTCTTGGGCTACGAAGTCAAGTATGTGCCTAGGGAGCAAAACGAGGCGGCTGATCTACTGTCTAAACTTGGATCCGGGCGAAAGCAAATTCTGCCAGGAGTTTTCCTAGAGCATCTACGCACACCATCTGTGAAGGGCACCGACATCGACAACCCGGATAGAGCTGATTCGTTCGTCAACATGGTGACAAAGATCCCTCCCGCTTAGACAAAACCGATCATGGAATATCTCGAACACGGAACTTTGACCGATGACGAGGTCAAAAGACGGCAGATAGTACGACGAGCAAAGGGTTATACCATAATAAATGGGCAAGTATACAAAAGGAGCACTACCGGTGTATACCTAAAGTGTGTTTCCCAGTTAGAAGGTATGGAAATCCTACGCGAAATCCATCTCGGAGATTGCGGGCATCACGCCGCTCCTCGATCGTTGGTCGCGAAAGCCTTCTGGCAAGGATTCTACTGGCTGACTGCGAAGGCGGACGCTGACAAGCTGGTTGAAACATGCACATGATGCCAGTATTATGCCCGACAACCACATGTCCCTGCTGAAGAATTGCGAACAATACCAATAACTTGGCCGTTTGCAGTCTGGGGGCTAGACATGGTGGGACCGTTACAAACGGCACTGTGTGGATTTACACATCTGCTTGTAGCAGTTGACAAATTCACCAAATGGATAGAAGCTAAACCCATTTGAAAGCTTGATGGGGCAACTGCCCTCAGGTTTGTCTGGGATCTAGTGGTGAGATTTGGTCTCCCACATAGCATCATCACCGACAATGGAAGCAACTTGTCACTCGGAGAAGTGGAGGCCTACTGCTGGGACAAAGGCATCCGACTTGAACTTGCGTCTATGGCACACCCACAATCCAATGGTCAAGTTGAGCGAGCCAATGGATTAATTCTGCAGGGAATCAAGCCACGTCTTGAGGCACCGCTACATAGAGCAGCTGGAGCTTGGGCGGAAGAATTGCCATCTGTGCTGTGGAGTTTACGAACTACACCTAACAGATCCACCGGCTACACCCCTTACTTCATGGTATATGGAGCAGAAGCCATCCTACCCTCCGACATCCTCCATGATGCGCCAAGAGTTGCCTCCTACGACGAAGATGACGCTGAAGAATCCAGACGCCTTGATGTTGACCTTCTCGAGGAGGAGCGCGTTTTGGCATGCCAAAGATCCGCCATCTACCAGCAGAAGCTACGCAGCTACCATAGTCGCCGCGTTCGGCATCACTTGTTTAAAGAGGGGGATTTAGTGCTCCGACTTAAGCAGAAGAAGTCACACAAACTATCCCCGCCATGGGAAGGACCGTTCATCATAAGCAAGGCGCTGCTCAATGGGTCTTACTACCTTGTCGACAATCGTGAGCTCAAGGATAGACCCAACGAGGATCATAAGCGTAAGCGACGTGACCCGGATGATGACTACCCGGAGCTTGATCGGCCATGGAACATAGCACAGCTACGTCCTTTCTACACTTAGCATTTTTTATCTAATCGTGTACCTCTTATATGATCAATGAAATAAAGCTCTTTGGTTCACTCATATTGCTGAGTCTTTTACCTCCTTTAGTGTTCATTTTTGGATCATATAAATCTTTATGCACAAGCTTTGCGATTGCACTTGTGAAAATTCTGCCTACGGGCGTTAGCTTAAGTTTTCTAGTCTACACGTTCTTTGTTGTTTTTATGTGGATTCTGGAGTAGTGACTTTTGGCACTTATTGTCGGCGATTTTGTGCTTAGGTTATTGACGGTGCCATTGGGCATCATCACCTAAGCGCATGGTTCCGACAACAAGTCTTCCGACTCACGAAAAGTCAAGCATAAAAACCAAAGTAATGGATAAGCCAGCACTTGCTTAAAAAAATATATATACATACTGGGCATTAATTCTTAAGTAGCAGGATACGACAACCATTGTTTTCCGCCTTAAGATTACATCACCAAGTTTTTTCCAATGCACACTCCAGAGGTGAAACAAGAATTACAAAGTGTTTTTCACTCCTTGGGTGAAGGGGACTTGGAGGCTGCATCATCACCAGCCGGAGAATCACCCTCAATGTCGGCGCTGTGAGGAGACTCGGAGGATTCAGGGTTGGCGTTATCAAGAAAGTTCCTGGGCACGAAAACATCAACATCCACCAACTCGGCAACCCTGGTGTCATAGCCCGCGAGTGATGACAGGATGGCTTCGTGATCGATCTCCTTGTCGTCATCATCCACGTCGGGGATACCAGATGTCACCGTGTTGATGTCGGCACCTTCATAGTGCACCTTCACCATGGACAACGCCATCCTTGCGCCAGCCCGTGCACATGAAGCTTTCCAGCTTGCGACACGCTTGGGGGATCGGCGCAGAATCTTCGAGTACTTCACCACGGAGTCAGAGGCCTTGATATAAATTTGGAGGGGCTTGGCAATCTCCTTGGCTTGGTTGATGGCGGTATTGATGAAGTTGCCGGCAAGAATCATGCATTACTTGTCCGAAGGAGGCGAGCGGGTTAAACTCATAGGCGCTGAAAATTCCGACAAGCAATTGCATGAGTTCAATAAATTCTAAGTATCCAGATTACAAAACTACAAGGCGGGGGACACTTACTGAAGATGCTGGCCTTAGCCTGCCAGAAGACGTCCGCCAAGGATTCCTTCTCTTGTTGGAGGAGCTTAAACGCCTCGCTATGGCGAAGGTTTTGCTCATCGACAACTTGCTTCTGATCCTTTAGGATCGCAAGCTCCTCCTTCAAGCGATTGATCTCCGCGGAGGCGGAGTCCTACAGGGCTTTCATGGAATCCTCGTGCATCTTCAGCATTTCTTCCCTCTCCTTCTTAAGGATCTTGTTCTCGCTGTCCAGCTGCTGGATGTGCTTGGACTACTCGAAAATATCCTTGGACTTGGCTACATGCTCTGCAAATCGGAAAAAACAAAGTACACAGTGAGTACTCGAAAAAGGAAGGCACAAAAGTAAGACAGAAGTGCGCGAAAAGAAAACAGACTCTTGTTTTTGATGATCTGTTCCTTCAAGATGGCGATTTTACCCTTTTCAGCTTCAAGGTCCGCGCGCATCTTCTGGTACTTATCGTTGGCCATGCCCCTCCGAGCATTCTCGTTCTGTGGAAACAAACACAAAGTCAAGTCGTTGTTTAGTCCGCTTAGAGCCTCTAGTCGGAAATTTTCCACTTAGATGCTCGGGGGCTACATCGAGAGATTTTAACTTAGCAATATGCTTAGCTTTTCTTTAAGCATCTAGTCGGAGCTAATTCAGTTCTCAACTAGAAGCTTGGGGGCTACAGTATAAAGTTTTAACTCGGAAAATGCTTAGCTTTTCTTTAAGTATCTAGTCGGAACTAATTCAGTTACAACTAGAAGCTTGGGGGCTACATCACTTAAAATTATGAACACTGTGTATGCTACTCTTAAAGCATCTAGTCGGAATAATTCATTCCATCTAAATGCTTGGGGGCTACAGTGAGAGTTTTTTCTAACTTAGTCATTCTTAGAGCATATAGATGCAAAACCAATGGTTTTCCGTCTATATCCTCGGGGGCTACAGTGGGATACTCATATGAAATGCAAAAGGTAAAGTAAAACTTACAAGTGCGATGATCTTGAGGTTTGTAGCGCTCTCGGCCAACATCTTGCCAAAGGAAACGTTGTTCCCTCGCAAGATGTCCGCTTGACGGAGTAGCTCCTCAAGACCGCACATCGGAGATGATGGCACTCCTCCAGGAACCATAGTTGTGCTACCCGGTGTAAGCACCGGGTAAATAATCTTCGGCAACTCGAAGGGTTTCTGGGGAGTAGAGGCACCGCCTTCGGCAGAGGTACCAGCTCCCATCACCGCATTGCCGCTACCGATGGCATCCTTAGCCGGAGCTTCAGCCATTTGAAGAGCAGCGCTCTCCTGCGTCGCCTGCTCGCCGACAACTGCGATTTCGGTAGAGGCGCCAGAATCCACTTCATGGAGGAAGGGCCTGGTGCCTCCTGGGCTTGGGATCTTGTCGGAGCGGAGGAGGGCTTGACGGCAGGAGTGGCAGGGGCGATGGCGGGGGAAGAGTCGCGATGTAGCATATCTTTAATATTTCTAGAAGCCCCAAGAGTCTTGGAGGACTTCTTGAGGCTGGTTGTGGCTTTCTTCCTGAAACGTGCAAAATGCATAAGTACAGGAACAAGACAGATAAATAAGACAATGTCGGAGATTAAGAAGCTTACACTAGGGGGGCGCTTTGGCAAACATCCCAGCGGCTTTCTTCTTTTCCGCCTCTAGGGCGGCAATACTCTTTTTGGAGGCTCCACTCTCCGTCTTCTTCTTCTTGCCTCCGTCGGCAGCATCAGAGGTGGAGCTCTTCCGCTTTCGCGCCAACGGGGCATCATCATCGGACACAACCGTGACTTCCTTCGTCTTGGGATCGTAGATTTGTGCGACCAGGTTGCCCTCCTCTAGATCGCTAAGCTGTTAAGTGGGAAATCATCGTGTTAGACAAAATAATATTGGCAAGACGGAAAAACTGGAGCAATGTCATACACGGAAAATAAATACCTACCTTTGGGCACTTTCCGTCTACGAACATGGCGTAGGTAAGGGTGAAGCCACGCTTCTTGTCCTTCACCTTGACGATGTCCTTAAGGCGGAACTTGACGGAGTCGCTCGAGAAGTTGTCCTCGGAGATCCGGAGGGTATCCCTTCGGTCGCCGGTGTACTCGTGCATAAGCTTCGTATGGTGCTGCAGAGGTTGGATCTGCCTGATGAACCAGCACATGGCTAGGTCTAAGCCGGTTAGACCTGTCTCTACAAACCACTCGATCCGCCTTATTGCGCGAGAAGCTTTGAGGTCGGAGGGAAGGGAGGCATGGGACCGCCATGTGGGGACTTCAGCGGCGTCTCCATCCACGAAGTTCGGATATGTTACTTCTCGGCCCGCCAAAGGAATGTCGGGGCCATAGAAGTACGTCCGCTGCCAGTTTTTGCATGACTCGTGGCCGATGATGTCGGGGAACCGCCGGCCAGGACGGATCTTGAAGCTTATGGTGCCGCAGTTTCTAAGCTCCTCCTCATCGTCCGGCTTCACGTTTGACGGTGAAGAAGTAGACAAACAAATCTAACCTAGGCCTAATCCCTAGGTAACCCTCACAAAGTGCCGCGAAGTTGCTAAGCACTAAGATACTATTGAGGGAGAGGTTGTGGGGTTGGACCTTGACGTGATTCAAGACGGACAGGAAGAAGTGAGAGATGGGCAGAGAAACGCCGCGTACCAATTGCGCCTTGAGGTATACTTTCTCTCCGGCTTGGGGAGAAGGGGTCACCTCGCCGGCCGGCGCCGCCCGCCAGGCGAGCCCCTCCGTCGCGGGGAGGTAACCCTCAGCAACCATCTCTTGGATATCGCGGCCGGTGATGTCCGAGCCGCGCCAGTCGCCTTTGTGCGAGTCTGGATCCTCTTCCAGGGGCTCCAGCACCGCCATATTATGGTCGTCGCCGGTGGTTTCTATCACTGCCGATGCGGGGATGACCAGACCTTCTAGGGGCACGACGACGGAGCTCGCCGGCTTCGCCGCGGCTTTGCTCGACGCCGCCATTGACGGGGATGAGCTGCTGCTGGCCATAGAGGAGGAAGAGGGCACGAATGGTGCAGAGAGCGAGGCTAGGGTTTCTCGAGGTTTTCGCGGAGAGCTCGAGGAGGCGCGCGGCTGGAGGAAGAAGACGATGACGCGAGAGAATGGGGTGAAAAAATGGCAAGTGTCCCACGGTTACTATTTATCTTACTCTGCGTCAAGATTCATGCAGCTAATCAAACGGTTGCCGCGTAGACGACGTGTTCGTGAACGTGTGCGGTAATTTCGACACGTTTCCAACCGCCGCCGCCAACGGTTCGTATCGCTCGCGCGGGAAAAACGGATATGATTACGTTCTCTACATATGTGAGTTACGAGGCGTCGCTGACCTACAGCCTACGTCGTCATAACTGACATTGTAGATGAGCCGTCCCATCGAAGATTCCGGCATGGATGGATTTAATCCGACAACGGGAGCGTACGATGTAATATTCAGTGTTTCTCCGACTTACTTATAGAAGACGGAGAAAACCTTTGCAGGGTTCTTTGGGAGGACTACAAGATGTTGCTTGACGATTTGCCAGCATCCATCTAGGCGGAGCATTCCACGGGAAGAGGCAAGACGGCGCAAGATCTCGGAGTTCTCCGGGGGCTACTGTTGGGGATATGCTATATGGGTATCCTCATAGCATGTCTCTTATCCGACTAACTCGGGTGGCCCATAGTCGGTAGTATGGCCTGTGGCCTGCTGGGCGGCCCAGTTAGGTGGATCCATAAGGGAGGCCCATGCCGGATAAAGGAAGGCTACGGTGGAGTCACCAGCGTACCCGGAGCCTTGGAGTGCAAGATACACAAGACTAGTAATAGACGGTGTAGAACTCTATAACCTGTCCGGCTAGGACTTTTCCCTGTAACCCTAGGACCTGGCGACTATATAAGTCGGGCCTATGGGAGCCTTTAGGGCATAACCTAGTATCGATATACACATACCTCGCACAGCGAACCTATCTCTGTAACTCGGCGTATCGCCATTATAGTGATTTATAGCAGGAGTAGGATTCCGCCGCCGTTGTGGGATCTGAACCTGGGTAAGCTGTGTTACCTCGTACCCGTCACCGTCCGCCTTACCCCACGTCTCTAAACACGCACTGTGAGGACCCCTCCATGGCGTACTCATCGGCAATACCACGACAACATCGTCATCCGCGACAACGCGGAGCATACCCGTCATGATGGAGAGCGCAACCAAGGACACAAGAGAAGGTCGCGCCATGACCCTCCGCGTCCGACAAGCAACCGCGACAAGCGTGAGGCATCGCAGGAGGGTAACAGCCCATCCCCTGTGGATAAGAAGAAAAGAATCCCGGAGCCATACGACGCACGTTCGCGGATAGACAAGATCCACGAGGCTCGGGAAGGATCATACCTGGGACCATGTTGCTTTGGACCAGCGATACGGTCCGCAACTTACCCCAAAGGTTTCCGGACCATCAAGCCCTATGACGGCACCGCTAAGCCAGCTACATGGTTGCAGGATTACGCCAACACGGTGGAAATCGCCGGGGGTAACCCCAACGTTGCCGTAAAGTACCTCCCATTGATGTTGGCGGGCATGGCCCGTCAATGGATTGCTGACTTGCCGGCGAAATCCATCTGCAATTGGTTGGACATGCAAGAAGAATTCACCAAGAACTTCGAGGGTACGTACAAACGTCCCTGCACTGTTGGCGATCTACAGCGGTGCATGCAAGAGAAAGACGAGACATCTCGCGCCTACCTCTCTCGCTGGCTGGATATGAAGAATTCTTGCGCAGGACTGCACGCTCAGACCGCCATGGCCGCCTTCATCGATGGGTTGGAAAGGGGCACGTTGCTCCGACATAAGCTGAAGCACTTGCAGGACAATCACCAGCTAGAATTGAATCAGATGATTCAGTTGGCCAGTGAGTTCGCAGCTGCCGATGACGATGCTCGCGGCTCTCTGCCGACAATAGCCGTTCCAACTCAAGCTCAGAGGAACAGCAGTACAAAGCAGAAAACCGCACCAGAAGAAAAGCAAACTCCTGACATGGTCGCTATGACCTTCACAGGACGAGGTGACGGCAGACAACGTGGCCGAGGACGGGGAGCTGGTCGTGGGCAGCAGCGAGGAAATGAAACTACCTCGGCAGCGCTCCACGTTCCCCAAACCTACAAGGAGTACCGTGATATGCCGTGCCTCGTACACCTCGATACCAACGACAAGGCCACCCACACTAATCGCCACTGCAAGTTCGTCAACGACCTCAAGGAGGACCCGGAGTCCGGTTACAAGCGTAGTCGGAAGAACAGACGCGAGGATCGGGCAAGGGGAAGAAGGAGGAGGAATCCAAGGATTCAAGTGACATGGACGAGGACGTTGACCCCAAGCACGCCGCCAAGAGCGATGACAAAGGCAAGAACCCCTTCGAGAAGAAGGCGGTAGTTTTCCACACTTTCCTTGGCACCCCCACCGTCCGACAACAGAAAACCTCCATGAGGATACTGATGGCTGCTCTCCCTCCAGTTCCCCAGTTCCTGCGCTGGTCGGAGATTCCAATTACTTGGGACGGGAAGGATCAACCAGACCTCATCCCTACGGAGAACCAATACGCCATGATCATCAACCCCTTGATTGACGGCAATGAGTTCACCAAATGTATGGTAGATAGTGGAAGAGGCATCAACATCATGTACCTGGATACACTGCAGAAGATGAACTTGACGGAGGCAAACCTAAGGCGGACCAACACCATCTTCCATGGCGTAGTTCCTGGTCGGGAGGCTCGGTCCCTTGGGTGCATCACACTTCAGGTAGCCTTTGGTGATGTTAATAATTACCGCCAAGAGTGCATGGCCTTTGAGGTGGTCCCCTTCAAGAGCGTGTACCACGTCATATTTGGCCGCGACATATTTCACACCTTCATGGCCAACCCATGCTTCGTCTACAACAAACTCAAGATACCCGGACCAAACGGTGTCATCATCGTATCAGGAAGCTTTGCCAAAGCTAGGGACTGCGAGATTGGAGAAGCAGCCTACACGGAAGCTGTCCTCTAAAGCGAAGAATTCAAGGAGATCCAGAGCAAGGTCGATGCCTCAGAGATGCCCGCGTCGAAGAAACAGATTTCCGACTCCGCTCCAGCATTCAAGGTCGCCATTGACACCAAGCCGGTGGAACTTGTGGTAGGCGATGCCTCCAAGACCACCGCCATTGGGACGAACCTGGATCCCAAATAGGAAAGCGCGCTCGTCGAGTTCCTCCATGAGAATAGGGACATCTTTGCCTGGCAACCTGCCGACATGAAAGGTGTACCTAGGGAACTTGCTGAGCACAGCTTGAACATTGATAAAAAATGCAAACCAGTGAAGCAACCTCTACGATGCTTTGGAGATGAGAAGAGACGCGCCATAGGCAAAGAGATAGCTAGGTTACTTAAGGCTAGTTTTATCAGAGAAGTCCTTCACACCCAATGGGTGGCCAATCCTATACTTGTCCCCAAAAAGGGAACCAAAATTAAGAATGTCCGTTGATTACACCGGCTTGAACAAAGCACGCCCCAAAGATCCGTTTGCTTTGCCTCGCATTGACCAAGTCATTGAATCGATGGCTGGCTCAGAACTTTTGTGTTTTCTTGATGCATACTCAGGATACCACCATATCAAGATGAGGAAGTCGGACCAATTGGCCACTTCGTTCACTACACCCTACGACACGTTTTGCTATGTCACAATGCCCTTTGGGCTAAAAAATGCAGGTGCTACGTACCAGCGGACAATGCAACGTTGCCTACACGATCAGATTGGTCGGAACGTTCACGCCTATGTGGACGATAAGCGGTGATGTCTAAAAAGTCAAATGACTTAATCTCCGACTTAAAAGAAACCTTTGATAATCTCCGGAAAGACAACATGATGCTTAACCCTAAGAAGTGTGTCTTTGGGGTTCCAGCCGGCAAATTGTTGGGCTTCATCGTTTCCCAGCGTGGAATCGAGGTCAACCCGGAGAAAATCAAGGCCATCTTAAACATAAACCGTCCAACATCCCTAAAAGACATACAATGACTAACAAGTTGCATTGCAGCAGTTAGTCGGTTCGTCAGACGACTTGGAGAGAAGGATCCGTCGCTGTACAAGTTGCTAAAGAAGGCGGACAAATTCACGTGGATGGACGAGGCAGATGCAGCATTGAAGCAGCTCAAGGAGATTCTTTCCTCACCGCCTATCCTTGCAGCACCCGAGCCTGGAGAACCCATGTTAATTTACATGGCAGCCACCAACCGGGTAATCAGCATCGTCGTCGTTGTAGAGCGAAAGGAACCACGCTATGAGCACGGAGTTCAACAACCAGTTTACTATGTAATCAAGGTCTTGACAGAGTCCAAGCAGCATTACCCGCACTACCAAAAGATAGATTATGGAGCATTCCTTGCTTCTCGGAAGCTGATGCACTATTTCCAGGAGCACCCCATCACAGTGGTGAGCAAAACTCCACTGTCTGACATTATCAACAACAGCGACGCTACAGGAAGGGTCGCGAAGTGGGGCATTGAACTCACCGCCTTTGAGATCACCTACAAGAGACGCGACGCTATCAAGTCACAAGCGTTGGCGGATTTTATCGCAGATTGGACGGAGATGCCAGATGCTACCCCATTGCCGGAGCCAGAATACTGGGTGATGCACTTTGATGGATCAAAGCTACTCAACGGCTTGGGGCTGGTGTATTGCTACAGTCACCAATTGGAGACAAGCTACACTATGTTCTGCAAATCCACTTCGAGGCTACGAACAACATGGCGGAGTATGAAGCACTCATTCACGGATTACGCGTAGCCAAGGATATTGGCATCAGCGCATAGTTTGCTGTGGAGATTCCGACTTGGTTGCCCAACAGGTGGCTGGAACCTGGAATGCGCGGAACCCTAGGATGGCGGCTTATCGAGACGAAGTGGACGAGATAGCCAAGAGCTTCTTGGGCTATGAGGTCAAGAATGTACCTAGGGAGCAAAACGAGGTGGCTGATCTGCTGTCTAAGCTTGGATCAGGGCGCAAACAAATTCCGCCTAGAGTTTTCCTGCAGCATCTACGGATGGCAAAGGTCCCTCTGGCTTGGAAAAAACCGTTCATGGAGTATCTCGAACACGGAACTTTGCCCTACGATGAAGTCGAAAGACGAAAAATAGTATGTCGAGCAAAGGGCTATACCATAATCAATGGACAACTCTACAAAAGAAGCACTACTGGTGTATACCTTAAGTGTGTTTCCCAGCAAGAAGGTATGGAAATCCTACGCGAAATCCATCTCGGAGATTGCGGGCATCACGCTGCTCCCCGATCTTTGGTCGCGAAAGCCTTCTGGCAAGGATTCTACTGGCTGACCGCAAAGGCGGACGCCGACAAGCTGGTGGAGACATGCATGGGATGCCAGTATTATGCCCGACAACCACATGTTCCTGCTGAAGAATTGCGAATAATACCAATAACTTGGCCGTTTGCAGTCTGGGGGCTGGACATGGTTGGTCCATTGTAGACGGCACCATGTGGTTTTACGCATCTTCTAGTAGAAGTTGATAAATTCACCAAATGGATAGAAGCTAAACCCATTAGAAAGCTCGAAGGGCCAACTGCCCTTAGGTTTGTCCGGGATATAGTGGTGAAATTTGGTCTCCCACATAGCATTATCACCGACAATGGCAGCAACTTGTCACTCATAGAAGTGGAAGCTTATTATTGGGAGAAGGGCATCCGACTTGACCTTGCATCTATGGCACACCCACAATCCAACGGTCAGGTTGAGCGAGCCAATGGATTAATTCTGCAGGGAATCAAGCCACGTCTTGAGGCACCGCTACATAGAGCAGCTGGAGCCTGGGCGGAAGAATTGCCATCTGTGATATGGAGTTTACGAACTACACCAAACATATCCACCGGCTACACCCCTTACTTCATGGTATATGGAGCAGAAGCCATCCTGCCTTCCGACATCCTTCACGATGCACCAAGAGTTGCCGCCTACGACAAAGATGATGCTGAAGAATCCAGACGCCTAGATGTGGACCTTCTCGAGGAGGAGCGTGTTTTGGAATACCAAAGATTCGCCATCTACTAGCAGAAGCTACGCAACTACCATAGTCGCCGCATCCGGCATCGCTCGTTTAAAGAGGGGGATCTAGTGCTCCGACTTAAGAAGAAAAAGTCACACAAATTATCCCCGCCATGGGAAGGACCGTTCATCATAAGCAAGGCGCTGCTCAATGGGTCTTAATACCTCGTTGACAATCGTGAACTGAAGGATAGACCCAACAAGGATCATAAGAGTAAGCGACGTGACCCGGATGATGACTACCCGGAGCTTGATCGGCCATGGAACATAGCACAACTACGTCCTTTCTACACTTAGCATTTTTTATCTATTGTATACCTCTTATATGATCATTGAAATAAAGCTCTTTGGTTCACTCATATTTCTGAGTCTTTTACCTCCTTTAGTGTTCATTTTTGGATCGTATAAAAACTTTTATGCACAAGCTTTGCGATTGCACTTGTGAAAATTCCGCCTACGGGCATTAGCTTAAGTTTTCTGGTCTACACGTTCTTTGTCATTTTTATGTGGATTCTGGAGTAGTGACTTTAGGCACTTATTGTCGGCGATTTTGTGCTTAGGTTATTGACGGTGCCATTGGGCATCATCACCTGAGCGCATGGTTCCAACAACGAGTCTTCCGACTCACGAAAAGTCAAGCATAAAAACCAGAGTAATGGATAAGCTAGCACTTGCTTAAAAATATATACATCCTGGAACCAGTTCTTGAGTAGCAGGAAATAACAACCATTGTTTTCCACCTTAATTTAACACATAATTTTTACGCATACACATTACAGAGGAAACAAATATTACAAATTGTGTTTTATTCCTCTGGCGCAGGCAACTTGGAGGTGGCATCGTCGGCAGCAGGAGATTCAGCTTACTCGAAGTCGGCAGTGTTGAGGGACTCGGAGAAGCTTTGGTTGCTGCCATCGATGGTTTTCATGGGCACAAAGACATTAACATCGACCAACTCGGAAACTCTGGTGTCATAACCAGCGAGCGACGCCAAGATAGACTCGTGGTTTATCTTTTGGCCTTCGTCGTCTATGTCGGGGATACCGGAGGTCACCGTGTCGATGTCGGCATTTTAGTAATGTGCCTTGACCATGTACAGCGCCATCCTTGCACCGGCCCGTGCACATGAAGCTTTCCAGCTTGAGATACGCTCGGGGGCTCGGCGCAGGATCTCCGAGAACTTCGCCACAGAGTCCAACGCCTTGATATTAATCTAGAGGGGTTTGGCTATCTCCTTGGCCTGCTTGATGGTGGTGTTGATAAAGTTGCCGACAAGGATCATGCATTCCTTTGGCGGAGGAGGCGACCGGGTTAAACCCATAGGCGCTGCAAATTTCCGAAAAAGGAGCGCATGAGTTCAAAAATTGAGAGTATTCAGCTTACATAAGTCCAAGACGGAGAATCACTTACTGAAGATGCTTATCTCAACTTGCTGGAGAGTCTCTGCCATGGAGTCCCGTTCTTGTCGGAGGATCTTGTACGCTTCATGATGGCGTTGAGTTTGCTCATCAGCAGCTTTCGCGATTTCCTCCTTCAAGCGGTTCATCTCCTCACTGGCGGAGTCTTGCAGGGCTTTCATTGAGTCTTCATGCATCTTCAGCATGTCCTTCCTCTCCTGCTTAAGGATCTTGTTTTCGCTATCCAGCTGCTGAATGTGCTTGGATTGCTCGACAATATCCTTAGCCTTGGAAATGGTTTCTGCAAGTCGGAGAAAGAACAGTACATAGTAATTACTCGGAGAATGTTGGCACAAGACCAAGCCGGAATACGAAAAAGAAAGGAAAAACAGACGCTTGCTCTCGATGATCTGTTCCTTCAAGAAGGCAGTTTTACCCTTTTCAGCTTCCAAGTCCGCACGCATCTTCTGGTACTTGTCGTTGGCGACACCCCTCCGAGCATTCTCATTCTATGGAAATAAGAAAGTTAAACATTGTTTGGTCTACTTGGAGCATCTAGCCGGAAAATTCTCACCTAGAAGCTCGGGGGCTACAGTGAGAGTTTTTAACTTAACAATATGCTTGGTCTTTCTTTAAGCATCTAGTCGGAACTAATTCAGTTACAACTAGAAGCTTGGGGGCTACAGTATAAAGTTTTTAACTCAGTCATATGCTTAGCTTCTCTTTAAGCATCTAGTCGGAACTAATTCAGTTACAACTAGAAGCTTGGGGGCTACAGTATCGAAATTTATAAACACTGCATATGCTACTCTGAAAGCATCTAGTCGGAATGATTCATTCAAACTATATGCTTGGGGGATACAGTGAGAAGTTTTCTAGCTTATTCACTCTTAGAGCATTTAGATGCAAAGACCTATGGTTTTCCGTCTAAATCCTCGGGGGCTACAGTGGGATACTCATATAAAAAGCAAAAGGCAAATAAAACTTACAAGTGCGATGATCTTAAGGTTTGTAGCACTCTCAGCAAGCAACTTGCCGAAGGACAAACTGTTTCCTTGCAAGATTTCTGCTTGCCGGAGAAGCTCCTCAAGGCCACACGTTGGAGATGTTGGCGCCGCACCAGGAACCAGAGCAGTGCTACCCGGCGTAAGCACCGGATAGAATATCTTCGGGAACTCTATGGTCTTCTTGGGTGCGGAGGTGCCGCCTTCGACAGACATACCACCTACCACCACCGCCTTACCGCAACCGATGGGCATCCTTAGCTGGAGCTTCAACCATTTGGTTTGCGACACTTTCCTGCGTCGCCTGTTCACCGACAACAGCAAGCTCGGTGGAGACACCTGAGTCCACTTCCATGGAGGAAGGGCCAGATGCTTCTTTGGCTTGAGAGCTTGTCGGAGCGTACGAAGGCTAGAAGTAGGGGTGACAAGGGCGATGGCGGGAGATGCGTGGGGAGAAACGTCATGATGCAACATATCCTTAATGTTTTTAGAAGCCCCCAAAGTCTTGGAGGTCTTCTTCAAACTAGTTGTGGCTTTCTTCCTGAAACGCACAAAAAGTATAAGTACAGAAATAAGACAAACAATGGACAATGTCGGAAAGAAAGAAGCTTACACAAGAGGGGGTTCTTTGGCAAAGGGGATCCCTGTAACCTTTCTTTTCTCCGCCTCCAGGGCGGCGGTAGTCTTCTTGGAGGCTCCACCCTCCGTCTTGTTCTTCTTGCTTATGTCGGCAGCGTCAGAGGTGGAGCTCTTCCGCTTTCGCGCCAACGGGGCATCGTCGTCGGACACGACGGTGACTTCCTTCATCTTTGGATCATAGATTTGAGGAGCCATGCTATCCTCATCTATGTCGCTGAGCTGTTAAATGAAGAACCACCGTGTTAGATGAGATGGTAATGGCTAGACGGAAGAACTGGAGCATATGTCATACGCGAAAAATAAACAGGTACCTTTGGGCACTTGCTCTCTACGAACATGTCGTAGGTGATGGAGAAGCCACGCTTCTTATCCTTTACCTTGATGATGTCCTTGAGGTGGAGCTTGACGGAGTCGCTCGAGAAGTTGTCCTCAGAGATGCGGAGGCTATCCTTCCTCTCGTTGGTATACTCGTGCATCAACTTCAAGCGGTGCTGTAGAGGCTGGATCTGCCTGACGAACCTGCACATGGCTAGGTCCAATCCAGTCAGACCCGTATCTACGAACCACACTATACGCCTTATAGCGTGGGAAGCGTCGATGTCGGAGGGAAGGGAGGCCTAGGATCTCCATGTCGAGGCTTTGGCGGCAGCTCCATCGACAAAGTCCAGGTACGTCACTTCTCGGCTGGCCTGAGGGATATCTGGGCCGTAGAAGTATGTCTGCTGCCAGTTCTTGCAAGACTCGTGGGCGACGATGTCAGGGAACCACCGGCCAGGCCAGATCTTAAAACTAATGGTGCCACAATTTCTAAGCTCGTCCTTGCCGGCTCCGGCTTCGCGCTTGACGGTGAAGAAATAGATGAAGAGATCTAGCCTAGGCCTAATCCCTAAATAACCCTCGCAAAGCGCCACGTAGTTGCTAAGCGCTAAGATGCTATTGGGGGAGAGGTTCTAAGACTGTTCTCGGTAATGGTTGAGGACAGCAAGGAAAAAGTTGGAGATGGGCAGGGAGACGCCGCGTACCAGTTGTGCTTTGAGGTACACCTTTTTTCCGGCTTGGGGAGAAGGTGTGACCTCGCCGGCCGGCTGGCGACCTCCAGGAGAGCCCCTCCATCGCAGGGAGGTAGCCCTCGATGATCAATTCCTTGATATCGTGGTCCGTAATATCCGAACCATGCCAGTCACCTTTGTGGGAGTCGTACTCCTCTTCGAGCAGCTCCATCGCTGCTGAGTTATGGTCACCGCCGGTGGCTTCGACCACCGCATATTTGGGAATCACTAGACCCTCTGGGGGCACGACGACAGAGCTCGCTGGCTTCGCCGCGGCATCGCCTGACACCGACATGGAGGGGGCAGAACTGCTGCTGGCCATGGATGGATTGCGGTGGTGACTGGGGAAGGTATAGGGGCTAGGGTTTTCGCACTATGCGCGGAGAGATCGAGGAGGCGCTCTCTGGAGGAAGAAGATGATGCAGAGGAGAATGAGGTGAAAAGTAAAATTTCCATTGCAGTTATAATATATAACCTCCGGCATCAAGATTCGTGCGGAATGATCGAACGGTTGACGCGTGGACGATAAAGTGTCGCGACGCCTGAAATTTGCCACGCGTTAACTGCGCCGCCAACGATTCAGACGCTCAAGCGGAAAATCGGACATGATTGTGTTTTCTGCATGTGTAAGTTACGAGGAATTGCTGACCTATGTCTACATCGCCCTAGCTGTCACTAGCAGGTGAACCATCACATCAGAAGATTTCGGCATAGACGGATCCAATACGGCTACAGAAGAGTATGATAGAAGATTCATCAATTCTCCGACTTACAAATTGAAGACGAAGAAAACCTTGCAGGGTTCTTTGGGAGGACTACAAGATGTTGCTTGACGATTTGTTGACATCCATCTAGACGGAGCATTCAACATGAAGAGGCAAGACGACGCAAGATCTCGGAGTTCTCCGGGGCTACTTTTGGGGATATGATATATGAGTATACTCATAGCATGTCCTCTATCCGGATAACCTGGGTGGCCCACAGTTGGTAGCAAGGCCTATGGCCTGCTGGGCGGCCCAGTTATATGGATCCATAAGGGAGGCCCATGCCGGATAAAGGAAGGCTACGGAGGAGTCACCGATGTACCTAGAGCCTTGGAGTGCAAGATACGCTAGACTAGTAATAGACAGTGTAGGATTCTATAACCTGTCCGGCTAGGAATTTTCCCTGTAACCCTAGCACCTGGAGACTATATAATTCGGGCCTATGGGAGCCTTTAGGGCACCAATTAACAAATACCTCGCACAGCGAATCGATCCCTGTAACTCGGCGTATTGCCATTATAGTGATTTATAGCAGGAGTAGGATTCCGCCACCATCGTGGGATCTGAACCTAGGTAAGTTGTGTTACCTCGTACCCGTCAACCGTCTACCTTCCCCCACGTCTCTAAACACGCACTGTGAGTACCCCTCCATGGTGTACTCGTCGGCAATACCACGACATACTGGAGGGGGTTCGGATGATAACCTGAAGGTGGATACTAGTCATAGATACATTTGGATGGCGGTCTATGTATATTGTTGTATTGCCCAATAAAATATCATAGGATCATGAATGTCTAGTATTTCATTGTTATGCCTTGCTCTGTCATGTCAATTGCCTCGCTGTAATTTGTTTACCCAGCATGTTATGTTGTTTATCTTAAGGAGAACATCTCTAGTGAACTATGGACCCCAGTCCAATCTTTACCATTGATACATCTTCCACTATTACTTTTTACTTTCTGCAAGCCACCATTATTTTCCACACCATACGGTTAATCCTTTGTTTTTAGCAAACCGGTGAGATTGACAACCTCACTGTTCGTTGGGGCAAAGTCTTGAGTTTGTGTTGTGCAGGTTTCCAAGTTGCTAGCAACACCTTTGAGTCGTTTCCTTCCTCCTACTGGTTCGATAACCTTGGTTTCTTACTGAGGAAAAAACTTGCTGCTATACTCATCATACCTTCCTCTGGGGGTTTCTCAACGAAGCTCTATAGTGATCTGAGCTGCATCAAATGTCCAATAAAATCTCATAGGAGTCAAGATGTCTAGTATATGCATTTTTATGGTTTCTCAATCTGTCAATTGCTCCGCTGTAATTTGTTCACCCAATATGCTATCTATCTTATGGAGATAACCTCTACAGAACTGTGGACCCTAGTCCATTCCTTTATCATTGATATACCATCTAATGTTTACTGTTTACTTTCTACAACCAAATTGTTATCTTCCACACTATACGTTTAATCCTTTGTTTTCAGCAAACCGGTGAGATTGACAACCTCACTGTAAGTTGGGACAAAGTATTGAGTTTGTGTTGTTTAGGATTCCAAGTTGTTAGCAACACCTTGGAGTTGTTTCCATACTCCTACTGGTTAAATAACCTTCGTTTCATAACTGAGGGAAACTTGATGATGTGCTCATCATACCTTCCTCTAGGGGTTCCCAACGAGCTCTACATATATGAGCCATCAAGCACTTTTCTAGCGCCATTGCCGGGGAGATAAGGATAGCTTCAATCTCTTCCTCCTCGTCAGTCACCTTTCAGGGAGAAAGAAGATTCTTGCAAGGGGAGTCTATCACAACCAATCTCCTTACTTTGTATTTGTTTTGCTTAGTTTCTTTTCTTTTGCTTTGTTTTGCTTGTTTCTTTTTATCAAAAATACAAAAAAATAGTTTTGCTTGGTTTGCCTTTTCTTATAAAAAAACACACAAAAAATTAGTTCTTCCTTTAGTTGTCACCTTGTTCTTAGCTCACCATGTTGATCCTTAAGTTCACCCTGAAAGACCTTTCAATAGGTAGTGGCTCTATAATTGGGAAAGACAATATTGAAGAATTCTTTAATCATGTTAGAAAGCATGAGGACATTGAGGATAGATCCTTAGCAGAACTTGCTCCAAATTATGAAATTGCCGCAGCTTCTTTAGTTCACATGTTGGAGTCTTGGTTTGTTATTCTTAACCCCATGATGCAAGTAATGTTTCTTAAACTTAAAGATATTGAGGATACTAAAAAGACAGATTTTATTCTGTAAACTTTGCTTAAAGAATTCAATGATGTTGCTAAAGAAGCTAAAAAGGTCTTTGATCATTTTAATATGCTAGGCTCATGAAAGGTTCCCAACCTTTAATAAGGTAGAGATCCCTGTGTTTACAATGCTAGTCCCTGTATCAATAGCTAGCATCCACAGTTAAGATGTAATATCAAGAAACAAAGGTCATAATACAACTTTATAACTAGGAATAAAATAATTCATTACATCTTACATAGATCATTTGGCTATCACATTACATTGCAGAAGAATATTTATAAAGCCTGGAGTCCTTCATATTCAAAGTGCCATAGGCAAACATGTTGGTTGTAGACTTGTAATCCTATTCAACAAACTTCACTAACATCAAACAAACCTGCAACATAATAAGTTGCAGCCACAAGGGTCAATACATTTTAATTGTATTGGCAAGTTTCACTATTATGTAGAAGTAAGTGGAACCTATCATTACATGCATATTTGGCTAAGTGGGGTTTAGGCTCATTTGCAGAAAGCATTATAGTTTTATCCTATATTTTCAAAATAGTTTTTGATCTTTTGTCAAATCTTTCTGAACTCCTTGGAAAACTTCAAGTGCTTCAGATCCCTTGTTGTCACCATCAAGTTTTACTTTGAGAAATTGGAATGTCACGATCTTCCATAGCTTCAGGCCTTAGTTGTTCAGTATTGTCCGTAACCGGGGACACGACTAAGTACTTAGAATTTGATCTTCTGCAGAAGTTGTACACTTTACCGACATTACACAATCTCGTCTTGACGCCACCAGTGGCCACTGGATAAGTACTCACCAAATGGAGTACCGGCAGATCGAGAATGTGACAAAGTCTTTCCATAGAAGTCCTCCCAATACACAATGCTAGCTTGTCTACCAGGCACCAATGTAGGGATATATTTCCATACACAATTCTAGTTAACCTAAAGATGCCAATGCATGGGTCTTCCACTATGTAGTTGACTAAGCCAGAGCCTATTTAGCATGTGGCTGTACACGAAAACCACTGTACGAGAAACATGTTCAATCTCTAAGTCCCTGGGTGGTTTTCTTCTAGTGCACACACAAAAATATAGCCATATAAACATGGTTCCCTTTGTTTCCACCTTGTCCAAAACTTGAGTATCCTTGTCCACCCAGGTGGTTCATTGAGTACTTGTTTTATTATATAAAACATATATCTTTTCAACACTTCATATAATCATATCATGTATCCCATACCAAATATATAGTAGGGCTAGGCATACTACATCTACATTCTTTTCACTAAGGAAGATATAAGGGTATCCTATTAGGATTTAGCATAGCATAAAATATAGTAGTCCTTATCATGCATGTTACAAAAATCCACTAAGTGCAATGAAAATAGTAGGACATGGATGATAGTGTCACTTGCCTTTTTAGTAGATAATGTTTGTTCACTTCTTGATCTTGCAAATATCACACTCTTCTAAATTTACTACAATTCAATCAAACAAACACAATCAACTAGCATTCAAACCATTTTACCACACATAAAATAATAGAAACAAGGTCATGTATGCAAGCATGCAAAAGATAGTTTTATTTGCAAAAGTGGTTTATACTAGGCTCTAAACATTATAAAGTTCAAAGTGGTCATTTACAAAAGTGGTAAAACCATTTGCAAAAGGTTTAATCTAAAATCCATTTTTAAATCAAATCAATATTTTATGTGGTTGAAAATGCTTTTAGCAATGCAATATTTTTTTAAAGAGTTCACCAAATATATTTTAATTCTCAAAAATTGGTGTTTAGGGTCAGAAGGTTTGAATCAAATCATTTCCCAAAGGTTTCACTCAAAAATCATTTCTATATCATAATCAATATTTTTATTTGACTAAAAATGGGCTAATTCAAATATTTATTCCTAATCTTCACAAAATACATTTTTAAATCCCGAAGTTGGTTCCTAGGGTCAGTAGGTTCACAACAAACCATTTTGCAAAGATTTCATATTAAAAATATATCTAGAACAATTTTTATATCCAAAATAAGCCTACACAAGTTTCTGCAATTTCAACCAATTTTCCAGAAGCAAATCATTAAACAAAGTGCATGGTTGCAAAGTACTTGTTCTTCTGAATCCAATGATATAAAATTTGCAAAATTTGGACGTCTAGAACTAAAGTTATGAATTTTACAAGTTTGCAATTCAAATAGATTCTATTTTCTGTTTTTAAACTAAACCATGTCCACGTGGTGCATTCCTATTGGTCGGTACCGTTTCGTTTGGATCGAGCCGTTCTGACCGCAGGATCTCACTTAATCGCACGGCACATATCACACGTACCCCTTCGGTTAAGTCAATCTATCGCGTCCACTGGATCATGATCTAACGGCTCAGATGGATTTGACCATTGCCTGGCGGTGCTAGCGGCGGCTGGCGGCGGCGCACGCTCGGGCAGGAGGTTTCCGGCGAAGCTAGGAAGCGAGGGAGAGGGGGAAGTGGCTCACAGTGTTCGCGTGGTTGAGGTGAAGCTCGAGGCGCTGTTAGTTTGGCGAGGGGCGCTCAAGAACGGCGGTGATTGCTCGTCGGAGACGGCGTCAGCGTCGGGCGTCTCTGGAGGTTGATGGGGACGGAGCTGCAGGTCGTGCCGAGGCAAAGTAAGTGCACGGTTAGACGTAGGCGAACGCGGGGAGTACGGGAGCATCAACAGGAGAGCTTGGGGCGGTCGAGGCTTACCAGGGGGACTCGTCGGAGAAACGACCGAAGAAGATGGCGCTATGATGTTTGACGAAGCCGAGCTTCTAGAGCGCGCGGGAGCGAGCTGGGGCTATGGGCAGGTGTGCACGGGACTGGAGAGGAAGCTAGCATGCTCTGTGAGGAGAGGGGCGGCTGTGGTTCACCGGAATTGGCCGGGAACGCCGTCGGAACAGAGAAGGCTTGAGCTCAAAATTACTGCAGCCTGGTGGTAGAGGGGAGGCGTTGTTTAGGGGGAAAGAGAGAAGAGGTGTGGGCGTTTATCTACGCGTGATCACTGCGGGGAATAACTCCGGCATTAACACGAATTCATCGCCGCAATCAAGGGCAGCAACGGCGAGGGGGAACGGCTGGTGCGGTGAAGACGACGATGAGGTGGTGTGGGGTCCAACGGTCAGCGAGAGACAGAAAGGGGTGATGGGGTCCACTTGTCTGTGACTCAGTGGGTGCGATATTCAGTGAAAAATGGTTTACTGCGGGGGTTAGTTGGGCTAGACTGTTGGGCTTGCTGGGCTGTTGTTTGTTTCTTTTTTTTATACAGAAAGTATTTCCTTTTTCTGTTTGAATATTCTGATTTGATTTTCAAACAAACAATTCAAACACCAATTCAAATCAAACCACCACCAAACTTTGTATTGATTTTAGGTCTGTTTAACAATATAATCCAATGTCCAAAATAAAATAATTTTTATTCTTTTTAGGATCTATTTAATAATTAAACAAATAGACCTTAGTCTTTAATTCAAATAGGATTTTTATTTATTTAAAAATCCTATTTGCAATCTAAATAATATAAAAACCATTTCAGTAGGTTTTATTTGAAAAACAAAAACACTTGTAAATGTTATTTAAAATAAATTAACAAGTTTTAGTGTTTATTTAAAATGGAAAAACCTTTACCTTAATAAAATTGGATATTAATAAATCCTCATTATTTTATTTAAATAAACATTTACTCTTTTTATCAAATAGAAATATTTTATTTCAAAAGCTTGGCCAAGATTTAATTTGGCTCTATAAAATAATCTTTATTTATAATTCTCCCTTTGTTTTTGAAGATCAAATCTTCTTATTAAAAGATCTAAAAATAGTGATTCTAATTATTAAAAATTTCTTTATTAATTGTTTATATTTTTAAATCCCTTTAAGATTTTATTTGACCAAAATAGGTTTTGATGTTTCCAAATAGAATCAAAAAGTTTCTTCTCACCCTAAATTCCAACAAAATTTTATTTTGTTTATTTATTTTTCACATTTCAAAATTTGGAAAATTTTGGGATGTGACAGACTACCACCCTTAAAAGAAATCTCGTCCCGAAATTTGGGAAGGCTAGGATTACAAGTTGGCTTCAAGGCAACTAGGGTACTACCACCCTTAAAATAAAGTCTCATAGGGTTACATTGATGGTTCACTTGACTATAGGTTCAACACTTGATATCCAGACAAGGAATCCTTATTTGACTCAACTGATTTAACTAGTTCCTGACATCCACTTATTCTATCTCTTCAAAGTTTCCATCCATATCAATGTGGTTCACATGTCCTTTCTGGGTCACATTGGAGTCATTTCAATTGGCTCTTCTAGCATCCTTTTTCTTTTTCTTCTCAGGACAGTCTGATGCATAGTGTCCAAGTTCCTTACAATTATAGCACTGCAACTGGCTAATGTCTTTCTTCTTGAAAGTGTCATGTTGGTTCTGACCAAGGTCATCTCCATTGTCAGTATCATTTCCATTATTCTCACTTCCATTGTTGTTGTGGTGATACTGATGTGGTTTAGAATCTTCCTTGCTCTTTTTGAATGAATGCTTGTTTTTTGATGATCCTAAGTGATGCTTGAGTTTATGCTTCCTCTTTCTATTCTCAACTTGATTCATCTTGTTTTCCAAAATGGTGGCTTTGTCACAGAGTGATTGATAAGTTGGGATATAGGAAACAGCTAGCTGCAGGTTCAACTCATCATTAAGTCCTTCAAGAAATTTTTCCTTTCTCTTAGCATCTCTGTCAACTTCATCCGGTGCATATCGTTCCAGATTGTTGAATTCTTCAATATACTCAGCCACACTGAGGTGACGCTGTTTCAGATTGTGGAACTCCTTTTTCTTCAAATACATCACTCCAGGTGAGATGTGAGTTGTTCTGAATCCATCCTCAAAAATAGCCCAAGTCACATCCTCAAGGGGAGTGGTGATCTGAAAGTTGTCCCACCATGTTGCTGCTGGTCCTTCAAGCAGAAATGCTGCAAACCTTAATTTTTCTTCGTCGGTGGAGCCAACAGTCACTAAGTCTTTGTTCACTGAATGTAACCAGTCATTGGCTTCCATTGGATCAGTTGTTCCAGAGAACCTTGCAGGCCTAAGTTTCAGAAACTTGGTGAGCATGTCAAGTGCTGGAGGATTATTATGATTGTTGTTGTTGTTGTTGTTGTTGTTGTTGTTGTTATTGTTGTTGTTGTTGTTGTTCTGATTCTGTATGAATGTGGTCATCTCCTGCATCAGTTGTGTCTGAGCTGCCATCATCTGTTGCATCTCAGGAGTGATGTTGTTGTTTTGGTTAGGGTTGGCACGACGGGGAGGCATCTGTTGGTTGATAGGGATAAGTAATGATGGATAGGTTTTTATGAAGTCCTAACACACAACTCAAAACAAACAAGTTCAATCAAACAATCAACAAGCAACTATTCACTTAACAACTTATGAGCTTAACTCATGAGTTGAAGGAAACAACACGTTTTTCTTGAAATAATCAACTTAGTATAGTCATACCTCATAGGTCAATATGATCCATACTCTAACCTGATATCAATGTCTTTGGTAGGCAATCTAATGTCTCTTGGTTTTCACTTGTAGTCCTTAGTGATGTCTAGGTTGAAATCTTTGGTGAGACTAAAGTTGAAGTCATTGGTCATGGTGAAGGCTTTGTCCATCAAGTTGAAAAGTAAGAGATGTAGAATCAAAACCAAAATGGTTGAGTAAAGAGTTTACAAGATTGTTTGTAAATAAGTTTTTGGAACAAATACAACTCCTATTTTTCTAAGGGGTTTTGTCCAATTCTAGGGTTAAAATCCTATAGGCAACACAGTGCTCTAATACCATATGTAAGGTTACAAACCTTTAATAAGGTAGAGATCCCTGTGTTTACAATGCTAGTCCCTGGATCAATAGCTAGCATCCACAATTAAGATGTAATATCAAGAAACAAAGGTCATAATACAAATTTATAACCAGGAATAAAATAATTCATTACATCTTACATAGCTCATTTGGCTATCACATTACATTGCAGCAGAATATTTATAAAGCATGGAGTCCTTCATCTTCAAAGTGCCACAGGCAAACATGTTGGTTGTAGACTTGTAATCCTATTCAACAAACTTCACTAACATCAAACAAACCTGCAACATAATAAGTTGCAGCCACAAGGGTCAATACATTTTAATTGTATTGGCAAGTTTCACTATTATGTAGAAGTAAGTGGATCCTATCATTACATGCATATTTGGCTAAGTGGGGTTTAGGCTCATTTGCAGAAAGCATTATAGTTATATCCTATCTTTTCAAAATAGTTTTTGATATTTTGTCAAATCTTTCTGAACTCCTTGGAAAACTTCAAGTGCTTCAGATCCCTTGTTGTCACCATCAATTTTTACTTTGAGAAATTGGAATGTCGAGATCTTCCATAGCTTCAGGCCTTAGTTGCTCAGTATTGTCCGTAACCGGGGACACGACTAAGTACTTAGAATTTGATCTTCTGCAGAAGTTGTACACTTTACCCACATGACACAACCTCGTCTTGACGCCACCAGTGGCCGCTGGATAAGTACTCACCAAATGGAGTACCGGCAGATCGAGAATGTGACAAAGTCTTTCCATAGAAGTCCTCCCAATACACAATGCTAGCTTGTCTACCAGGCACCAATGTAGGGATATATTTCCATACACAATTCTAGTTAACCTAAAGATGCCAATGCATGGGTCTTCCACTATGTAGTTGACTAAGCCAGAGCCCATTTAGCATGTGGCTGTACACGGAAGCCACTGTACGAGAAACGTGTTCAATCTCTAAGTCCCTGGGTGGTTTTCTTCTAGTGCACACACAAAAAGATAGCCATATAAACATGGTTCCCTTTGTTGCCACCTTGTCCAAAACTTGAGTATCCTTGTCCACCCAGGTGGTTCATTGAGTACTTGTTTTATTATATAAAACATATATCTTTTCAACACTTCATATAATCATATCATGTATCCCATCCCAAATATATAGCAGGGCTAGGCATACTACATCTACATTGTTTTCACTAAGGAAGATATAAGGGTATCCTATTAGGATTTAGCATAGCATAAAATATAGTAGTCCTTATCATGCATGTTACAAAAATCCACTAAGTGCAATAAAAATAGTAGGACATGGATGATAGTGTCACTTGCCTTTTTAGTAGAGAATGTTGGTTCACTTCTTGATCTTGCAAATATCACACTCTTCTAACTTCACTACAATTCAATCAAACAAACACAATTATAACTAGCATTCAAACCATTTTACCACACATAAAATAATAGAAACAAGGTCATGCATGCAAGCATGCAAAAGATAGTTTTATTTGCAAAAGTGGTTTCTACTAGGCTCTAAACATTATAAAGTTCAAAGTGGTCATTTAAAAAAGTGGTAAAACCATTTGCAAAAGGTTTCATCTAAAATCCATTTTTAAATCAAATCAATATTTTATGTGGCTGAAAATGCTTTTAGCAATGCAATATTTTTTTTAAAGAGTTCACCAAATATAGTTTAATTCTCAAAAATTGGTGTTTAGGGTCAGAAGGTTTGAATCAAATCATTTCCCAAAGGTTTCACTCAAATATCATTTCTATATCATAATCAATATTTTTATTTGACTAGAAATGGGCTAATTCAAATATTTATTCCTTATCTTCACAAAATACATTTTTAAATCCATAAGTTGGTTCCTAGGGTCAGTAGGTTCACAACAAACCATTTTGCAAAGATTTCATATTAAAAATATATCTAGAACAATTTTTATATCCAAAATAAGCCTACACAAGTTTCTGCAATTTCAACCAATTTTCTAGAAGCAAATCATTAAACAAAGTGCATGGTTGCAAAGTACTTGTTCTGCTGAATCCATTGATATAAAATTTGCAAAATTTGGACATCTAGAACTAAAGTTATGAATTTTACAAGTTTGCAATTCAAATAGATTCTATTTTCTGTTTTTAAACTAAACCATGTCCACGTGGTGCATTCCTATAGGTCGGTACCGTTTCGTTTGGATCGAGCCGTTCTGATCGCAGGATCTCACTTAATCGCACGGCACAGATCACACGTACCCCTTCGGTTAATTCAATCTATCGCGTCCACTGGATCGCGATCTAACGGCTCAGATGGATTTGACCATTGCCTGGCGGCAGCGCACGCTCGGGCAGGAGGTTTCCGGCGAAGCTAGGAAGCGAGGGAGAGGGGGAAGTGGCTCACAGTGTTCGCGTGGTCGAGATGAAGCTCGAGGCGCTGTTGGTTTGGCGAGGGGCGCTCAAGAACGGCAGTGTTTGCTCGTCGGAGACGTCGTCGGCGTCGGGCGTCTCTGGAGGTTGACGGGGACGGAGCTGTAGGTCGTGCAGAGGAAAAGTAAGTGCACGGTTAGACGCGGGCGAACGCGGGGAGTACGGGAGCATCAACAGGAGAACTTGGGGCGGTCGAGGCTTACCAGGGGGACTCGCTGGAGAAACGACCGAAGACGGTGGCGCTCTGATGTTTGACGAAGCCGAGCTTCTAGAGCGCACGGGAGCGAGCTGGGGCTATGGGCAGGTGTGCACTGGACTGGAGAGCAAGCTAGCGTGCTCTATGAGGAGAGGGGCGGCTGTGGTTCGCCGGAATTGGCTGGGAACGCCGTTGGAACAGAGAAGGCTTGAGCTCAAAATTACTGCAGCCTGGTGGCAGAGGGTAGGCGCTGTTTAGGGGGAAAGAGAGAAGAGGCGTGGGCGTTTATCTACGCGTGATCACTGCGGGGAATAAATCCGGCATTAACACGAATTCATCGCCGCAATCAAGGGCAGCAACGGCGAGGGGGAACGGCTGGCGCGGTGAAGACAACGATGAGGTGGCGTGGGGTCCAACGGTTAGCGAGAGACAGAAAGGGGTGATGGGGTCCACTTGTCTGTGACTCAGTGGGTGCGATATTCAGTGAAAAATGGTTCACTGCGGGGGTTAGTTGGGCTGGACTGTTGGGCTTGCTGGGCTTGCTAGCTGGGCTGTTGTTTGTTTCTTTTTTTATACAGAAAGTTTTTCCTTTTTCTGTTTGAATATTCTGATTTGATTTTCAAACAAACAATTCAAATCAAACCACCACCAAACTTTGTATTGATTTTAGTTCTGTTTGACAACATAATCCAATGTCCAAATTAAAATAATTTTTATTCTTTTTAGGATCTATTTAATAATTAAACAAATAGACCTTAGTCTTTAATTCAAATAGGATTTTTATTTATTAAAAAATCCTATTTGCAATCTAAATAATATAAAAACCATTTCAGTAGGTTTTATTTGAAAAACAAAAACACTTGTAAATGTTATTTAAAATAAATTAACAAGTTTTAGTGTTTATTTAAAATGGAAAAACCTTTACCTTAATAAAATTGGATATTAATAAATCCTCATTATTTTATTTAAATAAAGATTTACTCTTTTTATCAAATAGAAATATTTTATTTCAAAAGCTTGGCCAAGATTTAATTTGGCTCTATAAAATAATCTTTATTTATAATTCTCCCTTTGTTTTTGAAGATCAAATCTTCTTATTAAAAGATCTAAAAATAGTGATTCCAATTATTAAAACCTTCTTTATTAATTGTTTATCTTTTTAAATCCCTTTAAGATTTTATTTGACCAAAATAGGTTTTGATGTTTCCAAATAGAATCAAAAAGTTTCTTCTCACCCTAAATTCCAACAAAATTTTATTTTGTTTATTTATTTTTCACATTTCAAAATTTGGAAAATTTTGGGATGTGACAGCTCATGTGTAGATGTTATGGGTACACTAGAAAAGTTGGACAAAACCAAACCCAAAGAGGGATAGGAAATTAAGATACCAATTCCTTTTAAACTTGTAGGAATGCATGAAGCTTTAGAAAAGAATTTTGATTGGATTGTTCCTGAAAACCCGTTTGATGAAAATAGTGAACCCAAGAGTATTGAGAGGGAATCCTCTAGAACTTATTTCTATGGGATACCATGCCTTGTTGAAGAAATTTCTGGTATTGATCTTAAAGCTTCTTCATTCAAAAATACTTGATTCTTACTTCCTTTGCCTAACTTAAAGGCATTAAAGAAAAGTACTAATTGGGAGATAACCCAAATTTCAGTAAGTTTTTCTTTTGTTGAGTTTTGGAAGTTATTACTTCTGTAATAACCTCTCCTTATCCTTTTTGTGTGGTTTTTGTGCCAAGAATAACCTCTAATGAGAGAGAAGTAAGATTTGGGGAAGTTGTTGTCCCGAAACAGATTTTTGTGCTTCACTGTAAAAATTCTTGAAAAATCCCAGTATGTCGAATTGAGCTCTAGTTTTCTGATCTTATGCCCCAGGTTATTATCTAACTTACATTAGTTTAGCACTTTTCGATTTGAGCAACATAAGTTCTTTGAAAAAATTGGTTTTTACCTGCTGGTCTGTTTTGACAGATTCTGCCATTGTTTGCATTTTCCTCTTAATCGGTTTCTTTTTAAGTTCTCCTTGATCACTTGAGCTTTTAAAATGAATTGCTACAATAGCTTTTGTTTTAATGAAAGTTTTACTTGTGTTGAAACTAAACCCAAGGGATTATTATCTTGAATACACTAATGTTGCTAATGAAGATTGTGTGAAGTTTTGTATGAAGGAAATTTTCAAGTGTAGGGGAAGAATACCCCGCTGGCCTTGCAGATCAGGCTCGTTCCATGTTAAATCTTTAATGTTTTCCCTAGATCAAGAAAACTAGCAGTTTAATTTTAATCCAAAAGAAATTGAAAAATACATATTTTCATGGGTGTTCTTAAACATGTCACCCACTAAAATACCCAAGATAATATTTGTACATTTTCTGATAATTAATATACCAACAGATTCCCTTATGACCAATCTTTGATTTCTGGGAGATTGGTGAACTCTAATGAGGTGAACCCAATTCCCTCTGGTTAGTATTGGAAATTCTCAACCCCTGTACTTGGTCCCATGCCAAGGTGAACTATGGTTTGCCAGTAATAAAAATAGCAAATACAATATGATTATACCTTTAATAGTTTCTCTAGGTTAAACCATAAATGGTATTGACCTAATTCCAACATCCAACACACTTGTATACTAACATCTATAAAAACCCTGGAGCCCAATATTTATTGATGTCTCCATGATTTTTGGTGAATTAATCTTTTCTATGCATAGGTAATTCACCAATAAATTCATATCAATAGTTCTATAAATCCAAAAAGTGTGAATCCAGATTCTACAGAAAGTTATTCTAAGTACCTATCATGTGTATTTGGAATCACATCAAAATCTCATGTACTTTAAATCTTATGAAAATGACAAATATCATCTAGAACTGCCTTTGAGAATTTCCTGAGGGCATTCAGTTAATTATATTGATGTGATAACAACTCCTGTTGAATCATTCCATAAAATACTAACTAATCGTAAAGGAAATATTTTTTGGATATGCATAACTCTCCTGGTGAATTATTTCCTAAAACTAGTATTCCTGTCACTAGAATATTCATCTAAAATCAAAGGTAATTGATAAAATAGTGAAACCACTTTTTTGGTTTCATTTTATCAATACCAAGCTAATGATATCATTTTTATACAAATATATCATTACTGAATGTGGCCTTGGTCCAAACTCCCCATTCTACCTAATTCCTAGACTATTAAACCCATATGGATTCCCTTTAATTGTTCCAAAGCATCCCTCAATCTTTCTACTTCCTTTATTCTCAAACCCTACCAAATTGTAACATGTATATCTTGTTTTTTTGTTGTATGCTATGTTGCTTGTATGACTTGGTTGATTGTGTCTTTTCTTGTTTGCATGTATGCTCGATAATGGCGATAGTTGCATTTGCGAGCAGTCGAGAAGAAGGAAGCATTGGGGTATTCTTAATATAATTATTGTGGTATTTTGGGTTTCTAAAATAAGAAGTACAGGTACATCTGCTGGTCACAGGCAATCCACCTTCTTGCTCATAAGCCCTTGTCTTACTTTTATCTTTGTGCATGTTTTAACTATTGGTTTATGAGAATTGCATGGTTTTATTATACTATGTCTTTATGTGGGAAGGCTTGGCTCCTCCAAGCTATTACCACTTTAGTACCACTATGTACACCCCTTGTTTGATGACACCTATTGTCCCCTAGTATGGTAGATGGTGTTTAACACCATAGCCATTTGGAGACCCCTTTTTGCCCTAAGCAAAAGTATAGGTGATGACCCACAAGTATAGGGGATCGCAACAGTCTTCGCGGGTAGTATTACCAAATTTATTGATTCGACAAAGGGGAGCCAAAGAATACTTGCAAGCCTTAACAACTGAGTTGTCAGTTCAGCTGCACCTGGAAATAGTTCTTGCTCATAGAATTTTATTAGTAGCAACAGTTTGTAGTAGCAACAGCAAAGCAACATCAACAGCAACAGTGAAACAGTAGCAATAGTAACAGTAACGGTAACAATAGGATTCGAGTGCGGTAGGCATAGGGATGGATGGACGGCCGTTGCATGGACGAGTCTAAACATGTAAATTCAAGATCTAGGGCATTGCAGATAAATAATAACAAGCATCGAAGTACTAAACAATCCTAGGCATGTGCTCCAAATATAGTCATACGTGCTCGCAATGAGAACTTGCACAACATCTTACATCCAGCCGTGGCGGCCAGGCCTCTAGGAACTCGGCAATTAAGGTGCTCCTTTTAATAGAGCACCGGGGCAAACCATTAACACTCCATGAACACATGTGATCCTCACACCACAACCATCCCCTCCGGTTGTCCCAATTATTGTCAGTTTGGGGCCTTCGGATCCGGACAATGATATGTGTACACAACTTGCAGATAAAATCACAAACAATACTATCATAATGATTCAATAATAAGTTCAGATCTGAGATCATGGCACTCGGGCCCTAGTGACAAGCATTAAGCACAACAAGTTCCAACAAAGTCAAATAGCACTAATAGAGATACTAGGCACTATGCCCTAACATATCTTATTTGATTACATGATAGAACTCATCCAATCTCTACCATCCCCAGCCTACAATAGGGTATTACTCACTCATGGATGAGGGAAACATCGGTGGTTGATGGAGATGCGTTGGTGATGACGATGGCGATGATCCTCTCCAAATCCCCAGTCCCGGCAGGGTGCCAGAACGGAGTTTCTGGATCCGAATCTTGGTTTCTGGTGGCGGCAGAGCGGAACTCTTTCTGGAAAACTATCGACCCCCTCGGTTTTTAGGTCGAAAGGCAACTTATAGACGCAGAGGGATGCCGAGGAGGTGCCTGGGGTGGCTTCACCCCTCCAGGCGCGGCCAGTGGTGGGACCGTGCCTAGGGTGGGTCCGGGCCCCCCGGGCATCCTCTCCGTCTCTTCTTCTGGCTTCGTGGATCTTCTGGTGAAATATAATTTTTGGCATATTTTCTGGGATTTTTCCTGATAGTTCATTTTCTGCACAAAAACAAGACACCAAGGTAATTCTGCTGAAAACAACGTCAGTCCGTGTTAGTTGTATCCAAATCACACAAGTTTAGAGAAGGAATAATAGCAAAGTGTTCGAGAAAGTAGATACGTTTTAGACGTATCAACTCCCCCCAAGCTTAGCTTATTGCTTGTCCTCAAGCAATTCAGTTGAAAACTGAGTGCGATAAAAGAACTTTCACGAACACTTTGCTTCATATGATGTAAATATTCTCAGCACAGGAGTAGATGCTTAGATAATTCATAATAAGGAGTATGCAACTAAGTCTACTCAGTAGTCATTGCAAGATATGAAGAGAAACCAACTCAATAATAATAAGTAGCATGAAACATAAGCATAAGCAACATTGCAATGCTCATAATAAGGTATGAGAGAGTGGTATCTCGCTTGCCTTTGTTCGAAGAGCACAATATAAATGCCAAGGCACCTCTAAAGTTCAAGTGAAGACTAGAAGTAAAGATATGAGAGGTACAAGCATAAAAGTCATGACATAATTAACCAAGTTTTGGAACAAACACAAGAATGACAACTATGCTCTCAAGAAGGTGCTCATAGAATAAGTGGTGACTCAACAAGGTGGTGAAAACGGTTTTGGAAAGTTTGAAAGGCTTCCAAATGCTGAAAGGAAGGTACTCAATAGCTTTGAGCTCTCATTTCCCCTATCATAGGCATCTTCATGTGGTTAAGGTGAACATGAGGTCCACTCTGAATCATATGCTTGACAGACCATAGACTGGAAATCCCAAGTCCCTTGAGTACGAGGGTCGCTCTGCATGCTACTCAACTTTGGTCACCTGAAAGTTCTTGTCATTGTAAATACATGCATATCATTGAGAACCGCCAACGGGGTACCCCTTGCACATGGTACATGAGCTTTCCCATAACAAAAATGACAAGGCAAGGAGACAATGAGCATCTCAGCAATCTTTTTATTTACCATATGCATAACTTTTTATTGAGGACGCTTCATAGATGCTCATTATGGTGTTGCTGCAAGTTTCCACCATGATTAGGCATGGATTAGGCTAGCGGCCCTGACGTTTCTCTAACACAATGTATAAACTCCATGAACTCACAACCTCCCCTTTTATTTCACATCGTCGACATCCGTAAACAAAAGAGCAAGGAATCAACTAGATGAGATATCCAAAAAGTGTTAAAAGCATTCCCCGTGACAGCACGGTTCTGCTGACTCCCAACATATAATTAGCAAGCATATAACTTTCATGGACTAGTCACAATGGTTCAGAATTATTAAGCTTAAAGAATAAAGTGTGCCATCAAGTTCGTGAGAGCTTTACTAACTAACTTTCTCAAAACAGACAAACATTTTATTTTGGAAGAAAACACGGCATATAGAATATGCACTGAAGTAGCAAATGATGCTAATAGGTAGGTATGGTGGACACAACTAGAAATATTGGTTTTGGGGAGTTTTGGAAGAACAGGTAGAACACATACTCATTGCAAGTGAAGACTAGCAAAAGATAGGGAGCGACAAACGAGAGAGCAATAACTGTCATAATCATGCTTGCAACAAAACAAGACTAATTATGGCATGAAAGTGATAAAAGAACTCTGAGGAAAAATAAATCATCGAGGATTACTGACTATTGATTAGTCATATGCATGCATGAGCATGTGCCAATTCGATTCACATGAACAGTTAGAGGAGGATACCACAGTATCATATCAAAGTATGAATAAAACAATGCAAGCAAACATTCATATGACATGCTACAAAATATTAGCAAGCTGGAGCTAATCATAGACAAGCAAGAACTACTAAGTATCCATAATGACATACACCTTACACAAGAAGGCTAAGCATGCTCACAATGATGAGTATATGTACAAAAATGAAACAAATAGAGTTCGTTACCAGCCTCTTACCACACCTCAAGTTGTCTTAATCTTCATTATTGCCCTTCACTTGTGTGACTTGAATAATTAACATGAAACCAAAATCCACCGAGGATGGCTGAACCATGCAAAGAACTCACAAAACCAAAGAAGAAGAACAAATATTTTTGGTGTTTTCGAATTTTTAGAAACAAGCAAACAAAGAAAAAAACAAAAACAAAGCAAACCAAACAAAGCAAAATCTTTTTGGATTTTTCTTTTAAGGCAAACCAAAGCAAAGAAACAAACCAAGAGAAACAACGAAAATATTTTTGGTATTTTTGGATTTTTGAGAAAGAAGCAACAAGAACTAAAAAGAAAGCGAAACAATGGATATACAAAGAACCGACCGAACATGATATATATATATATGAGTGTGATGTCGGTATACCTCCCCCAAGCTTAGGCTTTTGGCCTAACTGGGGCTCAATCCCATGGTGTCCAAGTAGATGAACCTCCGTAGTATGTCGAGGAAGCTCCCTCATCCTGGTACGAGCTCGAGGCCTCCCCTGTGTAATACGCAGGGGGTCGTATGATGGTGCTTCCTCCTGATAGTTCCTGTGGAAGATAAGAGAACGCAGCTTGTCATCGATCTGCGCCTTCGAGCGTGACCAAGGTCCCTGAGAAATACTGAACAAGGTGGTTTGGGGTAGAGGGATCTCTCTCTTCCCCGTCAGTAAACAACATTCTATAAACCAAGTTCTCAAGAGTAGAGCTAGTGGTGACAAAGTGGTGCGCATTCATGGCAGCAAGATCAAGCCTCTGAGGAGCCAAAACTGCATCATGTGGATCAACATCAATGTTCAAGGCAGCATCAACACGAGTAGCAATAATTCCCCCATAAATGGGTCCCTTAGCAGCTAGACAACGAGCAATGAGAGAACCAAGATTATACTTATCCTCATTGTTGAGTGCAGCAGCTAAGAAGGCCAATTGATAGTTGGAAATATTACTAGTGTTCTCCCTACCAAGAACACTGGTGGCAAGATAGTAGGCAAAATACCTGATGGCTGGAAGTTAAATATTTCTTTATCTTCCCTCACTGATCTCTGCGGTCATCATCATTGGTTATTCCTCGGTAAAGCTCCAACAAATCAGCGGGAAGAGCTGGAATCTTCTTTGATGACCCAGTTGTACCAAGTCCCAGGGCCTTGCAAAATTTCTTCAAAGTCATAGAATGAGCCCTGCCATAAATTTTGAAAGACACAGAAGGCTTGAACATACTGCTAGTAAAGGAGAAACTCTCCACAAATGTTTTAGTAAGCAAAGCATATTGTGCGATCTCATCCTGCATGTAACTTGTTAGACCAGCCCTCTATACCAAAGTCATAAAATCGTTAAGAATCCCAATAGCTTGCAAGAAAGTTTGGCAAGGAAAGGTGGAGGGGTGCGCATCCCCTTCATCTCCCTCGTCACTAAATCGCGGAGTGATGAGATCTTCATTGTATGAGGGTCTAGTACTGGTATATGACCTTGGAAGCCTTTCCCTTCTAGGTGCATCACTCTCAAATATATCACCAAATGTGTGGTGGTCCATGACGTCACTTTTCTGAAATTTTAAACACCATCAAACCAAGTGATTTCTAAGTTGATAAGTGATGAGCAACTACTATAGGAACTTGCTAGAGGACTACACATGCATCAAAACAAAGTTTCTAAGCATAGAACAAGCATGTAAGCTCAAACAACCTGACACCTATAGAAGCAAAATACTCAAGATACAATGTACCAATCACGAATCTAATTGGACAAGTGGAGGAGGCACATACCAAGGAGCAATCCCTCTAAAATCAGCACTTGAGATGGGCTGAACAAGGAGATCTAAAATCGCAAGCAAGAATAGCAGATATCGAGCTTGAGAAAGTTTTCCAGTGTTTTTCGGGAGAGAGAAAGAAGGTGGCTTTGAGGAGGCAGCCTGGAGGGGCCCAGGTGGCCAGACCCCCCCCCCCTAAGCGCCGCCACCTAGTAGGCCGCGCCTACTATAGGTATGGTGGCCCCCTGTGTCACTTCAGGTGCCTCTCTGCCCCTTTTTTCGAGGAAAAATTTATTTTGAATTTTCTAGGATTTTTCGGGAAACTTTATTTTTGGCCAATTTTCAGGGTATGAAAATTAATTTTCTTGCAGAAAAAGTTTTTTCAGAAGAAGCAAAAGCAAACCAAAATCCAAACTACAGGAGCTCTAAGAAACTCAAACAAGCAAACAACTAGCAAAACTAAAGCTAAAGCAAAGACTAGGAAGGATAAAAGTAAAAGAAAGCAAGTATAACCATAGTGGAAACATTATTTTGTCCATTAAAATCCTTTTGTTAACAAGGTTGATCAAGTCCTGTTACCAAAACAATCTTATATGAAACAAAACTTTGCATTCCACAAGGTGATTATTTTACCTCATACTTGATAGCAATGGTCCCAATCATAATAGTTTCAAAATTTTCTTATGGAATGGGACAATATATTTCTCCAACCTTGATGCTCTCAATATTTTCAATGGAATTCAGGCAATAGCTCTTAACAACCTTCTTGGGGAAATAGACAGTGTGCTCTTTGTCATTAATATTGAATGTTACTTTTCCTTGATTGCAATTGATGATAGCACCTGCAGTATTAAGAAAAGGTCTCCCAAGAATAATAGACATATTATCATCTTCAGGCATTTCAAGCACAACAAAATCAGTTAAGACCATGCAATTATGAGCAACTTGAACAGGAACATCCTCACATATACCAATAGGAATAGTAGTTGACTTATCAGCCATTTGCAAAGATATATCAGTTGGTATCACATTTTCTAGCTGGAGTCTCTTGTAGAGAGAAAAAGGCATAACACTAACTCCAGCTCCCAAATCACATAAAGCAGTTCTAACATTATTATTCTTAATGGAGCAAGGAATAGTTGGTATACCTGGATCACCAAGTTTCTTTGGAACCTTACCCTTGAAGGAGTAATTAGCAAGCAAAGTAGAAATCTCCTCATTAGGAATCTTCCTTTTATTAGAGACAATATCTTTCATATACTTTGAATAAGGAGGCAACTTAATAGCATCAGTCAAAGGAATTTGCAAGAATAAAGGCTTCATCCACTCACAAAATTTGTTGTAGTGCTCTTCCTCCTTTGACTTGTGTTTCTTACCTAGAAAAGGCATAGGTTTCTGCACCCAAGGTTCTCTCTTTACCATGTTTATTAGCAATAAAATATTCCTTTGTGTACCTAGTGTTCTTAGTGTGCTTCTCAGGTTCTTCCTCACCTTCCTCCTTATCAGGAGACTCATTTTTATCATTATCACTCTCAGTTTCAGCATCAGAGACAGATATACTATTAGGATCTACAGTAGGTTCATGTGGTTCCTCAACTATCTTATGTTTCTTTTTCTTTCTCTTATGAGGACTACCACTATCTTCACCTTGTTGAGAATCCGGCTCAATTCTTTTAGGGTGTCCTTCAGGATATAAAGGATCTTGAGTAGCTATACCACTCCTAGTTCTAATTCCATAAGCATGTTTATCTCCTGAAGAATTAAGTAACATATCCTTTTGCACCTTAGCAAGTTGATCAAGTTGGGTTTGAACCATTTGAAAGTGTTTACAAAGCATTTTAATATCATTAGAAGTTCTTTCCACAATATCTTTCAACTCATGGATAGCTCTAGAGTTTTCCAACAAATGATTCTGAACTTGTTTATTAAAATACCCTTGCTTAACAATAAATGTGTTAAGTTCCTCTAAACATTGATCAGGAGGCTTACCATAAGGAATATCACCTTCATCAAAGTGTTGGAGAGAGTGTACCTCAATAGTAGATGAGTGGGGAATTGGCTTACATAATTCTTCTATAGGAGGTAGATTATTCACATCTTAAGCTCTAATACCTTTCTCCTTTAGACACTTCTTAGCTTCCTTCATCACTTCATCATTTAATGCAATAACTCTCCTCTTATTTGTTGTTGGTGTTGGAACTGGTTCAGGAACAACTGGTTCAGGAGTAATAGGCTCAGGTGCATTCAGCTTAGTTGAAGTCCAATCATCATAATTCTTGCTTATCTTAGCCATTAATTCTTCAGCATCTGTAGGAGTCCTTTTCCTGAAAACACAATCAGCAAAGCTATCTAGGTATGTACTAGAATCATCAGTTAGTCCATTATAATAAATATCAAGAATCTCATTCTTAGGTAATGGACATCCAGGATGTGCATGAATTAAGGAACATAACCTTGTCCATGACTCAGGAAATTTCTCTTCTTCTCCCTGTTTAAAATCAAAAAGTCTCTGCAAAGCAGCATGTCTAGCACTGGGAGGAAAATATTTCTGGAAGAAAGAAGCAATCAAGCAATTAGGGATATCAATGGAACCAGGAGGTAATCTATTAAACCAAGCCCTAGCTTCTCCTTTTAGTGAAAAAGGGAAGATCTTAGTAACAAAGTCCTTGCGCATCTTAAAATCATCAGAGAACAAAGCACTCATAGTAGAAAGCTCATTCATATGAGCCACAACACTCTCATTTTCAATCCCACAAAAAGGTTCTTTCTCAACAATATCTAAATAAGAGAAATCAAGAGAGAAATCATAAACTTCATCTTTAATATCTATGGGATAAGTGGCAAACTTAGGATCAGAGGACAAATTAGGCATAATAGTACGTCTATCAAGGAGACTCTTAATAGCACTAGTACCATGTGTGTTTCGGCACTCTTCAACAAAATCATCAGTGATCTCAATGTAACCATCATTAATATCATAACTCTCTCTAGCCTCAGGTGATCTAACAGGTGTAACAGTGTCTTCACTAGGAGTTTCGGTATTTCCTAGACTAGCCATAGTAGCATCTAGAAAAGGACCTAATGAACCACTTGCATCAAGCACAGTAGAAGTAACATCATGAGCATCAAAAGCAGTTTTAGACTCGGCAGTAGTAGCAGTGTGTGTAGCATGAGTATGTGGTGGTGGTGTGACAAGCTTACTTATAACAGACAGTGAATCAAGAGCAGTCGAGGTGTTTAGGATTGTACCTCTTCTTGTAGTGGATGGTAAAATAGGGAACTTTCCATAATGAGACTTCCCCATGATGAAAGGAGTATAAGTGAACAATAATAGATCCAAGAGAACTTACAAATAAAGCTATGCTCCCCAGCAACGGTGCTAGAAAATAGTCTTGATGATCCACAAGTATAGGGGATCGCAAGAATCTTCACGGGTAGTATTACCCAATTTATTGATTCGACACAAGGGGAGCCAAAGAATACTTGAAAGCCTTAACAACTGAGTTGTCAATTCAACTGCACCTGGAAATAGTTCTTGCTCACATAATTTTATCAGTAGCAACAACAACAATAGTGAAACAATAGCAATAGTAACAGTAACGGTAATAGTAGGATTCGAGTGCGGTAGGCATAGGGATGGATGGAAGAGTGTTGCATGGACGAGTCTAAACATGTAACTTCAAGATCTAGGGCATTGCAGATAAATAATAACAAGCATCCAAGTACTAAACAATCCTAGGCATGTGCTCCAAATATAGTCATACGTGCTCGCAATGAGAACTTGCACAACATCTTCATCCAGCCAGTGGCGTGGCCTCTATGGAACTACTGGAAATTAAGGTGCTCCTTTTAATAGAGCACCAGAGCAAAGCATTAACACTCCATGAACACATGTGATCCTCACACCACAGCCATCCCCTCCCGTTGTCCCAATTATTGTCACTTTGGGGCCTTCGGATCCGGACAATGATATATGTACACAACTTGCAGATAAGATCACAAACAATACTATCATAATGATGCAATAATAAGTTCAGATCTGAGATCATGGCACTCGGGACCTAGTGACAAGCATTAAGCACAACAAGTTGCAACAAAGTCAAATAGCACTAATAGAGATACTAGGCACTATGCCCTAACAGATCTTATTTGATTACATGATAGAACTCATCCAATCCCTACCATCCCCAAGCCTACAGTGGGGGATTACTCACTCATGGATGAGGGAAACATCGGTGGTTGATGGAGATGCGTTGGTGATGACGATGGCGATGATCCTCCCTCGGTTTTCTGGTTCCGAATCGCGGTTTCTAGTGGCGGTGGTGGAGCGGAACTCTTTTTGGAAAACTATTGAACCCCCTCGGTTTTTAGGTCGAAAGGCAACTTATAGGCGCAGAGGGAGTCTGAGGAAGTGCCTAGGGTGGATGCACCCCCTCGAGGCGCGGCTAGTGGTGGGCCCGCGCCTGGGGTGGGTCTGGGCCCCTAGACCTCCTCTCCGTCTCTTCTTCTGGCTCCGTGGATCTTCTGGTGAAATATAATTTTTGGCATATTTTCCGGGATTTTTCCTGATAGTTCATTTTCTGCACAAAAACAAGACACCAAGGTAATTCTGCTGAAAAGAACGTCAGTCCGTGTTAGTTGTATCCAAATCACACAAGTTTAGAGAAGAAACAATAGCAAAGTGTTCGAGAAATTAGTTATGTTTTAGACGTATCAATAGGATGGGAAGACCCCGGGAATATGTTGATAAAATGTTTTATGAAAAACTTTGGTGAGGGTTGACCTACCAAGAGAGGTTTGAAAAATGAGAAAGGTTTTGTTGTACAAAATGGATGGGACAAAGGAAGGAGGAAAAAGCTTTATAAAAAGGCACCTGGTTCTTTGCAGTTTTGCTAGAACAAATAACCCGTGCAACCACACTACCCTGAAGTGGGATGGGGCTTAACCCAAAGTTAGTTCACTTTGATATGGGTATCAGCATGACTACTTATAAGGGATCATCTCCCTCTAATTCCGGGCTTCCTTTACGAAAAGGGTCATCTGCGAGGCAATCACCTGGAGGAAGCAAGATCACCCATGTGAGTGACCAGACGATACTATGATCCCCTCATTTAAAGTGCCAGCTCTAAAGGAGCTGGGTTGCACTCCGGTTGGTCCGTGGATCCCGATGTCCTGGTGTTGAGGGGAACAACTCATAGGGTAGGGCCCGTGTCGGAGTGGACTTCCCGAAGGTTCTATTTGATTATCCGAACCCCCGTTTACCGTGTGTAGCGGACCGCGGTTGTATCTCGGCAGATTTATCAAGTCTTGTGGGTAAAGTGTACAACCTCTTCAGAGTGTAAGTCTATTCGAATAGCCGAGTCCTCGATCATGGAAGGTTGGGAAGGTTGCTATAGAGCGGTGCTGTCTTGTTTTCAAAACTATTTTCATAAAGAAAATGTTTACTAAAACCTGGTGGTCCGAGGGACACCAGAGATGGAGGAGGATAACCCGGTCAGTTGAAGACCGTGGCAATGTTATAGGGTGACCCAATCCTTGTAGATACTATATCTACAAGAGAAAATATTTTCGAAAGGAACCTCCCATGTAGCCCTCCTATTACCATAGCCATATTGCATATCCTCCTGTTGTGTATATATCCTCTTAAGGTGGTTTGCGAGTACATTCAAAGTACTCACCGGCATTGTCCCTAGCTATTTACTTGGCTAGATTTCTAGAAGCACGAGGAGATATGGAGAAGCTGACGTCTATGCGAGCTAGGCCGTCTCCCAATCAGTTGCATGTAGGTTAAGGCACGACATGGGCTCTACGATGAAGACTTCCGCTAATGATGTTGTAATCGCCATAATGGCATTTTTGTAAGTTTTGTCACCGTTACTCCATGGATGTTGTAATGATACTAGTCGGTTATGCTCACAGAACACTGATCATGGGAACGTGAATTGTAAGCATAACAGGGACTCTCGGACCGTAAATCCGGGGGTGCCACAGACTTGGTATCAGAGCCATCTTGACCGTAGGAGACCTTAGTTAGCATGGATATTAGACCGGACAACCCTTATTTCTGAAAACACCGGCTTTAGAAAACTATTTTATCAAAAGCTTTTCAAAAGATTTCTTATCTTGTCTTCTCTGACTTAAACCTTTGAAAATGGATTACTCTATATCTCGTCTACTCTCAAAATGTTCTATTTTCAAAAACATGCCTGACTTCGAAACCCTGAAGCCAGAGATCCCGAGATGAAGAGAAGCCATGACAAGCAAATCAAAGAAGCTACCAACAACGAAAGACACTACAAGATCGCCCTACCAGCGGAGTCCTTCCCTCACCCCAAATGAATCAATTACGACATTAACGACCACAGATGGAAAGACCAAAGTCAAGAATCCCGAAACGTCCGTACATAGGATAAGTATCCTCAATCTAGGATTCCCCATATGGCGTGTAGTCACCCCTTAGTACCTATGATATGCCTTGCTTCCTTGTCACATGCTTCTATGATGCTTGCAGTGTGTTGCTTGTCTGCCTCGGATCACTAGATCCTATTGTATGACCACCCTGTCTGTGCATCCTGAAACTACCCATCGTAAACCCGTAACCTGAAACCTCTCCTCAGGAGAATGGCCACATAAGTAAATCTACGCCAACCCCTCCTTACGTCTACTTTCAGCCACCCTCAAGGGAACGCCGAATCCCATCCAACCTTCTGCCGAACCAACAGTAAGTCCTCGCCAGAAAACAAATGCCTCAAAACCCTCAAGAGAAAGTGCCAACGACAACGAGTCTACTCCGTCATCGAGCTGAAGCAACACAAGGAGTTCAATCAAAGACAACCTCCCAGAAGCTAAATGTTCTACCCCGAATGAGGACTAAGAAATAAGCATCGCTAACTTCTAAACCTAACTAGAGTTAACCCTTACAGCTTAGTTAGGTAACCACCACAGCAAGGTAGTCGCCATAAGTCGTTACCCAAAGACCTCAGCTCAAGCACCCTGCCAATACTCCAAGACGAAGGATCTACCCCAGCCTCGATGACCCCAACTAACGCTCTAAGGTGGAAATACTGCATCTTTCCACTCAAATCCAGAAGACTGCCTATGAGAAGATAATCTAGGAAGATCTCCAATCCAAGTATCGGCCACAAACCCCACCTCGAGAGTCGACTAGAGGAACTGAAGAAAGACATTGTCAACAATCGTCGGAAGTCTACTCGACCCTCCCGGTACTCACAAAGCTCGGAATTACGATGACAAGACTACCCGATGCCACCAATATTACTCACCAAGGAGTATAAAGCAACCCTAAAGGAGTCAAGATGCTCTGAAGATGTCGCGAAGCCCCTTATATGCCATCTATGTAAGGATCCACCTGTCAAAGTTGTCCCCGGAGAAGGCACGACCATAACCCTTACTACCGAAATTCAATATGTCCCCGAGGAACTACCGTAACCAAAGTGAGTATCCAATCCTAGTTAGGAAACAAGATTCATGAAGCACACCTGAAGAATCCGTTGTACCTGGCACTCACCCATACAGTCTAGGGTAGAGTTAGTTATCTCTCGAAACCCGTTTTGTAAAACCCTATCTATGATGATATACACTTATGATGCCCTTCTTTGCATGTTTTACCCATGACGTTGCACCAGACTAAACTAGGAAAAACCACATCCTTTAGGACCGTGTTCTGAGGCCGTCACCCCAAAACCGGCATCCTCCCAGCTAGATGCAGCGCTAGACGTCTCAGACATCCCACAAGAAGCAACATCCGCAGGATCGACTGAAGACAACCAACTCCATACCGAAGATGCGGCACTCTTCCAACAACTCTACCCAGAAGGTCCGTGACTTCATCAAACACCCCTTAGTGTCGCTCTAAGGGGGAAATACCGCGTCTTTCTCACAAAACCAGAATAACCCCGAGAGAGTCGACCCCTGGTTGTCGTTAGGAGCTGACCCTCCCCTAAATCAGAATCATGGACTCCATAAGAACACCACCCTAGGCACTTCTTCAGAACCACAAGAAGCTCCGGGAAAGCTCTCCAATTCAAGCTCGACCGTCCACCCACACCACCGGCATATAAAGACCTAGAAGGCCGACAAGCTAACTCTAGCTATGAAGATCGAAGAAGGCTCAACCCGGCGTCTCGACTCAAGAAGAAATGATCTAGTCGACGCTAAACCTACCTAAAATCGTCCTAAGGGGAAAAGACTGCGTCTTTTCCACTGGGTAACCTAAACACACTACCGAAATAAAACTCAACCCTGATCATAGCCGACTAAGCCTGTTTGCTGCAAAATCCTTATCAACTAAATAATTCCACAACTGAAAATTGTTAAGATGATGTTCTGATCTAACCATACTCCTCCCTAATCTCGCGAAGAGATTATTTTAAGGGGGAAAGATCTGTAACATCCCAATTTCAGCAACCCTGATCTTTTGTCAAAAAAGGCAAAAATCAGGGGGGCAAAAACTTTTATAGTTAGGTGTTGCAATGTTTGATTACTTGTTTACTTGTGTGTCTGCAACTGTGTGTACTAGATATCATACCCCATGCTTACCTCAAGCTAGACCTGATGGTAACCTTAGTATTAGCTGATATGAACTGCCTTGATCTGCTGATTTCCTTGATTGCTTAGGAACTAGAGTGAGATAACCTATTAGCTCATCCTTAGGGATCAAACCAATAGTTGAGATCATCAATCTCAAACTAAGAAACCCAATCTCAATCTATCTCGAGTCACTCAAGTGAATCTCAAATCCACTTAACCAGATCAATCCTAAGCTAATCCTTTGTATTAGCATCCAACTCATCAAAGAGCAAATACAAGCATGGATCCCCTCTATTCCATATATACCTCAATATCATCCACTTGATGATAAGCATAAACCCTTGCACCCTCTTCAAATGTTTCCCTCTTGCATACTAGTCCAAAACCCTAAATCAGCCAAAATGGCTAAGTCTGAAAATCCTTATCAGGATTCAATCTTTGAGACTCCCTCCATTCTAATCTATGTACATTATTGAGAATTACTTGAACCATCTTGTAGTACATCATGAGTACTAACAAATCCCACTCTTTCCCTTGGCTAAACTATTCTGGTTCCCACTCATCCGTGATGGTTATGTAATCAAGATAATAATCTTTTCTGCAAATCTTATCATCATGCGTACTTTGGCAGAAGCTCACATCCTTGTGCTACCTCCCCTTGCCCAACTCTTTGCATGGTTATGATATACTAACCATGGTATTTCAATCCACACTTCACTTGTTTCCATTGGAGCCCTATGCTTCTTAACCCACTTGGTTTATAAGGCATCATGACAATCCTGCTATGGCAGCCTTGTTTTCAACAAAGTTTGCCATCTCTTCTAGACCACCTCAAATACAACGAAGCCCAACTCTTTCTACCATGATCATATATATAAACTTGTCTATATATCCATATATCCATTGTACCTAAGTGAGATCTAAGCTCACTACTCCAACCTTGTTTAGGTGGTATAAAAACATCAAACCCCTAGATCATCCAAATCTAGTTTCCTTCCATTTTCAAGGTATAAATTAAAAACTCAAGGATGGAAATGATGAGTACTCTAAGTGGACCTCATCCACCTTGGATGTAACCATCCCCAAATAATTCCCATGATTATTTGGACTTTAAAACTATTTAAATTCCTTTAGTTGCCAAATCCTCAAAATGTTTCTATAAAGCCACTTTGCTTTTCTCCAAAACCATTTGCCAACATAAGGTACATTTGATGCCTATATATCATATCACATCCTCCCATATCAAAAATAAATATTTTTGAGATGTTGTAATATTTCTTTTTGTCCTTTTTCTTAAATGGCAGAAACAAGAAATAATTCATTAAAATACTTTTCCATCTCAATAAATTCCAATAAAATTTCTCAAAGTGTATCATGGTAATTAGGACCATTTCACACAAAAGACCCATCTGGTACAATGTAAAATTATCACTTTATCCTCAATAAACCATTTCTTCCCTTCTTGAATAAATGAGATTAAGTGGACTTATAATCTTTAGAAAAACCTCAATAAATTCCTAGAGGTGTCTATTGACCTTACCCATCTACCAGCATCCTTGCATCATCTTGACAAGACCAAACATTGAGACCTTACTTAGTAATCCTCATTATATCAAATCTTAGAATCTTACAAAATAATGAGCTAAACCAATCTCAAAGCTCCACCCCACCTCTTGCAAACTTGCACAACACAACACCACACTCTCCTGGTCGTGCTACACTGCATAAAAGCACTGTAGCGCACTTACACCACTTGTCTCATGTGTTGTGTGAGAGAGAGAGAGACGATGGGCATGTCTTGTCCCTCCCTTTCATATTCAATACACCACCACCCCCACCCCTCTCTGTCTCCCCACCAACTAGGACACCTCTTGCATCCCCTCTCCTTCACCTGGCCACCCCCCAGCTGCCCCTACCCCACCACCATGTCCAAAATAGACATTTCCCCTTGCAACCATGAGCTTGCAATAAAAAGGGGCCAGAGGCCACCAACCCTGATGCTACCCCTCATTCCCCCCTGCACTCCAAATAACCTCCCCACGAGCTCCCCTGTTCTCCCCTGCTCTGCCTTGAACGAGAGAGAAGGAAAAAGGCACTTCGACCATTGCTCTAGATCTGAGCAAGGCTCACTCCACCAGGCTTCTCCCTATCTGCATTTCATCTTGAAGGAACCACCTCGACCTACTGCTTCTAATACCCTCTTGTTTCTTGCCTAAGAACGGCTCCACGTGCAGCATCGTTGAGCTCCGACGAGATCTCTCTCGGGCATTGATACGTCCAAAACGTATCTACTTTCCCAAACACTTTTGCTATTGTTTATCCTATAAACTTGTGTGATTTGGATACAACTAACACGGACTGATGTTGTTTTCAGAAGAATTACTTTGGTGTCTAGTTTTTGTGCATAAAATCAACTATTAGGAAAAATCCCGGAAAATATGCCAAAAATCCTATTTCACCAGAATATCCATGGAGCCAGAAGACAAGACGGGGAAGGGGCCTGGGGGGCCCACATCCCCCTGCCACGCGGGTGGGCCCACCCCACGCCTGGAGGGGGTGTGGCCGCCTCAGGCACCCCCTTGGCCTCCCTCTTCGCCTATAAGTTACCTCTTGACCTAAAAACCGAGGGGGGTTTGAAATTTTTCCAGAAAGAGTTCTGCTCCGCCGCCACCACCAGAAACTGCAATTCAGAACCAGAAACTCCGTTCTGGCACCCTGCCAGGACGGGGAATTTGGAGAGGATCATCGTCATCATCATCACCAACGCCTCTCCATCAACCATCCATGTTTCCCTCATCCATGAGTGAGTAATCCCCCGCTGTGGGCTATGGGGATGGTAGGGATTGGATGAGTTCTATCATGTAATCAAATAAGATTGTTAGGGCATGGTGGCTAGTATCTCTATTAGTGTTTTTTGACTTTGTTCAACTTGTTGTGCTTAATTCTTGTCACTAGGGCCCGAGTGGTATGATCTCAGATCTAAACTTGTTATTGATTCATGATGATAGTATTGTTTGTGATCTTATCTGCAAGTTGTGTACACATATCATTGTCCGGATCCAAAGGCCCCGAAGTGACAGAAATTGGGATAACCTGAGGGGATGGCTATGATGTGAGGATCACGTGTTTTTACAGATTCTTAATGCTTTGCTCCGGTGCTCTATTAAAAGGATTGCCTTAATTGCTAGTAGTTCCCTTGAGGGCCCGCTGCAACGGGCTGGCAGGACAAAAGATGTTGTGCAAGTTCTCATTGCGAGCACGTACGACTATATATGGAGCACATGCCTATGATTATTTAGTACTTGGATGCTTTCTCTTATTTATATGCAATTGCCCTAGATCTTGAAGTTACATGTTTAGACTTGTCCATGCAACGCCCTTCCATCCATCCCTATGCCTACTGCACTCATATCCTACTGTTTGCTACTATTGTTACTATTGCTCTTGTTTTACTGCTGCTATTACTTTGTTGTTGCTACTGATGAACTTCTGTGAGCAAGAAATATTTCCAGGTGCAGCCGAATTGACAACTTAGTTGTTAAGGCTTGCAAGTATTCTTTGGCTCCCCTTGTGTCGAATCAATAAATTGGGTAATACTACCCTCGAAGACTGTTGCGATCCCCTATACTTGTGGGTCATCAAGACTATTTTATGGCGCTGTTGCTAGGGAGCATAGCTTTATTTGTAAGTTCACTTGGATCTATTATTGTTCACTGCTACTCCTTTCCTCATGGGTAAGTCTCGTGATGGAAACTTTCCTATTTTACCATCCACTACAAGAAGAGGTACATTCCTAAAAACCTTTGTTGATCTTGATTCACCGTTTGTTATAAGTAAGCTTGTTACACCACCACCACATACACATGCTACACACACTGCTACTACTGCTGGATATGAAACTGCTTATGATACTCATGATATTACTTCTACTGTGCTTGATGCGAGTGGTTCATTAGGTCCTTTCCTAGATGCTACTATTGCTAAAACTATTTTGGGAAACACTGAAACTCCTAGTGAAGACACTATTACACCTGGTATCTCACCTGTGTCTAGAGAGAGATATGATATTAGTGATGGTTACATTGAAATGACTAATGATTTTATTGAAGAGTACCAAAATACACATGGTGCTAGTGCTATTAGGAGTCTCCTTGAGAGACGTACCATTATTCCTAAACTGTCTTCTGATCCTAAGTTTGCCACTTCTCCCATAGATATTAAAGATGAAGATTATGATTTCTCTCTTGATTTATCCTATATAGACATTGTTGAGAAAGAGCCTTTTTGTGGGACTAAAAATGAGTGTTGTAGCTCATATGAATGAGATTTCAACTATGAGTGCTTTATTCTATGATGATTTTAAGATGCGCAAGTACTTTGTTACAAAGATCTTCCCTTTTTCACTAAAAGGAGAAGCTAAAGCTTGGTTTAATAGATTACCTCATGGATCCTTTGATAGCCCCGATTGTTTGATTGCTTCTTTCTTCCAGAAATATTTTCCTCCCAGTTCTAGACATGCTGCTTTGTAGAGACTTTTTTATTTTAAACAGGGAGAAGAAGATAAATTGCCTAAGTCATGGACAAGGTTTTGTGCCTTGATCCATGCACATCCTGGATGTCCATTAACTAAAAATGAGCTTCTTGATATTTATTATAATGGACTAACTAATGACTCTAGGACATACCTAGATAGCTTTGCTGATTGTGTTTTCAGGAAAAGAACTCCTACAAATGCTGAAGAATTAATGGCTAAAATAAGAAAGAATTATGATGATTGGACTTCAACTGAGCTAAATACACCTAAGCCTATTACTCCTGAACCAATTGTGCCTGAACCAGCTCTAGCACCAACACCAAAGAAGAGGGGAGTGATTGCATTAAATGATGAAGTGATGAAGGAAACTAAGAAATGTCTTAAGGAGAAAGGTATTAGAGCTGAAGATGTGAAGAATCTACCTCCTATAGAAGAATTATGTAAGCCAATTCCCCACTCATCTACTATTGAGGTACACTCTCTCCACTTTAATGAAGGTGATATTCCCTATGGTAATCCTCCTGATCAATGCTTAGATGAACTTGACACATTTATTGTTAAACAAGGTAATTTTAATAAACAAGTTTAGAATCATTTATTGGAAAACTCTAGAGCTATTAATGAGTTGAAATATATTGTGGAAAGAACTGCTAATGATGTTAAAATGCTTTGTAAACACTTTCAAATGGTTCAAAATCAAATTGATCTACTTGCTAAGGTACAAAAATATATGCTAGTTAATGCCTCAGGAGATAAACATGCTTATGGAATTAGAACTCGGACTGGTATAGCTACTCAAGATCCTTTATATCCTGAAGGACACCCTAAAAGAATTGAGAAGGATTCTCAACAAGTTGAAAGTAGTGGTAGTCCTCGTAAGAGAAAGAAAAAGAAACATAAAATAGTTGAGGAACCCTCTGAACCTGCTATAGATCCTAATAGTATATCTGTCTCTGATGCTGAAACTGAAAGTGGTGATAAAATGATGCTCCTGATAAGGAGGAAGTTGAGGAACAACCTGAGAAGCACACTAAGAACACTAGGTACACTAAGGAAGATTTTATTGCTAATAAACATGGTAGAGAGAGAACCTTGGGTGCAGAAACTTATGCCTTTTCCAAATAAGAAACACAAGTCAAAGGAGGAAGAACACTACAACAAGTTTTGTGAGTGGATGAAACCTTTATTTTTGCAAATTCCTTTGACTGATGCTATTAAGTTGCCTCCTTATTCAAAGTATATGAAGGATATTGTCTCTAATAAAAGGAATATTCCTAATTTGGAAATTTCTACTTTGCTTTCTAATTATTCCTTCAATGGTAAGGTTCCAAAGAAACTTGGTGATCTAGGTATACCAACTATTCCTTGCTCTATTAAGAACAATTATGTTAGAACTTCTTTATGTGATTTGGGAGCTGGAGTTAGTGTTATGCCTTTTTCTCTCTACAAGAGTCTCCAGTTAGAAAAATTGAATACCAACTCATATACCTTTGCAAATGGCTGATAAGTCAACTACTATTCATGTTGGTATATGTGAGGATGTTTTTGTTCAAGTGGCTCATAATTGCTTGGTTTTAACTGATTTTGTTGTTCTTGAGATGCCTGAAGATGATAATATGTCTATTATTCTTGGGAGACCTTTTCTTAATACTGCAGGTGCCGTCATCAATTGTAATCAAGGAAAAGTAACGTTTAATATTAATGATAAAGAGCATATTGTCTATTTCCCCAAGAAGGTTCATAAGAGCTATTGCATGAATTATATTGAAAATATTGAGAGCATCAAATTTGGAGAAATATATTGTACAATTTCACAAGAAAGTTTTGAAACTATTATGATTGGGACCATTGCTATCAAGTTTGAGGTAACAAAATCACTTTGTGGAATGCAAAGTTTTGCTTCATATAAGATTGTTTTGGTAACAAGACTTGATCAACCTTGTTAACAAAACGATTTTTATGAACAAAATAATGTTTTCATAATGTTTATACTTGCTCACTTTTGTTCTTCTCCTTCCTAGTCTTTGCTCCTTCTCTTGTTAGCTTTAGTTTTGCTAGTTGTTTGCTTGTTAGAGTGTCCTAGAACTTCTGTAGCTTTGGTTTTTGTTTGCTTTTGCTTCCTCTAAAAAATCTTTTTATGTGAGAAAATCAATTTTCATATCCTAAAAATTGCCTAAAAATAAGGTTTCCCAAAAATTCCAGAAAATTCATATTAAATTTCTCCTCGAAAAAGGGGTAGAGGGACACCTGGAGTGGCCCAGGGGGACCCACCAGGCCAGCACACCCCCTGGTGGTGTGACCAGCCCCTAGGGCGCGCCTGGCCTGTGTGGGACCCACCTATGGCCCTCCAAGTTGCCTCCTCCCAGCCACTTCTTTCTCTCTCTCGAAAAACACCGGAAAAGTTTCTCAAGCTTGAGTTCCTGCTGTTCTTGCCCCCGATTTTCGATCTCTTTGCTCGGCCCATCTTTGCTGCTGATTTTTGGAGGGATTGCTGAATCCACATGATTTGATGGTACCTGAGCCAATGAAAGTCCATCGTGAGGAAGGAGTCTTCCCTTCCATATATCCATGCGCTGAATTTATGAGAGTCGCGGGAATCTTTCAGGATTTCCAAACTATGATTACTAATGCAGGGTTGGAACACTTTGTTGAAGAAGAACCATACCAGTAAGTTAAGCTAACCATGGCTGTGGTGCAGGACTTCCGGTTTACTTGGTCCTCGTCTAATCTCATGGTCCATTATAAAATCTACAATATAGTTGTCGACCTTCCTTTTGTTGATCTTTCTGTAGCTATTATAGTGCCCCATTGGGGATATTATGAGAAGATCAAGGAGAGGCCTAAGTCACTAGCTTTCCATGGTTTAGAGCCTCACCATTTAGATTATCGATTCCCCATAGAGAGACTTGATCTTTATTCCATGGTTTAGCATAATTTTTTTCTACTTGGGCAACTATGAGAAGTTTACCGTATGAGTTATCCTTTGTCAAGCGTGGTTGGAGAGGGGGTAGGACTGAGAAAGTAGTCTACTTGCCCGCACCTGCTTTGTTTAATTTTGATAACAGGCAAGGATGGTCGCTCACAGAGGAGGAGTTTGACACATACGTGGCGGAGCTCTCCTAGCAAGGGGATAATGTTGGAGAGGATGCGAAAGATGATTCGGTTCATCCCTCCAACATGGGAGGGTCTTCATACCAGTAGCCCTCCTATGATTGGGGCACGTCTTCTTCTTCATCACGAGGGCCTGATTATGATCATTCCTATGATGACCCACCAGCTTGGGGTTACTACCCGCGCTATTGAGCCTCACTTAGGCTGAAAGCCTAAGCTTGGGGGGAGGTACACCGATATCACACTCATCTATATATCATGTTTCGTCGGTTCTTTGTATATCCATGTTTTGCTTTCTTTTTGGTTTTTGTTTCTGCTTTCCTAAAACTCAAAAATACCAAAAATATTTTCGTTGTTTCTCTTGGTTTGTTTCTTTGCTTTTTAGCTTTGGTTTGCCTTAAGAAAAATCAAAAAAGATTTTGCTTTGTTTGTTTTGCTTTGTGTGCTTGCTTTAAAAAATCAAAAACACCAAAAATATTTGTGCTTCTTCTTTGGTTTTGTGAAGTTCTTTACAGGGTTCAGCAGTCCTCAGTAGAGTTTGGTTTCATGTTATTATTCAAGCCACACAAGTGAAGAGCAATAATGAAGATTAAGACAACTTGAGGTGTGGTAAGAGGCTGGTAACAAACTCTATTTGTTTTCATTTTTGTACATATACTCATCATTGTGAGCGTGCTCAGTCTTTTCATGTGAGGTGTTTGTTATTTATGGATGCTTAGTAGTTCTTGCTCTCTTATGATTAGATCCAGCTTTCTAATAGTTTATAGCATGTCATATGAATGTTTGCTTGCATTTTTCTATTCATAACTTGGTATGATATTGTGGTATCCTACTCTAAATTTTTCATGTGAATCGACTTGGAACATGCTCACACATGCATATGACTAAACAATAGTCAGTAAGCCTCGATGATTTATTTTGCCTCAAAGTTCTTGTATCACTTTCACGCCATAATTAGTCATGTTTTGTTGCAAGCATGATTATGACAGTTATTGCTCTCTCGTTTTTCGCTCCCTCTCTATTGCTATCCTTCACTTGCACTGAGTATGATCTCTACTTGTGCATCCAACTCCCCAAAACCAATATTGCAAATAGTGTCCACCATACCTACCTACTAGCATCATTTTCTATTCAGTGCATATTCATTATGCCTCGTTTTCTTCCAAATAAAATGTTTGACTATTTTGAGAAAGCTAGTTAGTAAAGTTATCACGAACTTGATGGCACACTTTATTTCTTGCACTTAATAAATTTGAACCATTGTGACTGTCCATGAAAGTTATATGCTTGCAAATTATAGGCTGGGAGTTAGCAGAACCATGCTGTCACGAGGAACGCTTTCAACACTTATGGGTACATATACAGTTGATATCATGCTCTTTTGTTTACGGATGTCGTCAGTGTGAAATAAAATGGGGAGCTTGTAAGTTCATGGAGTTATATATATATATGTGTGTGTGTGTGTGTGTGTTAGAGAAATGCCTGGGCCGCTAGCCTAAGCCATGCCTAATCATGGTGGAAACTTGCAGCATAACCATGATGAGCAATCTGTGAACATCCTCAGTAAAAACCTATGCAAATAGCAAATAAAAAGATTGTTGAGATGCTCATTGTATGCTTGCCTTGTCATTTTGATTATGGCATAGCTCCTGTATCATGTGCAAGGGGTACCCCGTTGGCGGTTCTCTATGATACGCATGTATTTACAATGACAAGAACCTACCAATAACTAAAGTTGAGTAGAATGAGGAGCGACCCTCGTATTCAGGGGACATGAGATTTCCATTTTATGGTCTGTCAAGCATATAACTCATATTGGACCTCACTTTCACCTTAACCATTCAAATATGCCTATGATAGGGGAAATGAGAGCTCAAAGCTAATGAGTACCTTACTTTCAGCATTTGGAAGCCTTTCAAACTTTTAAAAACCTTTTCACTTCCTTGTTGAGTCACCACTTATTCTATGAGCACCTTATTGAGAGCATAGTTGTCATTCTTAGTGTAATGTGCTTGTCTCAAAACTTGGTTAATTATGTCGTGACTTTGATGCTTGTATCTCTGATATCTTTACTTCTAGTCTTCACTTGAACTTCAGAGGTGCCTTGGCATTCATGTTTTGCTCCACCAACAAAGGCAAGCGACCGCTCTATCATACCTTCTTATGAGAATTGCAATGTTGCTTATGTTTATGTTTCATGCTACTTATTATTATTGAGTTGGTTTCTCTTTATAGCTTGCAATGACTATTAAGTAGACTTAGTTGCATACTCCTTATTATGAATTGTCTAAGTATCTACTCCTTTGATGAGAATATATACATCATATGAAGCAAATGTGTTCGTGAAAATTCTTTTATCGCACTCAGTTTTCAAATAAATTGCTTGAGGACAAGCAATAAGCTAAGCTTGGGGGTGTTGATACTTCCAAAACGTATCTACTTTCCCGAACACTTTTGCTATTGTTTCTCCTCTAAACTTGTGTTATTTGGATACAACTAACACAGACTGACGTTGTTTTCAGCAGAATTACATTGGTGTCTAGTTTTTGTGGAGAAAATCAACTATCAGGAAAAATCCCAGAAAATATGCCAAAAATCCTATTTCACCAGAAGACCCACGGATCCAGAAGACGAGACGGAGAAGGGGCCTGGGGGGCCCACACCCCCCTGTCGCGTGGGTGGGCCCACCCCGTGCCTAGAGGGGGTGTGGCCGCCTCAGGCACCCCCTCGGCCTCCCTCTTCACCTATAAGTTACCTCTTGACCTAAAAACTGAGGGGGGTTCGACGTTTTTCCAGAAAGAGTTCCGCTCCGCCGCCACCACCAGAAACCGCGATTCGGAACCAGAAACTCCGTTCTGGCACCCTGCCGGGATAGGAAATTGGGAGAGGATCATCGTCATCATCATCACCAACGCCTCTCCATCAACCATCCATGTTTCCCTCATCCATGAGTGAGTAATCCCACGCTGTAGGCTATGGGGATGGTAGGGATTGGATGAGTTGTATCATGTAATTGAATAAGATTGTTACGGCATGGTGCCTAGTATCTCTATTAGTGCTATTTGACTTTGTTGCAACTTGTTGTGCTTAATGCTTTTCACTAGGGCCCGAGTGCCATGATCTCAGATATGAACTTATTATTGATTCATGATGATAGTATTGTTTGTGATCTTATCTACAAGTTGTGTACACATATCATTGTCCGGATCCAAAGGCCCCGAAGTGATAGAAATTGGGATAACCTGAGGGGATGGTTGTGATGTGAGGATCACATGTGTTCATGGAGTGTTAATGCTTTGCTCCGGTGCTCTATTAAAAGGAGTGCCTTAATTGCCAGTAGTTCCCTTGAGACCCCGCTACAACGGGCTGGCAGGACAAAAGATGTTGTGCAAGTTCTCATTGCGAGCACGTATGACTATATATGGAGCACATGCCTATGATTGTTTAGTACTTGGATGCTTTATCTTATTTATCTGCAATTTCCCTAGATCTTGAAGTTACATGTTTAGACTTGTCCATGCAATGCCCGTCCATCCATCCCTATGCCTACCGCACTCATATCCTACAGTTTGCTACTACTGTTACTATTGCTCTTGTTTTACTGCTGCTGTTACTTTGCTGTTGGTACTACAAAACTATTGCTACTGATAAACTTCTGTGAGCAAGAACTATTTCCAGGTGCAGCTGAATTGAAAACTCAGTTGTTAAGGCTTGGAAGTATACTTTGGCTCCCATTGTGTCGAATCAATAAATTGGGTAATACTACCGTCAAAGACTGTTGCGATCCCCTATACTTGTGTGTAATCAGACACCATCGCGCGAGGCAGACCCTGACGTCAACCCTCGCCGAATCGACCATCCCCATGATCATCGTCGTCCGCCGTGTCGATCTACCACCTACCCGTCGCCTCTCCATGTTGCCGGTGAGCTCCCTGCCTCCCCTTTGTCCATGCTAGGGTTTGCCCTTGCCAGCTCCTGCTGCGAGGAGGGAGATGACGGGTGGCCATCGATCGGAACTTAATCGGATGGCCACCACTCTTCCGTTCCCCTTCGGCCCTCTCCCCTCTCTGCCCTTTGGGCCCCTACCCTGACACCCATTAGCGGTCACCCACTCATGCCGCGAGCGCTGGTGGGCTGGCCCAGCCACGCCGGCCTGCTGGCCTTGCAGATCTGGCCCGTTCCACTTTAAATCTTTAATATTTCCCCTAGATCCAGAAAACTAGCAGTTTAGTTTTAATCTAGAAGAAATTAAAAATACATAGAAATGCCTAGATAAAAATTCATGGGTGTACCGACATGATTTCTTAAACATGTCACCCAATAAAATACCCAAGATAATATTTGTACATTTTCTGATAATTAATATACCAACAGATTCCCTTCTGATCAATCTTTGATTTCTGGGAGATTGGTGAACTCAAATGGGGTGAGCCCAATTCCCTCTGGTTAGTATTGGAAATTCCCAACCCCTGGACTATGTCCCATGCCAAGGTGAACAATGGTTTGCCAGTAATAAAAATAACAAAAAATATGATTATACCTTTAATAGTTTCTCTAGGTCAAACCATAAATGGTATTGACCTAATTGCAGCACCCAACACACTTGTATACCAACATCTATCAAAACCATGGAGCCCAATATTTATTGATGTCTCCATGAATTTTGGTGAATTAATCTTTTCTGTGCATAGGTAATTCACCAATAAATTCATATCAGTAGTTCTGTAAATCCAAACAGGGTGACTCCAAATTATACAGAAAGGTATTCTAAGTACCTATCATGTGTCTTTGGAATAACATCAAAATCTTCTATAGTTTAAATCTGATGAAAAATACAAAGATCATCTAGAACTACCTTTGGGAATTTCCTGGGGGCATTCAGGTAATTATATTGATGTGATTCCAACTCCTGTTGAATAATACCATCAAATACTAACTAATCATTGAAGGAAATAATTTTTGGATATGCATAAATCTCCTGGTGAATTATTTCCTCAAACTAGTATTCCCGTCACTAGAATATTCATCTAAAATTAAAGGTAATTGATAAAATAGTGAAACCACTTTTGTTGGTTTCATTTTATCAATACCAAGCTAATGATATCATTTGTATACAAATATATCATTACTGAATGTGTCCTTGGTCCAAACTCCCCATTCTACCTAATTCCTAGACTATTAAGCCCATATGGATTCCGTTCAATTTTTCCAAAGCATCCCTCAATCTTTCTAATTCCTTTATTCTCAAACCCTACTGAATTGTAACATGTATATCTTGTTTGTTTGTTGTATGCTATGCTTCTTGTATGCCTTGGTTGATTGTGTCCTTTCTTGTTTGCATGTATGCTCGATAATGACGATAGTTGCGTTTGCGAGCCGTCAAGAAGAAGGAAGCATCAGGGTATTCTTAATATTTTTATTGTGGTATTCTGGGTTTCTAAAAGAAGAATTCCAGGGACATCTGATGGTCACAGGAAATCCACCTTATTTCTCATATTCCCTTGTCCTACTTTTATCTTTGTGCATGTTTTAACTATTGGTTTATGAGAATTGCATGGTTTTATTATACTATGTCTTTATGTGGGAAGGCTTGGCTCCTCGAAGCTATTACCAATTTAGTACCACTAGGTACACCCCTTGTTTGATGACACCTATTATCCCCTAGTATGGTAGATGGTGTTTAACACCATAGCCCTTTGGAGACCCCCTTTTTAGCCTAAGCAAAAGTATAGGATGGGAAGACCCTAGGAATATTTTTATAAAATGTTTTATGAAAAACCTTGGTGAGGCTCGACCTACCAAGAGAGTTTTGAAAAATAGAAAGGTTTTGTTGTACAAAATGGATGGGAAAAAGGAAGGAGGAAAAAGCTTTATAAAAAGGCACCTTGTTCTTTGCAGTTTTGCCAGAACAATTAACCCGTGCAATGTAAGATCCCTCCCTTTATAAAGGTAAGGATCCCTGTGATTGCAATGCTAGTCCCTGGATCAATGCTAGCATCCACAGTTTAAGATGAAGTACACAAAAACAAAGGTCATTATTACATATCATTCCAGAGACAAACATAGTCTTTTACAACTCCATGGCCACAGGCCTAATACAAGAGTTCAGATATATAATAAGTTAAATAAGTCTTCATCTTCATGTGCCACAGGCAAGCATGTTGAGTGTAGACTCATAACCCCTAATCATCATCAGAATAACCTGCAACATCACAAGTTACAGCCACAGTGGGTCAATACATAGGAATTGTACTGACAAGTGATACCTTAGTAGAATATTAGCAATCTAGATACTATATGCATTTGGCTAAGTGTAGCTTAGGCTTGCCTTGCTCAAAATAGGTTTTTCCTATTAGTTGAAAAACACTAAGTTTTTCTTTGACAAAACTTTCCCAAGGGATTACCAATAGACATTGGTGAACCTTCACCCTTGTTCAACCACAAGTTTTAACTTAGAAAATTGGGATGAGGAGATTCTTGATAGCTTCCATGTCTTGATGCTCAAGTTGTCCAATACCAGGGACATGGCTAAGTACTTAGATTCTTCCATCTGCAGAGGTTGTGCACTTTCCCCACAAGACTTGATTTTCACCAAGACAGGACCTTTCAGAAGCCTTCCCTTATACCAAATGGACGCGCTCCAAACCTATCATCCCACTACCACCAACTGTCCAAATGGCTAAGTTATTGCAACCTATATGATCCAGGTAGAGCCCATAATGCCATGTGGCTACACTAGAAGCTTCTTAACATATGGCATCTCAAATCCCTTTGTTCCTGGGTGGCTTTCCACAAGTGAGATACACAAGGTAAACCATAGAAATGGGCCTTGTGTAACCACTCAACAGAAACCAATCTTTCCATTCCACCTAGGTGTTACATTCACTTATTTGTTTTATTAAGCAAAACTTAAGTCCAAAGACTTAGAAATATTTCTCATAGCATGAATATATAACCACCCTTGGTTGCTACTAGCTAGGCTAAGCATGGCAATGGTAAGCATCTTAACTTAGAGAAATTTCTAACAATTCTACAACTACTAGGATTTCCCAAGCATAGCATATAGATACTTATCCAAAATATTCATGCAAGTCCTATACAAAATATTTCTAGTGCATAGTTGAAAATATAGGAATAAAGTCATGAAGCACCACTTGCATTGGTATTTTAGGGAGTAGCAACAATCTTCACAATCACAATCACTATTTGCACCAAAATCTACACATAAAATAATGGCACCAAAATCACATATCACAATATACAAACAAAAATATATGAAGGCATGCAAATGCCATGTGATGATTTTTCTACACCAAACAAGACAATTAAACAGTACTCAAACATAAACAAGTCCAAGATACTCAAAATAGGCTTTATTTGATTTTTAAAACATTTTTCAAATCATTTCTATATCCAAAATAAGCCTACACAAGTTTCTGCATAAACAACCATTTTTACAGAGGCAAAACATTAAACACAATGCATAAACAGATAGGATTTTCTCTCCTGATTCCAATGATATAAAATTCGCAAAATTTGAACGTGAGAATCAAAAGTTATGAATTTTACAAGTTTGAATCACTAATAGATCTAAATTCTGTTTTTAAAACAAAGAACTAGCCACGCGGCGCTCTCTGATTGTTTGATATCGTTTCGCGCGGATCAGGCTTTCTGGGTCGTTAGATTAAAAGTGCATCGCACGGCTCAGATCTAAACTTACCGCTTCGCTAAGTGATCTAATTCTACGCGTTGGATCTGGATCTAACGGCTATGGACCAAGCGACCAAAGTCTGGCGGCGCCAGAGGTGGCGAGTGACGGCGGCGGCTCTGTCAGAGACGTTTCCGGCGATTTAGGTCACGTGGGAGAGGGAGAGATAGCTCACCGAGTTCGCCGTGCGCTGCTGATGCTCAAGGTATGCTTGGTTGGCGAAGGGGCGCTCGAGGTCGACGGGTATTGCTCGCCGTAGTTCCTTCTGGCGACGGTCGCTTCTGTTCGTCATCGCAGGGGAGGATACAGGTCATGCCAAGCCAAGAGGAGAGGTGCGTCAGATGCGCGAGATGATGCTGGTCACGCGAGTGTCAACGAGAGGGAAAGGCGCGATCAGTACTAACCAGGGCTGCTCGTCGGAGTTGCGGCTTCGTCGAGCACGTGCAGTCGTCACGTTGGCGAGGCTCTGGATGGTCCTAGCATGCACCAGTGGTGTTAGAAGACGCGCAAGGTTGAAGTGATCGTACTGGCAAGATTAGAAGGCAAGGGGCGGGGAGTGCTCACTGGAATCGCACGCCGGAGTTGCTCGGTACCGCGGCGGTGCAAGCGAGAGTGTGGGCAGCCTGGTGGCGGAGTGGTGGCGCTGAGTGAGGGGAAATGGTCGCAGAGGGGTGGGGGTTAAATAGCCGGATAAGGGGCGAGAATCACGCACGGCATCAATGGTATTTAAGAGCATTTGCGTCGGGAGGAAACGGCCACGGCGGCGCTGGTCGCAGGCATGATTTGCGGACGAAGGAGCTGACGTGGCTGCGGGGCCCAGTGGTCAGCGAGGGGGTGTGCGCGAGCGCGGTGAGAAACAGAGAGAGAGGGGAAAACCCGGGTGGGATGCATTTGCTACTGGGATGAATAAGTGGCACCAGGCCCAGTACTGTTTTCTAAACTCTTTTCTTTTTCTAATTTGATTTTCAGGAATAATTTTCAAATGAAATCAAAAGCATTTGAATTTCAAACTTTTCTGGACTTTTGTAAAGTGTAACCTTCATACTTTTGGGCATAAAATCATGTTGTCTCTCTATACTTGCTTGGTCCTTTTTGAAAAATCAAAATAGACAGTGCCTTAGCACATGATTTGAATAGGTTTTGAAAATGGTCTAAAACCATATTTGTTTTGTAAATTTTGTCCAAGCCTTGAAACATAACCAAACCATCTTAAGAGCAAACAAAACTTGGTTTAAAACAAATAGGTGAGGGTGGTCTTTCCGAAGATCATCTTCTCTTTCCCATGTTGCTTGTTCTTCGGAATGATGGTTCCATTGAACTTTGCAGAATTTCATAGTCTTAGTCCGAGTAACTCTTTCTGCAGTCTCAAGAATCTTGATAGGTTTTTCCTCATAAGTGAGATCACTTTCCAATTGGACCTCCTCCAAAGGTATAGTATCCTTCAAAGAAGTCTCTTCCATTTCTGGATGGCATTTCTTTAGCTGACTCACATGAAACACATTGTGAACAGCAGACAATGATTCTGGCAATTCAATCTCATAAGCTACTTCTCCTTTACGACTCAGAATCTTGAATGGTCCAACATATCTTGGGGCCAATTTTCCTTTGACCCCAAATCTCTTCACTCCAAGAAGTGGTGACACTCTAAGATAAGCTCTATCACCTACTTCATAGGTGACTTCTCTATGCTTAGGATCTGTGTAGCTCTTCTGTCGGGACTGTGCTATCTTTAATCTGTCCTTAACTAGCTTGACTTTCTCTTCAGCCTCTTTGATTAGTTCTGGTCCGAACAGATTTCTTTCTCCCACACCATTCCATAACAATGGGGTGGTACACTTTCTCCCATAGAGATATTCAAATGGCGCCATCTAAATACTGGCTTGATAGCTGTTATTGTAAGAGAATTATGCGTAAGGCAGACTTTCATCCCAACTGGCTCCATAGTCTAGGGCACATGCCCTCAACATACCTTCAAGAATCTGGTTGGTCCTTTCTGTTTGTCCATCAGTCTGAGGATGAAAAGCAGTGCTGAATTCCAACCTTGTTCCCAATGACTCATGCAGTTGCCTCCAAAAATGAGAAATCAATTGAGTTCCCCTATCAGACACAATACTCTTGGGTACTCCATGCATACATACAATCCTACTCATATATATCTTGGATAACTTAGCACTTGTATAGGTTGTCTTCACGGGTATGAAATGAGCCACTTTAGTTAGGCGATCCACTACTACCCAAATAGAATCATATCCTGACCTGGTCCTTGGCAATCCAGTGATGAAATCCATGCCAATCTTGTCCCACTTCCAATCAGGAATAGGTAGTGGTTGTAGCAATCCTGCTGGCTTCTGATGTTCCGCTTTCACTCTACTACATACATCACACAAAGCAATATGTTTGGCGATGTACTTCTTGATATTATTCCACCAAAATCTTTCCTTCATATCCATGTACATTTTGGTGTTACCAGGATGAATGGAATATGGTGAGTTATGTGCTTCTTGTAAAATTAGTTTCCGAAGCTCCGGATCTTGTGGAACACAGATACGTTTTCCATACCATAAAGTACCCTGTTCGTCTTCATGGAATCCTTTGGCTTTTCCCTTGCTAATCTTTTCCTTGATCTCTTCAATTTCTGTGCCTGTCTTTTGGGCTTCTTTGATTTTGTCCAATAAAGTGGGTTAAACATCCAATGACATGAGATGTCCCTCAGGCACAATTTCCAATCTGAGATCTCTAAATTGGGCACACAGATCATGTGGCAACTCACCCTTAGTAAGGCCATTCACAAAAACCTTATGGCTTAAAGCATCTGCTACAACATTTGCTTTACCGAGGTGGTACTGCAAACTTAAGTCATAGTCCTTGATGAGTTCTAGCCATCTTCTTTGTCTCATGTGGATTTCTTTCTGAGTGAAAATATACTTCAAACTTTTGTGATCTGTGAACACTTCACATCGCTTTCCCAAAAGATAGTGTCTCCATGTTTTGAGTGCATGGACAACAGAGGCTAACTCTAAATCATGAGTAGGGTAATTTACCTCATGAGTTTTGAGTTGTCTCGAGGCATAAGCCACAACTTTCCCTTCTTGCATTAGCACTGCACCTAATCCATGATGAGTCGCATCACAATACACTTGGAAATCTTTCTCCAAATCTGGCAGACACAAGACTGGTGCTTTCACTAATCTCTTCTTCAATTCTTGTAAACTGAGCTCACATCCTTCAGACCAAGCAAATTTCTTGTCTTTCTTTAGTAACTCTGTCATTGGCTTAGCTACTTTGCAGAAATTTTCAATGAACCTTCTGTAGTATCCTGCCAAGCCAAAGAAACTATGAACCTCTTTTACTGACTTAGGAGATTCCCATTCAGTTACTGCTAACACCTTAGCAGGATCAACTGCTACACCATCTCCTGACACAATGTGTCCAAGAAATCTGACTTCATTTAACCAAAATTCACACTTGCTGAATTTGGCATACAGTTTATGCTCTCTAAGCTTCTCAAGTATCAAACACAAATGCCATTCATGCTCTTCCTTGCTTTTGGAGTAGATCAAAATGTCATCGATGAAAACGACAACAAACTTGTCAAGGAACTCCATGAACACCTTGTTCATCATATTCATGAAATAAGCTGGTGCATTGGTCAGACCAAATGGCATCACGGTATACTCATACAATCCATACCTAGTGGTGAAAGTTGTCTTAGGTATGTCTTGTTCTCTTATCTTGAGCTGAAAATATCCTGACCGGAGATCAATCTTTGAGAACACACAAGCTCCTTCTAGCTGATCAAACAAGTCATTGATTCTAGGCAAAGGGTATTTGTTCTTAATAGTTACCTCATTGAGTGAACGGTAATCTATGCATAACCTTTGACTTCTATCTTTCTTTTCCACAAACAAAACTGGTGCTCCCCAAGACGAAGAACTTGGCTGAATAAATCCTTTCTGCAACTATTCTCCAAGTTGTTTCTTGAGTTCTTTCAACTCATCAACCGACATCTTATACGGTCTTTTTGGTATTGGTCCTGATCCTGGTAGCAAGTCAATGAGAAACTCCACATCTCTATCTGGTGGCATTCCCGGCAATTCTTCTAGAAACACATCCGGATTTTCACTCACAATAGGCACACTGTCTATGCTAACCCCCTTAAGAGAATTTAGCTTACTCCCTTTTGATTCAAAGTTAGACTTGAATCTTATCCATTTCTTTTCCGGGGTTGTGAGTGCAACAGTTCGATTAGCACAATCTAGTACTCCTTCATACTTGGTCATCCAATCCATTCCCAAAATTACATACAGTCCTTGGGAATCTAGGATTATCAGACTCACTGGAAACTTATGCTTTCCAAACTCTATTACTAGATCCCGGCATCCAAGACTCACTATCATATCTCCACCGGGAGAACTTACTTTTATTGGACACCCAATGTTTTCAGTTGGAAACCCATTTATATCAACAAATTCTTTTGATATGAATGAATGTGATGCACCAGTATCAAAAAGAACAAGTGCTGGAATAGAATTGAGTTTGAACTTACCAGCCACAACATCGGACTCCTCATAAATTTCTTCCACATTGATGTGGTTCACTTGTCCCTTTTGGAAAGGGTTGGGCTTGTTGGGTCCTTCAACTTTCTTTTCTGGGCATTCATTTTCATAATGCCCCATCTTCTTGCACTTGAAACATTCAACCTGACTAAGATCCTTCTTGACAGGCTGGCTTCCACTACCACCTCCACTTCCATTGTGGTGGTTCTTGTACCCACTCTTGTGATTTTTGTACTTGTCATTGTCATGACTACGGTGATGCTTGTTGTCATGCTGATGGTTGTGGTTGTGGTGTTTGTTGTACTTTCCATGCTTGTGGGATCCAGAATTCCCACTATCATCATAATGGGAACGCTTGTGAGACGATCCCGAGTTGTGCTTGTCAGAGTGTTTCATCTTCCTGCTTTCAACCTATTTCATCTTGCTCTCCAAGATGGCAGCCTTGTCACAAAGAGACTGATAAGTGGGGACATAGGCCACAGATAGCTGTAGGTTCAGTTCATCGTTCAGTCCTTCGAGGAACTTCTCTTTCTTCTTAGCATTAGTGTCAACTTCATATGGTGCATAACGCGCCAGATTGTTGAACTCCTCAATATATTCAGCCACGCTGCGGTGGCGCTGCTTTAAGTTATGAAATTCCTTCTTCAAACTCATCACTCCAGATGAGATGTGAGCAGTATGGAAACCATCTTCAAAGATAGCCCATGTCACATCCTCGATGGGAGTGGTGATCTGGAAGTTATCCCACCATGTAGCTGCTGGTCCTTCCAACAAGTGTGCTGCTGTCACATCCCAAAATTTTCCAAATTTTGTAATGTGAAAAATAAATAAATAAGATAAACAATTGTTGAATTTTAGGGTGAAAAGAAATTTTTGTTTCTAATTGGAAACTTAAAATCCCATCTTAAACAAACTTTGGTTAATGTTTGAATCCAAACTAAATTCAAATCAAGTGAAATGCATTATTCTTCATAAATGCATCTGGAAATTCAGACACTTGGAAAATAAACCAAAACTCTAAAACCCTAATGGAAGAAAAACATTCCCAAGTTATCTCTAAGCCATGAATTTGATCCATATAAAAATTTGTCAAACAAACATTTATAAATGATCAAGAATGACAAATAGAAATATTATAAAACCATAGAAAATTGATTTCAATCAATTTGGAGCCATAGATAAAATCTTATGAATTTAATAAGATAAGGAAATTGAATTTCCAAAGCTAATAAAGCACTTATATAAAAATCCATGCCAAATGGTGAGCAAATAATCCTAAAAATATTTAAAAGGATAAATAAATACTAAATAAGGTTTTTCAAATTGGAATCACCAAGTTTGGATATATAAATAAAAAGATATGGATTTTATAAGATAAAGATAGAAATATTAAATGAGGAATATTTGAAAGACCAAATAAAATATTTGCATAATCCATAAGCAAATGGAATGAATATAATCCAAATCCAAATAAAATAATGGATAAAGAATTTTCAAAATGAAATAAAATGGCATTAACCAAATTCTATTTCTATTTTGATAAAAGATAAAATCCCTATTAGAATTGATTAATTAAATCATGAGAAAATACTATTTGGAATTTAACCAAGTGGATTAAAAGTCATTAAATAACTTAAATGGGATCAAAGAATAAAAACAAAATATTTATGGAATTAAAACCCATATTTAATTCCATTGGAATAAAACAAATACCCAATTCAAATGATTTATAAATCATATTAACAATATTCCAAATAATTCAAGGTGAATTATTTGACACCCTAATAAATAAATAAAATCTACTAAAAAGATTTGGAAAGAATTTAGATTTCAAATGGAGTTTGAAAAACATTATTAAATCTTATTTGAAATAATACAAGGGCCTATTTTAATTAATTATTATCCCCTAAAAAGAATAAATAAATTATTCTAAATTTGACTTCAGAATGTATTAGTAATCAGTATTTGAATCCACACAAAGTTTGAGAGAAGTTTGAATTCAAATGAATGTTTGTATAGGCTAAACAAAATCAAAACAGATTATTAGAATTGGAAAAAGAAAAGAGAAACAGAACAAAAAAATGAGCAAAGCCAGCCCAACTAACCTAGCCCACTAAGACCATCATCAGCCCATTCCTCTAACCCCGAGCGAATCGTTTTTCCACCCAGACTCCCACCCGCAGTGTCACTGATTACTGGACCCCACTGCCCCTCTTCCTCTCTCGCTGACGAAACGGTCCTGCCTGTCAGTTCTCGTCTCCACCCGCCGCGACCCCTTCTTCATTCCCTCCTCGCCGTTCTCTATTGTAAATTCGCGGACTTAATTCGCCTTAACGCCGCAGTTACTCCTCACTGTGACCACGCCCCCTTAAACACCCATGACTCCTCCCTATTTTCCCTCACTCGTCCCTCCCTCTCTGCCTCCAGGCCGTTCCAATTGGAACTAAGACCACCTCTATCTCCGACGACGTACCCTGACTGTATCCTGCACCCTTGTGCACGTGAGCTCACTCTCCATACTAGTGCGCATCTAACCGTGGTGCCAGCCTGGCCTCGCTTGCCCCAAAGCGTCGGCAAGGACGACCTCTGCACGCCGCCGTCGTCTGCTACCTCTCCAGCGAGACCCCCTGGTAACTCCTGACCACCCCATCCCCTCTGACTGATACTCCCGCATTCGCCTTTCTCACGCGAACCTAATAGCGTTGTTTGTTTGGTTTGTCATGAACCGTACACTCGCCTCCGACGATGAACAGACAAACCCGACGCAAACGTGAACTCCGGCGAGCAATACCCGCCATTACCGTGTGCCCCTCAGTCGACAACAACCACCTTGAGAATCCCCACACCATGGCGAACTCGGTGAGCTTCTCCCCTCGCTTTCTCGCTTCTTGTAACGCCGACACTGTCATCGTGTGAGCGCGCCGCCGCCACTCGTCACCGCTAGCGCCGCCAGTATATGTCCAGTGGTTGTGAGCCATAGGATCTTGATTAAATGGTTGCGATAGAAACCTAAACGAAGGGGTATCCTTTGATCTGTGCCGTGCGTAGTCATTTAGATCTGACGGCCCAGAAAGGTCGATCCAACCGAAGCGGTACCGCCCAATGATATTGCTCCACGTGGCTCAGACTTTGTTATAAAAACAGAAATTGATCTATTGGATGTTCAATTTTGTAAAATTCATAACTTTCAAACCACACGTCCAAATTTTGCAAATTTTATATCAATGGAATCAGCAAGACAAGTACTTTCCAACCATGCACTTTTTTTTAGTAAAATGCTTCTGCTAAATTGATTGTTTTTGCAGAAACTTGTGTAAGCATATTTAGAATATAAAATTTGTTCTAAAATGATTTTTGAGATAAAACCTTTGGCAAATGGATTTTTTTGAACCTACTGACCTTAGAAACCAACTCATGGATTTGAAAATGTATTTGGTAAAGCTAAAGAGTAAATATTTGATTTAAAGCATTTCTAGTCAAATAAAAATAATGTTTATTTATTAAAAGTGCTTTTGAAGAAAAACCTTTGGGAAATGTTTTGATTTAAACTCTATGACCCTAAACACAAGGTTTTATGATTTAAAAATATATTTTGATGAACCCTATATATTGTTTCTTTGATAAAGGCATTTTCAAACACATAAAATATTGATTTGGTTTAAAAATGATTTATAAGTAAAATCTTTTGCAAATGATTTTGCCACTTATATAAAATGACCAATAGGTGTTTTAAAATGTTTATAACCCATTAGAAACCACTATTCCAAATAAACCATCTTTGGCATGCTTGCATGCATTGTTTTGTTTCTATTGTTTTATGTGATGTTTGCTTGAATGGTAGATTGAAATATTGCTTGCTTGATTGAATTATAGTGATTTGAAGAGTGTGAGTATTGCAAGATCAAGGAGTGAACTTATATTCTCTACCAAAAAGGCAAGTGATGCTTCATACGTTTGTCCCATTATTTTCACTATGCATTAGTGATATTTCCAAGTAGGTCTTGCATGGAATTTTTGCTAAGTATAAACTATGCCATGGGAAATCCTAGTAGATGAAACCTTAGTAGAAATTACCAAAGTTAAGATTCATACTACTATCATGCTTAGCTTAGCTAGTAGAAAACAAGGGTGGATTATATTCATGCTATGGAATATTTCTAAGTCAAGGACTTGTGTTTTGTTTAATAAAACAACTAAGTGAATGAATCACCTGGGTGGAATGGAAGGAATGGTTTGTGTTGAGTGGTTACACAAGGCCCATTTATATGGTTTACCTTGTGTATCTCACTTGTGGATGGCCAACCAGGAACAAAAAGATTTGAGATGTCAAATGTTGAGAAGCTTCAAGTGCAGCCACTTGGCATTATGGGCTCTGCCTGGATCATATAGGTTGCAATAACTTATCCAAATGGACAGTTGGTGGTAGGGGATGATAGGTTGTAACGCGTCCATTCTGGTCTAAGGGAAGGATTCTGAAAGATCTTGTCTTGGTGAAACCAAGTCTTGTGGGGAAAGTGCACCACCTCTGTAGAGTGTAAAATCTAAGTACTTATCCATGTCCCTGGTAAAGGAAAATTTGAGCATCAAGACATGGAAGCTATCAAGAATCTCCTCATCCCAATTTCTAAGTTAAAACTTTGTGGTTGAACAAGGGTTGAAGGATCACCAATTTCTATTGGGAGATGCCTTGGGTGATTTTGACAAACAAAAACTTAGTGTTTTCAAATGATAAGGAAAATCTATTTTGAGCAAAGCAAGCCTAAGATCCACTTAGCCAAATGCATATAGATGATAGACTCCACTATACTACCATAGTATCACTTGCCAATACAATTCCAATGTATTGACCCTTGTGGCTGTAACTTATTATGTTGCAGGTTTGTTTGATGTTAGTGAAGTTATTGATTAGGATTACAAGTCTACAACCAACATGACTGCATGTGGCACTTTGAAGATGAAGGACCCCATGCTATTATTATATTCTGCTGCATTGTAATGAGATAGCCAAATGAGCTATGTAAGATGTAATAAATTATTTTATTCCTGGTTATAAAGTTGTATTATGACCTTTGTTTCTTGATATTACATCTTAACTGTGGATGCTAACTATTGATCCAGGGACTAGCATTGTAAACACATGGATCTCTACCTTATTAAAGGTTGGGAACCTTACAGCTGCAAACCTGACTTTCTCCTCATCAGTACAGCCAACAGTTACCAAATCCTTTTTTCTGAGCGTAGCCAATCATTGGCCACCATGGGATCAGTAGTTCCTGAGAACTTTGCTGGCCTCAGTCTTAGGAATCTGGTGATCATGTCAAAACCTGGTGGATTGTTCTGATTTTTTGTTGTTGTTATTGTTGTTGTTGTTATTCTGATTCTGTATGAAAGTAGTCATCATCTGCATCAGCTGTGTTTGTGATGTCATCAGCTGCTCGGGGGTGACATTGTTGTTGTTCGGGTTGGGATTGGCATGTCGGGGAGGCATCTGTGGTTTTCATAAGGATAAGAATGATATACCCATAGATGTTTAACATGCACAATACATCACATAAACAGTCACCAAACATGCATCAAAATAACAAAAATTCAACAACAAAAACAACAAGTTTGAAAAGCAAACACACCAATAGCAAGCCATCCACATGTTGGATGATCATTGCGACTCAATAAACAAAAGCATGGTAAATATAAGATAAATGAGTAGTCATCACTACTCCTCTGCATCAACCTCCTCATCAACAAGTGTAAGACCTGCATTCTCCATAGCGGTCTTGTATTCCTCGACATTGGTAGTCAAGGCCTCTACTTTGGCTCTTAGAGCCCTCTTCTGTGCACGAAGCCTCTCAATCACACCCTGCTGATGCTCAAGCTCGAAGTCCTTGGCCTCTAGTTCTGCAGTCATCTCTCGAATCCTCTTGTTCCTATCTTGGACTCTTTTCTCTTGACTCTTGAACTTACTATCCTGACTCTCAAACTTGGCCTCCATTTCTTTGACTATCTCGTCTTGCTCCGCAAAGAGCTTGTCCTTCTCACGAAGCTGCACCTGGAGTTCGTCATTGCTAAGCATGACGTTGGTCCTATCAGTATCTAGGTGCCTAAGAAGAACCTCTATGTCCTGGAGGTATAGACGAATCGGCTCTGCCGTCTCTCTAGAAGTATCCTCGAAGTCAATGGCCTCACCATCCTCGTCACGTCTACCGAAGGAGTGGAAGTGAGTACCTCTAATCTCCCGAGAGTGTCTCCCTAGCAAACGCCCAAGTAAATCATGCATGACTACCTCTAGGCCTCTCTCCTTGTCATCATGTATGAGCTTGAAGGTGATAGCCTCCATGGCTGGCTCAGTCTGGCATCCGGGCTGAGTAACCTTGAAGCCCCAAAGGTCCTTCCTCTCGAACTTGGTGAGGGGAAGCATCATGATGCTAGGAAGCGGAAGATTGAGCACACTAGTGAGCTCAATAAGACGAGTGCCAAAACGAGTTCCCTTGAACTCTTCAGCCGTGCTGATAGTAACATTAGGCATCTATTTTATAAGATAGAGAAAAAGTTAGAAATAACATCAACATGAAAACACAAAACAAGATAGCACAAGCATATCATTTGCAAACCAAACACACAGGTCATGGTATACATAAATCCATTACAAGCATCCAAGGTTCAACATAACTTAGACAACAAAAAATTTGGAAAGGAAATGATAAGTGTGGTGGTCCAACTAACGAAGTACGTTACAACTCTCACTCACTAGACAAAATGGCTATCAAAGCATCCTTAGTAGCCATCTGCCTATCTTGTTCACAAGATTCCAAAATCAAGTCTATGATGTCTTCCCTTAGTTGTTGGTTGGTAGTTTGCAACTCTTAGGTGTGCTTCTTTTCTTCCCTAAGGTCATTTTGGGTGTTAAGCATTCTGCACTTGAGTCTTTCACCAAGCTCTTTGATGGCCTTCCAAGCTGCATCCCTTGCAGAATCAAAGAATGTGGTGTGCATCACTGAGTTGGTGACCATGCAGAATCCTGATTCTTTGTGGTTGTCTTCCTTGTTTTTGTACAAGTGAAGTTGCACCCACCAATATTCTTCTCCTTCATCCATCACAGGGAAACCTTTGTACACAGTTGCACCATGTATCCCCATAGTAACCATAAGGTTCTTGAGGGCCTTTGGAAATTCAGTCTCACACTCTAGGGTCATGGTCATGAGTGGTCCCTTCCGTATAGCTTCGTTGATGGAGTTCATCTACAAATAGAGATGAGAAAGAATAATTAGAAAAGTTTTACGAGAAGAAAAAGACAAGTGTGGAAATTGTTGAAAAAATTTCCTTAGTGGTTTCTAATCCAATCCTAGGGTCATAATCCTACAGGCAACACAGTGCTCTGATACCATCTGTAAGATCCCTCCCTTTATAAAGGTAAGGATCCCTGTGATTGCAATGCTAGTCCCTGGATCAATGCTAGCATCCACAGTTTAAGATGAAGTACACAGAAACAAAGGTCATTATTACATATCATTCCATAGACAAACATAGTCTTTTACAAATCCATGGCCACAGGCCTAATACAAGAGTTCAAATATATAATAAGTTAAATAAATCTTCATCTTCATGTGCCACAGGCAAGCATGTTGAGTGTAGACTCATAACCCCTAATCATCATCAGAATAACCTGCAACATCACAAGTTACAACCACAGTGGGTCAATACATTGGAATAGTATTGGCAAGTGATACCTTAGTAGAATATTAGCAATCTAGATACTATATGCATTTGACTAAGTGTATCTTCGGCTTGCCTTGCTCAAAATAGGTTTTTCCTATTAGTTGAAAACACTAAGTTTTTCTTTGACAAAACTTTCCCAAGGAATCACCAATAGACATTGGTGAACCTTCACCCTTGTTCAACCACAAGTTTTAACTTAGAAAATTGGGATGAGGATATTCTTGATAGCTTACATGTCTTGATGCTCAAGTTGTCCAATACCAGGGACATGGCTAAGTACTTAGATTCTTCCATTTGCAGAGGATGTGCACTTTCCCCACAAGACTTGATTTTCACCAAGACAGGACCTTTTAGAAGCCTTTCCTTAGAACAAATGGACGCGCTCCAAACCTATCATCCCACTACCACCAACTGTCCAAATGGCTATGTTATTGCAACCTATATGATCCAGGCAGAGCCCATAATGCCATGTGGCTGCACTAGAAGCTTCTTAACATATGGCATCTCAAATCCCTTTGTTCCTGGGTGGCTTTCCACAAGTGAGATACACAAGGTAAACCATAGAAATGGGCCTTGTGTAACCACTCAACACAAACCAATCTTTCCATTCCACCTAGGTGTTTCATTCACTTAGTTGTTTTATTAAGCAAAACTTAAGTCTAGAGACTTAGAAATATTTCTCATAGCATGAATATATAACCACCCTTGGTTGCTACTAGCTAGGCTAAGCATGGAAATGGTAAGCATCTTAACTTAGAGAAATTTCTAACAATTCTACAACTACTAGGATTTCCCAAGCATAGCATATAGATACTTATCCAAAATATTCATGCAAGTCCTATACAAAATATTTCTAGTTCATAGTTGAAAATAAAGGAATAAAGTCATGAAGCACCACTTTCCTTGGTAGTTTGGGGAGTAGCAACAATCTTCACAAGCACAATCACTATTTGCACCAACATCTACACATAAAATACTGGCACCAAAATCACATATCACAATATACAAACAAAAATATATGAATGCATGCAAATTCCATGTGATGATTTTTCTACACCAAACAAGACAAGTAAACAGTACTCAAAAATAAACAAGTCCAATATACTCAAAATAGGCTTTATTTGATTTTTAAAACATTTTTCAAATCATTTCTATATCCAAAATAAGCCTACACAAGTATCTGCATAAACAACCATTTTTACAGATGCAAAACATTAAACACAATGCATAAACAGATAGGATTTTCTATCCTGATTCCAATGATATAAAATTTGCAAAATTTGAACGTGCGAATCAAAAGTTATGAATTTTACAAGTTTGAATCACTAATAGATCTAAATTCTGTTTTTAAAACAAAGAACTAGCCACGCGGCGCTCTCTGATTGGTTGATACCATTTCGCGCGGATCAGGCTTTCTGGGTCGTTAGATTAAAAGTGCATCGCACGGCTCAGATCTAAACTTACCGCTTCGCTAAGTGATCTAATTCTACGCGATGGATCTAGATCTAACGGCTGTGGACCAAGCGACCAAAGTCTGGCGGCGCCAGCGGCGGCGAGTGGCGGCGGCGGCTCTGTCAAAGACGTTGCCGGCGATTTAGGTCGCGCTAGAGAGGGAGAGATAGCTCACCGAGTTCGCCGTGCGCTGCTGATGCTCAAGGTATGCTTGGTTGGCGAAGGGGCGCTCGAGGTCGACGGGTATTGCTCGCCGTAGTTCCTTCTGGCGACGGTCGCTTCTGTTCGTTGTCGCAGGGGAGGATACAAGTCATGCCAAGCCAAGAGGAGAGGTGCGTCAGATGCGCGAGACAATGCTGGTCACGCGAGTGTCAACGAGAGGGAAAGGCGCGGTCAGTACTAACCAGGGGAGCTCGTCGGAGTTGCGGCTTCATCGGGCACGTGCAGTCGTCGACGTTGGCGAGGCTCTGGATGGTCCTAGCATGCACCAGTGGTGTTAGAAGACGCACAAGGTTGCAGTGATTGTACTGGCAAGATTAGAAGGCAAGGGGCGGAGAGTGCTCACCAGAATCGCACGCCGGATTTGCTCGGTACCGCGGCGGTGCAAGCGAGAGTGTGGACAGCCTGGTGGCGGTGTGGGGGCGCTGAGTGAGGGGAAATGGTCGCAGAGGGGTGGGGGTTAAATAGCCGGAGCAGGGGCGAGAATCACGCATGGCATCAATGGGATTTAAGAGCATTTGCGTCGGGAGGAAACGGCCGCGGTGGCGCTGGTCACAGGCGTGATTTGGGGACGAATGAGCTGACGTGGCTGCGGGGCCCAGTGGTCAGCGAGGGGGTGTGCGCGAGCACGGTGAGAAACAGAGAGAGGGGAAAACCCGGGTTGGCTGCATTTGCTACTGGGCTGAATAAGTGGCGCCAGGCCAGTACTGTTTTCTAAACTCTTTTCTTTTTCTAATTTGATTTTCAGGAATCATTTTCAAATGAAATCAAAAGCATTTGATTTTCAAACTTTTATGGACTTTTGTAAAGTGTAACCTTCATACTTTTGGGCATAAAATCATGTTGTCTCTCTATACTTGCTTGGTCATTTTTGAAAAATCAAAATAGACAGTACCTTAGCACATGATTTGAATAGGTTTTGAAAATGGTTTAAAACCATATTTGTTTTGTAAATTTTTTCCAAGCCTTGACACACAACCAAACCATCTTAAGAGCAAACAAAACTTGGTTTAAAATAAATATTCTCTCACTTGAGAGTGGCATTGAATCAATGCTTGTTTACATAAAATAACAAGCATCCCAAATGCTTCTGTTTAGTAATAACTTGAAATTGAACCCTAAATGATCATGAATGCATGGATGATATGCAAAGCTTTGAAAACATGATTTTAGGGATGTTACATGCAACTACACTACCCTAAACTGGGATGGGGCTTAACCCAAAGTTAGTTCACTAGGGTTGAGTCTATTTACATTAAGCTCAATGCGAGTAGTTTCTAAAATCAAATCATTTGGGCTAAACATGGAGTCAAGTCATCTCTTGGATGCTTTTTATTGTTGTAAATATGTTGGAAATATTTAAACCAAGTTCATTGCTCATTGTTTCAAAGCTAAAAGAGGACACTGGCAAGGGAATTTAATTTATAGGATAACAAGCTAGGTGGGGAGTGACTCAAGTGAAAGCGGGTAAATAATTGTAGGATCAATTTAAAGTTGCAGAAGGGGTGACGAAAGGAATGTGATACATCATATTGCTTGCTTCATTCTCATACTTGACTCGAATCCCCTCTATATTTCCCGATTAGCAAGTCACCTAAAATTGAGCAATTTTCAAGAAAAACAAAGAAACAAATTGCAATAAAAGTTACAACTATTTTTTTTGTGTTTTTGGTTTTAAGAATGCAAACTGAAAGTAAACATTATATTCTTGGAAAAGAAAACAAATAAAAAGAAGAAATAAAAATATGAATGCTAGTTTTGAGGTTTTCAAAACCTCCCCCAAGCTTAGGCTGTTGCCATGCTTAGTTGTTGCCGTCGTTTGGCGGCGGGTGCTGGTGCTGTTGTTAGTAGTCGGGGAAGTAGGTCATGAAGTTACCAAAGGTGTGAGTTAAGGCACTCACATCTTCACTTACTCGATGTAGAGTCTGGTCGATCTCCCCAACGCGCTGGTTGAGCTGCAGAAAATCTTGGTAGGGGACATTGTTGAACCCCTGCTGCTGTTGTGGATGATTGGGCCATTGGTCCCAAGGTTGCTCCTCCTTCTACTACTGCTACTATCCCTCCCAAGCAGGGTTGTATTCCTGCTCCTACTTCTACTCATGCTCATCCTGCTGCCCTCCTTCTTCCTCTTCTTCGGAGTCAGGATAGAGTGCCTCCATGATCTCAGTCACTTGATCCTTGGTGAGGATCCAGTGGTCCCTTCCCTGATGAAGGCTTGTGGGCACGGAAATGCCATTTGATCATCCTGCACAACATCAAGAAAACCAAATTGATAGACTCGAAGCCTCCTGTTAGCTCGGTAAACACTGAGGAAGCCACAAGCAGTTATATACTTGACATCCATAAGTATGGAGCCATCAACAGGTTGCACAATAGGAATTGAAATTCCAAGAGCTTGGACTAGGTGGGTTACCAATCCACCGATGCGAATATCACCTTTATTTTTGTTGCTCTGATGGCGGAGGTGCTAGAGGAATAGAGCTGCAGGAGTGGGACTCGGTGGTGCATTAGGGAAGAGTTCCTTGGTGATCATGGCCATGTCTGCATTGGCCATCGAGCTGGTATCTCCTCCTCCTAACAAAGTGTTAGCAAGAAACAAAGCAAAGTAACGGATGGTTGGGTTTTTAATGGTGGACATTTTGTTCTGGTAGAAGTCCCTGCCACCATTAACAGAAATAACCTCCAAAGTTGCTCCACTTGAGACGCTATGCAAGTTTGTAACAGTTGATTCCCATTCTTGAGGGAATCCATAAGCCTCACAAAATTGTTGAAAAGTAATTTGGTGTGGCCGTTGGTTAACGGTGAAATTTATCATGCATGCATTACCTTTCTCCTTGTTGTCGTTGTAGAAGGAGGCGATGAACTCATGGGTGATCCCAATGTAGGTGTAGTGGCTTGCATTAGCGGGGTTGGAGAGCTCTGCATTTGCACACAAGTACTCGAAGTTCGCCCTCAACCCTGCTGAGTTGAGAAATCCGTCATCATCCCATCGTGTGGGTAGCACCTTCCTCGCCAAAACCATGGCATACTTGTTGTCGAGCTCAGCACGGAGCCCGAGCCTTCATCACGTTGGCGCTTGATCTTGCGAAAAATTTCAATGAGCTTTTTCATCTTGATGCACTGAGAAATTTCAACATAAAACCTTAGGCATATAGTTTGTACATGATATATGAATGATTCTACATGGAGGAATTCAATCCTAATGTGAGAAATTAAAAGAGAAAATCAATCAAGCTTGAGTTCATCCACTAATTCAATTAGAGGATTTCAACCATGGAATTCTGAAAATAAAGCATGGATAGGAAGAGAAACATACCGATCTATTGATTCACCCAATCAAACAAATGAAATCCGCGAAGAATTGAGAGTTCTAGAGAGGTTTTGAGAGGTTTGGAGAGAGAGTTTGAGAGAAATAATGAGAGAAGGAAGAACCCTAGCCTGCCCCGACCCGTCTAAGTGGTCACAACAAACTATACGACGGGAGCTATACGGCTGGGTTAAGTAGCTCCCGCCGTATAGTTGTGGCGGCGGCGAGGGTTAGGGTTTCCCAATGCCAGATCACAACTATACGGCCGGACCAAATGGTCCTGCCGTATAGTTGGTCGTAAAACCTTCTGTCTCCGTACCCCAAGTTTTGAGAAATTTGTCGATAACTATATGGCCGCAACTATACGGCCAGAATAAATATTCCCGTTGTATAGTTGGTCGTTACAACTCCTGGAACATGCTTTTTCACCCAAATTTTCAGAGATGCATTTTTTTATCTGAACAATATTGATAAGATAGTTTATACATATAAAAATCAAATTTATTTTCTACACTAAATCTATGCTCATTCAATCGATATTCCACTACTTTTTGACAACTGCATTTTTATGGGCGCGCTTCCACAAGAATGTCTGTGAAAAAGTTGTAGGAATGCGATGAACTTTTTATTATTTAACTCTACTTTATTGATATGATGGGTTGACTCCCATTAAGCATTTTATTAAGAACGGTTGAATATTTCAACCCCTTCTCTGTTCTCGAATTCTTACCTTTGGTTGCCCTTTATGAAAGGCACTTACCACATGAACTCGTTTTGCCAGTGGAACATACCTTTCTCTTGCTTCTAGTTTCTTTGGAAAATACCGGATTATTTCAGCATCATAAACATTGAAGATTATTTTCCCTTCAGCACAGTCAACTGATGCTCCTGCAGTGCTAAGAAAAGGTCTTCCAAGTATTATGGATAATTTTTCATCCTCCGGCATTTCAAGAATAATAAAGTCAGTGGGGATAACATGCTCATCTATTCTAAGTAGAACATCCTCAATCATACCAACATGTTTTTTAGTGGATTTGTCAGCCATCTGTGAAGTGATAGAAGTGGGGGAGTATTCCCCTAATCCTAACCTTTTGTACAGGGAGTATGGCATTACACTAAATCCTGCACCAAAATCACATAAGGCATTATGAATATCAGTTTTGCCTATTGAACATGAAATAGTTTGTATCCTGAGATCTCTTGACTTAGATAATAGCCTCCCATTAGTAGGGTAACTAGTTACCATGGCGACAGTTTCAGTTACCTCTTTCTTTCTATTAAGAATATCATGGAGAAATTTAGAATAGGCAGGCACTTTTGTTGCATCCGCAAATGGAATTTCTAGACGAAAATCACCTAATGAATTTTTAAAAGAATTATAAATTACCTCATCCGGTGCTTTCCTTTTGTGGTCTGGATATGCAAGTTTCTTACTCTTATCTTTTACCTTTTATGGAGGATCAGGCCCTTTAGTTGCTTTCTTTTGTTTTTGCTTATCATTTTTCTTATTTTATATTGCAATAACCTCGTCTTCTTTGATTATGTATTTTTATTTTCTTGGATCAACAATCTCCACATCAGAGTTATAATCATCATCCTGTGTATCATAATGCTCCTCCAAAGTTTGATCTTGTGTGTCTTGAGCAGTCTCATCTTGAGGATCCACCAGTGTATCATCTTCTTGGCTTGCTTTGAGCAAGGATTTTTCCTTTCGATCTTTTTCAGCTTCATACTTAGGTGATCCTAATATTCCTTTAACAAATGCACCTCTTATTGTAACAACATTAGTAGAAATGGGAATATTTATATCATCTTGAAGAAAAATTTGATAACGAGATGCTATTTCTTCACATTGAGTTTCAATCATACTAAGGTACTTGTGAAATAATTTTATTTCTTGGCCAATTTCCTCACAATTTTCTGTGAGTTCAGCCAAAATCTTTTTGTGTCTTTGAAATTGCTTATGCAAGCTATTGTAAGATTTTGGCTTGTCGATGTTTCAATTCTTGAAAAACTTTCCTAGTTTCATCCTCTTCAGTAAAAACTTGTATCAAATCTACTTTGTTTTCCTTAACAAGTTTAGAAGGTATACCTTTTTCTTTCATGGGTTTATGTACTTCAGGCAGAAGATCTGGATTTATATGAATTATTCCCTTTTCCGGCTTAGTGCCAAAATCATGATTATATAAAGAATCATTCTTAGCCCTAGTAGACATTAATTACAAACATGCTTTAACAGTTAAAGTATTTATTGATCCTCCCGCTGATGAATCTAGCAACTCTCTTCATTGGGTATTAAGACCGTGGTAAAATAAGTGGCAAATAGTTGACTCAGAATAGCCATGATTAGGAATACTATTGATCATTCCAAAGAATCTTTTCCATGCTTGTGGGTAATTTTCTCCCACGTTTTGACTAAAGTTGCCTATATTCTTTCTAAGTTCTGTTACCTTTGTAAAAGGATTAAACCTATTTATGAATTTAACAATGCAGTTTTCCCAACATTTAATATAATGGCGAGGGAGAGAATATAACCAGTCTAGAGATTTACCTTTAAGAGACAAACGAAATAGTTTTAGACGAGAGAATTCTCTAGGCAAACCTTTTGGTCCAAGTGATGTTATCATATCGTCGAACTCTCTAAGATGTCTTCCTAGGTCTTCATCTTCCCTTCTGCTGAAATATTTTCTTGCAAAATTTTGATAATCTCGCCATCAAATCGATGTTCCCTAACTCCAGGATTAGGAAATTCTATTGGTTGTTTAAGAAAAGCAGAATTTGTAGCATTGTATTCTCTGAGAGTCTTCTCAGGTTTCTTGGGAGTTGTCCTATGAATGGACATGATTTCCATGAAGTCACTTGGGTTTTCAACTTCAACTTTATTCGACCTCAAAAGTTTTTCAATAATTTCCTCACGCCTTTGAGTAGGTACGCGATCAAGATAATCTGGTAGATAAGCCCTACCAGAGTGTGTAGACCCTTTGTATCCTAGGGAGACCATCTTGTAATAGTAACACCTGAAATGTCAAGAGATAAAACACTTAGCGCTTAGATCCCCGGCTGCAAGTGCACAGGTCGTTTGTAGCTAGTTTCGAATTTAAGATGTCGATCCCACAGGGAGACCAAAGGTAAGTGTTTATAGGTGAAAATATCTGTCACACCCAAAGTTGTCACAGGTCTTCGAGTGAACTGACTGCAAGTGTTGAAATAAGAATAGACTTTGGATTAAACTAAAGTATTTAAATAAAACTAAAATGTAAACTTCATAAATAAAAGGCATAAAAGTAAAGAACGATTTGTTTGTTGTTTTCTGCAGATGACAAAGTAGGCGCGGGGAGATTTAGTTCATGTTGATAGTGAATGTGCCAGGTGGATGAGTGATAAGTGTAACAATTATAATCCTATAAGTATGTGTGTAGGCGATCAACCCATAATTATCCCCAACTCCTCTTGGTAGATTTCATCCCAACTTCAATAATCCTACTAGCCTGTTTACCACAACCGTGGTCATTCACTAGACGATTAATATCCTTCAGGCTGCTTAGCAATTAAGCTCCTTGGATCGGACTAATGCAATAAGCTCGGTGGCTCCTCGTTATCCTTGAGTCAAACTAGTTTCCCATTGATATCCCCGTGTAACTCGAGGGTCACCGGTCTGCTAGCGAACAAGATTCTATTATATAGAACAAAGCATCATGTTGTCTGGGCCCTTAATTGGACAACATGCATTAAGCATCCCACAGATAGTCAAGCACACATAATATAGTAATTAAAATCAACCACAAACTTAATGGAAATTATATAGGAAGATCACATCTCACCAATCCCATACATCTCCCACGCCCAAGGGAACTTAATCACACATGAGAGAAGAAAGCATCATTGATATAATTAAATAAAGGGAGTTCTTGATATTACCTTGGAGATCCACAATAAGAAATATAAATAAATCCAACACAATTCAAGATAGGAAGAATAATCTCAAACCCTAATCTTGCAAGGTGGAGGTCTCTCTCTCTCTCTCTCTCTCAAGTACAAGTAATGTCTATGGAGGTGTGGTGGCTGGGAGATCGAAGATCGTGGAGCAAGATGAAGAACGTCTTCCCCTTCTTCTTCGGATCTCTTCTTTCTCTCTTCTAGATGGGATGGCGGCTCGTGTGTTCTGTTTTCATTCTCGGCCTCTTCACGAAATTTTTCCCTTTTAATAAGATGAAGGAGATGGCATCTATACAACGGGAACTATACGGCCAGAGAAATATTCGCGTTGTATAGTTGCTCGTTAAATCTTCAGTAAACTCCCCTCGATTGCTTCCAAAAAGAGACTTGCTTGCTTTCATCTGAGTATTGTGTTTTTGCTATTGAATCCCTCTTTTGATGTTCAGAACCAGAAACACACATTAAAATTCAAGTTTTATTTGCTACCGAAGTATTAGAATTAGAGAAAGCTAGAAAACCATCAAATCCAAATGAAAACCATCAATAGAAACCATAAAAAATGTGTCGAATCTCACAACTATCAGTGGTTTAGGAGGACAGTAAGGCCACACAGGACTAGGAGGAGCAGGGCCTGTTCCAGAAGAATAGAGGAAGGCCAAGGAAAAATAGCAGTTCTAGAAGCAAATATGCTAGCTCAACAGCAAAGCTAGAGCAAGGCAGAAACCACATCTCTTCACCAATTACTAGCAGGTTCGTGATCCATAAACCAAACATGCTTTGTATCTTTTCTTATCTATTCAACAAGCAAGATCTGTTGGATAAGCTGAATCCTCAGAGATACACCCAGGTGGAGTGTATATCTCATCATTCGATATAACAAAACAGCCACATATAGAATCTGTTCAAAACCATAGCCAAGATCTCAACCCATGCATCATTAACCTTAGATGGTATTCTCTAGCTTCAAAAGTAGATGCAAAGAAATGCATTGGTTAACCACTATTGGACACATTCCAAGAATGGTAGCACCTCAGTAGTGGCTTTATCTGTAAATTTTTCTCATAAATAAGAATAAATCATAAAACTTCTTATAAAGTTTATCAAATCATTTTCCTAAAAGTAATAGGAATCATTTGCATAGAACTAATTATCATGGAATACATGAGAAGGGCGGCAACAAATAAAAAACATCTGTCCTTAAATAGCTTTGCCTCAGACCAGCATCATAGGCCCATATATCCAACAAGCATAACACTATATTTACTTGAACTTTTCAATTCTTATAATACAATCAAGTTAAAAGTATAGTTTAGGAAAAACTTAGTGTCAGACAGAATTTGTGTACCATTCAATAGAAGGTGTCACAAAAATCCATACTAACTAAGTAATCCATGTACAAAGCTTTCATAGCCAAATCTTCTCAAAGAGATGATTAATCATTTTCCTAAAACAATAGTTAGGAATCATTTATGTTCATCTATAATGCTATCATCAAAAATCATTAGAGAATAATCAAAATAGAGAACCAACTCTGATGCTTCCATATCAAAACATTTTAATTAGAACCAATGAACCAATCTGAATTCAAATTCTAACCATAACATCACGAATCAAGTAATTGACAGTGAATAAATTTCAGATAAGAGTTCACGGTCAGAAGACACTTTCATCATTCACAATATCAATAGAGTCATGAATTTTATATAGCCTAGATTCAGTAGGTAATCACATAAAGCAGCTTCATCATCTGGAATAAACATAGTACTGTAACACCCTCAGAATCGGACCTATGCAAGTTTCAGCGATTCCCGCCAAACCCGCATAGAAACGATTAAAAGGTGCCCACCAGGCACTTTCGTGCGGGTGGAAAACGAAGTAATAACATTACACAACAGTCCTCGATGGGGCCCACAGAACAGATATATATACAGCAGCGACTCAATGAGTCAAGAATACAGATATACGGTACAAAGATCCAAATCACCTTGAAAATATGGAGCGTCCGACTACGGACAAGATGCAAATGGGGCTAAGAGCCCTGAAGAATAACCAATGGCGTCCATAACCCTGCCCAGGCCAAGCCGGAAGGGTAACCCTGCTAACGACGTCGATCTCAAAACCTGCTTAAACAAAAAGGGTGCCGACAAAGGGCAAAGGAAAAGAGGAGCGTCGATCTTGAGGCCAAGACAGCGAGGCTAGAATTCGGTGGTCCTCGCCTACATAGGTATGGTGGACTGAGCGGCATTGGCAGCATGCACTAAACAACCTATAGAGACTCGATACAACTGGCGGTTATCAGAGAGGGATAAGAATGACCTATCCGGATCCAACCTGAAACTAACACCAAACAAACCCATCCTGGTGTTTCCCCCTCGATACCAAACGAGGAAGTCAACCGAGGAACTCACACAGTTGGCAGTTTTATTTATTCAGTTATCGTGGCAGCAATTACTAGTCAGGTATAGATAATTGTCCTGATAAAAGAAGCAGTGGGCCCTTTTAGTTATTCATTCCGTTGTAGTTGCAGCAATTACTAATCAGATACAGATAGCATGATATAAACCCAAAACCCAGCAGTTGTTGGTACTTTTATTTAGTCATTCTGTTGTAGTTGCAATACTTACTAGTCAGGTACAATGGTCGCAAGCGACAATCCAAACAAGCAATTGTGGGCAGTATTATTTAGCCATTCCATTATAGTGAAGTTGATTACTAGTCATTATATAGTCAAATTTATAGCACTACTTTAGTTATGCTTGTCTATGATCGAGATACTGTGCTCCAAGTCGTCCATAACCGCGGACACGGCTTTCAGAAAGTTTTAACCCGGCCGGGGTGCACAAATAGCAACACACACTCGATCAGCCTCGGAAAAACCAAATCAAAACCCAACGAGGCCTTCACGACAAAGCAATCACAGGATTCAGAAATATTTCAGGGGGCCACCCCTTGGAGTCTTACCCGCAACGAAGTAAGCTAGCTCCGAGACGGACTCAAGGTTTGTGGGGCCGGCTGTAAGCGACTGGGAACCCAAAACTGGGCTTGTCGATACCGCGTAAACGGGTCACAATTCCTAAACAGTACAGTGTGCTCCTCGCACAATCGTAAATACAGAAGTAGCATGGCATAAGTATAGGATAGTAAATAAAACCTCAAACTAGTTTGTGGCCCCAAGAAATAAGACTGAATCAAGCTCTGGCTCAGGGGGGTCTCATAATCCTCCCGGATGTGGATAGCGCGATAAAACAAGGAACAGGTATCAAGTACTCGGGGTCCTACGGGACACAAGTGGGCGTTCGGAAACAAAATGTTATCTATCACCCACCGATGCCTTTGCTTACTTCAATTTTAGTTATTAAACAGAAATTAAAGTGAACGATAAGTAAAGCCATGATCATCTCCAACAACACACATGCGGCATTACTCCAACAACTGTGGCATTTGACAACACGCAACAGCACTTGAGCAAGCGACTACGACGCGCAAGTCCTACCAAACAACAGGTAATAGGATGTGTCCAAGGCAATATAAGGCTGCAAGGGATATCACGGGTACGAAATCTAGAGCATCGCAACACAGATAGCAATAGATCAACAGGAGGGAATAAATACTATAAAAGTAAGATAGGTAGAAAGGGGGAGATGCTCGCCTGAAAACATTGCCGAAGGTTCAACCGAAGATCGGGTCGACACTCGCATCAACTCAACGGCCTTATCCGCGAAGAAGCAAAACACTAGAATAAACACCGGATGCAATATTTAATACAACGGCAGAAGATCGGCATGATGCATGCATGATGTATGACATGGCAAAGATGCGATGCAATTAGGCCATATTAAGCGGAACCGGGGTCCCGACAATTAAATAGGTGGTTCATGTTATTTAACTACCCCGCAAATTAAATGTTGTATTAACAGGGCAAGAGATAGTACCGGTTCGATGCACAAATTTAAATGAGGCCAATATTCGACTAGATTTGCCCGCATATGGGCCCCATATTTAATTATGAGGTGAATCGGCATAAGGCCCCCAAACCACATGATATGCATGCGAGATGAACAATTAAATATGCAACAGGTTTTATGTTTAGCATTTATAAAATAGGGGTCGGGAAAAGGGTTCACACATTAGGGTCTCGACGGTCTTGGTGTTCCGGGGTTCGGGGTCGGTCTCAGGGTTCGACGGAAATGGCGGGAGAGGATACAAGACGGAGAACTTGTCGGGCCCGCGAATCGGGTCGGCCTTGGCGTTCGGGATGAAGAACTTGGCGTTCTGCGTCGGTGTTCTTGCCGACCGGGTTCTCGAGCATCGCATCCGGGAAGGAGGACTTGTTGTTCAGGGTCTCGATGTCCGGGGTGAAGTGCTTGTCGTATCCGTGAAGAAGAGCATGTCGGTCCACGGGTTCAGTCTTCGGATTGTTGCATCGGGGTCTCGACGAGGATCACGATCTTCAGACTCCTGGAAGGAGAACTTGGCGTCTGGGATTCCGACGAGCTTGGCGTGTCGAGGTCGGTTTTCGGCCCGGCGCCGGGATCGGTCTTCGCGGGTCTCGGCGTCCGAGGCTCCTCGCGATACCCTGGTGGCAACACGATGTCCTTGTGGAGGTTGCGGATCATCTCGGTGCGTAGTCATCGTCTCGGTCTTCGGCACCGGGGGCAGGATGCTGTCTATCTAGTACTGGAGAACCGTTAGCAGCCTTGAAACCGAGATGGACTTCAGCGTCGGCCAAAAGACCAAGACCAAAGCAAGGATCTGGTGCACGTGGGGCTAGCTCCAGGCCGGCCTGAGGGCGCGATTGGTGGTGGTGCGTCGTTGCGTTGTGGTGGGTGGGGCTGGTTGGTGGGATGGGGAGTGGAGAGAGAGGGCAGGTGGGCCAGGGGGTAGGCAGGTGGTGGTGTGGGATAGGGTGAGGGGGAGAGTTGGGGTGAGGTGGCGAGCCGCGAGTGGCTGGGGTGAGGTGGAGGGGGTGTGGGTAGAATAGGACTAGGTAGAAAAGGGTTTGGGGCGGACCGTTTTAATTCCTAGGGGTGGTCGTTCGGGTCGAATCGGCCCGTTCGACTGCCCCCACTAAAAATAATTCAATATTTAATTTATTTTAAATGCACCGTTTGCAAACCGATAGCAGACAAACAAAATATTCCGGCGACCCGGGTTTGCGTTTGAATAAAGACGGGGCGTTTAGAAAACAAGAACCGGTTTTTCCGAAAATAGTTTTATACAAGCACATGCAAGATGATGACGATGCTCAAATGCAATGTGGCATGATGACATGAGCATGCGGTCATGATGATGCAATGCACAAAAACAACGCGATTTTCTAGTAGTGGTTTTGCGGGATGCCACAATTCGACACCACTAACAATGGATCTCGCCCTCGAGATCCGCCTCATGGTACCGGAAAGAAGGTCGGCGGTCTGAATCTTCTGCTTCGTGTAGATCCTCGCGACACCACTAACAAGAGGTCGTTGTCCGGGATCGTCGAGAGAACACTCCGGAAACAAAAGATCGACGGTAGAGGTATCAACAAATAAAGCCACCTCTAGCTCCGATGGAAAGGGGGAACCGATGCATTCTCATCCACTTCAATGTACAAAAGCGAATAGAAGTGGTAGTCGGCATGGGGGCCAATCCATCACGCACCCAAACTATTACTCTGCACAATCAGTAGAAAAGAGTACAACCATTCTCGGAATCAGACTGAAGGTCTTGACAAGCGAGGTTCGGAAACAAAGAAGTGATGCAGACTCTGCATCGGATCTGGCGTGGATGATGTCGTCGCGTCGGAAAACACCGGAAGACGCAAACAAGGAACAAAGAATGGTACCACAGCAGACGGACTCCTCAGACAGCACGGACACCGGATGGTAGCACATCGTTATCAAAGGAGGAAGCGAAACCCTAAGGTACGACGAAAACCCAACCACGAGAATTCCTGGACTCGAAGAAAGAGAAGAGAGCGGATTCCAAACACGTTGAGATAAGAGGAGAATAGCAGAGGGGTAAGGAGTAAAATCAGACCTAACCAGAACTATCCAACCGATTTTGCAAAAAATAGTTTTGACACTCTACTTCGGCCGTTAGCTAGGTTATCCTACAGGCTGGACTTGTGGGGTATCGCAACTGCTGAGCTCTGATACCACTCTGTAACACCCTCAGAATCGAACCTATGCAAGTTTCAGCGATTCCCGCCAAACCCGCATAGAAACGATTCAAAGGTGCCCACCAGGCACTTTCGTGCGGGTGGAAAACGAAGTAATAACATTACACAACAGTCCTCGATGGGGCCCACAGAACAGATATATATACAGCAGCGACTCAATGAGTCAAGAATACAGATATACGGTACAAAGATCCAAATCACCTTGAAAAGATGGAGCGTCCAACTACGGACAAGATGCAAATGGGGCTAAGAGCCCTGAAGAATAACCAATGGCGTCCATAACCCTGCCCAGGCCAAGCCGGAAGGGTAACCCTGCTAACGACGTCGATCTCAAAACCTGCTTAAACAAAAAGGGTGCCGACAAAGGGCAAAGGAAAAAGAGGAGCGTCGATTAAGGCCAAGACACTACGAGGCTAGAATTGGCGGTCCTCGCCTACATAGGTATGGTGGATCGAGCGGCAGCATGCACTAAACAACCTATAGAGACTCGATACAACTGGCGGTTATCAGAGAGGGATAAGAATGACCTATCCGGATCCAACCTGAAACTAACACCAAACAAACCCATCCTGGTGTTTCCCCCTCGATACCAAACGAGGAAGTCAACCGAGGAACTCACACAGTTGGCAGTTTTATTTATTCAGTTATCGTGGCAGCAATTACTAGTCAGGTATAGATAATTTTCCTGATAAAAGAAGCAGTGGGCCCTTTTAGTTATTCATTCTGTTGTAGTTGCAGCAATTACTAATCAGATACAGATAGCATGATATAAACCCAAAACCCAGCAGTTGTTGGTACTTTTATTTAGTCATTCTGTTGTAGTTGCAATACTTACTAGTCAGGTACAATGGTCGCAAGCGACAATCCAAACAAGCAATTGTGGGAAGTATTATTTAGCCACTCCATTATAGTGAAGTTGATTACTAGTCATTATATAGTCAAATTTATAGCACTACTTTAGTTATGCTTGTCTATGATCGAGATACTGTGCTCCAAGTCGTCCATAACCGCGGACACGGCTTTCAGAAAGTTTTAACCCCGGGTGCACAAATAGCAACACACACTCGATCAGCCTCGGAAAACCAAATCAAAACCCAACGAGGCCTTCACGACAAAGCAATCACAGGATTCAGAAATATTTCAGGGGCCACCCTTGAGTCTTACCATAGCAAGTAAGCTAGCTCCGAGACGGACTCAAGGTTTGTGGGGCCGATGGCGATCGGGAACCCAAAACTAGGCTTGTCGATACCGCGTAAACGGGTCACAATTCCTAACAAGACAGCTGCTCGCACAATCGTAAATACAAAAGTAGCATGGCATAAGTACAGGATAGTAAATAAAACCTCAAACTAGTTTGTGGCCCCAAGAAATAAGACGAATCAAGCTCGCTCGGGGGTCCCATAATCCTCCCGGATGTGGATAGCGATAAAACAAGGAACAGTATCAAGTACTCGGGGTCCCACGGGACACAAGTGGGCGTCGAAACCAAACGTTATCTATCACCCACCGATGCCTCTGCTTACTTCAATTTTAGTTATTAAACAGAAATTAAAGTGAACGATAAGTAAAGCCATGATCATCTCCAACAACACACATGCGGCATTACTCCAACAACTGTGGCATTTGACAACACGCAACAGCACTTGAGCAAGCGAATACGACGCGCAAGTCCAACTATCTACCAAACAACAGGTAATAGGATGTGTCCAAGGCAATATAAGGCTGCAAGGGATATCACGGGTACGAAATCTAGAGCATCGCAACACAGATAGCAATAGATCAATAGGAGGGAATAAATACTATAAAAGTAAGATAGGTAGAAAGGGGGAGATGCTCGCCTGAAAACATTGCCGAAGGTTCAACCGAAGATCGGGTCGACACTCGCATCAACTCAACGGCCTTATCCGCGAAGAAGCAAAACACTAGAATAAACACCGGATGCAATATTTAATACAATGGCAGAAGATCGGCATGATGCATGCATGATGTATGACATGGCAAAGATGCGATGCAATTAGGCCATATTAAGCGGAACCGGGGTCCCGACAATTAAATAGGTGGTTCATGTTATTTAACTACCCCGCAAATTAAATGTTGTATTATGGCAAGAGATAGTACGGTTCGATGCACAAATTTAAATGAGGCCAATATTCGACTAGATTTGCCCGCATATGGGCCCCATATTTAATTATGAGGTGAATCGGCATAAGGCCCCCAAACCACATGATATGCATGCGAGATGAACAATTAAATATGCAACAGGTTTTATGTTTAGCATTTATAAAATAGGGGTCGGGAAAAGGGTTCACACATTAGGGTCTTGACGGTCTTGGTGTTCCGGGGTTCGCGGTCGGTCTCAGGGTTCGACGGAAACGGAGGGAGCGGATACAAGACGGAGAACTTGTCGGGCCCGTGAATCGGGTCGGCCTTGGCGTTCGGGATGAAGAACTTGGCGTTCTGCGTCGGTGTTCTTGCCGACCGGGTTCTCGAGCATCGCATCCGGGAAGGAGGACTTGTCGTTCAGGGTCTCGATGTCCGGCGTGAAGTGCTTGTCGTATCTGTGAAGAAGAGCATGTCGGTCCACGGGTTCAGTCTTCGGATTGTTGCATCGGGGTCTCGACGAGGATCACGATCTTCAGACTCCTGGAAGGAGAACTTGGCGTATGGGATTCCGACGAGCTTGGCGTGTCGAGGTCGGTTTTCGGCCCGGCACCGGGATCGGTCTTCGCGGGTCTCGGCGTCCGAGGCTCCTCGCGATACCCTGGTGGCAACACGATGTCCTTGTGGAGGTTGCGGATCATCTCGGTGCGTAGTCATCGTCTCGGTCTTGACGGGGCGGGATCTTGTCGCCTATCTAGTACTGGAGAACCGTTAGCAGCCTTGAAACCGAGATGGACTTCAGCGTCGGCCAAAAGACCAAGACCAAAGCAAGGATCTGGTGCACGTGGGGCTAGCTCCCAGCAGCCGACGGAGGGCGCGGTTGGTGGTGGTGTGCGTGCGTGCGTTGTGTGGTGGGTGTGGGGCTGGTTGGTGGGATGGGGAGTGGAGAGAGAGAGGGCAGGTGGGCCAGGGGGTAGGCAGGTGGCGGTGTGGGATAGGGTGAGGGGGAGAGTTGGGGTGAGGTGGCGAGCCGCGAGTGGCTGGGGTGAGGTGGAGGGGGTGTGGGTAGAATAGGACTAGGTAGAAAAGGGTTTGGGGCGGACCGTTTTAATTCCTGGGGGTGGTCGTTCGGGTCGAATCGGCCCGTTCGACTGCCCCCACTAAAAATAATTCAATATTTAATTTATTTTAAATGCACCGTTTGCAAACCGATAGCAGACAAACAAAATATTCCGGCGACCCGGGTTTGCGTTTGAATAAAGACGGGGCGTTTAGAAAACAAGAACCGTTTTTTCCGAAAATAGTTTTATACAAGCACATGCAAGATGATGACGATGCTCAAATGCAATGTGGCATGATGACATGAGCATGCGGTCATGATGATGCAATGCACAAAAACAACGCGATTTTCTAGTAGTGGTTTTGCGGGATGCCACAAGTACCAAGGGTAGAACCCTAACACGGAGGGATGAACCCTAGAGTAGGAGGTAACTCTAATTAGGGCTCATAACAAACAACCACATGGAAGGTAGCAGGGTGAGACATAGAGCGAGAGGGGGAAAAGAAGTAACTTACTTGAGGTCCTCGCAAAGTTATCGAAAAGGAAGCAGAGAGGAGGCCAACAACAAAGAGGAGCAGCAACACAGGGAGCACCCTGAAGGAGAACTGCAACCCGTGCCAGCAGCACGTCGGAGGTAGCCACAGAAGGAAAGCAACATCAACACCATCGAGGGACCACCAGAGCGTCGAGGGAACGACGGAGCTCCAAACCCTATCCACGGGGTGGGGCCAGCACAATCAGTAGAGGGCGCTAGTGTTGAATCGAGCTGGACAGCGACAAGCAGCAGCATCGACCATGTCGTCCTGCACCGTGGCAGCAGTCTCAACGTCCGAAGGTGGCCGGAATCGTCTGCGGGGACGACATAGGACGGCATGAGTGGGTCGCGAGAGAGATAAGGGATATAGGAGAGGACGCATGGTAGTACCGTGCCGTGGTAGTACCAAGTGGGTCGGGTCGGGCCAAACCAGCCCAATGGGCCAAGCCCATGTTCTAGAAGAGGCTTGTTTTAAATGCATGATTACAAATATACCCCTCAAGTAAAATAAACTCTAGAAAAATAAATAAAAATCCTAAAAATACATATAAAATATCAGAAATAATCATAAAAATAATACCTACCTGATAAAAATATAATCTCACTTGTTTGAGTTAAATAAAATACAAATAACTATTAACACCATTAAATCATAGTGCAATTTCAGAAAATAATGAAAATTCCTAAAAATCAATAAAAAAATATTTTTTGTATATAAAAAGAAATGTACTATTTTATAAAAATACTAACTTAATTTTTTCTAAAAATAAAAATTTGAAGTTAATATTTAAAATAATTTAATCCTTTATGGAATTTAAAAAAACATAAGAATAATATTTAAAAATAAATAAAAATCATTTTAAAGGTCTTAAATAAATATATTACTTTAGAAAAATATTAAATATATTATTAGAAAAGTTTTTAATATTTTTAAGTAATAAATCCTTATCCATTTTGAAAATTCTTTCTTAAGTTAGAAATACTTATATTCTTTACAAATATTAAAACCTTAAAATCTAATTACTAAAAGTTCTAAACCATAATTAAAGATTTATAATTAAACTTAAGTGTAAATTATTAACTTTTTAATACTCTTTCAAAACCTTAAATCAAAATTCCAAACCACAATCTTTACGATAACTTTATACATATACACTAATATTAAGGGGGGAATGATCTTAATACCTAAATAATATTTAACATGACTTTAGATCGAGCACCTTAAAAAGATTATCCAAATTATACTTCCATTAAATAGTTACATATTATTTTCATAATAGAAAAACAAATTTAATCTAATCATTCACTTAAATATGAAGTGAATAATTCCACACCTTAGTCATACTTATCATAAATCCAAAACTTGAGAATAATTAAAACAAATTACACTTAAGTTTATTTACCCTTTTAAAGTAAACTTTAGTCTCAAATCTTCTAAACATCATGTTTAAAGATTATATATATATATATATTTATAACTAATTTTGATTTACCATCTCATCAACATTATATAACTTAAGTATATACAAGATTTTATAGTTTACTTTGGTCTATTTAAATAAAAACATAAAGCATCTCAAGTTCGAACTAATCAAGCAAAGAATCGATCACATTCGATTAACAATAAAGACTGTTTAAACTTTATCAAAGAAACCTTTTCTTCGAAGGTTATTCTTTTTGCCACTTCAAACAACAACTCTATAATAATTCCTTCAACTATTAACAACTCAACCCAAGAACTTTTATCATGATCACTGATACGTCCAATTTGCATCACCATTCTATATCATAATTTGCCTCTATTCATTGATATATGTCTTATTATGAGGTATTACTTATGTATTTTCCTCTATTTTTGCATGTTGGATGATTCTTGGAGGATGAACTGCCGGAGTCAGGTTTCTGATGGAAAAAGAGGTGTTTTGATGCAACGTCGCGAAGATCAGAAAAATACCATAAAAATATTGGAAAATTATATTTTCCTAGAAGACGAAGGAAGCCAGAAGGGGAGGCGTAGACGGGCCACAGTGGCCCCACAGCCCCCTAGGCACGATCCCACATTGCCCCGCGCCTAGGGTAGGTGTGGCCCACCTGGCCGGCTCCCGACTCTGTCCTCTTGCCTATATATTCCTCACGGAACCCTATCACCAGGGGAGCGACCACAGATAGATTTCCGCCGCCTCTGCGGGGCGGAAAACACCGAGAGAGAAATAGCTCTCCGGTAGATAGATTTCTGCTGGGGAAATCCCTTCCCGGAGAGGGGAGATCGTCGCCATCAACACCATCGTCAATCTAGGATTCATCGGGATCATCATCATCCACACCATCATCTCCACCAACACCATCATCACCACTCTGTCCTGTTGTAACAATTGTATTGGATATTGCTTTAGTTCTTAGGGGAAACTTTCCCGGTGTTAATTACTATTGTAGTTGATGCTTGTGAGTGGAACCATTGGATTATTGTTTATGTTCAGATTGTTATCCATTACCATATAACCTTTGATCTTGATCCATATGATGTCTTGTGAGTAGTTCGTATAATTCTTGAGGACATGGGGGAAGTCATGTTGTTAGTAGTGGATTTGTGTTGAGTTATTATTCGATGGTTTAGTATTTAATTCGTGGTGCTATTCTTCTAGTGGTGTCATGTGAACGTCGACTACATGATACTTCACCATTTATGATGCATTGTGTATTTGGCTACTAATTGTGGGGTTGCTAGAGTGACAGAAACCTGAACCCCTGTTAGGACACCTTTGCACAAGGGAGCGTAGGATCTCATAGTTTAAGGCTGTGGTTAGGTTTATATCTTAATTACTTTCCTGTAGTTTCGGATGCTTGTAGGGGGTTTAACCACAAGTATGTATTAGTCCAAGTAAGGTCGGTACATTAGCACAGGTTCACCCACACAACACTTACAACACCAAATAAGAGTACTTAGCTATTTGAAGCGAAAGCACTTGACAGAATTCCCATGTGTCCTCGAGAACGTTTGGTCCTTATAAGTATTTCGACAGGCTTGTCCTATGCTAAGAAAGGATTGGGCCACTTGTTGCGTTTGTTCGTTGTCTTTATTACTTGCACTTTGTTTTGTTGCTTTATCAGAAAACCCCTAAAAATTTGTTTGCTAAGTATTTACAGAGATTTCCTGCTCCATACCACTAGTCAACACCTTCTGATCCTCGTTGGGATCGACACTCCTATTTATCAAAAGTACTACGATACACCCCCTATACTTGTGGGTCATCAAGACTATTTTATGGCGCCGTTGCTAGGGAGTGAAGCGCTATTGAAGAGTGGAAATGGTAAAGGAAACTTCTGCTGTGAGTATTGCTTTTTTTGTTTCTGTTTGTTACTTTGTTTCCAATATGGATAACCCACTTGGTTTTCTGTTTGGGAAAACTACTACCACTATTAGGGTAGTAGACAAACCACCACCTGTTGAGATAGATCCTTTTAAGATACCTACAAGTATTGTTGATCGTGTTATGGATAATTATTATTTTGGGGATGGAATTTTCCACCCTGGTGATCATTTGCTTTTTATCCATGAATTATGCGGGTTGTTTAAGTGTGTAGGTATCACAACTGAACAGGTGAAGAAGAAGTTACTCTCTATATCCTTAAAAGGGTGAGCTGAAGAATGGTATAAGTTGCTGAAGAGTGGGCAATCCATGGAATGGGGGGAAATGGCTTCTCTCTTTTATTCTAAATTATATCCTCCCAGTGAGATTCATAAGGATAGAAATTTGATATATAATTTTTGGCCTCGTTATGGAAAGAGTACAACTCAGGCTTGGGGAGACTGAAGTTACTAATGCTTAAAATGTCCTATTCATGAACTCCCTAACAACATCACTATCAATAACTTTTATGCTAGGCTTTTGTCTTCATGATAAAGATTTACTAGATGCTTCTGGTGCTGGATCATTCACACATATGAAGGAAGAAGCTAAATGAGATCTCCTAGACCGTATTCAAGAGAACACTGAAACTTGGGAGAATGACAAAGGAAGAAAGTCGGGTATAAATTATGATTACGAATGCATTAAATCTTTTATGGGAACTAGTGACTTTCGTGATATTAGCAATGAGTTTGGTCTTGATTCCCAAAGTATTGCCAACTGTTTTAAGGCCTTTGCCTCTTACATAGAAATTCCCAAGAAGAAGTGGAATAAGTACATGCACCTTATAAAGATGTTGTTAGTCATGTTCCTGTTAGAAGCACTGAAGTTTGTACTACTAATCATATTGTGCCTGAACCTTATGTTGAGAAAATACCTTTCCCAACTAAGGTAAAGGAGTATTCTATGATGATTAGTGCAGATAATAAAGGTACTAAGAAAACTGTGGAGACTGATTAGCAGTTGAATACCGAACCTGTGGTAGCTATTGTGAAGGACCTTGTCACTATAAATGTAGAGGATGGGCACATTTTCTTCTGTGAAGACGCTTCTAATATTGTCTCTCATCCTTGTAAGGCTAGAAAAGCTAGTGTTCCTGTGCGTTCTATTAAAATTGGTGATCATTGCTATTATGGTTTATGTGATATTGGTGCTAGTTTTAGTGCTATTCCTTATGAGCTTTACAGGGAAATTATGCATGAAATTGGTCCTTGTGAGCTTGAGGACATTGATGTGGTTATTCACCTTGCAAATAAGAAAACCATTTTCCCTATTGGTATTATAAGAGATGTGGAGGTTCTTTGTGGTAAGGTTAAGTATCCTACTGATTTTCTAGTGCTTAATTCAACAGCCAGCAAAACTTACCTATCATTTTTGGTAGACCTTTCTTGAAAACTTGTGGAGCTATTATAGATTGTAATAAGGAGAAAGTTTTAACTAAGTTTGATGAAGATTCTTATGAGTTTAAATTTTCCAAATTTGTTAAAGCTCCTTGTGAAAATAGCTTGCCTAATAAAGATTTTAGGATGGAACAACTTGCTTCTATTGACCCAATTTATGACCTTGGGCCTCTTTTTGATGACTGTAAGTATGCTAATTCTTGTGATAGAGTTAATTTCCTTTGATGGTTATATTGTCAACTTTATTCAAAGTGCTACTAAAAGTTATTATGAGAGAGGGAAACATGGTTTTATGCATATCAATAATGTTAAGTTTCCCCGTTTTATGTTGAAAGATTTAAAGTTGCATTTGTTTTGTCTTCCTATGCTAGTGGATTTTTGTTTCAACAATTTGTTTTCGCATGATACCCCCATGCATAGGAAGTGGGTTAGACTCAAGTGTGTTGGTTATTTGCTTCTTGATGCTCTCTTTCTTTCCAGATATATATCTCCTTTGTGAACACCTTTGAAAGTTTCAAGCCTTACTTATAGGCATTAAAGAAAAGTACTTGTTGTGTAACATCCCTAAAATCATGCTTTCAAAGCTTTGCATATCATCCATGCATGCATATTCATTTAGGGTTCAATTTCAAACTCATTTGAAAGAAACAGAAGCTTTGAGTGCTATTATTTTATGTAGACAAGCATTATTCAAAATGCCACTCTCAAGTGAGAGAATATTTGTTTTAAACCAAGTTGTGTTGGCTCATAAGCTGGTTTGGTTGAATTTCAAAGCTTGGATAAAATTTCCAAAACAAATATGGTTTTAAACCATTTTCAAATCCTTATCAAAACATGTGCTAAGACACTGTTTATTTTGAATTTTCAAAAGGACCAAGCAAGTTTAATGATACAGCATGGTTTTATGCCCAAAAATATGAAGGTTACACTTTACAAAAGTCCAGAAAAGTTTGGAATTCAAATGCTTTTGATTTCATTTGAAAAGGATTCCTGAAAATCAATTTAGAAAAAGAAAAGGGATTAGAAAACAGTACTGGGCCTGGCGCCACTTATTCAGCCCAACAGCCAAAAGCCCACCCGGGCCACTCCTCTCTCTGCCTTTCCCCACCCGCGAAGAACCTACCCCCAATCACTGATCGATGGGCCCCCTCCACGTCATCGTCGTCTTCCCAAAATCCCGCGCAAGAACACGTCGCTGCTGCCGTTGATAGCGCGGCGTAATTGACATTGTTTCAGCAAGCGTTTCCTGCCGAGCCTCTGCCTACTTAAACCTCTCCGCACCACGAGTCTTTCCCCTCACTCAGCACCCCCACTCCGCCACCAGGCTGCCGGCAATTCGAGCTGCAACGCCGCTGCCCGACGCTCTCCGGCGACCTATTCCGGTGAACCCCGTGCTCCCCTTCACCTCTCATTCTTACGAGCTTGCTTATCATGCCCATGCGCATCTTCTCACACCTTTTGTTTGCTCTAAAACGCCCCAGGTCATCGTCTCTATCGAGCCCCGCGAACGACCGAAGCGCCGCCCGACTCCGGCGAACAATCACGGTAAATCCAGACCGCCCCTTGACCCCCAGTTCATAAAACTGTGTTCGCCTCGCCTATGTGCATCTCATAATGCCTTTCTTTCATCTAATTGCGCCGTCGAACATCGACTCCGTCTCTGACAGTGAACACCCGACGCGAAAGCAAACTCCGACGAGGATTTTCGGCCGCGCCAGTGCGCCCCTGTCCAAGCCAAGACCACATTGAGCTTCGCCATCGTCACGCGAGCTCGGTAAGCACCTGCATGTTCCCCCTAACCCCCTAGACTCACCGGAACGCCACCGCCAGTAGGTCCGCTGCCGTTGTAGCCTCGCGCGCCGCCAGATCTTGGTCAGAGCATTGTGAGCCATTAGATCTAGATCCTGTGGCCACCAATAGATCACTTAACGAAACGTTTTCTTTAGATCTGAGCCACCCAGCGTCACTTAAATCCTACGGCTCTGGATGATTGATCCAACCGAAACGGTATCAGCCAATCAGAAGCTGCCGTGTGGCTAGAGTTTAGATTTAAAAGCAGAATTTAGATCTATTAGTGATTCAAACTTGTAAAATTCATAACTTTTGATCCCCACGTTCAAATTTTGCAAATTTTATATAATTGGAATCAGGAGAGGAAATCCTATCTGTTTATGCAATGTTTTTAATGTTTTGCTCTATAAAAATGGTTGTTTTTGCAGAAACATTTGTAGGCTTAATTTGAGTATAAAAATTATTTGAAAAATGTTTTAAAGACCAAATAAAGTTTATTTAGTATGTTTTGGTCTTGTTTAGGTTTCAGTACTATACACTTGTCTTGTTTGGTTTAGAAAAATCATCACATGGCATTTGCATGCATTCATATATTTTTGTTTGTATATTTTGTTATGTGATTTTGGTGCCATTATTTTATGTGTAGATTTTGGTGCAAATAGTGATTGTGGTTGTGAAGATTGTTGCTACTCCCCAAACTACCAAGGCAAGTGGTGCTTCATGAATTTATACCTATATTTTTCAACTATGCACTAGAAGTATTTTGTATAGGACTTGCATGAATATTTTGATAATTATCTATATTCTATGCTTGGGACATCCTAGTAGTTGTAGAATTGTTAGAAATTTCTCTAAGTTAATATTCTTACAATTGACATGCTTAGCCTAGCTAGTAGCAACCAAGGGTGGCTATATATTCATGCTATGAGAAATATTGCTAAGTCTAAGACTTGTGTTTTTGTTTAATAAAACAACTAAGTGAATGAAACACCTGGGTGGAATGGAAAGAATGGTTTGTGTTGAGTGGTTACACAAGGCCCATTTCTATGGTTTACCTTGTGTATCTCACTTGTGGATGGCCACCCAGGAACAAAGGTATTTGAGATGCCATATGTTAAGAAGCTTCTAGTGCAGCCACATGGCATTATGGGCTCTACCTGGATCATATAGGTTGCAATAACTTAGCCATTTGGACAGTTGGTGGTAGTGGGATGATAGGTTTGGAACGCGTCCATTTGGTCTAAGGGAAAGCTTCTGAAAGGTCATGTCTTGGTGAAAATCAAGTCTTGTGGGGAAAGTGCACAACCTCTGCAGATGGAAGAATCTAAGTACTTAGCCATGTCCCTAGTATTGGACAACTTGAGCATCAATACATGGAAGCTATCAAGAATCTCCTCATCCCAATTTTCTAAGTTAAAACTTGTGGTTGAACCAGGGTGAAGGTTCACCAATTTCTGTTGGTGATTCCTTGGGAAAGTTTTTGCCAAACAAAAACTTAGTGTTTTCAAATGATAAGTAAAACCTATTTTGAGCAAAGCAAGCCTAAGCTACACTTAGCCAAATGCATGTAGTATCTAGATGCTAATATTCTACTAAGGTATCACTTGCCAATACTATTCCAATGTATTGACCCACTGTGGCTGTAACTTGTGATGTTGCATGGTATTCTAATGATGATTAGGGGTTATGAGTCTACACTCAACATGCTTGCCTGTGGCACATGAAGATGAAGACTTATTTATCTTATTCTATAATTGAACTCATGTATTAGGCCTGTGGCCATGGAGTTTGTAAAATACATTTGTTGTCTCTGGAATGATATGTAATACTGACCTTTGTTTCTGTGTACTTCATCTTAAACTGTGGATGCTAGCATTGATCCAGGGACTAGCATTGCAATCACAGGGATCCTTACCTTTATAAAGGGAGGGATCTTACAGATGGTATCAGAGCACTGTGTTGCTTGTAGGATTATGACCCTAGGATTGGATTAGAAACCACTAAGGAAGAAATTTCAACAATTTACACACTTGTCTTTTTATTCTAGTAAACTTTCCTAATTCTTCTTTCTCATATCTATTTGTAGATGAACTCCATCAACGAAGCTATGAGGAAGGGACCACTCATGACCATGACCCTAGAGTGGGAGACTGAATTTCCAAAGGCCCTCAAGAACCTTATGGTTACTATGGGGATACATGGTGCACCTGTGTACAAAGGTTTCCCTGTGATGGATGAAGGAGAAGAATATTGGTGGGTGTAACTTCACTTGTACAAAAACAAGGAAGACAACCACAAAGAATCAGGATTCTGCATGGTCACCAACTTAGTGATGCACACCACATTCTTTGATTCTGCAAGGGATGCAGCTTGGAAGGCCATCAAAGAACTTGGTGAAAGACTCAAGTGAAGAATGCTCAACACCCAAAATGACCTTAGAGAAGAAAAGAAACATACCCAAGAGTTGGAAACTACTAACCAACAACTAAGGGAAGACATCATAGACTTGATTTTTGAATCTTGTGAACAAGATATGCAGATGGCTACTAAGGATGCTTTGATACCATTTTTTCTAGTGAGTGAGAGTTGTAACGTACTTCGTTAGTTGGACCACCACACTTATCATTTTATTTCCAAAATTTTTTCTAAGTTATGTTGGACCTTGGATGCTTGTAATGGATTTATGTATGCCATGACTTGTGTTTGATTGCAAATAATATGCTTGTGTTACCTTGACTTGTGTATTTCTATTAATGTTGTTTCTAACTTTTTCTATCTTATAAAATAGATGCCTAATGTTACTATCAGCACGGCTGAAGAGTTCAAGGGAACTCGTTTTGGCACTCGTCTTATTGAGCTCACTAGTGTGCTCAATCTTCCGCTTCCTAGCATCATGATGCTTCCCCTCACCAAGTTCGAGAGGAAGGACCTTTGGGGCTTCAAGGTTACTCAGCTAGGACAGCAGACTGATCCAGCCACGGAGGCCATCACTTTCAAGCTCATGCATGACGACAAGGAGAGAGGCCTAGAGGTAGTCATGCATGATTTACTTGGGAGTTTGCTAGGGAGACACTCTCAGGAGATTAGAGGTACTCACTTCCACGCCTTCGGTAGACGTGACGAGGATGGTGAGGCCATTGACTGCGAGGATGCTGCTAGAGAGACGGCAGAGCCGATTTGTCTGTACCTCCAGGACCTAGAGGTTCTTCTTAGGCACCTAGATACTGATAGGACCAACGTCATGCTTAGCAATAACGAACTCCAGGTGCAGCTCCGTGAGAAGGACAATCTCTTCACGGAGCAAGATGAGATAGTCAAGGAAATGGAGGCCATGTTTGAGAGTCAGGATAGAAAGTTCAAGAGTCAAGAGAAAAGAGTCCAAGATAGGAACAAGAGGATTCGAGAGATGACTACAGAACTAGAGTCCAAGCACTTCGAGCTCGAGCATCAGCAGGTTGTGATTGAGAGACTTTGTTCACAGAAGAGGGCTCTCAAAGCCAAGGTAGAGGCCTTGACTACTAATGTCGAGGAGTACAAGACCGCTATGGAGAATGCAGGTCTTACACTTGTCGATGAGGAGGTTGATGCAGAGGAGTAGTGATGACTACACGTTTATTTATCATTTACCATAGTTATAATTTTGAGTCGCAATGACCATCCAACATGTGGACGGCTTGCTATTGGTGTGTTTGATTTTCAAAACTTGTTGTCTATGTTGTTGAACTTTTGTTATTTTGATGCTTGTTTGTGATTGTCTAAGTGATTTATTGTGCATGTTAAGCATTTATGTGTATCTCATTCTTATCCTTATGAAAACCACAGATGCCTCCTCGACGTGCCAATCCCAACCCGAACAACAACAATGTCACCCCTGAGATGCAGCAATTGATGACAGCACAGACAAAGCTGATGCAGATGATGACCACCTTTATGCAGAATTAGAACAACAACAATAACAACAACAACAACAACAACAACAACAACAACAACAACAACAACAACAACAACAACAACAACAACAACAACAACAACAACAACAACAACAACAACAACAACAACAACAACAACAACAACAACAACAACAACAACAACAACAACAACAACAACAACAACAACAACAACAACAACAACAACAACAACAACAACAACAACAACAACAACAACAACAACAACAACAATAACAACAACAACAATCAGAACAATCCACCAGGTTTTGACATGCTTACCAGATTCTTAAGACTAAGGCCTGCTAAGTTCTAAGGAACTACTGATCCCATGGTGGCCAATGATTGGCTACACTCAGTGAACAAGGATTTGTTAACTGTCGGCTGTACTGATGAGGAGAAAGTCAGGTTTACAGCTCACTTGTTGGAAGGACCAGCAGCTACATGGTGGGATAACTTCCAGATCACCACTCCCATTGAGGATGTGACATGGGCTATCTTTGAAGATGGTTTCCGTACTGCTCACATCTCATCCGGAGTGATGAGTTTGAAGAAGAAATAATTTCATAACTTGAAGCAGCGCCACCGCAGCGTGGCAGAGTATATTGAGGAGTTCAACAATATGGCGCGTTATGCACTGGATGAAGTTGACACTGATGCTAAGAGGAAAGAGAAGTTTCTCGAAGATCTGAACGATGAACTGAACCTGCAGCTATCTGTGTCCTATGTCCCCACATATCAATCTCTTTGTGACAAGGCTGCCATCTTGGAGAGCAAGATGAAACAGGTTGAAAGCAGGAAGAGGAAACACTCTGGTAAGCATAGCTCGGGATCGTCTCACAAGCGTTCCCATTATGATGATAGTGGGAATTCTGGATCCCACAAGCATGGAAAGAACAATAGCCACCACAACCACAACCGTCATCATGACAACAAGCATCACCTAGTCATGACAACGACAAGTACAAGAATCACAAGAGTGGATACAAAAGTCACCACAATGGAAGTGGAAGTGGTAGTGGAAGCCAGCCTGTCAAGAAGGATCTCAGTCAGGTTGAATGTTTCAAGTGCAAAAAGATGGGGCATTATGCAAATGAGTGCCCTGAAAAGAAAGTTGAAGGACCCAACAAACCCAACCCTTTCCAAAACGGACAAGTGAACCACATCAATGTGGAGGAAATTTATGAGGAACCTGATGCTGTTGCTGGTAAGTTCAAACTCAATTCTGTTCCAGCATTTTTTCTCTTTGATACTGGTGCATCTCATTCATTCATATCAAGAGAATTTGTTGAAATAAATGAACTACCAGTAGAAACTATTGGGTGTCCTATAAAAATAAGTTCTCCTGGCGGAGAAATGATAGTGAACTCAGGATGTCATGATCTAGTCATAGAGTTTGGGAAATATAAGTTTCCTGTTAATCTGATAATCCTAAATTCCCAAGGATTGGATGTCATTTTGGGAATGGACTGGATGACCAAGCATAAGGGAGTGCTAGATTGTGACAACCATACTGTCACACTCACAACTCCAGAAAACAAAAGGATTAGATTCAAGACTACTTTTGAACAAAAAGGGAGTAAGCTAAATTCTCTTAAGGGGGTTAGCATAGACAGTGTGCCAATTGTGAGTGAATATCCGGATGTGTTTCCGGAAGAATTGCCAGGAATGCCACCAGATAGAGATGTGGAATTTCTGATCGATTTCCTACCAGGATCAGGACCAATAGCAAAGAGACCTTACAAAATGTCAGTTTATGAGTTGAAAGAACTCAAGAAACAACTTGGAGAATAGTTGCAGAAAGGATTTATTCAACCAAGTTCTTCGTCTTGGGGAGCACCAGTGTTGTTTGTGGAAAAGAAGGATAGAAGTCAAAGGTTATGCATAGATTACCGTTCACTCAATGAGGTGACTATCAAGAACAAATACCTTTTGCCTAGAATCAATGACTTGTTTGATCAGTTAGAAGGAGCCTGTGTGTTCTCAAATATTGATCTCCGATCAGGTTATTTCTAGCTCAAGATAAGGGAACAAGACATACCTAAGACAGCTTTCACCACTAGGTATGGATTGTATGAGTATATCGTGATTCCATTTGGTTTGACCAATGCACCAGCATACTTCATGAATATGATGAACAAGGTGTTCATGGAGTTCCTTGACAAGTTTGTTGTCGTTTTCATCGATGACATTTTGATCTACTCCAAAAGCAAAAGAGCATGAAGGACATTTGTCTTTGATACTTGAGAAGCTTAGAGAGCATAAGTTGTATGCCAAATTCAGCAAGTGTGAATTTTGGTTAAATGAAGTTGGATTTCTTGGACACATTGTGTCAGGAGATGGTGTAGCAGTTGATCCTGCTAAAGTGTCAGCTGTAACTGAATGGGAATCTCCTAAGTCAGTAAAAGAGGTTCGTAGTTTCCTTGGCTTGGTAGGATATACAGAAGATTTACTGAGAATTTCTCCAAAGTAGCTAAACCAATGACAGAGCTACTAAAGAAAGACAAGAAATTCGCTTGGTCTGAAGGATGTGAACTCAGTTTCCAAGAATTGAAGAAGAGACTAGTGTCAGCACCAGTCTTATGTCTGCCAGATTTGGAGAAGGATTTCTAAGTATATTGTGATGCATCTCATCATGGATTAGGTGCAGTGCTAATGCAAGAAGGGAACGTTGTGGCTTATGCCTCGAGACAACTCAAAACTCATGAGGTAAATTACCCTACTCATGACTTAGAGTTAGCCTCTGTTGTCCATGCACTCAAAACATGGAGACATTATCTTTTGGGAAAGCGATGTGAAGTGTTCACATATCACAAAAGTTTGAAGTATATCTTCACCCAGAAAGAAATCAACATGAGACAAAGAAGATGGCTAGAACTCATCAAGGACTATGACTTGAGTTTGCAATACCATCCCGGTAAAGCAAATGTTGTAGCAGATGCTCTAAGCCGTAAGGTATTTGTGAATGGCCATACCAAGGGAGAGTTTCCAGATGATCTGTGTGCCCAATTTAGAGATCTCAGATTGGAGATTGTGCCTGAAGGACATCTCATGTCATTGGATGTTCAACCCACTTTGTTAGACAAAATCAAAGAAGCCCAACAGACAGACAAGGATATTGAAGAGATCAAGGAAAAGATTGGCAAAGGAAAATCCAAAGGATTCCATGAAGACGAACAGGGTACTTTATGGTATGGAAAACGTATCTGTGTTCCACAAGATCCGGAGCTTCGGAAACTGATTTTACAAGAAGCACATAACTCACCATATTCTATTCATCCGGGTAACACCAAAATGTACATGGATATGAAGGAAAGATTTTGGTGGAATAATCTCAAGAAGGACATCGCCGAACATATTGCTTTTTGTGATGTATGTAGTAGAGTGAAAGCGGAACATCAGAAACCAGCAAGATTACTACAACCACTACCTATTCCTGATTGGAAGTGGGACAAGATTGGCATGGATTTCATCACTGTATTGCCAAGGACTAGGTCAGGATATGATTCTATTTGGGTAGTAGTGGATCGCCTAACTTAAGTGGCTCATTTCATACCCGTGAAGACAACCTATACAAGTGCTAAGTTAGCCAAGATCTATATGAGTAGGACTGTATGCCTGCATGGAGTACCCAAGAGTATTGTGTCTGATAGGGGAACCCAATTCACTTCTCATTTTTCGAGGCAATTACATGAGTCATTGGGAACGAGATTGGAATTCAGCACTGCTTTTCATCCTCAGACTGATGGACAAACAGATAGGACCAACCAAATACTTGAAGATATGTTGAGGGCATGTGCCCTAGACTATGGAGCCAGTTGGGATGAAAGTCTACCTTACGCAGAATTATCTTACAATAACAGCTATCAAGCCAGTATTGAGATGGCACCATTTGAATTTCTCTATGGGAGAAAGTGTACCACCCCATTGTTATGGAATGGTGTGGGAGAAAGAAATCTGTTCGGACCAGAACTAATAAAAGAGGCTGAAGATAAGGTCAAGCTAGTTAAGGACAGATTGAAGATAGCACAGTCCCGACAGAAGAGCTACGCAGATCCTAAGCGTAGAGAAGTCACCTATGAAGTGGGTGATAGAGCTTATCTTAGAGTGTCACCACTTCGTGGAGTGAAGAGATTTGGAGTCAGAGGAAAATTGGCCCCAAGATATGTTGGACCATTGAAGATTCTGAGTCGTAAAGGAGAAGTAGCTTATGAGATTGAATTACCAGAATCATTATCTGCCGTTCACAATGTGTTTCATGTGAGTCAGCTAAAGAAATGCCATCCAGAGATGGAAGAGACTTCTTTAAAGGATACTATACCTTTGGAGGAGGTTCAGTTGGAAAGTGATCTCACTTATGAGGAAAAACCTATCAAGATTCTTGAGACTGCAGAAAGAGTTACTCGAACTAAGACTATCAAATTCTGCAAGGTTCAATGGAACCATCATTCCGAAGAAGAAGCAACATGGGCAACAGAATATGATCTTCGGAGAGACCACCCTCACCTATTTGCTAGCCAATCCGAATCTCGAGGGCGAGATTCACCTTAAGGGGGTTAGATTTGTAACATCCCTAAAATCATGTTTTCAAAGATTTTCATATCATCCATGCATGCATATTCATTTAGGGTTCAATTTCAAACTCATTTGAAAGAAACAGAAGCTTTGAGTGCTATTATTTTATGTAGACAAGCATTATTCAAAATGCCACTCTCAAGTGAGAGAATATTTGTTTTAAACCAAGTTGTGTTGGCTCATAAGCTGGTTTGGTTGAATTTCAAAGCTTGGATAAAATTTCCAAAACAAATATGGTTTTAAACCATTTTCAAATCCTTATCAAATCATGTGCTAAGACACTGTTTATTTTGAATTTTCAAAAGGACCAAGCAAGTTTAATGAGACAGCATGGTTTTATGCCCAAAAATATGAAGGTTACACTTTACAAAAGTCCAGAAAATTTTGGAAATCAAATGCTTTTGATTTCATTTGAAAAGGATTCCTGAAAATCAATTTAGAAAAAGAAAAGGGATTAGAAAACAGTACTGGGCCTGGCGCCACTTATTCAGCCCAACAGCCAAAGCAGCCCACCCGGGCCACTCCTCTCTCTGCCTTTCCCCACCCGCGCACAACCTACCCCCCATTCACTGATCGATGGGCCCACTCCACGTCATCGTCGTCTTCCCAAAATCCCGCGCAAGAACACGTCGCCACTGCCGTTGCTGCCGTTTATAACGTGGCGTAATTGCCACTGTTTCAGCAAGCGTTTCCTACTGAGCCTCTGCCTACTTAAACCTCTCCGCACCGCGAGTCTTTCCCCTCACTCAGCACCCCCACTCTGCCACCAGGCTGCCGACAATTCGAGCTGCAACGCCGCTGCCCGACGCTCTCCGGCGACCTATTCCGGTGAACCCCGTGCTCCCCTTCACCTCTCATTCTTACGAGCTTGTTTGTCATGCCCGTGCACATCTTCTCACACCTTTGGTTTGCTCTAAAACGCCCCAGGTCATCGTCTCCGTCAATCCCCGCGAAAGACCGAGGCGCCGCCCGACTCCGGCGAACAATCACGGTAAATCCAGACCGCCCCTTGACCCCCAGTTATACGTGTCAACACCCGGATTTTTAATCCTAGATGCCTGTTATGCCATACATCGCAATCCCAGGATTACCATTTTTGCGAGACATAACAGAACTGGGTACCACAGTACATCATCCATTACAAATGATACGTAAGTTCTTACACGAATAGGGATCTCATGATCCAGTTCTTAATACAACATCAAGCAGCGGAATACGTAATAGTAACGGTAGCGTAGGCGAAGCTCCATCTTCGGGGTCACAGGCAATGCTGATGATGGGAGATGATCCTAGTTATCGTAACCTTCCTAGGGTCCATCTTCCAGGTACTCCTCTTCATAGTCTGGCCATGGGAATAGCCAGGGACAAAGCCATGAGTACTCTTTATGTACTCGCAAACTAATACTAATAGGTAAAGGGGGTTTTGGATAATAGGACACTAGGCTCTAGGGTTGTTTTGCAAAAGCCAGATTTATCTCTACTAAGTTCCAAAGCTAGTCACAATTTTATAACTCCTAAGTGGGATCTTGTAACTCGTGTCACAACTCTGTTGTGGTCAAGTCAAAGTCTCAATTCATTTCACAAATCAATTTTGAAAAGTCTGACGGGGTAACAGTATGGCCACTCCAACTGTCCATAACCGCGGACGCGGCTATTCGATTAGTTTGACACTCTGCAGAGATTGTACACTTTCACCACAACATTCGATACATCCGTCAGGAACAAATCCTGAATTCACCATACTCAGTATGCGGATAATCAATCCTAACCTTTCAATTACACACACTATTATAAGCACCTCTCCTGTGAGTTTGGCCTCCCAACCATGACCAACTGTCATCTTGGGTACTACACAGGTGGACAATCTTCACAAGGTAGCCTCAGCTCAGACCTTGGCCGTGAGGTAACTAATACTAAGGTATATAAGCTTCCAGTCAAGCCCTACCCAATCTTCGGGTATTGTGGTTGTACGAAAAAATTGGAATGGTATCGCATCCAGACAACCATCAGTTTTATAAAAGGGCTAAGGCCCATGCCTCAACATTTTCATCACCAAAATCATCAGGTGTTTGGAAACATATGTCCAAAACATTTCAATAGAATGATCCATCATTCCAAGGTTTTCATAAGCATTTTCTCACCAAGTATTCCCATCTAAAGTTGATCAAGTTTTATGCTTAGCACTAGCATCTACAAGTGGGGGTAAGCAATAATGAGGGGTGGTAAACTAGGGGAGTTTCAACTATGTATAACCTTATATCTTATGGTGATATCAAGGTGTCTACTCTTAGGCCAAATTTTATCTTTATGCAACCTTCAGATAACTTTCTAGTATCTACCAAACTCTTAAGTAAAATCTAAGTAAGCTTTGATAAAGAAATAAAGTAAGAAGCTTGCAAATAAAACTAGGATTGGTTTATCAAGTGGTATGATCATATATGCTTAAAGCATATAGTAGGCATGGTAACAAGCAAGTATTGGCTTGCATAGATAAAGTATCTTGCAAGTATTAGCTTGCATCACTATCAATATAAGCTTGCATAGGTATAGCATCAGCTTGCATTGGTCAACTTGATTAGTAACGCTTGCCTTGTGCAGAGCAGTGGTTGAAGTTCTCCTCGGCTTCTTCTTCGTAGTAACCTCCTTCCTCCATGTATCCTTGGTCAGTACTAGCATCTATGAATAAATATGAGGTACACAATCACCAAAAAATACTTAACTACTTGCAATCATCACACACAAGGGTCCTATATATGATCTAGCATCATCTCTAACATTACAAGTTTAAGGCTTGGTTTAATTCCTTTTATTTTTAGAAAATTAATTTATACTCATTGAAAAACTACTTAAGATTTAATATTCTCCAAACCAAACATGGGATCATTTTGACACATGTCATCACCACATATGGTAGTCCAAGGGAATGTGATTTAAAGTGGTGTCACAATTTAATAAGGCTTTACCCTTTTATTTTATTTAAATATAATGACTAGAAATGCCTATGTAACATTCTTTTATTACTTGAACATTATTTCTACAAGTAAACCTATATATTTTTATATATTCTGAAAGGTATGGTTAAATGTGATTTTTGAGAGTTGGAATCAACTCAAAAGCTATTATGGTTTAAATTTGAAAAATGTTTGAATGCAGAAAAGCTTCTGCCTTGTTATTTTTACCATGGATGATCTATAGATCTTGAAGACTTGAATCCAACGGGCTTGGATTCAGCATTCACAGACCTTTCCAACAAAATTGGTTTCATTCAATTTGGTGCAATGAATCGATCTAGGTTGATTTTTGAAAATGGGTACATAAGTGTGTTTGAATTAAAAAGAAAAAGATTCAATTCAAAACACTGGGCTGCGCGGGAAAAGTTACTGGGCCGGCCTGCTAAGCGCAGTGCTCCCGCGGGCTGCTTAAGTGGGTGTCCCCACTTGCCAGTGAGACAGGGAGGGGCGAAGCGGTAAGGGGCAACGTGGGCCGTTCGATCTGATTCTAATCCAACGGCTGAGAGTCATCGTCGACGCGAGACAACGCCGGCGAGAAAGAAACCTAGCGCGGCCAGTGAGGGTTTATGGGGGCTCACCGGGGTGTTGGCGAGGGTCGGCGGGCGAGCAGCGAAGTCGACGGCGAACTCGGGGTGGTCGCGCAGCTCACAGGGTGGACGAAATCGATGGCTCCTTCTTCTCCAAAGGCGGTGCGCTCGGTGAAATTCGGCGAGGTGGTGCTCGCCTTGCTCGGAACGGTGTGCACAATCGCGACGAGAGGAGTGAGATGGTGTGAAGAAATCGAGCGGGGTGGCCTCTATTTATAGTCGGCGAGGGACCGACGGCACGGTGAGCTCGTCGGGCGGCGTTACAAAGGACTCGCATGGGCGACGGTAGGGGACGGTGCGGTGTTCCCTGGCGATGCTCAACGACATGGTTTTGAGGCATGGGGCGGTGTGGTTTGGTCTGGAACATGTGACGCTCTGAGCGGCAGAGGCAGCATCTTCGATGGCGAGCGGTGGCTGTGCGGCACGGGGCGGCGAACGGGGATGTCTGGCGGTCTCCTGGGTGGTTGGGGATTGTGTACGCATGCGGCGAGGGCGACGCGCGGTCTGTAGGCTTCGGTCGACGGTGGCGCTCTGGCGCACGCTCGGCATGGTCGCTGGCGGTCTGGGCGCGGTCCGTGCGTGTGGTCCAGTGGTTGGCAAGGTTCGAGCGGTGGACAGGGAGTGGCGGTGGACGGTGGGCTGCCTCCCAGACATGCTGTCTAGGCTTGTGTCTCCTCCTAGCTTGCTGTCGACATGGGGTGACATGGGTGTGCTCGGCTGTTCACCATTGATGGCAATGGCAAGCTCACAGTGGTGCTAGTGCTTGGTTAATCTTCCTAGATGATCTACTGAGCTGGTTGTGAGCTAAATAGGGAACAAGTTAGGCCAATTTTACTGCACACTATAGTGTTTGATGTTTGTTTGATTTGTATCTGCAACCTGTTTGATGAAATGGCCGCATGAATTCAAGTTTTGAATTTTGAAAAGATTTTTGGTGGGTTTGCTAGGTTGGTGCTGGTGAGTCTGCGGATGCTTGGGTTTTGAAAGTTGAGCTTGTTTGAGTGGTTTTTGAAAAAGTGGGATCTTCCCATATGATGAAGATTCAATTTTGAATTGTCATTTAAACTATGCATTTGAAAGTTTCTGGATGATCACAAAGTGGGCCTTGATACTTTCTTAGGAGTACATTCAAGGGGTGCAAAGATCCAGAAAAGTTTATGTTAGGTTCTGAAAGTTTGAGACAGCCAAAGTAGGCATGGGAGTTAAATTGGTCAAAATGACCATTCCTTTAATATATTTGTTTTGATTTACTTGTCTTCAGGAAAAGTGTGGGAAATGTTTTATATGATGTTTATTTCACCTAAGAAACATTTTACATGCAATGAAACAATTAAACAAGGTGGTTCCAAAGAATTTCAAAATCCATGCATACACATATGCATGCATTCATAATTTTATTTAGAAAAGTTTTTGTTAACCCTAAATGTTGATGACTAATGCTTGATGATCCAAGCTTAGTATTTTTGGGATGTTACAATACGACTGTGTTAGCCTCGCCTCTATGCATCTCATAATGCCTTTCGTTCATCTTAGCGCGCCGTCGAACGTCGCCTCCGTATCCGACAGTGAACACCCGATGTGAAAGCAAACTCCGACGAGGATTTCCGGCCGTTCCAGTGCGCCCCTGTCCAAGCCAAGACCACATTGAGCTTCGCCATCGTCACGCGAGCTCGGTAAGCACCTGCACGTTCCCTCTAACCCCCTAGACTCGCCAGAACGCCACCGCCAGTAGGTCCACCGCCGTTGTAGCCTCGCGCGCCGCCAGATCTTGGTCAGAGCATTGTGAGCCATCAGATTTAGATCCTGTGGCCACCAATAGATCACTTAACGAAACGTTTTCTTTAGATCTGAGCCGCCCAGCGTCACTGAAATCCTACGGCTCTGGATGATTGATCCAACCGAAACAGTATCAGCCAATCAGAAGCTGTTGCGTGGCTAGAGTTTAGATTTAAAAGCAGAATTTAGATCTATTAGTGATTCAAACTTGTAAAATTCATAACTTTTGATCCCCACGTTCAAATTTTGCAAATTTTATATCATTGGAATCAGGAGAGAAAATCCTATCTGTTTATGCAATGTGTTTAGAGTTTTGCCTTTGTAAAAATGGTTGTTTTTGTAGAAACATTTTTAGGCTTAATTTGAGTATAAAAATTATTTGAAAAATGTTTTAAAGATCAAATAAAGTTTATTTAGTATATTTTGGTCTTGTTTAGGTTTCAGTACTGTACACTTGTCTTGTTTGGTGTAGAAAAATCATCACATGGCATTTGCATGAATTCATATATTTTTGTTTGTATATTTTGTTATGTGATTTTGGTTCCATTATTTTATGTGTAGATTTTGGTACAAATAGTGATTGTGGTTGTGAAGATTGTTGCTACTCTCCAAACTACCAAGGCAAGTGGTGCTTCATGAATTTATACCTATATTTTTCAACTATGCACTAGAAGTATTTTGTATAGGACTTGCATGAATATTTTGATAATTATCTATATGCTATGCTTGGGAAATCCTAGTAGTTGTAGAATTGTTAGAAATTTGTCTAAGTTAAGATGCTTACCATTGCCATGCTTAGCCTAGCTAGTATCAACCAAGGGTGGCTATATATTCATGTTATGAGAAATATTGCTAAGTCTATGACTTGTGTTTTTGTTTAATAAAACAACTAAGTGAATGAAACACCTGGGTGGAATGGAAAGAATGGTTTGTGTTGAGTGGTTACACAAGGCCCATTTCTATGGTTTACCTTGTGTATCTCACTTGTGGATGGCCACCCAGGAACAAAGGTATTTGAGATGCCATATGTTAAGAAGCTTTTAGTGCAGCCACATGGCATTATGGGCTCTGCCTGGATCATATAGGTTGCAATAACTTAGCCATTTGGACAGTTGGTGGTAGTGGGATGATAGGTTTGGAACGCGTCCATTTGGTCTAAGGGAAAGCTTATGAAAGGTCCTGTCTTGGTGAAAATCAAGTCTTGTGGGGAAAGTGCACAACCTCTGCAGATGGAAGAATCTAAGTACTTAGACATGTCCCTGGTATTGGACAACTTGAGCATCAAGACATGGAAGCTATCAAGAATCTCCTCATCCCAATTTTCTAAGTTAAAACTTGTAGTTGAACCAGGGTGAAGGTTCACCAATTTCTATTGGTGATTCCTTGGGAAAGTTTTTGCCAAACAAAAACTTAGTGTTTTCAAATGGTAAGTAAAACCTATTTTGAGCAAAGCAAGCCTAAGCTACACTTAGCCAAATGCATGTAGTATCTAGATGCTAATATTCTACTAAGGTATCACTTGCCAATACTATTCCAATGTATTGACCCACTGTGGCTGTAACTTGTGATGTTGCATGGTATTCTGATGATGATTAGGGGTTATGAGTCTACACTCAACATGCTTGCCTGTGGCACATGAAGATGAAGACTTATTTATCTTATTCTATAATTGAACTCATATATTAGGCATGTGGCCATGGAGTTTGTAAAAGACTATGTTTGTCTCTGGAATGATATGTAATAATGACCTTTGTTTCTGTGTACTTCATCTTAAACTGTGGATGCTAGCATTGATCCAGGAACTAGCAATGCAATCACAGGGATCCTTACCTTTATAAAGGGAGGGATCTTACATGTTGGGAGATAACCCACAAGTTTGGTTGAGTCTTGGAAGTTATTACTTCAGTAATAACCGCTCCTTATCCTTTTTGTTTTCGTTTTTGTGTCAAGTTCAACTACTTTTGAGAAGTAGAGGAGTTGTGAAAAGTGGTTGTCCTGAGACAGATTTTTGTGCTTCACAGTAAAAATTCGTGAGGGAGCTAAGTACGTCGGATTGAGCTATATTTTTCTGATATTGTTCTCCAGGTTGTTACCCAACTTTCATTAATTTTGCACTTTTTGATTTGAGCAGCAGAAGTTTTTCGAAAAAATCAATCTTTGCCTGCTGGTCCGTTTTGATAGATTTCTATTATCATTTGCATTTGCCTCTTATAGAAGCCTTTGTTTTGATGGATTTCGGTTGAAGTGTGAACCTAAATGGTTATTGTTTTTTCTTACACTAATGTTGCCATTGAAGTTTGTGTATTGCCTTGTGAGAAAAGGAATTTGCAAGAGAAGGAGAAAAGGAGTCTGCAGAGTTCGACTATGAATAGTTAAAAGTGGTGAAAACAGAAGGTTCGTGAAAGCCTAATATTTTTATATTTTAGATGTTTTTACTACATAAGGTGTAACGTCCCAGCATTAGATCTTATAAATAATTTGAACACAGATGTGTGCATTTCATTCATGCATAGAAAATCTGAATAATTTTCGCGCTTTTGAACAAAACTTGTCAAAGAGATTGAAGCTTCTCTCAATTTGATGGAATTGAAGTAGATCATCAAGTTGACTGCGATAAGTTTCAATATGACCTTTGTTAAAACCTTATTTTGGGTAATGATGATTTTATCTAAGGGTATATCAAATGTAATAGAAAATTAAACCCTAATACATTGCTTAATGATTAATATTGATCCTTAAGTGATTATCTCATAGTATTCATTACAATAACTCATGAATACCAAGTTATAAACATAACTTAAGTAATAGGAATGGAACAACTAAATCTTGATCTATCTTAATCTCATCTACTTACACCATGAGTATCATGGTAATACCTAACTCTAACTCTTTAGTTGTATTAAGTAGGAAGGAAAGCAATTCAAGACCATTCACCACATATCCTTCTTTCCATATCAATCCTTATGGAATCCTATCTCAATATCTGTTGTTCATCAATATTGAGTAATCAACTATTGATTCACCAATTCTTAAACTATCAATTCTTAATCTATCAACTCTTATTCTTATTATAGAATTCACTTAAGGCCTATAAAGAAATAAGTAAGAAGGGGTAAATAGTAATGCTAGATTTGAATATCATCTATAGGATGGGAGAGTTGGAAGGGAATCAAATCAATATGGTGAATTGATGGAGTTAACTCACTGCAGAATGGATAGCTAAATAATCTATAAGATATAACTATATGTGGTAATAAAGAAGATTACAAGGATGAACCCTGAAGAAAGTTAACAGGAGTAAACCTATTGGATCAAGTAGGTATAGTCAATGAATAACATTCCTTAATCCAATAGAGATACTAAGAAGATAATTTCAATACAACTGTAATGTTGTATTGATAAAGCCTTGATTAGCCAATTGGAAACCTAAACCATAAAGGATCAAAGGATTATAATGATCATGCCTTACTCACCAAGATTGAATACTTATATCATGTATAAGTGGCATTAGTGGATAAAACATGATTGAACCCTAGTATAGATATGTTATTCTAGGATAGCCATGACAAGTCACCATGATATGATGGTAAGTTTGAATATAAGATACTAGAGTGAAGTAAATATAATATAGTATGATTAAGATGATGCTAGAGCAACATTGGATTATAGAAGTAGTATTTTCCTCTTTGGAAATTGTAGAGGTCTCAACCTAATAAGGTAGATTCCTCCTGTGTTTTACAATGCTAGTCCCTGGATCAATAGGTATCATCCACAGTTAAGATGTAATATCAAGAAACAAAGGTCATAATATAACTTTATAACCAGGAATAACATAATTTTATTACATCATACATAGCTCATTTGGCTATTACATTACATTGCAGCGGAATAACTTTAAACATGGGGTCCTTCATCTTCAAAGTGCCACAGGCAGATGTTGGTTGTATACTTTGTAATCCTAATCAAACAATCTTCACTAAAATCAATCAAACCTACAACATTACAAGTTACAGCCACAAAGGGTCAATACATTTGAATTGTATTGGCAAGTGATACTATAATAGTATAGTGGAGTCTATCATCTATATGCATTTGGCTAAGTGGAGTTGAGGCTTGCATTGCTCAAAATAGATTTTTCCTTAACATTTGACAAATACTAAGTTTTTTCTTTGATAAAATCATTTTTCTCAATCAAAGATTGAAGATCCTTTACAAGGCATCTCTCAATCAAAGATTGAAGATTTCAAACAACCCTTGTTCAATCCACAAGTTTTAACTTAGAAATTTGAATGATGAGATTCTTGATTGCTTCCATGTCTTGATGCTCAAATTGTCCTTTACCAGGGACATGGCTAAGTACTTAGATTTTACACTCTGCGGAGGTGGTGCACTTTCCCCACAAGACTTGGTTTCCCAAGACAAGATCTTTCAGAAGCTTTCCCTTAGACCCAAAATGGACGCGTTCCAACCTATCAAACACTACCACCCACTGTCCATATGGCTAAGTTCTTGCAACCTATATGACCATGGCAGAGCCCATATTGCCAAGTGGCTGCACTTGAAGCTTCTCAACATTTGACATCACAAATCTCTTTGTTCCTAGGTGGCATACCACAAGTGAGATACACAAGGTCAACCATAAACATGGGCCTTGTGAACCACTCAACCAAAAACCACCAAGCAAGCCCATTCCACCCAGGCGATTCATTAACTTAGTTGTTTTATTAAACAAAAACATAAGTCCTCAGACTTAGAATATTTTTCCATAGTGTGAATATATATTCCACCCATGTTTTCTATTAGCTAGGCTAAGCTTGATAGTAATAGGAATCTTAGCTTAGGAAGATTTCCACTAAGGTTTCATCTACTAGTTCTCCTATAGCAAAGTTTATACTTAGCAAAATTCCATGCAAGTTTTACTTAGCAAAATCACTAATGCATAGTGAAAGTAATGGGATAGAAAGTATGAAGCATCACTTGCCTTTTTGGTAGAGGGTATAGGTTCACTCCTTGTCCTTGCAACAATCACACTCTTCAAGTCACTATAATTCAATCAAGCAAGGCACAAACTTAATCTACCAATCAAGCAAAACAACATAAAATGACAAAGTCAAAGTAATGCATGCAAGCATGCAAAAGATGGTTCTAATTGCAAAGGTGGTCTCCACTAGGCTTCTAAACTTTGTAGGTTCCAAATTGGTCATTCACCAAAATGGCAAAGTCAATTGCAAAAGGGTTTTATCTCAAAAACATTTTAAAATCCATTCATCATTTTATGTGGTGAAAAATGTTTTTATCAAAACAAAACTTTTAAGTTTTTCACCAAATGAGTTGCTGTTGCAAAACTTGGTGTTTTGGGTCAGTAGGTTTGGTCTAAACCATTTTCCCAAAGTTTTTACTCAAAATCATTTTCATAACAAAAATCATTATTTTCTTTTGGCTAGAAAATGGCTAAGTCAAATAATCTAACCTAAACTTTACCAAAATCATTTTCAACACCAAGGGTTGGTTCCTAGGGTCATTATGGTCACAACAAACCATTTTGCAAAAGTTTTAATCCAAAAATCATTTTCAAACAATTTTTTCTAATCTAAATAAGCTCACAAAAGAATCTACAAAAACAAGTAAACTAACAGATACTATTTTCTAAACTAAGGACATGGTTGGCTAGGGCTTGTTCTCCTGATTCCAATGATACCAAATTTGCAATTTTTGGACGTGTGTATCAAAAGTTATAGTGGTTTCAAAATGGTATTTAAATCTAGTTTCAAAATCTGTTATAATCAGAACCTGGCCACGCGTCGCGATTGGATTGGACGGTACCGGTTCGGGTGGATCATGCGCTACAGTGCGTTGGATCTAGTCTAATCGTGCGGTCCAGAAGGCATACCCCTTCGCGGTTTAAGTGACTCTATCGTGCCCGCCCGATCTAGATCGAACGGCTGTTGCTGCCTGGCCAAGGACTGGCGGCGCAATGTCAACGGCGAGCGGCGGAGCGGCCAGATGGCGGCGGCGCTGGCGAGGCAGGAAGCGAGAAAGGGAAAGAGTAAGATGACCTGGTTCGCAATAGCCTGGAGATGCTCAAGGCGTTGTTGGTTCGACGAGGGGCGCTCTGGAGTGGGCTTGATTTCTCGCCGGAGTTCCTGCTGGCGTCGGGTTCGCTCGGGCGTCGTCGGAGACGGGGCTACGGTGCTTGCTAGGACAAACAGAAAACAGTATCAGATGTGTAAGGCTATGGTGACGATGTGTGCGTGAAGGAGAGGGCGCGGGGTGGTCGAAAACTACCTGTGAGGCTCGTCGGAGAAGAACCAGACACGACGGCGCTCGAAGCTTGACGAAGGCGACGTTCTGGGACGCCCGCGGGTGAATGGAAAGCGCCGGGAGATGCGCCAGGGCTAGGAGACTATGTGAGTGTGCTTAAGGAGGCGAGGGGTGGCTGGACACGGCCGAAATTCTCGCCAGAGCGTCGTCGGACAGTGGCGATGTTTGAGTAAAATCTGACAGCCTGGGGGCGTGCCGAGGAGGAGTGTCTGGGGAAAACGGAAGAGGGGAGGCAGACGATTTATCCTGCGTGGTCAAGGGGCTGGTTTTTTGCGTGATTAAGACGTATTACGCCAGAGTTATTCCGCCTGCAATGGCCGGCGAGGGGTGGGCGTCGTCTGCGGGTGGGGAAGAAGGGAGACGTGGCGGTGGGGTCGGCTGATCAGTGGGAAAAGAAGTGTGAGGAGGTCCACCAGTCAGTGTCCTTGCGGGTGATATTTTAAGTGGAAAACGTTTCGTGGAGGGGGAGAAAGACTGGGCTCGGTTGGGCTGCTGCTGGGTTAGTTGGGCCAGATGGTGGGCTGCTCTATTTTTTTTCTGTCTGAAACTTTTTCCTTTTCTATTTTCAATTTACTGATTTGAAATTCAAACAAATGATTCATTCAACCAAATCAACTCAAACAATTCAAACTTACAATGAGTTTTTGGTTCTGTTTATCAACATACACCAAGTTCCAAAATAAAATAATATTTTTTTATCCTTTTTAGGATCCATTCTTTAATTAAATAAAATGGGTCTTTAGTTATTTAATAAAATAGGGTTTGATTTAATTAATAAATCTGCATTTAAAATCCAAATATTTTCAAAACCAAAACAGTAGGTTTTATTTGGAAATAAAGAATACTTGGAAACTTGTTTTCAACAAAATAACATTTTTATTTATGATCCATTAACAATTAAATAAATGGGCCTTAGTTATTAAATCAAATAGGATGTATTTTATTTAAATATTTATTTCGAAATCTAAAATAAAACCAAAACACTTCTTTAGGTTTTAATTAATAAAATACTTAGAAAGCTTATTTAAAATAATTTAATAAGTTTTGATGTTTTAATTAAAATGGTAAAACCCTTTATTTAAATAAAATTTGGATATTAATTCCTTACTATTTTATTTAAATAAACCTTTGCTATTTTTATTCAAAACAAAACATTTTATTTCAAATATTGGCCAAGGTCTAATTTGACCATATAAAATAATCTTTACTTATAAATCCATCCTTTTCTTTTGAAAACCAAATCCTTTTATTTAAAAGATCCAAATAGTATTTCCAAAATATTTTGTTTTCCTTTATTTAAAATGTTTATCTTTTTAAATCCCTTTAGGATTTATTTAATCCAAATTCAAAATAGGTTTGAAAGTTTTCCAATGGAATTCAAAAAGTTTCTTCTGGCCTTGAAAATCAAACAAAGTTTTATTTTATTCATTTATTTTCACATTACAAGATTTGGAAAATCTTGGGATGTGACAGGCTACCACCCTTAAAATAAATCTCGTCCCGAGATTTGGGGAGGCTAGGGTTACAAGCAGGTTCAAAACAACTAGGGTACTACCACCCTTAAAAATTTTCAAACAAAAATTACATATTGGCCTTCTTGGGATCCTGGGGAAAATTTCTCTAAGCAAACATTTGCATGGTGTCCTTGGTTTCCATACTTGACTCATGGGCCAAGGTTGAGATCCTTCATAGACTTATTTAACTTGTCTTTCATCTTCTCTGGACAAACATCTGCATAGTGTCCTTTGTTTTCACACTTGAAACATGTGACAAGGCTGAGATCCTTTATAGGTTGGTTTATCTTGGGCTTCCTCTTTCCTGGACAATTGTTTGCATAGTGGCCTAGTTCCTTGCATTTGGAACACATCACTTGGCTGCTATCTTTCTTTTCCTTTGGTATCATTGCCTTTTGTTTGTTTCTTTGGTTCTTCTTCTTTTCTGGGCATTCACTGGCATAGTGTCCCATCTCTTTGCAATTGTAACACTGCAATTGGCTTATGTCCTTTTTCTTCTTTTTGGGTCTCTCCAAAGCTAGGAGTTCTTCTAGATCATGTTCTTCATAGGTGGGAGATCTTTCTCTCTTCTTGGGGCATTGATCTTCTTGTTCCTTGGATGCATGATCCTTGTCTCTAAAACTATTGCTGGCTTGGATTCCTTCTAGAATAGCATCTTTGTCATCCTTGTTGTCATTAGCTCTTTGGGAAAAGTTTTCTCTCATGTTGATCATTTGAGTAACCAATCCATGCAACAATTGGGATTGAAGTTTCAAAATCCTTTGTATGGCTGGGTCTAGTCCATTGTTGTTGGCTAAAAGCTGAGTTGTGTCATCCTTGTTGTCATTAGCTCTTTGGGAAAAGTTTTCTCTCATGTTGATCATTTGAGTAACCAATCCATGCAACAATTGGGATTGAAGTTTCAAAATCCTTTGTATGGCTGGGTCTAGTCCATTGTTGTTGGCTAAAAGCTGAGTTGTCTCTTGGCTCAACTGGTTTTGGGTTGCTATGAGTTCCCTCATGTTTTCCTCTTGGTTGTTGTTGTTGTCATCATCCTTGATGTTGGAGTTTCTTGGAGTAGTCATCTATTTGGGTAGGGTAGGGATTAGAATAGGCAAGACATTTCTAAGTAAATATTTCTAATCACACACATCACAATCCACACAAGCAATGTGCAAGCATTCACAAACCAAACATTTCACTCAAACAAAGTTCAAGCACATTTTTAGGCAACAAAATATTTTTGTTACACCACATAAGTTGGTGCGTTTAACTTAACTATATATGGTGGTCCATCTATATGGTTCTCTTGTGATTTTTCCTTCCTTCATGATTCTTCTTGTATGAGATCATGGTTTCCTTGAGAAAAACTCTTGGTTGCAATACTTCAAATGATGTAGGCTCCTTCTAACTTTTGCATTCCCTCAGTCTCTAAATCTTGAGCAAGATTTCCTTGTCTTACTTGTAGTCCTTAGTAGTATCCAAGTTGGAAGTCCTTGGTGAATATGCTGGAGATGTTGAAGTCATTAGAGTTGAAGTAGTCCTTTGCACATGGTGTAGTCTTTGGCCATGGGGTAGGTTTTTCCATCAAGTTGAAGTAGAAGAGAAGTAGAGTTGAAACCAAAATGGTTGAGGAAAGAGTTTACAAGTTTTTGTAAATAAGTTTTTGGAACAAAATACAACTCCTATTTTTCTAAGGGTTTTTGTCCAATCCTAAGGTTTACAAATCCTACAGGCAACACAATGCTCTGATACCATCTGTAGATGTCTCAACCTAATAAGGTAGATTCCTCCTGTGTTTTACAATGCTAGTCCCTGGATCAATAGCTAGCATCCACAGTTAAGATGTAATATCAAGAAACAAAGGTCATAATATAACTTTATAACCAGGAATAACATAATTTTATTACATCATACATAGCTCATTTGGCTATTACATTACATTGCAGCGGAATAACTTTAAACATGGGGTCCTTCATCTTCAAAGTGCCACAGGCAGATGTTGGTTGTAGACTTTGTAATCCTAATCAAACAATCTTCACTAAAATCAATCAAACCTGCAACATTACAAGTTACAGCCACAAAGGGTCAATACATTTGAATTGTATTGGCAAGTGATACTATAATAGTATAGTGGAGTCTATCATCTATATGCATTTGGCTAAGTGGAGTTGAGGCTTGCATTGCTCAAAATAGATTTGTCCTTAACATTTGACAAATACTAAGTTTTTTCTTTGATAAAATCATTTTTCTCAATCAAAGATTGAAGATCCTTTGCAAGGCATCTCTCAATCAAAGATTGAAGATTTCAAACAACCCTTGTTCAATCCACAAGTTTTAACTTAGAAATTTGAATGATGAGATTCTTGATTGCTTCCATGTCTTGATGCTCAAATTGTCCTTTACCAGGGACATGGCTAAGTACTTAGATTTTACACTCTGCGGAGGTGGTGCACTTTCCCCACAAGACTTGGTTTCCCAAGACAAGATCTTTCAGAAGCTTTCCCTTAGACCCAAAATGGACGTTGCTCCAACCTATCAAACACTACCACCCACTGTCCATATGGCTAAGTTCTTGCAACCTATATGATCATGGCAGAGCCCATATTGCCAAGTGGCTGCACTTGAAGCTTCTCAACATTTGACATCACAAATCTCTTTGTTCCTGGGTGGCATACCACAAGTGAGATACACAAGGTCAACCATAAACATGGGCCTTGTGAACCACTCAACCAAAAACCACCAAGCAAGCCCATTCCACCCAGGTGATTCATTAACTTAGTTGTTTTATTAAACAAAAACATAAGTCCTCAGACTTAGAATATTTTTCCATAGTGTGAATATATATTCCACCCATGTTTTCTATTAGCTAGGATAAGCTTGATAGTAATAGGAATCTTAGCTTAGGAAGATTTCCACTAAGGTTTAATCTACTAGTTCTCCTATATCAAAGTTTATACTTAGCAAAATTCCATGCAAGTTTTACTTAGCAAAATCACTAATGCATAGTGAAAGTAATGGGATAGAAATTATGAAGCATCACTTGCCTTTTTGGTAGAGGGTATAGGTTCACTCCTTGTCCTTGCAACAATCACACTCTTCAAGTCACTATAATTCAATCAAGCAAGGCACAAACTTAATCTATCAATCAAGCAAAACAATACATAAAATGACAAAGTCAAAGTAATGCATGCAAGCATGCAAAAGATGGTTCTAATTGCAAAGGTGGTCTCCACTAGGCTTCTAAACTTTGTAGGTTCCAAATTGGTCATTCCCCAAAATGGCAAAGTCAATTGCAAAAGGGTTTATCTCAAAACCATTTTAAAATCCATTCATCATTTTATGTGGTGAAAAATGTTTTTATCAAAACAAAACTTTTAAGTTTTTCACCAAATGAGTTGCTGTTGCAAAACTTGGTGTTTCGGGTCAGTAGGTTTGGTCTAAACCATTTTCCCAAAGTTTTTACTCAAAATCATTTTCATAAAAAAAATCATTATTTTCTTTTGGCTAGAAAATGGCTAAGTCAAATAATCTAACCTAAACTTTACCAAAATCATTTTCAACACCAAGGGTTGGTTCCTAGGGTCAGTATCGTCACAACAAACCATTTTGCAAAAGTTTTAATCCAAAAATCATTTTCAAACAATTTTTCTAATCTAAATAAGCTCACAAAAGAATCTACAAAAACAAGTAAACTAACAGATACTATTTTCTAAACTAAGGGCATGGTTGGCTAGGTCTTGTTCTCCTGATTCCAATGATACCAAATTTGCAATTTTTGGACGTGTGTATCAAAAGTTATAGTGGTTTCAAAATGGTATTTAAATCTGGTTTCAAAATCTGTTTTAATCAGAACCTGGCCACGCGTCGCGATTGGATTGGACGGTACCGGTTCGGGTGGATCATGCGCTACAGTGCGTTGGATCTAGTCTAATCGTGCGGTCCAGAAGGCATACCCCTTCGCGGTTTAAGTGACTCTATCGTGCCCGCCCGATCTAGATCGAACGCAATTGCTTTGCTCGCCAAGGACTAGCGATAATGTCAATTCGAATGAGCGGCGATGGCGGCAGCTGGCGAGGTGAAGCGAAAGGGAAAGAGTAAGATGACCTGGTTCGCAATAGCCTGGAGATGCTCAAGGCGTTGTTGGTTCGACGAGGGGCGCTCTGGAGTGGGCTTGATTTCTCGCCGGAGTTCCTGCTGGCGTCAGGTTCGCTCGGGCGTCGTCGGAGACGGGGCTACGGTGCTCGCTAGGACAAACAGAAAACAGTATCAGATGCGTAAGGCTATGGCGACGATGTGTGCGTGAAGGAGAGGGCGCGGGGTGGTCGAAAACTACCTGTGAGGCTCGTCGGAGAAGAACCAGACACGGCGGCGCTCGAAGCTTGACGAAGGCGACGTTCTGGGACGCCCGCGGGTGAATGGAAAGCGCCGGGAGATGCGCCAGGGCTAGGAGACTATGTGAGTGTGCTTAAGGAGGCGAGGGGTGGCTGGACACGGCCGAAATTCTCGCCAGAGCGTCGTCGGACAGTGGCGATGTTTGAGTAAAATCTGACAGCCTGGGGGCGTGCCGAGGAGGAGTGTCTGGGGAAAACGGAAGAGGGGAGGCAGACGATTTATCCTGCGTGGTCAAGGGGCTGGTTCGTTGCGTGATTAAGATGTATTACGCCAGAGTTATTCCGCCTGCAATGGCCGGCGAGGGGTGGGCGTCGTCTGCGGGTGGGGAAGAAGGGAGACGTGGCGGTGGGGTCGGCTGATCAGTGGGAAAAGAAGTGTGAGGAGGTCCACTACCGGTGTCCTTGCGGGTGAGATTTTAAGTGGAAAACGTTTCGTGGAGGGGGAGAAAGACTGGGCTCGGTTGGGCTGCTGCTGGGTTAGTTGGGCCAGATGGTGGGCTGCTCTATTTTTTTCTGTCTGAAACTTTTTCCTTTTCTATTTTCAATTTACTGATTTGAAATTCAAACAAATGATTCATTCAACCAAATCAACTCAAACAATTCAAACTTACAATGAGTTTTTGGTTCTGTTTATCAACATACACCAAGTTCCAAAATAAAATAATAATTTTTTATCCTTTTTAGGATCCATTCTTTAATTAAATAAAATGGGTCTTTAGTTATTTAATAAAATAGGGTTTGATTTAATTAATAAATCTCCATTTAAAATCCAAATATTTTCAAAACCAAAACAGTAGGTTTTATTTGGAAATAAAGAATACTTGGAAACTTGTTTTCAACAAAATAACATTTTTATTTATGATCCATTAACAATTAAATAAATGGGCCTTAGTTATTAAATCAAATAGGATGTGTTTTATTTAAATATTTATTTCGAAATCTAAAATAAAACCAAAACACTTCTTTAGGTTTTAATTAATAAAATACTTAGAAAGCTTATTTAAAATAATTTAATAAGTTTTGATGTTTTAATTAAAATGGTAAAACCCTTTATTTAAATAAAATTTGGATATTAATTCCTTATTATTTTATTTAAATAAACCTTTGCTATTTTTATTCAAATAAAAACATTTTATTTCAAATATTGGCCAAGGTCTAATTTGACCATATAAAATAATCTTTACTTATAAATCCATCCTTTTATTTTGAAAACCAAATCCTTTTATTTAAAAGATCCAAATAGTATTTCCAAAATATTTTGTTTTCCTTTATTTAAAATGTTTATCTTTTTAAATCCCTTTAGGATTTATTTAATCCAAATTCAAAATAGGTTTGAAAGTTTTCCAATGGAATTCAAAAAGTTTCTTCTGGCCTTAAAAATCAAACAAAGTTTTATTTTATTCATTTATTTTCACATTACAAGATTTGGAAAATCTTGGGATGTGACAGGCTACCACCCTTAAAATAAATCTCGTCCCGAGATTTGGCGAGGCTAGGGTTACAAGAAGGTTCAAAACAACTAGGGTACTACCACCCTTAAAAATTTTCAAACAAAAATTACATATTGGCCTTCTTGGGATCCTGGGGAAAATTTCTCTAAGCAAACATTTGCATGGTGTCCTTGGTTTCCATACTTGACTCATGGGCCAAGGTTGAGATCCTTCATAGACTTATTTAACTTGTCTTTCATCTTCTCTGGACAAACATCTGCATAGTGTCCTTTGTTTTCACACTTGAAACATGTGACAAGGCTGAGATCCTTTACAGGTTGGTTTATCTTGGGCTTCCTCTTTCCTGGACAATTGTTTGCATAGTGGCCTAGTTCCTTGCATTTGGAACACATCACTTGGCTGCTATCTTTCTTTTCCTTTGGTATCATTGCCTTTTGTTTGTTTCTTTGGTTCTTCTTCTTTTCTGGGCATTCACTGGCATAGTGTCCCATCTCTTTGCAATTGTAACACTGCAATTGGCTTATGTCCTTTTTCTTCTTTTTGGGTCTCTCCAAAGCTAGGAGTTCTTCTAGTTCATGTTCTTCATAGGTGGGAGATCTTTCTCTCTTCTTGGGGCATTGATCTTCTTGTTCCTTGGATGCATGATCCTTGTCTCTAAAACTATTGCTGGCTTGGATTCCTTCTAGAATAGCATCTTTTGATGGGTTTCGCGGCATAGTAAATCAAAATTTTCTACGGATGCGAACAGAGGGAAAGCCAAGATCTAATCTAGGAGATGCAAACAACGAGAGAGATTGGATTAGATCTTCATACCCTTGAAGATTCGCACAGCGGAACGTTCGTCGGAACGTGGGTGATGTAGTCGTACTCGCTTCTCCTCGCGATCCGATCCGATCTAGCACCACAAGTGGCGGTGCCTCCGTGAGATGCACACGTGCAGCACCTCGACGTCTCCTCCTTCCTCGGACCAGCGAGTATGGTGGAGAGATAGATTGGATCTACAACACGACGGCGTGGTGTATATGGTGGAGAATTTCTGCTGCAGGGCTTCGCCTACAAACAGTCGGGAGGGGGAGAGGAAGGTAGCAAGGCTGCTAGGGCTTGGAGGAAGGTGTGTGGGGGAGTGGGCGCACCACCCCTCTATATATAGAGGGGGGGTGGCCAGCCCTTGCCCCTCCTCCAAGCCTATCTCTAGTTTAAACAATTTAAACTCTCCCTTATCTAGAAATCCTATCTCTAGTTTAAACGATTTAAACTCTCCCTTATCTAGAAATTCTATCCCGAGATTTAAACAGTCAAATATCTCTAGAATCGTCTGGGCCCTATGGGGCCTTGTGCCTGGCCCAATGCGCCAGGACACTCCCTCATAGGCCCATGCCCTCCCGGAAGGTGGGGCCACGTTGGTCCCTTCCGAAGGTTCTAGAAGCTTCCAGACAATACCGATTAACCCGAACAATTCCGAACTCCAAAACTGCACTCTTATATGAATCTTATTCTCCGGACCATTCCGGAACCTCTCGTGATATCCGGATCCCATCCGAGACTCAACAAAAATTCATAAACCAATTATCCAATCTATCCTAGCGCCGAGAGCGTTAAGTGTGTGACCTGCGGGTTCGAGAATATCGAGACATGATCTTATATCAATAATCAACAGCTAGGCTGGCAACCCATATTGAATCCCACACATTCATCGCTGATCATATCGGATGATCCACGATGCCAGGATGCAATCAGTCCCATATATATATTCCCTTCATCTCGTGATATTTTACTTGCCCGAGATTCGATCGTCGACTGGTCATACCTAGTTCAATCTCGTTCACAACAAGTACTTTACTGTTCCGTAATCCGATATCACTTTGTGATTAACTCCTTAACCACATGCTTGCAAGGTGTTGATATCGACACGAGTGGGCCCAAGTATATCTCTCCGACTTGGGAGGGACAAATCCCATCTCGATACATACAACCCAACAGATACTTTCCGATCACCTGAGAGACACATTTATGATCACCCTTTCATAGGATGACGTTTGATGACCTCAAAGCTTTCTTCCGGTACCATGGAGTTGCATTATCTCATGGTCTAAGGAATACAATATTTGACATAGGAAAAGCTCAAGAAAGACGAACACGATGACACGATCTAATTGCTCTGCTTTGTTTGGGTCTATCCACCATATCATTCTCCCAATGATATGATCTCATTATCAATTGACAACTCATGTCTATGGTTAGGAAAACTTAACCATCATTGATCAATGAGCTAGTCCATAGAGGCGTACTAGGGACACGGTGTTGTTTACAAACCACACAAGTATTAAAGTTTCCGCTTAATACAATTCTAGCATGGAATATAAACTTTATCATGAACAAGAATTATAATAATAACATCTTTATTATTGCCTCTAGGGCATAATTCCAACATCTTTGTCATCCTTGTTGTCATTAGCTCTTTGGGAAAAGTTTTCTCTCATGTTGATCATTTGAGTAACCAATCCTTGCAACAATTGGGATTGAAGTTTCAAAATCCTTTGTATGGCTGGGTCTAGTCCATTGTTGTTGGCTAAAAGATGAGTTGTCTCTTGGCTCAACTGGTTTTGGGTTGCTATGAGTTCCCTCATGTTGTCCTCTTGGTTGTTGTTGTTGTCATCATCCTTGATGTTGGAGTTTCTTGGAGTAGTCATCTGTTTGGGTTGGGTAGGGATTAGAATAGGCAAGACATTTCTAAGTAAATATTTCTAATCACACACATCACAATCCACACAAGCAATGTGCAAGCATTCACAAACCAAACATTTCACTCAAACAAAGTTCAAGCACATTTTTAGGCAACAAAATATTTTTGTTACACCACATAAGTTGGTGCGTTTAACTTAACTATATATGGTGGTCCATCTATATGGTTCTCTTGTGATTTTTCCTTCCTTCATGATTCTTCTTGTATGAGATCATGGTTTCCTTGAGAAAAACTCTTGGTTGCAATACTTCAAATGATGTAGGCTCCTTCTAACTTTTGCATTCCCTCAGTCTCTAAATCTTGAGCAAGATTTCCTTGTCTTACTTGTAGTCCTTAGTAGTATCCAAGTTGGAAGTCCTTGGTGAATATGCTGGAGATGTTGAAGTCATTAGAGTTGAAGTAGTCCTTTGCACATGGTGTAGTCTTTGGCCATGGGGTAGGTTTTTCCATCAAGTTGAAGTAGAAGAGAAGTAGAGTTGAAACCAAAATGGTTGAGGAAAGAGTTTACAAGTTTTTGTAAATAAGTTTTTGGAACAAAATACAACTCCTATTTTTCTAAGGGTTTTTGTCCAATCCTAAGGTTTACAAATCCTACAGGCAATACAATGCTCTGATACCATATGTAGAGGTCTCAACCTAATAAGGTAGATTCCTCCTGTGTTTTACAATGCTAGTCCCTGGATCAATAGCTAGCATCCATAGTTAAGATGTAATATCAAGAAACAAAGGTCATAATATAACTTTATAACCAGGAATAACATAATTTTATTACATCATACATAGCTCATTTGGCTATTACATTACATTGCAGCGGAATAACTTTAAACATGGGGTCCTTCATCTTCAAAGTGCCACAGGCAGATGTTGGTTGTAGACTTTGTAATCCTAATCAAACAATCTTCACTAAAATCAATCAAACCTGCAACATTACAAGTTCTGACCACAAAGGGTCAATACATTTGAATTGTATTGGCAAGTGATACTATAATAGTATAGTGGAGTCTATCATCTATATGCATTTGGCTAAGTGGAGTTGAGGCTTGCATTGCTCAAAATAGATTTGTCCTTAACATTTGACAAATACTAAGTTTTTTCTTTGATAAAATCCTTTTTCTCAATCAAAGATTGAAGATCCTTTACAAGGCATCTCTCAATCAAAGATTGAAAATTTCAAACAACCCTTGTTCAATCCACAAGTTTTAACTTAGAAATTTGAATGATGAGATTCTTGATTGCTTCCATGTCTTGATGCTCAAATTGTCCTTTACCAGGGACATGGCTAAGTACTTAGATTTTACACTCTGCGGAGGTGGTGCACTTTCCCCACAAGACTTGGTTTCCCAAGACAAGATCTTTCAGAAGCTTTCCCTTAGACCCAAAATGGACGCGTTCCAACCTATCAAACACTACCACCCACTGTCCATATGGCTAAGTTCTTGCAACCTATATGATCATGGCAGAGCCCATATTGCCAAGTGGCTGCACTTGAAGCTTCTCAACATTTGACATCACAAATCTCTTTGTTCCTGGGTGGCATACCACAAGTGAGATACACAAGGTCAACCATAAACATGGGCCTTGTGAACCACTCAACCAAAAACCACCAAGCAAGCCCATTCCACCCAGGTGATTCATTAACTTAGTTGTTTTATTAAACAAAAACATAAGTCCTCAGACTTAGAATATTTTTCCATAGTGTGAATATATATTCCACCCATGTTTTCTATTAGCTAGGATAAGCTTGATAGTAATAGGAATCTTAGCTTAGGAAGATTTCCACTAAGGTTTAATCTACTAGTTCTCCTATATCAAAGTTTATACTTAGCAAAAATTTTGGACGTGTGTATCAAAATTTATAGTGGTTTCAAAATGGTATTTAAATCTGGTTTCAAAATCTGTTTTAATCAGAACCTGGCCACGCGTCGCGATTGGATTGGACGGTACCGGTTCGGGTGTATCATGCGCTACAGTGCGTTGGATCTATTCTAATCGTGCGGTCCAGAAGGCATACCCCTTCGCGGTTTAAGTGACTCTATCGTGCCCGCCCGATCTAGATCGAACGGCTGTTGCTGCCTGGCCAAGGACTGGCGGCGCAATGTCAACGGCGAGCGGCGGAGCGGCCAGTTGGCGGCGGCGCTGGCGAGGCAGGAAGCGAGAAAGGAAAAGAGTAAGCTCACCTGGTTCGCAATAGCCCGGAGATGCTCAAGGCGTTGTTGGTTCGACGAGGGGCGCTCTGGAGTGGGCTTGATTTCTCGCCGGAGTTCCTGCTGGCGTCGGGTTCGCTCGGGCGTCATCGGAGACGGGGCTACGGTGCTCGCTAGGACAAACGGAAGACAGTATCAGATGCATAAGGCTATGGCAACGATGTGTGCGTGAAGGAGAGGGCGCGGGGTGGTCGAAAACTACCTGTAAGGCTCGTCGGAGAAGAACCAGACACGGCGGCGCTCGAAGCTTGACGAAGGCGACGTTCTGGGACGCTCGCGGGTGAATGGAAAGCGCCGGGAGATGCGCCAGGGATAGGAGACTATGTGAGTGTGCTTAAGGAGGCGAGGGGTGGCTGGACACAGCCGGAATTCTCGCGGAGCATCGTCGGACAGTGGCGATGTTTGAGTAAAATCTGACAGCCTGGGGGCGTGCCGAGGAGGAGTGTCTGGGGAAAACGGAAGAGGGGAGGTAGACGATTTATCCTGTGTGGTCAAGGGGCTGGTTCGTTGCGTGATTAAGACGTATTATGCCAGAGTTATTCCGCCTGCAACGGCCGGCGAGGGGTGGGCGTCGTCTGCGGGTGGGGAAGAAGGGAGACGTGGCGGTGGGGTCGGCTGATCAGTGGGAAAAGAAGTGTGAGGAGGTCCACCAGTCAGTGTCCTTGCGGGTGAGATTTTAAGTGGAAAACGTTTCGTGGAGGGGGAGAAAGACTGGGCTCGGTTGGGCTGTTGCTGGGTTAGTTGGGCCAGATGGTGGGCTGCTCTATTTTTTTTCTGTCTGAAACTTTTTCCTTTTCTATTTTCAATTTACTGATTTGAAATTCAAACAAATGATTCATTCAACCAAATCAACTCAAACAATTCAAACTTACAATGAGTTTTTGGTTCTGTTTATCAACATACACCAAGTTCCAAAATAAAATAATAATTTTTTATCCTTTTTAGGATCCATTCTTTAATTAAATAAAATGGGTCTTTATTATTTAATAAAATAGGGTTTGATTTAATTAATAAATCTCCATTTAAAATCCAAATATTTTCAAAACCAAAATAGTAGGTTTTATTTGGAAATAAAGAATACTTGGAAACTTGTTTTCAACAAAATAACATTTTTATTTATGATCCATTAACAATTAAATAAATGGGCCTTAGTTATTAAATCAAATAGGATGTGTTTTATTTAAATATTTATTTCGAAATCTAAAATAAAACCAAAACACTTCTTTAGGTTTTAATTAATAAAATACTTAGAAAGCTTATTTAAAATAATTTAATAAGTTTTGATGTTTTAATTAAAATGGTAAAACCCTTTATTTAAATAAAATTTGGATATTAATTCCTTATTATTTTATTTAAATAAACCTTTGCTCTTTTTATTCAAAACAAAACATTTTATTTCAAATATTGGCCAAGGTCTAATTTGACCATATAAAATAATCTTTACTTATAAATCCATCCTTTTATTTTGAAAACCAAATCCTTTTATTTAAAATATCCAAATAGTATTTCCAAAATATTTTGTTTTCCTTTATTTAAAATGTTTATCTTTTTAAATCCCTTTAGGATTTATTTAATCCAAATTCAAAATAGGTTTGAAAGTTTTCCAATGGAATTCAAAAAGTTTCTTCTGGCCTTGAAAATCAAACAAAGTTTTATTTTATTCATTTATTTTCACATTACAAGATTTGGAAAATCTTGGGATGTGACAGAAATACTAAGCACTTGAGGTGAAGTAGGATTTGATGTATACATCCATTCGAGTAATATTAGTGAAGGGTGATAAAGGAATTCTTTAAGTAGAAGTCAAGAGTTATGAATTATGGAGGATAGGAATTCTTGGTAAACTCTAAACCCTAAATATAGAACCAAACATAATATCCACTTTCTATGATTGATCTATCATCTTATTTCTACAATGGCTTATAGGAATATCTTCCTATAGCAAATCACTTAAGCACATCTTTCTAATTTTCAATTATCATAACCATATGTGCTTAGGAGTTATATTTATCAATTCTTTTCCATTAGACCTTCCAGGAAATAACTTTCTTTTCTAAAAGGTGAAGTCATTCTTGAACACCAACATAAGGACAATCTGTCTTAACCAATAATATTTATTCATATAAATAAAAGGATGAACAAGAATATTAAAACTCCTAAAACCCATGGTAAAAAAATTACAATTTAAAACCCTAACTTTTATTTCAATCATATATGCCTAGAAACTATAGTTATAAATTCTCTCTCTCATAATTCATTTCAAATAATAACTTTCTATTTTAAAGGGTGGTATTAATAAAGATCATAAACATAAAGATAATATGTTTAGCCATTAACCCTTATTCACATCAATAAAAGAAATATGAGAATATTAAATCTTCTAAGAACTTATGGTAAGCATTTTCAATTCAAAACTTAACTCATATGTTAGTTGTAATAAAATATATATATTGCTATTTCCTAAATTTATGAGAATAATATTAACCATATTAATTACTCAAAACTTGATGTATTAAATAATAATGAAGGATCACTATATATAAAAGTTTCTTTAATATTATAAATCAATGAGAATCAAAACTCATGGATTAATAATAATGCAATCTTTAATAAGTTTATGAATACTAGATAAATTAAATTCATATCAAAATACCGTACAAATACTAAACACATTCCAATATTACTGCAATTATCCAAAAAATAAATTCTGTAAAGAAATATTCCAAAACAAATGAAAAATACAAATATGAAAAACGAAACAGAAAACATAAATGAATAAACAAAAAGAAAAGGCTCAGTCTAGAAATTGGCCCGAATCCCATTTCCCTCTCTACCTATCCACCGCTCAGAAGCAGCACCCTTCCTCTTCCGCTTCCTTGGTTGCATCCCACTTCGGCCCAATATCGTCCCCCGTACCTTTTCGTTTGTTTTATTTCGTCTTCTTCTCGCCAGAAGGCAACGCCGGCGAAGCAGCTACCTGGCGCTCCGACCGCCGTCGATTCCCACCACGCCATGATGCCCGCCATCACCAGGAGCAAGGATAAGACCCGCTGAGCACGTCCCTCTCGTCCTTATCTCTTCATTCTCTCTAACTCGTGCCAGAGAACTCTATTTCCCCATTTTTCCTCTGCCTGAGAACCTAGCTCGCCGGAGTTGTTTGCCGCTGCCATTAACGACCACCCCACGACTATCCGAGCATACCACAAGCTTCTTCAAGGTGGGTGGCATCTCCAGCAAGAAGGAATCAAGCAGACGAGCTCTTAATCGGTCGCATCGACCCTACCCCGATAACCACCACCGCCGGTCATTGTCAATAATCGTCGATTCTGACCACCTCCGGCTTCGCCAAGCCTTTCCTCGCACTCCTGGTGATCTCCTCGTGCGAATACCCTTCGTAGCTTTTTTCCTTACGCGTTGAATCGCGATCCCCACGACCACCTTCCACCGCCGCCACTGGTCGTCGTTGTGCTGCCATCTCCGGCGACCGTTTTCGGGCGGAGCAGCTACTAGTTGACTCTGCATGGTGCACTGAATCGAACGACACCACTCTCGTGCCCATGCGTGCTCTCGATCAACAGATCGACCCTCAATCTGTAGGATCATCCATGGATGATGTCGATGACAAAGATGTCGACAATCACCACCAACGAATTTGACTTGGTTTGTGCCCATGTGGCAGGCGATGTGTACTCGACCCCACCAGTCAGTGTCAGTGTGGGTAGACTCAGTGGTGTCATGATGAGGTCACAGTGATGCAGTAATTCTTTTAATATTTTCAAAAATTGATTAAGTCTTAGAAATTCAATAGCTTTAGTTTTGTAATTTAGAAAAATACATGTAATATATCAAAAAAATTCAGAAAAATAAAATCTATAGCATTAAACTATTATCAAACATTTTTATGCCAACAATTTAAATAAATATTATTCAATAAAGATTTTATAAGTTTTAATACTTTGAAAATTCATATTTTAATATTGGTAAATGTTAAAAATATAAATAAAATACCAAAAATCTTAGAAAAATAAAATCTATAATTCAAAACTATAATCATGCATTATTACTCCACTTAATTGAATATTTAGTATTTATAAAGTAATAAATCTTATAAAAATCATATCTTATTGTTTATAAATCACAAAAATAAATGTAATATATCAAAATGATCACAAAAATAATATCTACATGTTAAAAATATAATATTCCACTTTTGACTTAAATAAAAAGTTAAACACTTTAATAACTTGAATTTAAACCTATTTCTTTAGTTAATAATTCATATAAGGGTAAATAAAATTTGCTAATATTCTAAAATTAACTAAGTAAAGTCTAATAAATGGTAATAGTCTTGAATATTGATAATATGAAGTCAAAATGGTTTAACACGTTTTAAATACCATTTTATTGAATTATCCTTCAACCATATGTGTAGTTTATTTTCTAAAAAGATCTTTATCGATTGTAAAATCTTCAAGAATACTTTGGGATTAAATAAAACCTTTTCCCTTACGTCAAACACAAGTTTATAAACATACCAAAACACTATATTGAATCCATAAGTAATTAAGTAATATTATTTCCTTGTCCACAAACCATAACCATTCATTCACAAAAAGATAAGTGATTCTATTCCATTATAAAAAATCAAGAAACCACTACACCAAATAAAAGTATAGCCATTCTTAAGTAACTTTAAGGAAACATTATTAAGTATACAAAGTACAATTATCATAAGCAATATACCTTAAATCCTTCTATGTTTTTTAAAGTTAACTTTAGTCTACAAGACTTTAAATATAATGCTAAAGACTTCATTATGTGTTTTATAGTTTAGTTTGGTCTGTTTCAATTAAGACCTAGTACATCTTAATACCAAACTAACCAAGTTAAAAAAACAAGATAGATAGGTCTCAAATACTAATGATGTCCTTATTCAAATGGAGTAATTCTTTCTTACTCAAGGACTAAAACTGGTAAGAACATCTAATAATGTTAACTTAAAGTTAAATACTTTTGCTTAGTTAAATAAAGAAATATTCTCTTCAAAAGTTATTTGTTTTGCCACTTCAGTCAACATATGAAAATTAATAGTAATCACATTACTTCATACTTTACTTATATACTTTGGATTGATAACACTTAAGTTCTTTATAAGTAACATTACTTGTAAAGTAAAAAAATTGAATATAAACAATTATAGTATAAGCAACCTTAAGTAGCATCTCACATTTATGTGTATCTCATTGTTTTATGATATTATAATCACATGTATTTCACACACAATCACAAGCCTTAATAAGAAGCACAAATATGAAACTTATCTAAAAGGACAACACATTCTAACAGGAGCCATTTCCAGTTTCCAAACCCTAGAACCACGTTATTCCCGGGATTCGAGTTTATGAAAATGCATTACATTACTTACGCATAATAGCATCTTGCTTCTTTAAACATTAGTCCTTACCGTACCAATGATGCTGATTTCAGATATTGGATCTTTTATATTGTCTTGAAGATCGTGAGTGCATAATCTTGCAATCACAAAAGGCAAGTTCACACTTGCTCATGTCCTTTGATTATTTTCTGTAAAGTATTTTCCAAATCCAGTGTTGTCATCACCTGCATTTGAAAAAAGGACTGTCAACACCCGGAATTTTAATCCCAGATGCCTGTTATGCCATACATCGCAATCCCAGGATTACCATTTTTGCGAGACATAACAGATTTGGATATCACAGTATATCATCCATTACAAACCATACATAAGGTCTTACACAAATAAGGATCTCATGATCCAGTTCTTAATACAATACAAGCAGCGGTATAACGTAATAGTAACGATAGCATAGGCGAAGCTCCATCTTCAGGGTCACAGGCAATGCTGACGATGGGAGATGATCCTAGTTGTCGTAACCTTCATGTGATCCATCATCCTGATACTCCTCTTCATATTCTGGCTACGGGAATAGCCAGGGACAAAGCCATGAGTACTTTTTAAGTACTCGCAAACTAATACAACAGGTTAAGGGGTTTTTGAACAGGATATACTAAGCTCTAGGGTTGTTTTGCAAAAAGCCAGATTTACCTCTACTAAGTTCAGAAGCAAGAAATTTAGTTGAAAATTTTATAACACCTAGGTGGGAATTTGAATTTCATATCACAACTCTGTTGTGGTCAAGTCAAGTCACAATTCATTTCACAAGTCATTTTGAAAACATCTAACGGGGGAACAGTATGGCCACTCCAACTGTCCATAACCGCGGACGCGGCTATTCGAATAGTTTGACACTCTGCAGAGATTGTACACTTTCACCACAACATTCGATACATCCGTCAGGAACAAATCCTGAATTCACCATACTCAGTATCCGGATAATCAATCCTAACCTTTTCAGTTACACGCCCTAGTATAGGCGCCTCTCCTGTGAGTTTGTCCTCCCAACCATGACCAACTGTCATCTTGGGTACTGCACAGGTGGACAATCTTCACAAGGTATCCTCAGCTCATACCTTGGTCGTGAGGGAACCCATACTAAGGTATATAAATTTCCAGCCAAGGACTACCCAAATTTTGGGTATTGTGATTGTACGATAAAATTGGAATGGTATCGCATCCAGACAACCATCAGTTTTATAAAGGGCTAAGGCTCATTCCTTAACATTTTCATCATCAAAATCATCTGGTGTTCGGAAACACATGTCAAAACATTTCAGTAGAATGACTCATCATTCTAAGGTTTTCATAACCATTTTCACCAAGTATTCCCATCTAAAGTTGATCAAGTTTTATACTTAGTACTAGCATCTACAAGTGGTGGTAAATACTAATGAGGGGTGGTAAACAAGTGGAGATTTGCTAAGTTCAATCTCATGCCTTAGGATGACATCAAGATTATCTAACTTAGGCCAAATTTTATGCTCTTTATGCTACCTTCCAATATTCTTCTAGTATCTACAATTCACTATGTAAACTCTAAGAGAAAGCTTTGATAAAGAAATAAAGTATAAAGCTTGGAAGTAAAACTAGGATTGGGTTATCAAGTGGATATGATCACATATGCTTAAGGCATATAGTTGTCATGGCAACAAGCAAGTATTAGCTTGCATAGGTCAACTTTTGTAGTAATGCTTGCATAAGTATAGTATCTTGCAAGTGTTAGCTTGCCTTGTGCAGAGCAGTGGTTTAAGTTCTCCTCGGCTTCTTCCTCGTAGTATCCTCCTTCCTCCTCGTATCCTTGGTCGGTACTAGCGTCTATAAATAAATACGAGGTACACAATCACCAAACAATACTTAACTATTTCCAATCATCACACAATGGTTCACACTAGATTATCTAGCATCATCACTAATATTACAAGATTTAAGCACTTGCCTTATTTGTTTTACTTTTAGGAAAGTAATTTCTACTCATTGAAAAACTACTTAAGATTTAATATTCTCCAACTCAAACATGGGATCATTTTGACACATGTCACCATAGATTTCAGTACATGGGAATGTGATTTAAAGTGGTGTCACAATTTAATAAGGTTTAACCTTTTTATTTTAATTGAATGAAGTGACTAGAAATGTCTATGGGGCATTCTTTTATTACTTGAACATTATTTCTATAAGTAAACCCGTATGTTTTTATATATTCTGAAAGTTATGATCAAATGTGATTTTTGAGAGTTGGAATCAACTCAAAAGCTTTTATGGTTGAATTTTAAAAAATGTTTGAATTCAGAAAAGCTTCTGCTTTGTTATTTTTACCATGTTTGATCTACAAATCTAAATGGTTTGAATCCAACGGGCCTGGATTAAGCATTTCAGTACCTTTCTAACAAAATTGGTTTCATGCATTTTGGTTCAGTGAATCGAGCTGGGTTAATTTTTGAATCTAGGTACAGAACTATGTTTGAAATTAAATGAATAAAGCTTAATTTGAATTGTTGGGTCGTGCGGGATGTTTTACTGGGCCGGCCCACTACACACAGCGCATACGCATGCTGGTTAAGTGGTTGTACCCACGCGTCAGTGAGACGGGGAGGGGCGAAGCGGTACGGGGTGATGTGAATTGTGGGATCTAGTTCTAATCGGACGGCTCTGGTTCATCGTCCACGTCGGGAAGCACCGGCGAGACAGAACCCTAACGCGGCAGGTGGGGGTCATGGGAGGCTCACCGGGGCTAAGGCGAGGGTCGGCAAGGGGGGCGAATGACGAAGTCGACGACGGCGGTTCTCCTGGTACCGGCAGCTTCTCCTGGGGTGGCTCCAATCGACAGCTTCCTTCTTCTCCAGCATCGGTGGGCTCCGGCCAAATTTCGGCGATGCGCTGCTCACCTTGCTCCGGGAGTGAGGTGGGGTGGTTCTGGGTGAGAGGGGAGTGAACCGGTGTGGCAAAAACAAGCGGTGGAGGCCTCTATTTATAGTGGCGAAAGGGGACCGACAGGCTCGTGGTCGACGGCACAGGCACCTACTGGCATGGGCGACGGTAGGGGACGGTGATGTGCTCCCTGGCGAAGCTCAACGGCATGGTCTTGCAGCGTGGGGCGGTGCTGATCGGTCGGAACGTCGCGGTGCTCTAAGCGGGTCCGACGGCGGTTTTAATGTTGCATATCGCGCGTGTTCTGCGCGGCGGCGAACGGGCATGTCTGGCGGGGTGTTGGGTTGCTGGTGATCATCCCTGCAAGCGGCAAGGGCAGCGCGCGATCTGTGGGTGCTAGTCGAGCGTGGAGCACGGGCGCGCTCTCGGCACAGTCGCAGAGCAGTTTGGCATGGGCGTGTCGTGTGGTCCAGGCGCTGGCATTGCTCGGGGATGGGACATAGAGTGGTGATGGACGGTGGGGTGCTTGCTAGACATGCTGGCTAGGCTTACTGCGGCCTCTAGCTTGCTGTCGACACTTGGGTGGCAATGGTGCTCTCGGCATGATTGACATTAATGGCTAGGCTTGCTCACAGTGGTGCTAAATATTGTTAAAGGGGCTAGATGATCTACTAAGGGCTAGTTGCAACCAGAGAGGGAACAAGTTAGGCCAATTTTACTGCACACTATAGTGTTAGATGTTTGTTTGATTTAAATCTGCAAGGTGTTTGATGAAATGGCCGCAAGAAATTTAAATTTGAATTTTGGATTCAAACTTTGTGGTTTGCTAGGCACATACTAGGGAGTGTCTAGTTAGTTGGATTAGTCAAGGGGCATTGGTTTGGTTGGGTTTTGAAAATGGATGATCTTCACATATGATAAATATTCAATTTTGAATTGTGATTTGAATGGGGTTGCCAAATGTTTCTGCAAGTTTGAAAGGTGGGCCTTGATTCACTTTTACTAGTTCTATCAAGGGGTGAAAATAATTGGGAAAGTTTCTGTTTGAAATCTTGAACTAGAAACACTCAAAGTGACTTAGTGAGCAAGATTGGCAAAAATGACCATTTGCTTTATTTACTTTGTTTTTTATTTTCTTTTGATTTGTTTCTGCATGGAAATGTTTTATATGATGTTATTTTCATATTTAAACTATTTCTTGCTATTTAGGTTAATCACACAAGTCCATTCATGCATTGTTCAAATCATTTCATTCACACATGCATTCATATGATTTTAATTAATCAAATTTTTTGTTAACCCTAATTTTAGTGATTAGAGTTTGATGATCCTTGTGTTATATTTTTGGGATGTTATAGGCGCGGGCCCCAGCTAGCCGCGCCTGGAGGGGGTGTGACCCCCCGAGCTCCGTATCCGCCTCGATTTCGTACCAGTGCCTTCCTTATGTTTTGAAGCTTCGTAATATATAACCCCTCGGATCCCCCGAGGTTCATATATCGTGTTCGCATCGTGTTTTCGTTTCGATTTGTTTCTTTCAGGAAATCTTCTCAAGTTTAGAGAACCATGGTCTCCGCCAACGATAAAGGCAAGAAGCTTATGGAGGAAATAAAGTTGGAAGAACAAACCGCCGCAGGGACAAGGGCAAGGAAACCTACTTTTATAGGAGCAATTAATATTGGACGTGCTTTTTCTCGTAACAGGTAGGGGATCATAGCCTCCAATCCAGACTTCAGATCCTTCCCTGAGATAGTGGAATCCCTTCAAACCACTGACGAGTTTTGTGATAAGTATCGTGCTTTGAGGATGAAGGTGGATATACTTTAAGAGGATAATGACAAGCTCCGTAAGATGATAGAGGGTTTCCTTACCCTAGACAAGAGAACACCATCACCACCGAAGGAGTAATTCATCATCAGGTTTGGCATCCCCTTGGCTTGTTCCAAGCTTGGGGGGAGTGCCACGGTATCACCATCATTATCTTTTATATTTTACCTTTTTAGTGGATTCATATCTTTGGTATAGGTGTTATCTTATAGTTTGGTTTGCATGTGGAAGTATCTCTCCTTTAGTTGGTTATCTATGTATCCCTTGGTGTGAGTGCCTTTATTGGAGTATTAATGAGAAGTTTCATCTTTTACTTTTTGCACTTCTTATTTTAGTTTGCAATCTCTATTATATGATGGACCTTGTTGATCAGTATTGTCATCACTTTGGGAGCATCAAGTAAATCTAAATTGGTTTTGGCAAACCAAGTTCTGGTCAGTAACAACAATTTTTGAGGTTTGAAAGAAAATAGAAAAGGCGTACAGGTATTTTGTATCATTTATTTTCTTTCTTGTTGGCTCATAAGCTTAGTATTCTTTGTTTAAGATCTTTTGTGTCTTCCAGGAAGATTGCATGTTTGGCTTTATAACTTATAGGTTTGCTTGTTTCTTTCAACTCTTTTGCTTGCTACCCAGCCTTGCTAGCCAAAAACCTGTTTTGAGAAGGCTTTCTTCTCATTCTTCCAATCCCTTTGAACCAAAACATGTGCCATTTGTGTCCACCATATCTACCTATTAGCACTATTGCTATTCCAAGCAAATTCTCAAGCTTCATCCATCTTTCGAATTAAAAAGTATTTTGTTATGTGAAAACTAGTTAGTAAAGCTCTCACGAACTTGATGGCACACCTTATTTTCTTGCCCCTAATAGACTTGAACCATTGTGTCATCAAAGTTGTATATGCTTGCATCTATATGTTGGGATTAGCAGAACCGTGCTGTCACGGGGAACGCTTTCAACATTGCACATGTACGTTGTACACAATTGATATCATGCTCTTTTGTTGCGGATGTCGACGGTGTGAAATAAAGAGGGAACTTGTAAGTCCATGGAGTGATGTATGTGTGTTAGAGAAACGCCTAGGCCGCTAGCCTAAGCCATGCCTAATCATGGTGGAAACTTGCAGCATCACCATAGTGAGCATTCTATGAAGCATCCTCAATAAAAAGCTATGCACATAGTAAATAAAAAGATCATTGAGATGCTCATTGTCTGCTTGCCTTGTCATTTTGGTTATGGGATAGCTCCTGTACCATGTGCAAGGGGTACCCCGTTGGCGGTTCTTTATGATACACAAGTACTTACAATGACAAGAACTTACCGGTAACTAAAGTTGAGTAGCATGAGGAGCGGCCCTCGTACTCAAGGGACATGATATTGCCAACTTATATTTCATCAAGCATATACTCCATCCTTGTTCACTTTAACCTTAATCATCTCAAGATGCCTATGATAGGGGCAGTGAGGGCTCAAAGCTAGTAAGTACCATAATCTTTTGAAATCTCTGCTACTCTCTATGAAGGGACCTTTCTCCTATTTCTAAGTTGAGTCAGTAAACCTACTTCCTCTATATCTCCAGCAAGCATTTGAGTTGTTGTGTTGCACGCATACATATAGTGATTTATTCAATCATGTTTTTTATCTTCCTTGTTTGCATAAGACTCTTATCTATTGAGTATTACTTTGGAAGCCTTCATTGTGAAAAACCTTTTTGAGCAAAGAGTGCTCCTTTTATAAAACATCTACAAAAAGCTTTTTGTGAAACTGTTTGCCAGTTGTTCTCTAACTAGAAACAAAGTTTGCCAATTCCGATTATGATTTATCTTTATGCATCTCTATTGTGACTCATGTACTTGTTGCAAGCTAAGTCATATAATGGTGAGCTGCTTTCTTCTATGAGTTGTGTAATGGTAAGTGTGATGCTTCTTGTCCGTATTCTTTTTATCGACACTTCACTCGATAAACCTGCGGACATGTTTACTGAGCTCAGTTTTCTCTTGGGGACAAACAAAGGTCTAAGCTTGGGGGGAGTTGATACGTCCAATTTGCATCACTATTATATATCATAATTTGCCTCTATTGTTTGATATATGTCTTATTATGAGGTATTACTTATGTCTTTTCCTCTGTTTTTGCATGTTGGATGATTCTTGGAGGATGAACTGCCGGAGTCAGGTTTCTGATGGAAAAAGAGGTGTTTTGATGAAATTTCACGAATATCGGAAAATTATTGGAAAATTATATTTTCCCAGAAGACGGAGGAAGCCAGAAGGGGAGGCGTAGACGGGCCATAGGGGGCCCACACCCCCCTAGGCGTGGGCCCACCTTGCCCCGCGCCTAGGGAAGGTGTGGCCCACCTGGCCGGCTCCCCACTCCGCCCTCTCGCCTATATATTCCTCATGGAACCCTAACACCAGGGGAGCGAACACGGATAGATTTCCGCCGCCTCTGCGTGGCGGAAAACACCGAGAGAGAAAGAGCTCTCCGGCAGATAGATTTCTGCCAGGGAAATCCCTTCCCGGAGAGGGGAGATTGTCGCCATTAACACCATCGTCAAGCTAGGATTCATCGGGATCATCATCATCATCCACACCATCATCTCCACTAGCACCATCATCACCACTCCATCCCGATGTAACAATTGTGTTGGATATTGCTTTAGTTCTTACTAGAAACTTTCCCGGTGTTAATTACTATTGTAGTTGATGCTTGTGAGTGGAACCATTGGATTATTGTTTATGTTCAGATTGTTATCCATTATCATATCATCTTTGATCTTGATCCATATGATGTCTTGTGAGTAGTTCGTCTAGTTCTTGAGGACATGGGAGAAGTCATGTTGTTAGTAGTGGATTTGTGTTGAGTTATTATTCGATGGTTTAGGATTTAAGTTGCGGTGATATTCTTCTAGTGGTGTCATGTGAACGTCTACTACATAATACTTCACCATTTATGGGCCTAGGGGAATGCATTGTGTATTTGTCTACTAATTGTGGGGTTGCCGGAGTGACATAAACCTGAACCCCCGTTAGGACACCTTTGCACAAGGGAGTGTAGGATCTCAGAGTTTAAGGTTGTGGTTAGGTTTATATCTTAATTACTTTCCTGTAGTTGCGTATGCTTGCAGGGGGGTTTAATCACAAGTATGTATTAGTCCAAGTAAGGTTGGTACATTAGCACAGGTTCACCCACACAACACTTACAACACCAAAGAAGAGTACTTAGCTATTTGAAGTGAAAGCACTTGACAGAATTCCCATGTGTCCTCGAGAACGTTCGGTCCTTATAAGTATTTCCACTGGATTGTCCTTTGCTAATAAAGGATTGGGACACTTGTTGTGTTTGTTCATTGTCTTTATTACTTGCACTTTGTTTTGTTGCTTTATAAAAAAAACCTAAAAATCTGTTTGCTAAGTATTTACAGAGATTTCCTGCTCCATACCACTAGTCAACACCTTCTGCTCCTCGTTGGGATCAACACTCCTTTTTATCGAAAGTACTACGATACACCCCATATACTTGTGGGTCATCAGTCACCAGATGAAAATTAATCATAATCACATTATTTCATACTTTACTTGTATATTTTGAATTGTTAACACTTAAGCTCATTATAAATGCCATTACTTGCAAAGTAAAGTTTAAAGATGAACCAACTCTTAAAAGAATCACCTAAATTCACTTCACTCAAAGTATTATAAATTCACTTCAGGAGTTTTACAAAATGCATGGCATTACTTATGCATAACTGCATATTACTTCTTTAAACATTAGTCCTTACCGGACCAATGATGTCGATTTCAGATATTGGATCTTCTATTGTCTTGAATACCATGAGTGCATAATTTTGCAATCACATGAGGCAAGTTCACACTTGCTCATGTCCTTTGATTATTTTCTATCAACTATTTTGCAAATCCAGAGTTAATCACCTGCATTTCACAAAATGTCATAAAACACTATTTTGATAATAATGTGAACTATTGATTACTGATCCAGTGTGATCAGCTAATCTATTAAGTCTGGCAGTTGGAATACCACTACATAGGAATATATCATCTAGGACTTAACAACCAATGTCGCTAGTGATTCTTGCACCGTATATCACGCGTTAACCATGAGATTTGGAATGGGTCGAAGAGGTCGGTTGTATCTTCTTCCTCTCGCATGTAGTCGCATGCATGGGTCATGGATGTTATCCTTATAGCATGCATTAATTGGTAATTCGTAGAGGATATGCAGCATATGGGTGGGAACCCTCAACGTCCCACAATAGTTCTAGCATCTGAACGGTCTGTACTAACCATTGCCGTAATTCAAATGAGGGCATGGCGTACACCAAGGAGACATGTGAGGTCGTGAAGAGGGCAGTGATTGGCTTGGAACATATACTAGGCCCCACATCACGGAATGTGGACGGGAATAAGATGCCCGGTTATGCAACAAAGATTTGATATCTCATGGGTAAAGCAACGCACCTCTGCAGAGTGTAAGAACTATAACTTGTTACTCCCTGTTTCAGGAAGGAGCTACGAACGCGGCAGGAAAGGAACTCCACGATAGTTCTGGTAATCCTGTGAAGGTTGCAGACATAGTTTTTCAGAATAAAAGCAACCTTTGAAGAAATGTTTATGAAAACATGCATCACCTACAACCTATGGTATGTGGCTGTAGTTAGTGCATCAAACATTCATTTCTAGTGAACTTGCTGAGTACGCTCGTACTCAACGTATCTTCTTAACCCTTGCTAGATTCTGAATCCAACACATAAGATGTCTACATCAACTTTTGCTAAAGGGAATCTTCACCAAAAGCTCAATTTCTTCAATGAAGTCAAGGAAGTCAACATATACATCAATTAAAGTGAAGACGAAGTTGCTGTTTAAATAGGAATATGATCTCTAGCCATAGAACCTACTTCTGTAGAGTATTGCAATAGAAGCAAATGCAAGCCAATTAGTTTAGATACTAGTCTTATTCATATAATAGATGTGAATTATTATTTTTGGTTTTTCTTTGAAAGAATTTTCTTTCTCTCTCTGTAACCTAGAGTGTTCTCTAGATCTTTTGTAAAGAGTCGAGTTGTAACATATACTCATGTCTTGGACCTGCTATGTTTCTGTTGTACCACTCTAAGGGATGTAATACTAGTGAACGGTGTTTCATTGGTGTTATGTCAAAGACTATAGTGTACTACATCATGCAGTGGTATCTATGATCCGGCTGTGCCGCTGGAAATCTCCATAATGGTCCGACTATACCTCCGGTAGCCGCTCACAGATAATCTAGACACCAAAATTGTGGGGCCTAAGGGTGCCCACCCATATGTTTAATCCACGCAAGGAATTACAGCGTCATGTTAAGGTCGTCTTGCCTACATACAAAAGTAATAAGATCCAGCTGACTTCTTTGTCCCATTCCAATTCTCATGGTTAACGTGTGATATACGACGCAAGAATCACTGGCGACATTGGTTATTAAGTCCTAGATAATATGTTCCTTTACCACCGGAACTTCTATAGTAGGTTATTACCTCTTGGTAAATAACCTATAAGCATATTATTATGAAAATAGTGTTTTCTGACCTTTTTTGATATGCAGGTGATGACAACACTGGATTTGCAAAATATTTGATAGAAAATATCCAAAGGACATGAGCAAGTGCGAACTTTCCTTTCTGTGATTGCAAGATTATGCATTCACGGTCTTTGAGACAATAAAAGATCCAATATCCTAAAACAACATCATTGGTCCGGTAAGGACTAATGTTTAAAGAAGCAAAATGTTATTATGCATAAGTAATGTTATGCATTTTGTAAAATTGCCAAAATTATACCCTGATATTATAAGTGAGGTGAAATTAGGTGATTCTTTTAAGATTTGGTTTATCTTCAACTATACTTCACAAGCAAATAAATATATAAGGATCTTAAGTCTTAGCATATAGGATATAAAAGTAGATTACAATAACAATAATCAAAGATTGGGTTAATTGCCATTCAGGAACTATGATGAAAGTACATGTGTTGGGTTGTTAAGAGTTGAAGAACTTATTATGAGATTGTTGTTTGAAGTGGCAAAAAGAATAACATTTGAAGAAATTAGTGTTTAGGTTAGATTAATCAATCTTGAAGGTTCCTAGGGTTTACATTAGGGTTTTTTGACAAATTTTACTTTAGAGTTTTTGATGGTTACAAATGATGTTGAGTTATTATACTTCAATTGGTTGTATAATTGACAAAAGTTAACTATAAAAACATGAATAAACTTCAATAAAATGTTTATGATTGTTTAGACCAAAGTTAACTATAAAACTAGAAGTGAACCTTAAGGTATAAGGTGTTTAGAACATTATCAGGTTTTGGAATTTTGACAAGTATAATTATGAATGTGGGATCGTTCACTTTCTATGAATTATGAGTTTAATATTTGATGTGTTATTATGAAAATAACATGCAAATTATTAATGAGAGCATTATTAGATGATCTTAGTAATTTGTTAGGATTTGAAGTCATGTTAATAGTGGTTAAGAAATAAAGATTATTCACCATATTATATATGAGTGATACACAATATTTATTTAAAAGGGGATTTTAATTTGAATTTAAGATTTTAAAAGAGTATTTTAAAGTTAATAGTTATACTTAAGCTTGATTATGAATCCAAGTTATTGTTTTGGAATTAGTACTTAGATATAAAATATTTAAGGTTTTATATAAAATTGTGATTATTTCTTACCTAAGATTTTTTTTAAGAATTTATAAAATAGGTAATAGATAAGGATTTATTATGTTTTGTTGATTACATGGTGCTGGATTGGTGAACTAGCGGTGTGGTGCTCGACCGCGACACTCTCCCCGTGCTACTGCAGCTGTTGGTACGTCTTGGCGCGGTGCAGCGCGATGGCGCTCCACGTGCCACCATGCCGTCGTGTGATACGCCCAATTTGAATCACCATTCTATATAATAATTTACCTCTATTCATTGATATGTGTCTTATTATGAGGTATTACTTATGGCTTTTCATCTGTTTATGCATGTTGGATGATTCTTGGAGGATCGACTACCAGAGTCTGGATTCTGATGGAAAAGAAGGAGTTTCGATGCAATTTCGCAAAGATCAGAAAAATACCAATAAAATATGGAAACATATTATTTTACCAGAAGACGAAGGAAGCCACAAGGAGAGACGAACTGGGGCCTCAGGAGGCCCACACCCCCCTAGGCGCGGGCCCACCTAACCCCGCGCCTAGGGCAGGTGTATCCCACCTGCCCGGCCTCCGACTCCGCCCCTTCGCCTATATCTTCCCTTAGAAACCCTAAGGCTCGGGGAGAGACCACAGATAGATTTCCACCGCCTCTGGGGGGCGGAAAACACCGAGAGAGAAAGATCTCTCCGGCAGACAGATTTCTGCCAGGGGAATTCCTTCCCGGAAAGGGGAGACCGTCGCCATCAACACCGTCATAAAGCTAGGCTTCATCGGGATCATCATCATCCACACCATCATCTCCACCAGCACCATCATCACCACTCCATCCCGCTGTAACAATTGTGTTGGATATTGCTTTAGTTCTTACTAGAAACTTTCCCGGTGTTAATTACTATTGTAGTTGATGCTTGTGAGTGGAACCATTGGATTATTGTTTATGTTCAGATTGTTATCCATTATCATATCATCTTTGATCTTGATCCATATGATGTCTTGTGAGTAGTTCGTCTAGTTCTTGAGGACATGGGAGAAGTCATGTTGTTAGTAGTGGATTTGTGTTGAGTTATTATTCGATGGTTTAGGATTTAAGTTGCGGTGATATTCTTCTAGTGGTGTCATGTGAACGTCGACTACATGATACTTCACCATTTATGGGCCTAGGGGAATGCATTGTGTATTTGGCTACTAATCACGGGGTTGCCAGAGTGAAAGAAACCTGAACCCTCGTTAGGACACCTTTGCACAAGGGAGCGCAGGATCTCAGAGTTTAAGGCTGTGGTTAGATTTATATCTTAATTACTTTCCTGTAGTTACGGATGTTTGCAGGGGGTTTAATCACAAGTATGCATTAGTACTAGGAAGGGCGATATGTTAGCACAGGTTCACCCACACAACACTTACAAACACCATAGAAGAGTACTCAGCTATTTGAAGCGAAAGCACTTGACAGAATTCCCATGTGTCCTTGAGAACGTTTGGTCCTTATAAGTATTTGAGTGTGGATTTGCTGCCCAGGGGGATAGCTGTCCCCCTTTCATCCATCATTCCCTTGTGCCTAGAGATATGTGCTAGCATGTAACCACAAAGCGATATCAAACCAATAAGTGACCGGTAATGAGTGATTAGAGCTCATGTGTTGCAAGTAATGTGTCAATATGGCTGCTTGCAGGCAACATGACAAATCTATAGAGAACAAAAATGATAACAGTGTCTACTCGGATGTGTCAGCATAGCCTCATGTCTTGTAATTTACCAGGACTTTGAACATGCTTATCTACACTTACTTTAGCATTAGTCAAAGTGGTTTAGCCAACATGGCATCAAGGCAACAACATAAATACAAATATCAATTCCCAACATGCATGTACATGGTATGTATAGTATACTAACATGAAGACAAAGGAGCACATTTTAATAAAAAGTGGACGCAATGCATGTGCACTATGTGTCCTGTGTTACTAGGATGTACCTAGACAAAAGAATCTTATAAAGAACAAAACCTATGTATAATAATCCACTAAGTAGATAGGAACAAATCTCGAAATATCTTATCGTATGATGGACAAGAGGGGGGCAACTATCCCCCTTGGCAGCACAATATTTCCCTAAGTATTTCCACCGGCTTGTCCTTTGCTAAGAAAGGATTGGGCCACTTTCTCCGTTTGTTTGTTACTTGCTCCTTGTTTTGTTGCCTTGTCAGAAAACCACTAAAAATCCGTTTGTTAAGTATTCATAGGGATTTCCTGCTTCATACCACTGTTCAGCACCTTCTGCTCCTCGTTGGGATCGACACTCCTATTTATCAAAAGTACAACGATACACCCCCTATACTTGTGGGTCATCAAGACTATTTTCTGGCGCCGTTACCGTGGAGTGAAGTGCTATTGAAGAGTGGAACTGGTAAGGGAAACTTTCACTATGAGTATTGCTCTTGCTACTGCTAGTTACTTTGTTTCCAATATGGATAACCCACTTGTTTTTCTATTTGGGAAAACTACTACCACTGCTAGGGTAGTAGATGAACCACCTCCTGTTGAGATAGATCCTTTTAAGATACCTACAAGTATTGTTAATCATGTTATGGATAAATATTATTTTGGGGATGGATACGTCCATCCCGGTGATCACTTGCTTTTATCCATGAATTATGCGGGTTGTTTAAGTGTGCAGGTATCACAACTGAACAGGTGAAGAAGAAGTTACTCTCCATATCCTTGAAAGGGAGAGCTGAAGAATGGTATAAGCTACTGAATAATGGACAATCCATGGAATGGGAGGAGATGTCATCTCTCTTTTACTCTAAATTTTATCCTCCCAGTGAGATTCACAAGGATAGAAATCTTATATATAAATTTTGGCCTCTTGATGGAGAGATTACAGCTCAAGCCTGGGGGAGATTGAAGTTACTAATGGTTAAATGTCCTTTTCATGAACTCCCTAACAATATTATTCTCAATAACTTTTATGCTAGGCTTTCTCTTCATGATAAAGATTTACTAGATGCTTCTTGTGCTGGATCATTCACACGTATGAAGGAAGAAGCTAAATGGGATCTACTAGACCATATTCAAGAGAACACTAAAGCTTGGGAGAATGACAAAGGAAGAAAGTCAGGTATAAACTATGATTATGAATGCATTAAATCCTTTATGGGAGATGATAGCTTTTGTGATATTAGTAATGAGTTTGGTCTTGATTCCCAAAGTATTGCCAACTGTTTTAAGGCCTTTGCCTCTTACATAGAAAATCCCAAGAAGAAGTGGAATAAGTACCATGCTCCTTATAAAGATGTTGTTAGTCATGCTCCAGTTAGAAGTACTCAAGTTTGTACTACTAATCATATTGTGCCTGAACCTCATGTTGAGAAAATGCCTTTCCCAGCTAAGGTAAAGGAGTATTCTATGATTATTAGTGAAAATAACAAAGGTACAATGAAAACTGTGGATCCTGGTAAGCATTTGAATGATGAACCTATGGTAGCTATTGTGAAAGACACTATCACTAGAAATATAGAGGATGAGCACATTGTCTTCTGTGAAGACGCTTCTAATATTATCTCTCATCCTAGTAAGGCTAGAAAAGCTAGTGTTCCGGTGCTTTCTGTTAAAATTGGTGATCATTGCTACTATGGTTTATGTGATATTGGTGCTAGATCTAGTGCTATTCCTTATGAGATTTATAGGGAAATTATGCATGAGATTGGTCCTTGTGATCTTGAGGACATTGATGTGGTTATTCACCTTGCTAATAAGAAGACCATTTGTCCCATTGGCATTGTAAGAGATGTGGAGGTTCTTTGTGGTAAGATTAAGTATCTTGCTGACTTTCTAGTGCTTAATTCAGTAGCTAGCAAAACTTGTCCTATCATTTTTGGTAGAACTTTCTTGAACACTTGTGGAGCTATTATTGATTGTAAGAAGGAAAAAGTTTTAACTATGTTTGATGGAGATTCTTATGAGTTTCACTTTTCCAAATTTTCTAAAGATCCTTGTGAAAATAGCTTGCCTAATAAAGATTTCAGAATGGAACAACTTGCTTCTATTGATCCAGTCTATGACCTTGGACCTCTTTTTGGTGACTGTAAGTATGCTTATTATGATGATAAATTTGTTTCCAGTGACAGTTATATTGTCAACTTTATTCAAAGTGCTACTGAAAGTTATTATGCGAGAGGGAAACACGGTTTTATGCATCCCAATAATGTTAAGTTTCCCCGTTTTATGTTGAAAGCTTTAAAGTTGCATCTATTTTGTCTTCCTATGATAGTGGATTTTTGTTTCAATAATTCATTTTCTCATGATACCCCCATGCATAGGAAGTGGGTTAGGATCAAGTGTGTTGGTTATTTGCTTCTTGATGCTCTCTTTCACTTTAGATATATATTTCCTTTGTGAGCATCTTTGGAAGTTTCAAGCCTAACTTAAAGGCATTAAAGAAAAGTACTTGTTGGGAGATAACCCAAGAGTTTTGTCGAGTCTTGGAAGTTATTACCTCTATAATAACCTCTCCTTATCCTTTTTGTTTTGGTTTTTGTGTCAAGTTCAACTACTTTTGTGAAGTAGAGGAGTTGTGAAAAGTAGTTGTCCTGGGAAAGATTTTTTTGATGTATTGTAAAAATTCTTGAGGAATCTAAGTACTTTGTATGGAGCTGCATTTTTCTGAGCTTGTTCTCCAAGTTGTTACCCAACTTTCATCAGTTCTGCACTTTTTTATTTGGCCAACAGAAGGTCTTCGGAAAAATCAATCTTTACCTGCTGGTCTGTTTTGACAGATTTCTGCCGTCATTTGCATTTGCCTCTTATTGAAGCTTTTGTTTTCATGGGTTTTCAGTTTAAGTGTGTACCAAAAGTTTATTGTTTTTGCTTAAACTAATGTTGTCTTTGAGTTTGTGCAAGGGTTTTGTAAAAAGGAAATTCTTAGGAGAAAGTGAGAAGGAATTTGCAGAGTTCGTCTTTGAATAGGTAAAAGTGGTGAAAACAGAAGGTTCGTGAAACCCCAATCTTTTTATATTTTTGATGTTTTAATACATAAGGGAAGTTACGAGACGAAACTAAAGAGGAAATGGAGCCCGGGGTGGACAAACCCACCCCAGGCGCGGGCCTAGCCTGGCCGCGCCTGAGGGGGGTGTCTCCCCCTCGAACTCCATCTCCGCCTTGTTTCCGTGTCAAAACCTTCCTTATGCATTTAAACTTCGTAATATATAACCCCCCGGATCCCCCGAGGTTCGTGCATCATGTTCTCATCGTATTTTCATTTCGATCTGTTTCTGTTAGGAAATCTTCTCAAGTTTAGAGCACTATGGCCTCCGCCAACGACAAAGGCAAGGAGCCCGAGAAAGAAGAACCTCAAGTCCCCAAGGAGGGGGAGATTTTGGTAGGTTATGAAGGAGACAGGGAGGAGGACAAGCAACCGGACACCCGCGCTACCGTCGCAAGCATTGATTTGGTGGCACAACCTACCCAGCTTAGTAGGACAGCACGAATGTCTACAGGAGGGAGAACTCCGCGTCATATCCTCGCTCCGCGCACACTTCCTCCTAGTACCCCTTGTTCTAACCGTCCAGGGAAGAAACACTCTAATTTGGAAGAATGGAGAAAGGATAACAAGGACTGGGATCCTCGGTCCGAGTTGATCATGGGGTGCATTTAGCATAATTCTGAGTTAATTCGTACTCTATCCTTCGATATGGAGGATTTGAAGAAACTTATTGAGGAGCTTATGAAGAGAACACCACCACCACCGAAGGAGTAATTCGTCATCAGGTTTGGCATCCCCTTGGCTTTTTCAAAGCTTGGGGGAGTGTCGCGGTATCACCACCTTTATCTTTTATCTTTTACATTTTTAGTGGATTCATATCTGTGGTAGAGAGGTTATCTTATAGTTTGGTTTGCATGTGTAAGTATCTCTCCTTTAGTTAATTATCTATGTATCCCTTGGTGTGAGTGCCTTTATTAAATATTAATGAGAAGTCTCATATTTTATTTTTTGCACTTCTTATTTTAGTTTGCAATCTCTATTATATGATGGATCTTGTTGATCAGTATTGGCACGACTTTGGGATCATCAAGTGGATCTAAATTGGTTTTGGCCAACCGAGTTCTGGTCAGTGGCATTAGTTTGAAAGAAAAAGAAAGAAAGAAAGAAAAAGCTTACAGGTATTTGGTATCATTTGTTTTCTTTCTTGTTGGCTCATAAGCTTGCTATTCTTTGTTTAAGATCTTTTGTGTCCTCAAGGAAGATTGCATGTTTGGCTTTGTTAATTGTATGTTTGCTTGTTTCTTTCAACTCTCTTGCTTGCTACCTAGCCTTGCTAGCCAAAAACCTGTTTTGAGAAGGCATACTTCTCATGTTTCCAAAATCCTTCGAACCTAAAACTTTGGCCATTTGTGTCCACCAAATCTACCTAGTAGCTTTTTATATTCCAAGCAAATTCTCAAGCTTCATCCACCTTTCGAATTAAAAAGTATTTTGTTATGATAAAACTAGTTATTAAAGCTCTCGCGAACTTGATGGCACACCTTATTTACTTGCCCCTAATAGACTTGAACTATTGTGAACATCGAAGTTGTATATGCTTGCATCTATACATTAGAATTATCAGAATCGTGCTGTCACGGGGAACTTTTTCAACATTGCACTTGTACTCTGTACATAGTTGATATCGTGCTCTTTTGTCTATGGATGTCAACGGTGTGAAATAAATAGGGAACTTGTAAGTCCATGGAGTATGTATCCTGTGTTAGAGAAACGCCCGGGCCGCTAGCCTAAGCCATGCCTAATCATGGTGGAAACTTGCAGCATTACCATAGTGAGTCATCTATGAAGCATCCTCAATAAAAAGCTATACATATGGTAAATAAAAAGATCGCTGAGATGCTCATTGTCTGCTTGACTTGTCACTTTGGTTATGGGAAATCTCTTGTACCATGTGCAAGGGGTACCCCGTTGGCGGTTCTCAATGATATGCAAATACTTACAATGAAAAGAACTTACCTGGGCCCAAAGTTGAGTATGCATGAGGAGTGGCCCTCATATTCAAGGGACATGAGATTGCCAACTTATATTTCATCAAGCATATACTCCATCTTTGTTCACTTTAACCTTAATCATCTCAAGATTCTTATGATAGGGGCAATGAGGGCTCAAAGCTAGTAAGTACCATAATCTTTTGGAAGCTATTTATGACTTGTAATCCCTGCTACCCTCTAAGAAGGGACCTTTCTCCTAGTTACCATTTGAGTTAGTAAACCTACTTCCTCTCTATCTCCAGCAAGCTTTTGAGTTGTTGTGTTTCAAGCATTCATATGGTGATTTATTCAATCATGTTCTTCATATTCCTTGTTTGCACAAAACTCTTATTTATTGAGTATTACTTTGAAAGCCTTCACTTGTGAAAAAACCTTTTTAAGCAAAGAGTGTTCTTGTTTTGAAACTTCTACAAAAAGCTTTTTGTGAAACTGTTTGCCAGGTGTTCTCTAACCAAGAACAAGTTTGCCAATTCCAATTATGATTTATCTTTATGCATCTCTATTGTGACTGTTGTACTTGGTTGCAAGCTAAGTTATATAATGGTGAGTTGCTCTCTTCTATGAGTTGTGCAATGGTAAGTGTGATGCTTCTTGTTCGTATTCTTTTATCAACACTTCACTCCATAAACATGTGGAAATGTTTACTAAGATCAGTATTCACTTGGGGACAAGCGAAGTCTAAGCTTGGGGGAGTTGATACGCCCAATTTGCATCACCATTCTATATCATAATTTACCTCTATTCATTGATATTTATCTTATTATAAGGTATTACTTATGGCTTTTCATCTATTTATGCATGTTGGATGATTCTTGGAGGATGGACTGCCGGAGTCTAGATTTTGATGGAATAGAAGGTGTTTCAGTGCAATTTCACGAAGATCAAAAAAATACCAGAAAAATATGGAAACATATTATTTTACCAGAAGACGAAGGAAGCCAGAAGGAGGGACGAAGTGGGGCCTCAGGGGGCCCACACCCCCTAGGCACTGGCCCACCTGACCCCGCGCCTAGGGAAGTGTGGCCCACCTGCCCGCCTCCGAATCCGCCCCTTCGCCTATATCTTCCCTTCGAAACCTTAAGGCTCGGGGAGCGACCACAGATAGATTTCTGTCGCCTCTAGGGGGCGGAAAACACCGAGAGAGAAAGATCTCTCTGGCAGACAGATTTCTGCCGGGGAAATTCCTTCCCGGAGAGGGGAGACCATCGCCATCAACACCGTCATCAAGCCAGGCTTCATCAGGATCATCATCATCCACACCATCATCTCCACCAGCACCATCATCACCACTCCATCCCGCTGTAACAATTGTGTTGGATATTGCTTTAGTTCTTAGGGGAAACTTTCCCGGTATTGATTACTATTGTAGTTAATGCTTGTGAGTGGAACCATTGGATTATTATTTATGTTCAGATTGTTATCCATTATCATATCATCTTTGATCTTGATCCATATGATGTGTTGTGAGTAGTCCGTTTAGTTCTTGAGGACATGGGAGAATTCATGTTGTTAGTAGTGAATCTATGATGAGTTATTATTCAATGGTTTAGTATTTAAGTTGTGGTGCTATTCTTCTAGTGGTGTCATGTGAACGTCGACTACATGATACTTCACCATTTATGGTCCTAGGGGAATGCATTGTGTATTTGGATACTAATCGCGGGGTTGCCAGAGTGACAGAAACCTGAACCCTCGTTAGGACACCTTTGCACAAGGGAGCGCAGGATCTCAGAGTTTAAGGTTGTGGTTAGATTTATATATTAATTACTTTCATGTAGTTACGGATGTTTGCAGAGGGTTTAATCACAAGTATGTATTAGTCCTAGGAAGGGCGGTATGTTAGCACAGGTTCACCCACACAACACTTACAAACACCATACAAGAGTACTCAGCTATTTGAAGCGAAAACACTTGACAGAATTCCCATGTGTCCTCGAGAATGTTTGGTCCTTATAAGTATTTCCACCGACTTGTCCTTTGCTAAGAAAGGATTGGGCCACTTGCTCCGTTTGTTTGTTACTTATGTTACTTGCTCCTTGTTTTATTGCCTTGTCATAAAACCACTAAAAATACGTTTGTTAAGTATTCACAGGGATTTCCTGCTCCATACCACTGTTCAGCACCTTCTGCTCCTTGTTGTGATCGACACTCCTATTTATCGGAAGTGCTACGATACACCCCCTATACTTGTGGGTCATCACCGTGTTGTGCGCCACGTCTCTACCATCACCACTGCTACTGCTTCTTCGGCGAGCTTGGACTTGTCTCAGGTAGGTACCCCTTCTTCCCTCTCTACTCTTTTTATTTTCCCCTTTCTACTGGAAACCCTAGAATCCCTGTAACATCCACTGATGCTTGGTCTATTCATGTTGTCTAATTTTTTCCTAGGTGTTGGCGGGATGGCAGGGGTACCTGCAACCCCAACGACCTTGATCTATTTCCATTGGACTTCTTATTGGGGTGGTGTGGTTAATGGTGTTGTTTTAGTGCTGCAGCCGATGGGACAATGATGTTGTCGTCACCTCAACCTCATAGACGTGCTACTACACGCCTTCGTCACGCCTATGCTCCAGGTGCTCGTCACCCTTGGTGAGTTCCAATTTCCTCGTGATCAACCTTCGTGTTGATGGCTCTGATTCATAGTTGTGCTATGGTTGTGTGCTGCTGATCTATTGCTAGCTGAGGTTCCTTAATTTGGATAAGTGAGTCCCCTGGTGGTACTGATTTGGTTAGTGGTTCATCTTCTAGTGTTGGTGATTGGGTTTATAGCCCTTATGGATCCATTTTCTACAAGTGTTGTGACATTGAGGATATACTACTAGTGATGCTTTGTTAGATCTGATGCCTCAACTTAGATGATTAAATCATTCTCGGCCAAAGTATTAAATCTGTAAAATGAACCTGTGATGTTCTGTATTTGGTGGTTAGTGAAATTATACTCTAATGATGATTAATATCATGTATCAGCAGTTTAATTGCTGGAAATTACATGATTTCTAGTTGTTTAACTAGAAAGATGATTTTAAATGGTTATCCATTTCTGATAGATCAATGATGTGTAAATGTGTCTTTGAATTCAGTTGAGGTATGAACTTTGGTTATAGTGCCATACCCTACTGGTTATGGTTAATAGTTGGATGGTTAACTACAGACATGAAAGTGAGTCTGTCAGGATTTTGGAGATAAATATGTGAGTGAAAGTGGATGCACTTGCAATTAGTGATAATAGTAGTATATTGAATGATTTCTAGCTAATTAGCTAGAACGATGATTTATATAATTTCTTAAGGCTTGCAGATAACTTGGTGTGATGCTTGGCCTTTTGCATATCTGATCTATGGTAGCTTTGATTATTAAGATTTTACTTGTGCCATTTAAAATTAGTGGCTTCTACTATTTGGAATATTCCACTGTGGTGCCTCATTAGAGTGTGCAGAGTGGTGATCCCATGATGGTATGATCTACTGCTTTTGCCCTGTCAATGATGCAAAAGACTAAGGCACTAATATTCATAAGAAGAGATACTTGCTTGGTTGCCTTCTAGCTCTTTATGACGAATTCGCATATCACCTCTATGCAATTCTGAGAGATAAACTATTCTCCTAACTCTCCTAGACAGATTATAGTTGCAAAGTAGTTGAATAGATATTGATTTGCAACAACCCCCTTTATCCCCTTATTTCTAATGGTGAAATAAAACAAGAATATATACTATGCATGATTAGTGGTATAGCAACCTATTGTTGTTGTTATTGTTGCTCCTGAAGCTTGACTATATCTCAAAATAGGATTTCGCCCTGCTTTATAGAATAAAGCCACATCGTCCGAACAGATACAAGGTGGAGGGGAGGCCCCTTATACAAAGTAGATCAGAATAAACAGGAAAACATGTAAAACCTAAACTTGCCACCGGAGACAAAGGGCCGAGACTGGGATGAACCGGGGCTCCACGACGACGCCCTCAAGAGGGTAACGACGCACCGCGCCGCCACCGCCGAGACCAACGGTCAAGGGTTTTCACCTGGAGCCCTGAAGCGAGGAAGGTAGCCGCATCGGTGCTCCCAAGAGGGTAACGTTGCCCGCAGGCATCGCCGCCGATGGTGCCGAAGCACTGAGCTTTCGCCCGGAAAAACCTTTGTACCGCTCCCCGTCTTCCGCCATGCCCGTTGTCCCCAAGTTAGGCCTCCAGCACACGATCTGGGAGCTGTCGAAGCCGAAGCGCCGCCAACACCAAAGCCTCCCGACGCCCTCTCCTTGTCACCCACATGACCGAAGAGAGAACCACCACCGTCGTTGCGTCGCTTGCCGAAGAGTCGCCCGTGCAGTCCACCTTCCGGGATCGCCGCCCCAGCGTCCACGAGCTCGAGCCAAGTCTCCAACCAACACCATATCGCACCGCCGCTGAGAAAGACGGGGAAGAACAAGCATAGACCTGCCGAAAACGAGCCACCCGACATCCTAGGAGAGGGGAACAACCCTCCATCACCCACAGTGATTGCCGTCCGGATGCAGCAGCAGTACCGACTAGGCCTAGATCAGGCCCGGCCAAGCCCAGATCGGGCCCTGTCGGTGCCTCCGTCGCGCTGCTGCAACCAGGCCGTCATCGCCGATGTCCTCCTATGCCATGTGCTTCTCTTCCAACGCTGCCGCCTTGCAAGCTAAGCTGTCGTGTCGCGCTGCCAGGGACTCCGCTGCGCTGCTGCAGTAGCTCCCGCCGCAGAGCCAGATGCGCCGCCGGTGGGAGGGGACGCTGCCACATCGCCCGGGGACAGCCCACAATAGAGGCGCCGCCCTGCCGGACGAGCTCGTCGCCACGCTAGTCTGCACCGCCGCCAGATGTCGCCGTCCGCGAGGGAGCACCAACGTCAGGTGATGGTGGGCCTGCCGCCGCCGGCACCGCGTGGTCTTTGTCGGGCGGTGCTCGCCGGCGGCGATAGGGGAGGGAGGGGGAGGGAGGGTGAGGAGGAGGTGGGCTAGGAAACTCCTCGGTCGCCCTCGCGGGGGCGACCCGAGACGTCCACGATATTTTCTCGTGCGTATCGGGAGTCCTGCCCTCAGCTTGACTATATCTTGTGGTTGCTTGTTGATCTTGTGAAACTGCTGATGTGGATATGCTCCCTTGGATATTGCTGATCTCCTCCAAGTAATTTTATTTGCTCCTTCTTGAGCTGTAGTGGATCTTGGCATCTTGATTCCTCCTCTTGATGTGGCTCATGAACATGTCCTGCCTTTCCCGATGCTTTTAGCACTAGATCTTGATCTAGCAATCCATGTAGCATTTGCTGGTAGTGCAGATGGATGGATCGGGTACAAAAAAGTGGTGTTTCTTGGTCCTGTGGCCTTCTCCACCTTGATCCAGCTGTTGGCTTGCTCCTGTCTTGACCTTGATCTACTCCTGGATGGCTTATCTAAGCAACCAGGGTGTTTGGTGATGATCTGGTGGTGCACTGTAATGTTTTTGGAGCTAAACTATGTAACTATGGGTGGTGATCTAAGAACGGTATGTTCTCATGGCGTGGGGATAGAAAGGATGGTGTGGCTGTGTAAGGTCTAATGATGTGCTGTTGAGAAACTAGTGTTGAGCTAGTTATCTTCGGTTGGCTTCTCCTAGTTTACTATTTGTTGTCCCTTCTCTCGTGTTGACAACACACTTTCATGCAGCTGTGTGTGAGCTACTTGTTGTGTCATGTGGATCAGATCAAGTACATGCTTGATATTTACTGATGTTTTACCTTTTTACCTTTTTATTCGGCTTTGGTGAAAACTTCCCCTAAGCCTGTGATGTTGTACTGAGACCACTAACCTGATAATAACAGATTGCTATGATCTGGTGAAACTTGCCCCTTCAAAATTATGCTCAGTGAGGAACATAAATAGTGCATTTCACTGTTAATTTCTGAGAGTCCTAAACTAAAATAACCCCCTCTTTTCCTTTACTATTAGTTTTCTTTTTTCCTTTGTTATTACAGGATCAGGATAAAGGAGGAAATCTTCAAGTCATGAATATTTAGTTTAGGCAATGTAGTTTAGGTTTTTAATTTAGATTTCTATTTGTTTTATTTTTATTCAATGTAATTCTTTTCTTTGAATATATGTAACGACAATGTAATACTGTCTATCCCTTTTAATAAGGTTAAATTCTTTCTCTTTTTGTAAAGTCAATTACTCTTTTATTTCATTTGTACTTGTAATTGTGAGGATAATGAATATTTTTTCTATAGTTAGAATAAAGTGCAATTTCTTATTTTATGTTCTCGAGTGTGTAACTATTATATGATATTTATTAATAAGAGTTAAATTCTTATTTATTTGTGGAAACTCTAGTATTCTTTATTCTTAATTGTATTTCATTTCTTCTAAGTATTTATATATTCTTTAATTAAATTTGTGAACTTTCTAAATTCAAATACATGTTTGAATAACTTCCCCCCTAAAAACAAAGAATTCTACAAAGGTCATGTTGAAATCTATCGCACCTGCTCCGATGTTCTCATCAATACAAGAGAGATCTCGATCCCTCTATAGCTCTTATAGTTTTGCACGAAACTTCTACGGATTTTCTTATGCATGAATGCAATGCACACACATTTGTCCTCACCATTTCTAGGTGCTAATCCTGGGATGTTACAGGGGTGGTGGTGATGTGACTGCTCTTGGTGCTCCAGTGGAAGGAGCCGAAGATGGGTGGCACTGCATCTACAACTCACTCAATAAAGCTTGTTTTGGGCTCTCTAGGTCGAGGTTGTGCGGTCAATTTTCTTCCTCTTTCAAGTCATTGAGGTGGTAGGAAGGAAGAGGAGCACCAATCTGTTGTCATCCTTTATAGACCACGACAATCTTCTGGAGCACATCGTTAGTGGCTCTCCGCTATCCATGGACTTATTGGCCACTAACTATTATGGCGGAATGTCGACTGAGCTCTAGTACCGGTAGCTGCACGATGCTAGCTCACCTGCAACCTCCTAGTTGTCGTGGCAATATGGAGGCCCTTTACCACCTTCGAAGAGGGGATCCTCGCCTATACCACCCCAAGTGGCATAGTTGTCGGATGTAGTGTCAGTACCTGTGCTGTAATGCTCAAATCGATCTTGGTGGAGGAGGACTTTTTTACAGGTAAATAAGGACTTCACTACAAATTGCATTTTTGTTTTGGGGTCTCGTGTGTAAAGTCTGAGCCTCTGAGGTCTATGATGCAATTGTTTTTTCTTTAGAGTCATGTAACTTGTACTCTCATCGCCAAAGAATTTTCGTTAGAGTCATGTAACTTGTACTCCCGCGGCCAAAGAATAATACAGTTTATGAGCCCTTTGGGGCCTTCTCCTATTTTAAAAAGAAGAAGTTTGGCGCATTATGTTTGGGCACGAGTCATCGAGAAAAACAATATTTTTTGTTTGGCACAGAGAGATCCAAAATTGTGAACACCGTCCAGGAAAACGAGATCGGTGGCGAAGGAGTTCTCCCAGGGTAACTGGATCCGATCGATTGCTAGGCTTCACAACCCCATCCAGCTGACTCAATACTTCGAAGTCTGGGACACCGTCTAGAACATTCAGCTCGACCCCCTCCTTCAAGATTCCATCAGGTGGACCCTGACCATCGACAGTGTTTACACTGCCAGCTCGGCCTACCACGCTTAGTTCAATGGATGCTTCCCCAAATTCAAGGCGCAAAAAATTTGGTCTGCCCACGCTGAGCCGAAATGCAAACTCTTCTCCTGGCTGGCCCTCCACGGGAAGCTCCTCACTGCCGACATGTTGACCACCAGAGGATGGCCCAATGACCCTACCTGCAATCTTTGTGGCTCGGCCCCTGAAACGGCTCTACATCTCTGCAAAGACTGCCCCTTCACGACTGCGGTGTGGACTACAACTCAATCATGGGATAATGATGCCACCGGAAGTCACGGACAATCCTTCCCCTCCTTCTCCGAGTGGTGGGACGACCTGATTGAGGGAAAACCTAAAACCGAGCAAAACCGCCTTAGCGGTCGCAAGCTGTATGTGATGTGGAGTGCATGGAAAAAGCGCAATAGATGAATCTTCACGGGTCGGCGAATGACCTACGTCGAGGTGGCTTCGATTGCTAGAGACGACATTCACCAACGTTTGGCGGCCTATGTGTCGGAGGGCAGACTATCCCAGCTGAACCTCATTAGTTTCTTTCCCATTTTGGGCTGGAGGTTGCGGTGGTTTTGGCACATTTACACTTTAAATCTAAAATGTGCCCCTCTATATTGTGACTTTTTATTTTTCCTTCTAATAGAAAAACAGAGCTCCTCACGGAGAATAAGAAAAGTTGAGGAAGAGTGTGTACGGCCAAGCGAGCGGCAATGGAGGTGCAAATAGTGGACAACGGAAGGGGCCGCAGTGCGAAATCCCAGTTGGCTTACGAGGTACGCTTCCCCCTCTCTCTCTTCTCTTCCCTCCTGTACGGTTTGAGAGAGGTTCAGATAGATATAGAGAGTGGTTCATCCCACTCATCTCATCTGTGCGTGCGTGAGTGCGCAGAGAGAGAGAGAGGCGCAGTGGGGGAGGGGGTGGTTGAGGAATGCAGGTTCATCTCGCTAGGGTTTCGCTCACGCCGCCGCGGCACCCGATTACCATGATCGGCGGCGCCGACGTGAACGACGCGGAGGACGTCCGACCTTCCACCCGCACCACCACCCCGCCTTCACCGGCGCCACCGATCGCGCCCCCTTCGCCTGCTCAGCCGACCAGCCTCGGGAGGAGGCTGCTCGGCTCTATCCGCGCTCTCGCCTCTCACCCCGCGCCTCCACCCGCCGCTGCCGCCGCCCCCAAGGTCGGCCTCGGCTTGCTGCTCCACCTGATGCCCGACCATCCTCGCCTCCATCCAACCCCGCCCGCGTCTCTGTCTGTGTCTGCTTGCGAGGAGGGTGAGGACGGAAACGCTGCTGCGGCACCGCCTCACGCCGCCGCCTCGCCGGTGAACCGATACAGGCTCGCTGACGCTGCTCCCACGTCGGCTCTGACCAACAGCAGGCAGTGGACCTCCAAGAGGGCGCCCCATCTCCTCCAGCACCTTAGGCCGGCAGCGGACGTTGCCGTGCGAGAAGACCAGGAGGCTGGCCTGGCCCTGGTGGATGGGCATGGGCAGGACGACCAATTCTGTGCAAGTGGCCACCTTGTGGGAGACAAGGAAAGTGTGGGGGAGCAGCAAGGAGCAGTCCAAGGACAAGGTACAGCATTGGTCAAGGATGTTGCTGCTGCTGGGGATGATCAAGAAGAGAAGGCGTGCACCGGTGATCAGCTGAGACCTGGCAGGGATGGTGATCAGGAGCGAGATGCCATCCACCCGAGGGATGGATCCACGTCTTGTGGCATTGCTGCTGAGGATGATCAAGAGAAGGTGGAGGGGCGCGCTACCGATGAGCTGGGATCAGCAGAGAATGATGAGGATGACGATGCCGTGGAAGATCAGGAAGCGGTGGAGCGAGGTGTGGATGCCAGAGAGGGCGAAGGCGCAGTTGGAGCTGCTATTGATGATCAAGAAGAGAAGACAGTGCAGCAATGTGACACTCGTGAACTGGGAACAGCTGAGAATGAGGGTGATGATGCCGAGGGTAATGACCAGGAGGCCGCGGAGCAAGGTGTAATTGACACAGCCATGGATGATTACAGTGCTGTCAAAGATCACGAGGTGGTGGGGCAAAGTGTCATCGCTGGAATTGAAATGCACTCTACCATACATGTCCAGGATCAACACAAGCGAGCGGACGCCACGGTTTTATCTTCTGAGGCAGTTTCAGCCGCGGTTAATGGCAGTGACAGGCGTATAGGGAAGCAGGAGAAGGTTAAGCTGCCATATCCACAAAGGCCTGGGAAACTAAACTGCCCCTTTTACATGGCAAAAGGGAGCTGCTCAAACGGGCTCTCATGCCACTTCCATCACCCACCGGTAAAATCTACAATCATTTCATATACTCTCTCCGTCCCAAAATAGATTTCTTAGATTTGTCAAAATTTGGATGAACCGTTATACTAAATAGTGTCTAGATTCATCCAAATTTTAACAAATCTGAGACATCTATTTTGGGACGGAGGGAGTACTATTCTTTATTTTTTTTAAAGAAAGCACTGTTTGTTTATTTACTTAGTAGAATCCTGCAGTTTTACTTAGAACAATAGGTTGTGTAAATTATTCCTGTCATACCTGTGCCATCTGTCTTTCCGCTCGGTAGTTAGTCCTGTGATTTATATTTCAATACATTAAGCACACACCGCCCTGTATGCTTGTTCTACATATATGATATGCTAGGAGAAAAGGCACGCTTTGCTGCGCTGGTAGAAAGATAAATGTGGAATCCGCTGACGATAAACAGAACTCTCGAGTCGACCAATAAATTTTAGAGAATAACAGAACATATAACTTCTGATTCCTGCAGAAATTGGAGATGGATACATCAATACACAGAGAAAATGTACACTGCTAACTTCTAAAGAGGCTAAATAATATAACATTTAGTATCAGTGAGCAAAAGTCTATGCTGAACCAACTTTCATGCATCTTCCATAGTTCCATTCTTCCTGCGTGTCACCCTTTACTGCAACGTGCAAGCAGAATGATCAGCACGTGAGTCTTTTTAGAACTTAACCCGTTGCAGGCAAAATGTAACACCTTTACACCTTCGAGATAACGTTAACACTAGTAGGTACTTTAGCAGCGAAATAACTCGTTATGTTAATTCAAATGACAATGCAGAGAATAAAATGGAACTTCTAATCCTAGATTATCATAAATAGCTCCTACTAACTATTTTTTCTGTTCTTTCAAGCAGCCAAGTCGTCCTTAAATCCACGTGCTGTCACGTAATCATGCATTAGCCAGCATGCTTGATATATACACATTACGTGTTTCCATATAATGTTTAGTTACTTTTAGTAAAGTACTACTAAATCCAAAAATAAAGTAGCCTAGCCTGCTTGAGCATGGGGTCCGAAAGAGTTATGTAATCTTGAAGAAGGTGATTCCTCCATTAGCAACTGTCATTCATGTCATACTAATTTGCAAGTCTGTGTACATTAAAATGAGACTACCTAGAAGGCTTGCTGATCCCAATGATATTGTTCAGTATTAGAAGGTGAGCCTTGTTGGTTGGTATGATATAGAGAAACTTTGATTGTTGCATAAACATGAGGAACAGACTCATACACAAATTCCTATCCATGGTGTCTAATGTGTAAAGGATCAATGTATACCTTCATCTTGTTCAGAAAGAATTGACCATTGTAGGAATTCCTCTCCTGGCTAGCTGTGAAGCAGAAAATAACTATCATATGTTTCCATAGCCTTTCTTTCAGCACAGCGAAAAATGTGAAGTAAATAGCAGGTTTCCCTAATGAGCACAAGCCTTGAGTTAGACCAGTCAAGTATATAAAACGTGACTATTTCGTATATACCAGGCAAGATTTCCGTAGGTACAGGAACATTAAAAAGAATCAGGGATTAGACTCCATGCTTTACTTTTGAACTTGTACATCAACTTGAAAGATCACACATATTTTCCAACATATAATATGTACTTAGGGATTAACATATCACAAATACTTCATGGAATCAGCAATCCATATGCCAGAGTCTTGGTTGTTTCTCGTTTTCTTTTTTCTGTCATTTTTTGGGTTTCCTTTGTTTCTGTTGGGTTTCATATCTAGCCTACCCTAACTTGCTTGGGAAAAATGTTTTGATGTTGTTGTTGTAAGATATCACAAATACTTTTAAAACTACAGAATAAATTGAAATGCTAACTTTGATTTGCAACTATTATGCATTATTTTTAAACTACAGGTCTTCCACTCCACATGTCTATCTTTTAGCAGAAAACTTTAACGTTCCATGTAAGGAGAGGGCTAAAAATCTTGATAGATAGATATTAATCTACTTTTTCCTACAGGACAGGGCCAAAATGAGCTTGTTAGAGCTTGCCACGCCTTCGGCGAAGATAGAATAACACAGAATTATGAAATTACAGACACCACATTCATAAAATGATTTTATGTCTCACACCAGATAAGTATTTCTTATCAAAGCGTTTATAATTCCAATGGGATGTAATTTATTTGGTTACACATGGGATAGTGGAAACAAAATAGCTCCCCAGCCGTATCATTGACACAGAGATTCTAGCAAATTATCCATGGGTAACAAGCACTAATAGGCAATAGGTTTCAGCATCACCAATGTTAACTTGTTTCTTTCATTTTTGAGAGACGGTCTTCCGTCAAGTCGTGCTTTCACTATATGACACATCCACCTTCTTGTTATATGTATACGGAAAATAAGAGGTTACCTTGTACTTGTACATTATGCACTACACAATCCTCCTATTGATTTAATTGCACCGGCATTACACCAGCACATGAATGCAACAGGATTGTGGTCAGGGGTTCATTGTCAGACATGGTCATGAAAAGAAATGCAACAAAAATCCATGAACCAAGTATATGTGCCTGATTTTTTCTGTATAAAGATGTCTGTCACACCCTTTCTAGTCTCAAATAAACAGGAGAGGATGTAGTAATTTAAAAAAATTATCTGCCCATAAATGTTGTGGACATTTGAAAGCCTGATTATACATATCATTTACTTGTCTGTTCATGAGATATTTAGTAATTGTTTCCTTCTTTTTGTTGATGTTGTCATTGCTACAGCTTAAAGCCAAGCCAGATGGTTCATGGTGTCCTTCAGAACAAGGAAATCACGGCGTTGCAGATACTCTGGAACTGAACGGCACTGGCCTCCACATACGAGAAGTATGCTTATGATCTCTTTTCATCTATTATAGTTGATTTATATTGGAAAATGCTGAAACTGAATTTTAGTCTAAATTTAATTTTCAGGGAGCAAAAAATTGCACCTATTATATGAGGAATGGTGCTTGCAGATATGGCAAACGTTGTTATTATAACCATCCAGAGCATGTCAGTGATGCTCAGTTCTATGCACCAACAGGGTGGGAGGATAGCACTTTGAAGAAATCTTCTGACCACCATACAATAGATGACACATCACAGTTGAAGAAATCTTCTGGCTATGTGACCTTGGATAACACATCATACTCAAAGATCACACTAGACCATATGCCCCAGCAACAGCAGTATCCTGAGAGACCTGGTCAGCCAGACTGCCGGTACTACCTGCAGTATGGGAAATGTAAATTTCTGTCTGCATGTATGTTTCACCATCCAAGAGATAGACTTCCAGTTGGATGGAATCCCTCAGGTCCAGCTCACTCTGATCAGATTGGACCTGTGCTACATGGTATGCCAGAATGCCCGTTCTATGTGAAATCTGGGAAGTGTCAATTTGGGTCAGCATGTGAATTTCGTCATCCCAAATATGTATGTTCAACTACAGAGGTATGTCTTTATCATCATTGATGTTCAAGTAAACACTATTGACTAAATCATAGCTAGTTTTCATTTGTTCCCTTTTTCCTGGATGATCCCTGTTGCATTTTTTAGCTTCATGTGTTTACGAGCGTTAATGTTTATGCAAAATAGGAACTCAATGACTTCCTTGTGTTCAGAATTCTTGTTCAGTTTGCAGTGATTATGTTACTATTGATGTGCCTGTGTGTACATGAGATGCTTTTGTTGTGCAATATACTACCTTCATGTATGAATGGAGTCTATTTTGATCCTTTTCTGTTCCTATTTACTAAAAAGTGCTCACTGGGAAGAAAATGAGTGTACTATCCATGGACTATGGATCTGCTAGGGATGCTAAAGAATTGGTTATCTGTGTAGTAGCAAACACTTTTTTATCTACAACCTCATGCAATGCTTTGACATTTTTTGGTATAGTGATCACGGTCTGGTTGAATATTGCTCACTTCTAAGAAGTAGACTAAGGTCATGTCACCCAATTGAAACAAGATAGATGCTCAATTGTTCTCCAAGTTTTTTTGTGATTATTTACATGTGGAGCTCATGGATCTTATGCTGTTTCAGGGAGCATTATGTCACAAAACTGACTTGGCAAATGATAATTTCACAAGGCCAGAGAATGTTGTGCAGAAACAAGAACAGACTATGTATCCTGAAAGGCCTGGTGAGCCTAGGTGTTTGGAGTACACAAGGCATGGCTCCTGTAGGTTTCAGATGAACTGCAAATACCACCATCCAGCAGACCGGCTCTCTTGGAAACGTGCTTAACAGTCATAAAGTTCAGAAGTACTAGTATGAATCAACTTACCACTGTCTTTAGAATGACATATACTGTTGCTTGTATGACTCGCCTTACCACTGAACTCGTCCACATCTACCGCTTGAGAGAAGCAGTAACATACTGTTTACCATGTGGATGCTACCAACTGCAAGGTACCTTGTGATCTCTTGAATAGTGACTTTCTTTCGGGGCAGTGATCTTTCTGATACAACTAGTAGGATGCCCGTCACGGAACCTTAACAATAGAGCATACAATTGCTACAGCTTAATCGGTAACCAAAGTGGCAATAGAAGAGCGCATTTTGTCAATTAGCCGCGCAAGCGACAACGACGGTTGTCTGGTCCAGGCATGACTGCAATCCTGTAATCTGGCTATCTGGCTACATATACCGTGCACACTTTGATCTCGAATTCTTGATACCTTAGCATGACGTGGTGATAATGCATTTTTGGTTTGACGTTGGATGCCTAACTAGCTAAGCTGATGTTCGTCTAGTCATGTTATGCATTCACTGCTGCATCTTTTATGTGTTTTTCTGGCATAGGCTCAGAATTGTGTCAAGCTTAGCAATATGTCCTAGTTCATGACCTGTACAGTTATAGAATGAAGAATTTGTTCCTTTTATCCTTCTTTGTCAGGAAATTCTCTGTATACGTAATTAAACTGAATTGCATCCTCACCTGGCTACTGATTTAAACAGTCAAGAAAAATTCCAATGAGATAAACAACGTTGATAATCCGAAGACTCGTCTTCTTTGACATCAGACATAATTTGAAACGACTGAAGGCACCATTCAAAATCTGGATTTACTACATCCATCAATCTCAAGAGGCGATTACTATGCCTGAAAGAACACCCTCCTGAATCTTGATCATAGTAGATTTAGTACGTAGTAAGAGGAGAATAACAGGCCATCACATCACTGGAACAGAATATTCTTGACATAACCTTGACACCCGTGACAAATGAACATATAGTGAGGATGAACCACCTGGGCTGATTGTCAAGAACAACGCTGGCTTTGGGTACAAACAATGCTGATCACTGTTTTTCCAAGCCTTTTTTGGTTTCAGATTCGACACGACGAATAAAGCATTCATATCCCATACGTATGGGCCACTGTTTTTCCAAGCCTTTTTCCATGTACATGGCCTTGAGCCTATAAAATGCACCCCATAGATCATTTATATAACTAATCTCGTATGAAGTAAGAGCTCTCCCTCTCAAGGTAAGAAGACCTTCTTCTTGAGTTGATCCTTTCGTACTTAAAGTTCAAGGTTGATTCCTCCAACGAAATCCCTTCGAATTTCTAGTCTTCGAGAGTAATCACAATAGGAGAGTGATACACAAAGTCGCATCGCCGGTTGTCCTCTTCGAACACCCGAGGCTCGCTCAACAGGACTAGGCCTCTCTAGCAGGCGTGTAAAGGTTGAACCCGATCAATAAAAATACCGTGTCCCTTGTGTTAGTGTCCAACGCCTAGCAACGTGGCCATTTGGACACAACCTTTATTTTACGAGCATTATTGCTTCTCCATCCTTATATTGTTTTTTACTAGAATGACATTGGCGCTGTCGGGAAATGCCTAACACAAGGTCACATTTCGTCCAACATTCACAACTAAACAAACTAGTAACTTTGGCAAGCCTCAAAGACCGCCACTCCACATAGCCATGGCGTCGAAGGAAGATCTCGCCGATGGAGCCGTAAATAAGACCAAAAGGAGCAATCTCGTGAAAAAAAAAACCAAGACGAATACTACCGAAGAGCTCATTCTGACACTTATGACGGTGAGTGGCGAACAAACCGAGACCGCTCTCAATAGGACACGGCCCACCTACAACGAAGATGAAAGATTGGGCGTGCAAAGTGTCTAAGGCAACTGATGAGCTGGCCAATCACTTCAGAACTCTCGCAGTCGCCGAAACCATTGACATGGAAGCAATTTGCGCCGCCACCGAAGGTTCATCGTCCGCATTCAACCAACCACCTCTAAGGACCATGCCACCAATTCCATCGCCCGCAGCCGTCATGATCAACATCGATCACCATGCATCCGAGGAAGCTGATCTAAACTCTGAAAGCCTAAGAAATGCTGAAATTGAAAGCTTCTTTCAACTACCTCCATCCACTTAGCAAGCTAACTTAACCAGAAAATCCATGCTTCAGTCCGCACTTCTTCTTAGGAGGCCTAGGCAACACTCGATTCTTTACCCCTGCGCCAAACAAAACACGAGCCATGTTTGAGAAAAATCCGGCCAACAAGAGTGCCACTGGGATGAACAAAGCCGCAACCAAAGTGGCACACACGTGTTGCCCTCGCAAAGAAAAATCCGACCAAACATCAAGCTCTGCCACCGTTACTCACTCAAAAATACAACGAGAGTTCTGAGACTGTTCTGTAAGTTTTGATGAAGAAGAACACTACGAACGATCTCAGAAACGGGGAAGGGGAATCCATAAAAAATCATGCAACCCTTTGTTAAGAAAGATCCAAGAAGCACCTTTCCCGCCAAATTTTTGATAACCTTCTATGGAGCCATTCTACAGAACTTCAGACCCATGTCAATTCATCGATGCAAAACCGATTGACCTTAAACACTCCCAATCTGTTTTTTCTTCATATTTGCTCTTCTTCCCCAAACCTTCCATAATTTTGGGGAAGGTTTGGGGTCATCCCGTCCGTGCACTTTTGTGGGTCCCAACAAATCTCATCTCCCTCTTCCGAATCTACTCCTCCTCTCTCGATTCCCCCTCTCCTTATTTCAACCTAGGATACTCGCCTAATTCTGTCGACTATAGCCACACAATGCTCCATGTTTACTCCTCCTCTCCTAAACGGCATCACGAGAGTAACCTATTGAAAGGGCGAGCGACTAGAGGGGAGGAGGGGTGGGGGATAGGCACTAATCATATTTTAGTTCCTTTTTGTGCTTGCGTATGTAGTCAAGCCCACCCACTTTCTCTGTGCATACCACGACGCTGCCCACGCCTTTGTTGTCATGCAGGAGAGGACCCGTCGCCACCGAACCAGGCATGTCGGAGCACACACCCGACCGTCGCCGGAGCTCGCATCCTCACGCCGCCACCACAAATCAAGCAGGCCATGGGACAGCCCTGAACTCCGCCGCGCCCGCTCCTAGCTCCGGCTAACTCAGGCTCACCCCACCCTGATCTATCTTTTTTATTTTTTTATCCCGTGACCGAACCGTGCTTGCTACATATAGCAAAGATAGAATATGTAGAAAATAGCAGAATTAAAACTCTTTTTTGGGACATGTGGCGGACTAGGACTAGGATGGATGATAATTATGCCGCGAAACGTCTAGCGCTACCTAACGAGGTTTGATCTCATCAATGCCCATTGTTATGGACTTGGGTTTTGGAGAAGATGGGAATGCTGGAGATCATGGAACGGTTAGCAAACAAGCAACACAGGGACACAAGGTTTACCCAGGTTCAGGCCCCCGGAGGGAAAAACCCTACTCCTGCTTGTCTACTCTTGATTATGGCGGAACCGAAGGTTACAAGGGTGCGCAGATGCAATCTGGCGTGGAGGTGTGTATGCGAGAGTATGAGAGAGAGATCTAGGTCGTGCCCTCCTAGCCTTTATATAGACTCAGGCAGGTCCCGGGCATAGACCTAGTCGGTTACAGGTTCTAGGGTTTTACCCCTTTGAATTTCCTATCTACTCTAGTCTTGCTCTCCAAGAATCCGAAAGCATCATGGGCCTTGGCCACCCGAAAATCTTCATGGGCCGGCGTATAATTGCCATGGGCCTTCCTTGGGCTGGACCAGGTATGCTGACATCATGTACCCGTGGGGTATAACAATGTCAGTAGCCCCGAGTATTCAGTCGAATCGTAGATTCGGCTGAGGACTTTGCAATCTTTCGGGTGCAACTAGGTATTTCAGTAGTTCATGTGCAGGGATTGTTGATGCGTGTGCCTGACTCACCCGACGGATCAGGGTCAGTTAACTGTCTTAGGACGAAACAACACGATCTTATTTAGGTCTGAGTCCCTTAAGTCGAACCCGGAACATATGCTGGCGTAATTCGACTCAGGCCGCGGAGGACTTACAGGAGTGGAATTCCAGTGAATTTAATTGATGTACCCAACGCGTCCGTCGGGATTTTTCATCGCACCTGTTGGTACAGGTTTTTACTAGCAGAGCGCAGTCGTGTGCGTTGCCAGGCCATTAGATGATATCTGTAGGTCTTATCTTTGTGTCGCAGACAAAACATCCGAATATTTTATCACCGCGGAGGTGTTTCGGGTGGCCAAGGAGAACGTTTCTCACTTAGCGTCTAGTTGGGGCAGAGTTGCCGAAAAGTTTTTGAAAGATCGCAGTCGAAGAATTCATAGGGTGCGCGACCAGCGCTCCCTATGGGAGTAGCCCCCGAGTGTTTGTTCGAGTCGTAGACTCGAGCGGAGACTTTAATTCAGGCCTTGTTCAGTGTTAAGTCCATAGGACACAAAAATTTTCGGATGCTTGAATCCATCCTCCCTATGGGAGTAGTCCCCGAGTATGTAGTGGAGTCGTAGACTCGACGTAAGACTCAAAGAAATATTTCGCTTCTATTGATGTTTTGGGTGCGCGGCCAGCGCTCCAGATAGGAGTAGCCCCCGAGTAATTAATCGAATCGTAGATTCGAGTGAGTATTTTTAGCTTTGAAGCCGAAGAATATTGTAGTTGTTGCTAGTATAGCTTTTGATGACGTCAGTGCTGACGATCGATGACCTCAAACGTTTGCTGCGCCAGAGATGACTTGAGTGGACAAACATGGGTCCTACTTGCTGACCTTGAATTGACCGGTCACGAGCGGTGTGGAGATAATTACGGCGTCGCCTCGATTTCCACGCGTAGTGGACGGCGTGTTAGCGACGGTTCGTTGTGATGCTGACACGTGTATGGCCAGATCTGCCGTTGGCGTTAGGTCTTCTCGATGGACGGTTGTCGTGCCTCGTCTTCATTTTTATAATCATTGGGGAAAGCTGCAGTTTGTTTTCACAACATCTATTCTTGTTTTCACTGCCTCCTTGTGCTCTAAGAGTTCTTGCTGCGCGCTGGAATATCCTTGCACATTTCCTTCTTCCCTTCTGCGCTCTCACCGCCGGCGCCGCCGCACCGCGATAGGGAAAACTAAGAAGTCATCCTATGCGGCTGGTACCAGCGCCGTCGGAGGGAAGAAAGGCGCCACTGCTACCCGTGTCACCGACGGTGGTTGGCGTCGATCAGAGACGCGGGAGAGTGACCTCCGCAGGCTTCGCGAGCGGGGCTTGATCCCGCAGGATAGGGAGACCGTCAAACTCCCAGGCAACGAGGTAATCCCCCGTCCCCCCGCTGGGTATCGGGTTATGTTCCTTGCCTTCATTATTCGCGGGTTTTCCTTCCCATTCCATGACTTCCTTCGTGGGCTGCTCTTTCTCTATGGCATCCAACTGCATCATCTTTCCCCCAATTCTCTTCTTCACATTGCTTGTTTTATCACCCTCTGCGAGTGCTGGCTCGGTATCGAGCCTCACTTTGGCCTCTTACGGAAACTCTATTCCGTGAAGAGGCAATCTGGTTCGGATGGTGTGTATCCCATTGGGGGTTGCATCATCTCCCTCAAGGCCAATATTCTTTTCTTTTCTTTTTCCATGTCTGAATCTGTCCAGTACTGGCGGAGGCGATGGTTTTACATTCGCGACTCCACGGTGGCTGGGCAGCATTTTGGTCTTGCTCCTTTCGACCCCTCCCAAATAATCGAGCCGAAGAGTTCCTGGAAAAACCAGATCTTGGATGGCGAGGTAGCGGAGATAGAGGCCCTCTACCGTCGGGTGGAGGATCTCCAGTTGATTCCCGAGAAAGAAGTGAACGGTGTGGATATTATCGGCATGTTTCTCGAGTGTCGGGTGTAGCTCCTCCAGGCTAGGGCGCACCCGATGTTTCTTTATGCTGGGCGCCGTGATCCGACGTGAGTTTCGGCTGAGAAGCTTTCCCAGGGAGATCTCGACAGGGCCCTTCGTACGCTGCTGAAGTACAAGGCTGGAGAGGATATCCCGGGGAAGTCGCCGACTCCGCCATTTTCTTCTACGCTGGCCGTTCCACAGGTGTAGATTCGTGCACGTAGCGCTTTTGTTGGCTGCATGTTTATTTTCTCTTGTTTGCTAACAACGTCTCTTCTTTTCTGCAGAGCTTCAAGGTGCCGGGCATGGTGCCGCCATTGCCCGAAATCTTTCTGGATGCTCCGGATAATGATGTGGTGGATTCCATGTCTGAGTTGCCGTCAGCACGATCTCCGACTGAAGAGGCCAATGAGTCGAGCGAGGACCATACTCGCAAACGATCACGGAGTTCCAGCGAGTCTTCGGATGCCTCGACTCCTCCGACTCCCAGGAACCCTCTGTGCCTTGAGCGTCACAGTGACGGGCATGGAGGTTCTTCCTCTCCTATTCCTACTCTTCCCGTGCGAGCTGTAGCGCTGCACCCGCCAGCGAAGCGGAAGAAGGGAGAAAAGAAGGAAAAGAAGAAAGAGGAGAAGAGGGTCCGAAGGACCCCTCCTGTCTTCAACCTGAGCGAGCTTGACTCGTAAGTTTCCTCTGCACTGCGTTTTCTTTACTGTTTACTTTGATCTTGTACTAATTTGTTCGTGTGCAGGCGCTCTTCCAACGACTCCTCTAGCGATGGTGCTCGGGAGATGATGGGGGAGTCGAAAGTCGCGTCTCCTCCTCCTCAGATGGTGGCAACTTCTGAGGGCGCTGCTCCGAACCCTCTTCTGCAGGAGGTGCGGGTGGTTGCGCCTCAGAATTTCGCCAGCGGACCTTCGATGTCGCCATTGGATCATGTAAGTCTCCGTCTCATGCCACGGGGGGAGCCCCCGCGCGTTTGTAAAAGATTTTTCCTGTTTTGTTCTTCGAGTCTCAGGGGGAGCCCCCGAGCGTTTTTGTGTGTGTCTTTTGCTTTTGTTCTTTTTTGTTGCGCGTAGCCCCCGAGTCCTTTTTCTGACTGTGAGGTCTTCTTCCTGCAGCCTTTTGTGCAGGATGCCAAGCGACTGGTGCGGGAGCACCTGGTGCTGGAGGCCAGCCTCAAGCAGCTTCAAGGTACTGTTATGCCTTTGATGTTTGCTTCTTCGTGCATTCTTGTCCTGTTGTCTGACTCTTGTATTATGTGTAGGGGTTCGTAGCATGGAAAACAAAAAATTTCTATCGCATACAAACAAACAAGCCAAGATCTATCTACTAGATTGTAGCAACGAGTCGATGGAATAACTTACCCTCGAAGATTCCAAAGTGTTTAACGAGAGCGGATTCTCGTGGGTGATGTAGTCGCATTCTTCCGATCTCAAGATCGTAGACGATCCTTCCGCGCTGCTTTCCTAGCGCTTCCGATCGGTCACACGCTCGGTACTGACGAAGACCTTCCTCTCCTTGTTCCAAAGTAGGCGGAGGTTGTAGCACTCCTCGCGATTCCGGCAGACAACGGCGTGGTACCTAAGTAGAGGGAAATCCCGCAGGCTTCGCTTAAGCCGGAGCGAGTATGGTGGAGTATGAGAGAGGGCTATTAGTGGTCTAGAGATTAGACACACCAATTAGAAGGCTCTAAACCGTAGGCTAAAGCAATTAGAAGCTCTAAACCAAAACGGCTCTAAACCGGAGATTAGAGGATAGGAACTTGTGTCTAGAGGAGGCCCCGCCTCCTTTTATAGGTGGAGGGCTGGCGCGCCAGAAGGGAGGAGTCCTCCCCAACTCGGCCAAGTCTGTCACCGGCTTGGAGGAGAGGGACTCCTCCTCCAAGTTGGTTTCAACCTCCTCTTGCTTGTTTCCCACTTCTGCTTTCCACAGCTCTGTTTTAGCCGCTTGACTTTCAAACCGGCAGTTTGACTTTTCAGTTTTGGAACAGCAAGAACACTTAGTACATGATGCAATCATTCAATGACACATTCATGTACCTCCCCCGGAGTGCCGGACAATCCGAACCTTCTAGAACATTCCCGATGAAAACACCGAATCATTCCCGAACTCAAACGGACTTTCCTTATATGAATCTTATTCTCCGGACCATTCCGGATCACCTCGTGATATCCCGGATCCCATCCGAGACTCCGAACAACATTCGGTCTCTTTCTCATAATACCATAACTACTCAAAACAACGTCAATCCTTAAGTGTGTCTCCCTACGGTTCGTGAATTATGCGACATGATCGAGACACTTCTCCTAACAATAACCAATAGAGGAATCTGAAATTCATATGGCTACATATTTCTACGACTTTTATGATCGAATGAACCACTTACATACGATACCAATTTCCCTTTGTCTCACGATAGTTTACTTATCCGAGGTTATGATCGCTTATCTCTGCATACCTAGTTCAACCTCGTTACCGATAAGTACTCTTTTCTCGTTCCTGTGATATGTGATCCCTTGTGACCTAGTCACATGCTTGCAAGCTAATTGGATGACATTCCACCGAGAGGGCCCAGAGTATATCTATCCGTCATATGGATGGACAAATCCCACTCTTGATCCATGTGTTTCAACCAATACTTTCCGAACACTCAATGCCACCTTTATAGCCACCCAGTTACGGTGTGGTGTTTGATGTCATCAAAGCATCCATCCGGTAAAGGTGATATACATGATCTCATGGTCAAATGAATTAGGTTACTATGAATCAGAAAGCATATAGCAATTGAACTATTGAAATGACTTGATCTTTATGCTATGTTTATCTATAGGAGTATGTCCACCATATCATTCTCCTAACGATATGATCTTGTTGTTGATAACATCTCAATGTTCATGATAGGGAAACCACAATCATTAATCAACCAACAAGCTAGTGAAGTATAGAGGCTATACTAGGGACTTCAAATTAAGTTTACAAATCATACAAGTATTAATGTTTCCTTGTTAATACTATTACAGCATGAATGTAAACATTTATCATAAACACAAAGATATAATAATAACTATATTTATTATTGCCTCTAGGGCATATCTCCAACAGTCTCCCACTTGCACTAGAGTCATCTAATCTAGATTACATGGTAATATACCGAACACCCATGGCAGTTTGGTGTTGGTCATGTTTTGCCCTCGGGAGAGGTTTAGTCAACGGATCCGCCACATTCAGATCTGTGTGTACTTTGCAAATCTTTATATCCCGATCCTGGATATGTTCTTGAATAGCGTGAAAACGCAGCTTGATGTGCTTCAGCTTCTTGTGTGACCTTGGTTCTTGCGCATTGGCTATGGCGCCCATGTTATCACAGTAGATAGACATTGGGTGCACTAGGAACCACACCCAGCTCTGTAATGAACTCTTTCATCCATATCGCTTCTTGTGAAGCCTCCGAAGCAGCCATGTATTCCGATTCAGTTGAAGATCTCGCCACAACGCTTTGCTTTGCACTCCTCCACCTAATCTGCACCATTCAAAGTAAATACGTATCTAGATTGTGATTTAGAATCATCCGGATCGGTGTTCCAACTAGAATCGGTGTAACCATTAACAACGAGTTGTTCATCACCTCCATAAGAAAGAACCATATCCTTAGTTCTTCTCAAGTACTTAAGGATGTTTTTGATCATGTCCAATGATCCACTCGGATCACTTTGATATCTGCTAGTTAAACTAACAAGATATGCAATGTCGGGTCTAGTACATAGCATGGCATACATTAGAGATCCTATGGTGAGGAATAGGAGTCTTACTCATCCTTTCTCTATCTTCTGCGATGTCGGACTTTGAGTTTTACTCAAGGTCGATTAGCAACATGGGCAAGAACCCTTTCTTGCTTTCTTCCATTCTAAACTTCTTTAGAACTTTATCCAAATATGTACTCAGACAATGATATTTGGCGCTTCGATCTATCTCTATAAATCTTTATGCCTAATATGTAAGTCGCTCGCCAAGATCCTTCATTGAAAAACTATTATTCAAATATTCCTTGACACTATTAAGAAGGTCTACATCATTCCCAATCAACAATATGTCATCCACATATAGTATTAAGAATGCTACAGAGCTCCCACTCACTTTCTTGTAAATACAAGCTTCTCCATAAGTTTGTATAAAACCAAAACTTTTGATCACCTTATCAAAACGTTGATTCCAACTTCGGATGCTTGCTTCAATCCATAGATGGACCGTTGAAGTTTGCATACCTTGTTAGCATCTTTAGGATCGACAAAACCTTTGGGTTGCATCATATACAACTCTTCATCAATATCTCCATTGAGGAATGTTGTTTTGACATCCATCTGCCATATCTCATAATCATAATATGCAGCGATTGCTAACATAATCCTCACAGACTTTAGCTTCCATCGGTGAGAAAGTCTCATCGTAGTCAACTCCTTGAATTTGTCGAAACCCTTTTGCGACAAGTCGAGCTTTATAGATAACATTACCATCAAGATCTGCTTTCTTCTTGAAAATCCATTTGTTCTCGACACCTTCCTACCATCCAAAGAAGTCTACCAAAGTCCATACTTGGTTTTCGTACATGGATCCAATCTCGGATTTCATGGCTTCTTGCCATTTATTGGAATCTGGGCTCATCATCGCTTCCTCATATGTCTCGGGGTCATCGGTGTTGTCCACCAACATGACACTCATAACGGAATCATACCAATGGAGTGGTACGAGTTCTCGTTGACCTCCGAGGCTCAGAGTAACTTCAACCAAGTTTCATGATCATCATCATTAGCTTCCTCTCTAATTGGTGCAGGCACCAGAAATTCTTCCGGTCTGCGCTACTCGCAATTTCGAGAGAAGGTTCGACAACCTCGTCGAGTTCTACTTTCCTTCCACCACTTCTTTCGAGAGAAATTCTTCTAGAAAGGATCCATTCTGGCAACGAAGATTTTGCCTTCGGATCTATGATAGAAGGTATACCCAATAGTTTCCTTCGTATCCTATGAAGACGATTTTTCCGCTTTGGGTTCAAGCTTGTCCATCAGTAACTTCTTTACATAGGCTTCAGATCCCCAAACTTTAAGGAACGGCAATTTAGGTTTCTTCCCAAACCATAATTCAAACGGTGTCGTTTCAACGGATTTAGACGGTGCCCTATTTAAAGTGAATGCGGCTGTTTCTAATGCATAACCCCAAAATGATAGCGGTAAATGTAAGTGACATCATAGAACGAACCATATCTAAGAGAGTTCGACACGACGTTCGACACACCATTACGCTGGTGTTCCGTGTGTCAACTATGAAAGTATTCCGCATTTCTTCAAATGCTCGCCAAACTCGTAACTTAGATATTCACCTCCACGATCGTAACGTAGAAATTTAATCTTCTTGTTACGTTGATTCTCTACCTCACTTTGAAACTCCTTAAACTTCTCGAAAGTTTCGGACTTATGTTTCATGAAATAGATATACCCATATCTACTCAAGTCATGCGTGAAGGTAAGAACATAACGATAACCATCACATGATGCTACACTCATTGGACCACACACATCGGTATGTATGATTTCCAATAAGTCCGTAGCTCGCCCATCATACCGTAAAATGGAGTCTTAGTCATTTTCCCATCGACATGCTTCGCATCTTTCAAGTGATTCAAAATCAAGTGATTCAAGAAGTCCATCGGAATGGAGTTTCTTCATACGCTTCACTCAATGTGACCAAGACGATTGCCACATATAGGTCGAATTATCGCTTGATTTCAAATGTTTAGCCTCAATGTTGTTGATATGTGTATTTCCACCATCGAGATTCAATAAGAATAGACCATCTATCAAAGGTGCATGTGCATAAAACATATTACTCATATAAATCGAACAACCATTATTCTCTCGATTTAAACAAGTAACCGCCTCGCAATAAACAAGATCCCGATATAATGTTCATGCTCAACAGCACTAAATAACAATTATTTAAGTATAAAACTAATCCCGATGGTAGATGAAGGGGTAGTGCCGACCGCGATCACATCAACCTTTGATCCGCTTCCCACGCATCGTCACCTCGCTCTTCGCTAGCTTCCGCTTATTCTCGCAAAGACTGCTTCGAGTTACAAATATGAGCAACCGAAAGATTAAATACCCAGCACTACTACGAGTACTAGTGAGATACACATCAATAACATGTATATCGATATACCTTTCTTCTTGATGTTGCCGTTCTTCAGATCCGCCAAGTACTTTGGGAAATTCCGCCCAAAGGACCTTCTCCCTGCAAGAAAAGCACTTTCGTGCTTGGGTCCAGCCTTGGTCTTCTTTGCCGGTGTGGTAACTTTCTTACCACCCTTCTTGAACTTTCCATTTTGCTTAGACTTGCCTTTCTTGAATTTGGTGGTCTTATTGACCATCAACACTTGGTGCTCTTTCTTGATCTCCACTTCTGCAGACTTTAACATAGCAAACAGTTCTGGCAACTCTTTGTTCATGTTCTGCATGTTGTAGTTCATCACAAAGTTCCTGTAACTTGGTGGCAGTGACTGGAGGACACGGTAAATCCCCAAAGCATTAGGAATCACTATACCCAAGCTTTGAAGTTTGTTTGCGTGCCTAGACATCTTAAGCACATGCTCACTGACGGAGCTGCCCTCTTCCATCTTGCAGTTAAAGAACTTTTCAGAAGCCTCATAGCTTTCAATTGCCGCATGAGTCTCAAAAATCAATTTGAGATCCTCGACAATATCATATGGGTCTGACTCTTCAAACCTTTTCAAGCTCGATTCTAAACCATACAAGATAGCACATCAACTATGGAGTCTTGATTCTTCCGAGCGAGGTAAACATTCTTTACTTCATCGGAAGCATCACCGCAGTGGGTCACCCAATGTGCATCCAAAGACATAGGTCAAATTACCACTGTGAGGACAATCCTCAAATTGCGAACCAATCCATGGTTGCTTCCATTGTTTTCAACTTTTCTTTCTAGGAACGCATTAAAATTGATGGTAGGGGCTGCCATTGATCTACAACATATTTGCAATAGTTTAGACTAAGTTTATGACAAATTGAGTTCAAATTAATTAATGAAATTAAACTAGGTGAACTCCCACCAAAACAACATCCTCACATTGTTTTAGTGATCACACGAACCAAATCCACTACATCAACACCGATCATCACGAGAGTTTATATAGTTTCAATGGCGAACAATCGTCATGTTCATCATATCTACTATACGATTCATGCTTTACCTTTCGGTGATCCGTGTTCCGAGACCATGTCGACATGCTAGGCTCGTCAAGATCAAACCTTAGTTTCGCATGAGCAAATCTGGCTTGCTCACGTTGTATACACTTGCGTAATCTAACACACCGATCATCACGTGGTGCTTCAAACAACAAGCTTTAGCAACGGTGCTAACTAAGGGTGAACACTTTATGACTTGAAATTGATGTGCATGAGGGATCATCTTATAATGCTACCGCTCACCAAGCAATACAAGATGCATAAAGGATTAACATCACATGCAATTCAATAATATGTGATGTGATATGGTTTTCTTCTTGTGCTTCCGATCTCCATCTTCAAGCACGAACATGATCTCCATCATCACCGCATTGCATCAAGGTCAATGACGCTTCACCATGGTTGTCGCCCACGGCTTCAACTATTACAACTACTTTGAATAGACACGCGTGTCTTAACATAAATTAAAGACAACCATATGGCTCGCCGTTGCCAACTTACAATAAGGAACATTGCATACATCAAATATAATCACAATCATGGCCATATCACATCACATCAGACACCCGCAAAACAAAGTTAGACGCCTACTTTCTTTGCATATTTTACGTGGTTGGGGCTTTCAATAAGTGTCGATCTAACTTACGAACAAGAACCACAACATTGATACTAGCATTGTTGATCACCCGTTGTAAATTGGATCTTAACTATGCTAGGAGAAACAGCACCATAAAGCCACTTATGCAATACAAGTTGCATGTTAAGCGGAGCAAGTCTCATGAACGATGTCATGTAAGGTTAGCCGGCCGCTTCATCCCAACATACCGCAAGATGCAAAGTACACAAAAAGCAATCGACAATAAAGCATCAACCCACAATGACCATTGTGTTCTACTCAGGCAATGATCTACATATAGACACGGCTCTAATACCAATAGGGGTTCGTAGCATGGAAAACAAAAATTTCTATCATACAAACAAACAAGCCAAGATCTATCTACTAGATTGTAGCAACAAGTCGATGGAATAACTTACCCTCGAAGATTCCAAAGTGTTTAACGAGAGCGGATTCTCGTGGGTGATGTAGTCGACTTTTCCGATCTCAAGATCGTGTAGACGATCCTTCCCAAGGCTGCTTCCAGCGCTTCCAATCGGTCACATCGTTCGGTACTGACGAAGACCTTCCTCTCCTTGTTCCAAAGAAATGGAGGTTGTAGCACTCTCTCGCGATTCCGGCAAAGACAACAAGTGGTACCTAAGTAGAGGGAATCCCGCAGGCTTCGCCTAAGCCGAGCGAGTATGGTGGAGTATGAGAGGGCTATCAAAGGTCTAGAGATTAGACACACCAATTAGAAGGCTCTAAACCGTAGGCTAAAGCAATTAGAAGCTCTAAACCAAAACGGCTCTAAACTGGAGATTAGAGGATAGGAACTTGTGTCTAGAGGAGGAGGCCCTGCCCCTCGTTTTATAGGTGGAGGGTCAAGGCCAGGAAGGGAGGAGTCCCTCCCCAACTCGGCCAAGTTGGCCGGCTTGGAGGAGAGGGACTCCTCCTCCAAGTTGGTTTCAACCTCCTCTTGCTTGTTTCCCACAGCTTCCTGTTTCCAGCTCGCTTTTAGCTGCTTGACTTTCAAACCGCAGTTTGACTTTTCAGTTTTGGAACAGAAGAACACTTAGTACATGATGCAATCATTCAATGACACATTCATGTACCTCCCCGAGTGCTTGGACAATCCGAACCTTTTAGAACATTCCCGATGAAAACACCGAATCATTCCCGAACTCAAAGCGGGACTTTCCTTATATGAATCTTATTCTCCTGACCATTCCGGATCACCTCGTGATATCCCGGATCCCATCCGAGACTCAACAACATTCGGTCTCTTTCTCATAATACCATAACTACTCAAAACAACGTCAATCCTTATGTGTCTCCCTACGGTTCGTGAATTATGCGACATGATCGAGACACTTCTCCAACAATAACCAATAGAGGAATCGGAAATTCATATGGCTCCCACATATTTCTACGATTACTTTGCGATCGAATGAACCACTTACATACGATACCAATTTCCCTTTGTCTCACGATAGTTTACTTATCCGAGGTTATGATCGCTTGTGGTATCTCTGCATACCTAGTTCAACCTCGCACCGATAAGTACTCTTTTCTTGTTCCCGTGATATGTGATCCATTGTGACCTAGTCACATGCTTGCAAGCTAATTGGATGACATTCCACCGAGAGGGCCCGAGTATATCTATCCGTCATATGGATGGACAAATCCCACTCTTGATCCATGTGTTTCAACCAATACTTTCCGAACACTCAATGCCACCTTTATAGCCACCCGATTCGGTGTGGTGTTTGATGTCATCAAAGCATCCATCCGAAAGGTGATATGCATGATCTCATGGTCAAAGGAATTAGGTTACTATGTATCAGAAAGCATATAGCAATTGAACTATTGAAATGACTTGATCTTTATGCTATGCTTATCTATAGGAGTATGTCCACCATATCATTCTCCTAACGATATGATCTTGTTGTTGATAACATCTCAATGTTCATGATAGGGAAACCACAATCATTAATCAACCAACAAGCTAGTGAAGTATAGAGGCTATACTAGGGACTTCAAATTAAGTTTACAAATCACACAAGTATTAATGTTTCCTTGTTAATACTATTACAGCATGAATGTAAACATTTATCATAAACACAAAGATATAATAATAACTATATTTATTATTGCCTCTAGGGCATATCTCCAACATTATGTGGGTGCAGAGGAGCATAACACTTCCCTCCGTGAGATTTATGCTCTCAAGAAGAGCTTCGGTCAAGCGGAGAATAAGGCCGAGGTCGCTACTGGTGCGAAAGAGCGCCTCGAGTTGGAGCTGGCCACTGCGGCGGAGGCTAAGGAGCGCCTGCAGCGGGAGGCCATGGACCGCGAGGAGCAGCTTGCCACTGCTGCGACTGCGCGTGAAAGAGAGGTGGCTGGCAAGCTCATGGTCACGCCAAGGTCAAGCTTCGTGAGTATCTTCTTTGCCCCTTTTGTTTTTCTTGTCTTTCTTCCGGTGCTTTCATTCCTTTTCTTTATTGTCTCGATGACACAGTATCGAGTTTTATCAGAAGGCCTGGAGCACGGAGTGCTCTAGATGTTACTCTTCAGCGGTCAAGATCGCCGCAGACCGCCTTTCACCACTTTCTAAGGCCAACGAGGTCCTTGGCGCTTTACAAGGAGCTCGCCCCAAGGGCGCGCTCTTGATGATGTTGACGCTTTGGCGGGGCATTGTCACCGGCGCTGCGTATACAAGCGCAGAAGGGCATCGACGCGTCCGTCGAGCTGGCGATGGCCTTGGCGGCTGGAGCGGAGCTGGACCTTCCCCGGATCACCTCCTGGATGCCGACGATCGCGGATGGATCCAAGGTAGCCTTCGCTACCTATTCTTCTCGCTGCAAGCGATATGGGCCCAAGCTGATTGATCTGCTGGCCGAGTACGCGCTACGGCAGCAGGGGGAAGCCAAGGCGAGGCAATCCGGCTCCGAGGCGACTCAGGGCGCCGCGTCTTAGGCGATGTAGCTGTAGGATAGCTTTTAGTTTTATTTTGTTGTAATTATGTTGATGATCAAATCCTCGTGCCACGTAGTGGCCTTATATGAACTTAATGAATTCTGTTGAGATGTGTTCTCCTCTGTCTGAGTGTTCATGTTTTTTTCCTTTTTGCTGCTCTAGGGTCCTTCGGGTGCTGATCCCGTTAACGCCGCACCGCGCTGCCATCTTTGGATGATTCGTCAGTTGCTTTCCTTCGAGACCGTGTTCGTAGTCTCGAAAAAGGAGTTGCTTAAAGCGTGGCCATGCCGACGTTTGGAAGTCCAAGGCGGATCGCGGTTCGGCCAGAGAGGAGTACTTGATGGCGGAATTGCTTCGACTGTCTGAGTAGCTTCAGTGTAAGTTTATTCGAGCTGCTGCTCATTTCTTCGGATGTGTATGCTGGCTTGGCATCTTACTTTTGTGCAAGTATCGCAGGTGCTAACCTTGCTCCAAGGAAGGAGAAGGAGCGTGTTGTTGTTCGGGTCAATTGTTTGACTCAGCAGGACATGGAAGCTGGCGGGTACTTCTGGATGGATCACGACCGTGCCATGGCTCTGGCAACGGTGCAGGATCGCGTTCACCAAGTATCGCGGGTGCTTCACCAAGTGCAGACTTCACTCTCATCGGTTCTGCATGTGATGTTTCCCCTGGATGTTGTGCCAACAACCCTGTTCGGTCTTCTGTCTAGATTTCAGAGCGTGACTCGTGTCCAGGAATTGGTGAGGCAGCAGCTCGTCGCAAGGGTGAAGGCTGCGATGTCCCTTGTTAGGCTGCATCGTCCTGATGTAGATCTGTCTGTTCTAGCGGCTGGGCCACCTCTTCGGCTGGATGGTGGCGAGTGGGATATGCGTCCGCATTATGCTGTTGTAAGGCAGTATGCCGAGAAGGTCGTGGATTTGTTTGAGCAGTGTGCTCAAGTTATTCTTCAGAATAGGTAGTACCTGTAAAAGAGATAGATGTAAAATTTGTATATTTCGACTGGGCATGTTGTGCCCTTTGTTATAAAGGTTTTGTTGTTGTTTGAGCACGCAATGCTTTTATTTGAGTACGTGTCCTTTTCGTTAGCCTGACGTTGTCAGCTACTCAGGTGTACACGTGTTATCCTCAGTCGATGAAATCGTGAGGTGGGGGGAGCCCCCGAGTGCGTTAGTAGCATGAAGTAAAGTTGCAAATAGCGAACGGAATTTTGGGGCGAGACACTTAGCTTTATTTATATCGTAATAGAGGAAGTACATTGTTCGGCTGAATAGCCTTTGGCTGAAAAGCCTTATTGAAAGTAAAGGGGTAGGTAGCTAGGGGTAGAATCGTTGCAAGTGTGCGATGTTCCATGGGTTGGAGTATGCGACTCCAGACTCCACGTGCTTGAGGCGATAGGCGCCACCAGGATGACTGTGATGATGTAGGCCCTTCCCATGGTGACTCGAATTTCTTGGCCGCTCTTTCTTGAGTCGCAAGACGAGGTCTCCTTCGACGAAGGACCTTGGGCCTGATCGGCCGTGGTAGTTGCGAGACTTCTTTGGTACACCGCTGATCGAGTCAGCCACGCTCTTGACTCGTCGAGTGTGTCGACGGCGTCTTGAGTGCAGATGGATTCGCTGCAAGCGACGACCGGGGCCGGTGGCGATTGCGGTGGTAGTACGGATTCGGCTCCATGCACCATGAAGAACGGTGTGTAGCGGTGGAGCTGTTTGGCGTGCGCAAACTCCATAGGACGGATGGTAGCTCTTCCGTCCGAACTCGCCTTCGCTCGAGTGGGCTCATGAGGCGCTTGATGCCGCCGATTAGGCTGGCCTTTCGACCTGCCCATTCGTTTGCGGGTGAGCCATCGAGGCGTATGTGATGTGATTCCGGCCTTCGCAGAAGTCTTGGAATTCCTTGAGATGAAGTTCGATCCATTGTCGGTAATGATGCGTGCACCGAACTCAGAGACAATGGATTCGAAGAACTTGACGGCGGTCTTGCCCTTTTGGTTGGTAACCGGCATGGCTTCGACCCACTTGGTGAATTTATCGACTGCGACCATGAGGTAGACGTGCCCCCATTTCGAGGACTTTGGCAGTTTGCCGATCATGTCGAGGCCCCATTGAGCAAAGGGCCAGACTATAGGTATGGGTCTGAGCTCTGACCCAGGTGCGTGCGGTTTGTCGGCGAACCTTTGGCACCCGTTGCATCTTCGGACGATGTCCTTTGCATCTCTCATGGCCGTTGGCCAGTAAAATCCAGCTCGTAGAGCTTTGGCGACAAGGGAGCGACTGCCTGCGTGATGGCCGCAGATGCCCTTGTGGATGTTTTGGAGGATGGTTTTCCCGTCACCGATGATGACGCACCTTTGTAGTACACCCGTAATATTGCGCTTGTACAACTCGCCATTGATGATGGTGAAAGCTCTTGACCGGCGAGATATGCGCCGGGCATCCGTTGGGCTGTCAGGCAGCTCTACGTTTATCAAGAACTGGAGGTACGGTCATGTACAAGTTTCTTCGACTGCCATGACCTGCATCAGGTTGACCATAGCGACCTCTGTGTCTAGTTTCTCGGGTCCTTCGTGTCCTTCGGGCAGCGCAGCCCCCAAGTGTTCTACTTCTTCGGGTGATCCCTTGGGGAATTTCCGCTTGATGGATGGCACGCAGATCTGTTCGAGGAACACACCTGGTGGCACCTTTGCGTAGGTGGAGCCTATGTTGGCGAGTCTATCGGCCTCCTCGTTGCTTTCTCTTCCAACGTGTCGAAGCTCGCATCCGTCAAATTCTCCTTCGAAAGTGCGTTGTAGGCGCGCGATGCGCGATCATGTTTTCGGCATGTGCGTCGCTTTCGCTCATCGTCTGTTGGGCGACAAGGTTGAGTCACCGTAGATGACCAGCGCTGCTGGCGCAGATCTTGCCATCCTCATGCCGTGGATGAGGGATTCGATTCGCCTCGTTGTTGGAAGCTCGAATTTCATCCGGAGGACGATTTCATCTGGTCGCCTGGGAGGTCAATATGACCCGGCTCCGCTCAGCTTCACGCTTGGATCCGCTGCGCATCGTCCATGATTGCGACATGTCCGGGTGTCTGGCATTGCAGCTCCATCCAGGTACAAGGAAGTCCGGAGGACTTAAGACTTGATTGCGAGTCGCTTCAGAGACCATGTCTAGGGTGACTCGATGCCCCATGCCCCGCGCCCCGTGGCCTCGGGTTACTCAGATGCCTTGTTAGGTGCTTCGTTGACGACCATCACCGTGCTCACGGGAGTAATGGCTTAGCCGAGCCGTCATGAACACGCCGTAGGCGAAGTTTCTCGTAGTGAGGTACCGCTTTGTGGCGCCGATTTCACCGAGGTAGTAGATTGGGCGTTGGACCCGTGGGTCTTGCCTTCTTCGGGTCGTTCGACCACTAGCACGGTCTTGACCACGGTGTGTGGCTGCTATGTACAGCCAGAGGCTCGTGCTCCTTTGGCTCAAGACGGGCGAGGTGGAGAGCCGTTTGAGGCTTTCAACACATCGTCGGCTTCGGGCGTCCACTCGAATTTATCTGCCTTGCGTAGCAGCTGGTAGAATGGCAGGGCCTTCTCGCCCATGCGGCTGATGAATCTGCTCAACGCCGCTATTCGTCCTGCGAGCTGCTGGACACCCTTGAGGTTTTTTGGCTTCTCCATCGCCATGATGGCCCTGATTTTCTTCGGGTTCGCCTCGATCCCTCGCCGAGAGATGAAGTACCCAAGCAGCTGACCCGATGGGACGCCGAAGGCGCACTTTTCGGGGTTGAGCTTGATCCTGTAGCGATCGAGGTTATCGAACATCTCGCGGAGATCGTCGATGAGCGTTCTTGCCTCCCTGGTTTTGATGACTATGTCGTCGACATAGACTTGGACGTTGCGACCGATCTGGTCCTTGAGGCATGCCTGCATGCATCGCTGGTACGTGGCACCTGTGTTCTTTAGCCCGAAGGGCATTGTGTTGTAGCAGAACACTCCGAACGGTGTAATAAACGCCGGTTTCTCTTGATCTTCGACCTTGAGTAGAATCTGGTTGTAGCCTGAGTAGGCATCTAGGAAGGAGAGTTTCTCACATCCTGCGGTTGAATCGATGATCTGGTCGATCCGAGGAAGAGGGAAGTGGTCCTTTGGGCAGTGCTTGTTCAGCGACGTGAAGTCCACGCACATCCGCAGGATATCTGTGTCCTTCTTGGGAACCATCACTGTATTTGCGAGCCACTCGCTTTCTTTGATCTCCCTGATGAAGTCTGCGGCGAGTAGCCTATTTATTTCCTTCCCGATGGCTTTCCGCCCGATGCCCTGGACTTCTTACGGATGGTGTCCGGATTGACGCGTGCTTTCGGCGAATTCCCTGGGAACTCTTGGCATGTCCGCAGGACACCAGGCGAAGATTTCCCAGAGCTCACGGAGGAATTCGACGAGCGCGCTTTCCTATTCGAGGCTGAGGTCGTTGGCGATCAGCGTCGTCTTGGAGGCATCCGTCGGATGGACCTGCACCTTCTTTGTGTTGACGGTGGAGTCGAAGGACATGTCAGGTGCGTTTTGTCGTGCGACTGGGGGTGCCCCATTGTGCGTCACCTCACGGAGCCTTATGAGTTCCTTCTGCATGCCGAATGATTGGGAGATTCTGTTGAAATCCCTGTCGCATTGGTCCGATCGGGTGAAGCTCCCGTGGATTGTGATGACGCCCTTCGGCCCTGGCATCTTGAGTAGCATGTATGCATAGTGTGGAACAGCCAAGAACCTTGTGAATGCTACACGCCCGAGGATGGCGTGGTACTATGATGGCCAGTCCACCACTTCGAATTCGAGCCGTTCGAGTCGGAAATTGTCCGGCTTGCCGAAGATGACGTCGAGCCATATTTGCCCAGGGGGAATATGCCCTTTCCTGGGACAATGTCGTGGAACGTTGTATATGACTGTTCCAGGCTGCACTGCGGGATCCGCATTGCTGCTAGAGTACTTGCGAACATCAGATTGATGCCGCTACCGCCGTCCATGAAGACGCGGCTCATCTCGAAACCTCCGATCTGCGCCTCCAGCACCAGGGCAGCATGACCTGGGCGAGGGATCTGGCAAGGGTGATCCGAATGACTGAACGTGATGCAGGACTCCGATCCGCTGAGGTACTCAGGGATGGCGGGTGGAGTTGCCACGGCCAGGTTGATCTGTCGGGTGATTTTTTTCTGCACCCTATTCATGGGGCACCCCTTCTGGATCATCAGTGCTCCTTTCGGCGGGGGATACCCGTTCCCAGCGTTGTTCTGTGCTGGTGCGAATGGTTGGTTCGGGTCTCCTACAGGTGGCGGTGGAGGAGCTCCATGCGCTATCTCACCTGGCGCTGGTGCATTCCCGAATCCAGGAAGTGGAGCTTGCTGCCTCATCTGGACCATGCTTTCGCTGAGTTTCTAGAACTCGCGGAAGTCCTTGAGCATGTGGCTTGCCTTCTTCTTGCCATCCTGCTTGTCGATGTAGAAGTGGATGGTGCATGGACCCGAAAGTTTTTCGTATGCGGAGGGTCCATTATCGCGGTCGCGGCGCTGCCACGACTGCGCTGGGCGTCCTCCATCGTGGAAGTTTCCTCCGCGGTATCCTCCGCTGTTGCGGTTGGCGTCGTTGCGGCGATCGGCGTAGCCGGCCGCGACCATGTCGGGTCCATCGCGATCGTCATAGACGCGCGATCTTCTCTTTATACGACGCTCTCGTCATCGGCCGTAGTCGTCCTCTTCTTCCGATTGTGTTCGGTGAATGGAATCTTCGCCGTCCGCCCACCTGTTGGCGATGTCCATGAGGTGGTCGAGTGTTTTGGGCTTGACGCGCCAGAGTTCCTCCTTGAAGTCTTGGCGCTTGACGCCGTCCCTGAAGGCGTCGATGGCTCTCTCTTTAGAGATGTGCGCTATGGAGTTCTTGGTGTTGGACCAGCGTAGTATGTACGAGCGAATGGATTCACCCGTTCATTGAGTGCAGGCCCGCAACTCTTCGATTGAGGCGGGCCTCTTGCTGGTGCCCTTGAAGTTGCGGATGAAGTTGTAATCTAGCTCCTCCCGACGGATGGACCACAAGATAGGCCGCTAAGCGGATCCGTGATGTGCCCGTCATTGCGGTGAAGGCATTGCATGGCGTCTCCTTGTTTCCACCGTGCAATTTGACGGATGACAAGTGGTCACGAGCCATGATTTTGGGTCTTGTGTGTCGAACTGGAGTATCCGAAGGAAGTTTGAAATTTCGTGGCATCTTTGTTCGTCGAAGATCTGCTAAGCAACGGGCCCGCAGAGTTCTCCTTCGTCTTCCATCTCGGATTCGCATATGCGCGCTTGGCTCGTGCTTTGTCGATTTTGCGCTGTGTGAGCGCATCTCTGGCGTCGTAGTCGCGGTTGTGATGGCGCGAACTCTTCTTCCTTCGAGGAAGGTCATGTTCCTCTTCTTCGGATGAAGGGGTGGGGCTGCGGTCGAACCTGACCGGAGCTTTTTTCTTCGGCTCCGTGGGAGCTTCCTGGTGGAGCGCAGCTCCGACGAGTCCAAGTCCGGTAAGTGCGTACTTGTGCATGGCTCTTTTTGGGTCCCCCTCTAGAGGTAGGTGGGCTGCGAGGTACGCAGTGGCTGCCATGATCGCAGCCTGTGGTGTTTTCGGGATGACGTTGCCGTCGGCGTCCATCTCCATGAAGGATGTGTGGAGGGTTCGGGTCACCTCACGACGCTCCTTGGGATCCATGTTCTCCATCCGAGAGCGGTGCTTGTTGCCTTGGTTGCCGTTCGAGCTGGAGCCGATGCCCATGGCGGAGAGCGCGGCTCGTCGCGCGCTGGACTCTGAGGCTGCTTGCTTGCGTTTGTCAAGCACCTCCTGCATCTTGACCTGCTTCTTGTGCTCCTCGATCAGGAGCAGATGGTAGGCCATCAGGAGATCCCGGGAGGAGTCTGCAGGCAGGACTATGTTGCCTGCCATGGCGTTGCGTGCCTGGGCCCATCCTTCTTTGCTAAGGCGGATGACATGGCCGTTGTTTTCCCCTTCGGGTGGGGGGACTGGCTTCTTCTATTCCCGCCGTTTCGATCTGGCGGGTTAGGTGTTGGGTTGGGCGGCGGGTTGGGCGCCTGCTGGTCCACGTCGCTCTGGATGACTACGGCGCATTGGTAACGCTCGTAGATTGGTCTGTTGCTGCCGGATCCGAACCGTAGGTCCTTCATCCGATGGCGGATCGCAGTCGGAGTTGCACCGATGCGTCGTAGGAATCATCTGCTGATGATGTTGTGCGTAGCACGGGTGCGAGGTCCATGAAGCGGGCCTGATTGATGGTAGGGCACCCGCCAGGAGGCGGAGGGTGCGGTTGCCCCACGAAGCGAAGCTCGAGCAGATCTCGAGTCCGTCGCCTACGGGCTCGAAGTCCTTTATGGTGGCCGGTGAGTGGGCGGTGAAGTCGAAAGCGCCAAAGAGGAGGTGACTCTCCGTCGCCGCAGAGTTGTAGATCGATCGGGTTGGGACCATCGCGATCACAAAATCAGCGTCCCCAGCTCCCACAGACGGCGCCAATTGACGAGGTTTGATCTCATCAATGCCCATTGTTATGGACTTGGGTTTTGGAGAAGATGGGGATGCTGGAGATCGTGGAACGGTTAGCAAACAAGCAACACGGGGACACAAGGTTTACCTAGGTTCAGGCCTCTGGAGGAAAAACCATACTCCTTCTTGTCTGCTCTTGATTATGGCGGAACCGAAGGTTGCAAGGGTGCGCAGATGCAATCTGGCGTGGAGGTGTGTATGCGAGAGTATGAGAGAGAGATCTAGGTCATGCCCTCCTAGCCTTTATATAGACTCAGGCAGGTGTCGGGCAGAGACCTAGTCGGTTACAGGTTCTAGGGTTTTACCCCTTTGAATTTCCTATCTACTCTAGTCTTGCTCTCCAAGGATCCGAAAGCATCATGGGCCTTGTCCACCCGAAAATCTTCATGGGCCGGCGTATAATTGCCGTGGGCCTTCCTTGGGCTGGACCAGGTATGCTGAGATCATGTACCCGTGGGGTATAACCATGTCACTACCCTTTTCTCTTTTCTGTTTTCGGGAATTCTACGTTTAGACTAGTCGCTACATGGCCAAACTCGGCGGGCTCACGTGCGTCGTTCTATTTGCATCAAACGAAACACGCGCGGTTGTTGGCGGTTTAATGCCGCACACCTGATCTGGACATCCCCTTCACCTGGTGCCCCACTCGTCATCGTCTCCCACTTCTCTCGATCATTTCAAGAATCCCGCTACTCTCTCCCCTTCTTCTTCGACGATTTCTAGGGTGATACGGCAGTTCCCGTCCGATTCACATCCTAAAGGATACAAATGCCGCCTAGAGGGGGATGAATAGGCGGTTTTAAAAAAACTTTTCCGAGAGTGGCTCGACAAAGGCGGAATTAAACTAGCGTTTACTTTGTCAAGCACAAAACCTAGAACAACTAGGGTTCACCTATGTGCACCAAAAACTTATGCTAAGCAATACAAGCAACAATATGATAGCAAGATATAGTTTAATTTAAGCACGAAGGCTATGACAATGTAAAGTGCATAAGTAAAGAGCTCGGATATAGAGATAACCGAGGCACGCGGGGATGACGATATTTTACCGAGTTCCTCCCAACATGGAGTACGTCTCGTTTGGAGAGGGGGTGGTATCAAACCACCAACGCCACAAAAGGCCTCCCTTATTCTCTGGTGAATCTCACCCCAACGGGATCGATCCACACTTCCACTATCGGTGCACTTGTCGGTGGCAAACCGGAACTTCTCACAAGGTTGGAGCACTTCTCCACAACTTAACTGGAGGCTCCTAACAAACGCCACCAAGGTAACAACCTACAACACCAATAAACAGTCTAGGGTTCCAAGAACCCAAGAGTAAAAAGCTTCTCAACTTTCAGTCACCAAATCCTCACCGAGAACTCAAACCGATGCACCAAATGCAATGGCAAGGACACAAGAAGTGCTCAAATCCTTCTCTCCCAAATTCTACCAAAGCTAAAAAAGCTTATGGGGTAATAAGAGAGGAAGAAGAATGGAGAAATCCACAAAAGACTCCAAGATCTAGATCCCAATGTGTTCCCCTCACTTAGAGGAGAGATTGATTGGTGGGATTGTAGATTTAGATCCCCTCTTTCAAATCCCTCAATAATATGCAATAATCATAGGAGAGATTGAGAGGAAGCAAGCTCAAGAAGGTCAACAATGGAGGGGAAAACTTGCAAGAATAGTTGAGGAACCATTGGGGAAGAAGGCCCCTTAAATAGGTCCCTCCAAAATCCAACCGTTGCAGCCTAACAACGCGATTCCCGATACTACCGGACTTTTTTCCGGTACTACCAGACTTTCTCGGCACTAACAGACATTCCCTGGGGTTCCTGGGGTGCCAAACGCATTTTCTCTGTGCTTCCAGGTACCAAAATGCGGTACTACCGGACCCCGGTACTACTGGATCCTGGTCCGGTACTACTGGTCATCACAGAACGAAAATAGCCATAACTTTTGCATCCGAACTCTGATTTCGATGATCTTGGGATCGTTTCGAAGAGGACAACAACCTATACAAGATCATGCAAATAAACATTATAGTCCATCAAGGGAGGATAGATCCAAATGACGAAAGGTTTAACCTCTCTCAAAAAGACGAACCGATAAAACCTCCAACATCGAAAACGTAATAGAAAATGCATATGAAATCCGTTTCCGATGAACTAGAGCTTGTCATAGAGATTACACAGAAGCTCTAAATCCTCACATGAGTAAGAACCAAATAATGGAAGGTTTTACCTATCTATAAAATACAAACCGGTAAAACCTCCAAGATCAAAACCTTCTGCTGCGCTAGGTACTAAAATGCGGTACTACCGCTTTTTGGTACCTAGCCCGGCAGTGGATTTTGGCAACTTGCCAAAACCTTATGCCGCGCTACCGCATTTTGGTACCTAGGAAATAAGACCAGCAGATATTCAAACGGCTATAACTTTTGATTGGTAACTCCAATCGACCCGATTCCAATTGCATTGGAAAGAGGACGACATGAGATTCCCTATAAAAGGTGAAAATATTGGTTATCACCAAGTGAGAATGTATCAAGTATAATAATGTGAGATACCTCTCTTGGTGAGAAACTGAAAAACCGCATAGACCAAAATCACAATAAGATATAAAAGAGGGATCTGATTTTGATGAACAAGAGCTTGTTATGGTGATTACCACAAGCTCTATATCCTCACATGGATAAGACCAAATAACAACCAAATACGATGATGCAAGTATGCAAAGGTTTGAGCTCTCTTCGAACGATATGATCGAGTTACTCATTCGAGAGCCCCTCTTGATAGTACGGCTATCTATCCTAAACCCGGTCTCCCACTAACAATATGAGACCGGCAAAAGGGAAAACCTATCAAGATTATACCTTTGCCTTGAGCATTCCACTTGAGCTCGATGTAGACAATCTTGCCCTTCTCAAGATGGAACGTCTTTCTTAATTCCTCATCATCGATCCATGATCACCGAGGATGGCAAGCATCAAACATGAGATATTCTGTAGATGGCGCATATTGATCTTGCAAAACATATCTTCTTCGCATTTCATCGACTTTAAAGCCAACACATGCTCCAAGCGATGCCAATGAAAAAATCCTACAAGTATAACTTAATACACACATTAGTCCATAAAGATTGTCATTAATTACCAAAACCACACATGGGGGCCCACATGTTCTTTCAATCTCCCCCATTTTGGTAATTGATGACAATACCTTTAAGAGGGTTTATATAAGGAATTTTAATGAACAAAATGGTAACACCAATATCAAATACTACATAAGTATGTTACTCCCTTCGGTCCAAATTAATTGACTCAAGTTTGTTTAGATTCGGATGTATCTAATACTAAAACATGTCTAGATACATCAATCTAGACAAATCTGAGTCAATTAATTTGGATCGGAGGAAGTATATTCGTACCACAACCATATATAGAGCAAACTCCCCCACAATCTATGCATGTGTGATGAACTTGAATTTCATTGCATATATTGCCAATCATTATCATTGGTGGAGTTTCCTCAATATATACCACATGATAAGCAACAACAAAGATGCAAGAGCATGAAAGGAAAATGCTTAGAAACAAACTCAAAGCATAAACCATTTCCCTTAAACCCTCTAAAACTTCTCCCCCATTGGCATCGATTGCCGAAATGGGTGACAAGTTATAGAAGGAAAATATAGTAATATTTCCTCCAAAGATGTGCCTTCACACATATCCAATTATGAATACTTGGGAGGGGGTAGAACTATATCGAGGACCCGAAGATTTCCAAAGGAATAAAATAAAACGATGCATCACAAATGACGCAAGCAATCACAAGATCCGACAAATCAATTGAAAACAACAAATGAGTCCAAATGGAAACAACAAGATATTATGATATGAGCAAAAGAGTGCTTTAAATAAATAGAGAAGCTCCCCAAGATTTGTGCACAATTCAAAATAAATGCATTAGAATGCACATTGCACAAATATGGAATCCTCGCTCCCCCATAAGCATTTAAAACACAGTAAAATAGAGAAGCTCCCCAAGATTTGTGCACACTTTAAAATCATTGTATTTCAATACAAAAATGCACAAATATGGAATCCTCACTCCTCCATAAACATTTAAGGCACAATAAATGAGAAGGAAGGCAAATGAGCATTATTAAATGAATTAGATGAGCTCCCCAACTGCACCAATTATGATAATTGCATTTGGGAACAAAGTTCATAATCATGGAACCCTCACTCATACAACTTCATTTAATAAAAGAAGACATGAGAGAATAAATATGATAAGCACAAAGTGATGCTATAAATAAAATTAGGAAGCCCCCCAAGGTATGTGCAACATTAGGTTTTTGTATGTGAATACAATGTGCACAACATGGATTCCTCACTTCATCTATTTTACTTATAACACAACTTTGTGCAAATGAGCATATACCAAGACATAAAATTTGCAAGAAACAAATGGTTGAACAATAAGTAAGAGACAACATACTAGCAGGCTCAACCACAAGGATGTGTGAGATGCATGACAAAGCATATTATAAGACTAGTACAAGGATGATTATTGCGTATCCACATAGTCTTTAATGAATGATATTTCTTAGTATGACCATACAACACACACAAAACAAGGAAGATATAAAAAAAATAGAGGAGTAACATCTATCATGTGTATAAGTTTCTAAGTAGACAATAGAATTGATAGATCGAAATATTTGGGATTGTAGGATCATATGCATGATTTTGTATAGTCCCAATTATATGCACTCATCTCAACTCATACACATATACAATAGAGAGTTCTTTTAATACCGTTGCTAGAGATATAACAATAAATATAATAACAAAAATTCATGCCAAGATGTAACCTACAAAAGGTTGGAAGCAAGATAAATATGCATAAGCAAGAGATACTTGTTACCGAGATATAATTGGTAGTATGTAGAGAATATAAATTCATTGATTATCCTATAGCTTGCCTCCAATTTTCATTAACGCACCACTTCTTCAAGATTGAGAGACAAACATCCAATATATCTCAAATATACCTAAAACACATTTAAGTATAAAATGGTCCCCAAACTTATTGGGTCCAAAATAGTTAGTGCAACTACAATACATAGGAGAGATTTCACATAAAAATGTGCATATTGATATGAAATTGAATTTCATGCACTACTTAGCCGATGTGATTTGGTGGAGTTTTCCTTATATATTGGATCAAAAAAAGTAAGAATATCATAATATAAACATATAGTAAATATGCATGCATAAAACTTTTAAAAACCAAAAAGAAAATACAATTTAAACAAAAATACCAAATAAATCAAGATTGCACACACAAGAGTGTGACACGAGTCGAGATTATATCAAATAACCAATTCATTTGGAAGAAGGCCCGATCTACGCACGGGCAAAACGGACGGGCACAACGGTTGGAGGCCTGCTAGGCTGCCATTCGTCTGGGCTTCAGCGGTTCTAGGCCTCGAAGCTGGACCAGAAGCTGAACAGAAGAGGCCTGTACACGCCACTAACCACTTGCCTCTCACTCTCACGCCGCACAGGAAGCTTCTGAAATCCCTAGGCCAGATCGATATGGCAACCCCGGCGCCGGCGCCGGCGCCGCCGCCGGACTGGGCTGGGCTCCCTGACGACGCTCTCCTTATAGTGTTCAAGCGGCTGGGCGCATCGGAGGTGCTCCTGGGCACCGCCGTCGTGTGCCGAAACTGGCTCCGCGTCGCCACCGGCGAGCCCGACCTCTGGCGCCGTGTGGACCTCTCCGACTGCTTCGACCCCACCATTGACATGGTAGCCATGGCGTGCGCTGCCGTCGACCGCGCCGACGGCCGCCTCGAGCATTTCAGCGCCGATTGTTTCGTCAATGATCAGCTTCTCTTCCACATCGCCAACAGGTTGTGACCCTCTTCTGCTTCTTTCTAAGATTAGTAGCTTTGTATCGGAGAATTGTTCCCACCGTCAGAATTGTTTGGGGGGTTTTAGGTTTTAGTTTAGGCCTTAAGCCCGTGGTACTTATACCTGTGCTCGGTGCTCTGAATTTCTGATCGGTGGTCTTTTTGGGTGGATCCTGCTCTTGTTGTTAGGACCAAATGGGCTAGGAGCCATATTTTTGTGGGATGCTACGATGTGACAACTTCAGAGGAATGGGGAACATTCTAATTTTACTACTGGGGCTTTATTCTTGTTTTTTATATAGAAACTTTGTTTTCTTTTTCAACTGGATGGAAGTGTCCTCTTGCATTTCCTGAACAATAGTAGAATGTTTCTGTTTATAACCAAAACTGGGCCAAAAACCATATACAACCCCTATGGCAACAGAAGTCCTGTCACCCACAGAACACGAGATCAACGCCACACGGCAAAGCACAAACACACCCAGTTCTAAGGTTGTCTAGTCTTACTTTCACTGCTTGTGGAAGAGGAAAACTGCCCACAGTCCGTGGCCACTGCACTAACAGCCTGGGCTTTGCACTGACATACCAACAAGACTGACCCCATCGGGCTGTGCCAACTGAGCCTGAAAACACCTGCACCTCCAGAAAAATATCGCTGCTCTTGCCATGCTGAACAACGAACCCACCTCATCGAGCCTGTTGCAGCATCACTTTTTGAGACTGTTGCCCTGGTGGAAAAAATTGACCATCTGAGAACGCCCCCACTGACAAGTCAACCCCGTGCAAGAGCTGCTAAACCCCACCGGTCCAAAAGGGTAAAATATTGTTTTTGTGAATGTGGTTTATGCCTTCTGTGAATGTTTGGATCTCAAGGATGATAATTTAGTGTATACAAAACAGCTATTTTTTTGTGAAACTCTAGGTAGTTAAGTGTTCTTTGTTTATATGACATGACTTGTTTTTTTGCTCTGTTTAGTGTAACTTTTATCATTATTTTGTGTGGGGCGAATAAATAGAGATATATGCTCCTGTAAGTTTTGCTGACTATCGTTTTGTTTTGTTGGTGTCATGCCAGAATGTTTTTTTTTAATCATTGTGAGTACAAGATTACATCAATGGACACCGTGTTATCTGTATTACCTGCATGTAGTCACAATCAAGTTCAATAGCACACAAATGAATCACTCGGCAGTGGTGGCCGACGGAATATTGTTAACACCTTCACCAGTGAACTGAATAGCCATGGAACCAGATAGTCGGGTTGTGGTATTATGACTTGTCTGGTTTTCAGTATCGTGATATCTTTTTTTGCGAGAACGATACATCGGATTTACGTTTTGCACTTTGGCCTTTTTGGTTTTCAGTCGGGTTGTGTTTCTCTGTTTTGGTTGATGGTTAATGAAAGCTTATTTCTTAAAGTGAAGATTTCATGAAATTATCTACTACTATTTCATGGCTAACACCTGACATATGACATAAGAGCAACTGCTACGATTCATATTATGTATGGCCTGGAACTCTAGGTTTATTTAAACATTGGAATAGTGTACCACCAACCAACATTTTTTTCATCCAGTTGTGTCCTAACTGTTCTAATTGCGCATCTTAGGAATGCAAGATATTTTTTCTCACCTGCTGTGAGGATTTCAAGGAATATGTATTTTCTCTCATTCATGCTCTCAAATCAATGAGTGTGTCATTGATTTCAGCAACTAAATTCACAAAATAGCTTATTAGTTTGGGTTAGTGCTCATTTTCATGATTTGTTGAATTGAATGGTAGCATGTTTAAAGAAAAAATATTATGTAGTAATTACTGGTCTTGTATGTATTTTCTCATGATTATGCCTCAGTGTAATAAGGGTGATTACTGAAACTTATTTCTTTTGTTGTACTAGTGTACTCCCATAGTTTTCCACTAGTCTATTTTTTTCGTTAGACAAAAGGGAAATTGCACTATACAGCTTGAGGAAGCATATAAGATGACTAGACAAGACTAGCTACCTTGTATTTTCTTTGTAAGGCACAAGGGAAAAGCAATATGGAGCTTAGGCAATATAGGTGAGTAAGTGACTAGATGAAACTAGCTATCTTATATGAGGAGGAGCTCATGTCTTATGCATGAGATTCTCAAAACATATCTTGCGTCATTATTTGTTGGTTTAGCTTTACTTGTATGCAATTCGTATATTGGAATCTCAATCCATACAGGGATACACCGATCTGAAACGTTTTCCTGAATTGATGAGTTAAGAGAAGTTGATGAGTTCTATAAACAATTCAGAATTATTTTAATTTTGCTTTTTTTTTGTTTGGTATTTGATCTTTTTGGTCTGAAGATGTGTCAGTGTATGTAATTTATCATTGTTATAGCCTCTGTTCCGCCATTTTCCCTTGAAGAATGTACCTTCTGTGTCCTGAGGGAACCTATAAGTTATCTTACCTGATGTTCTTGCTGTCAGGTTGTTGATCAATGCTCTTTTATCTAACTGAAGTACTATAATTTGCAGAACTACTCTTGCAAAGCCTTGACTAGTTAACTGCATGAAAGTCTCATCCAAAGGCTTGGTTGCTGTGGGCAATCGATCCCCACATCTTGAGGAACTAGAGCTTACCACCTGCTCCATCTACATTTCAATGAAGGCTGTTGGCCGAGCATTCCCCCAGCTGAAGCGACTGCGGCTGAACAACCGGTGGGTCGATATTCAGTGTGAAGAACGTTTTGACAACCGCCGTGCCTTGCAAATAGCTAGAAACATGCCTGAGCTACGTCACCTTCAGCTCTTCGCCAATCGGCTCCGCAGCAATGCACTTGCTGCAATCCTTGACAACTGCCACCACCTCGAGACCCTTGATTTGCGTCAGTGTTTCAACATCCAGATTGACGCAGGACTGCGAGCGAAGTGTGCAAGGCTCAATGATGTGAAGCTACCCAAGGACTCAGTCAGTGACTATGAGCATGAGTCATATATCGAGACACTCTCGCTGAACACCGTCCCACTTCTTTTTCCCGACCATGGTACTGGCCCTGTCCGGGGTTATGATGACAGTGATGAGGACGACCAGGAGGATGATTTGGACGCACATCTTGGTCATATGGCTTTATGATCGGTGATTACAGTGTGCATGCATGGGCTGATCATCCATGACAGGTATGTTAAGAGAAGTCCACGATGATTATCTGCAGTCCTGTTTGTGATATGGCCAACATACGTGTGCGCATCTCTTCCATGATGAGACAGGCTGATTCGGCTCCTTTCTGTGTTGGAGAATTTTGCTCGTGTTGTCTTCTCCTTTGTAAATTGTATGTATCTTATCTTTTGGATGCTAGAAGAGCACTGCACTTAAACTAAATGTGGTTGGCCTGATCACCTGTTAAGTACTACTAGTTCCTTATCCATCGTATGTGATGCGTTGCATATTTCTGGTATTCACCTAGAATTGTGATGGTATGCTCTGATATCTTTGGGTGTTTTTTCTTGAAACATGACGCATGGAGCAGCGGTAAGATTCAAGCTCTTTTATAGAATCTGCAAATTGATTTGGATGGTCTATTCCTTGTAATCTTTTTTTTGCGGGTTATTCCTTATAATCTAACAGCAAAGATTAGCCGGTACACATGTAAATTGTACCATCACTAAATATTACGGCCCTTGTGAGATTAATTGAAGTCAAATTTCTCTACGAGTAGGAAAATCTGTCAATGTCTACCACGTTATTGATATTTTGCATTTGGGAGCTGACACCTGAGGAAGGTACGGAGCTCTACCACGCGTGTAGTTTTGCTTACTCGTGAGGTAGATGTAGCTTGGAAACTTTCCTCTTGGAGATATTTTTCAACCATCTACGGATCTACTACGTTCAGAAGCATTTTGTTCAACTGAACCTCCGTGCAAGTCGGCGCACGTTACGTGGTACGGCAGGTGAGCTGAGCGTCAGGGTTTACTTCAGAATTTGGAGACCTGATAACCAATGTTGACCATGACGCGCGCGGCGCGGTTGTAGAAAACCTGCACTCGTGACCTTGAACAACCCACGTTCTGAACACACCGTGATTTTGACTGTTGACACTACAGTAGCATACCCCCTTGACCTTGAACAAATTTCGAGCCGGTAGAACAACCACAGCATAGGCCTCGCAAATAAAGAAACGAATACCACAAGATACCTAAGGAAACTGAAAGATTTTAATTAGACGGTTTGCATGTTTAATATATAATGTTTTACCTTAAAAAAATACGAAAACATGAAAAACGAATCGCCTCTAAGATGAGAGGAAGTGCCAGGGAGTCAAGTGGCGGATCCAGAATTCCACAAAATCTAAGGTAAATATCGTATTATGTGTTGTAACTAAATTTTTTCACACCCCAGCGGCACACGGCCTTTGCATCGATGGATGTGTATGACAATCTTTGTTGCAAAGTATTATTCCATATAAGAAAGTGAGTGCCATATAAGAAAAGTGAGTGTGGAGAAACCTTTTTTTTGAATAGAGACAGTGCCGACGCACTTTACGCACAAAAAACATTGTATATCGTGGATTACAAACACTAGATGTCGAATCCTATCGATTCCAACGATCACTGGGCAAGAGAGGTTGTTATGAGCTGAGTTCCTACATGAACAGATAGGCTCAGACCAGGATGATCTTCTTGCCCACAGCATGTGGCTAATTCGTTTATTTCCGAAATGTGGAAAATGGAGCGACAGGGTTGGACAAGATCGATATTCAATTGCTTGTCTTCTAATCTCCCAAGTCATGTTGTTGTCGGAAGCCCCTTGTGCCACCGCCGCCTTCGCCAGGTTTAAATTGTCGGTGAAGAATGTTGGTCTTACTAGCTTCATCGCATCAGCGAAGTGGGCTGCCAAGACTAGGGCATTTGCTTCAGCCTGCAGAGCAGAGAGTGTGGAAAAACTAGACCAACCCAAATAGAGACATTGCAAATGTTGTACTTAATCATTATCAACCATATTATTGGGCCGCCATTCCAAATGCTTGAATATAGACTATGCTATGAGACCAGTGAATCTTGTGCCTCCACCCTCCGATTAGCATCACATACGAATTCAACATGTCAATAACATACAATAGATTAGGAACTTGTCATTCTGATGGTGTGCCGACAGTTCTACATGTAGCATAACCTAAAGCACACATCCCACATAGATTTGAGACTTAAGTTGTCTACTGACTCTCGATAACAACAACCAAATACATTCGGGATACTAGTTGTCAGTAGGAGACTGAATGCCATGAAGACAAATGTTGAAATTGTTTCATCCTCATAGCAACACAGCACTAGCTTCTTTTTGTTGTTCCATATACCCTCTTTAGAGATGCAAGTGGGTCACTATTAGGTATACCCTATACCCTCTTTAGTTCCAAAATGATGTTGTCATTGGATTGGAGAAGTACGTTTTTTGAATAAAAGAGGTATAGGGTATCCTAATGATGACCCACTTGCATCTATACCATGGATCTTTTCGCAAATAGATGTTGATATCCATTCTGAAAGCACCTCCGCTATAAACTCCTCCTTTATCCTCAATATCTCTTTCTAGAATATGTGTTTTAGAGTTGAGATATTTAATTCTTGACTGCAGTTTGAAACATTTTGTTCTCGTTTAATATTTTACCTACCACTTGATTAGTCGGAGACGGAGGCCAAATTGCAATTGAGTAAAAGCTCAGCTTCCCCATCGCTTTAAAGTGAGTTAGGCTCACTTCTTCCATTGACATTTGTTTGTGAATTGCACGCCCGTGTAGAACTCAAATGGAAAAAAGAGGGAGAGGGGGTGGAATGAGCCATACAACCAACATAACATCACTTTTTTGTATCCCTTTGCCAACACATAGTCAACGAATAGACCGTATGGCAATGAAATAGAGCCAACGGAACGGAGCAGAGCCCGACAATGTTCATGCTAGATCATGTGCATGCATCTCATGCTTTTAGATTCGTTCTGTGACATATCATCAAGTTTCATTTTGTTTTTTAAGTCCTGGATTGGTTGAAACCGAGTAAAACTTGTTAAAACTGTACACACTAAATAGCGTGTACGGTAGAAAGACGTTTCACCTAGAGCCACCAATGTTGGAGCCAAGGAAAGGAATCTTGCTAGAGTGGCTACGGTCGCCAGGCAGATGCCGCTACTATGCAAAGTTGATGTCTTTGCTACTAAGTAGAGTCGCCGACGTAGAAACGGTCTTCGGGCATGAGACCTTGCGGGAGCAATTAGCAGTTAGGGGCAAGGCTCATGGGATTTGCTCAAAACCAAAAAAATTGGACGACAAGCTAAAGATAAAGACATGGTGAAAGTTTGTGGCACCCGACTAAAACAGTTTGGTAGATTTGAAAAGTGAGGGGCGACATGAAAGAAGAATTCCATGGCTCACAAAATCAACTTCAACTACGGTCGTTGGAGGGTCGAACAAAGATTCTCTAATGACGCCGAGACGGCATTGAGTCTCTGACTAGTGGGCCCTCCACCGATGGTACCAACGCTATCGGTGAAAACACGCACTCCGAAAATAAGGAAGGACTCCACAAAAGCATTTCCCTTTGAAAAAAAAAGACTATATTACAGACTTACAAACCTAGAAAGGTACTGTATTTGCAGCACATTTGCAACAAAACCGGCAGAAGAAGAAAAACATATGCTACAAGATCGAGCAAACGGCCGGCTTTGCCGGAGTCGGAGTTTCTTTGACTCATCATCAGGAGTCCTCTCCCGAGCGCCGCGCGCGTCCAGCTAGACCTTGTTTGCCGCTGCGGCGGCTCTGCTCCACGTCAGCTGGTCCTGCAGGAAGAGGCAGACCGCGGTGCAGTCGTCCACCCGCGACGACGGGTACTTGGTCCTCCACCTCTGCACCGCCGCCTCCACCACCGCCTTGGAGGCGTGCTGCTTGCGCGGCGTGGCGCACACGATCGACACCACCTCCTCGTTGCTCAGCACGTCCCACACCCCGTCGCTCGCCAGGATGATGAACAGGTCGGCGCCGGTGATCCGGTGGGCCGTCACCTGCGGCGTCGAGATGACGCCGTGGTGCTTCAGCCTGGAGTCGCCCAGCGCGCGCCATGGCCAGCCCCGGGCAGTTCTCCCCGGGAAGCCACACGCGCATCACGCTCGGCTCTTCCTTGAGCGCGAACACGCGCCCCTCGCAGCTCTTGATCCTCGCGGCCTCCTCTGCAAAAATAAATAAATATCAAAGCTTGATTATTAGATCGCTGCAAACTGTTAATAATGGATTCAGCTGGAGTGTCCTTGAGACTTGCAAGTGTGCTGGCTGCTGCTTACCAGGCAGGCATGGCTTCTGGTCAGTGGTGAGCTGCACGGCCTTGAGGTAGCCGGCGTTGGACATGGTCGCGAGCACCGCCCTGGAGTCGCCGAGGTTGGCGATGATGAGGTCCTTGCCCTGCTTGATGGCGCACACCGCCGTGGTGCCACTGAAGGAGCAGTCCATGTTGGGCTGCACCTTGAGCTCGTTGTCCATGGCCTTGAAGGCGTTGGTGCAGGCCTCTCCACTCGTCCAGCATCTGCGACGGCTGCGGGGACGAGTTGCCGCTGCTGTCCGTGGAGGACGACGGCGAGGCGTCGCTGAACGCGTTGTCCTCGGCGTCCGCGTCGGCCAGGAACAGCGCGTTCCGGTGGCTCAGGACCATGAAGGGGAGGTAGTCCCTCACCAGCTTGCTGATCAGGTGGCCGTTCCTGCCGTGGCCGTCGAACACGCCGCAGAACACGCCGTCCTCCATTCCGAATCCCTGGTGGACAGAAATCAAAATGAAATTAGTCAAACTGACCAGATACATACAGATTACAGACAGACCCCCCATGTTACATTGTTGATTTGTAGGAGAAAACCGTGATCATTGAACATTGTTGATAAATAAAAATTCAGATGGTAGGTGAGGTTAGTGGGTGGGAAGAATTCGGAACCTTTAGGAGGATCACATGCTGTGCCTGAATAAGGATTCGGCAGCATCATGTTCAATAATTGCAGAAAAGAATACTAGGTGCTGCTAGATCTGAATGATCACACCTTTTGGCGTAAAGAAACAATGATTTGCACGACAAAGATACTAGTGCTACTCATCCCAAGTCTAATTAGCACCCTTCATCGCCTTAACACATTTTCATTCACCATCGCCCGAACAAGAATTACAGTTGGAGCACTTCGCCAACTGATTTTGTTTGTGTTAATACTAAATCAAAACAATCTGAAGAGGAAGTTTGTCTTTTTAGACTATAGACCACCTAAATTCCGAATAGTACGTCTCATCTTCCTTGAAGCGTCCGGTAGCAACAACATTCATGACTAGACATGTGATAGAAAGAAAATTAGATGGAGCAAGTTGACCCGGAAACTTAAGACAAGTCGAGCGAGCTCTACTGTTCACGTTAAAAAAAATATCTGTACAGCGTAGTGCTTACCAGAACCTTGAAGAAAAATCTAAACTGTTCTAATTGAGCCTAAAAAAGAACAAATTCCATCGTAGCATAGTGATCGCAAAACCACAGAGCACGTCCCAGTCGAACCCAATCAAGGCACAAATTAATTCCAGGATATGTACTGAAGAATCACAGGGGGAAAGGAGAAGATTCCCAGATAAGTGAAGATCAAACAAAAGCTAGGAATTCATGATGAGCTGGTAATTGAGCTAATGGAAGCTCCCAGCTGCCCAGCCTGAAGCAGACTCAAAACGGCAGCAGCAGAAGCAGGTCGAACACAATACTGAGCAATTCAAGCCAACAACACGAAACACATGAAGATACAGGCGTGGAAGCAAGAAAGAAGTAGTAGTATGTACAGTACCTGGCAGAGTATGACGGAGTCCTGGTTGGGCCCTTTCTTGCCCTTCTGGGAGAAGAGGGATGCCACCCTCCTGGCGTCCCCTCCTCCTCCCGCCGCTGCTCCTCCACCTTGCTCGTCCATGAGGTACACGATGTTCTCATCCGTCTCCTGCCCCTGCTCGAGGCGCTCCGTAGACGCACAGGTCCCCATCAAGATTCTGCTGGCGGGAAGGATCAAGGATCAAGGAGTCGACCAAGCTCTTCTTCTGGTGTGGTGTCTGGTGTGTGCCTGTTGATGCTCGGACCAAGGGAAGGAAGGACCGGGGAGGGAGGTAGGGAGGGAGGGAGAGGGTGGGGTCGGGAGGAAACGGGACACACAGGGTTGAAGATTGAAGAAGAAGCCGCCGGCGTTTTAAAGCGGGGATTAGGATTGGGATTGGGATCGGGGTCGGGGTCGTGATGAGTAGGCAAGTGGTGTCTGTGCAATAATGGATGCTAGTGGGTAGGCGTACGCTCGTCGGGGAGGTAGGGAGATGTCACGCGCGCGCGCGACGACGAGGCTTGCCGTGTCGCCTGAACCCGTCCCATGGCCCCCGGCCGGCCGGCTCCGGGTGGTATGTGTTTGTTTGTCCGGCCTTTTTTTACTCGAGAAATTTCATGTTCGGGCTGACAAAAAGGCGTTTCGTTGGAACGTCGGCGAAAGAATACTCCTTGCTCGGTCGCCCTGGGTTGGACGGCCGGCGCTGGTGATCGTGTTTTGTAATATTCCTTCTCAGCCGAGTTTTTTCTTCTTTTTTTCCATGTGATGATGCCGTCACGTTTGAATGTTTGGTACACTACGTAGAGTATAGCATACGGTACGGAGGAGCGCGTGTCCCTAGGGAGACTGAAGTATGGAAGCCTTTGGGAGTTGTGCCTAGCTGTGTCCCGCTGACATGTGGAGTAGTGCCTGTGTCGATGACATGAATGGAGAGGAGGAGAAACACCGAACACCTAGGCCGCTTCACAGTCGAAGGAGACTTCAGAAAACCGTTACCTCAAAGATGGCACATCCAACATACCGCCTACGCCGTGCTGAGGTGGCAAGTAAGCGGTGGGACTGATCGAACCCCGAAAGCCTATGCTCAAAGTGGTCACCAACCTGGACTCCCTTCCGATCCGGGGACTTCACGAGCAACATACACAACGCCTCCAAGGCGGGGACGACATTACAGTGCCGCCGCTATCTGATTAGGCGAGCCGAATCAAGGGTTTCCTCTGACGCTTAATGTGGGGGAAACACGGGCAGAGCCATGACGAATCCCCCAAGGACGAGACGGCGCCCGCAGGTGTCGCCATCGTCAGCATCAAGAAGGGCTTTCGGCCGACCCATCCGTCGTCCCAAAAGTCTGTCGGAAAGGGGCAATCTTGAGCCAACCCTTGGTTGCACCGCTGATGAGAGAAGAGTTGAACTCCGATGCAAGCGAAGGAGATGCACCGACCACTGTTCCACCACCATCGAACGAGCTAGTCAGTGGAGGTCCAGCCCGTTGTCGCCATCTAGGCGGTCACTGGCACCACCACAGTTACAGGCCGCCGCTGCTAGGCGTGGCCACGTCTCACCCCCATGGACACAACCCCTCAGACCCATCCACCCAAAGGGCCCACAAACATGCCCGAAGATGTCATGCATAGCGGCTGAGGCACCACCACCGAGCGGAAGCTAAGCCCCCACCCACATCATCGTCGAACCGCTAGCAGTCGGTATCCTACCGTCCCATGCCGCCAGATCCTGACTAGGCCGCGTGTCGTGGCCTGCAGGGGAACCACCGCCCAGGAGAGAGAGACCTCGCCACCACCATCCCCGCCCATGCTTTTCTCGGCATAGCCTCACAGCGGCAGCGAGGAGGGGGGAGACGTTGGGAGGGGCTGCCCACGGCGCAATTAAGGTTTCCCTCTGTCGCCTCTAGGAGGGACGCGGGGTGAGAGTGTTCTTTTTTGGCGGGAGTAGAATGGAGGTGGCTCTTTTCTTTCTCGTGATATGTTCAATGTTGGCTTAAACAATAGCTCAGTCCGACGTACTTAATAAGTTGATAAAAATATAACCACTATACAAATCGCGAAATCTATTGTCGCCTACACTAGTCAAGATCTGGCATCTACTGGGCGCAAAGAATTGCCGCTGGTTACGTCAAAACGACCCTTCCAACACTTCATAAGGTTCAGCCTAATCTAGCCTTTCTCTAGTTTTTTTTTTCTTATTCAAGTGGACTCAGCAAGAAGCCATGGCTATGACATGCACTGTCCAAATATAAAACGGCAGTCATCAACATCTAACACAAACACAAACACAATATGTAATCTAATTGCTACCTTTTCTTTTGCTGGTAATCTAGTTTCTTATACTTATAATATTGCTGGTAATCTAGTTGATACTCCGTACTTTCTTACCTAGTCCCTTTGCTATTCTAAACTAAAACAGATCATAAGCTAATGATAAATTGACAGCCAAACATATTCTGCAGACATGCATTCCATCAGCAGCTACATACAAAATGTTATACGACCATGAATTTTTTTTTTCATCTGAAAATTGTCAACGTTGATGCCTGCCATGTCAGATTCACTTGGGGCAAATTTATATCTCCCAGCCCCTTGACTTTCTGGTCGCTAAGCTCAAATCTTGTACTCCCTCCGTTTTAAAATATAAGATGTTTTAGCTTTGTGAAGCAAATGTATCTAGACTACTTTTAGTATCGAGGTTCACTTAAGTTTGGAATGAATCTACACACTAAAAGAAGTCTAGATACATTTTATTCACAAACCTAAAACATCTTATATTTTGAAACGGAGGGAGTAGATGCGAATGAACCAAAAAAAAAAGAGCTATATTGATATACCTGTCAATAACTGCCAGGCTGCCAGCCAATGAAATTTCTCCCAAGAACCGCATGTACACACAAAATGATCACTTTATGCAAACACTGTAGCATGGTAATATCTGATAGGCCGAGCAGGATAGGGCACTGCAGGAAACGGTCACTGGGCCGACGGCTAGGGCCCGTCGGCGTAGGCCCAGATCTCCGTCGGCGTAAGCTAGCCCGATGGTGGCCGTCGGCATATACGCGTCGGTGTATCAGGCCGTAGGCATATGCGGCATACCCGTTGGCGTATAAATTTCCGTCGGCGTGACATCGCCCGATGGTTATACGGAGCCGTCGGCATACATACCGTCGCCTAGGCACCACGGGCCCACTGGCAGCTACGGCCGTTAGCTTTGGGAGCTATACGCCGACGGCTATGCCATCGGACTAACCTGCCATCCTGTGCAGCCCTGTGAGGACCTATACGTCGACAGCAAAGCCGCCAGCCCAACTGTGTTAGCTAGGCCACGTGCCATCATGTCCAGCTCTGTGAAGATCCATACGCAGACGGCAAAGCCTTCGGCCCAACTGTGTAACTGGGCCGCAGAAAAATATACGCCAACGGCTTACCCGTTGGCCTAGCTAGAACCCGTGCCATATGGTCCCTGCCAGTTTTTGATTTTTTTGTATTTTTGTTTGTTCATTCCCTGCTAATTTTAAATTCCCGCAATTCTCAGATTCCAGGCACAGTATACAATACATGCACATCAACACAAACATAAGATCATCATCATTAAAAATACATAACTAGATCATCCACACATAGGTACATCATCATCCAAACAACATAGCTAGTACATCCACACATAGGTACATCTCTAAGTGAATCCTAACACATGCACATCCCTACACCTTCGGAGAGTTGCTCGAGAGACCCATGACTCCCCGCGTCAAGAAAGGCGAAGGTTGACGTCGAGTAGCCGTCGTCGAACCAGCACCGGAAGAAGGAGAAGTACCGCCATGACCACCACCATCGGTAGAAGTGTTGGAATTATGCCCTAGAGGCAATAATAAAGATGTTATTATTATAATTCTTGTTCATGATAAAGTTTATATTTCATGCTAGAATTGTATTAAGCGGAAACTTTAATACTTGTGTGGTTTGTGAACAACACCGTGTCCCTAGTACGCCTCTATGGACTAGCTCATTGATCAATGATGGTTAAGGTTTCCTAACCATAGACATGAGTTGTCAATTGATAATGAGATCATATCATTGGGAGAATGATATGATGGATGCACCAAACTAAGCGAAGCAATTAGATCGTATCATCGTGTTCATCTTTGAAGCTTTTCCTATGTCAAATATTGTATTCATTAGACCATGAGATAATACAACTCCTGTATCGGAAGAAAGCTTTGAGGTCATCAAACGTCATCCTATGAGAGGGTGATCATAAAGGTGTCTCTCGTGTGATCGGAAAGTATCTGGGTTGTATGTATCGAGATGGGATTTGTCCCTCCCAAGTCGGAGAGATATACTGCAGGCCCACTCGGTAATCGATATCAACACCGCTTGCAAGAACGTGGTTAAGGAGTTAATCACAAAGTGATATCGGATTACGAATCGAGTAAAGTACTTGTTGTGAGCGAGATTGAACTAGGTATGACGGCATCGACGATCGAATCTCGCAAGTAAAATATCGCGAGACGAAGGGAATATATATATGGGATTGATTGAATCGGCATCGTGGTTCATCCGATATGATCATCGATGAATGTGGGAGTCAATATGGGTGCCTGCACCTACCGTTGATTATTGATAGAAGATCATGTCTGATATTCTCGAACTCAGGGTCACACACTTAACGTGTCTCGACGCTAGGATAGATTGGATAATTGGTTTATGAGTTTTTGGAGTCTCGGTGGGATCCGGACATCACGAGAGGTTCCGGAATGGTCCGAGAATAAGATTCATATAAGGCAGCAGTTTTGGAGTTCGAATTGTTCCGGTTAATCGGTATTGTACCTAAGCTTTAGAACCTTCCGGAAGGGGACCAACGTGGCCCCACCTTCCGGGAGGGGCATGGGCCTATGAGGGAGTGTCCTGGCGCTTTGGGACAGGGGCACAAGGCCCCATAGGGCCCAACCGATTCTATAGGGTTTAAATCGCTTAAACTAGGGATAGAATTTCTAGAAGGAGGAGAGTCTGCCTCACTCCTCCCTTGGCCGGCCCAAGGCTTGGAGGAGGGCAAGGCTGGCCGCCTCTATATATAGAGGGCTGGTGCGCCTCCCCCAACACCTTGCCTCCAACCCTAGTAGCCTTGCTACCTTCCTCTCCCTCCCGATCGCTTGTGGCGAAGCCTCCGCAGAAACTCTCCACCATATACACCACGCCGTGTTGTAGATCCAATCTATCTCCACCATACTCGCTGGTCCGAGGAAGGAGGAGACGCCGAGGTGTTGCACGTGTGCATCTCACGGAGGCACCGCCACTTGTGGTGCTAGATCGGATCGATCGGGGAGAAGCGAGTACGACTACATCACCCACGTTCCGACGAACGTTCTACTGTGCGAATCTTAAAGGGTATGAAGATCTAATCCAATCTCTCTCGTTGATTGCATCTCCTAGATTAGATCTTGGATTTCCCTCTGTTCGCATCCGTAGAAAATTTTGATTTACTATGCCCATAACCCATCAGTGGTATCAGAGCTAGATCTATGCGTAGATGTGTTTCACGAGTAGAACGCAACATGGTTGTTGCGGGCGTTGATGTTTTCTATTGCAAGCCTCTTGTTTGTGTTCTTCTTATGACGCGAGATAGTGAGATTGACGCGGTCCAGGCCAACCTTACGCGACGCCGTCATGAGACCGCTCCGACTTGACGGTGGCTTGTTCCACACATGCGGCTAGTGGATGTCGCTTTCTCACTATAGTTGTCATGGGATTAACACCGGAGTTTGGCAACCATAATATCACCGTTGTGGCTTTCCGTAGGTAAGAATCGTTCTTAGCATCTACTCCCATAAGCCACGTAAAACATGCAACAACAAAGTAGAGGCGTGTAACTTGTTTTTGCAGGGAGTGTTTTCTGTGATATGGTATGGCCCAAGATGTGATGTGTATATTGTATGCGATGATCATGTTTTGTAATGTTTCACGACTTGCATGTCGATGAGTACCCAACCGGCAGGAGCCATATGGTTGTCTTTATAATTGTGTATGACCTGCGAGTCAACTTCTTATACGCCATGTAATAGCTTTACTTTATCTCTAAGTAGTTAGCAATAGTTGTAGTTGCTATTCGTGGTGGAGGCAATCATGGTGGAGTGATGGAGATCATGCCGGAACGCACAAGATGGAGAACATTGCGCGAGGATTGGCTATACCATGTCACATAAAGTTATATGCATGTGATGTTTATCCCTTTATGTATCTTATTATGCTTAGATCGCGATGGTAGCATTATAAGATGATTCCTCACTTAAAGATCAAGATAAAAACTGTGTTCTCCCCAAGTATGCACCGCTATAAAGTTCGTCGTGTCCAAGCATCACGTGATGATCGGGTGCTATAGACTCTACGCCACATACAACGGGTGCAAGCCGCTTTTGCACACGAAATACTTGGTCTAGCTTGACGAGCCTAGCATGTACATATGGCCTCGGAACACAAGAACCGAAAGGTTAAGCATGAGTCATATGAATGATATGATCGACACTTTGTTGTCCACCATTGAAACCACATCTCTTCTCGTGATGATCGGATTAGGTGTGGTGAATTTGGATCGTGTTCACTAAACAACTTGAGGATGTTGAATTTAGTGGGAGTTCATTTAGTAATTTGATTAAATTGAACTATTTATCATGAACATAGTCTAAATTGTACTTGCAAATCAGATCACATGGCCAAGTCCAACTTCAACTTCAACGCTTTTGCCGAGAAGGAAAAGCTTAGAAACAATGGGTCTAACTTCACCAATTGGTTCCGCAATCTAAGAATCATTCTATCTGGCGGACAAAAGGACTATGTCCTTGGGAAAGCGTTAGGTGACCCCCTCAGAATCGCTACCGATGAGAAAGTTGTCTATCACCGGCAAAGTTGATTATGGTGTGATTAAGAGCACCATGTTGTTTGCTATGGAACCGAGCTTCAAAATCGCTTGAAGAGTATCCGGCCCTTCGAGATTCTCGAGGAGCCGAAACCATGTTTCGACTCAGCCCGCTCGAGAGATATGATATCTCCGAGAAGTTCTTTAATCGCAAGATGGAGGAAGGGAGTTCCGTTAGTGAGCACGCCATAAAGATGTCGGGCTACACTCAACGTCTTGAGCAACCGAATGCACGATTCCAGAGGAGCTCAAGATTGACAGGTTCTCGCAATCACTCCTCCCACTACAAAAGTTTTGTAGTGACTCATAATCGATTGGTTCCATCGATACGATCACCGAGCTCTTCGCAAAGTCAAGGCTGCAGAGGTGGACATCAAGAAGGATAATCATGTGTTGATGGTCAACAAGCCCTTCTTTAAGAAAGGTAAGGAGCAAAGAAACCCTTCAAGAAGGGCGACGGAAGCGCAATGCCCCGCCGAGAAGAAGCTCAAGTCCGGTCCTAAGCCGACCGAGTTCTTCTATTGCAAGGACAAGGGTCATCGAAGAATCGTCCAAGTACTTAGCGGACAAAGGGCTGGCACCATCAAAGGTATATTTGATATACATGTTATTGATGTTTTCCTTACTAGCCCTCGCTAGTGCCCGGGTATTTGATACCGTTCGCTTGCTAATATTTGTAACTCAAACAGAGCTACTAATAGACGGCCATTATGAGGGATGAGGTGACGATGCGCGCTGGCAACGGATCAAGAGTTGATGTGATGGCCGCACGCTCTCCTTAGTTTTACCTTCGGATTAGTTTTAAACCTTAATAAATGTTATTATGTGCTGCTGAGCATGAACATTATTTCGGATCGTGTTTATTGCAAGACGTTATTCATTTAAATCGGAGAATAATGGTTGTTCTATTTATATGAGTAACATCTTTTATGGTCATGCACCTCTTGTGAATGGTTTATTTCTTCTAAATCTCGAAAGGGATGAAACACACATCCATAACATTGAGGCTAAGAGATGCAAAGTAGATAGTGATAATACTACTTATTTGTGGCATCGCTGCTCAGGTCATATTGGTGTAAAGCATGAAGAAACTCCATTCGATGGACTTTTGGAGTCTCTTGATTTTGAATCATTTGACACATGCGAACCATGCCTCATGGGCAAGATGATCAAAACCCCGCTCTCCAGATGATGGAGCGAGCAACGGACTTGTTGGAAATCATACATACCGATGTATGCGGACCGATGAGTGTTTCGCCACGTGGATATCGCTATTTCCTCACTTTACCGATGACTTAAGTAGATATGGGTATATCTATTTGATGAAACATAAATCAAACATTTGAAAAGTTCAAGGAATTTCAAAATGAAGTGGAGAACCATCGTAATGTAAAGATTAAGTTTCTACGATCCGATCGTGGAGGTGAATACTTGAGTTATGATTTTCTCACGCATCTTAAAGCAAGTGGAATCGCTTTCACAACTCACGCCACCCGAACACCACATAAGAATGGTGTGTCTGATCACCGAATCGAACCCTATTAGATATGGTCCGATCAATGATGTCTCTTCGATTTGCCGTTATCTTTTGGGGTTATGCATTAGAAACCGCTGCATTCACTTTAAATAGGGCTCCATCTAAACCGCTGAGACGACACCGTATGAACGGTGGTTTGGTGCTAAACCTAAGTTATCGTTTCTTAAAGTTTGGGGATGCGAAGCTTATGTCAAGAAGTTGATGCCAGACAAGCTCGAACCCAAAGCGGAGAAATGCGTCTTCATAGGATACCCTAAGGAAACTATTGGGTATACCTTCTATCACGTAACCAAGGCTAAGTGGTTGTCGCAAAGAACGGTTCCTTTCTTGAGAAGGAGTTTCTCTCGAAAGAAGTGAGTGGGAGGAAAGTAGAGCTTGACGAGGTTATTGAACCTTCTCTTGAATTGAGAGTAGCGCAGACCTGAAATTGTTCCAAAGGTCTGCCGCACTAACGATAGAGGAAGCTAATGACAAGGATCATGAAGCTTCGGACGATGTCACATCGAATGTCGCAGGTCGACAAGGTCGCTGCCCTCCCGAGTGGTACGGCAACCTGCCTCGACCGTCTGTTAGTAGAAGATGGAACCCACGAAGTATGAGGAAGCGATGATGAGCCCAGACTGAGAAATGGCTAGAAGCCATGCAATCCGAATTGGGATCCATGAGCGAAAACCAAGTATGGACTTTGGTGGACCCTCCTAGCGAAAAGGCCGTTGAGTGCAAATGGATATTCAAGAAGAAAACGGACGCGATGGTAATGTTACCGCCTATAAAGCACGGCTTATCGCAAAAGGTTTTCGACAAGTTCAAGGTGTTGACTACGATGAGACTTTCTCTCCGTAGCGATGTTTAAGTCAATTCGATTTTATTAGCAATTGCATTTCATGATTATGAAATATGGCGATGGATGTCAAGACTGCTCTCAATGACAACATTGATGAAGAGTTGTATATGATGCAAGCCAAGGTTTTGTCGATCCTAAGGATGCCGGTAAAGTATGCAAACTTCAGCTCCATTTATGTATCAAGCAAGCATCTCGGAGTTGGAACCTTCGCTTTGATCAAGTGATCAAGAGCTTTGGATTTGTTCCAAATTGCTACAAGCTTGCATCTACAAGAAAGTGATTGGGAGCTCGTGACGCTTCGGTACTATATGTGGATGACATATTGATTATTGGAAATGACATCAACATGCTTAACGATGTGAAGAGTTATTTGAACAAGTGTTTTTCAATGAAAGACCTAGGTGAAGTCGCTTATATATTGGGCATCAAAATCTATAGAGATAGACAAAGACGCTGATAGCTTTAAGCCGAGTACATACCTAGACAAAGTTCAAAAGGTTCGTAATGGATAAGGCAAAGAAAAGTTCGGTCAAAGCCTATGTTGTCAGTAAGATAATGAGCAAGGCTCGGTCCACCACGATAAATGATAGGGAAGCTATGAGCAAAGTGCCTTATGCCTCGCCATAGGTTCCATCATGTATGCCATGCTATGTACTAGACCGATGTGTCCAATCCTCTTAGTTTGACGAGCAGATATCAAAGTGATCCAGAGTGGAACATCGATACCGTGAAGAACATCCTAAAGTACCTAAATAGGACTAAAGAAATGTTCTTAGTCTATGGGGTGATGAACAGCTTGTCGTAAAGGTTACGCCGACGCTAGTTTTGACAATCGACAAGGATGATTCCAAATCTCGATGTGATACGCTTATATTTTGAATGGAGGAGTGAGCTAGAGAAGTCGCAAGCAAAGCGTGATCGCGGGATCTACAGAGAAGTGGAATACATGGTCGCCGCAGAAGGCCAAGTGAAGGAGTTTGGATCGAACTTCATCATCGAGCTTGGCGTGGTTCCAAGTGCATTGGACCCACTAGAGATATTATGTGACAACACCGCGCCCATAGCACTCGCTAAGGAACCAAGATATCATCCAAAGACCAAGCATATCAACTGCAAGTTTCATATAATCCGAGATTATATAGCGATGGAGATCCGAAGATTAGCAAAGTACATACAGATCCGAATGTCGCAGATCCATTGACTAAACCTCTTCCACGTGTAAACATGATCAACACCTCGCCATGGGTGTGAGATTGTTGCGATGTAAACTAGATTAATGACTCTAGTGCAAGTGGGAGATCTGGAATTATGCCCTAGAGGCAATAATAAAGATGTTATTATTATAATTCTTGTTCATGATAAAGTTTATATTCCATGCTAGAATTGTATTAAGCGGAAACTTTAATACTTGTGTGGTTTGTGAACAACACCGTGTCCCTAGTACGCCTCTATGGACTAGCTCATTGATCAATGATGGTTAAGGTTTCCTAACCATAGACATGAGTTGTCAATTGATAATGAGATCATATCATTGGGAGAATGATATGATGGACAGACCCAAACTAAGCGAAGCAATTAGATCGTATCATCGTGTTCATCTTTGCGAAGCTTTTCCTATGTCAAATATTGTATTCATTAAACCATGAGATAATACAACTCCCTGGTATCGGAAGAAAGCTTTGAGGTCATAAAACGTCATCCTATGAGAGGGTGATCATAAAGGTGTCTCTCAGGTGATCGGAAAGTATCTGTTGGGTTGTATGTATCGAGATGGGATTTGTCCCTCCCAAGTCGGAGAGATATACTGGCCCACTCGAATCGATATCAACACCGCTTAAGCATGTGGTTAAGGAGTTAATCACAAAGTGATATCGGATTACGGAACGAGTAAAGTACTTGCCGTGAGAACGAGATTGAACTAGGTATGACGCATCGACGATCGAATCTCGCAAGTAAAATATCGCGAGACGAAGGGAATATATATGGGATTGATTGAATCTCGGCATCGTGGTTCATCCGATATGATCATCGATGAATGTGTGGAGTCAATATGGGTGCCTGCACCATTGATTATTGATAGAAGATCATGTCTGCATATTCTCGAACCGCAGGTCACACACTTAACGTGTCTCGACGCTAGGATAGATTGGATAATTGGTTTATGAGTTTTTTGGAGTCTCGGATGGGATCCGGACATCACGAGGTTCCTAATGGTCCGAGAATAAGATTCATATAAGGCAAAGGCAGTTTTGGAGTTCGGAATTGTTCCGGGTTAATCGGTATTGTACCGGAAGCTTCTAGAACCTTCCGGAAGGGGACCAACGTGGCCCCACCTTCCGGGAGGGGGCATGGGCCTATGAGGGAGTGTCCTGGCCGATTTGGGCCAGGGGCACAAGGCCCCATAGGGCCCAGCCGATTCTATAGGGTTTAAATTGTTTAAACTAGGGATAGAATTTCTAGAAGGAGGGAGAGTCCTTGCCCCTCACTCCTCCCTCCCTTGGCCGCCGGCCCAAGGCTTGGAGGAGGGGCAAGGGCTGGCCGCCCCCCCCTATATATATAGAGGGCTGGTGCGCCCCCTCCCCCCAACACCTTGCCTCCAACCCTAGTAGCCTTGCTACCTTCCTCTCCCTCCCGATCGTCAGGCATCCTACTAGAAAATCGCGTTGAATTTGTGCATTGCAGCATCATCTTCATGCATTGTTTGACCGCATTATTTGCAAAGCCTAGTTTTGAATTGTACAAAAACCCCTCTTAGTTTCAAGAATTTGGTGGGACTAGGATTTAGGGGGGGGGGGGGTTGTGCTAGATTTGTGTTTGTTTACTTCTGTTCAAATTAAAACAAAGACACTTTGCTCAATAGTTTTTAGGCAAATAAGATCTCCGATGCTATCGGGTTTTTGTGTTTGAAACTAAGAGGGGTTTTTGTACAATTCAAAACTAGGCTTTGCAAATAATGCGGTCAAACAATGCATGAAGATGATGCGCAATGCACAAATTCAACGCGATTTTCTAGTAGTGGTTTTATGGGATGCCACACCGACACCACTAACAATGGATCTCGCCTCGAGATCCGCCATGGTACCGGAAGGAAAGGTCGGCGATCTGAATCTTCTCGCTTCGTGTAGATCCTCGCGACACCACTAACAAGAGTTCCTTCTTCATCCGGGAAAAACAGCGACACCACCAACAAAGGTTCGTTGTTCTTGATCGTCGGGAGAACGCTCCGGGAAACAAAGGACGAAGATAGAGGCATCAACGATAAGGCCACCCCTAACTTCCATTAAAAGAGGGAGAAATTACATTGACCCACCAGTTCGATGTACAGAGCGAACAGTAAGAGTCGGGTAGGGTGATCAGTCCATCCCGGACCCAACTGTCAACTCTATACATGGGTAGGAGAATCAGGCAACTCAACTCTCGAGATTTAGACTGAAGATCTTCATAGGTGGTATCCGAACAAAGGGATGTCGCCAGAAATCGTATGAAAGACACTGATTAGGTTTCGCGATGGTTCCATTGGCATGAACATCACGTGCTCAAGGTCGACTCCAACTTCACCAAAACTCGCCCCTTATCATATGTTTTTCAACGACACCGATATCCGGCAAGGAACACATATGGATAAAGAGATCAAGAACAAAAGTTCGAAGGAAGGGTACAACAGACAAGTTGCAGATCGATGATCGTAGCACCTCCGTTACAAAAGGAAGAGTTCGAAACCCTGAAGGTACGACGGAAACCCAACCACGAAATCCGGACTCGAAGAAAAGATAAGAGAGTAGGTTCAAAACACGCAGGGGTAAGAGGAGAATAGCAGAGGGGTAAGGAATAAAATCAGACCTAATCAGAACTATCCAACCGATTTTCAAAAATAGTTTTGACACTTCTACTTCGGCCGTTAGCTAGGTTATCCCACAGGTCCGGACTTGTGGGTATCGCAACCGAGCCTGATATTTTGTTGTTAATATCACCGAAACTCACAAGCCGAGTCATCTGTCGCAGCTGGTCTTTGTCTAATCACGTCGCATTGTCGGCAGCTGCCAATCTTCGAGACTGCATGGCGGGCGGTTGACGAGGCGGCGCGAACGCCGGGCCAGCCCGCCTCCCGAGCCCGACGTTCAGCGCCACTGCCAACCTCCATGCCCGCCGCCAAGCCCTGCAGTTGTTGCCGCCTCAGAGTCGACAAGATCTTCCATGTTGAGTACCCTTCACGCAAGTTAAACCTCCTCGATGGGAAAAGCTCGCCGACAAGATCTTCGCTTTTGCGCCATCCGAAGCCACTTCGGACCAAGCAACCACACACGCGACGAGATTTTCGTCCCGGATGCGAAGTCGGGTACCCGAACGCCAAGATCTATCGATAACGCCAAGTTCACCTTCCCGGAGTCGGAACCAAAGACGCCGTGACCCGGACGCTGAAACCACCGACCAGATCTCCACGGCGTAACGACAAGACCGACCCGATACACGGACCCGACAAGACCTCGCAACGGCAAGATCGAACCCAGAACCCAAGATCTGCCCGACGACTAGAACGACAGCAACCAGGGCGGTACCGATGCCCCGACGCCGAACCAAGTCCGGCTTCCCGGAACGCCAAGAACTACCCCCGATATCCGAGAACGAGAGGACGATCCCGGACTCCGAGAACTACCCCCTGAACGCCATGACCGTCGACATGACCCCAAGTCCCGCACCCGGATGCGCCAAGATCTACCCCGATCCGAAGACCCTAACCCCGGAGACCGAGAACGTTCTCGCCGAACCGTCGAACCCTGGACCCCGAGACCAACCCCGAACCCGGAACCCCAAGATCGTCGAGCCCCCTCTGATGTGTGACCCCTTTTCCTCGAACCCTATTTGATAACATATCAATTTGTTGCACATTAAATTGTCATTCCGCATGCATAGCATTGGTTTGGGGGCCTTATGCCGATTCACCTCATAATTAAATATGGGGCCCATATGCGGGCGAATCTAGCCTTATATTGGCCTCATTTAAATTTGTGTAGCGAACCCGATAATATCTTCTACCGTGTTAAACAACATTTAAATTGCTGGGGTTCTAAACAACTTGAACCATCTAATTAATTGTCGGGACCCCGGTTCCGCTTAATCTTGACCTAATTGCATCGCACCTGCCATGCCATACCTCATACATGCATCATGCCGATCTTCCGCCGCTTTATTAAATATCGATCCGTGTTTCTTCTAGTGTTTTGCTTATTCGCGGATAAGGCCGTTGAGTTGATGTGAGCTTCGCCCGATCTTGGATGAACCTTTCGACAATGTTTTCAAAGCAGCATCTCCCCTTTCTACCTATCTTACTTTATAGTAATTTACTTCTTCTGTTGATCTATTGCTATCGTGTTGCGATGCTTTAGATTTCCGTGCAGTGATATACCGTGCAGCCCTATATTGCCTTGGACACACCCTATTACCGTTGTTGGTAGATAGTTGGACTTTGCGTCGTAGTTGCTTGCTCAAGTCATGTGTGTCGCCATATGCCACGCTTGTTGATGTATTGCCGCATGTTGATGTTGGAGATGATTCTAGTTTTACTCATCGTCACTTTAATTTCGCTTAACAACTAAAATTGAATAAGCGTAGGCATCGGTGGGTGATAGATAATATTTGGTTTCGAACGCCCACTTGTGTCCCGTGAAGACCCCGAGTACTTGATACTGTTCCTTGATTTTGCGCTATCCACATCCGGAGGTATATGGGACCCCGAACGAGCTTGATTCATTCTTATTTCTTGGGGCCACAAACTAGTTTGAGGTTTTATTACGATCCTGCATTTATGCCATGCTTTATCGCTTTATTTACGATTGTGCGAGGAGCACTGCATCGCTTAGGTATGCGGAGTGTTTACGCTGCATCGACAAGCCCAGCCACACTTTCGGGTTCCTACCGCTTGTGACCATTGGCGCAACCTTGAGGCCGCCTCGAGCTTGCCTACCCGCTATGGTTCTACTCAAAGGGTGGCCCCAAATATTCTCAATCTGTGATTGTTCAACGTGAAAGCCTCGTTGGGTTTTGATTTGGTTTTTCCGAGGTTGATCGAGCGTGTGTTGCTATTGGTGCACCCGGCGGGTAAAACTTTCAAAGCCGTGTCCGGATATGGACGACTTGGAGCCGATATCTCGATCATAGACAAGCATAACTAAAGTTCTCGCTATTAATTTGACTTATAATGACTAGTAATCAGCTTCACTATAACGGAATGGCTAATCAATACTGCCCACAATTGCTTGTTGGTTGTCGCTTACAATTGTACTGACTAGTAAGTACAACTACAACGAAATGGTGAATAAAAGTACCAACAACTGCTGGGTTTTGGGTTTATCTCATGCTATCTGTACCTGATTAGTAATTGCTGCAACTATCACGGAATGGTTAACTAAAAGTGCCCACTGTTTATTGTATCAGGACGATTATCTAAACTCGACTAGTAAAGTGCCGCAACTATAACTGAATAAATAAAACTGCCAACTGTGTGAGTTCCTCGCTGACTTCCTCGCTTGGTCTCGAGAAACACCAGATGGGTTTGTTTGGTGATAGTTTCGTGTTGGATCCGCTAGGTCATTCTTACCCCTCCGATATCCGCCATTGTATCGAGTCTCTATAGGTTGTTTAATCGCGTCTTTGCCGCCGCTTATCCACCATACCTATGTAGGCGAGGACCGCCGTCTAGCCTCGCTGCTTCGCCTCGATCTTGGACGCCTTCTTTGTTTTCGCTTTGCCCTTTGGCACCTTTTGTTAAGCGGTTTTGAGATCGACGCCGTTAGCGGGTTACCCTTCCGGCTTGGCTCGCAGGTTATGGACGCCATTGGTTATTCTTCGTGGCTCTTAGCCTCATTTGCATCTTGTCCGTAGTGGACGCCTATCGCTTTCAAGGTGATTTGGATCTTTGTATATTATATCAGATTCTTGACTCTTTGAGTCGCCGCTATCTATATCTCTGCTGGGTCCCATCGAGGACTGTTGTGTAATGTTATTACTTCGCTTTCCACCCGCGAAAGTGCTGGTGGCACCTTTGAATCGTTTCTGCGGGTTTGGTGAATTTTGCCCAAACTTGCATAGGTCCGATTCGAGGTGTTACAAAGCCTCACGCGTAAACTCTCCACCATATACACCACGCCCGTCGTGTTGTAGATCCAATCTATCTCTCCACCATACTCGCTGGTCCGGAAGGAGGAGACGCCGAGGTGCCTGCGTGTGCATCTCACGGAGGCACCGCCACTTGTGGTTCTAGATCGGATCGGATCGCGAGGAGGAGAAGCGAGTACGACTACATCACCCACGTTCCGACGAACGTTCCGCTGTACGAATCTTCAAGGGTATGAAGATCTAATCCAATCTCTCTCGTTGATTGCATCTCCTAGATTAGATCTTGGCTTTCCCTCTGTTCGCATCCGTAGAAAATTTTGATTTACTATGCCCATAACCATCAAGAAGGAGAAGCACAACCACCCTCGGCACGATGGGAAGAAGAGGAATCATCACCACCACCACCTGCGGTAGAAGGAGAAGCATCGACACCACCACCACTACCTGTGGTAGAAGGAGAAGCATCAACACCACCACCACCAGCGGAAGCACCAAGAAAAGCACGGCCAGTATGAACCGGTGTGATGGCGCGCGAGATAGTCGGCGAGGCATCAGGACGACCAAAGTGTGCATTGCCGGAGCATCCAGGTCCCTACATGTTTGAGGCAGAGTTAGCAACCACCAAGGCACGGGTTTTTTGTAACAACTGGTTTGGCAAATAACTTACGAGGGTCCTGAGTAGAAGGTCAAAGAAAATTCGTCCTTCGATGGGAAGATTGGCTGTGGCCCAGGCCTCAGTGGCCGTGGAAGTAGCATATCCACACTCTAGTGGAATAAAACCTCTGGTCAGCCTGCAAGATAGTTTAGATGTGAGTCATTGCAGAAATAAAGATTCAAACTAGGGAATGCGGGACTTGTCATCTTTTGCAAAAATAAAGGTTGAAACTTACCTCATCGCGACACTCTTCCCACTCCTCGTAGGCCGCTCTGGTATGGAACCACGTCTCGAGCGTAACCAAGTGTTCCACATGAGCAGCCTTGTAGGCCGCGTCCAAAGCAGGCTACAATTTCAAAAATAATGAATCTCGTCATCTTATCCACTCATGAACGATTGTCGGAAAGATGATGGAAATGAGAAAAACTTACATTGTCGTTCGCTCGGGAAGGCCGTCGAGGCGGGATAGCGGGGTCGTCAGCGGTGAGTGTAGCCTTGATCCGCGTGAGGCTCAAAGCAAGAGTTCGCGGGATAGGTCCAAGGTTCCATCGGTTTACCTACGTTTGACCCATGGCGGGAGTTTCCTCCTACATGTCCAGAACACTTCTCTAAGTGTTATTACATGCAACAGTGGACGGTCATACCCGGGAGCTAGGTTTTCCATCTAGGAGCAATCCACCACCCTTGTGCATGTATGCTAGGGCCACACGCATGTTAGCGTGGCATCCCGGCCCTTGGACGCTCCTTTTTCGATGAAACCCTAATCCGAGGGCCCCGCAGGTCTACCCCCAAAGCATTCTCCGTACGAGGGTTGACCAATGTACTTTTTGGTGGTTTAGGTTTGTTTAGATCATAACTACATGTAAAACTAAGGATAGGCCCAAGGTTCCATCGGTTTACCTACATTTGACCCGTAGCGGGAGTTTCCACCTACATGTCCAACACACTTCTAAGTGTTATCGCATGCAACTGGGCGGTCACACCGGAGCTAGATTTTCCATCTAGGAGCCATCAACCACCCTTGTGCATGTATGCTAGGGACACACACATGTTCTTGTGGCATCCTGGCCCTCGGGCGCTCCTTTTCTGATGAAACCCTAATTCGAGGGTCCCGCGGGTCTACCCCTAGAGCATTCTCCGTACGAGGGTTGACCAATGTATTTTTTGGTGGTTTAGGTTTGTTTAGGTCATATATACATGGAAAACCAAGGATAGGCCTTTACAAGCGTGCATGCGATAAACTTCACACGGTGTAAAGTTTCTCCAAAAAGTGGGTTCGATGTCCAATGGTCCCCAAAAGAGAGGGGTTTCTAGGGTTTCCCCGGTAGAGAGGTTTCAGTTCCTTGTGGTCCGTAAAAAAGATATATCTTTAATATTTTTGTTGTAGTTATGCATTATATGTGTATTTTTTTCTATTTCACATTTATGCTTTAGCATCAGGTTTCAGAAAATTCGGGTCGTTATTTTATGCTGGTGGCGGGATACGAGAATATTCGCGTGGTTATTTTACAATCACCAAGTTATTTACAAATTACATCTATATTAAAATTATAGTGGGAAATAAATTAATCAACTATGTGAATTTTATACTTTGGAGAAAAAAAGGAACAGTAGATTACCTAGGCTGACGGTATCGTCGTCGGTATACTTGCTGCCTATGTGCCTAACGCCGTCGACCGCGCCCGTCGGGTGGGACGGTTGGCAGGGCCATGTGGCCTCCTATGCCGACGGTCACCATCAGCATGTTTTACTCTACGCCGACGGCGGCCGTCGAGGGTTTTGGCCCTACGCCAACGGCCACCTGGCCTAGCTGACGAGGCCGCGCAAATGCGCCGACGGTCCCGTCCTTTAGCCGTCGGCGTAAAGGAAGGCCGTCAGCATTGCTTGTTATTCCTGTAGTGGGGGCAAGTTCTTGGTCCAGTTTCGTTATCTCCGCAGTAAAACGGCCGATGGTGATTACACGGAGTAAATAGCACCGGAGGTCATAGAACTTGTCCCTCACGTGCACTTAAGTCACACAACTTATAAAATAGACTAACTGGTCACACAACTTATCAAACGCGTACATCACAGGTCACAAACTGCTTAACCGGCCGGTTTTAAAAAAAACTCGTCCCGTGAGCGTGCCTTGTAAGATTAATAGAGACTTCTAAAAAAAGTTAATATGTAGAAACCCCCTTTAAAAGTTAATATGTCGCGGTCCGCCGCTCGCGTCCTCCATTGACGCGCAGAACACGAACATGAACGAGCAGTATCAGTATCAGATCGATTCGATCGATGTGAATCCTTACGTGAACTTTTTTTTGACTTCGCGTGATCTGATCCAAAAAATACAATTTCAACTGAACCCGGCCAGATAAACATGAGGGAGGTTTTGTAAAATTGTAAGTGTCATGTAGACCGAACATGACACGCGCATGATGCGTTGTGTTAAAAACCGTCTGATTAACCGGATTGTGACCTGCGATGCAAGCATTTGACAACTTGTGTGACCGGTTAGTCTATTTTACAAGGTGTGTGATTTAATTGCACGTAGAGGACAAGTTCTATTACGTCCAACCCTATTTACTCTGATTACACGTGTAGCTGGGGATCTTTTTAACCCTAGGTGGATTCGCTGTCACCAGGCACCAATCGATCGATTAATGAGCCGTACCTCCTTTCGTACGTGCGTAGAATTTCGCGAGTACGCGACAGCAAGCAAAAACCCATCTCTTTCTCGTCCTGATCCCCAGCTTTCTAGGAAGCCGAGGGACAGGCATGGAAAGAGTCTTATCCATGGAAGATGCTGGGTGAGCTAGCGAGCTAGCATGCACCAAGTCTTCTCGCTCGAAAACCCCAGTGGCGGGGAGACGTCATGCTTTGGCAAGAGTACCTAAGTGTGATTTATCGTCGGAAAACTATAGTCCGTAGCCGTCGAACTGAAACTAATCGGCCGTTCAGTTTATGCGGATTAATTGTTACATATCTTCCGGGTATCGGAATCGCATAAAACCTGTTACCAGATGTGGAAACGCCGCCTAAAGAATCCCCTAAGGGCATGTACAATGTGAGAGAGGGCATGTCTTCTCTTAGTCCTTCACATCATCTAGAAAAGTGTGAATGGATAAATAGTGTTTAGATTCATTCAAATTTTGATAAATCTGAGGCATCTATTTTGGGACGGAGGGAGTACAATGTATTATCCCTTAGTGCCATCTCTATCAATTAATTAAAATTGTCTATTTATAGTAAGCAATTAATTTGCTAAGAAAAGATATATATGGTACAACCAAGAAATTAGCCTTCACTTATTTTTAAGAGATCATCCTCATGAAGGAAGACAACGTCGTGTTCTTATTTCTTTCTCCTCCAACTAAACAAATAAACAACGTGGCAGTCATACGAGAAGACTAGGGTCATTGCATTATACGGCCCTAAAAACCCACGGAGGAGACGGTGTATGCCATTGCTGCTGGATCGTACGGCACCGAGGCAATGAGGCGTTGCTGTTGCTTCTCTGAATGTACTGTCCCCTCTACTCTATCCACAGCAGTCGCAGTACCCGATAGATACAATAGAGCTGTCTCTTCTCCCATTTTTTTCTTCTGCTAGTCTCCACCGGTGCCAATGCTCTTTTTGGCCTTCTCCTTGAAAAGTAAGCAGTTGATATACATGAAAATCCAAGAGAAGCGCTGGAAAAGTGAGAAGGGAGAAAGTTCTTCCGACATATGATGAGCTCCAGTGATCTGTCAAAGTCTAAAAGTCGACACAGACCTAGCCGCTGCCTTCGCCTCTCTACAAAACCTAATCGTCGACTCCACTTACTCCCTCCTCCATACTTCGGTTGGGCCGCACCGGCATTAGGAGGTTCGAGGAACCTGAACTATGAGTTGAGTTTTTAATAAAAGTAGTGGTTTCAAGAGATTATGTTAGAGTTTTTGTAGTTGTCATCTTTTTGACCTTCGCGTTAATGAAGACGGCATTGTCTACAACAGGTGATCTTCGGCCCTTCTTTCGACGACGAGATTTCCTTCGCGACATCAATGGTGGTGTTGCGAGATTAAATTTCTCTAAGTATGGTCCTTCAGACATCGCCAGATCAATTTTGGATTATTGCTCATGGTTGACGTGAGGAGGATTGTTCTCATGATATTTATCTAGATTGCTACGTCATCGACAATAGTGATTCGTACTCTCGACTCTCCGTCCATGTCGACTAGACTGTTTAATTACTTTTTCCTGGAATAGTAGTGTTGCTACTCTTGCCGATGTTGGTTGATTATTTTAATGACTGCACGCGTGCACTTAGACTTGACATTGCGGCTCAAAATAAAATTAATTATGAAAGAAACCTCGTTGGTATTTTTACAGGTTTGTTGTTTGATATATGTGTCATTTTTCTTTGGTCACTTTGCGAGAAGTACAAGATTGTGTCGTGAAAAAAGAGTTTAAAAACCTCAAAGATTTGCTAATTTCTTTTAAATTTTATTTTGTAACATGTACTATTCACTATTATAAATATATTATGGTATTGATTGTTTAAAAAAGCTCTAGTGATCCCTTTATATTACAAATCATAACTAAAGGAAAAATGAAAATAATTTTGGACTTTATTAATGATATATCCTACAAGCATGCACAATCACAATCGAAATTCTTTTTTTTTACGGGCTACACAAAAATAACCAAATCTGTTATTTTTTAGAGATTTGAAAATGTGATACTCATATCTTGTATAGCTCAAAGTATACATTATTTTGAATCGATAGTTTGCATGATTATGGTATACATCACTGGCTACATGCTAATTTGTTTTTGATTTTTTTATTAAGAACACAACTGGTTTCCATGTGCACCAAATCTTCACTCCATATATAGTCACATGGGAAGGAATAGGTTAATTAAAGTGTTTCCTATCAATTGTTCAGTTGATTTCTAACAACATATACATTTTTAAAGAAAATTGTGTGACACGTATGTTTGTCTCATGTGATAACCTTATGTGTAATCACCATTCAAAAAAAAAAAACCTTATGTGTAATCTCTATAAACAGATTGTGTAAGAAAATATATTGTTACTTAAAAAAACATATACTTTTCTCAAAAAAAAATTACACTATTACTAGACATAACCGAAAGCGCTTGCTACGCGAATTTCCATGTGTCGAAATCACTCTCGAGGTGGGGTCTGTACTTCGTAGCAATCTACTCGGCATTTCGGACCTTTTCTTCGTTTGTATGTTCCCGTTGACTATAAGCAAAAATTTGCCTCGGCACATTCATGTGCTCCAAGTGGGACGTAGAATAAATAGTCTCATATATCCTTTACTAATCCTTTGCACAAAACAAGTGCCTGCTGCCCAAAACGGATGACAAATCTCCATCTGCTTTTTAGTCACTTGGAATGGGCTGACTAGTTCCCATTGGCAACGTACGCCAGCCATGTCCACTTGACGAACCAATTGCAAAATCGGTGATTGAGCTAGCAGAAGAGACCCAGCAACTCCATTATTGGGCAGATAAAAAAGTGTAGATTCACAGTACGGACCGGTGAAGCGTGACCCTATGGGGGTGCCTGAAGCTGCTTACCTGCAATTGTGGATGCTTTTTGTTTTGTTTTGCGTGTAACAAAGGTGGATGATTAATGTACAGAAAACGTATGTGCCTCCAGGCTTACGTGGATCCATGGTAATTAAGTCGGTTGATTGCTTGTCCTTGTTATTCTATGATGACCATACGCTAATATCGTTGGTCTTCCTCTGCCTCTACACCCTTGATTTATATGGTTACTTATAGTTTGACCTTTTTTTTTGCGGGTACGTTATTGTTTGACTTGGGAAAGCTATACTCTCTTGTTTTTGAAAAGGATTACCTCGAGCTCATACGCGTTATACTTCCTATACAATAAAACATAGTGCACATTAGTTTTCTAACAAGTCAAACTTTGTAGATTCTTACAAAGTTTATGAAAAATCAACATTCAGAATACTGGATATATATGATTTATCATGAAATGCATGCTCATGTTTTATTTATTGCACTTGGTGTTGTAGATATTGGTATTTTATTTATTGCACTTGTGAATGATACCATGATACCTGTCCTCAAAATCAAAATTTTAAGTTTGAAAAACATTATGATTATTCACAAGATATGTGTAGACAGTTCCTAAAATTTCCAACACCAAATTCAAGAAACACGCATGTAAACGAAATGACAAATCTAACTTGGATAGTGCACAAAAAGACAAAATCACAAAAGTCTATATTCACATGTCAATTTGTCTTTTTTCGTTTCTCCGTGTGTGTTCCAAATTCTGTTCTTGAAGTTTTAGGGATTTTGAACATAGTACATATTGTGCACAATTAATTTTTTCCGATTTTTTCTGAAACTTAGAAATGTATTTTTAAGAAATGGTATCATGACATCATACAGAGACGGCCGGTATCACTAGATATCTTCTCGTTGGTGGGTCTACTCTTAGTTAACCAGAGATCGAATCCTAGATTTAACACGGTAGTGTACTGATATAAGCGGATTATTTGTGGAGAAGAAGACATAGATAGCATGACGTCTACGATGAATTAGTCAATCTCAAGGCTCCACAATAACACCATTAGGCTAGTTGCTGGTGTTGAAAGAGAATCCGTGCTATGATGCAATTTCATTCCCTGCATAAAGTAAAACTCGAGAGAGAAGGTACTACTACATGTAGTTTTTAAGGCACAGTACGGTTGTCGGAAAAATATCCTCTTGGAATTGAAGACCCAAAAGTAGGTAGGTCTCCAGGAGAACTATTTCAGCTACTAGAGCGGAAGCTGCTAGAAAACGTAATGACCCTTGAGTTTAGGAGCAGCCAAAGGTGACGATTTCCTCTAGAACTCATGTACAGGTAAGTGGGAGGCGACATATTCAAGCAAAGAATGAGTGAACTGATTACGGGAACCATCTCATCTCAGAAAGAGGACAACTGATTATGAAGGGATTGACAAATTCGAACGACGTGGCCCACCTATTTATCACCGAAGGCCCATCAGCAACTACGCACGGGGCCCATCCACTGAACACTCGCGACTAGGCAGAAGAAAATCGTGGAGTCGACAACTTGGCATGCATCGTCAGCGGCTGGGCAAGGATGACGGGTAGTTTAGTACAGTATTCACTTCATTTAGAAATATAAGATAAGATGTTTTAGATTTATAAATTAAATATATCTAGACATATTTTAGCGTATAGATTTAACGAATCTGTATACTGTACTAAAAACATATCTAGGTACATATAGTTTTATTAAATCTAAAACTTATATTTCTAAATGAAGGGAATACATGCTACGTCAGTGACACTCCTTGGACTTGAACCATATCAGTCGTGTTGGGTACCCCGTAGCCGTTTCAAGAGAAGGAAAGGATCGAACGCATGCCGTGCAACGAAGGTTGTACTAATAAATTGGAAGAAGCTTCTGAAATTTGATTGTGGCCAGCACCGCCAGGCCGCATCGCTCTTAACGAGAAAGATATGGAGATTAATCGATGTACGGACCCTTCTAATTGTGCACCCAAGTCTGATTGCGACTGGCAAGCCACTGTTCTTCCAAAAAGATATCGGGTGCCCGTACGTACGATACGGCCCCTTGTTTAATTGAGCGCACATATTTCTTGAGCAATCCGTGGCCCTGGTGTGCTGCCTCTCCTGGGCAGCACAGCTCAGCCTCTTCATTTACTCCAAAAGTTGACAACGACTGTAAAACTAGAATACGTACTCCCTCCGTTTAGAAATATAAGATGTTTTAGGTTTGTGAATGAGATGTATCTAGACACCTTTTAGTGTCTAGATTCGTTAAACATACATCTGTTCAAACGTGTCTGAATCATCTCCTTCACATCTAAAACATCTTATATTTCTAACGGAGGGAACTATACACTGTTAAAGCGTTAATACAGATCTCACAAATCTAAAACATCTTATATTTCCAAACGGAGGGAGTACTGCACAAGATCAACAGATCAAACATTGTTTTTGCCAAATTTGAAACATGCGTATACTCTTCTAGCTAGTGCACGAGGTACGCGATGTTTGGTGCGGTGTTCCATTCAACAGTTTATTTTTCTTATTTCCGGAGTAGTCTTCACACACCACACCAATGGCAGTTGAAATAAAAATAATAATCAAGCCAGGACAACTTTTAGAATGATGAAAACCTAGATATACTATGAGACAATGTTTAACCGACTACGTTGTGCATGCAAGCTTTCATTGTTATACTACTCCCTTTGTCTTAAAATAAATATCGTAAATTTATTAAATTTAGATATATTTAGACACTATTTAATATATAGATAAATTCAAATTTGTCCTGCCTTAGCAATGGATATGATTTAACAATTCGTGTTAATATATTTCCCCACACTATTATAATCCTTCCTTCGGCTCTTTGGCAAACATCAGACACGATTTTACTCTGTTAACTACGTGCAATGTGTCATAACAACAAGCTTGGCTCCAATTAACAACACTACTTGCAGAATCATGATATGTATCATCACACACCAACCTCAATAGGAAATGGAAAATAATCAAGACGACAAGATGTTGAACTTAGATATGATGCATAGAAGAACTTGTTTGTCTGTTGATCTTTGCTGCCGTGTAAAGAGAGTTCAACAACTACTAGTTCTGCCTCCTTGCTTGATTGTTATATTAATTCGAAGCTCCGGAAGCAAGCATAGTTATGTTATTATCACAGAAGACGTGCACACTTCCAAGCTGGAAGGATAGGGAGGATTCGACCTCCTAGAGTTTAACTCCCGTTCTCAACCCATGAATAATATGAGTTCGAAGCTTCTTTGCAATACTCCTACTTTCTTGGCATGGCATTCAAAACATCTCTAGCCTCTTGGGGTGAGACAATGGGTGGGGGAGGATATTGTTATATGTTGATCCAAATTCTATAAAGTATAGGCCAACTTCTGACGAGTGGAGCGAGGCCCGTCGCCGGGAGGCTTGGGCCGAGTGTAACGAGTCTGAAGACCTAGGTTTCCACCGATATATAAACCCCTTGCAAGACGTCGGTTGGGATGAGTTGCATCTGTGAAATCCCCGGCGTTTGTAAACACTCCTCGATATAGTGAAGTTTATTTGGTGGCGCCGTGGTTTTTCTCTCTTTGTTGGAGGTTTTCCATGTTAAATATGTGTCCCCTTGCTGTGTTTTTCGTTTTCGTTCTTCGTTATCTTCTTGTCGTGATTGTAACAAGTGGTATCAGAGCCCTAGGTTCTAATCTAGGGTTTGCGACATGTCGTCATTGAAGTTCGATCTACCACAGCTGGACTACACCACAAGATTCTCCTTGTGGCGGTGAAGATGCGGCGATTCTCGCCCAAACTTGATCTGGATGAAGCCTGGATGGATTTGGTGAAAAGGATGCTAAGACCTGGTCCGTCAAGAGAAGCGGAAGGACCGTAAGGCTTTGTATTTGATTCAACTTCATCATCCAATAATATTTTGCAGAAATCGGAGATGAAATCTGCCTGCCCTATGGGAAAAGCTGAAACGATCTGTGTCAAAGGATCTAACCAAGAAGATGAACGTGAAGATGAAGTTGTTCTCGCATGCCGCAAGAAGGTGGACGGTAATGAATCACATATCTGCTTTTAAAAAGATCGTTGCACTTGCAGTCTATGGAGGTAAAATATGATGATGAGGATTTAGCTCTTCTACTCTTATGCTCGTTGACTAGTTCCTATACACATTTTCGTGATACAATATTGTTGAGCCGTGATGAACCAACCCTTGCCGAAGTACATGACGCCCTCAAACAGAGGGAAAAGATGAAAACTATGGTAGGGTCATATGGGACGTCATCTAAGGCTGAGGCTCTGCAGGTTCGTGGCAGGACCGAGCAGAGATACAACAACTATGGCAACATAGATAAGAGCAAGGACGGTAGAAGTCGTTCAAAGTCCAAGGAAAAGGATAAATTCTGCAGGTATTGTAAGAAATCTAATCATGTTATTGATGATTGTTGGAAGTTGCAGAATAAGGAGAAAAGAAACGGAACTTACCAACCGAAAGATAGGTCTGAAGGTTTTGGTAAGGCTGTTGTTGTTTCTGATAGTTCTGATGGTGAATGCTTAGCTGTTTTTGCTGCTTGTGCTTCTCGTGATGATGAATGGATACTTGATACTGCATGTTCGTTTCATATTTGTTGTAACAAAGATTGGTTCAGTTCATAAGAGTCTATGCAGACTGGAGATTTTGTGCGTGTGGGGAATGACAACCCATGCCATATTGTTGGTGTTGGATCTGTTAAGATCAGGACACATGATGGCGTGACACGCACGTTGAGTGAGGTGAAGCACATACCAAGCATGGCAGAAATTTGATCTCCCTGAGTACCATGGACGTTGATGGATACAAGTATGCCGGTGGGCATCGAGTTCTGAAGGTATCAAAAGGTTCTCTTATTCACATGATAGGTGATATGAATTCTGCTAAATTATATGTTCTTAGAGGTAGCACTTTGCCTGGTATTGCTGCTGTTGTTACTTCTAATGATTCTGATGATTGTGGTAAAACACATCTATGGCATATGCGTCTTAGGCATATGAGCGAACAAGGCATGGCAGAGTTGGTCAAGAGAGAGTTGATTGATGGTTGCAACTTGAGTAAGTTTGAGTTCTGTGAGCACTGCATCTTTGGTAAGCATAAAAGAGTTAAATTCAATGCTTCCGTTCATACCACCAAAGGCATATTAGATTATGTGCATGCTGATGTATGGGCTCCATCCCGTAAGACTTCTATTGATGGTGCTAATTATATGCTTACTATTATTGATGATTACTCAAGAAAAATGTGACCTTATTTTCTGAAGCATAAATCTGATGTTTTTGATGCTTTTAAGAAGTGGAAAGTTATGGTTGAAAAACAGACTGAGAAGAAGGTAAAGGTACTGCGTACTGACAACGGTATGGAATTCTGTTCTAATGAGTTTGAGGAGTTTTGCAGTAACGATGGCATGATCAGGCATCACACCATCCCATATACTCCTTAGCAGAATGGCGTGGCAGAGCGCATGAACAGAACCATCATCTCGAGGGCTCGTTGTATGTTGTCTAATGCAGGTATGCATAGGCGTTTCTGGGCTGAAGCAACACAACAGTGTTACCTCATCAGGTCACCTTATATTCCACTTGAGAAGAAAACTCCCATTGAGGTATGGTCGGGTTCGCTTTCGATTATTCACAGATTGAGAGTTTTTGGCTGCTACATATGCTCATGTTGATAATGGAAAGTTAGAGCCTAGGGCTGTTAAGTGCATATTCCTTGGTTATGGTTCGTGAGTTAAAACATATAAACTATGGAATCCTGAAACTAAAAGATTTTGCTAAGTAAACGTTGTTTTCAATGAGTCCGTTATGTATCATGATAGCTTGCCATTAGATACCTCTCCCGCTTCATTGGAGAGGAGAGAGTTAATGTGCGGTGGAGAACCGCATAAAGCGTTGATAATGATGCTATCGTTGAAGATACACATGAGGAAAACATTGATGATATTATTGTTCACACTCACCTCTTGTTTTGCGGCAGCCACATGAGTCCATTGTGCGATAGACCGAGGCATAACCGTGGTCCTCGTCCTCGTTTAATTGAAGAGTGTAATCTTGTACATTATGCTTTGAGTTGTCTTTGAGCAATGGAGAACAATTCAACCTGCTACATATAATGAAGCCATTGCATCCGTTGACTGCGAAGTGGGTTTCGCTATGAAAGAAGAGATGCAATCGCTTGAGAAAAATGGCACATGGGATGTTGTGCTTGCCTAAACAAAAAAGAAGGTCTGCTACAAATGGATCTTTAAGAAAAGGAAGGTCTATCCCAAAGAGCCTTCAAGGTACAAGGCAAGGTTAGTAGCAAAAGGGTTCAGATTCCGTGTATTGATTATAATGATGTGTTCTCTCCGTTGTGAAGAATAGTTCCATTCGTACTTTCTTTAGTATTGTGTCTATGCGTGATCTTGAGCTTGGCGGTTAGATGTCAAGACTGTTTTACGCATGGAGAGCTTGATGAGGAAATATACATGGACCAACCAGAAGGGTTCATAGTGCCTGGTAAAGAGGATTTTGTGTGCAAATTAAAGAAGTCTCTTTATGGCTTAAAGCAATCTCCAAGACAGTGGTATAAATGGTTTGATTCATTTATGATCTCACATGGTTTTGAGAGGTCTAAGTATGATAGATGTGTTTATATCAAGTTTGTTGATGGGTCACCTATATACTTGCTGCTATATGTTGATGATATGTTAATTGCTGCCAAGGGCATGAAAGAAATCACTACTTTGAAGGCACACCTAAGTAGTGAGTTTGAGATGAAGGATCTTGGTGCTGCTAAGAAGATCTTAGGTATGGAGATTACCCGAGATAGAAAATCTGGTTTGTTATTTCTTAGTCAGCAAAGTTACATTAAGAAAGTTCTTCATCGTTTTAATATGGATGGTGCCAACTTAGTTAGTACTCCTATTGCTCCTCATTTTAAATTGTCAGTTTCTCAATGTCCTACTACTGATGAAGAGTTTGAGTACATGTCAAAGGTGCCATATTCTAGTGTTGTTGGTTCTTTGATATATGCCATGGTTTGTTCTCATCCTGATTTATCATATGCTATGAGTTTGATAAGTAGATACATGGCTAATCATGGTAAAGAACATTGGAAGGCTGTTCAGTGGGTTTTCAGGTACCTTCTTGGCACTTCCAATGCTTGTTTGAAGTTTGGCAGGACCGGTGAGGGACTCGTTGGCTATGTGGATTCAGATTTTGCTGCCGACTTGGATAAGAGAAGATCCCTCACAGATTATATGTTTAATGTTGGTGGTTGTGCTGTTAGATGGAAGGCTATATTGCAGGCTGTTGTTGCATAATCTACTACTGAAGCTGAATACATGGTTATTGCTGAAGCTTGCAAAGAATCTGTTTGGTTGAAAGGTTTGTTTGCTGAGCTTTGTGGAGATGATTCTTGCATTACTTTGTTTTGTGATAGTCAAAGTGTCATATACCTTACAAAAGATCAGATGTTCCATGAGAGAACTAAGCACATTGATGTCAAGTACCATTTTGTTAGAGACATTGTTGCTCAAGGTAAATTAAAGGTATGCAAGATCAGCACTCATGATAATCCTGCTGATATGATGACTAAACATGTTCCTGTTGCTAAGTTTGAGCTTTGCTCGAACTTAGTTGGTTTAACTGATTAGCCCAAGTGGCTATTGGCGCCGAAAGTATTTGCTTTGTTTGTTCAGGAAGATGGTTGTTGCTGATGCTACAAGGAGGAATTTGTCTCAAGGTGGAGTTTGTTATATGTTGATCCAAATTCTATAAAGTATAGGCCAACTTCGGACGAGTGGAGCGAGGCCCGTCCCCGGGAGGCTTGGGCCGAGTGTAACGAGTCTGAAGACCTAGGTTTCCACCGATATATAAACCCCTTGTAAGCCGCCGGTTGGGATGAGTTGCATCTGTGAAATCCCCGGCGTTTGTAAACACTCCTCGTGTAACACCTCGGTTCTGAAAAGACCGTGGCCTCTATGTGACATGCCAATCCCTGGATCGGTTCATTGGCCCACAATAGAGTAAGATAGATAACATAGCAAAATAACCGTGTATCATGTACTACAAAGATCCAAAGTACCATTATTACAATAAAATCTTAGCGTAACGCTAGCTCAAATTATTCAGGTAGAAACATAAACATGTAAATCCTCCATTCTTCAAATTGCCCACAAGTGAACAAGTGCCGAGTGGAGTACCGTGGCCTATAACGATCAATCAGAATCGGAATAACCTGCAACATGAAACGTAGCAGCCCCGAAGGGTCAATACATGGAATGTATGGCAAGTAGAGCTAGTAATGGAGACAATAGTACTAACATCTACATGCATATTTGGCAAGTGGAGCTGTGTCTGGCTTGCATTTGCAAATACATTTTTCCTACTTTCATAAACAGTTTTCAATTTTCTTTGAAAAGAACCCAATTAAGTTAACCCAACAAGATTAAAACAATTACGAAATTAGAATGAGCGAGAAACATGTCATGGAATCAATATCTAGCAACTCAGATGTCCATAACCGGGGACACGGCTAATCGATGAGATTAAACACTCTGCAGAGGTTAGTACACTTTACCCATGTGACTTGGCCAGCTCAGCTCGTACCACCACTTTCATTTAGGGTGATGATAGGGAGAAGACCAAGAAGAGACTGTTCGGGAAGTAGCTCCTCAATCCCGACGCGCACCGGTCCAACCTACCAAAATTCTACATCTCTGGATACGCGGGTTCGAGTTACCACAACCTACTAAGTCCAACCAACCGCCCATTTCATTATTGGCACATGGTTGTACACGTAAGCTATACAATAAAGAAGCCAATCATTCTCTCTTGATACCTGGATGCCTTTCCGCAATGAAACCACTAAAATTTATCAATACCGTCACACCCAGGGGGTTCATTGATTAAGTTGTTTTTAGTTTACACAAACCAATACTTGAGAAAACAAGTGTCAATGATGTAACCCAACCCTCGTTCAACATAGCATGGCTAAGCACATCTACCAGCGGTGGTTCATCTATAAGGAAAGCCCTACCACATAATAGGACATAGCATAGCGATAGTATCATTCTACACATGCAACTACAAAATACACGACAATGCATTAAAAATAGTAGGACGATATCATGAACAAAGTAGCATCTACTTGCTTTGGTTGTAGCGGTCTGGAGCACAATCCTCACACGAGCAAGCGTTGCACTCAACACAATCTATACGATACAATTGCATTCATAAACAAACAATGCACAAGCATATGCAACAAATATGATGCACGAAATGCAAGAACGACAAGTGAATTGGGTGCTACAGCTGCACCACAACATCCTATAATATAACACTACCGATTGCATGCATGGAAAATAGTTTTAGCGCTGGGGAAACTATTAGCAAAAGTAATGCTTCAAACTAGAGCTAGAACTTAAATAATTCACTATCGATAGTATACTGTTTGTAAAAATCTTGGGAAAAATATACAGTAGGGGCATCGATGATTAGAAACAGTACCAATTGGAATTACTCAAAAAGGAGTTATAAAACTTCCCGAGTAATTAAAACACTGCAGAAAGCCATTAGACAAATACTGCAGAAGTTTTTACTATAAGTCTACCTTTTAATTCACAATAATATTCCCCTCGTTCACACGAGTTCAGGGACATATCACACGCGATTTTTGGAGCTACGGATCTTTTTCTACGAATTTATTACTCCGAAAAGGCCACTAACTAGTTTGATTAAACTGTACTAAACCTTGCAGTAAAAGTCTAAACCAAAGGTACAGCGAGATTCTACACGACTCACTGAACTCGTACATATTTTATTTGCAATTTTTGGCCAAGCGGTTTAATTTCTACGCAATTTACAAGATTCTACCAAAATCTGCTAACTAAAGGGATTAACGAAATTGGCCGATCAAAATGTTCATTTGCTTGACTGGTCAACTCGTCTGCTGAGTGGGCACTGATCGTCAGCCTGACAATCGGCCTGACCAGTCAAGCGAACGATCTAAGCCGCTGATCCGAGATCGGCGACGCTGTCATCTTTACCGAAAGCGGATGGCTTTGGCGAACGGACCCGAGGGCGGCGGCGGTGGCGATCGGTTCAGCGGCGAAGATTCTTCTGCGCGGACGTACGTCAGCGAGCGGGTCAAGAAGAAATTAACGCGCGGCGTGCGTGCGTGTATGCGTGCATGCACAAGGCGTCGTGCGCGTCGCGATAACGTGTGTGCATGCAACGGCGGCACGCGCAGCGAGGAGGTGATGACGCGGCGGCGGTGTGATGGCGGGCGGGCGAGGCGGCGGCGGCAGCGTGTGGTGAGCGGCGATGGCGGCCAGCGATCGTCGCGGCGGGCGGTTTCTGGGCGCCTTGGCGGTGGTCGGTGGGCACGGGGGCCGAGGCCAGGGGGGCCCTCCTTAAGTAGTACTCCCTCTGTTTGGGATTATAAGTCCCGCGCGGATAACTAGGTTGGCAATTTGAACAACAAAATATAAATAATATATCACAAAAATTATACCATTAGAAACTTTAGAGATTATATTTTTTAATGGTATAATTTTTATAATATATAAGTTATGTTTTGTTAGTCAAATTAACAACCTAGGTATGCGCGTAGGACTTATAATCCCGAACAGAGGAAGTACCTTGCGCGGAAACCTGAACAGGAACGGTCCAGAAGTTGACTCCAACTCGGAAATCGGTCCGGATTTTCGGACCGTTTTCCGGCGGTTTACTAAAACGTCCGAGTCTTTTGCATACGAACTCCGATTTGAGCGATTCTCGCGCCTACGGGTTCGTATCGTCGAGGGGAACAACCTTCAGTCAAGATTTGCGCGAAAACTCAAACCTACAGGGATGGTCGTCGCAAGTCCTTCTAAAGCCTCCCGCAGGAAACTCGTATCGAAACAAAATAGGGTTTTGCAAATAGCGTTTCGCCGAACCTTTCTACTCGACGGTTTTGCATGAAAAGATATGATGCAATGCTATGAATGATATGCAAGACCAAATCTAAAATTTGGGATGTGACACCTCGATATAGTGAAGTTTCGCTGGCTGGCGCCCGTGGTTTTTTCCTCTCTTTGTTGAAGAGGTTTTTTCACGTTAAATCTGTGTCCCTTGCTGTGTTTTTCGTTTTCGTTCTTCGTTATCTTCTTGTCGTGATTGTAACAGATATGACCTCGCCATGCCCGTCTCTTGGGAAATATGAAAGAAATGAATGCAAAGAATATTTCAACACCATTCGTCTACCGCGGCTATAGTCATTCCCAAAATAAAAGAAGAGGCAAGAGTGTGGAGTTCTGCCGGTGCAAAGATTTTGGGCTATGTAGTAATGGGAGAGTAGACCTCCATGCAAACCGTAGGCATGTGTGTAACCTCTAAAATCTTCTCTGTTAATAAAAATGGCAAGTCCTTTGTTCGTTTTTTAAGAAAAAAAAAGAACATTGCAATGGAAAAGTGCACATGACATCCATACGTAAGTGATATTTGTGTCTTAGCAATAACAGATAGTTGCACCCTCATGTTGGTTTGAGAACAAAATATGTGACTCTTTGATTAACATGGTTAACTTAACATGGTGGAATATGATAAACACAAAAATATGATGAGAATAAATGTACAAAATAAATACGGAAGAGTGATGATGATCAAGAGTTGGTATTGGTTCCTTTCTTCCTTTGCACAATATGCCCGAACATGGATGAGGCGAACATAAATAAAACTTGGATCGTAATAATAACACATAGCTGCAGTTTGTTTTTGCATTATTCCAAAAAAATCTGTTTTGTCCCATTTTATAAAATACAATCAACATACTCAACAATGATACCGGGTCCTGTCATTCATGTTGGTTTGAGAATTTTAAAATGCGGCCATTTGATTCGCATGGTTATCGGGCGTGGTGAATTTTACGATAAACACACAAAGCTTCTGAGGTGTACTTATTTTGTAAAGCAGAGTAAGAGAAGCTTCCAGAATGTATCCTTATTTAAGCTAGTTAGTTCTCAAGTTTCATTAGTAATTAATCTGATGTCTATTGAACGTTGCTATCCAACTACCACGATTCTCAATAGGAAGATCGAGTTAGGGAACTGTACCTAGAGTGTGTCAGGTCTCAAGTAGAAATCATATAAATATATGCTGGTGACGACTCCTTACCAATTCGTGTTGTCAAGACGGTAATCTACGCGATCCAATTCAACGAAACATAATTTTAGACTTTGTTCATGTTACTTTGGTAATAATGGAACAACAATCTGAGCAGGCGACTTTGTTAGTCTTTGCAATTTCTTGTTAAGTTATGTACATTCCCTCACAAACAAGGAAAAGGAACTGTATTATATGCTACGAAGAGAGCACTCCTGGCCAGTGCTATGAACGAGGCCAGACGCTGACAGTCTAACTTCCCTTTGAGACCATTCATCCCGGTTCTGACAGGTGTTCAAATCCTCTTGGCCAAGACTGCTGGGCCATATATATATTTTCAAGAGAAATGGCGTAAAACGTAGGGAAAATTAATGGGCTTGTGGTGGTAGCATGTTCTGGTAGGTGCAATCGAACATCTTAATCCAATCACATCAAATCCGAATTTCTCTTTTGCTAGGCACCGGCTCCTGAGGCTTAGTGTTTCACCATACCTACCGCGTCGTTATAAAATGACGACAGCTATGCGACCATCTTCGTTTGATCAAGCCCATTAATTAGGCTAAATGTGATGTCTTATATTTTTTCCATAAGACATTTTTTGTATTAATTGATGCACACAACCTTTTTCCATGAGACACGTAACATCATGAATGTTATTGGTGAATGTGCCACTCGGTCGGTGCCACGGATCCACGATAGTACGTAACCACAAACATGAACATGATATGCTGTCAGATGAGATCAGTCGCGCTGATTTAGCTTGCCCTGGTTGCCGGTATCCTTCCAAGCACAGACCTAGACCCGTTGAAGCGTAAATAAGCATGGGTCACAACAATGGTAACATGTGAGATCAGTGAGCTGACCTTGACGCCCGATATCGATCCTTCAATGCAAGCTGGTCCTTACAAGTACATAATCAGACTTCAACGGCAAGGCTACCGGCAATCGCTGCCTTCACGGGAAGGCGTAACGCTTCGCCCGCCAGGGGTAGGCCGGGCACATGGTGCGTTCCCCTACACGTGTCACAGCGCGCGCGGTGGATCGTCCTGTTCGGATGGGTAGTATTGATGTCATAGGCAGGATTCAACACAGTGGTTTTCTCCTTCTCTTCATCCTCGATCTCAATGGTTTTAGCTGGGGCTACGTTGGTACCATTAAGCAACCCGGTGATCAGCGCGTCGTGCAGAATCGAGAACACGAGAGCCTTACAAAAAGGAAGTTGTCCCATGTGAGCTTATGAGAGGGAGGGTTGCCGAGGGCTGTTGCCAGCGTGGCCGACGACTAGGAAGACTCCATGGAACCCAAGGAGAGGTCATGATTTTAGGGGATTTTGATGTAGATCGGTTTCGGCAGTTAGGTTATCGTGGAAGAGGATTGCTCTATTACCATATTAGTTTAGGCGGAAACAATAGCCCGTCTCAGGACCTTGTGTACACATGTTATATTGTATACGGGAAGATCCCTCATCACTCGTGTATACTATATTACAAAGTATATAACACCAATAAAGCATAAATGCAGTTTTTTTTGCATCGTGCCATTATTTATTTATTTTGTCCCATTTTCTAAAATCAATTAACATATACTTACTCTGTCATAAAAAGATGTCACAGAAGTCTAGATTTGCACGTATTTAGACATATTTTTAATACGTAAATACATGTAAATCTAGAAAAATCCAATACATCCTTTTTGGGACACAGGAAGTACTAAATTATGCTACCTGGTGATGTCACTCATGCTGGTTTGAGAATTAAAGAATGGGCTCTTTGGTTTACATGGTAAAATACGATAAACACAAATAATATATTATAGGAATATTTGTACAAAGAAAACACACAAGAGTGAGGATAGTCAAGAGTTGGTAATGGTTTTTTTCTATATATGCAGCCGATATAGTTTTTTTTGGAAAGGATCACATATTAATATCGCGATGATACTAATTACACCCAGCCTCTGCAATAACGCATTACCCTATTGGCATTACGGATACACACAGCCAAAAAAAAATTACAAAAAAGAAAAGTTCCGCTGCAGCGATAAGATCTTTAATAGCAGCGACACTAACCCCACCAGAATAACACTAGAAGTCCAACATCTCCAATAGCGATGCCTTCAAGAAGGAAACAGAGCACACGCACCGTCATCGCCCGATCAAAGATCATATGTTTTTACCCTGAAGAAAGTCCCTGCTCACAAAACAATGCCTTCAACAAGGTCATTGCCAGACACAACCAATTAAGGCCAGACCTTGGATTTTCACCCTGCAAGGTAAGACTGTGAACTCCTCCTGTGATGCCGCCCCACCTTCCAATACCGCTGCTACAATTCACGAATCACCAAGCCAATTCCTCATCGCCACCAGGACTCGACCCACCATAGCTAGTTCACAAATCTTGAATTCCATAAAATTCTCCGCACACTGACTTCACCATGGAACTAAAGACATGTTCCACGATGGCAATAGACTGCAGAGCTTCGCCTCGCTCCCTTTGAAACCAAACAGTCAGAAAAACCGGTTGCACGCGACCGAATCTTATTTGTTCCAGCAATCTTCAGGCATGAATCGCCCATGGGAGTTCGTCGGCGGAGCCTTCTGAAACACGACACTGCCACCAGATCAATGAAAACAGGCTGAAGGTAGATCTTCGTCTTGGCGTGAGAGAAACCCTAGGATCGCGCCTGGCGGATGCAACCCACACCGCCATCCGTCGAGAGACAACCTCCATCAAAGACCGAGGCCGCTGCCCCGACTTCCAGACCCCGCCGCCATTAGATTGCCGTCGGGGTGACAACCTTTGAGCGCCCAAGGGGCACCCTAAGGAGGAGAGGCCACCACGCGAGGAAGCAACCCTGCTACCACCGCCGGTCGGCTGGACTTTGCCCGCCAGCGTCCTCCGGTGGCAGCGGGGAAGAGGTGGGAGGAGGAGACGGGGGTGGCGGCGGCTGAGGGTTCCGCCCGTGCCGCCTCCCCCGATAGGCAGCGCGTGTGTACCTTCGAGAGGCAGCCGATATAGTTTCCTACCAGCATTAGGAGTTCATAAACTATTTGTTTTTTTATAATTGATGGTCATCTTTCATTGTTTTCCAAACATAACAAAGCTTCTGAGGTATACTTATTTTGTAAAGCAGAGCAAGAGAAGCTTCCAGAATGTATCCTTATTTCAGCTAGTTCTCAAGTTTCATCAGCAATTAATCTGATGTCTATTGACGTTGCTATGCAACCACCCCGATTTCAATAGGAAGATCGAGTTAGAGAGCGAACTGTACATGAGTATGCAAAAAAGAGTATGTATGTCATTGATCAGGTCTCAAGTAGAAATCAGATAAATATTTTAGGGACGACTCCTTCTAGTTCGTGTTGTGAAGACGGTAATATATATGGGATGCAATATAGTGAATGAAACGTAATTTTAAACTTTGTTCATGTTACTTTGGTAATGGAACAACAATCTGAGCAGGCGACTTTGTTAGTATTTGCAATTTCTAGTTAAATTAACTGCACTATATAGGTGTTCCTTCACACGCATGAAAAAAAAGGCTGCATTATATGCTACGAAGAGGACACTCAAACAAATGATGTAAGGGCATGTATAATGCTAGGAAAGACATGTCTTCTCTTAACTCTTCACATCATCTAGAGAAGATATAATATATAACTTGTATAATACATTATCTTTTATTAATATCTCTAGCAACTAATGTGAATTAAGTATTTTTAGTAAGAAATTGATTGGCTAAGAGAAGACACAAGGTACAATGGAGAAAATAGTCTTCTCTTATTTTTAAGAGATCATCACTTAGCTTAGGGAAGACAATTTTCTCTTTATTATTCTCTCTTCTCTAACTAAGCAAAAATCTAACGTGACAAGTATAAGAGAAATCTAACGTCACCCAGTGGCGGAGGACCCCTTTGGGCAAGGCAGGGCGCCTGCCCTACCTAGAACTTTGCCAAACAATTAAGTATAGCATCTTAGGCATCGGCCAGTTTTACTTTTCTAGGGCGTTATTTTGGGAAGAAACGGGAAGGAAAGAGGTGGGTTGTCTTTCTACGAGCCAAGTTGGAGGAGCGCTGGTGGTCTGGTGTGTTTATATCGGCTACGACTTACCTAGCTCGGTTCTCTGCTAAAAAACACTGGCTTTTTTTACAAGGAAAAAGAACCTGGCTTGGTTCCACCTGATGCACGCATCTTTTGATTAACTTGTATTTGTCGGCTCATGCACGCATCTTTTTATGAACCTGCCTAGATTTGTGTTTGTTTTTCCAACCTGTCATTGTACTCTATTTAGAACATAGATATACAATTCCCAAAAAAGAAAGTACGCATACATGGAGTGCTAGCTGATAATGATACTCCCCCTGATCCAAATTAAGTTAATTTTATCTAAATATGCATGTATATAATCTAGATATTTACTAGATATATAGAATTTACAGAGTTAAGTTCTTAATATGGACCAAAGGATGAACATGCCATTTTTAGAATGAAATATATCAGATTTTAATGGTGGAGGATAGGGAGTAACGATAGTGGGGAATCAATTTTTTTTTTCCATTTTCCATGTGGCCTATCAATGTGTACTTTGCCCATGTTTTTAAGTCATGTACAGTACATAATGCTTTAGTTTTTCTTTTTTGTGAAAATAATGTTTTAGATTTCGTCCGATCCTAAATTATTTTCGTCCTCCGCCACTGATGTTACCATATTGCACGTGCCCTAAAATGAGGTCAGACTTCATCCCGCCTCTGAGAAAGCATTCAAAACCTCTTGACCATATATTTTTCAAGAGCGATTGCGTAACACATAGGGCGAGTTAGTGGGATTGTGGTGGTAACATGTTTCTGGTGAGTGCAATCGAACATCTTAATCCAATCACGTCAGAATTAGTACTCCGTACGTACTTGGCTAGGCATCGATCGGTGCCCCTGAGGCTCTAGTGTTTTAGCATACCTACCACGATGTTGCACCAATTAATACCATCAGTGCGTCATTATACCGTGACGATGGCTATGTGTCCATCTCCGTTTGATCAAGCCCGTGAGGCTTATATTTTTTCTATGACAAGTGACAACGTGAATGTTATTGGTGAAGGTGCCACTCGGTTTGTGCCACGGATCCACGATAATACCCACAAGACCACAAACATGAATATGATATGCTGTTAGATGAGATCAGCAGCGCTGACCTAGCTTGCCCCGGTTCCTGGTATCCTTGAATCCTTCTATGTGAAGACTTACACATATTGTCTATTGAAGCGTAAACATGCATGGATCACGGCATGCTTTAAGAACCGTGTGATGCAGCACTTGCATGCAACCCAGCTCTCCAAACGGACATAATTCTTTCTGTGTCCTGCGAGAATCGGGCATCAGCCCAACCAAACACGTCTAATGTGTCGGTGTAGTACAACCACATATAGGTATATTACAAACTATAACACCAGTAACGCATAAATGCAGTTTTTTTGCATCATGCCATTATTTATTTATTTTGTCCCATTTTTTAAAATCAATTAACATATACTTTCTCTGTCTAAAATTGATGTCACAGATGTCTAGATTCACATGTATTTAGACGTATTTCAGTACATAAATACATGTAAATCTAGAGAAATCCGCTATATCCTTCTTGGGACGGAGGAAGTACTAAATTATCCTACCTGGTCATGTCACTCATGCTGGTTTGAGAATTAAAAATAAGGGCTCTTTGGTTTACATGGTAAAATACGATAAACACAAATACTATATTATAGGAATATTTGTACAAAGAAAACACATAAGAGTGAGGATGATCAAGAGTTCGTATTGGTTCTTTTTTTTCTATATATGCATCCGAATACTTGCCTACCAGCATTAGGAGTTAATAAACTATTTGTTTTTTTATAATTGATGGTCATCTTTTAGTACTGTTTTTCGAACATAACAAAGCTTCTGAGGTGTACTTATTTTGTAAAGCAGAGCAATAGAAGCTTCGAGAATGTATCCTTATTTCAGCTAGCTAGTTAGGTCTCAAGTTTCATCAGTAATTAATCTGATGTCTATTGACGTTGCTATCCAACCACCCCGATTTTTCAATAGGAAGATCGAGTTAGAGAGCGAACTGTACATGAGTATGCAAAAAAGAGTACGTATGTCATTGATCAGGTCTCAAGTAGAAATCAGATAAATATTTTAGAGACGATTCGTCCTTACCACTTCGTGTTGTCAAGACGGTAATATATGCAGTCCAATTCAAGGAAACATAATTTTAGACTTTGGTAATGGAACAACAATCTGGGCAGGTTAGTGTTTGCAATAATTTTAGACTTTGGTAATGGAACAACAATCTGGGCAGGTTAGTGTTTGCAATAATTTTAGACTTTGGTAATGGAACAACAATCTGGGCAGGTTAGTGTTTGCAATTTCTGGTTAAGTTCTGCACTATATGCGTTCCTTCACAGGCAAGGAAAAAAAACTGTAGTACATGCTACGAAGAGAACAGTCGGTGAAGTGCTATAGAACGAGGCCAGACCCCTGAAATAACAGTCCAACTTCCCTTTGAGAGCATTCATCTTGGTTCTGACAGGTGTCCGTTCAAGCCTCTTGGCCAAGACTGTTGGGCCATATATATTTTTCAAGAGCAATGGCGTAGCACATAGGGCGAATTGATGGGCTTGTGGTGGTAGCTTGTTTCGGTGGGCGCAATCGACCATCTTAATCCAATCACATCAAAAAAATTAGTCTAGGCAACGGTGCTCCTGAGGCTCTACCGCTCTAGTATTTCAACATACCTACCGTGATGTTGCATCAATTAATTAGTACCGTCAGCCGTTTGATCAAGCCCGTGAGGCTTATATTGTCCCATGAGTCCATGAGTGGCAATATTCACACGTGAGATCAGCGAGCCGTACACCTGTTTGATGATCAGACTTCATCGGCAAGGTTTTAGCCCGTGTTGAATATATAAGTAAATTATCATAATATTTAATCCGAAATAAGCAATAATAAAACATGACTTTTAATTGCAGGAATTAATCTAATTATGTATACCAGAATAAGCAGATCGAATCTATTTCAAAAGCTAGTACAAAGAACTGCAACAGAAACTGAACTAGATAGGAGCAGATTGCATACGGTGCTCGGGCTGGAGGAGGATTCGGGTTCGCATTCAAGTTGGCGTTGAGGTTCGTGTTGACACCAGCGTCGTCAGCCATGTCGTCGATGTAGAGGTTGCTGATGTCCGGGAAGAAGTCCTCGTCGGGGAAGGAGTGGTCGGTCGACATGATGTCGTCAGTAGTCGCGCAGACGCACTCCCCAAAAACCTGATCGCCCCTCACCCGTATAGGTTCACGAGAGTCGATGGTTCCGGAGGCCTATTGTCCGGTCGTCCGGCGCACCCCGAAAGAGGGGATGGAGAAGGTGTAGCGGCGGCGCAAGGCTCTGGAGGCAGAGAGAAGGATATGTGTAACTCGTATTAGGGTTTATGGTTGAGCCGCTTATATAGCGCCGGGTGGGTAAGATGTGGGGCGAGCCCACGTCCGAGTAGTAACGGCCCATGTTCTGAAAGGACCGAAAACGGCTGACAGAGAATAACCCGCACAATAATTTTCTCGATAAGAAAAAAAGATAAGATCGTCACAATTCCACAAACCGCGGCGTGTGCGTGTCGTGACGAGACGGACGGCGGAGGAGGAGCGCGCATGTATGCTACTCCTCTTCACTCTTTTTAAGACGTAGTGAAACACTTCACTTTATATATTGGCTAAACTCCCGGCAAGGTAGGACTAAGCTTTGGTGTTATTCATTGCTAAGCATGAATAAACTATAAAAATTTCATAATTTATATTAGGTCATGGACCAAAGGCCACAGCCAAATTCCAACAGCCCGTCCAGGGTACGGTACGTGGTACATTCCCGAACGCGCGCGCTATGGAGCGTCATGTTCGGATGACGGACGATGGTACGTAGTGTTGTCTGCTCCGGCCGGCCTGAAGCTGATCACTGATTACTGCAGGTCTTCGATCTGATATTTAGGCTTGGGCCTAGTGTTGATGTCATGATGTGCCATACGGAACTCTCTCTGACAACGACCTCAATCAGGAGCACGGCAGACCTCACATGCTCCGCCGTTTCCCGCCGCCGGTACTTGTCCAGTGCACCTAAACGTGAGAATGGTTTGGGATCTAAATCATACCTCAATCAAACCCACGTGAGTGAAGTTGACACCTAAACCAAAACCAAACCCATTTGATATGCACGCAAACCAAACCTACCGTAATTTTCACCTGAACCAAACTCAATTGAGCTGATACCTATGGGTTGGAACCATTATCAGAAATGGGTCTAGAACTGTTCGATCAAATGGGTACCACCGCGTGCAAAAGCACCGCACACACGGACAGGGAGCTAGCTAGCTATATGGTGATTCCTTCGGACAAGACAGGGAGCAGCTGTACATTGGGCGGCGGACTCATGTCCAGCACGCCACGTCGTCCTGCATGCCACCAGGACTCGTGTCTGGCACGCCGTTCGTAGTCCTTTGACGACGGGAGTCATGTCCGGCACGCCGCTCAGACGTGCCCGGCATACCGCTGGTATTTCTCCGACGCTGGGAGTCATGTCTGACATGGTGGTTGTTTTCTTCACGGGCTTGGATTCCATGTACGACTGCAGGGCTGGACTGCGCGAGGCACGGTGCATGTAGTCAGACCGCCGCACCGGCGAACAGCGTGCTCTCGGAGTACCTTGGTGTGGAGGCCGGCGAGTCGAGCGCCGCACCGACGAACAGCGTGCTCTCGGAGTATATCGGCGTGGAGACCGGCGAGTTGACCGCCGCACCGGCGAACAACTTGCTCTCGGAGTACCTTAACGTAGAGGCCGGCGAGTCGAGCGCACTCGACGCGGGCAGCGGCGAGAGCCCTTATCTTGGCATGCACGCCATAAGCGCCTCGGCCTCGATGCTTATGTCGTGCACACATCTACTGCACCGTGTGAATGAGGTTTGCCGCGTGTTGCATTATTAGGCATAATTTTCACGATTAATTTCAGAATATAAATCATGACAAAACCAGCTACTAGCTCATGTAACTCGAACATACTAGATGTACTAAACAACTGGATGATCGGAAACAAACAGCAGCCTAACACGTGATGAATAACCAAACAGGATCACGTAGTACGTACCGTTCGGTTGTCGTAGTAGAAACTTTGGGGAAGAGTGATCGCAGCAGATGGCGACGAAGACGACGGTAGGCAGCACCGCCTGACTTGGATGAAAGACGACCCGTGATGGAGTGCACGCCGGCTCGGCGAGATTCCCGCAACCCGCGGCGAGCGAGCGGCGGCGTCGTCGGAGGAGGAGCGCGCGTGTGTATCTCTCTTATTCCCACTCACTTACAAAGTGGTGCAACACTCCACCTTATAAGGTGGTGCAACTCTCCTCCAACTTTCCATGTGGGACTAAACTTTAGCTCTCACTCCACTCCCATGTGAGCTGCCACAAACATGGACCCAAACACATATGGGCTGCAATAATTTGGGCTTTGAGATTTAAGGAAAATCTGAAATACTCATGGGCCTAAATGGATTAGCCCCATTATTTCTAACAATCCCTCAGCAGATCTCAAATGTCCATTTGAAGATTTGCCAATCCTTGCTACTTGTTTATATACCAGTGTTTCAGCAGAGACTGTTAAGTTGAACTTCCGCCTAGAATCTTGAACTACGTCTATCAACAACTTGAACAATGGACGAACCTTGAATTGCAAGTTTGGTGCCAATAGATTTCGCTCAAAATCATATGCGTCATACTCCCTGGTCTCTTCATGAGTTTACTAGAGATCACCCAGATCTCATAGACCGCGACGTTTACAGTCGAGCTCATATAGGTGTGTTCTTTCAAGCACTACTAGGAAAATGGCTATAGGTAATCAGCGCATCCGTGGCTCACATGATTGAAGTGCCACACGGCTAAAACAGGCGTGGCTCACCTATGGGCAGTGCCCTACTAGTAACTAGAACAACCGTGGCGCACATGACCATAGTGCGCCACAGATGTGTGTGGTCCAGGCCTCTGGTCGTGACGCCAAACATCCGTAAGACATAGGGTAGGTGCGTCACAACTGGCGCACATGGAGGGGGTGCGCTACGCCTAAGTGCATGCCCCTCTCTGCTGTGAAACGGCCAGACACATCTGTGGCGCACTATGGCATGTGCGCCACAGATGTATAAACTTAGTAGTAGGACACCTTGCCCTAGTGCCCTACGCCTAACTATCCTGCACCAACTCCACCACCCCCTCCCCCCGTGGATCGCCTTTTTAGGTTTTGCAAAAAATAAAAGAAAATGATAAACACTTCAAAAAATTAAATCCTTTCATATTTAGGTAGGTAGTGTGGTATAGCTTCTAGTAAAATTAACAAACATGAGTTTTGACTTTATTTGCAAAAAAAAGTCATGCCACGGTAAAAAGGCCGTAACTTTTGCATACGATATCGAAAAAATATCGTATAATATACCAAAATGACGAGAACGAGATTTCGCATCCGCTCGCAACCACCTATGGTCGTTTAGCGATTTTTTAGATTTTCAAAATTCGAAAAGAGTAAAAAGTTACGGTCAAAAGACCGTTTTTTCCTGCAGAAAAAAATAGAGGGTGGCTTACCCATAGCGCACCTCCACCTAGTGCGCCACGGTTAAGCTTGGGCGGGATTCAAATTTCGAATCCCCACCCCGCCCACCTTCCCTCCCCTTCTCTCCTTTTCCTCCCTTCTTCTTCTCCTCCTTCTCTTTCTCCTTCTCCTCCTCTTCCTCCTCCTTGCAGTGAACATGGTGATGGCGGCGGCCTCCTCCTTGCAGTTCCGACGACGAGACGACGGGCTCCTTCTTCTCCTCCTCTTCCTCCTCCTCCTTGTAGTTCCGATGACGACGAGGCCTCCTCTTCTTCTTCTTCTCCTCCTCCTCCTCTTCTTCTCCTTCTCCTCCTCCTCTTCTTCTCCTCCTCTTCCTCCTCTTCCTCCTCTTCTTCTTCTTCTCCTCCTCCTCTTCTTCTCCTTCTCCTCCTCCTCTTCTTCTCCTCCTCTTCCTCCTCTTCGTCCTCTTCTTCTTCTCCTCCTCCTCTTCTTCTCCTCCTCTTCCTCCTATTCTCCTCCTCCTTGCAGCCCGATTTACGGCGAGGAGGCGGCATTTACGATGAGGAGGCGACGAGGCATTTACGGTGACCTACACCGACGCCGACGACGCAGATCCATCTGCCGCTTTATTTTGAATTTTGAAATTTATATCCGTGGCGCATCACCTAGTGCGCCACGTTATCGCTTCATACGCGTGGCGCACTGGACTACTTTCCGTGGCGCATCGGCATGCGCCACGCCTATCTCTACACAACCGCGCAGGTAGTGCGCCACGCTAGGATATAGCCAGAAGGCTGCGTGGCGCACTGCTAGTGCGCCACAGATGGCCTTTTCAGGTGCGCCACTAAAGGCCGTTTTCCTAGTAGTGAAGAATGCCCTGTAGGACGGCATCTTTGCTAATTAAAGCCAACAGAAACACATTAAGGCATGTTGCCAACCTGCCTTACAGATTATGAGAGTCATGCATCTTCACATAGAGAGGGTTACAAAATACTCTCCTCAGTCAAACCACTAGCTTGTTCTTCCCAGGTCCTAATTCACGGGATCTCCGATCACATAGGTTGGGTTACCACTAAGGTGTGACATCCATGGGTCTCAACCCCATCTCCCTCGATGCACTTTCTATCACATTTCGTGATAGTCCCTTTGTAAAGGGATCTGCCAGGTTTTTGTCTGCTTGAATATAAGTACGCTTATTACTCCGGAGTTTCTCAATTTCCTGACAGATTTCAAATGTCTTTTCACGTGTCTTGATGAATTCGCGTTATCCTTAGAATTGTTCACTTTGACAATAACAGTTTGGTTGTCACAATTCAAAAGGATTGCCGGCACAGGTTTCTCAACCACAGGCAAGTCCATCAAGAGATCACGCAGCCATTCGACTCAAATGGTTGTGTCTAAAGCAAGAAGTTCTGCTCCATAGTTGACCTCGTCAATATGGTTTGTCTCGAGACCTCCATGACACTGCGCCACCTCCAAGGGTAAACGACACCGTGGCGTAGAGTTCATCAACGTCAGAGATCCAATTCGAATCACTATATCCTTTAAGCACAGCAGGGTTCCCTGAATAGTGAATCCCATAGCTCATTGTACCACATAGATAACGCATGACCCTTTCAAGTGCATGCCAATGATCAATACCCGGGTTAGACATGAACCTACTCAACTTGCTCACAGCAAAAGAGATATCGGGTCTTGTAGCGCTTGCTAAGTACATCAGAGAACCAACAACTTGTGAATATTTCACCGATCCGTTGGTTCCTTCTTATTCTTTCGTAATGTCAAATGGGATCATAAGGTGTTGGAGAAGTCTTGCCATCATTAAAGCCAAATCGGCTCAAGACCTTCTCAACATAATGAGATTGCGTTAAAGTAATCCCATTCTCGTTCTTAATAAGCTTGATATTCGAATGACATCGCCTCTCCTGATCTTTCATATCAAAACTCTTTGACAGAAAGACTTGACTTCATTTATCACTTTCATGTTTGTACCAAAGATCGTAATGTCATCCACGCATAAACATAATATAACGCTATCGCCCACCATGGCGATAGTAAACACACCTATCGCCTCATTAGTGACAAAGCCAGCAGAAAGTAGAGTTCTCACAAACTTCTCATGCCATTGCTTAGGTGCTTGTTTCAGCCATATAAAGATTTCAATAACTTACACACCTTTGTCTCTTCACCTTTTACCACAAACCCATCCTACCGATCCATATAGATCTCCTCTTCCAACTCTCCATTAAGGAAAGCTGTCTTCACGTCCATTTGATGAACGAGAAGACCATAAGAGGCAGCCGAGAGTAGTACTCGAATGGTGGTCACCTAGCGACAGTGAATAGGTGTCAAAGTAATCTTCGCCTTCTTTCTCGTGTGTAGCCCTTAGCTACAAGCCGTGCCTTGTACTTCTCAATAGTACCATCGGCCTTAGCTTCTTCTTGAACACCCACTTACATCCCATGTGTTTACAACCATAGGGTCGTTCGATAATTCCCAAGTTCCATTAGAAAGAATCGAGTCCATCTCATTTTGGACAGCTTCTTTCCAATCATCTCGCATCAGAGATGCATATGCCTCAAGAATGGATCCGGGAGTATCATCCACAAGGTACACGATGAAATCATTGCCAAAGGATTTTGCAACCCTCTGTCTCTTACTCCTCGTGAGAGGTTCATCGTCATCCTTCTCAAAAAATTCCTCATGTGGTTGTTCAGAATTATCAATAGATGCACTAGATTCAGGAAGTATTTCAGAAGAAATCCTACCAATGCTATGCATATCTTTCATAGGAAAAATATTCTCAAAGAATGTTGCATCACGAGATTCCATTATAGTATCAACATGCATATCAGGTACCTCAGATTTAACCACTAGAAATCTATAGCCTACACTCCGTGGAGCATATCCTAGAAAGATACAATCCACTGTCTTGGGTCTGAGCTTGCGTTTCTTGGGAATCGGTATGTTGACCTTCGCCAAACACCCCCAAGTACGCAGATACGAAAATGATGGTTTTCTCCCAACCCACTCCTCATAAAGGGTCTTTTCTTTATTCTTGTTAGGAACTCTATTCAGGACATGACATAAAGTCAACAAAGCCTCCCCCACCATGCCTTTGATAAACCAGCAGTGGCTAACATGGAATTCACCAAGTCAGTCAGCGTGCGGTTTTTCCTCTCGGCAACCCCGTTTCATTGGGGCGAGTAGGGAGGCGTCCTCTCATGAATAATTCCGTGTTCCTGACAGAATTCATCAAATATTTTGGGAAAATACTCACCACAACGATCCGACCTAAGACGCTTGATCTTTCTCTCTAGTTGATTTTCAACCTCGGCCTTATAGATTTTAAAGTAGTATAAAGCCTCATCTTTAGTTTGCAACAAGTAAACATAGCAGAATTTAGTAGCATCATCTATCAACGTCATGAAATATCTCTTTTCACCTTTTGTCAACACACCATTCATCTCACATAGATCAGAATGTATGAGTTCTAGAGGTGCCAAGTTTCTCTCCTCAGCCTTGTGAGGCTTTCGAGGTTGCTTTGATTGCACACAACTATGGCACTTAGAACCTTTGGCAATAGTGAAATTGAATTAAACTCATCTGGACATCCGAGACATCAAACCAAAATTAATGTGACATAAACGAGAATGCCAAACACGGTATCATCATTAACACCACCACAAATATGATTCACGGATTTATTACAAAACTCGAAAGTGAAAACCGAACAAGCCTCCGAACTCATAACCTTTACCAATAAATTGTCCATGTTTCAAACAACGACTTTATTAGACTCTAAGACAACCTTAAACCCATCTCGCAAAGAAGGGAGCCACTAACGAGATTCTTGTTCATAGTAGGGACATGCCGACGTTCCTCGGTTGCACGATCTTTCCGGAAGTAAACTTCAGATCCACCGTACAACACCACGAATGTAAGCATGTGATCCATTCCCATTAGGACGGATGAATCCCGGCGACCGATAAGAAGTGAACATAGAGATGTCGACACACATGAACATTAGCACCGTATCAAGCCACCAACACGGTGATTGAAATCGAAAGAACGAAATAAATTACCATACCCATCAAGATTGCTAGCGGTCACGACGTTGATGTCTTGGCCTTTTTCCTCTGCGTCTCGCATTCGACAGTCCTTGGAAAATGGTCGGACTCTCCACAAGTGTAACAAGGCGCTCACTCTTGTCCTGCTCGTCTTCTTCTTCTTGAAGGTTGTAGTCTTTATAGGCTTGTTAAAGGAGGGTTTGAAGTTCCCTTTGTTCTTGCCTCACGGATTTTCCTTTCGCACAAAGTTAGCGAGAGCAAGACCCTCTTTCTTAGTAGTGTCCTTAGCCGAGCCTTCTCCACAACATCAAGGGACGCCATCAGATTTTCAACCGATATCTCCTGCCTCTTGTGTTTGAGAGTTGTGGCAAAGTTCCTCCATGAAGGGGCAACTTAGCAATAATGCATCCCGCCACAAACTTGTCGGGTAAGGTACACTTAAGGAGTTCGAACTCCTTGGCAATGCAATCGTATCTCATGAGCTTGTTGAACCACAGGAAGGTCCTTAGTCATCTTAAAATCATGAAAGCTCTCCATGATATACAGTTCATCGCCAAAGATCTGCAGCACCAAACTTGGCATCCAAGGTGCATTCAGAGCTCCTTTCCGCCTTTTTATGTGCATAAACACATCACACGTATCGGCAAGAATGCTTAGAATACATCCCACAAAGACAGATAGCATCCTCGAACTTCTTCCGATCCTCGCCGATATAGTTCCCTGGTTTTCCTTTATCGATGTGGAACACTTTCATCGTGGTCACCAAAGCTCGCCTTGTACGCCACCTCTTAAAGTGCACACCGGTAAACTTATCCGGCCTCAGTGCATCGGTAAAACCAGCCATTGTTAATTCAGGAAATTGCCTACAATAAGGTTTTGGATTGTTGGATTATTAGGAATAATTTCCACAATTAATTCCAGAATATAAATCATGACAAAACCAGCTACTAGCTCATGTAACTCGAACATACTAGATATACTAAACAACAAGATGATCGGAAAACAAAGAAACTAACATGTACTCGAGAACATGATGAATAACCAAATAGGATCACGTAACACGCACTGCTCGGTTGTCGTAGTAGAAACTTTGGGGAAGAGTGATCGCAGCAGATGGCGGCGAAGACGGTAGGCAAGACCGCCCGACTTGGATGGAAGACGACCCGTGATGGAGAACTCGAAGCAATGATCAGAGCGCTTCCCAAAACCTTATTCGCCTCTCCGCAGGATCACAAGGGCGAGTGGTTCCGAGACCTGCTCTCCGTCTGCCGTGCACGCCGGCAAGCGGGATGGAGTAGACTACGGTGACGGCGCCAAGTAGAGAGGATGGCAAAACCCTAGATTGGTTTTCGGTGGTGTTGTGAGTCACAAGAGGACTTTATATAGAGCGGCTCAGGAAGACCCGAGATAAGCTGACAGCAGCAAAATAAAGCTCGGCTCGGCGAGATTCCCGCGGCCCGCGTCGCGCCGAGCCGAGCGTGCGTGCGTGCGAGCGGCGGCGCCGTCGTTGGAGGAGTGCGCGTGTGTATCTCTCTTATTCTCACTCACTTACAAAGTGGTGCAACACTCCACCTTATAAGGTGATGCAACTCTCCTCCAACTTTCCATGTGGAACTAAACTTTAGCTCCCACTCCACTCCCATGTGAGCTGCCACAAACATGGGCCCAAACACATATGAGCTGCCACAAATTTGGGCTTTGAGATTTAGGGAAAATCTGAAATACTCATGGGCCTAAATGGATTAGCCCCATTATTTCTAACACCGCAACCCTGTAACTCACGCCGGAGCTGGCAGCCGCGTTCGTGAGTTGTGACCGCTGCGACAGCCTTGCCCGCGGGTTCAGTCAACGAAATCTTCAACAGTCCGCCCCGCGCCGCGCCATGGATCCAGGTCGGAAGCGCCAGCTGCGGCGGTAGGGGAAGACAAGCAACACAGCCAAGGCGGATCGGCGGCGGTTAAGGGAGAGATGGCCCGGTAGTTGTTGTTTCTCCTCCGAGTATATAGCATAAACCACCACTTTTCTTCTTTAATTTTGAAAAACCACCACATTTCGTTCTAATCGCAAAAAACCACCACTCTATACCTAATTTTTTGCAATGTGCACTAATATAAAATTAAGCACGAATTGATGCCGAAACTAACAGTGGGACCCATCCAAGAGACCGACGTGGACCGAGATAACGGCTGGAAGTAACGTCTGTTAGTGGGCCCCATGTGTCATTCCAATTTAAGAAATAAAAAATCCCCTTGGAGCAATGACGAGCAGATCTAAAGCTCCTAGACAGGCGCCATGGTGGGCTCAACGACGGCGAGCTCGACCTATCAGCCATGGCGGCCTGCTTTGCGCCGCCCCGTCCCTCGCCGGAGCTTGCCCGTCCCTCGCCGGAGCTTGCCCGCCCCACTCCGTGCTGCCATGTCCCTCACCGGAGCTCGCCCTCCCCACTCCATGCTGCCATGTCCCTCGCCGGAGCTCGACGCCGCGCGCTAGAGGTCACCCGGCCCGCCCGCTAACGGAGCTCGCCGCCACTCGCTGCTGCCAGAGCTCGCTGGAGCTCGCCACCACTCGCTGTTGCCAGAGCTCGCTGGAGCTTGCCTGCCCCGCGCCACTGCCAGATCTCGCTGGCAGAGCTCGCCGTTATTCGCCGGAGCTCGCCTGCCCCGCGCCGCTGCCAGAGCTCTCTGACGGTGCTCGCCGTCACTGAGCTTGCTCGCTCAAGGCCGCCAAAGCTCATTGCCGAGCTTGCTGCCTTCACTTGCCGGAGCTCGCCTGACCAAGGCCACGACAGAGCTCGCTGGAGCTCGCCTACCACGCCGTTGTTTAGTCATAATGGTTGGTTTCGGCGGCGGGTGGACGGGCGGAGGAGGAGGTCCCATCGTGGGTGGCTTGCTCTCAGCTTTCATTTATTCATCTTTATTTCATTTCGATATTTTAAATATTTTGTGAGTGATATGTGAGACTGCTATGTAGGACCTATATTTACTAAAACGGCTCAGTCAAACGTCGTGATAATTTGGTGCCACGTCATCCTGACAGGTGGGCCATGTTGTCAGATTTTTTGTCAATTCTCATTTAACTGATAATTTGGTGTACGTTGCAAATATTAGGTATAGAGTGGTGGTTTTTTGCAATTAGAACGAAATATGGTGGTTTTGTAAAATTTATGTAGAAAAATGGTGGTTTTATGCTATATACTCTTTCTCCTCCCGATGCAGGAATAGGCCGTCTCCTTCACGACCTCATCGAACCGATATATGAACCGGTTATAGACTGTAGTTATTAACCATTGGCCAATTGGAATGAATCTGGGCCGTGTCAGGGAAACTCATCATCGGCACCACGTAAAAGCAGCGAAACCCGACAAATAAAAGGGCTGAACCTGAGCCCTCCTGGCACCCACACCCCTGAACCCAGCCCTTTCCTCGCTCGCTGGTCGCTGCCACGGCAAAACGAGCGAGAGTGGAGTAATGGCCCTGCCCGGTGCCAACATGCATTTACTTGGCACGGAAAACTAGGAGCGCCGATCCGCCAAAGCCATGAAAGGAGACGGGAGCAGCAGCAGTGCCTGGCTGCCGCTGTAGCGAGAGGCGCTGTGCCTGGCGGCCAGACCGACCCCATTTCGGCCTCGCCCGCACTGAAAAGCCCCTTAACTTTTGGGTACGTTATGTTTGGCTCCGAGTCCAGGATCAGCGATTCAGGGTCAGGCAGGCGAAGACCCCCCTCCCATGGCCCTGTGCGCGAGAGATCATCATCATCGTAGCCCGGCGAGCGAGAGAGGACGGAGAGGGGCGCATCATTGCATTTGCAGTGGAACAGGGTTATTCCCTGCTGCCATGGCCGAACATGATTCCAGCCAGCAAACCCGATCGAGGGCTCACATGTTGCTACTACTACTCCTAATCTACGCTGGGGAGCTGAACCAGGGATGTGCGGAGACAGATTGTCGTTAAGATCTCTGGGAGATACGGTTATTCAGTGATCGCTGCTCACTCCCGCGTCGTCAAATCACCTTGACTCCCTAGTCCCTAGCTAGCCGGGAGAGGAGATGCCACAAGATTCATGGTTGTGGTGTGGGTTCTATAATAAAACCAGATTACTGGCACTTTGCATCTGACTTTCGGTTAGACCCTGTAATCATCCACCGGCCTGGGGCTATGATTAGATGGTAATCACTGTTGCCACAGTGACCAATGTCTGGGCTAATCATCTCTAGGGTTATTGTTTCATCTCAAAAGCTACATCCTCTAATAACCTCTATGATAGATCTTCTTTCTGCAAGCAGCTTGTCATGTCATGATGAGAAATTCTTTGTCTGCATATTTGTATTAGAGCAACTCTCCATCGGTCGCTGTAAACTTCGTTACGCGAAAACACGTATGGAGCACGCGCGATAGTGGTTTAGCGCGCCGCGCAAGAATCTCCTTCAGCGAGGCGCTATTTCGCGCGAGGTAAATTTGTAGCTCCAACTCTCCAACATGCGCGCTAAAATGGTGCGCATGAAAACACGATATTGCAACAAAGAAAAAGCGAAAATATATTACACATAAATATAAAAGAATTACATAGTTCGTGGTGCAAGAAAAATATAAGAAAATACTACTAGATTATGGGCAATTACTAGAAACTACTACTAATCTAGTCCCAAGAGGAGACGGAGATGCAGTCATCGTCGGAGGAGACCGGTGTCGTGTCAGACACCGGCGTCGACAACAACGCGTCCATCCAACGGAGATCGTTCTCGTCGATGGTCACCTGCCCGGAAATCTGCGCGTCGATGAAGGCGCGCCTCTCCGCCTTGTCCACCCGGCGCGCGAGGCGGTTCTGGTGCTTCGCCGCCCGCTCGACCGCCTTGGCCGCAATCCGCTCGGCATAGTGTGCGCGCTGCGCTGCGACGTCCTCAGGGAAATGCCTCTTCCACTCCTGGCGCAGGCGCTCGTCAAGCTCGAAGATGAGCAGGCGGCGCTCCTCCTCCATGACGAGGTGAGGCAGCGGCGCGAGCGCCTCGGCCTACTCGCGCATCCACATGGCGTGGAAGTTCATGGAGGAGTGCGGACGCCCGAGCTGCCACGCGACAGCGTCGTAGGCGTGTGCGGCCTCATGCGCGCTCTCGAAGGTGCCGAGGATGATGCGGTCTTCGCCGGACCGGATCTCGGAGTAGAAGTTCCCCGTTGGGAGAGCGCGTATGCCGCGGTATCCGGAGCTTCCGCGGCGTGGCGGCGGTGGCGCGGGCGCGGGCGCGTCAGCGGAGAAGCCGTGGGAAGAGGATAGCGGCGGGAAGAGAAGGAAGTTCCTGCACGCGCTGAAGTGAGCACGCGGTGAAGGGTTTCGCGGCATAGTAAATCAAAATTTTCTACAGAGCGAACAGAGGGAAAGCCAAGATCTAATCTAGGAGATGCAAACACCGAGAGATTGGATTAGATCTTCATACCCTTGAAGATTCGCGACAGGAACGCTCGCCGGAACGTGGGTGATGTAGTCGTACTCGCTTCTCCTCCTCGCGATCCGATCCGATCTAGCACCACAAGTGGCGGTGCCTCCGTGAGATGCACACGCAAAGACTCGACGTCCTCCTTCCTCGGACCAGCGAGTATGGTGGAGAGATAGATTGGATCTACAACACGACGGCGTGGTGTATATGGTGGAGAATTTCTGCTGCAGGGCTTCGCCTACAAACAGTCGGGAGGGAGAGAGGAAGGTAGCAAGGCTGCTAGGGCTTGGAGGAAGGTGTGGAGTAGTAGTAGGGGGAGGGGGCGCACCACCCCTCTATATATAGAGGGGGGGCGGCCAGCCATGCCCCTCCTCCAAGCCTATCTCTAGTTTAAACAATTTAAACTTTCCCTTATCTAGAAATCCTATCTCTAGTTTAAATCATTTAAACTCTCCCTTATCTAGAAATCCTATCTCTAGTTTAAACGAGTTTAAACTTATCTAGGATCGGCCGGGCCCTATGGGGCCTTGTGCCCCTGGCCCAAAGCGGCCAGGACACTCCCTCATAGGCCCATGCCCCCTCCCGGAAGGTGGGGCCACGTTGGTCCCCTTCCGGAAGGTTCTAGAAGCTTCCGGTACAATACCGATTAACCCGGAACAATTCCGAACTCCAAAAACTGCACTGCCTTATATGAATCTTATTCTCCGGAACATTCCGGAACCTCTCGTGATATCCCGGATCCCATCCGAGACTCCAAACAAAAATTCATAAACCAATTATCCAATCTATCCTAGCGTCGAGATACGTTAAGTGTGTGACCCTACGGGTTCGAGAATATGCAGACATGATCTTCTATCAATAATCAACAGCGGGGTCTGGGCACCCATATTACCTCCCACACATTCATCGATGATCATATCGGATGAACCACGATGCCAGGATTCAATCAATCCCATATATATATTCCCTTCGTCTCGCGATATTTTACTTGCCCGAGATTCGATCGTCGGTACCGTCATACCTAGTTCAATCTCGTCACAGAAGTACTTTACTCGTCTAATCCGATATCACTTTGTGATTAACTCCTTAACCACATGCTTGCAAGCGGTGTTGATATCGATTACCGAGTGGGCCAAGTATATCTCTCCGACTTGGCGGGACAAATTCCATCTCGATACATACAACCCAATGATACTTTCCGATCACCGAGAGACACCTTTATGATCACCCTCTCATAGGATGACGTTTGATGACCTCAAAGCTTTCCGATACCAGGGAGTTGCATTATCTCATGGTCTAAGGAATACAATATTTGACATAGGAAAAGCTTCGCAAAGACGAACACGATGACACGATCTAATTGCTCTGCTTTGTTTGGGTCTATCCACCATATCATTCTCCCAATGATATGATCTCATTATCAATTGACAACTCATGTCTATGGTTAGGAAACCTTAACCATCATTGATCAATGAGCTAGTCCATAGAGGCGTACTAGGGACACGGTGTTGTTCACAAACCACACAAGTATTAAAGTTTCCGCTTAATACAATTCTAGCATGGAATATAAACTTTATCATGAACAAGAATTATAATAATAACATCTTTATTATTGCCTCTAGGGCATAATTCCAACACGCGGTTGGTTTCACGCGCGGGCGTGACTCTTAAGGAGCACGCGGTGAGCGGTGCTTCAACAGATGCGCGCGCAGCCGAGCGCGCGGCAACGTTTTTCCCGTGCGCGGGAAGATACAGCCGCTGCTAGAGCGCGCGACACGGGCTCTCGCGCGTGAGAATGAAGGTTTTTCGCGCGCGCGACTTTTGTAACACCCTCAGAATCGGACCTATGCAAGTTTTAGCGAAAAACCCGCCAAACGCGCATAGAAACGATTCAAAGGTGCCCACCAGGCACTTTCGTGCAGGTGGAAAACGAAGTAATAACATTACACAACAGTCCTCGATGGGACCCACAGAACAGATATATATACAACATGACTCCATGAGTCAAGAATACAGATATAATATACAATGATCCAAATCACCTTGAAAAGATGAAGCGTCCGACTACGGACAAGATGCAAATGGGGCTAAGAGCCCTGAAGAATAACCAATGGCGTCCATAACCCTGCCCAGGCCAAGCCGGAAGGGTAACCCTGCTAACGACGTCGATCTCAATCCTGCTTAAACAAAAGGGGTGCCGGCATAGGGCAAAGGAAAAAGAGGAGCGTCAGTACTGAGGCCAGTACACGGCGAGGCTAGAATTCGGCGGTCCTCGCCTACATAGGTATGGTGGACTGAGCGGCAGCGGCAACGTGCACTAAACAACCTATAGAGACTCAATGCAACTGGCGACTATCAGAGAGGGATAAGAAAGACCTATTCGGACCAACCTGAATCTAACACCTAACAAAACCATCCTGGTATTTCCCCCTCGAGACCAAACGAGGAAGTCAACCGAGGAACTCACACCGTTGGCAGTTTTAGTTATTCGGTTATCGTTGCAGCAATTACTAGTCAGATTTAGATAATTATCCCGATAAAGTAAGCAGTGGGCACTTTTAGTTAGCCATTCCGTGATAGTTGCAACACTTACTAGTCAGATACAATTAGCATGAGATAACCCAAAACCCAGCAGTTGTTGGTACTTTTATTCAGCCATTCCGTTGTAGTTGCAATACTTACTAGTCAGGTACAATGGTCGCAAGCGACAATCCAAACAAGCAATTGTGGGCAGTATTATTTAGCCATTTTATTATAGTGAAGCTGATTACTAGTCATTATAAAGTCAAATTTATAGCAATAAACTTTAGTTATGCTTGTCTATGGTCGAGATACTGTGCTCCAAGTCGTCCATATCCGCGACACGGCTTTTCGAAAGTTTTACCGGGGTGCACCAATAGCAACACACGCTCGATCAACCTTGGAAAAACCAAATCAAAACCCAACGAGGCCTTCACGACAAAGCAATCACAGGATTCAGAAATATTTCAGGGGGCCACCCCTTGGAGTCTTACCCGCAACGAAGTAAGCTAGCTCCGAGACGTACTCAAGGTTTGGGTGGACGGCTGTGAGCGACTGGGAACCCGAAAGTGTGGCTGGGCTTGTCGACACCGCGTAAACGTGTCCCGATCCTAAACAGTACAGTGTGCTCCTCGCACAATTGTAAATACAGTAGTAGCATGGCATAAGTACAGGATAGTAAATAAAACCTCAAACTAGTTTGTGGCCCCAAGAAATAAGACTGAATCAAGCTCTGGCTCAGGGGGGTCCCATATACCTCCCGGATGTGGATAGCGCGATAAAACAAGGAACAGGTATCAAGTACTCGGGGTCCTACGGGACACAAGTGGGCGTTCGGAAACCAAATATTTTCTATCACCCACCGATGCCTCTGCTTACTTCAATTTTAGTTGTTAAACAGGAATTAAAGTGAACGATAAGTAAATCTATGATCATCTCCAACATCAACATGCGGCAATACATCAACAACTGTGGCACTTGACGACACGCGACAGCTCTTGAGCAAGCGACTACGACGCGCAAGTCCAACTATCTACCAAACAACAGGTAATAGGATGTGTCCAAGGCAATATAAGGCTGCAGGGAATATCACGGGTACGAAAACTAGAGCAACGCAACACCGATAGCAATAGATCAACATGAGGGAAATAAATACTATAAAGGTAAGATAGGTAGAAAGAGGGAGATGCTCGCCTGAAAACATTGTCGAAGGTTCAACCGAAGATCGGGGCGAAGCTCACATCAACTCAACGACCTTATCCGCGAAGAAGCAAAACACTAGAAGAAACACCGGATGCAATATTTAATACAACGGCAGAAGATCGGCATGATGCATGTATGGTGTATGGCATGGCAAAGGTGCGATGCAATTAGGTCATATTAAGCGGAACCGGGGTCCCTACAATTAATTAAATGGTTCAAGTTGTTTAAGACCCCCGCAAATTAAATGTTGTTTTAGCATGGCAAAAGATAGCACCGGTTCGCTACACAAATTTAAATGAGGCCAATATGAGACTAGATTTGCCTGCATATGGGCCCCATATTTAGTTATTAGGTGACTCGGCATAAGGCCCCCAAACCACACGATATGCATGCGAGATAATGTGTTAATATGCAACAAGTTTGTTATATTATAAAATAGGGTTTTCGGGAAGGGGTTCACACATTAGGGGTCTCGACGATCTTGGGGTTCCGGGGTTCGGGGTCCGGTCTCAGGGTTCGGATCTGGGGTTCGGGGCCTCAGGGTCTTGGGGTTCGCGTCCGTGTGACGGTCTTGTTGTTCCGTGAAGGAGGACTTGGTTCGGTGTCGGGGGCACCTCGGACTCGCCCTGGTCAGTGTCGCTCTTGTTGTCGCGACGACCTTGTCGGGTCCGCGCCATTGAGTCGGTCTTGGCATTCAGGATGAAGTACTTGTCGTTCTCGTGGCGATCTTGGCGGTCGTCGGGTCCGGGCTCGGCGTCCCGGGGAAGGAGTACTTGTCGCACGGTGTCCGAGTAGGCAAAATTGTCGGTTCCGGCTTCGATTGTCGGTGTCGGTCTTGAGCCTCGGCGTCAGGAGATCTTGGCATCTGTGTGGCGAACTCCGGGTTCGGGGAATGGTCTTGCGATCCGTCTTCAGTGTCGATGGCGAACTCGGGCTCGATACCGAGGGTCCTTCGGGTTTATCTCGATCGATGTCGATCTTGACTGCCAGGATGTTCAGAAGATCTTGGCGCGATGAGCTTTGGGTTGAGAGGTTCTCTTGCATGGTATTAAGCAGCTATGCCACGTTGTGGTACTTGGCGTGGATGACATGCTGCTGGAGTTCACGGACGAGGGAGCCCGGGGGTAGCACCGTCGGGAGGCGCACGCGAGCAGGGTGACGACGGCAGGGACCCGAGAAGGAGGCCGATGGGTGACAGCGGCTGCGCAGCGAGGTCGGGCACTGCGGCGGGCTCGGGACGCGGGGTCCACAAGCGGTCGGGTGGAGGTGGTCGGCCATGGCGGGGCGGCGAAGAGAGGCCAGCGAGACGCAGGCGGGCGGGGCCGGGCTTGAGCGGACGGCGGCCTCGGCTTGAGCGGGACGGCATGGCGGTGGGGAGGCCGCGGGAGGAGGCGCTCGGACTAACCCGGCTGGCGGAGGTGGCTCGGGGAAGGCGAGGGCGAGACGGGGCCGGGTCGGAGCAGCGCCGAGGCGGGCTCAGTGGCGGGCGGCGAGGCGGCGCTTACGGAGGAACGGGCGCGAGGCGGCGGGGACGCGGGAGGAGGCGGGCGGCGGAGAGGCGCGCGTGGCTGTGGCCGAGAGGGGAGGCGGAGGCAGCCGGGAGGAGCCGACGGGCCCGGGCGGAGAGGTGGTCGAGGCGGCCGAGAACGGAGACGGGGAGAAGGCGGCGCTTGGGGAGAGGGGCGCCGGGCGGAGGAGGAGGAGCGGCTCATGGAGGGAAGGAGGACGCGGAGGGGAGAGAAGAAGACGACGCGAGGCAGAGGCGTGAGGGACGCGGGGCGGGTCCAGGGAAGTGGGGCTGGTGGCGTCGTGTTGTGTGGTGTGCGTGTGTGGCCCGGGGTGTGTCTTTGGGGATGGGGAGGCGTGTCTTTGTGTGGGTTGAGTGGGGGAAGGGAGAGAGAGAGAGGGAGGACAAGTGGCAGGGTGGGGTTGGTTAGAGGGGAGGGAGAGGGTGAGGTGGCGGCCCGGGATTGGGTGGGGTGATGTGGCCAGAGGGGTGGGTAGATAGGTTGGTAGTTTTAGGATTAAGTTTGTATTTTCTGGGGTGGTCGTTCGGGTCATTCGGCCCGTCCGACTGCCCCACTTAAAAATAATTTAATATTTTATTTACTTTAGATGGACCGTTTGCAAACCGTGGTTAATCAAAACAAAATATTCCGGAGACCCGGTTTTGGTTTTGATTTAAAGACGGGGCGTTTTAGAAAACAATTTGGGTTTTCCCGAAATAGTTTTATGCGAACAGATGCAATATGATGACGATGCTCAAATGCAATGTGGCATGATGACATGAGCATGCGGTCATGATGATGCAATGCACAAAAACAACGCGATTTTCTCGTAGTGGTTTTGCGGGATGCCACAACTTTACAACGACCGCTGGAGTTGCTCTTAAAATCCGATGTCTATCTTCATCATTTGGTTATCTCAAATATCGTTGGTCCAAACACAGCCACGACTTCTCGGCAAAACCTCATGACGCTCTCAGCACATGTGCTCTCATGTGTAGATAGTCCTCTTGTGTATCTCGAGGAGATCTATACGAGACAACCGTGCATATATGAATCGATGAGAAAACCCAGAGTCTGGCGTAGTCTTTCTTGACATGAAGTAGTCATCGTACTCTCGGACGCTGAACACGGTCTTCATGAAGAACTCCTTGTTCACCCTAAGTCACCGACTGAAGTCTTTCGGCGCATTGTCGCGTTGTCAGCGAAGTAGTCCGTGTCAAGCAAAAAAGCGCCCGCCAGCTGATGTCGGTCCTTGTTCCTCGCCTCTCCCATCCTCAAACCACCACGGCGAGGGGTGGCAAGGAGGTGATGTCAGATCCGTAGAAGAGAGCCCAAGATTAGCATTTGTTGTTCGCGGTCAGCAGCAACATCAGTCTTCTCTTTCATCAAGATCTCCATCAGCATCTTGTCTTCGACATCCTTTAAGGCAAAACGTCGAACACCTTGATGGCGAGGCGAGCAAACGGCGCTGACGACCGCATTGTTGTCTATAAGGAGGACACAACAGAGGCCTGGCATGGCGACGTTAGTCCGTGCGGTCGAATGAGCGATGGTGGCGGCGGAACTCGACGCCACAAGTGCGGCAGAAGGTGTTATCAAAGGAGTTGTCCGTACTATAGTGAATATGGAAAGTAGGCGGGTGGGAGGCAAGCACAAGGAGGCATCAACATCAGCGGCGATGGCGATGCATGGGTGGGATGTGAAATGGCTAGAGCTGGAAGGAGTGGGGAATGGATGTGTCTAGTTAGTAGATGGGGGCCGGGGTGCAAACCGACGTGGCATGGAGGGCAGGCGCTCCCAATGCAGCCCTTGCGGCTACAACCCATTGTGGATGTGCCGGCTATTCTACCGGGCCCATGATGTGCTGACAGGGTTTGGGACCCGCCGGTGTGAGCCTGTTTTTATCCAGGACCCAGGTCTATTGGGGGCGCTCGGACGACCGTCGTGAGATCCCTGCGAGATGGCTTATCAATGATCGTTGCTCAGTCCTCCGCGTCAAATCAGATTAATACCCTAGCTAGGAGAGAGAGAAAAGGTTTCATGGATATAGGTTATGTAATAAAACTACTCCCTCCGGCCCATATTAATTGACTTTGATTTATCAAATTTTGAATGAACCTATATACTAAATAGTGTCTATATTTATTTAAATTTTGACAAATCCAAATCAATTAATATGAGTCGGAACATTGGAAACCAAATCGTTTAGGTCCAAACCCAACTATACTTAACCTTTTCCACGGTAAAATTAAACCAGACCCAGCCGTTAACTAGCTTGCCCATATAAATCTAAACCAATAAAACCCAATACAAAAAACTAAACCATATGGCTCAATCTATCTATCTATCTATCTATCTACTAATTTACCCAGAGGTAGGTTCGTCCGTCTTAAATTTTGGTTCCGATTTTTTCTGAACAATTTTACCTCTGGCAGTTCGTGGTATTTACAGGGATTCCACCGCCGAGTGGATCTGGTAAGTCAACGGAAAAAAAACCTGGACCCCGGAGGAGGGGATCGTCTCCGTCCCGAGCGGACCGCCTCGCGCGGTGAGTTATCCGATAGGACTCGGCCAAAGTCGAAGGCCACCTCCGACACGGGCAGGGAGACTGCGCCGCCGGCCAGAGTCAACCGCCGTCGCTTGCCGGAGATTCCCCATGACGGTTGAGGCTCTGGTGGTGGATTAGTAGAGCGGAAAAAATCGAGACTCAGCGGTGTACGGAGGAGATAGAGGCGGAGCAGTGACCCAGGGTGATGGGGCTGATTCCCCATCCTTCACGTCCGTCGACCATCTCCGGCGACCTCCAGGTGCCTTCCCCTCAATCTCCCGGCAGCCTTGCCTCTTCCTCCATATCTCTTGAACCAGCCTATCTCTCAACCTTCCCGTGCCTACTCTTTCCCCAATCTCTTGTATGGCCTTCCCTCCTGGCTGCAGTGCACCTGCCTGGGTGAGTGCGATCTGTCCTCCCGGCCGTTCCCACACATGGCAAACACATGACCGATGCTCTCCTTCTTTCCGGCTCCCGCACCTGCACACGTTGGATAGCCATCACAAAGTCTCTTGATTTTTTTTCTCCTCTACCTGCTACTCCCTCCGTTTCAAAATATAAGATTTTTTAGGTTTATGAAGAAGATGAATCTAGATTTGTTTTACTATGTAGGTTCACTTAACTTTGGGATGAATCTACGTACTAAAAGAAGAAGTCTAGATTTATTTTCTTCACAAATCTAAAACATCTTATATTTTAAAACGGAGGGAGTACATGTGAGGCTGCTGCTTAGCTTCTCTCTTAAGTGATGGATTTCTTGGTTCAACCTGATGCTCCACCGTGTATTCTCCAACTATTTCTTCTACTTACTATGTATTTTATTTGTTCACAAGTGATTCGTGAAGAGAGATTTTGTGAAATGGATTTGGAGAGAAATTTAACTTACCCTATGGTGAATAAGTGACTTTTATCCAACAGCAAACCTGCTTCAGTTCAGTCTCAAGATGCGTTTGAAGAACTGAAGTTTTGTCCAATTTCGGGTACATCGCTCATAGAGATAGTCAAATGAAAAAAGAAAACTTCATCCGTACTCACCTCTCAACAAATAGATATATCTTAGTTGGCTATACTTGCTTAAAAGGAAGATCCATTTATATCAATGAATGGATTTATAAGTAATTAATTTTTGCATCACAAAGATTATGAAGAAAATAGTACCTTTCTATGATATTGGAAGACTAGGAATGTGTATAATTTTAGTAATCGAATTATATACGTATGATTATGAAAGTTCATGCCAAATGCTTAGGTCTCTTCAGAGTTTAAAGGCGCGGATTATTAAGCGTCGGATACCCTGATCTCAACTCCCCTAGCTTCCTCTACTCTCCGACCAGAGGGAGGTGAACGGCTTAGCTCAATGGGGTCCGGCTGTCCTAGAGTAAGCATTGACAATGCGCTTGAACATGACACAATTTTTTTTATCGTAGCAACACACAGTATGCTAATTATGTTAGAAATTGCATTTTTTTTGGATTGGGTCGTATTATCTATACTATTAATTTGTTTGAGGTAGGTTCGTCCATGCTAACTTTTGGTTATGATTTTTAATTTCGACGCTTTTGCTCCTGCGGGTTTGGATATATTACAACCCTTACCACCGCTGAGTGAAATTAGACGGTTTGTTTGAAAAACAAAAGGGATACCGACCTTGCTGGTCCTTCCTCTATAGGTGACCTGTGGGACGGCAACATGTCCGGGCGAGCAGCGGCAAGCGCGGGCGGCGGGAATCGAACACGGACGGCGACGAGCTGCCAGCGCGGGCGTGGCTTCATCCCCTGCGACGGAGGTGGATAGAGTCGACGACAGCGCCACTTTCCTTCACTGTAGCCCGTGACACCGTCGCTGATGCCTCCCATCGAAGACCGCTGCGACGGGCCTCTCCTTCCACAAGCCGCGCAGACTGAATTTAGTAGCTGTGACAACGCACGGGCATTCAACTAGTTATTATAAAACTATTTCCAGGTTTAAGTGCACCACAACCATGTTTTTTTCTTGGGCTCTGCCGGTCGTGACCATTATGCTTGATGGCCCAAATGCCGCTAGAGAATTCGTAAGAATTAATTAGGCCGTACTCCCGGAGAATAATTACTACTAGGTCCAGTTTTTATATGGGCTTTTCCGAAGAATAATTACGGGACCACAACTAGATCCGGGGAGCGTTAATAAAAACTAGGTTCAGTGAGAAGGAAAGCCCAAAAAGGATGGGATATAGTACCTCGCAAGATGGATTCCAGGGCCAGCGATTCCTATATGACACTGCATCGGGGGGAAATCTATACGCCGACCAGGTCGGCAGTCACCGTACGCCGCAAATCCTGCGGCAATGTATGTTCAGATATACACAAGAAAAGGCTCAGATTAAAGGTTTATTACTAATGTTTTTCCTTTTTGTTTTCTTTCTCTTTTTCACATTAAAAAAAGCTAAAATTCGAAAAGGCTCAGATTTAAAAAAATGTTCAGATTCAAAATATGTTTATATTTTTAAAAAAGTTTAAATTTGAAAAATCTTAAGATTTATAAAATGTTCATGTTTAAAAAATGTTCAAATATTTTAAAAGTTCTACTAAAAATTGTTCGGATTGAAAAATGTTAAAATGACAAAATTGTTTACATTTTCTAAAATGTTCAGACATATCCCAAAACAAAAAAACCAAAGAAATACACAAGAAACCGAAAACCGCTCTAGAAAACAGACCAGAAACCCGCGTGGCGTTATATGGACCTAGCTCAAAAAGGCAATGAGGGTGTGCACTGGTCCGTGTATAGGAGCTCCTGCGTCAGATGTATGAAGACGACGCCCACTCACTAGTCCAACGCGGAAACAAGTACACCCTCCGTTTTAAAATATAATATGTTTTAGTTTTATAAAATAAATGTATTTAAACTAATTTTTGTATTTAGGTATATTTATGTTTAGAGTAAATCTAAATATTAAAATAAGTCTAGATATATTCTATTCATAATTCTAAAATATCTCATAATATAGAACGGAGGAAGTATTTCCTAGCATTTCTCATTTATACAAAGCGGCCTTGGGCGGGCGACCCTATTTACCGCTCTCAGCGGAAGCGAGTCCGCTCCGCCTGAAGGTTCGGCATAAAGCGGCCACGGTTAGTGTGGCCCAGTAGTCAGGCACTGTAATGATTCAGAAAATGAATAGATTTGAAAAATATTTTGATTCGAAATTTATTATAATTAAAAATTCTTTGAATTCAAAAATGTCTGGATTAAAAATTTGTTTAAATTTTAAAAAATAAAATTTGAAACTTTTAAATTTAAATTTGTTTGCATTTGAGAAACAGATAATAGAAATAGAAAAAATCCAAGAAAAAACAGAAAAATAAAAAGGACACCCATACGCGTCCTTTGAGGGATCGATCGTTTTTATCCCCGAGTCCTCAGCCAACCACGTGTCCATTCTTTTTTGGTTTAAACCCGTTTTTGCTATAAAACATCCGATTTTACTACAAAATAACTCGTGTTCGACCCCAAAAATACAAAAACAGAATGGACCCCGGCAGAGATTTCGCTGGAGACCTCATTGGCGACCGTGTAGCAACAACAAATCTTAAAAACCGACTTCACCGGAGACATCGCCCGAAAAAACATCGCCGAAGGCCTCATAGCAAAAAATTTAGACTATTGCAACAAAACCGCAAAATTATGGTAGCAAACAAAATATGCTAATGTAGCAAAAATAGATTTTGCCAGGAACATCATCGGAGAACTTGTAGCAAAAAAGTTTCTACCTAGCAAAACGACTTCTTCGGAGACTATCGTCGGTCATCTTGTATCAAAAGTTTTACGATATTATAGCAATAACATATAAAAGTTGGAGCAAAAAATATATATACATATGTAGCAAATCTCGCGGCCGTAGCAAAAAATCCCAACATAAAAATCCGTCGCTCCGTCCATAGCAAATCTATTGGCCATTGGTAGCAACGACAATGGCCGCCGGTAGCTAAATCGCCCGAACGTCCATAGCAAAATCTCTTAGTGTAGGTAGCATGCACGGCTGCCACATGAACCAGTGTTCCTCGTCGGAAGTCATAGCAGCGGGGCGATGTCTCACAACGCGTAGCCCGTGTAAGGGAGCAGCAGTGTCATTCCTCTCCCAGTACCGGTGCTTGTCATCGACCTATAGGATGACGAGCTCTGGCCACAAGATGGGAAGACGGTGAACTCCGACGATGCGGCGGCACGGGGCAAGGGAGAGGGCGCGGCAAGCTCCGTGTCAACACCCGGATTTTTAATCACAGATGCCCGTTATGCCATACATCGCAATCCCAAGATTACCATTTTTGCGAGACATAACAGAAATAGATACCATAGTACATCATCCATTACAAACCGTACATAAATTCTTACACAAATAGGGATCTCATGATCCAGTTCTTAATACAACTTCAAGCAGCGAAATACGTAATAATAACGGTAGCGTAGGCGAAGCCCCATCTTCGGGGTCACAGGCAATGCTGACGATGGGCGATGATCCTAGTTGTCGTAACCTTCCTGGGGTCCATCCCCCAGGTACTCCTCTTCATAGTCTGGCCACGGAAATATCTAGGGATAAAGCCATGAGTACTCTTTAAGTACACGCAAACTAATACTAACAGGTGAAGGTTTTTTTGGATAATAGGACACGAGGCTCTAGGGTTGTTTTGCAAAAGATTTATTTCTACTAAGCTGAGAACCAAGAGAAGCTAGTCACAATTCTATAACTCCTAAGTAGAAACTTGTATTTCATATCACAACCCTATTGTGGTCAAGTCAAAGTCTCAATTCATTTCACAAGTCTTTTGAAAACATCGGCAGAACAGTGTATGGCCACTAATCTGTCCATAATCATGACATGACTATTTGAATAGTTTGACACTCTGCAGAGATTGTACACTTTCACCACAACATTCGATACATCCGTCAGGAACAAATCCTAAATTCACCATACTCAGTATGCGGATAATCAATCCTAACCTTTCAATTACATGCCCTAGTATAAGCACCTCTCCTGTGAGTTTGGCCTCCCAAACATGACCAACTGTCATCTTGGGTACTACACAGGTGGACAATCTTCACAAGGTAGCCTCAGCTCAGACCTTGGCCGTGAGGGAACTAATACTAAGGTATATAAGTTTCCAGCCAAGCCTTACCCAATCTTCGTGTATTGTGGTTGTACGATAAAATTGGAATGGTATCGCATCCAGACAACCATCAGTTTTATAAAGGGATAAGACTCATACCTCAACATTTTCATCACCAAAATCATCTGGTGCTCGGAAACACATGTCAAAAACATTTCAATAGAATGATCCATCATTCCAAGGTTTTCATAACCATTTTCACCAAGTATTCCCATCTAAAGTTGATCAAGTTTTATGCTTAGCACTAGCATCTACAATTGGGGGTAAGTACTAATGAGGGGTGGTAAACTAGTGGAGTTTCAACTAAGTTCAGTCTCATGCCTTGGGATGACATCAAGATTATCTAGCTTAGGCCAAATTTTATGCTCTTTATGCAACCTTCAATTGTCCTTCTAGTATCTACCATTTATTCCAGTAACCTCTAAGTAAGAGCTTTGATAAAGAAATAAAGTAATAAGCTTGCAAGTAAAACTAGGATTGGGTGTCATCAAATGTATCTAACCAAGAATGCTTAGTGCATTGCATAGGTTATTTAACTCTCATAATTGCAAGTGTTAGCTTGCATTGGTCCACTTAGTTAGTAAAGCTTGCTAAAGTAGAGTATCTTGCAAGTGTTAGCTTGCATTGGTCCACTTAGTTAGTAAAGCTTGCTAAAGTAGAGTATCTTGCAAGTGTTAGCTTGTATTGGTCCACTTAGTTAGTAAAGCTTGCTAAAGTAGAGTATCTTGCAAGTGTTAGCTTGCCTTGTGCAGAGCAGTGGTTGAAGTTCTCCTTGGCTTCTTCTTCGTAGTATCCTCCTTCCTCCTCGTATCCTTGATCGGTACTAGCGTCTATAAATAAATACGATGTACACAATCACCAAACAATACTTAACTACTTGAAATGATCACACAAAAGGGTCCTATATATGATCTAGCATCATCACTAACATTACAAGATTAAAGCTTGGTTTAATTCCTTTTATTTTTAGAAAAGTAATTTCTACTCATTGAAAAACTACTTAAGATTTAATATTCTCCAAACCAAACATGGGATCATGTTGACACATGTCATCACCACATATTTTAGTCCATGGGAATGTAATTTAAAGTGGTGTCACAATTTAATAAGGTTTTACCCTTTTATTTTAATTAAATAAAGTGACTAGAAATGCCTATGTAGCATTCTTTTATTACTTGAACATTATTTCTGTAAGTAAACCTATATATTTTTATATATTCTGAAAGGTATGGTTAAATGTGATTTTTGAGAGTTGGAATCAACTCAAAAGCTATTATGGTTTAAATTTGAAAAATATTTGAATGCAGAAAAGCTTCTGCCTTGTTATTTTTACCATGGATGATCTACACATCCAAATGACTTGAATCCAATGGGTTTGGATTCAGCATTCCCAGACCTTTCTAACAAAATTGGTTTCATTCAATTTGTTTCACTGAATAGACCTGGGTTAATTTTTTAAATTGGGTACAGAAGTGTGTTTGAAATAAAATGGAAAAGGTTAAATTCAAATAACTGGGCTGCGCGGGAAGCGATACTGGGCCGGCCTGCTAAGCACAGCGCTTACGCGGGCTGGTTAAGTGGCTGTCCCCACGCGTCAGTGAGACCGGGGGGTGCGAAGCGGTATGGGGCGATGTGGTGCGTTCGATCTGATTCTAATCCAACGGCTGAGGGTCATCGTCGATGTTGGGCAACGCCGGCGAGACAGAAACCTAGCGCGACCAGTGGGGGTCGTTGGGGGCTCACCGGGGTTCAGGCGAGGGTCGGCGAGGCGGGCGAACGACGAAGTCGACGACGGCGAACCTCCTAGTACCGACAGCTTCTCCTGGGACGGCTCCAATCGCTGGCTCCCTTCTTCTCCAGAGGCGGCGAAGCTCGGCGGCGTGATCGTCGCCTTGCTCCGGGAACGGGGTGGCACGATCAATGAGGAGATGGGAGTGAGATGGTGTGCTCAATTCGGCTGGGGGTGGCCTCTATTTATAGTCGTGACGACGAGACCGAACGGCATGGGCAGGCGACGGTGGCGACATGGCTACGGGCGGCTAGAGGCATGGCCTGCGGTGGCAATCGCTTGGTGGTCTCCTGGCGATTCTCTACGGCTTTAATACGTATGTAGGGGCGGTGCGGTTTGGTCTAGAACACGCGACGCTCTGCACGACAGAGGCGGCGTCTTCGACGGCGAGCGGTGGCTGTGAGACATGGGGCGGCGAACGGGGATGTCTGGCGGTCTCCTGGGTCGGTGGTGATCGTGTATGCACGCGGCGAGGGCGTGGCGGTCATGGGCTTCGGTCGAGGGTGGCGCTCTGGCGCACGCTCGGCATGGTTGACAGATGCAGGCGCGAATTCCCAGGTGCTCGGTGTCGTGTCTTGAGGCAGGCTGGTCGAGAGGCGATGAGGCATGGGCTTGCTCCCGCACAAGGTTGGCATGGATAATTTCTCTAGCTTGCTTTGTCTACCTTTGAGTGGCATGGGTGGCTTCGGCTGTTCACCATTGATGGCATTGCCAAGCTCACAGTGGTGCTAGTGATTAGTTAATATTGTTAGATGATCTACTAAGGCTAGTGGTGTCCAGAAAGGGAACAAGTTAGGCTCAATTCACTGCTCAAAATAGTGTTTTGATTTTCTTAGATTTGTATCTACAAGGTGTTTGATGAAATGGCCGCAAGAATTCAAGTTTTGAGTTTTGAAAAGATTTTTGGTGGGTGTGCTAGGTTGGTGCTGGTGAGTCTGCAGATGCTTGGGTTTTGAAAGTTGAGCTTGTTTGAGTGGTTTTTGAAAAAGTGGGATCTTCTCATATGATAAAGATTCAATTTTGAACTGTCCTTTAAACTATGCATTTGAATGTTTCTGGGTGATCACAAAGTGGGCCTTGATACTTTGTTATGAGTACAATAAAGGGGTGCAAATATCCAGAAAAGTTTCTGTTAAGTTCTAAAAGTTTGAGACAGCCAAAGTAGGCATGGGAGTTAAATTGGTTAAAATGACCATTCACTCATTTATCTTTGTTTTGATTTATTTGTCTTTGAGAAAAGTTTGGGAATTGTTTAGGTGATGTTTATTTCACCTAAGCATCCATTTACAAGCAAAGGAACACACAATCAAGTTGGTTCAAAAGAATTCCAAATGAAATGCATACACCATGCATGCTTTCATATTTTTATTTTAGAAAAGTTTTTGTTAACCCTAATTTTGATGATTAGAGTTTGATGATCCAAGTTTAGTATTTTTGGGATGTTACAAACCGTCCCCCCTTAAACAAAATCTCGTCCCGAGATTTGAAAAAGGACGAAAAAGATTACCTAGGATTTGAAGAGATCGGGAAACTCTGTCCTGATGTGATCTTCGCGCTCCCAGGTAGCTTCCTCTTCTGTGTGGTTGCTCCACTGAATTTTAAGAAACTTGATGCTTCGGGTTCTGGTAGTTCAGAAATCTTCTTCCAAAATACGGATGGGTACTTCAGGATAGGTCAGGTCATCGTTGATCTCTATGGTCCGGTGGTCGATATTCTTAAACACTTCGGTCTTCTCTGGGACTTCGAGTCACTTGCAAAGTAACGAGATATGGAACACATTGTGCACAGCTGACATCTCTTCGGGTAGTTCTAATTGATAAGACACTTCTCCTTGACGGTTCAGAATTTTGAAAGGTCTGATATATCTAGGGGATAACTTTCCTTTGAGTTGGAAACGCTGCATTCCCTTTAATGGGGACACTTTCAGATATACAAAATCTCCTATGTTGAAGGTGTTGGAATTATGCCCTAGAGGCAATAATAAAGATGTTATTATTATAATTCTTGTTCATGATAAAGTTTATATTCCATGCTATAATTGTATTAAGCGGAAACTTTAATACTTGTGTGGTTTGTGAACAACACCGTGTCCCTAGTATGCCTCTATGGACTAGCTCATTGATTACTGATGGTTAAGGTTTACTAACCATAGACATGAGTTGTCGATTAATAATGAGATCATATCATTGGGAGAATGATATGATGGACAGACCCAAACTAAGCGGAGCAATTAGATCGTGTCATCGTGTTCATCTTTGCGAAACTTTTCTTATGTCAAATATTGTATTCCTTAGACCATGAGATAATACAACTCCCTGGTATCGGAAGAAAGCTTTGAGGTCATCAAACGTCATCCTATGAGAGGGTGATCATAAAGGTGTCCTTCAGGTGATCGAAAAGTACCTGTTGGGTTGTATGTATCGAGATGGGGTTTGTCCCTCCCAAGTCAGAGAGATATACTTCGGGCCCACTCGGTAATCGATATCAACACCGCTTGCAAGCATGTGGTTAAGGAGTTAATCACAAAGTGATATCGGATTACGGAACTAGTAAAGTACTTGCTGTGAACGAGTTTGAACTAGGTGTGGCATGCAAGCGATCAAATCTCGGGCAAGTAAAATATCGCGAGACGAAGGGAATATATATGGGATTGATTGAATCCGGCATCGTGGTTCATCCGATATGATCATCGATGAATGTGTAGTCAATATGGGTTTCGGACCCGTTGTTGATTATTGATATAAGATCATATGCATATTCTCGAACCAAGGGTCACACATAACGTGTCTCGACGCTAGGATAGATTGGATAATTGGTTTATGAGTTTTTGTTCGAGTCTCGGATGGGATCGGGACATCACGAGAGGTTCTGGAATGGTCCAGAGAATAAGATTCATATAAGGCAATGCAGTTTTTGGAGTTCGGAATTGTTTCGGGTTAATCGGTATTGTACCGGAAGCTTCTAGAACCTTTCGGAGGGGGACCAACGTGGCCCCACCTGCCGGGAGGGGGCATGGGCCTATGAGGGAGTGCCCTGGCCGCATTGGGCCAGGGGCACAAGGCCCAATAGGGCCCAGCCGGCCAATCCCTAGGGAAACCCTAGGGGAGCTTCTAGAAGGGGGGGGAACTTGCCCCCCACTCCTCCCTCCTTGGCTGCCGGCCGAAGGCTTGGGGAAGGAGCTAGGGCTGGCCGCCCACCCCTCTATATGAAGAGGGCTGGGGGCGCACCCCTCCCCTACACCTCCTCCACAACCCTAGCTGTCCTGCTGCCCCTCCTCTTGAAGGGAATATGCCCTGAGAGGCAATAATAAATTGTTTATTATGTGTATTCCAAGTATATGATAGATGTTTATTTTGCATGCTATAATTGTATTAATACAGAAACGTTAATACATGTGTGTTTAATAAACAAACAGAAAGTTCCTAGTTAAGCCTCTCTCATAAACTAGCTCGTTGATTAACAAGATGATCAAGGTTTCCTGATCATGGACATTGGATGTTGTTAATAACGGGATCACAACATTAGTGTAATGATGTGATGAACATTCATCCGAAGTATAGCATTACGATCAAAGTCATTGAGTTTATATTGCTATAACAACTTACGAAGTGATCCTAATCCTTAGACCATGAGATCATGTCAATCACTAACACGGAAGAGTTTCTTGATAACATCAAGCGTCACACCGTAACAGGGTGATTATAAAGATGGGTTCGTAACTAATAAAGTGTTATGTTGAGGCTCATGGATCAAGAGTGGAATTTGTTCATCCCGATGACGGATAGATATACTGGGCCCTCTCGGTGATATCACATTGATTAGCTTGCAAGCAAGTGATTTGATCACTAGAATGTTATATCACGGAACGAGAAAAGAGTGCATGTCGATAGCGAGATCAAACTAGGTATGGAGATACCGATGATCGAATCTCGGACATGTAATATATCGTGAGACAAAGGGATTAAGATACTAGCGTAAAAGGTTCCGCGATCACAAGAAAGTCATCGTTGAATGTGGGAGTCGGTATGGGTCTCGGATCCGCTTCGATTATTGATCGAGAGGGTCTCGATCATGTCCGCATTATTCACGAACCGTAGGGTGACACACTTAAGAGACACCGACATCCAATTGGAGCAAAAGTTTCATGCCGAAGAATAAACAAGCGGAATTTATTTCACTAGATACCTAAAGCAGGTTTTTGGGTGAAATTGCATAAAGTGGTTATGCATGTGAAATAGAATTCTAGCAAGGGGTTATTTGTGAATGTTTGTCATTAAAGTAATTGACAAAATTCTGAATAAAATAAAAGAGTTTTATTTAATGAGAGTTTGCATTAAATTTGGTGGAAATTTAATGGGATCTTTGAGTGGGATTTTGAGTGGAGGAATTTGGAGGAGTTTTGTGAGTGGAGTGTCCACCACATGAAGAGGGAGGGCAGGGGCAGCCCCATGCGCGGCCACCCCTTGGGGTTCCCTCCTCCTATAAAAGGCCCCTCCTCTCACTTCTCACTCACACCTCCTCGTGAAGGATCTCTCCCCTCTAGAATTTATCCCCATGGTCTCGGACTAGCGAGATACATGTTCCGGTGGCTATTCGGCAAGAAAGAGTTGTGCTTCGCTGCATCGCTGGGCGAGGAGGCGGAGGTTGCTCGGTGCCTCGAGCGTGTGTGCGAGCACGGATGCGCTGCTGATTTTGCGCTAGGACTTCCTCTCGATCTTGAGATCGGCAAGAGATCGTCTACATCAACCACGAGTTTGGACTCGTTAAACTTTGTCGGTCTTCAAGGGTATGTTCTCTACGGATGTACATCCGTTGTTTGTATCTAGTATAAATAGATCTTGGTATTTAGTTCACACCGTAGGAAAATTTTTGTTTTCTATCTGCGAACCCTTGAGGGTATCGAGCGGATCTATGCGTAGATACTTTACGGGTAGTACACATATGAGTATGTGGGCGATGATGATCATGTTGTTGCTCCTTTCTTGTGATTTTGGATATTGGTGGCATAGTGGGATGAAGCGGCGGACAAACTTTACATGTCCTCGCATGAGACCTGTTCCACGCTTGACATGCAACTAGTTTGCATAAGTGGCTAGCGGTGTCTGTCTCTCCTACTATAGTCAATATCTATTTTGCAAGCGAGTTGTCAACAATTTGATTATCCTCGTTGTTCGTGTAAGAACGGTTCTATCTCGAAAGCCCTAAGCCACGTAAAACTTGCAATGGATAAATTAGAGGCGTCTAGTTTAGATTGTTCTGGGCTAGTGTTATGATATGGTAGTGTTGTAAGTAGAAGTATGAGATGATACTCTTACACACATAGCGTCATAAAATCCATAGGCGTGGATTTACACATATAGGTATGATTATGATCATACCACGATGCACATGATAGAGATCATCTGCGGGAACCATATAATTTCACTAATAAACATATGATGTTTGATTGCATCTTATATTGCTTGTTTAGCGCTTTGTTAAGCATAATAAGATGATCCCTCATTTAAATATCAAGATAAGAATGTGTTCTTCCTTTAGTATGCACCGATTATGTTTTCGTCACTCCAAGGCATCACGTGATGATCGGGTGTACTTGGATCCTCGACCATACTTGGTGTAAAAGCAGTTACACGCAAATACTAAGGTTCTAACTTGGCGAGCCTAGCATGTACGGACATGGCCTCGAACACGTAATCGAAAGGTTAAGCATGAGTCATATAGTTGATATGATGCCCATTTGATGCTCGCCTTTGAAGCTATGCCGACTCACGTGATGATCGGACTTGGTGTAGTGGATTTGGTTCATGTAATCACCAAAAGGACACGAGGGATGTCGCTTTTGAGTGGGAGTTCATTCGTAATATAGATTAGTTGAACTCAATCTATCATACACTTAGTCTAAACTTTACAAATTCATTGTAGATGGCACCACACCTTTTAATTTCAATGCGTTCATGGAGAAAGAGAAACTAGCAACGAGCGGTAGCAACTTTCTTGAATGGGCCATGAATTTGAGGATTCTCCTCTCTGCACAAAAGCAATATGTGCTAGAAGCGTTAGGCCCCCACCTTTGACGATGCCCGACGAGGAGAAGAATGTCTATCGACTCGTCGGAGGACCACAACTTAGTTCATTGCGGCATATTGTATGGGCTAGAGCCGGAACTTGAGCGTTTCAAACGGCAATGCTTTTGATACAATGGGTGAGTTGAAAATGATTTTTACACACATGCTTTCAGAGAGCTACAATGCTTGAGAAAAGTTCTTTAGCTGCATGATGGAAGAGAACACTCCGTTAGTGAGCATGTACTCAAGATGTCGTTCGCCGATAAGCTTGTGTCCTTGGGAATAACGATTCCCATTGACTTAGGCATCCATCGTTCTGCGGTCTACGCCACCTAGCTATAAGAGCTTCGTGATGAACTATAATATGCAAGGCATGAAGAAGTCTCTCCCGAGCTTACATCAATGCTTAAAAGCTAGAAGTGGAGATCAAAAGGAACATCAAGTGTTGATGATCAATAGGAACACTGGTTTCAAGAAAGACAAGAAGGAAAAGCGGAAGGGAAGTAAGGCGGCAAGCTTTGTTGCGCTGAAAAGAAACCCCGAGTTGGACCTAAGTCGATACCAGTGCTACTATTGCAAGGGATCGCCTTTGGAAGCATCGCCCCAAGTATCTGGCGACAAGAAGGCCGAGGCAAACAAAGGTATATATGATATACATGTTATTGATGTGTACTTGACTAGTGCTCGCAGAGCACCGGGTATTTGATACGGTTCGGTTGCTAATATTTGTAACTCGAATCAGGGGGCTGAACAGGCGACCGCTAGCAAGGGTGAGGTCAAGATGCGTGTCGGCAATGGATCAAACGTTGATGTGATCGCCGTTAACGCTACCTCTCCACTTACCGTCGGGATTAGTCATAAACTTAAATAAATGTTATCGGTGCTGACCGAGCATGAACATTGTATCGGATCATGTTTGATGCAAAGTGGTTATTCATTTAAGTCTGAGAACAATGGTTGTTCCATTTATATGAATGAAATCTTTTATGGTCATGCACCGATGATGAATGGTTTATTTCTTAGATCTCGATGATAATGTTACACATATTCATAATGTTGATGCTAAAAGGATTAAACTTAATGATGATATATCCGCATATATGTGGCAATGCCGTCTAGGTCATATTGGCATTAAGCATGAAGAAGCTCCATTCGGATGGACTTTTGGAATCACTTGATTATGAATCATTTGATACATGTGAGCCATGCCTTATGGGCAAGATGACTAGAACGCCGTTTTCGGTTCAATGGAGCAGGCGTGATTTATTGGAAATCATACATTCGATGTATGTGGTCCAATGAGTGTTTCGCCGAGGTGGATATCGTTATTTTGTTACTTTCACGGATGATTTGAGTAGATATGGTTATATCTACTTGATGAAACACAAGTCTGAAACCTTTGAAAAGTTCAAGGAATTTCGAATGAAGTGGAAAATCATCGTAATAGAAAGATCAAATTTCTACGGTCGACCGTGGAGGTGAGTATCTAAGTTACGAGTTTAGCACTCACATGAAAGAGTGTGGAATTGTTTCACAACTCACACCTGCGGAACACCAATGAAATGGTGTGTCGGAACGTCGTGTCGTACTTTATTAGATATGGTTCGATCTATGATGTCTCTGACGGACTTGCCGTTGTCATTTTGGGGTTATGCACTAGAAACTGCTGCATTCACTTTAAATCGGGCACCATCTAAATCCGTTGAAACGACACCGTATGAATTGTGGTTTGAAACAAACCTAAGCTGTCATTCTTAAAGTTTGGGGTTGCGATGTTTATGTGAAGAAACTTCAACGGATAAACTCGAACCCAAAGCGGAAAAATGCGTCTTCATAGGATACCCTAAAGAAACTATTGGGTATTCCTTCTATCACAGATCCGAGGGCAAGGTTTTTGTTGCCAAGAATGGATCCTTTCTAGAAAGAGTTTCTCATGAAAGGTGTGAGTAGTCGGAAGGTAGAACTCGAAGAGGTTGTGGAACCTTCTCTTCAAAGTATGGCGAGTAGCGCAGCCGGAAGTTGTTCCGAATTGGCTCCACCTGTTGAAGGAACTAATGATAATGATCATGAAACTCGAAAGAGTACTACCGAACCTCGCAGTCAAGCAGACGCGTGCAGCTCCGAATGTCGGAAATCTGTCATAAATTTCATGGTTGATGAAAACAATGACCTGCGACGTATGAAGAAGCGATGATGAGCCCGGTTCCAACAAATGGTTAGAAGCCATGAAATCGAGATGGAATCCATGTATGAAAATCAAGTTTGGAACTTGGTGGAATTACCTCACGACCCAAAGGCCGTGGAGAACAAATGGATTTTCAAAGGAAAACTGATCGATGGTAATGTGACCATCTATAAAGCTCGACTTGTCGCAAAGGGTTTCGACAAATTCAAGGAGTTGACTACGATGAGACTTTCTCTCCGTAGCGATGCTAAAGTCGATTAGGATTATGTTAGCAATTCTGCATATTTCGATTATGAAATATGGCGGATGGATGTCAAAACCGCGTTTCTCAATGGTAATATTGAAGAAGAGTTGTATATGATACAACCAAAGGGTTTGTCGATCCTAAGGATGCTAACAAGGTGTGCAAGCTTCAGCGATCCATCTATGGATTGAAGCAAGCATCACGAAGTTGGAATCTCCGCTTTGATGAGGTGATCAAAGAGTGTGGATTTGTCCAAACTTATGGAGAAGCGTGTATTTACAAGAAAGTGAGTGGGAGCAATGTGGCATTTACGATATTATATGTGGATGACATATTATTGATCGGAAATGATATAGAATTTTAAACAGTGTTAAAAGTTATCTAAACGACAAATTTTCAATGAAGGACCTAGGTGAGCGTCTTACATATTAGGCATAAAGATCTATAGAGATAGATCTAGGCGCCTAATAGGGCTATCATAAAGTACATACCTTGATAAGATTTTAAAGAAGTTTAAAATGGACGGAAGTAAGAAGGGTTCTTACCTATGTTGCAAGGCAAGACATTGAGTAAGACTCAAAGTCCGGCTTCTCGGAAGAAAGAGATAATGGACAAAGTCCCTATGCTTGACCATAGGCTCTATAATGTACGCCATGCTATGTACAAGACCGGATGTGGCACACGCTATTAGTTTGACTAGTAGGTACCAATCGGATCGAGTTGAACCTTTGGATAGCGGTCAAGAATATCCTTAAGTACTTACGAAGAACTAAGGATATGTTTCTTGTATCTGGAGGTGAAGAAGAGCTCGTCGCTAAGTGTTATGTCGACGCTAGCTTTGACACCGATCCGGATGACTCTAAGTCTCAATCCGGATACGTATTTCTCATGAATGGCGGAGCGTTAGTTGGAGGAGCTCCAAACAACTGTGGTAGCGGGATCAACAACGGAGGCGAATATGTTCTTTGCTTGAGCGGCTCGAAGCGATTTGGATGAAGGAGTTCATATCCGAACTAGGAGTTGTGGCAAGCGTTGGACCCCATGGTGATCTATTGTGACAACAATGGTGCCATTGCCAATGCCAAAGAGCCAAGGTCTCACAAGCATTCCAAGCATATTAAGCGCGGTTTCACTCCATCCGCGAGCATGTCAAGGATGGAGATATAAAGATTTAGAAGTACATACGGATCTCAATGTAGCGGATCCGTTGACTAAAACTCTCCTAGAGCAAAACATGATCAACACGAACTCAATGGGTGTTAGATATATCACTATGTAACTAGATTATTGTCTCTAGTGCAAGTGGGAGGAAGGGAATATGCCCCGAGAGGCAATAATAAATTGTTTCTTATGTGTATTCCAAGTATATGATAGATGTTTATTTTGCATGCTATAATTGTATTAATACGGAAACGTTAATACATGTGTGTTTAATAAACAAGCAGAAAGTTCCTAGTTAAGCCTCTCTCATAAACTAGCTCGTTGATTAACAAGATGATCAAGGTTTCCTGATCATGGACATTGGATGTTGTTAATAACGGGATCACAACATTAGTGTAATGATGTGATGAACATTCATCCGAAGTATAGCATTACGATCAAAGTCATTGAGTTTATATTGCTATAACAACTTACGAAGTGATCCTAATCCTTAGACCATGAGATCATGTCAATCACTAACACCGGAAGAGTTTCTTGATAACATCAAACGCCACACCGTAACAGGGTGATTATAAAGATGGGTTCAGAACTAATAAAGTGTTATGTTGAGGCTCATGGATCAAGAGTGGAATTTGTTCATCCCTATGACGGATAGATATACTCTGGGCCCTCTCGGTGATATCACATTGATTAGCTTGCAAGCAAGTGATTTGATCACAAGAATGTTATATCACAGGAACGAGAAAAGAGTGCATGTCGGTAACGAGATCAAACTAGGTATGGAGATACCGATGATCGAATCTCGGACATGTAATATATCGTGAGACAAAGGGATTAAGATACTAGCGTAAAGGTTCCAGCGATCACAAGAAAGTCATCGTTGAATGTGGGAGTCGATATGGGTCTCCGGATCCGCTTGATTATTGATCGAGAGGGTCTCGATCATGTCCGCATTATTCACGAACCGTAGGGTGACACACTTAAGAGACACCGACATCCAATTGGAGCAAAAGTTTCATGCGAAAAGAATAAACAAAGCGCGAATTTATTTCACTAGATACCGAAAGCAGGTTTTGGTGAAATTGCATAAAGTGGTTATGCATGTGAAATAGAATTCTAGCAAGGGGTTATTGTGAATGTTTGTCATTAAAGTAATTGACAAAATTCTGAATAAAATAAAGAGTTTTATTTAATGAGAGTTTGCATTAAATTTGGTGGAAATTTAATGGGATCTTTGAGTGGGATTTTGAGTGGAGGAATTTGGAGTTTTGTGAGTGGAGTGTCCACCCACATGAAGAGGGGAGGCAAGGGGCAGCCCCCATGCGCTGCCACCCCTTGGGTTCCCCCTCCTCCTATAAAAGGAGCCCTCTCCTCACTTCTCACTCCACCTCCTCGTGAAGGATCTCTCTCCCCCTCTAGAATTTATCCCCCATGGTCTCGGACTAGCGAGATACATGTTCCCGGTGGCTATTCGGCAAGAAAGAGTTGTGCTTCCGCTGCATCGCTGGAGCGAGGAGGCGGAGGTTGCTCGGTGCCTCGAACGTGTGTCCGAGCACGGATGCGCTGCTGATTTGCGGCGCTAGGACTTCCTCTCGATCTTGAGATCGGCAAGAGATCGTCTACATCAACCACGAGTTTGGACTCGTTAAACTTTGTCGGTCTTCAAGGGTATGTTCTCTACGGATGTACATCCGCCCGTTGTTTGTATCTAGTATAAATAGATCTTGGTATTTAGTTCACACCGTAGGAAAATTTTTGTTTTCTATGCTGCGAACCCTTCACCTCTCTCTCCCTCCCGACTGCGTGTAGGCGAAGTCCTGCTGCAGAAACCCTCCACCACTTGCACCGCGCTGTCGCGTTGTAGATCCAATCCATCTCTCCACCATACTTGCTGGACTGAGGAAGGAGGAGACGTCGAGGTGCCGCACGTGTGCATCTCTCGGAGGCATCACCACTTGCGGTGTTAGATCGGATCGGATCGCGAGGAGGAGAAGCGAGTACGACTACATCACCCACGTTCCATCGAACGTCCGCTGTGCGAATCTTCAAGGGTATGAAGATCTCATCTATCCCCCCTCGTTGTTTGCATCTCCTAGATTAGATCTTGGCTTTCCCGTTCGCATCCGTAGATTTTTTTTGATTTACTATGCTGCGAAACCCTTCGGTGGTATCAGAGCTAGATCTATGCGTAGATGTGTTTCACGAGTAGAACGCAACATGGTTGTTGCGGGCGTTGATGTTTTCTGTTGCAAGCCTCTTGTTTGTGTACTTATTATGATGCGGGATAGTGAGATAGAAGCGGTCCAGGCAAACCTTACGCGACCTCGTCTGCGAGACCGGCTCCGCACTTGACGTGTGGCTTGTTCCACACATGCGGCTGGTGGATGCCAGTTTCTCTCACTATAGTTGTCATGGGATTTACACCGGAGTTTGGCAACCATAATATCACCGTTGTGGCTTTCCATAGGTAAGAATCGTTCTTAGCTTGCTACTCCCATAAGCCACGTAAAACATGCAACAACAAAGTAGAGGCGTCTAACTTGTTTTTGCAGGGAGTGTTTTCTGTTATATGGTATGGCCCAAGATGTGATGTGTATGTTATATGCAATGATCATGTTTTGTAATGTTTCACGACTTGCATGTCGATGAGTACATAACCGGCAGGAGCCATATGGTTGTCTTTATAATTGTGTATGCCATGTGTGTCAACTTCTTATACGCCATGTAATAGCTTTGCTTTATCGCTAAGTAGTTAGAAATAGTTGTAGTTGCTATTCGTGGTGGAGGCAATCATGGTGGAGTGATGAAGATCATGCCGGCACGCACAAGATGGAGATCATTGCGCGAAGATTGGCTATACCATGTCACATAAAGTTATATGCATGTGATGTTTATCCTTTTATGTATCTTATTATGCTTAGATCGCGACAGTAGCATTATAAGATGATTCCTCACTTAAGGATCAAGATAAAATTGTGTTCTCCCCATGTATGCACCGTTGCGAAAGTTCGTCGTGTTCAAGCATCACGTGATGATCGGGTGCTATAAACTCTACGTTCACATAAAACAGATGCAAGCCAGTTTTGCACACGCGGAAATACTTGGGTTTGACTTGACGAGCCTAGCATGTACAGACATGGCCTCGGAACACATGAACCGAAAGGTTAAACATGAGTCATATGAATGATATGATCGACACTTTGTTGTCCACCATTGAAACCACATCTCTTCTCGTGAAGATCGGATTAGGTGTGGTGAATTTGGATCATGTTCACTAAACAACTTGAGGGATGTTGAATTTAGTGGGAGTTCATCTAGTATTTTGATTAAGTTGAACTAGTTATCATGAACATAGTCTAATTTGTACTTGCAAATATTGTATATCAAATGGCTAAGTCCAACTTCAACTTCAACGTTTTTGCTGAGAAAGAAAAGCTTAAGAACAATGGGTCTAACTTCACCAACTGGTTCCGCAATCTGAGAATCATTCTCACTGGCGGACAAAAGGACTATGTCCTTGAGGATGCGCTAGGTGACGCCCCTGCTGTAGATGCGCCGGCTGATGAGAAATCTGTTTATTAATCGCGCAAAGATGATTATGTTGTGATTAAGAGCACCATGTTGTTTGCTATGGAATCGTACCTTCAAAATCGTTTTGAAGATTATCCTGGGCCCTTTGATATTCTTGAGCTGAAAATTATGTTGCAGACTCAGGACCGTTCTGAGAGATATGAGATCTCTGAGAAATTCTTTAACTGCAAGATGGAAGAAGGGAGTTACGTTAGTGAGCACACCATAAAGATGTCGGGCTACACTCAACGCCTTGAGCAACTGGACTGGAAGATTCCAGAGGAGCTCAAGATTGACAGGGTTCTTCAATCACTCCCTCCCAGCTACAAAAGTTTTGTAGTGACTCATAATCAGATTGGTTCCACTGATACGATCACCGAGCTCTTCGCTAAGCTGAAGGCTGCGGAGGTGGACATCAAAAAGGATAATCATGTGTTGATGGTCAACAAGCCCCCCACCTTTAAGAAAGGTAAGGGTGCAAAGAAGCCCTTCAAGAAAGGCGGCGGCAAGCGCGTTGCCCCTGCTGAGAAGAAGCTCAAGTCTGGACCTAAGCCAGACACTGAGTGCTTCTATTACAAGGACAAGGGTCACTGGAAGCGCAATTGTCCGAAGTACTTAGCGGACAAGAAGGCTGGCACCATCAAAGGTATATTTGATATACATGTTATCGATGTTTTCCTTACTAGCCCTCGTTGTAGTGACTGGGTATTTGATACTGGTTCAGTTGCTAATATTTATAACTCGAAACAGCAGCTACGGAATAGATGGAGGCTTGCGAGGGATGAGGTGACGATGCGCGTTGGCAACGGATCAAGAGTTGATGTGATGGCCCTCAGCACACTCTCCTTAGTTTTACCTTCGGGATTAGTTTTAAACCTTAATAAATGTTATTATGTGCCTGCGTTGAGCATGAACATCATATCTGGATCGTGTTTATTGCAAGACGGTTATTCATTTAAATCTGAGAAAAATGGTTGTTCTATTTATATGAGTAACATCTTTTATGGTCATGCACCTGCTGTGAATGGTTTATTTCTTCTGAACCTCGAAAGGGATGAAACACACATCCATAACATTGAAGCTAAGAGATGCAAAGTAGATAGTGATAATACTACTTATTTGTGGCACTGTCATCTAGGTCATATTGGTGTAAAACGCATGAAGAAACTCCATTCCGATGGACTTTTGGAGTCTCTTGATTTTGAATCATTTGACACATGCGAACCATGCCTCATGGGCAAGATGATCAAAACCCCGTTCTCCGGAATGATGGAGCGAGCAACGGACTTGTTGGAAATCATACATACCGATGTATGCAGACCGATGACTGTTTCGACGCGCGGTGGATATCGCTATTTTCTCACTTTTACCGATGACTTAAGTAGATATGGGTATATCTATTTAATGAAACATAAATCTGAAACATTTAATGATGAGCCCAGACTCCGAGAAATGGCTAGAGGCCATGAAGTCCGAATTGGGATCCATGAGCGAAAACCAAGTATGGACTTTGGTGGACCCTCCTAGCGACCGAAAGGCCGTTGAGTGCAAATGGATCTTCAAGAAGAAAACGGACGCGGATGGTAATGTTACCGTCTATAAAAAACGACTTGTCGCGAAATGTTTTCGACAAGTTCAAGGTGTTGACTACGATGAGACTTTCTCTCCCGTAGCGATGTTTAAGTCGATTCAGATTTTATTAGCAATTGCTGCGTTTCGTGATTATGAAATATGGCAGATGGATGTCAAGACTGCGTTCCTCAATGGAAACATTGATGAAGAGTTGTATATGATGCAACCCGAAGGTTTTGTCGATCCTAAGGATGCTGATAAAGTGTGCAAACTTCAGCGTTCCATTTATGGACTGAAGCAAGCACCTCGGAGTTGGAACCTTCGTTTTGATCAAGTGATCAAGAGCTTTGGATTTGTTCCAAATTGCTACGAAGCTTGCATCTACAAGAAAGTGAGTGGGAGCTCAGTGACATTTCTGGTACTATATGCGGATGACATATTGATTATTGGAAATGACATTAACATGCTTAACGATGTGAAGAGTTATTTGAACAAGTATTTTTCAATGAAAGACCTACGGGAAGCTGCTTATATATTGGGCATCAAAATCTATAGAGATAGACAAAGACGCCTAATAGCTTTAAGCCAGAGTACATACCTAGACAAAGTTCTGAAAAGGTTCAGAATGGATAAGGCAAAGAAAGGTTCAGTGCCTATGTTGTCAGGTAAGATATTGAGCAAGGCTTAGTGTCCAGCTACGGTAAACGATAGAGAAGCTATGAGCAAAGTGCCTTATGCCTCGGCCATAGGTTCTATCATGTATGCCATGCTGTGTACTAGACCGGATGTGTCCAATGCTCTTAGTTTGACGAGCAGATACCAAAGTGATCCAGGAGTGGAACACTGGACAACCGTGAAGAACATTCTAAAGTACCTAAATAGGACTAAAGAAATGTTCTTAGTCTATGGAGGTGATGAACAACTCGTCGTAAAGGGTTACGTCGACGCTAGTTTCGACACCGACGAGGATGATTCTAAATCTCAAATAGGATACATTTATATTTTGAATGGAGGAGCTGTGAGCTGGAGAAGCTGCAAGCAAAGCGTGATCGCGGGATCTACAGTAGAAGAGGAATACATGGCTGCTGCAGAAGCGTCAAGTGAAGGATTTTGGATCAGGAACTTCATCACTGAGCCTGGCGTGGTTCCAAGTGCCTTGGACCCACTGGAGATATTGTGTGACAACACTGGCGCCATAGCACTAGCTAAGGAACCAAGATATCATCCAAAGACCAAGCATATCAACCGCAAGTTCCATATAATCCGAGATTATATAGCAGATGGAGATCTGAAGATTAGCAAAGTACATACATATCTGAATGTCGCAGGTCCATTGACTAAACCTCTTCCACGTGCAAAACATGATCAGCACCTTAGTGCCATGGGTGTTAGATTGTTGCCAGATGTAAACTAGATTATTGACTCTAGTGCAAGTGGGAGACTGTTGGAATTATGCCCTAGAGGCAATAATAAAGATGTTATTATTATAATTCTTGTTCATGATAAAGTTTATATTCCATGCTAGAATTGTATTAAGCGGAAACTTTAATACTTGTGTGGTTTGTGAACAACACCGTGTCCCTAGTATGCCTCTATGGACTAGCTCATTGATTAATGATGGTTAAGGTTTACTAACCATATACATGAGTTGTCGATTAATAATGAGATCATATCATTGGGAGAATGATATGATGGATGACAAACTAAGCGAGCAATTAGATCGTGTCATCGTGTTCATCTTTGCGAAGCTTTTCTTATGTCAAATATTGTATTCCTTAGACCATGAGATAATACAACTCCACAGTATCGGAAGAAAGCTTTGAGGTCATCAAACGTCATCCTATGAGAGGGTGATCATAAAGGTGTCCTTGGTGATCGAAAAGTACTGTTGGGTTGTATGTATCGAGATGGGGTTGTCCTCCCAAGTCGGAGAGATATACTTGGGCCCACTCGGTGTCGATATCAACACCGCTTGCAAGCATGTGGTTAAGGAGTTAATCACAAAGTGATATCGGATTACGAGCAGTAAAGTACTTCGTGAGCGAGATTGAACTAGGTGTGATGGTACCGACGATCAAATCTCGGGCAAGTAAAATATCGCGAGACGAAGGGAATATATATGGGATTGATTGAATCCTGGCATCGTGGTTCATCCGATATGATCATCGATGAATGTGTGGGATTCAATATGAGTTTCCAGACCCCGCTGTTGATTATTGATATAAGATCATGTCTGCATATTCTCGAACCCGAAGGGTCACACACTTAACGTGTCTCGACGCTAGGATAGATTGAATAATTGGTTTATGAGTTTTTGTTCGGAGTCTCGGATGGGATCCGGGACATCACGAGAGGTTCCGGAATGGTCCGGAGAATAAGATTCATATAAGGCAATGCAGTTTTTGGAGTTCGAAATTGTTTCGGGTTAATCGGTATTGTATCGGAAGCTTCTAGAACCTTCCGGAGGGGGACCAACGTGGCCCCACCTGCCGGGAGGGGGCATGGGCCTATGAGGGAGTGCCCTGTCCGCATTGGGCCAGGGGCACAAGGCCCAATAGGGCCCAGCCGGCCAATCCCTAGGGAAACCCTAGGGGAGCTTCTAGAAGGGGGGGGAACTTGCCCCCCACTCCTCCCTCCTTGGCTGCCGGCCGAAGGCTTGGGGGAGGATCTAGGGCTGGCCGCCCACCCCTCTATATAAAGAGGGCTGGGGGCGCACCCCTCCCCTACACCTCCTCCACAACCCTAGCCACCCTGCTGCCCCTCCTCTCTCCCTCCCATTGCGTGTGGCGAAGCCTGCTGAAACTCTCCACCACTTGCACCGCTCCGTCGCGTTGTAGATCCAGTCCATCTCTCCACCATACTTGCTGGACCGAGGAAGGAGGAGACGTCGAGGTGCCGCACGTGTGCATCTCTCGGAGGCATCGCCACTTGCGGTGTTAGATCGGATCGGATCGCGAGGAGGAGAAGCGAGTACGACTACATCACCCATGTTCCATCGAACATTCCGCTGTGCGAATCTTCAAGGGTATGAAGATCTCATCTATCCCCCCCCCGTTGTTTGCATATCCTAGATTAGATCTTGGCTTTCCCGTTCGCATCCGTAGAATTTTTTTGATTTACTATGCTGCGAAACCAAAATCTGACTTTCTCCTACTATGCTGCGAAACCAAAGTCGGCGTAACTCTTCTGTCTTGACTGGGCTGTCTTGAGGTGCTCACTAATCTTGTGAACCTTCTCTTCTGCTTCTCGTAGGATGTCGGGTCCGAAAATCTTACTTTCTCCTACTTCCGACCAGTTCAAAGGGGTGCGAAACTTCCTTCCTTACATAAATTCAAATGGGGCCATTTGTAAACTAGCTTGATTACTGTTATTGGATGAGAATTCTGCAAACGGCAGACAGTCTTCCCACTTAGATCCATATTCTAACACACATGCTCTCAGCATATCTTCGAGTATTTGGTTTACTCGCTCCGTTTGTCCATCGGTCTGAGGGTGATATGCGGTACTGAAATCTAGGCGGGTTCCTAAACCTTCTTGAACTTTCTTCCAGAATCTCGAGGTAAACTGATTTCCTCGATCCGATACGATGTTCTTGGGTACTCCATGCAAACTAACTATTTTAGTGATGTACAACTCCGCTAGCTTCGAACTCTGATATGTGGTCTTGACGGGCAAGAAATGGGAGACTTTGGACAATCGGTCCACTATGACCCAGATAGAGTCATTTCCCCTACTAGAAGTAGGCAGTCCAGTGATAAAGTCCATTCCAACGGAATCCCATTTCCATTCCGGGAATCTACAAGGGTTGCAACAATCCAGCGGGTCTTTGATGTCCTGCCTTGACTCGCTGACATATATCACACTTGGCGATATAGCTTCCGATTTCTCTCTTTATCTTATGCCACCAAAATTGCTCTTTTAAATCTTGATACATCTTAGTTCCTCCGGGATGGATAGAATAAAGAGTATCATGAGCCTCCTTTAGAATCACTTCTTTTAACTCAGAATCTGCTGGTACACAAAGGCGTCCTTTGTACCACAGAACTTCTTCTTCGTCTTCGGTGAATCCAGGTACTTTGCATGTACCGATACGACGCTTGATTCCGTCAATACTAGCATTTCTCTTCTGCGCCTCTTTAATCTGACTGATCAAAGTGGGCTGAAGTTCTATGCTAGCCAAAAATCCTTCACTTACTAATTCCATTCGAAAATCTTCCATCTCTTCTTGCAAACTTGGTTGCTCCTTCAAAATCATGGAGTTCAAGCGGCACGACAATCTGCAAAGGGCATAGGCTACCACATTGGCTTTACCAGGGTGATAGTGAATGTCCAGGTCGTAATCCTTGATTAGCTCAATCATCTTCTCTGTCTCATATTCAGCTCCTTCTGAGTGAATATATACTTCAGGCTCTTGTGATCCGAATAAATCTCACAACGATTTCCCATCAGATAGTGCCTCCATGTCTTTAAGGCTAGATCTACGGCTGCGAGTTCAAGGTCATGGGTTGGGTAATTTTGCTCATGTTGTTTCAGTTGTCGAGATAGATAAGATATAACTTTGCCTTCTTGCATTAGCACACATCCGAGACCGATCTTGGATGCATCACAATACACATCGAAGGGCTTAGTGATATCTGGCATGATTAAGATTGGGGCTGAAATCAATCTCCTCTTGAGTTCTTGAAAACTCGCTTCACATTTGTCGGTCCATTCAAACTTCTTGTCCTTCTTCAGCAATTGGGTCATGGGTCTGGCGATACTCGAGAATCCTTCTACGAACTTGCGGTAATATCCCGCCAATCCGAGAAATGCACGACCTTGGGTTTGAGTGGTTGGGGATTGCCAATCCTCGACATCTTTTACTTTTGCAGGGCCAACGGCAATTCCTTCGGATGTACAATGTGACTGAGGAATCCTACCTCCTGTAACCAGAATTCACATTTGCTAAACTTTGCATACAGTTGATGCTCTCTAAGGGTTCCAAGAATGGTCCTTAGGTGTAGATCATGTTCTTCTTATGATTTGGAATAAATCAGAATGTCATCGATGAAAACAACGACAAACTTATCCAGGAAGTCCATAAAAATCTTATTCATGAGATTCATGAAATAAGCGGGGGCATTGGTTAATCCAAAAGACATGATGGTATACTCGTACAATCCATATCTGGTGGTAAAGGCAGTCTTGGGAATATCCTCTGCACGAATCTTGAGTTGATGATAGCCGGTTCTAAGATCAATCTTAGAAAACACTTTGGCACCGGTCAACTGATCAAACAAATCTTCTATCTTGGGCAAGGGGTATTTGTTCTTGATGGTGACATCATTCAACTTCCGATAATCCGTACACAAACGGTTACCTCCATCCTTCTTGTCCACAAACAAGACAGGTGACCTCCAAGGTGACGCACTTGGTTGAATCAATCCAATTTCCAACATGGAATCCAGTTGCTTCTTCAGTTCTGCGAGCTCAGACGGGTTCATACTATATGGTCTCTGGGCTATGGGTCCAGTTCCGGGGATTAGTTCAATGATAAACTCGATATCCCGATCTGGAGGCATACTGGGCAAAATATCTGGAAATACATCGGGGTATTCATAGACTATCCGGAATTGGTCAATGGTAGTTTGGGATATACTCTTGTTGCACTTGAATTGGCGAGGTAGGGTTTCAGATATATGCTCGACTGATATTCCGGCTGTACTGGTCATGGTTATGGCTTTCTTGGCATAGTAAATCAGTCCTTTATGTTTGGACATCCAATCCATTCCTAGTAGTACTTCCAAACCTTTAGTTCCGAGTAATATCAGATTTGCATAAAAATCTATGCCATGGATTCGAATAGGGACGTCTTTGCAAATTTGCCTAGCCTTGGTGGTTGATCCAGGAATTTGAACAATCATAACATGCTTCAGTTTGTTGGTTGAATTTTACTAGTGCATGCAAATTCTTCGGTGACAAATGAGTGCGATGCACCAGAATCAAACAACACTCTTGTGCATCTTGAATTAATGAAAACATACCCAAAGACGACGTCTGGTGCTTCCTGAGCTTCTTCAGCATGCATGAGAAAAACACGGCCATTGCGGTTGAGTGAATTCCCTGGGGCAAACCTTCTTCCTGGATGAACACGACGTTGTTGCTGAGCTGGGACATTGGCATTGGGGGCTGCGGCATTCTTCTTGTTGGGGCACTCGTTGGAGTAGTGACCCTTATTTCCACAGTCATAACAACTCACCTGCGACTTGTCCGTTGATGCTACAGGCACATCATTGCTTCCTGTCCTCGGGGCAGTGTTGTTGTTGGTGGTAGCATTGTTGTTATTGAACTTGGGTGGGGCACGGTTGAAATTACTAGCGTTGCCGGGGTTGTTGTGATTCCCTCCGGGCCTAGGGTTTCCACGGTTGGGATAGGTCAGACGGTTCATAAGGGGTCTGTTGGTTCTTGGGGAAAATCCGGGAGATGGGTTAGGGCGATACTTTGGGGTCTGATGGGTTCCTGGCTGATGCATCATGCGACGCTTGTGGTTCTTATTGGCTTTGTTGATCTTTCCTTCCATCTGGATAGTAGAGTCGACAAGGGCTTCAATATCAGCAAAGGGGATATTGACTAACACTGTCTGCATCTCATCATGCAGACCATTCAGGAATCTTTCTTTCTTCTTGGCTTTAGTGTCGATCTCATCCGGGGCATACCTAGCAATGACAAGAATTTGTCACGGTATTCCACTACGGTCATCCTTCCTTGCTTCAGCTCTCTGAATTCGTCTCTCATTCTCTTGATCAAACCTGGTGGCACATGGGTTCTGTTGAACTTGACTTTGAATTCCTCCCAGGTCATCATTTGTCCTTCGGTCATGGCATGAACACTGTTCCACCATGCCCTGGCATCTCCGGCTAGATAGTGGGTGGCGAACAGAACTTTCTCGTTGGCTTCCACTCCTGCTACTTCTAGGTTATTTTCCATGGTTTGCAGCCAATCATCGGCGTCTAAGGGCTCTTCCGACTTAGTGAAAATAGGTGGGTTGGTGTTCTGGAAATTCTTGAGCTTAGATCCATGGTTGTCCTGATTTCCGTGGCCTTGGTTGTTGTGGGCTAGCTGGGCTATCTGTTCCAGGGTGGCTAGGTTGGCTTGATGTTCCGCTCTTTCATCTTCGCGGTCAGAAGTCAACATTTCCAGAATCTGCAACATCGGGTCCGAGGATGAACCACTTCCTCCACGTGGTATCTGAAGATTGAGATAGATCATGAGAAAAGAGGGAAATTTCTAAGGTTTTGGGGCTTTGAAAAGTTTTTAAAGTTTGACTCAGATTTTCTCGTAACTTGCTTTTCATTCATTCATAGCACACGATACAACACACACCACAAGAAAGAAAAACAGATGGTTTTAAGAACCATTCTGGAAACTACGATATAGTGGGACCGAATACTACTAACTACGCTAGTGCTCAAGTGCTACTACTCCTCGGAGTCTGTGGCTTCATCATCCTCATCATCATCGATGAAGGCGAAATCACCCTCATCGGTGAATAAATCCATAGCCTGATCCTCCAGAAAATCATCATCATCGCTGAGATAGGAGTAGGGGTCTCCACGAAGATCCTCTCCTGCATTCTCCCTTTCTTCCAACTGCATATCACTCTCGTGGATGGTCTCCTCCAAAGATGAGATACGGTGGCGAAGACGAGCAATGATGCGCTCCTTCTTGTCGAGCTGACGGTGGCGAGACTTGCGATCCTTGGCTAGCATGGCGATGGTTTCGTCCTTCGTCTTGATGAAGGCAGACTTGTGGTTGGAGTAGTCACGACAGTTATCCAACTCCTGCTAACGATCGTACATTATGAAGCTAAGGTGGTCCAATTGGGTCTTCGGTTCGTGATGGTATGGGGCTTCTAGTGGTTGTCCATTAGCATCACGCATTGGGCAAAACTCAAAGCGGGTTCCCTTGATCTGATTGATGCTTTGCCCACACAGATGAGAAAGAGCTTCCTGCATGGCCCTGGCGAGTCCATCGAGCCAGTTGTTCTCTCTTAAGGTAAACTGAATTCCTTCCGCAGTGGGAGGTTCAATTTTTCCTCGGAGACTTGCAACAATTAGCCACTGCAGATCTTCTCCTCCTTGATCATTGAGCTGAGCTCCGAAGAACTCAGGGTGAGGACGCTCCAGAAGTTCCGAAAGCTGGTCCAAATCCCTCTCAAAGATAAGGTATCCTCCATTCCCCAACTGATTAAACTTGTTGTACTTCACGTCCATCTATAAGAATATAGGATGAGTAAGTTAGTAGAGTGATCAAGTGTGTCAAAATTTTATGTATTTTGCAAGAGTTTTTGAGGAACATGAATTTTCATGAAAGAATCAAAGGGATAAGAATGAGAATAAGTTTTTGTAAATATTTGTTTTCTTTGGTTTTGAACTAAGTTTTTGATTCAAACGTCCAGTCTAACTAGGGTCTCCTATGGTCAGGATGGCTCTGATACCAACTTGTCAACACCCGGATTTTTAATCCCAGATGCCTGTTATGCCATACATCGCAATCCTAGGATTACCATTTTTGCGAGACATAACAGAATTGGATACCATAGTACATCATCCATTACAAATCGTACATAAGTTCTTACACAAATAGGGATCTCATGATCCAGTTCTTCATACAACTTCAAGCAGCGGAATACGTAATAATAACGGTAGCGTAGGCGAAGCTCCATCTTCGGGGTCACAGGCAATGCTGACGATGGGAGATGATCCTAGTTGTCGTAACCTTCCTGGGGTCCATCCTCCAGGTACTCCTCTTCATAGTCTGACCACGGGAATAGCCAGGGACAAAGCCATGAGTACTCTTTAAGTACTCGCAAACTAATACTAACAGGTGAAGGGTTTTTTTGATAATAGGACACTAGGCTCTAGGGTTGTTTTGCAAAAGCCAGATTTATTTCTACTAAGCTGAGAAGCAAAAGAAGCTAGTCACAATTCTATAACTCCTAAGTAGGAACTTGTATTTCATATCACAACCCTGTTGTGGTCAAGTCAAAGTCTCAATTCATTTCACAAGTCTTTTGAAAACATCTGACGGAGGAACGGTATGGCCACTCCAACTGTCCATAACCGCGGACGCGGCTATTCGAATAGTTTGACACTCTGCAGAGATTGTACACTTTCACCACAACATTTGATACATCCGCCAGGAACAAATCCTGAATTTACCATACTCAGTATACGGATAACCAATCCTAACCTTTCAATTACACGCCCTAGTATAAGCACCTCTCCCGTGAGTTTGGCCTCCCAACCATGACCAACTGTCATCTTGGGTACTGCACAGGTGGACAATCTTCACAAGGTAGCCTCAGCTCAGACCTTGGCCGTGAGGGAACTAATACTAAGGTATATATGTTTCCAGCCAAGCCCTACTCAATCTTCGGGTATTGTGGTTGTACGATAAAATTGGAATGGTATCGCATCCAGACAACCATCAGTTTTATAAAGGGCTAAGGCTCATGCCTCAACATTTTCATCACCAAAATCATCTGGTGCTCAGAAACACATGTCAAAAACATTTCAATTGAATGATCCATCATTCCAAGGTTTTCATAACCATTTTTACCAAGTATTCCCATCTAAAGTTGATCAAGTTTTATGCTTAGCACTAGCATCTACAATTGGGGGTAAGTACTAATGAGGGGTGGTAAACTAGTGGAGTTTCAACTAAGTTCAATCTCATGCCTTGGGATGACATCAAGATTATCTAGCTTAGGCCAAATTTTATGCTCTTTATGCAACCTTCAATTGTCCTTCTAGTATCTACCATTTATTCCAGTAACCTCTAAGTAAGAGCTTTGATAAAGAAATAAAGTAATAAGCTTGCAAGTAAAACTAGGATTGGGTGTCATCAAATGTATCTAACCAAGCATGCTTAGTGCACTGCATAGGTTATTTAACTCTCATAATTGCAAGTGTTAGCTTGCATTGGTCCACTTAGTTAGTAAAGCTTGCTAAAGTAGAGTATCTTGCAAGTGTTAGCTTGCATTGGTCCACTTAGTTAGTAAAGCTTGCTAAAGTAGAGTATCTTGCAAGTGTTAGCTTGCATTGGTCCACTTAGTTAGTAAAGCTTACTAAAGTAGAGTATCTTGCAAGTGTTAGCTTGCCTTGTGCAGAGGAGTGGTTGAAGTTCTCCTCGGCTTCTTCTTCGTAGTATCCTCCTTCCTCCTTGTATCCTTGGTCGGTACTAGCGTCTATAAATAAATACGATGTACACAATCACCAAACAATACTTAACTACTTGCAATCATCACACAAAAGGGTCCTATAGATGATCTAGCATCATCACTAACATTACAAGATTAAAGCTTGGTTTAATTCCTTTTATTTTTAGAAAAGTAATTTCTACTCATTGAAAAACTACTTAAGATTTAAAATTCTCCAAACCAAACATGGGATCATGTTGAAACATGTCATAACCACATATTTTAGTCCATGGAAATGTGATTTAAAGTGGTGTCACAATTTAATAAGGTTTTACCCTTTTATTTTAATTAAATAAAGTGACTAGAAATGCCTATGTAGCATTCTTTTATTACTTGAACATTATTTCTGTAAGTAAACCTATATATTTTTATATATTCTGAAAGGTATGGTTAAATGTGATTTTTGAGAGTTGGAATCAACTCAAAAGCTATTATGGTTTAAATTTGAAAAATGTTTTAATGCAGAAAATGTTCTGCCTTGTTATTTTTACCTTGGATGATCTACAGATCCAAATGACTTGAATCCAACGGGCTTGGATTCAGCATTCCCAGATCTTTCTAACAAAATTGGTTTCATTCAATTTGGTTCACTGAATCGACCTGGGTTGATTTTTGAAACCTGTACGTAGTGTGTTTGAAATAAAATGGAAAAGGTTAAATTCAAATAAGCTGGGCTGGAAGCGATCTTGGGCTGGCACATAAGCCACGCGGGCTGGTTAAGTGGCTGTCCCCACGCGTCAGTGAGATCGGGGGGTGCAAAGCGGTATGGGGCGATGTGGTGCGTTCGATCTGATTCTAATCCAACGGCCTAGGGTCATCGTCGACGTTGGGCAACGCCGGCGAGACAGAAACCTAGCGCGGCCAGTGGGGGTCGTTGGGGGCTCACCGGGGTTCAGGCGAGGGTCGGCGAGGCGGGCGAACGACGAAGTCGACGACGGCGAACCTCCTGGTACCGGCAGCTTCTCATGGGGCGGCTCCAATCGCTGGCTCCCTTCTTCTACAGAGGCGGCAGGCTCCGGAGAAATTCCGGCGAAGTGCTCCTTGCCTTGCTCCGGGAACGGGGTGGCACGATCAGTGAGGAGAGGGGAGTGATATGGTGTGCTCAATTCGGCTAGGGGTGGCCTCTATTTATAGTCGCGACGACGAGACCGAACAGCATGGGCAGGCGACGATGGCGACATGGCTACGGGCGGCTAGAGGCATGGCCGGCGGTGGCGATCGCTTGGTGGTCTCCTGGCGATGCTCTACGGCTTTAATGCGTATGTAGGGGCGGTGCGGTTTGGTCTGGAACATGCGACGCTCTGCGCGGCAGAGGCGGCGTCTTCGACGGCGAGCGGTGGCTGTGAGGCATGGGGCGGCGAACGGGGATGTCTGGCGGTCTCCTGGGTCGGTGGTGATCGTGTATGCATGCGGCGAGGGCGGCGCGCGGTCTGTGGGCTTCGGTCGAGGGTGGTGCTCTGGCGCACGCTCGGCATGGTTGACAGAGGCACGGGCGCGACGTTCCTGGGTGCTCTGGTCGGTGTCTTCGAGGCAGGCTGGTCGAGAGGGGGAGGTGAGGCATGGGCTTGCTCCCAGACAAGGTTGGCATGGCTAGTTTCTCTCCTAGCTTGTTGTCTACACTGGGGTGGCATGGGTGGCTTCGGCTGTTCACCATTGATGGCATTGCCAAGCTCACAGTGGTGCTTGTGATTAGTTAAGATTGTTAGATGATCTACTAAGGATAGTGGTATCCAGAGAGGGAACAAGTTAGGCTCAATTCACTGGTCAAAATAGTGTTTTGATTTTGTTAGATTTGTATCTGAAGGTGTTTGATGAAATGGCCGCAAGAATTCAAGTTTTGAATTTTGAAAAGATTTTTGGTGGGTGTGCTAGGTTGGTGCTGGTGAGTCTGCAGATGGTTGGGTTTTGAAAGATGAGCTTGTTTGAGTGGTTTTTGAAAAAGTGGGATCTTCTCATATGATAAAGATTCAATTTTAAACTATCCTTTAAAACTATGCATTTGAATGTTTCTGGGTGATCACAAAGTGAGCCTTGATACTTTGTTATGAGTACAATCAAGGGGTGCAAAGATTCAGAAAAGTTTCTGTTAAGTTCTGAAAGTTTGAGACAGCCAAAGTAGGCATGGAAGTTAAATTGGTCAAAATGACCATTCACTCATTTATCTTTGTTTTGATTTATTTGTCTTTAAGAAAAGTTTGGGAATTGTTTAGATGATGTTTATTTCACCTAAGCATCCATTTACAATCAAAGGAACACACAAACAAGTTGGTTTAAAAGAATTCCAAATGAAATGCATACACCATGCATGCTTTCATATTTTTATTTTAGAAAAGTTTTTGTTAACCCTAATTTTGATGATTAGAGTTTGATGATCCAAGTTTAGTATTTTTGGGATGTTACACTCCGGCGCACAACAAGCTGCAGCCGGCGCACGATGAGATCTGGCGGCGCGGCAGGGCGCGTGGCTCAGGGGTGGAAGCGCGCGGCGGGCCGTGCGTTCTTTGCGGGGTGGGCGTATGTGGAAGCGGCGGGGCCTTGAGCAGCCGGTCTGCACTGCCTCCCTCCCTCCTCAAGGCTAGCATGGCCGCGGCGAAGTCCAGCGGCGGCGGCACAATCTCATACAATGGCGCCGACGGGTTTGGTAGCCGCGCGACTGGTTTCAGAGGAGAAACTCAGGAAGGAAAAGAGAGTTCGTAAACAGATGAGGTGGGCCTCCTGCGTCTCGACGTTTCATTCAAATGCGGTGCTTGCACGCGACCCGGAGGAAGGATTCACGGGATTCCCCGGGTGATCCCTATCCTTTTACAAAGAAAAACCATGCAGCAAACCAACAAAAATGCCTAGAAAAACGGACTCCTGCTGTGCTAATGGGTTGTGGCCCAGTTTTCTCCCGCGCGGGCGGAGCGGAAACCCTCCCGCTAGGAGCAGAGAATAGGGTTAACCTCCGGGCTGCGTTTTCTTGGACGCCTCTTTCACCGTTTGATTTACCTCGTGATTCGTGCTACATATAAGTTGCAACTCGGGTGTAACCGAGAATTTAATGAGTTGCAACTAAGTTGTAACTGAAAACTAGTACAAATCTTATGAGCTGCAACTAGGTTGCAACTGAGAATTAGCATAAATATTAGGATGACATCAGCGACTTAGACATAACTAATTCTCACACGCCTGAGATCTAGACACTCCCCTTATATAGTATAAGCAAACGGTCCGAGCTTCATCTAAAAGAACAGTCTTAAATTACTAATTGACTGAACCCTGGACTATACCTGGACGCCTAACTCGGCCCGAGCTTTCTGGGCTCGGAGCGAGCTGGGTTCGGCCCGTTAGTGCACCTGGACCGAGCCGAGCCTGTGAAGGTGGACCGCGGCAAGCTCGGTCTGGCTCGGGCTCGGCCCGGTCTGGCTCGTTTGGCTCGCGAATTTTTTTTTAATTAAAAAAGGCCGAATTGAGTCATAAAAAACCAAGATGGGCTGGAACATTTGGGCCCATTCGGCTGAGTCCTGTGTTCATCTTCCTCCGACAGACACGCATCTAACCTCCAGGTCTGTGCCGCCGCCGTCGCCGTCGGGTGTAGCCGCACCGGTGCAAGAGGACGCCGCTGTCCAGCATCCAGAGAACCCGAGACTCGCCGTCCCTCCTCCGCGTCGTGCTAGTCGCGCCTCCCCACCGTGCCGCTTCCTGGACGCCGCTGCTGCCCTCCGTTGCGCCGCCCCGCATCGCCGCCGCTGCCTAGACGTCGCTGTGGATGACGGCCCCACCCATCAGCGACACACCACCACGTGGCTCGCGAGCCGCACCGAGCCAGACCGAGTTGGAGGGAAGCTCGGGCCGAGCTCCCTTTCATGGCTCGTCGTCGGCGGCGAGCTAGCTCAGGCTCGCCGGAAAAAGCTCGAGCTTTTGCCGGCTCGCCGCCGAGCTGGCTCGGTCCGGCTCGTGTCCAGGTATACCCTGGACTTCACAATTGAGACAAACGCAATAACAGAAATAATGAAGAGACCACCGATAAAACTAAAATTTGAATCAAAATTTCAGAATCGTGTCTCTAGCTTGCCTTTTGCAACTCCGTAATTTCACCTCTAGATAGGAAATGGCGGAAAACCAAAACACGCACAAGCAAACAAGCTTGGCTAACATCAAACAAACATGCGTGCGTACGGATGCGAGATGGGTCCATTTGTACGTACAAAGTACTCGTCTCTTGCTTTTCTCTCCGTCTTGGCGCGGTCACCGATGATGCCACATGAGAACCGGTGACACCATTTCTGTCCTCGAAGACGATATCTTCCGGTCCAGCGGATGGCCGTTTTGCGTCTCAGGTTAACTTGGTCGAGTTTTTCCACAAGCACCGGTAGATGCTAAGATGCAAACGCCTGAAGATAGTGATTCCAGAGGACGTAACCTTTTTTCTTTATCACGTGTCCTTGTAGCTTAGTTTCGGTTTCTACGGTCTGTTCTACCATGTCTCTTATCCATGGAAAAAAATAACACGCTATTTCGGCGCTATCTATAGCGTATTTGGGAGGCAAACGCTACACTATACAAAATCTGCTCGCTATGCGCTATTCGCTTTATAGTGACGCTAAATACTCTATAACGTCATAACGCAATAGCAGCGCTAAAAAGACTATGAAAATAACACCATCTCATAAGCTCATTCAGCCCATAGATGTAATTTCTCCATGGATTTTTATGGTGAATATCGTGATATTGATCTTTTCATGTTGAATTTGATGATCGTTGTAACCTGGACTTTGTCATTTTGCCACACTAGTTAATTGGTTTTGCATGTATTACTCTAGAAAAAAATTAGTTGCTAAAATCCCTAGTAATACATGCTATATCTATCAATATTTAATTTTTTATAAACGCTATTTTGAAAAATAGCAAACTATTAGCGCGTTATAACTTGCATAGCGTTTAGAGAAGGCCATGCAATTTCTTTTAACACGCTATTTTTTCCATTGTCTTACCTGTCGAGCTAGCTTAGTACAGTAGCTGTATTCTAGAAGAATGGACAAACGCTGGTTCAATACTGAAGCCAGATCCGTGTCATGTCCTCATCGACCTAGCGGGCGTCAGGTCAGGTGGCCGGTGAGAGCTCGTCAGGTTGCAGAAGAACGCCTGGATCAGCACTGTCAAAGCAACATTACCTCGGTATTTTTTTCAACCTGGAACAGTGCAGGCAGATGCGAATGCGAATGCACTCAGAACAGGGACACGGAGACCACGAACGAACGGAGGACGTAGTAGGATGCCAATGCTGCCCGACCAGGTGCATCAGGCAGGCACACTGGACTCTGCAGATTGCAATGATCACGTTGGGTTTCAGCCACAAATCGTGTCCCTTCTGATGCATGCGTGCGAGGAATGCAAACGCCGCGCTGTCTGTAGCTCGTTGGGGCACCGTAGATGGAGTGTGATAACTTGGAGGACTTACGCAGCAAAGAATTTGATTAGACTTGGCTAAGTACACATGAGTGCCAATGATTAGTCCCAAGTGCCCAACACAACGTCATCTTTATGATCGATCGATGGAGGGACCACTGATCGAGCAACTCGCGGTTCCGTCGCCAAACTTATACAGCTTCCGACTTGCGATCGGAAAACAGTACTCAACTGTGTACATGTGTGTGATAAGGTTTTCGGGGTAGACAAACGTTGAGCTGGGCACATCAGACTCAGATTAGAGCTCTGGCTCTGTAACAAGCATGCGCCTCATCAGTTGCTGTCACCCAGAGGAAAATGTTGCCCATCCCTTGTTTGGGGACAGCGGGAGGACAAGTCAAGAAATGGACGGGGGGCTGATCCAGGACAGTGGGATCTCTACAGTGGGTTCTCTGTTCACTAAACCATGGGCAGCACACTTCAATAGGAGCTGTAGAAGGGGACATCAGACTGCAAACCATTTTTGCAGTTCCAAATTCCTCGGCGCAGAGCAGATACCGAATCACATATTGCAAATTCGAAAATAACAGTTTAGCGCCAGATCGATCACAGATTCATACATACGGGGATAGTTCGATCCTACAGATCATCATAGTTTACACATCAAATCGATGCCGCTGCGGCATCGATGCAAACCCTAGCGCAGTCCTAACCCTACCGGCGGTAGCTACTCACCGGAACTCGCTGTCGCGGCGCCGTGACTACTCGCTGTCGGAGGAGTCGAAGTCATCGGAGTAGTCCACGACGAAGAAGCCGAGCCACGCCTGGTGCTCGTGTAGGGACCGACGCATCACACGGTGGACCTCGCGCTGCTCCGCGTCACGCTCGTCGCGGCAGCGCTTGGCGCGCTTCCACACATCGGAGACGATCGTCCTGACGGAATTGAACTTCGCCTCGCGGACGTCGTCGTCCTCCGTGGATCCGTCGTCGCCGGAGGAGTCATTGGAGTCAGAATCGGCGATGACATGGGCGACACCGGCTGGGGCAGCGCGCGTGGCAGCCGAGCTCTGGCAGAGACCGGACGGCGGGCGGCGCTGCGAGCGCCCGCTCCAGCGTCTTCTGCGGCGAGCCGAAGCAGTATGGCCCGCAAGGCTGCGGCCAGAGTTCCGCGAACACACGCGGCCTCCGAGCGGCGCGAGCTACCTCCTCCGCGGAGACCGGCGGCGCGGGAGCTCGGCCGCTCGAGCTACCGCCGTGGCGCGGCAAAGCGCCGCCACGACCGACAACATTGCAACACGATTAGCTGGCCATGGGTGCGGGCAGTGCTGATGCGGCGATGGGCAGCGGCGGAATCGGTGTAGGCGACGTACCCCAGGCGGGTTTCTGCGCGTGGGGATTGGGAAGAAGAGGATGCGGTAAACCGTATCTGTGGCCTTCCGTCCCGAATATATGCAAGACAGACGGTCTGTTTTGCATGAAACAACAAAAAAAATCCGATACGGACAGTTTTATGGTATCTAGAAAGACCGCTTTTAGGCTACAATATATCGGCGGAAAAATTTGTGGGAGGGCCGTATTGTGGTATCTGCTAGAGATGTTGTCATGTCCTTCATTGTAATTCTCTAAAAAAAAAGGAAAACACCAACTGTACCCCACGTTTCAGATTCCGCTGGAATGAGTAAATACACAAACAACTCTGGAGCCCACATCCTCGCTATATCCGTTTGGGGGCGAATTTTTTTTAAATAATACGAATTAATTATTTAATTTGAGTTCTATTATGCGTTTTTTCGAAATTCCAGATCTAGGGCTTTGTCGGCCAGGGGCAAGCCGACTGGGCCAATCGGCCGATCGCATGTGGCACCATGCAATGCCCCGCCTACACATGATCGGCCAGAGCAAGCCAATTGGCTCGGTCGGTCAGCGAGCCGATTAGTGCAATCGGCCAGACCTAGACTGATTGCCTAATCGTCCTGCCCCTAACAAAATCCTGCATGATCAATGCAGCCATAATCTTCTGCCGCTGTTTTTCTCGCCAATCCTTCACGCCGATTTTTCCCGCCATCGCGATTTTTCCTTGATGCTTCGCCTTTGTTCCCGCCACTACTTCCCGCCCATTTTTCCCGCCCTTTTTTTCCCGCCACTACTTCCCGCCTTTTTTTTCCCGCCTATTCGCTTCGGTGCCTCTATAAATCCGGGCAACGAGATGTATCCTTTACCAGTTCTTCTCTTCCTCCTCTTACTCTCTCATTTCCCTCCTCTCCTCTTGCTCTCGCATTTCCCTCCACTCCTCTCCACTATGATCGACGCGTCTCCCTGGCCTGTAGATATGTCCATTGGGCTTTTCTTCATAGCCAGAACTGTTGAGATAGACGATAAACCAGCCGACTGGGATACGTTGGTATCGAACCATGATGCTCTCGTTATACTTGGTAAGTCACTTCATCGAAGAGGGTGAAAACTGAAGACCCCAAGTCAGGTACGAGCAGAGCTTCTCAGGATCAAGGCAAGGTGGGACAAGCTCACCTTCAAGAGTGAAGCTCGCATGATGGAGGTGGCTAATACACCTTAGTCCTGGATAGAAGATAGCGAAGATGAGGATGATATCTTCATGCCGCCACCCGTTGGAAGCAAGGCAAGAGCTGAGTGGGACAAGAGGCAGGAGAAGAAGAAAGAGCATGCCAAAAAGAGTCAAGCTGACATGAAGCGGGCATGTACGTGGGGCCTGGATAGAAGAGAGCGAAGATGAGGATGATATCTTCATGCCGCCACCCGTTGGAAGCAAGGCGAGAGCTGAGTGGGACAAGAGTCAGGAGAAGAAGAAAGAGCAGGCCAAGAAGAGCAAGTCGAGGGATCGTCAAGGAAAGGCGAGGCATCATCGAAGGAAAGGGAAAGGCATCATGCTAGGGATTGATAGGACTCTTATTTATGTACCGCAAGTTATGTTGAACTTTATTGCAAGTTATGTTGAAGCGTGTTGCAATAAAATCGTGAAATGATAGAATGGTGTCTCATATATAGGTAGATATATGTCTCATACATAAGTAGATGTCTCATGCATAGATAGACATGTCTCATACATAGATAAATATATGTCTCATACATAGATAAATATATGTCTCAGCGACGTCGTCTGCCGCGACGCTCGGGTGGTGGGTTAGGAGGCGTCGTCCAACCGAACCTGTGGGGCGGCCGAACCTGTCGGGGAGGAATCACCGACCCGTACTCATCGTACTGAGTCTCCTGTGTGGGGTCAGGGGGGAGTCTGAAAAATGTTCAGCCAACTGCTCTGCGTCATGAAATCCTGAGTGCTATGATCAGCGTCCTGATCAGTCCAGGCGGATCCGGACACTGACGATAGCCGTGCATAGACCCTGCATTCGAATGCTCCGCACATAAAAACAAAGTATGTAAGAACTTGACATGAATGAGCCTCGACGCTTATCTTGTAAGACACATACCACAGCTGTACGTGGGCGAAACTCGTAGTTTGGCATGGGAGGGTGACCCCAAGGCTCCTGCTGCTGGTGCTGCCACGACGAACCTCCATCATGCAAAGGTGGCTCCTGCTGCTGGTGCTGCCACGACGAACCTCCATCGTGCAAAGGTGGCTGTTGCTGCTGCAAACAGTCAAAAGAAGACTGCTGATGCCACGTCGAACCTCCAGCCTGGTATGGGGGAGGAGGTCTCGGAGTCGTCTGTGGTGTAAGCCGTGGACGGGGAGCCTGTCGTAGGGGCGAGGGTGGCTACTGCTGGTGGTGGTGCGTCGAGTGCCGCGGAGGACGCTGTGGTGCCGGGTGGTGAGCAATGTCCGAAGGGCGGGTGCACGTGATAACCCCGTAGATATGCCGTATCTTCTCCTCGAGGCGACTCAGCCAGGTCTCCTGGTCCTGCCGGTGAATAAGTAGGGGTCCGGACGAAAGAGAGCGTCTGTACTCAGCACTCTCCGTCTCAAGATCGACTAACATATGTGCCTGCTAGCCAAAGTATGTATGCCTCCAAGGACCGAGTGATTTGTGCCTCTGTCAACTGAGTCTCTGGATAGCCTAGCTGTTGGATCTGCATTAATGAAATATGGTTCGATAAGTAACCAGTAGCCAGTAATGTGTAGCAAACAGATTAAAAAAAAAGTTAGCAAACACACCTGACATCTTAGTAACCAGTCGAACTTGGGCCCGTGTTCTTCATACTCCAATGGTCTAGTAATACCCTGGAATCGTTGTGCCATATCTTGTTGCCAACCCGCCGGTGCCTGTAGCGGTCCAATGGGCTGTCCAACCAAAGGAAGTCCCAACAGGCATGACACGTCCTGGAGAGTAGGAGCCATCTCTCCCCAGCGAAAGTGAAAAGTGTGGGTCTCGTGCCTCCAACGGTCGACCAAGCATGTGAGCAACGAGTGGTCATATAGTAGGCGTGTAGAGTCTGCAGTGCCCTCAACCAAGCGAACAAAAGGTAAAAGCCCAGCCCACTTCAACCTGCATGACCAAAAACATGATCAATCATGTATCGCAACCCAAAAATACTCATATAATTCATGATTAAATCGTACCTAGGAACCCAAGCGGGGTGTATCCTCCAGTTAACATTCGGTGTGCGAGTGACCAAAGGCTCAAGTGAGTTGGGGTCATCCTCCAAAATTCTAGCCCGATGCTTCTTTTCAATGTCTGGATCGAGCAACCTGTATCTTCTCGCCATTTCTGAACAATTTAAAAATTAACATAAGCATTTGCATATTACAACATAAAACATAGTTCGCCACATATTACAGAATAAAACATAGTTCGCCACATATTACAACATAAAACATAGTTCGCCACATATTACAAAATAAAACATAGTTCGCCACATATTACAACATAAAACATAGTTCGCCACATATTACAAAATAAAACATAGTTCGCCACATATTACAACATAAAACATAGTTCGACACATATTACAACATCAAACATAGTTCGCCACATAGTTTCACCCGCGTCCTCTACCTCTTCGACCTCGCGCACCCCGTCCTCGCGTAGGCGTGCCGCCTGTACCGAAAGTGGGACAATGAGTATCCCTATGACCAAATTCATTGCATAGAAAACACTGCCGAGTTGGGCCGCCAGCTTCTGATTCTTCCATGTCATTCCGGATGCGTCTACACTGGCGTCTGCCTCTGCTTGTTCGCATTAGCGCAGGGTGTGGGATGTACTGCCTTTCACCAGGGTTCACGGTGTTGAAATTACCCATTAATCGAAATCCGGACATCTCACCCGTCCAAGTATTGACCACAGATTCTTTCAGGTAGTAGGGAGACACGAACGATATGGCGTCCAACCCTAGCTGCCGACAAGCAGCAAGCACATGAGAGCAAGGCAGGTGAAGCAACTTTGGTTTGTTGCAGGTGCACTCGCAGGTTGGCCATTGCTCATTACCGATCTTCACCTCATGCGTTCTCAGTTCATTACCATACCCAAACTTAGCGGTGGCTAGCCGCACCTCAAACCTTCTGTTCTCATTACCTATGCACACGACGGTGTGTGACATAGCCTTCGCCATCTTCTTATCCATGTACCTCATAACCTTTTCACAGAAGCGGGTGTTCGGATTGTTCATGATATGCATCTGAGCACCCTATCGTCTGGTTCTAAAATATGAAATCGTGCCATACAGAATACCTTCGACTATGGCTGTCAGTTGAAGTGCCCTGTTACCTCTGAGGACAAAGTTATATGACTCAGCTAGGTTTGTAGTCATGACACCATACCTAGCTCCATGTGTATCGTGTAGCAAAGACCACCTCTCCAAAGGCTCGTGTTCTATACACTGTTGGAAGTTCTTGATCGATCTGCCGAGCCTTCTCCTTGTACCAGGTGGATCAAATCCAGGCAATTCACAAAGCCCTACAGGATCTTCCTCCACAGGGGCAGCTCCAGTAGCTTGATGTGCAGCTACTGCTGCTTGAGGTGCAGCTACGGCTGTGTTTTGCGCAGCTTTCCTTGCCCTCACATGTTTCTGAGTAAATTCATCGAGCTTTGCACGTATGAAATCGTGCTTCCATTCTTGGTTCTGCTTGCACAACTTTTTTGAATAGATTCATGAGGTTCTTGTTTCTGAACTGTGAGAAGAAATTAGCACCCAAATGGCGCATGCACCATCGGCTTTGCATGTCAATCCAAGGTGTTTGCTCTTCTGGCCTGGCTGTGTTAGCCGTTTTACGGCATTGAGTATACCTGCATGCCTATCATGAATGATGCACACATTGGGCTTGTCTTTCACAACTGCTATTTTGAGCTTCCTGAAGAACCACGTCCAACTTTCAGTGTTTTCGCCCTCCACGAAAGCAAATGCGAGTGGGACAATCTGATTGTTGCCGTCTTGATCAATGGCGGTAAGGATCTGACCCTTGCACTTGCCAGTTAGAAAAGTACCGTCTACACATATCACTGGACGACAATAAGTGAAAGCTTGGATGCATACAGCAAAAGAGAAGAACACTCGATGAAGCACCTTCACGGATGGATCCTCGGGTATCACATAATATTGTATGTCGACATAGGTGCCTGGGTTTCTATCCTGCAGTGTCTGAAGTTGTCGGACCACGGAGTCATACGCGTCTCTAAACGAACCAAACCTCTCCTCAAGAGCCCTTTGCTTTGTCCTCCAAGCCTTGCCATATGAAATGGAGTCTTAAACCGGGTCTTTACTTTCTTCTGTATGCTGGGTACTGTCATCGCTTTGCACTCTACTAAGTCCGTGTAAAGCAGCCGAGCTAGAAGTGTGGAGGAGAGGTTAAGATGATCTTTAGGAACATTGTGTAGCTCACATGTGTGCTGCACATAGTCGCTCACCAACCAAGTTGTGTCATACGTAGGGACATAGGCATGCACCCTGCCTGGACAATTTATATCCACGCATTCCATTGTCAAGTATTTCTTAGAGGACACGGTTGTTTTCAAAACCCTGTGTGTTGACATTGCCCAAGCAAGCGCATCTTGCAAATGTTGCTTGTCTTGATATCTGGCACCAGGCAATTCATTTGCTATGATATTCCCACAGAATCATGACCATCATCAACGGTCATTCCGGTTGACATGTTCGATTCCATGAAGCGAGAATCGGCATGTCCTCTCCACCATTGCCTTCTCCATCGTAATCATCGGGTCATCGAATCACTCTCGCCATCCATGTAATCCTCCTCTTCCATCATGTTCTGCATGCCTCCATCTTCCTCGTCGCATCGCCTCTCCACTATAGTCTTCTCCACCTCCGGCCGCTCGCCCGATTCATAACCACCGCCTCCTCCTCCTATCTCACTGCTCTGCCCCGATTCATAACCACCGCCTCCAGCACTGGACATAGAGTACATCCCGTAACTTGAATCAACACTATGACGCGAAACATGTCCACCATCGATCTCCTTCAGGACAGGAAGCACTAATGCGCGAGGGTTTACATGTCTATCTTCGCAGCCTTTTAACCACTTAAACCAGTCTCTGTCTGTATCTACATGCCTTAAAGTCGAGAAAATATTTTTTCTTGACTTTGTCCATAATGCTTGCACGCTGACGGTGTACGTCTCCATGTTATAGCCTAAACATCCTGTCAACCATTCCTTCAACTGACTAACACTCCAGGTTTGGGCAGTCAAATCTAACTGTGTACACATAAACTCTCCCAGATCTGCTCCAAAGTCATTTGTTCGAACATTCCCATGACCGTAATAAAACACGAACTTCACTAAATTGGTCATCTCTGCTGACATAAAATAAACAACCTAATCAATTAATTATCGACAACGCGTATAACTTTGGGCAATGCTTGCAAATATTCTAAAAAAATATGATATTATTGCTACCGGTCAAATATTGCTACTAATCTACCGGCCAAATTTTTGTGCCTAACCCATCGGTCAAATTTTTGTGCCTAACCCATCGGTCAAATATTGCTACTAATCCACCGGCCAAATTTTTACTAATCAACTAGTCAAATATTCTAATAGACTAACCATACGACGAACGTACGTAACCATATACAATATCCATTGATTATCGAGGGATTAGAGTTTACCCTTAAAGCGAGAGAAGCTATCACCAACACAGCTCGAACACTGCTCCACCACCACAGCCTCAGCTCCTCCACCACAGCTCCACCACCATTGCCATTGCTTCACCACAGCTCCACCACCGTTCCTCCAATAAACCAACACCAAATCAAGCCATGAGCTAACCCATCCGTAGATCGGGGTTCCACTCCCTCTCTAATGGTTTTGGATTGAAGTTTTTGTGGTCAAATCGAGCAAAATCTGAGAAAAAAGGTGGGTAGAAATGAAGAACACGAAGGGGAGAGAGAGAGGCAGCAGCTGGAGAAGAAGGCAGGCGCGTCGCGTGGAGAAGGCGGCGCGACGGCGTCATTATCTGCCCCGGTCGGCTGGGCTGGCGATTAGGCCGATCGCCTGGCCGATGGACCTATCGACCGTTGTGGGTCCAGCTGCCCCACTGCCGACTCTTGTCGGTAGCTCTTTGGGCGATTATGCGATCGGCCAGTGGCTCGGATTAGCGGTCGGCTTGCCCCTGACCGACAAAGCGCTAGATCTGGAATTTCGAAAAAACGCATAATACAACTCAAATTAAATAATTAATTCGTATTATTTTAAAAAAAATCGCCCCAACGGCGCCCAGCAAAAAAGGACACAATAAACAGGAAAAATAAAAGAAAATATAAACATAACTTACATGTATTAAAAAACATTGTTTAAATGAAAAATAAAAACATTAAGATAAGCAGTGTGTGCTAGCGGTGGTGGCGGTGGCGGCTGATGCCCTAGTCCTCTTAGATGACGATGAAGACTTGCCGCAGTGGCCTAGACTCCTTCAGCGGACGATGCAGGCGGTAGTGGCGCAGCAGGAGAGGCAGCCCATGGTGCAGCCGCTTGCATCGTCGACTACTCGATAGATTCGTGGAGGTCGTTCCACTTGGCCTTCTCCCCCTGCCAGGAGAGCTCCTCCTTCTCCATCATCTTGTGGTCTAACGACAGGTAGTTATCCAGAGGGTCCTTAGTTGGCTCATCCTTGATGTAGTGGACGTCAGGCGGCAGCGCATCCACATCCTATGTGGCCGCGTCACGGTACTGCAACCAATTTGGCCGCCCAAGATCTAGGATGGAGAATGTCCACCCTGCCCACTCCTCCAACTACTCTACATGTGGCTCCTCCTCCTACGGCGGCGCGGGAGGGGGGGGGTAAGGGGTGTCCTCTATCGATTCAAATGCCTCGTAGTCTTTGTCATTGTTGTCGAGGCCCTCCAGGTGGGCCTCGATGGACTGCGCCGAGCGTCATGCTTGGCCTCGAACTACCGCCTCCACAACAAAGAATCGACGGATTAGGCAGGGTCCCACCTTAGATCAGGCGGGAGGAACACCCGACGCTAGGACGGGCCGGTCGCGGGGATGGACGGCACCAGCACGCGAGCCTGGTTGAGATGCCACTCGTGGGCTAGGTGGATATTGGGACATGGCAAGGGCTGGCCTAGCTCCGTGAAATATCGTGCCACCTCCACCTCCACGTAGACACGACACTTAGAGCGGGGCATGGGAGGCCGGTGTGGTGGCCTTGGCACTGCTCAGGGAGGTGGGGACGCGTAAAAATGATGGTTGCCGTTGGGAGGAGGAGAACCCGTCTCGTGCTCGTTGCGGGCTCGGCCGAACCCGCCCTTGTCGTTGCCCTTTTCCATTGGAGGCCTATTGCTTAGCTAGGGTTTCTAATGTGGCGCCGTGGGGATGGAAGCTTCCAGTGGGGGATTGGGAGTGTGTATATGTAAGATGGACGACGCCGGTCCCCATAAAAGCGACCAGAGCGGTATGTGGATCACGTTGTTTCCTCTCCCTTTGTCATTGACCCACGGGGACCAGGGGAGGGCAAGCGCGAACGTTCCGGATTGACACAAAGTCTGTCAAAATTTGGACCAAAAATGGAGGTCAGCAACCGTACACAATAACAGCCTTGGTCATTTAGCGGTGAACCCTTGGGTTTTGCTCTCTGTTTGGTCCCAACGGTCATTATTGGGTTGCCCTAACATAGCTGATGAGTCTAATCTTTTATATCCATTCGTATTTTAAAAAACATATTTTTCTTCTGTCCATATTAATGACTTTAATTTTGTCTTCAATGAATATAGTTAATTATTTAGATTAGATGTATTTTAATATTGAGGCTATTAATATTAATATGGACTGGAGGGAGTAGTTGTCTTGTGTCGTTTCAGTAGTTGTAATGTTGTTTTCAATCTCTCTACTTTCTTTGCTTGTAATTAATTTTGCTACGTACAATCTCGGTACATTGCTACCCAAATGCTACCAAAACGCTTCGCCACTGCTTGCACCCAGACTGCCGCATCGGAGTTGATGTCAGTATTCAGTAAGATAGAGACATTGCGGAAAACTCGAGCGGAAGATCATTCCAAGTGGCCCAATCAACTGGTGAAAACATAACTTATCTCACCACGGATTGGAGGTCGCGGACAAATTAGCTAACGACGACCGTATGGGCGTAAAGCAGTCATGGAGAATTCCATTCTTGCAAGCAACGAATTCGGCAAAGACAATCACAGACGCCTTCGCCTTTTATGCCGAAACCTTTTTCGTGCGGACTTCAACCGGACTACGCGGATAAAAAGAAGCAAGTAGGGTAAAAGCATCTCTACTTGCCTACCCAGGACGCCGATGCGGATGTCAGTCGACGGAAAATCGGTCCGTCAGCGTATCCAGTGGCGCTTTGCCCTGATTTGGCGTGTTTTGGTCCGATCTGTCGGCGAACTCGAGTTCCTAGATGCGCTCTGGGGTCTTCGGACGCCGCAAAAAAGGGCGTGAGACAGCTCTATTGGCGAGACAGTCTCATTCCCACCCACTCCACTCGCCCAGAGTGCCGCGAAGAGTTCTGTAGCCCGAACTTGGCCAAAATATGTTGTACTTTTATTGCAGGCCCGAACTATTTTTATATTTACGCCGAACTCTGTTTAAAGTTTCGCCGAACTTTGGTCTTAAAGTGTTCTGTATTCATCGTATGCCGAAATTTTGACGAACTTGAGCCGAATTTGAACGAAAACGGCCAACCCGGATACTCGGCCCGAGTAGCCGAGTGACTGGGCGTATCAAGACTAACTTGCACCGTTCGGCCAAAGTTTTGGTTCGAATTTTATGTTGAACCAACGAGTGGAGATGCTTCGAGACATGGTCAAATTGCTCTCGACAGGTAGAATTACACCTACGCACGCAGCTACGCTGGACTGGCTGCTAGAGCCAGTGATATTTTTGTCCTCGAAGATGATAGCTTCCGGTCCAGCTCCTTTCTGGAAAAAAGATAGCTTCCGGTCCTTCGGATCGCCGTTTCGTGTCTCAGCATAACTTCCGGTCCAGCTACTTTCTGGAAAAAAGATAGCTTCCGGTCCAGACGGTACAGCGTACACCTTTTCTTTGTCAGGTGTCTCTGTTGCTTTATATTGGTTTCGGTTTCTATCGTCTGATGTACCGTCTGTACGTGGTCTGTCTCTGACGGGAAATAAAAAAAACTGTTAAGTCTGGGTCACAGCTTTTTTTTTCGTGCACATTATAGCTGTATTCTAGAAGAAGGGACTTATGCTGATTCAACAGTGAAGCCAGATCCGTGTGATGTCCTGATCGACCCAGCGGGCGTCAGGTCAGGTGGGCGGTGAGAGCCAGTTGAGTTTCAGAAGAACGCTTGGATCAGCACTGTAAAAGCAACATCACCTCAGTCTTTTTTCAACCTGGAAACAGTGCAGGCAGATGCGAATGCACCCAGAACGTTGGGTTTCAGCCATAAACCATGTGCTCATGACGCAGCTGTGCAATGCCGCGCTGTCTTCAGCTCGTTGGGGCAAGGATTTGATTAGACATGGCTAAGTACATGAGTGCCAATGATTAGACATGGCCAACTAAGTACATGAGTGTCATCTTGATGATCGATGGAGGGACCCCTGATCTAGAAACTTGCGGTTCCGTGGCCAAATATCTACAGCTCCCCACTTTGCGATCGGAAAACACTGCACAACTGTACATGTGTGTGATAAGGTTTTTAGGTAGACAAACGTTGAGCTGGCCACATCAAACTCAGATTAGAGCTCTGGCTCTCTAACAAGCAAAGGCCTCATCAATTGCTGTCACCCCGAGAAAAATGTTGCCCATCCCTTGTTGGATTGGGACAAGTCCGCGGGTGACCTTGGAGACAACCCTAGCCGCCGGAGTTAGCCCCCCCTCCCGCCTCTCTACCCTCGCCGTCGCCAGAGCGCGCCGCCTGGAAAATCCCGTGTGGCATCGGCGGCGGCGGGGCCATAGGTTTTCTTGCCTCCATGAGGTGTAGCGGCGTGGGCCGGCGCGTCTTTGCGGGAGCATCACAGGCAACGTGGCGGTGTGTGGGTGTCATGGCGACGCTCGGGGCTCTCGGCTTCTGGTGGTTGCGCTCGGGTTGCGTGTTGGGCCACGCTGAGATAAAACAAAAAAATTCCTCTAACGTGGTGATCTCAAGATCTAGCCGAGGTAGAAGGCCACGAGGTTTACCACTAGACGCGCAGTTGCGGATTACTGATGAAGCGCGTCTTTTGATGTAGTGCAGTCCTCACGATCTGATCGTTCTGGTGCTGATCGCACAACACCTTTGCTGGTATCCACACGTACAAGGAGGAGCACCGGCGGCGAACTGCTAGGTTCGTATCGACGGTAGGACTGCTGTGGAGTTAGGGTTTCCAACACATGGAATGACCTAACCGAACAACGATTAACCTTTCTGGGTTACGGTGCTCCACTATATATAGGGAGTGAACGTGGGCTCTGCTCGCGCGACCCATTCAGTAAAGTCCATATAACACTAGTCACCGTGAGTCCAACTCACTAACTCAGTCCTAATCCGGTTCAGGTCCAACCCAACCAGATTACAGGTTTAGATCCAATCCGAACTTGCTCCCGCTCTTAAGTGTGTGACCCCGCAGGCTCATGGCTACTTGGACACGATTGGAGTCCGACTCTCAATCGATCAGTCGGTAGCGGCTCCTAGCAAAACGTGCCGACTCCCAAGTACCAAAGAGTCACGACGACTTGCCTTTTCAATGTGACTTACGTCCGAGTCCCTTTTGCCTCACGATATACCTTGTCAGACTATAGGCGAATAATTGTCATCCCTTAAATAGTCCGACTCTCTTCTCGATCCAAGATAAGTGATTCACCCGACTAACTCTTAGTCAATCGCCTTGGTTAACACTTAACCGAGTCGTGCATGGCCATGCTTTCTGAATCATATCTCACAAGAGGGCCCAGAGAATATCTCTCCAAGTGGAGGGGCAAAATCCCATCTTGGTTATTCACATCACACAGCTTGATTCTCAGTTGACCCGAACTCTGCCTTTATAACTGCCCAGTTACGGATCAGCGTTTGACAGAACCTAAGTCGGTGATCCTCAACTCGGACTATGCAATAACCTTAGGTCTAAGGATTACATTGATTGAGATATACAAATGACAACTTGTTCGTTGTACCTCAATATGGTTCAATCTGACTCGCTAAACTCTTTAGCCGAGTATGTGTAAGTTGGAATAGCATCTTCATGCCCATGACAAGTGGAACCGAGTCATCAAGCCAACTTTCACATTGGTCTAAGTTGTGTGTCCAGCACAACCTCAATGACCAAGGATATTTAGTACAAACAACATGAATGCATAGTTCCACAACCGAATCACATATTCAATGATACACATCAGATGTTTATACAAGGACTACTTAATATCTTTATGAATACAATGGGAAATCTCATCATACATGATTGCCTCTAGGACATATTCCCAACATTGCGGGGCCCATCTGGGCCTAGATGGACTCGTGCGGGCCGCGGCTCCGGTGTGTGGGGACGATGCGGGTGGCCTCGCCCGGCCGTGACGGGGCCTTCTGCCTGCGCGGGAGGAAGGTTGGCGCGGAGATGACATGTCTGTGTGCATGGTCCGAGGGAGGTGGCGCTTGGCGGGCGGCGCGTGGTCGGAGGCCTCATCGTGGCGGCGCGGGCTCGTCCGGGGTCTGTTCTGGGCCGCTAGGGAGGTGTTTGGTGGCGGTGATCTTCAGTCCCTTTCGTGGTGGCGGCTGCCCGGGTTCGCTCTGGTTGTTTTTTGCAACTATCTCGCGGGGCAGCGGTGATGATCTGGACGGCAGCTTGCGTCGCGGCGACGGGGAGCCTAGGCGTGGCGGCGGAAGGTTTGCTTGTTGATCGTCGGGAGCTTGGAGGAGGAGGGGAGGTGTGGTGGTTGTGCCGGTCCTTGTTGGGAGAGCGTGAGGTTTGGGACTCTTCGCTGGGCGAAAACCTTGTCCTGGCGACTGGCAGGACCGACGACGGTGACGCCTGTGGGTGCCTCATCCTTCTTGAAGTCGTCGTCGAAGCGGGTATTTTTTGCTCCTCCGTCCGGGCTCTCCAGGGGAAACCCTAGATCCCCCGCGGGATCGGGCGTGGGCGGCACTCTTGTGTCGCTTTGGCTCTTGGGGCCTCACTTTGGACGTCCACCGGACAGAGGGACCTGTGGAGTGTTTTGATGGTTTGGCGGAGGCGGGTTCGTCGTCGGCAAGGAGGGGCGCGGTCCTGGGGCCGGCGCAGTAGTTTTGAGCGGTGACTCCGGTCTTCCGTCTCCGTCTGTTGCGTTGAGGTGTGGTGTCGAACTGGTTGGTAGACGACCCTTGTGAAGTGCAGCCTCGGGGCTGGCATGTGGTGTTGTGTTGTATCGGTTTTCGTCCAGTTTTTCTTATAAACGGGTCAACTCTTTTCTACTATATCAATGAAAGGCAAAGCTTTTGCCTCATTTAAAAAAAATGACCGGGGGCTGATCCAGGACCGTGGATTCTCTGTTCGCTAAACCATGGGCAGCATACTTTCAATAGGAGCTGTAGAAGGCGCCATCATGTCCTACATTATAATTTTCTAAAAACAAATAGGGCAACACCAACTGTGCCCCGCATTTCAATTCTGTTTGAATTGGTCTGTTTACAGTGATCCACGGATAACTCTGGAGCGGCAGAATGGACGAAAATAACCTAAAAAAATAACAATTTCACGAAATGAACTCTGGCCAGAAGAAATTTACGGAACTAACCCTTTTTGCAACGACATACAACGTGGCGCAAGACTCAAGAGCGCCGTTACGCTGGCGCAAGACCTGCTAGCGTGGCGCCTCGCGGGCCTCGGTCCTACTAGTGCGGCGCCTTGAAGCATGGCGCCACACTGTGTAGTGCAGCGCCGTTGCACCTGGCGTCGCACTTTAGGTCTTGTACCAGCGCGGCGCCAGCCCTCCCCATACCCAGCCCATTTCCTCTCGCAGACAGAACCGCATGGCGGCTAGGGTTTGTCGCCGCTGGTGATTCTCCTCTCAACAAATTGACAGATCTGAGCAATTTGGCCAAGGATCTTCCTCCTAATCCCTCCCCCAGGTATCTCCTCTCATTCCCATCCGAAAATCCCTTGCTATTTGTCTCCTTTTAGTCAAATTTCGGTGGAACACTAGTTTCAATTGGATTTGGAGGTTGATTTGAAGCATCGATATGTATATTTGATGTTTAGGTTTAGAAATACTTGTAAGATGGATAGTGGTCTCCTAGGTTGCAATTTCTCTTTATATTATGAAGCATTGCCAATATATATTACCAATTGTATGGTTACATATAGGTTTGTTGATATTTGTTCATGTAGGATGAAATGGAACTATAGTTAGAACTATTGCCAATATATATTACCAACTCTAGATGCTAGAACTATAGGTAGAGTAGGATAAAATGCTAGATTAAGATGTAGAACTAATTTTGTTCATGTTACAATTATAGGTAGAGTAGGGTAGGATTTTTGTCATGTTACAATTATAGCTAGAGTAAGATGGAGTATATGTGACAACTATAGTTGGAATAAGATGGACATTTTGTAATTGTTCTTATTCTCTCTATTGTTTTGAATATGTAGGATGTCTCTAAACCCCCTTCTAAACGATGCTCACTATGATGTTCAACACCGTGCCTACAAGATGTCGGAGAAGAGACAGGTACTAAAAACTTCCATGCAAGTCGAACAAGATGCCATGTTTGTTTAGATGGAAATCTAACATTTGCCATTGTATGTTTGCATGAGCTTCAACCCCTTCGACTTAGGTACCACGAGGTCTCGTCCGGCAAGATGTCTTATGATGCACGGTACACTCCGTACATCCAGCAGCTAGGACTCCTCCCCTTTATCCACATGGTCACTCGGTCCACACCGGCCTTCAACCCTGCTGCGATCACCGCGCTTGTGGACCGATGGAGGCCGGAGACGCACACCTTTCACCTTAGGACCGGTGAGACTACAGTCACTTTGCAGGACATGAGCATGATCCTGGCACTCCCAATCGAGGGAAACCCTGTGTTCATGTGCTCGGATTCAGACGGGTGGCGTGAGCAGATGGTCTCCCTTATAGGGAAGGATCCACCCGAGGCTATAAACAAGAAGGGGGAAAGACTGAGGGTCGCTGCCGGGGCTACTTTTACTTGGATCATCTAGAATTTCAAGATTTTCCCCGAGGATGTCGATGAGGAGACGATCAAGACATACACTCGTGTGTATGTGTGGTACATTATCATGAGGACTCTGTTTCCTGACAGCAGTGGGGATCGTGCTCAGTGGCATTGGCTCAAGTTGCTGGGTTTTTTCGACTCTACCTTCAATTGGGGTTCTGCGGTGTTGGCCTGGTTGTACCGTCAGGTAATGAGTTATTTACAAATGTTGTTGTATATTTCTGCACTATCTAAAAAAATCGTTCTTACCAAATGGTTGCTCACTTCATCTGCAGCTGGATGACGCTTGCCTTAGGAGCGCCGCCGATTCAGGGATTGGTGGTTGTTTGCTCCTTCTTTCGGTGTGGAGCTGGGAACGCTTCTCCATTGGACGGCCGAGATTGTTGTCATTCAATCCTTACATTGATAACGACAACGACTACCTTCTCCACACGTGGGCTTACAAGTGGGATGTGGTCTCCGAACCGCCAACGGACCCAGTGGAGGCGTACAAGAGGTACACCAACGAGTTTGACACGATCACCATGGATTAGGTAATTTCCGCGGGTACGGTCAATTATATGTCTTGAACTTGTAATCTTTGACCCTGACATGAGTGTGGTATGATGCAGGTGACATGCGAGCCATACGGTCGAGGGGACCGCTTTGGTGTTCCGGAGGACTATCGCCTTAACCCTATTTGCCTCAGAGAATCTCGTCTGTGGCTAATGCGTTGCCCCATGGTGTGCATGTGGGCTGTTGAGTATCACCAGCCTCACCGTGTCATGACCCGGTTTGGGTTATTTCAGATTGTCCCACCTGAGTGGAAGGACACGGACTTAGGGCTCCATATGTAAGCTATTCATTCGCCAAATAACGCTTTTTGACTTGTTGTTGTGTGCAGCTTGGACATGAAGAAGCAGAGGAAGGAGAAGGATTGGCCCAAGCTTCATAGGAAGCACCTTGAGAAATTCAGGAGGTGTGTGACCGAGGCTAGGAAAGCAAAAGGAGCACAGGATAGGCCCTTCAATCGGGATGCTTTCAACAACTACATCGCATGGTTCGTTGACAACGCGCGGGTGGAGATATAACCATGGGCATTTCGGGATTCGATCTTGGAGGAGCCATTGGTGTTTGATAAGCTTTCAACCGAACAATACAACATCATGGTCAGAGAAGGGCGACAAACCGAGTTTGCTCCCTTGGTCAACTTTGTGGTAAAGTGTGCCGAATAATATTTTTTCCGTCTAGGCGCTTCTCACACCTTGCATGGATAACTTACTAGTTTCTTGTCTATGACAGCGCGATCAGGTAAGGAAGTCCGCCGATGCATGCGAGGACGCTTTGGACACATACCCTCGCGGAGAGAAGGGAGAGGGTCTATTTCGTGAGTTTGTTAAGAAGCAGGGCCAAAGGTTAAGGCAACTGTCGAACTTGCTAGGTTGCCGTGACCCCGAGGTGGCAACACCGTCCGCGTCACGGTCCAACACGCCCGAAGGTGACAGTTCTGGCGATCATCACTCCACATTCGAGGACGAGTCGAACACACCCGAGGTAGTACAACCATTGCATCCCCTACCCTCCCTTGCATTTCTCCTGAATTTGTCCTTACCAATCTTCTTTTGTTGACAGTCGCAAGATGAGGAAAGCGTCCCCGACGAGATGACATTGGGAAACTACACTCGCTACAAGGTACACGAGAGGTCCGACTACGTGCTCAAGCCAAGGCAACCCAAGAAGCCTTACACACCCAACCCGTCCACGGCCAAGACAAAGAAGCCCAAGAATCCATATCGCTTAGAGGTGGAGGATGAAGAGGAACCGAGGAGGAGTACGAAACACCCTCCGTGGCCTTTCCTCTTGATCGGCGCAAGGTGGCCTAGCATTGGCCCACTTCTTCCTCTCTTCCTCTTCCTTCTCCTTTTGCCTCTTCCTCTCTTCCTCTTCCTTCTTCTTCTTCTTCTTCTTCTTCTTCATATTCCTCTCTTCCTCTTCCTTATTCTTCTTCTTCACCTCGTCCTCTTCGTCCTTCTTTTTTGCCAAGTCACGAGCAAGTTGAACTACCTCTTCGAATGCCTTCCTCCTCTTCTCTTCCTCAGCTTCCTTCCTCTTCCTCTCTTTGTCGGCCTCCTTCCTCTTCCTCTCTTCCTCGGCCTCCTTCCTCTTCTCCACCACGTCCATAGCATTCGCCCAGACCTTCGAGTAGCTCACACCTTCCCCATCATTGGCCTTGTTGGGTTGAGTCGCCATACCTATTATAAGAATAAAAGGGGCAAGTTAGTAAAAGATGCATTTTAACCCAATAAACATGAATTATAGTAAAATATGCATAAATGTGAACATACCTACGAGCATACGGGTTTGGTCCGTCTAAGTAACCTATCATACTAGCCGGATTAAAACCACCACGCCCTCTTCCTCTTCGTAGCCCAAGTTGTCGACCTCTTTGTTGTCTAGGAGCTTGTTGTCTAAGAAAATTGTGACTAGGAGCTTGTTGGTTAGTCCTTGGTTGGCTACCACTTGGTTGGCTTGGAGCATGTTGGCTAGTCCTTGGTTGGCTACCACTTGGTTGGCTAGTCCATGGTTGGCTACCACTTGGTTGGCTAGTCCTTGGTTGGCTTGGAGCTTGTTGTCTACCACTTGGTTGACTTGGAGCTTGTTGGCTACCACTTGGTTGACTTGGATCTTGTTGGTTACTACTTGGTTGGCTACTACTTCTTTGATTTCCTTTTGCTCTTTTCCTTTGAGAACACTTTATTGCATTGTGCCCTTCACCATTGCACGTTCCACACCGGGCTCTCTCACGAGACTCTTGGAATTGGTCGTTGCCCGTTTCCCGACCACCACCACGTCCCCATCCGTCCATGTCGCTCCTAAAAGGCTTTGTCTTGCGTCTTCCACGTCCAACAACCTTCCATTTTGGATTGGGCCATAGTTGAATTCCATGGTACTCTGGCCATTGTGATTGGTCCAAGTATGGATGAAATCTAGGAGCCCATGTCTTCTTAGTAGTCTTAATAGAGAACTCAGCCTCTCGCACCGTGAGCGGATTATTGTAATCCAAATGTCGTCTGCGAGACGCCACGAGCAAGTGCGAGCACACAAGATGAAGCAATGATGGCCTTCCACATGTGCACTCACAGGTCTTGAGCGAGACCTTGAAAGATCGGCCTCCGTGTTGGACACCATCAGCCGTTATACCTCCGGGCTCCGTAACTTGGTAAATTAGCTCGTCATTGTCATATTCCATGACAACTTGGGAATCCGCTTTCCTTGTCTGAAATTGCATCCAATCGTCAACCTTCGGAGGGAACTTGTATTTGTACTTGTTCTTGTTGTCCCCCGCAATATGTCGGTCCGTTTCATGTGAGTATTTCAGAAAATACCCATTCATCATGTCGAATGTATATCGAACTATTGTCGTGACGGGCAATGCACGGACACCTTTTAGCAACTTGTCAAATGCCTCTGCCATGTTGCATGTCATTTGGCCATACCTCCGGCCACCGTCATCAAAAGCTCGTTCCCACTTCCCATATGTTCAATGTTCCTATTGAGAAACTCGCGACCACCGGCATTGAGTTCTTTGTTGACTAGCAATTTGTTGTACAAGTTAGAGAAACCACGTTCCGTGAAAGCGAGGCAACAATCTTGTAGATCATCGGACAAATCCTTGCTCTTGCATGCCCTATAGAAGTTTGAACAAAAGTGTCTCATGCACCAACAATGGTGCAATGGAGCATGGCCGGGAATATCAATCATCACAGCATTGAGAATTCCTTGATGATGGTCAGAGATGACACATATCTCCCTTTGAGGGGTTAATATCTTGGTTCTCAAAAGATAGAAGAACCACTCCCAATTATCATTGCTTTCCGCCTCCACCAAAGCAAACGCCAAAGGAATCAACCGATTGTTTGCGTCATTGGCTATTGCAATCAAGATAGTGCCTTTGAATTGTCCGGTCATAAAGGTGCCATCAACAGAGATGACCGGTCTACAATGTTCAAAAGCCCGGACACATTGATCAAAACCCCAAAATGCACGGCCAAAAACTCACACGGTTTTCCCATTTACAACCCTTGTCTTGTTCCCATAAGGTTCAACCACATGAACCATGCTGGGGTTAGCATTGGCCATCGCTAACAACAACCTTGGGATTCGGTTATAAGATTCCTTCCAATCATCGTACAACATCTTGAATGCGGCTTGCTTAGCCTTCCATGCCTTCCCGTACTTCACCTCGTAGTGAAAGAGGGCTTTCACAAACTCCATGACCTGCTTGATGGTCATTATTGGAAACGACACGATGTCATTGGAAAGCCTATAAGAGAGGAACTCGGAGGTGAGTTTCCGGTGCTCGTTCTTCGCATCCTTCCCATCCAACACCGGGCCTCGGCACATGTGAGTTGATACGCAACTAGATATGTGCCAATCAGGGCCTCCCTTGAATGGTCTTGCACGCACTATCCAAGGACATCCTTCCTCCTCGCACTTCACCGTGTAACGCTTCTTGATGTCTGAGGGCACGACCGTGTAAGGACGATGATGCTTCACCGAGAAGTCCTTTATCCATTGCTTGAATTCCAACAAGGTCCTGAACCTTGATCCTTTGCAAAAGCCACTATTCACTTCATTGCCATCCCGGTAAGAACTTGTCCTTGGTCCAAGCACTATGCCTTTGCCACCATCAACCGTGGCTTCATCCGCGAGACTAAGATCACGAAACAAAGGCACCCGATGGTTTCGACCCAATACGGTATGGTGGATTTCGGCCTCTCTAGCCGTGAACCCCTCCTCGTCAACTTCTTCTTCGGGACCATCATCATCCGAGTCCGATGCATAGCCTCGAGAATACGGGAGGTCATGGTCCATGTCATCTTGTGTGATATATTTCTCTAAAACTCCAATATTGTTGTCGTGGAGTTCAACATCATCATTGTCATCTTCATCTTCACCCCCACAATCATCATCTTGGTGTCTTGAAATCGGGCTCAATGTTTGGGTCAATGGAGGTTCACGCCTTAGCTCTTGGTCTACGGGTGGAGGACTCATAGTACACAATGGGTATGCCATACGGTTTAAGTCCAAAGACAATGAACTACCAACTTTCTTGGTGGCAAATAGCTCAAGAGCCTTGTCTAGTGATTCGGCCACCACCTCCTTGTATGCAAGCCAACGGGCCTCGGAGAAGATACGCATGGTCTTCCAACGGACATGCATTCCCAAGCCAACATTATGTCTTCCCTCCAACTCAATATCATCCTTTGGGTCCATCCATTTCAATTCAATCCTCAATTGCTCCAAGACCTCGGCATATGTTGGAGTACGCTCAAACACCAAATCGAGCTCGTCCGGGTCCGGTTCTATGTTACCTCTCAAAAAGCATCCTTGTCTACATGGTGAACATGAACAATTCTTGCCATGCCTAACATAATCACAACAACAATACCATGGTCAACACACTCAATAGATACCCATGCTAACATTAACACAATACCAACCCATATGCCAATACAACAACATTCTACCATGCATCTTACAAAACAAACTAGGGTTTGCAAGATATGAACCAAAACAAGAAATTAATGGGTCAAATCAAAGATGAAGGGGAAGAATACCTCAAGGCACTTGGGGGGATCGAACTCCACGGAGAGAGGCTTCCGATTTGGACACTAGGAGGGAGGAGGTAGAGGGGGGAGAAGAGCCGCCGCCGCCGCTGCAGCTCGTGTGTGGATGAGAAAGTATGGGCTGGGTCTCGTGGCGCCACTGGTACAAGACCTAAAGTGCGCGCCAGCGCAATGGCGCCAGACTACACAACTGGCGCCATGCTTCAAGGCGCTGCACTAGCGGGACTGGGATCATGAGGCGCCACTGTTGCAGCTTGTGGCGCCAGGCGTAACGGTGCCGCTCTTCACGGTGCGGCACCAGGTTGTATGGCGTTGCAAAAAGGGTTAGTTCCGTGAATTTCTTCTCGCCAGAGTTCATTTCGTGAAATTGTTATTTTTTTAGGTTATTTTTGTCCATTCTGCCCTCTGGAGCCCACGTCCTGGCTATGTCCGTTCGGGGCGGTCACAGCTCTCAACGGCACCCAGCAAAAGTGGACACAATAAAAAAAGAAAAATATAAACATAATTTACATGTATTAACAAAAGACACTGATTAACTAAAAAATAAAAACAGTAAGATAAGTAGGGTGTGCTAGCCGCGGTGATGGTGGAGGTGGCGTCCGACGCCCTAGTCCTCGTAGGTGACGATGAAGACTTGCGGCAGCGACCAGACTCCTTCGGCCGATGATTTGGGCGGTAGTGGCACATCAAGAGGGGCAGCCAATGGTGAAGCCGCCTGCATCTCAGACTGCTCGATAGCTTCTTGGAGGCCGTTCCACTTGGCCTCCTCCTCCTGTCGGGAGAGCTTAATGGAGGCAAGGATCTGCTCCTCCTCCATCATCTTGTGGTCCACCGAAGGGTCCTCGGTTGGCTCGCCCTTGATGTAGTGGATGTCGGGCGGCAGCGCATCCACATCCTATGTGGCCGTGTCGCGGTACTGCGACAAATTTGGCTGTCAGCGCTCTAGGATGGGGAATGTCCGCCCACTCCTCTGGCTGCTCCCACCTATGGCTCTTCCTTCGAGGGGGGGGGGGGGGGGGTCCTCCACCGATTCTAACGCCTCGTAGAATTTTTTATCGTTGTCAAGGCCCTTTAGATGGGCCTCGATGGACTGCGCCGAGCATCATGCTCGGCCTTGAACTACCGCCTCCATAGTGATGAATCGACGGATTATGCAGGTCCCGTCTTACATCCGGCGAGAGGAACACCCTTCGCTAGGACGGGCCGGTCGCGGTGATGGCTGGCACCCACACACACGGGCCTGGTTGAGATGGCACCCATGGGCCATGTGGACATTGGGACATGGCAAAGGGAATTCCATTCTCGCAAGCAAGAATTCGGGGAAAGGCAATCAGTCAATATCAGAAGCCGCTTTATGCCGAAACCTTTTTCGTGCGGACTTCAACCGGCCGGACCACGCGGATAAAAAGAAGCCGTAGGGGAAGACATGGTCAAATGACGGGTAGAATTACACCTCGCAGCAACGCTGGACTGGCTGCTGCAGCACATCAGTCATCTCATCGCTATACTGCTTTACTGCTACTACATGTTTCGTCCTGGCAATATGGTTGGTTCGTTTCAGTTGCAGGAAAACGAAATCCCCAGGTCGGAAGGAGGAGGAAGAATCCATTCCTCCCTCCCTAGCCATGTACCGGAAAACAAATGTAAGATGGGGCCTTGTACAAAGTAATTGCTTCTTGCTTTTCTCTCCGTCTTGGTGTAGTCATCGAAGATGACGCATGAGAGCCAGTGATATTTTTGTCCTCGAAGATGATAGCTTCGGGTCCAGCTTCGTTTCTGGAAAAAAGATAGCTTCCGATCTAGCGGAACGCCGTTTGGTGTTTCAGCCTAACTTCGTCGATTTTCGCACAAGCAGATGCCAATGCAAACGTCTTGAGATAGTGACCGGAGAGGGCATCATACGATCTTTTCTTTGCCAATGCAAACGACCTTTGCTTATATCGGTTTCGGTTTCTACAGTCTGCTGTACCTTCTGTCCGAAACCGGAAATTAATTAAGAGGAAAAAACTGTGAAGTCTGGGTCAACAACGTTTGGTGCACATTGGCTGTATTGTAGAAGAAGAGAGAAACGCTGGTTCAACACTGAAGCCAGATCCGTCAGGTCGAGAACCAGGCGGGTTTCAGAAGAACGCCGGGACCAGAACCGTAAAAGCAGCATCACCTCTCAGTCTTTTCTTCAACCTGGAAACGGTGCAGGCAGAAGATGAGACCACGAGCGGAGGAGGTCGTAGCAGGGATGTCAATGTAGGCCGTAGGACTAGTGGGCAGCAACAGCATACGTCGTACTGCATCTTCAGATTTCATATTTGAGCTGGCCTGGCCTGACCAGACCAGGTGTATCAGGTAGGCACTGAACTATGTCTGCAGATTGCAATGATTACTTGGAGTTTCAGCCAAAAATCGTGTGTGCTCGTGACGCAGGAGTGCAACGCCGCGCTCTGTCTTTAGCTCGTTGGGTCACCGTAGATGGAGTGTGATAACTTGCCGAGACAGCAGGACTTACGAGCAAAGGATTTGATTAGACATGGCTAAGTACACATGAGTGCCAATGATTAGGCCCAATAATACAACATCATCTTGATAGATCGATGGAGGGACCCCTGATCGAGCACCTTGCGGGTCCGTGGCCAACTATATCTCGAAACAGGCTTTCGCCCCGCTTTATAAATAAAGCAACATCCAGGAACAAAGTGCAGCAAACATCCACCACGGCCTAGGCCAAACGAAAAGGGAAAAAAGGGGGGAGTCCACACAGCCGCTGGGGCAACAACACAAGCACGTCCAAGCAAAAACAAGAACAAAATGCGCAAGGAGGATGCGGGAGGACTCAGGACGCCGAGCCCGGGGGAGTCGGCAGACTAGGGGATCATTGCCGTCCTCGTGGCACGACGAGCCGTCGAACGCCGATCACGCTGCCTCACCAGGGGAGACCACTGCTGGAGAAAAGCAAGAAAGGAAAACACAGGGTCAGACACGCGGGAAGGATAAACCTTCTCAATCACCATCTTATTCCGCATGTTCCACAAGGACCACGAGATAGCCGCAAACACGAGCCAGAAGAGACGGCGACCTCCTCCGGCCCTGTTAGCCTGGGACTGCAGGAACTCCCCAAGTTCCTGCACTTTCCAGGCTGGCCCTAGCGCCTCACTGACGAAACCCCAAAGAGCATGGGACGCCGAACATGAGAACATAATATGGGCACAGGTCTCCGGCGTCCCACATAGGGGACACAAGCCATTGCCCGGGCCGTTACGCTTGGCCACCTCCACCCCCGAGGGTAGCCGGTCCCGCAGCAGCTGCCACACGAAGATGCGGATACTAAGCGGCGTGGCCTTCCACGGAGAGCCGACCACCCTAACTCGGGGCCCCGGAAGAGGCGCGATAAGCCGAGTTCACCGTGAACTCGCCGAGTGTAGATGCCACGCCGAGTCGGGGCCTCGAGATAAGGCCCAGGGGAGGAGCGGGCGGGCTGGCGGTCCGCTTCCTCCGTCAAGACTAAGATGCCGAACAAGACGTTCCAGTGGCCCTCCCGGAAGGCCTCCTGCACAAGAATCTCTGGGGAGGCGGAGATAGCAAAAAGGCTGGGGTACAGGACTCCCAACGGGATCGGGAGCAGCCAGGGATCAAGCCAAAGTCTAATCCCCTAACCGCAACCAACCTCAAAGGAGAGGCCCAGCCCGATGAAATGCTTAATCTCCTGGAGGGCTCTCCAGAACTGAGAGCCCTCCCGCCGCTCGCAAGCTAACAGGGGCCGGCCCCGGAGATACTTGGCTTTGATAAGTTGAAGCCAGAGCCCGTCGTCGTCCCTAAGTATGCGCCAAACCCACTTCAACATCAGCGCCACATTAAAGCGGCGAGAGTCAAGGATACCTATGCCCCCTAAGCTCTTGGGGGCGCAGACGTCCGCCCATTTGACCATGTGGTATTTCTGATGGCCATCCCTTGCCGACCAAAAGAACCTAGACAACTCCTTATCGAAGTCGGCATGTGTCCCTTCGGGTAGCAGGTACAGCCCCATCTGGTACATGGGCAGACTCGAGAGACACGAGTTAATCGGCACCGACTTGCTCCCCTTAGACGTAAGGCACGCTCTCCAGGGTTCCGCCCTCGAGCGCACCCTAGCAACCAAAGGGGCCAGGTCCCTGATCAACACACGCTGCCTCCTCGATGGGCATTCCCAGACACGTAATCGGAAGTCCGCGAGCCTATAGTTCAGCCCATCCGCGATCCGGGCGCCTCCTCCTCGGTACCCAAGAACCATCACCTCACTATTGTCAAAGTTGATCGTCAGCCCGACATGGACTCAAGCAGAAGCGTGAACTTTAGGTGAATGATGTCGGTCGAACCTGCACCATGATCATGGTGTCATCCGCATATTGGGTGGGAGATCCTCCTGGGATCAAGTGCCCCACCACCCCGGAGATGTGCCCCAGCGTTGGGCTCTATCCAAAATTTCCGCCAAGACGTCCACGCGGCGTTAAACAATATAGAAATCGGGTCCCTTGCCTAACCCAGCAGACGGGCTAAAGTAAGGACCGATATCCCGTTGATGTTGATCGCCGTCGTGCGATCCTCACGAACGCATGATCCAGCAGATCATGCGATCGACGCCTCCTCTCCAGACGAGTCTCGGAAGGCCCGCCTAAGCGATCATAGGCCTTCCGAAAGTCCAACTGTGAACACCCTTTCGACGCCGCACCTTAACTTCATGGATAATTTCACGAAGTGGGACATCGTCATGAATGAGGCGCCTTGAGGAAGGCGAATCGAGAGGATGGGTGAGGCGCTCCATCACCGAGCGACGGAGCATAGCACCTTGGCGAACAGGCGTTGAATGACGTTAATCACCGTGATCGGACGGAACTGGCGGATATCCGTGGCCCCCACAACCTTGGGGATCAGGGTAATCACGCCGAGGTTCAAACGGGACATCACCGGTACCAGAAAACTCCTGGAAGAGCTGCAGGATTAGCGTCTGTAACTGAGCCCAAAAAGCCTGGAAGAAGCACACCGGGAGACCATCAGGGCCCGGTGCCGACCTAGACTTCATGGACTTCATAGCAGCCTCCACCTTCCCCCTAGGAAGGGGAGAGTTAGACCAGCATTCTCCTCGGGGGAGACAAGCGCCTCACCGCCCAAGTCAGCGCCACGAGACACCCGATCACAAGAGGCGGAGAAAAGGCCCCATGAAGGCATAAATATGGGAGGAGAGCGCATGAGGGACTCCAGCGACTCCCTCCCAGGCAAGGAATCGAGCACTCCTCCTACCATTGGCAATGGCATGGAAGTAAGCGTGTTCGATTCCCCAGACCGCCCAGCTGGCGACTCCGCTAACGCCAGAAAGCCTCCTCTCCCTTGTAAATTTCCATAATGGAAGTATCAAGGGAGTACCTATGGGACCAGGCCTCAGGGAGAGGCCGTGAAGATCGGCCTCCCGGTCTAAGGCCTGGATATCCCGCAGAATGGACTCCTTCTGATTCCTAAGGTCCGCCCCCAAGCTTCACCTCGCATGAACTGTCGGGATAATTTGGCACAGTGATGCCAGATATCCACCGCACAGTACACCCGAGGGGTAGAAGCGTCCACAGCCGTCCACCTAGCCCGAACCGCCTCCACAAATCCTCGTTTCTGCAGCCAGAAGGATTCAAAGTGGAAGCGGTTCAGACGGGGGGGGGGGCTCCAGAGGAGAGGAGGAGAGGGGTATGGTCCGACCCAATCCTAGTGACCGCTCTCAACGAGCAAAGAGGTGTTGGAGATATGCCCTAGAGGCAATAATAAATGTAGTTATTATTATATCTTTGTGTTTATGATAAATGTTTGCATTCATGCTATAATAGTATTAACAAGGAAACATTAATACTTGTGTGATTTGTAAACTCAATTTGAAGTCCCTAGTAAAGCCTCTATACATCACTAGCCTGTTGGTTGATAAATGATTGTGGTTTCCCTATCATGAACATTGAGATGTTATCAACAACAAGATCATATCATTAGGAGAATGATATGGTGGACATACTCCTATAGATAAGCGTAGCATAAAAGATCAAGTCATTTTAATAGTTCAATTGCTATATGCTTTCTGATACATAGTAACCTAATTCCTTCGACCATGAGATCATGCATATCACCTTTACCGGATGGATGCTTTGATGACATCAAACACCACACCGTGAATCGGGTGGCTATAAAGGTGGCATTGAGTGTTCGGAAAGTATTGGTTGAAACACATGGATCAAGAGTGGGATTTGTCCATCCATATGACGGATAGATATACTCTGGGCCCTCTCGATGGAATGTCATCCAATTAGCTTGCAAGCATGTGACTGGCTCACAAGGGATCACATATCACGGGAACGAGAAAAGAGTACTTATCGGTAACGAGATTGAACTAGGTATGCAGAGATACCAACGATCATAACCTCGGATAAGTAAACTATCGTGAGACAAAGGGAAATTGGTATCGTATGTAAGTGGTTCATTCGATCGCAAAGTAATCGTAGAAACATGTGGGGGCCATATGAATTTCCAGATTCCTCTATTGGTTATTGTTCGGAGAAGTGTCTCGATCATGTCCGCATAATTCACGAACCGTAGGGAGACACACTTAAGGATTCGACGTTGTTTGAGTAGTTATGGTATGATGAGAAAGAGACCGAATGTTGTTCGGAGTCTCGGATGGGATCCGGGATATCACGAGGATATCTGGAATGGTCCGGAGAATAAGATTCATATAAGGAAAGTCCCGTTTCGGAGTTGGGGAATGGTTCCGGTGTTTTCATCGGGAATGTTCTAGAAGGTTCCGGAATGTCCGGCACTCCGGAAGGGAAGGGATACATGAATGTGTCATTGTAAGTTGGAATGATTGCATCATGTACTAAGTGTATTCGCTGTCCAAAATAAAGGGTTTATTCAAATCCTAAATTGAAAAGTCAAACGGCTAGTTTGAAAGTCAAACGGCAAATTTTGGAAAGAGGAAAAGAGGAGGAAGGTGAAACCGAGTTCAGGAGGGACTCCCCTCCCTCCCCTTGGCCGGCCGGCCCCTTCACCTATATAAGGAGGGGCAGATCTCCCTCCTAGCACACACAAGTACCTCTCCTCCAAACCCTAGCTTGGCGCCTACCACCATAGCCGCCGCCGCCCCTAGGGTTTTGCCCTAGCCGCCGACTTGGGGTGCCCCAAACCCTAGCCGCCGGCTCTAGCACCCCCTCCTTAGTGTGTCTAAAACCTAGATCGCCGAGGAGCTCTCTCATACTCCACCATACTCGCTCCGGCTTAAGGCGAAGCCCTGCGAGATCTCCTCTACTCGCTACCACGCTGCCAGTCTTGGGAATCGCGAGGAGAGTGCTACAACTTCATTTTCTTTGGAACAAGGGAGAGGAAGGTCTTCGTCAGTACCAAACGTGTGACCGATTGACGGAGCGCTGCTGGAACGCAGTCGGAAGGATCGCTCACGCGATCTAGAGATCGGGAAGAGTACGACTACATCACCCACGAGAATCCGCTCTCGTTAAACACTTTGGAATCTTCGAGGGTAAGTTATTCCATCGACTCGTTGCTACAATCTAGTAGATATATATTGGCTTGTTTGTTTGTATGCGATAGAAATTTTTGTTTTCCATGCTACGAAACCCTACAAGGGTATCGAGCCGTGTCTATATGTAGATCTGTTGCCGAGTAGAACACAATGGTCATTGTGGGCGTTGATGCTTTTATTGTCGATTGCTTCTTGTGTACTTTGCATCTTGCGGTATGTTGGGATGAAGCGGCCCGGGCTAACCTTACATGACATCGTTCATGAGACTTGCTCCACGCTCGACATGCAACTTGTATTGCATAAGTGGCTTTATGGTGCTTTCTCCTAGCATAGTTAAGATCCAATTTACAACGGGTGATTAACATACTAGTATCAATGTTGTGGTTCATGTTCGTAAGTTAGAACGACACTTATGGAAAGCCCCAAACCACGTAAAACATGCAAAGAAAGTAGAGGCGTCTAACTTTGTTTTGCAGGGGTGTGCTGTGATGTGATATGGCCATGATTGTGATTATATTTGATGTATGCAATGTTCCTTATTGTAAGTTGGCAATCGGCAGGAGCCATATGGTTGTCTTTAATTTATGTTAAGGCCCGCGTGTCTAATAAAAGTAGTTGTAATAGTTGAAGCCGGTGGACGACAACCATGGAGAGGCGTCATTGACCTTGATGCAATGCCGGTGATGATGGAGATCATGTTCGTGCTAGAAGATGGAGATTGGAAGCACAAAGAAGAAAGGCCATATCATATCACATATTATGAATTGCATGTGATGTTAATCCTTTATGCATCTTGTATTGCTTAGTAGACAACGGTAGCATTATAAGATGATCCCTCATGCACATGAATTTCAAGTCATAAAGTGTTCACCCTTAGTTAGAACCGTTGCTAAAGCTTGTTGTTTCGAAGAACCACGTGATGATCGGGTGTGTTAGATTCTGCAAGTGTATACAACGTGAGCAAGCCAGATTTGCTCATGCGGAAACTAAGGTTTGATCTTGACGAGCCTAGCATGTACAGACATGGTATCGGAACACGGATCACCGAAAGGTAAAGCATGAATCATATAGTAGATATGATGAACATGACGATTGTTCGCCATTGAAACTATATCAACTCTCGTGATGATCGGTGTTGATGTAGTGGATTTGGTTCGTGTGATCACTAAAACAATGTGAGGGATGTTGTTTTGAGTGGGAGTTCACCTAGATTAACTTTATTATTAATTTGAACTCAATTTGTCATAAACTTAGTCTAAACTATTGCAAATATGTTGTAGATCAATGGCAGCCCTACCATCAATTTTAATGCTCCTAGAGAAAGAAAAGTTGAAAAACAATGGAAGCAACTTCATGGATTGGTTCCGCAATTTGAGGATTGTCCTCACAGTGGTAATTTGACCTATGTCTTTGGATGCACATTGGGTGACCCACCTGACATGCCCGATGAAGTAAAGAATGTTTACCTCGCTCGGAAGAATGAGTACTCCATAGTTCAGTGTGCTATCTTGTATGGTTTGGAATCGGAGCTTCAGAAAAGGTTTGAGAATTCAGACCCATATAATATTTTCGAGGATCTCAAATTGATCTTTGAGACTCATGCGGCAATTGAAAGTTATGAGGCTTCTGAAAAGTTCTTTAACTGCAAGATGGAAGAGGGCAGCTCCGTCAGTGAGCATGTGCTTAAGATTTCTGGGCACGCAAACAAACTTCAAAGCTTGGGTATAGTGATTACTAATTCTTTGGGGATTTACCGTGTCCTCCAATCACTACCACCAAGTTACAAGAACTTTGTGATGAACTACAACATGCAGAACATGAACAAGCAATTGCCAGAACTGTTTGCTATGTTAAAGTCTGCAGAAGTGGAGATCAAGAAGGAGCACCAAGTGTTGTTGGTCAATAAGACCACCAAATTCAAGAAAGGCAAGTCTAAGCAGAAGGGACACTTCAAGAAGGGTGGTAAGAAAGTTACCACGCCGGCGAAGAAGACCAAGGCTGGACCTAAGCCTGATACTGAGTGCTTTTACTGCAAGGAGAAGGTCATCGAAGCGGAATTGCCCAAAGTACTTGGCGGATTTGAAGAACAACATCAAGAAGAAAGGTATATCGATATACATGTTATTGATGTGTATCTCACTAGTACTCGTAGTAGTGCACGGTATTTGATAATCGGTTCGGTTTCTCATATTTGTAACTCAAACAGGTCTTTGCAGAATAAGCGGAAGCTAGCGAAGAACGAGGTGACGATGCGCGTGGGAAACGGATCAAAGGTTGATGTGATCGCTATTCACGCTACCCTTCATCTATCATCGGGATTAGTTTTATACTTAAATAATTGTTATTTGGTGCTGCGTTGAGCATGAACGTCATATAGGGCTCCTGTTTATTGCGAGACGGTTACTTGTTTAAGTCCAAGAATAATGGTTGTTCGATTTATATGAGTAATATGTTTTATGCACATGCACCTTTGATAGATGGTCTATTCTTATTGAATCTCGATAGTGGAAATACACATATCAACAACATTGAGGCTAAACGTTTGAAATCAAGCGATAATTCGACCTATATGTGGCACTGTCGTCTTGGTCACATTGGAGTGAAGCGTATGAAGAAACTCCATTCCGATGGACTTCTTGAATCACTTGATTTCGAAACACTTGATAGATGCGAAGCATGTATGATGGGTAAAATGACTAAGACTCCATTTTCTGGTATGATAGAGCAAGCTACGGGCTTATTAGAAATCATACATACCGATGTGTGTGGTCCAATGAGTGTAGCATCGCGCGGTGGTTATCGTTATGTTCTTACCTTCACGGATGATTTGAGTAGATATGGGTATATCTATTTCATGAAACATAAGTCCGAAACTTTCGAGAAGTTTAAGGAGTTTCAAAGTGAGGTAGAGAATCAACGTAACAAGAAGATTAAATTTCTACGTTCTGATCGTGGAGGTGAATATCTAAGTTACGAGTTTGGCGAGCATTTGAAGAAATGCGAATACTTTCACTGATGACACCGGAACACCACAGTAAATGGTGTGTCCGAACGTCGTAATCGAACTCTCTTAGATATGGTTCGTTCTATGATGTCACTTACAGATTTACCGCTATCATTTTGGGGTTATGCATTAGAAACAGCCGCATTCACTTTAAATAGGGCACCATCTAAATCCATTGAAACGACACCGTATGAATTATGGTTTGGGAAGAAACCTAAATTGTTGTTCCTTAAAGTTTGGGGTTGCGAATCCTATGTAAAGAAGTTACAGCCGGACAAGCTTGAACCCAAAGCGGAAAAATGCGTCTTCATAGGATACCCGAAGGAAACTATTGGGTATACCTTCTATCATAGATCCGAAGGCAAAATCTTCGTTGCCAAGAATGGATCCTTTCTAGAGAAGGAATTTCTCTCGAAAGAAGTGACTGGAAGGAAAGTAGAACTCGATGAGGTTGTCGAACCTTCTCTCGAAATTACGAGTAGCGCAGCACCGGAAGAAGTTCCTGTGGTGCCTGCACCAATTAGAGAGGAAGCTAATGATGATGATCATGAAACTTCGGTTGAAGTTGCTACAGAGCCTCGGAGGTCAACGGGAACTCGTACCACTCCAGATTGGTATGATCCCGTTATGAGTGTCATGTTGGTGGACAACACCGATGACCCTGAGGCATATGAGGAAGCAATGATGAGCCTAGATTCCAATAAATGGCAAGAAGCCATGAAATCCGAGATTGGATCCATGTACGAAAACCAAGTATGGACTTTGGTGGACTTACCGGATGGCCGGAAGGCTGTCGAGAACAAATGGATCTTCAAGAAGAAAAGCATCTTTGATGGTAATGTTACTATCTATAAAGCTCGACTTGTCGCAAAAGGGTTTCGACAAATTCAAGGAGTTGACTACGATGAGACTTTCTCACCAGTAGCGAAGCTAAAGTCTGTGAGGATTATGTTAGCAATCATTGCATATTATGATTATGAGATATGGCAGATGGATGTCAAAACAGCATTCCTCAATGGAGATATTGATGAAGAGTTGTATATGATGCAACCCAAAGGTTTTGTCGATCCTAAAGATGCTAACAAGGTATGCAAACTTCAACGGTCCATTTATGGACTGAAGCAAGCATCCCGAAGTTGGAATCAACGTTTTGATAAGGTGATCAAAAGTTTTGGTTTTATACAAACTTATGGAGAAGCTTGTATTTACAAGAAAGTGAGTGGGAGCTCTGTAGCATTCTTAATACTATATGTGGATGACATATTATTGATTGGAAATGATGTAGACCTTCTTAATAGTGTCAAGGAATATTTGAATAATAGTTTTTCAATGAAGGATCTTGGCGAAGCAGCTTACATATTAGGCATAAAGATTTATAGAGATAGATCAAAATGTCAAATATCATTGTCACAGAGTACATATTTGGACAAAGTTCTAAAGAGGTTTGGAATGGAAGATAGCAAGAAAGGGTTCTTGCCCATGTTGCCCAATACGACCTTGAGTAAAACTCAAAGTCCGACATCGGCAGAAGATAGAGAAAGGATGAGTAAGACTCCCTATGCCTCAGCCATAGGATCTCTAATGTATGCCATGCTATGTACTAGACCCGACATTGCATATGCTATTAGTTTGACTAGCAGATATCAAAGTGATCCAGGAGTGGATCATTGGACAGCGGTCAAAAACATCCTTAAGTACTTGAGAAGAACTAAGGATATGGTTCTTTCTTATGGAGGTTATGAACAGCTCGTTGTTAATGGTTACACCGATGCTAGTTGGAACACCGATCCGGATGATTCTAAATCACAATCTGGATACGTATTTATTTTGAATGGTGCAAAGATTAGTGGAGGAGTGCAAAGCAAAGCGTTGTGGCGAGATCTTCAACCGAATCGGAATACATGGTCTTAGGAGGCTTCACAAGAAGCGATATGGATGAAAGAGTTCATTACAGCTGGATGTGGTTCCTAGTGCTACCGGACCCAATGTCTATCTACTGTGATAACATGGGCGCCATAGCCAATGCGCAAGAACCAAGGTCACACAAGAAGCTGAAGCATATCAAGCTACATTTTCACGCTATTCGAGAACATATCCAAGATGGGGATATAAAGATTTGCAAAGTACACATAGATCTGAATGTGGCAGATCCGTTGACTAAACCTCTCCCGAGGGCAAAACATGACCAGCACCAAACTGCCATGGGTGTTCGGTATATTACCATGTAATCTAGATTAGATGACTCTAATGCAAGTGGGAGACTGTTGGAGATATGCCCTAGAGGCAATAATAAATGTAGTTATTATTATATCTTTGTTTTTATGATAAATGTTTGCATTCATGCTATAATAGTATTAACAAGGAAACATTAATACTTGTGTGATTTGTAAACTCAATTTGAAGTCCCTAGTAAAGCCTCTATACATCACTAGCATGTTGGTTGATAAATGATTGTGGTTTCCCTATCATGAACATTGAGATGTTATCAACAACAAGATCATATCATTAGGAGAATGATATGGTGGACATACTCCTATAGATAAGCGTAGCATAAAAGATCAAGTCATTTTAATAGTTCAATTGCTATATGCTTTCTGATACATAGTAACCTAATTCCTTCGACCATGAGATCATGCATATCACCTTTACCGGATGGATGCTTTGATGACATCAAACACCACACCGTAACTGGGTGGCTATAAAGGTGGCATTGAGTGTTCGGAAAGTATTGGTTGAAACACATGGATCAAGAGTGGGATTTGTCCATCCATATGACGGATATATATACTCTGGGCCCTCTCGGTGGAATGTCATCCAATTAGCTTGCAAGCATGTGACTGGCTCACAAGGGATCACATATCACGGGAACGAGAAAAGAGTACTTATCGGTAACGAGATTGAACTAGGTATGCAGAGATACCGACGATCATAACCTCGGATAAGTAAACTATCGTGAGACAAAGGGAAATTGGTATCATATGTAAGTGGTTCATTCGATCGTAAAGTAATCATAGAAATATGTGGGAGCCATATGAATTTCCAGATTCCTCTATTGGTTATTGTTCGGAGAAGTGTCTCGATCTTGTACGCATAATTCACGAACTGTAGGGAGACACACTTAAGGATTCGACGTTGTTTGAGTAGTTATGGTATGATGAGAAAGAGACCGAATGTTGTTCGGAGTCTCGGATGGGATCCAGGATATCACGAGGAGATCCGGAATGGTCCGGAGAATAAGATTCATATAAGGAAAGTCCCGTTTCGGAGTTGGGGAATGGTTCCGGTGTTTTCATCGGGAATGTTCTAGAAGGTTCCGGAATGTCCGGCACTCCGGAGGGGAAGGGATACATGAATGTGTCATTGTAAGTTGGAAAGATTGCATCATGTACTAAGTGTCTTCGCTGTCCAAAATAAAGGGTTTATTCAAATCCTAAATTGAAAAGTCAAACGGCTAGTTTGAAAGTCAAACGACAAGTTTTGGAAAGAGGAAAAGAGGAGGAAGGTGAAACCGAGTTGGGGAGGGAGTCCTCCTCCCCAAGCCGGCGCACCACCCAAGCCGACTTGGGGTGCCCCAAACCCTAGCCGCCGGCTCTAGCACCCTCTCCTTGGTGTGTCTAAAACCTAGATCGCCGAGGAGCTCTCTCATACTCCACCATACTCGCTCCGGCTTAAGGCGGCTCACGAGATCTCCCTCTACTTCCGAACCACGCCGTTGTCTTAGGAATCGCGAGGAGAGTGCTACAACCTCCGCTGATGGAACAAGGGAGAGGAAGGTCTTCACGAAATCCGAACATGTGACCGATCATGAGCGCCTTCTAACGCAGCGCCGGAAGGATCGTCTACACGATCTTGAGATCGGGAAGAGTACGACCACATCACCCACGAGAATCCGCTCTCGTTAAACACTTTGGAATCTTCGAGGGTAAGTTATTCCATCGACTTGTTGCTACAATCTAGTAGATAGATCTTGGCTTGTTTGTTTGTATGCGATAGAAAATTTTTGTTTTCCATGCTACGAAACCCTACAAGAGGGAAGGCCACCTCCCAATCAACCGACACAAAGACGCGATCGAGAACACTGCGGATCGGGTTCAGCTGCTTATTTGACCAAGTATATCTAGCGCCCACACGCCGGATCTCTAGGAGAGCAAGCTCGTCAATGCAGTCGTTAAACATACGCATCCTAGGGAGGTCCACGTTTGCCGAGCCCTTATCGTCGGCAAATCGGATCAGGTTAAAATCCCCGGAGACCACCACCGGGATAACCGTCCGTTATACTTTCGATTTGAGCTCACGCAAGAATTCAGCGGACCTCCTATGGTCCGCAGGGCCATAGACAATGATCACCTCCCACCTGAAGCGAGACTGTCTATGGGTAAGCGCCATGCTCACAAAGAATTCCCCGCGGTCCATATCATCAACCTCGAAGGTATCCTCCTTCACCCCGGGAGGATCCCCAGTGCCGGATGCAGGAGCGGACCAGGAGAACTTGGAGGCGCTCAAAGCTTCCAACTCGGCGATGGAGAAGTCTGGCGAATCGTCTCTGAAGACCGACAATATCCAAGGCCAAGCGTGAGATTCCTTGATTTGGCGGCGATCCATCGCCAAACCCCGGATGTTCCAAATGAACACCCGGAAGGCCCGAAGGATGTCCATGGTGGATACTCAGGCCGGGGCGGTCCCCTGAGCGGGGACCGAGCAAGCGCGGGAAGAAGAGGAGCGGATCGCAGTGGACTTGGGGGGCCTCCCACGCGGTCGGCCCAGGGGGATCGACTTGTGGGTGGTCTCCCGCGCATCAGGGGCAGGTGGGGTCTCCCTGCTGGGGCCAGGCCCGTCGGGCCTAGCCTCGGCAAGGATGCGGGAGCGTTCCCGCTCCCGGGCATCACGTGCCCGGGCAGCAGCGATTGCTCCAGCACCTCCCCGCCTTAATGGCATGCATCTGCTCCAGTCTCGGCCCCTTCTCTCCCCGAAAGACAATACCACAATCCTCTGCCACCTCACCTAGGTGGGCCAGGGAGACCTCGGAGAGAACACAAAAAGGCGAGCCAGAAAAACCAGAAGGACCAGGGTCCGGCGGAGCAGGGACGAAAACAAGACTGAGAACTCATGAGCCGCAACCCGTCGGAGGCGCCCGCCACCGTCGGCTCGAGCCGGACAAGCGACTGAGTCACGAGGCGGACATTGTGGCGAGACGGGGGGAGGAGGCCTGGAGCCTGCCCAGCGCAGCTTGAGGCTGCGCAGGGTGGCGGGTACCCAGTCCGGAGCCAGCCCCAGAGGGTCCGGGGTATCCGGGCGAGAAGGCACCACCCCGGGAGACCGCGGGGACAGGTTGGAGCACACCACCAACCCCTCGCTCTCCGAGGTGGGGGCCTCAGGCGAGGGAGGGGCGGGAGGAGAACCAGGGCAAGGAGAGCGGGGAGGAGGCAGGTAGGAGCCATATTGCGCGATGTCAAGGTCGAATGGGGCCGGAGGATCAGGACAGAGGCAACGGGGAAGGTCGACCGAAGGCAGCTTGGCCGGAGCGCTCAGGGAGAGCGGGGATCTCCCAGAGAAGAAAGGGTCTCCTCCCGAGAGCCCCGCCGTCGGGGGAGAGCCCAAGACGCCCCCGAACGCCCCCTGGGGAGGGGGAGGCGGAGGTGGAGGAGACCGTGGCAGAGCGGGGACTCGTGGTCAGGCCCAAGGTCATTGTCTGGCGCCGTCCCAGGCTGCCTCGCACCAGTACCACCACTGGCCGGCGGGGGAGGAGGTGACGCCGCAGGGCCGGCCTCCTCCTCGTCAAGCTCCACCAAGAGGTCGCGCCCCACCCAGTCGAAGAAGAAGCGTGGCAGGGAGACCGGGAACACGGCAGGGGACGGGCAGAGGAGCCGCACGCCTGCGCTTAGCCCCAGAGAGACCCCACGTCGACCTCCGTCGGCTTCCACCGTCCCGAGCCACGAGGCCACCACTTCAGCCACCGCCTCAAGCGGAGGTGGATGCGCACCTGACCTCCGAGAGTGGCCACCGTGTCTGGGCGGCCGACGAGGGCTGGATGGAGACCTTGTTGGTGGAGGGGAGCGTGAACGAGACCCGAGGGCACATGCGGGATGGCCACCGACGGAAGGAGACCACAAACTCCGAGGGAGAGAAGCGCACCGGCCACTCGAGCCGTGCATGATCGCACGGAGTTCCTCCCGAGCAGTACTCGTCACCTCCACCGAGTGGCGGGTCCAGTCGCATGATCGACACCGGCCAGCGTCTCGACGGACATCGACACCACCCAGCTCGAAGTAGAAGCCGCCATCCACGCCATGGCCATAGTACTCAGCGTCTCCCGAGGGCGGGATAGCCGACGCCAAAGACGGCCGCCCCACACCCAAAGCCGACAGGATCGAGCCCGACGCCCGGTAGGAACCACCCCCATCCACGCATGTGACCTTGCGCTTCTTCTTGGACTTCTTCTTTTTCTTCTTGGGGGCCACCGTCACGCCCGCAACGGCCTCGGACCGAGACGCAGGAGCCGTCGCAGCGGGGGGATGTGGGGCCGCCTCTACCCGCCAGGGCCCAGCATCCGCACGCCCCCCACGGGGTGCCGGCGGACCCGCAGCAGCGGCGCGGGATTGCAGCGCCGCCTCCCGAAGGCGGAGCTCCCGCTCCCTGTCAACCGCCGAAGCCCGCGGGGACTGCCGCTGGACCTCCACCCGACGTCGAGCGCGGGGAGGTGACCGAAGCGCCCTTTGCCATGCTTCGCCGAGGACAGCAAGCAAGCGACAGGGGCAGTCGCCTGGTCACCGCTGGGAGGAGGGCGGGGAGGAGGGGCCAGTGCGGGAGGCGGGCTGCGTCGGGCGGAGAACCGCGACGGGAGGCGGCAGATGGCGAGACAGCGAGGCGGCGGCTAGGCGGGCGCCATCGAGCTCGCAGGAACGACCGTGGAAGGGAAGCAGCAGAGAGGGCGGCGGCGGACAGGGACGCACGGAGACGGGAGCGTTTCGCTCAGCGCCCTGGGAACCTACCGACGGAGGGCGCACTGGCCGGGCTGGCCGCCTATCCCAGCAGTTGGGCCATCGACGCTGCCAGTTGCCCAACAGCCCCTCGCCTTGGGAGATAACGGGCAACGCCGGCCACGCCACGGCCTGGCTGAGCCCGCCCCTCATGGGCCGAGGCCCACGAGCAGCCAGCCCAGCATCGGCCCCAGCCCCCACGGCCCGACGCACCCCCCGCCCCAGGCCTCCCCATCCCTGCTGGGGCGCCGCCATGGCCACCTGAGCCGGAGAGCTCCTCCGCCGGCGAGGCCGCCGCGAGGCAGCCCCGGCCAGCGGGATGAAGTCTCCCAAGGAGGAGTCGAGGTGGAGGGCACCGAGGCCGGGGCACGCCGTGTTCCTCGTCGGACCGGGCCCATTCCACCGCACCCGGAACCACCGCCGGCGGGGCCTCCAGGGGGTCCCCCACCGTCTCCTCGTCCTCGACATCCCCCCATGCCTGCCCGCGGAGGTCAGCAAGGGCCTCCACCTGCTCCGGAGACAGAGGCCGAGGCGGAATCGGCTGTGGCAGCCGAGACCCGGGCGCCCACTGACCGAAAAGCTTGGGAAGGAGAGGGAGGCGCCCTGGCGGATGAATTCCCCGCGGCAGCGATCCCGGGCGTCGACCACGACACCGGCGCCGTTGAGTAGCACCAGGCGGCCCACGTCGGGGCAGAGGATGACGGTGGCCCCCGACCAGCCCGGGCGGCAGCCGGCGAACACCGACGCCGACGAAGCTCTCCAGCGCAGCGGGGCCGCCGACGGGACAGGGAGGGGGCGCGCCATGGCAGGGGACACCAACTCCGGACGGGACGAGCCAATCTCGCCGGCGGCGAGTTCAAATTTTGAACATCAGGAGCGGGCCGCCACCGTATTTTGCAGTCTCACCGCTTTCGTATGCCATACGGGTGCTCTTCTTCGGCCAACTATATCTACAGCTTCCGGCTTCCGATCGGAAAACAGTGCTCAACTGCACATGTGTGTGATAAGGTTTTTAGGTAGACAAACGTTGAGCTGGGCTTTTACATCAGACTCAGGTTAGAGCTCTGGCTCTGTAACAAGCAAGCGCCTCACCAGTTGCTGTCACCGAGAGAAAAATGTTGCCCATCCCTAGTTGCGGGATAGCGGGAGGACAAGCAGTCAAGAAATAGACGGGGGTCTGATCCAGGACAGTGGGTTGTCCACCCCGCTTCAAAGAAGTTGTAGAAGGCGCCATCATGTCCTACATTGCAATTTTCTAAAAAAAAATAGGACAACACCAACTATACCCTACATGTAGGCAAGGAGTTGCTCCTCCTCCATCATCTTGTGGTCCACCGGAAGGTCCTCGGTTGGCTCGCCCTTGATGTAGTGGATGCTCGGGCTGCAGCGCATCCACATCCCTATGTGGCCGTGTCGCGGTACTGCGACCAATTTGGCTGCCTGCGCTCTAGGATGAGGAATGCCCACCCAACCCACTCCTCCGGCCGCTCCCACTTGTGGCTCTTCTTTCGGGGGGAGGGGGTCCTCCACCGATTCGAACGCCTTGTAGACTTTTTCATCGTTATCGAGGCCCTTCAGATGGGCCTCGATGGTCTGCGTCGAGCGTCATGCTCGGCATCGAACTAAGCCTCCATAGTGATGAATCGACGGATTAGGCGGGGTCCCACCTTAGATATGGCAAGAGGAACGCCCTTCGCTAGGACAGTCCGGTCGCGGGGATGGCTGGCACTAACATGCGAGCCTGGTTGAGATGGCACCCATGGGCCACGTGGACACTAGGACATGGCAGGAGCTGGCCCATATCTATGAACCGCCTTGCCACCTCCACCTCCATGTAGATGCGACACTCGCTTCAGAGCATGGGAGGCTAGTATGGTGGCCTTGGCACCGGTCGGGGAGGTGCAGACGCATAAAATGGTGGTCGCCGCCGGAGGAGGAGAACCCTGTCTCGTGATCATTGCGGGCTCGGTCGAACCCGCCCTTGTCGCCTTCCTTCTCCATTGGAGGCCTAGGGTTTAGCTAGGGTTTCTAATGTGGCGCCATGGGGATGGAAGCTTCCAGTGGGTGATTGGGAGTGTGTATATCTACGGTGGATGAAGCCGGTCCCCATAAAAACGACCTCCCTTTGTCATTGCCCGCGAGGACCATGGGAGGACACGCGCGAACGGATCGACACAAAGCTTGTCCAAATTTGGGCTGAAAATAAAGGCGAGCAACCGGACATAATCACGACCTTGGTCATTTTGCGGTGAACCCTTGGGCTTTGCCCTCTGTTTGGTCCTGCATAACTTGACACTCACTGTTTGGTTGCCCTAATCGTAGCTGATGAGTCTAATCTTTTGCGTTCATCTTTTTCAAAAAGAAAAAACATACTCCCTTCGTTTCAAAATATAAGATGTTTTAGGTTGTGAAGGCAATGTATCTAGACATCTTTTAGTGTGTAGATTCATAGCGAGTCTCTCCGAACCTACATACTAAAAGACATCTAGATACATTATTTTTACAAAGCTAAAACATCTTATATTATGAAACGGAGGGAGTATTTCCTTCTGTCTATATTAATAGGCTTAATTTTATTTAAATTTGTTTGAATCGAGTTAAGTATTTAGATTAGATGTATTCCAAAGTTGAGGCTTTTAGTATGGACTGGAGGGAGTAGTTGTCCGTACGTCGTTGCTCATTTCTGCAGTTGTTATGTCATTGTTGTGAATCTCTCTATTTTTCCTGTGTTAGAATAATAATCCCGATAGGACACAGAACGGTGTCGTGTGCGTGTGTGTGTTCCGAGTAGGACTAGTAGTCCAACACCTATTCGTATTGACGCTGCGTCTTGCCGGGTATATATACACCCATGTAGTAGCCTTGTAAGACAACCGTGAGACTTAATACAAACAACAGGACCGAGAGGGGCCTGCAGCCATCAACATTATTTTTCCCCGTACGTACTCGTGTGAGTTGAGAGTTTGATCAGCTAGCTAGCTCAAAGTGCTAGACTGATCGTACCATACATGCGCGAACTCGCCGGATCATTGTCGTCGTTACGCCGGACTGCACTCGGTGTTTGGTGTTGGGCCAACAATTGGTATCAGAGCCTCGCGGAGGATCTCCTAGTAACGGGAGGTCATGACGGACAAGGAGCTAGGCGAGTACTCCGGTGCGGCTACGGGTGCATCGGTGTCGTCATAGCATTCGCGATGATCGCGCAACTACACGACGGGCAAACGGATGGAGTGGGCCATGGAGAAACGACATCCGGGAGGTCGATCCGGCGACGAAGTTCAAGAAGGGCGCGTGAAGTACCGCAGGACCGACAGCACTCACGCCATCGGCTCGTGGTGCCAAGGACGTGATGCAAGACCGATCTCAAGGATTACGCAAAGGCGGCGTGGGAGACACTCAAGACGTTGAATCTTGGGCACAGCGCGTCGCAGGCACCCTACAAACCTGCGTAAGAAGCACGAGAACCCGGAGATGGAAGGAGATGAGACGAACGCTTTTGCCTCGAGGGTAGCCACAATTGTCAACGGATTCGCGCAAGGTGAGAAGTCGGAAGATATCTCAACAGTAATGTGTTTCCTTCCACGCGCGCCATGTACATATCTGTGGTGTCGGCAATCGAGCAATGCGTTGATCTCACCATCCTCACGATGGATGACCTGGTTGGAAGGTTCAAGGCGCATGACGAGCGGATGAAGATCACCTACGGCGACGCGAATCAAGATGAGCACCTCATGCTTACACGTTCCCAGTGGCAGGCAATGGCCGCCAAGGAGAGGAGCGATAAAGCATCTGGCAGTGGTGATGGTTCGGTCCCGGCGAAGAAGTCGGATAGCAAGCCAAAGAAGCCAAAGAAGCCAAAGAAGAAATTCGACAAGAAGAATCTTCGCTGCCATAAGTGCAATCAGCTCGGGCACTTCAAATCGGAGTGTCCTAACCGTTCAAAGGAGAAGGCTCTCATGGCGAAGGAAGGAGATGATGGACCGATGATGCTCATGCTCGAAGCTTGCGAGCTAATGACCACCAAGGAATCAACTCCTCAGGAGGCCGCTACGGAGATCGTCACGCTCATGGAATAGAAGGTCTTCCCGCGGAGGATGCAGACGGCTCACGACGTTTGGTACCTCGACACAGGCGCTAGCAACCACATGACCGGCGACAAGGCTCAGTTTTCTGAGTTGAACCTCACGGTTGGAGGCTCCGTTCGATTCGGCGATGGGTCGAAGGTGGAGATTGCAGGACGAGGCATCTGCTATTTGAGTTGAAGGATGGAGGTCACAAGGTACTCACCGACGTGTACTATATTCCCAAGCTTAAGACCAACATTATCGCCTTGGTCATGGAGCGTGGATGCAAGATCGTGTTGGAGGACGAGTTCCTGTGGGGATATGACCGCCAAAGGCAGCTCATCATGAAGGTGGAGAGGTCGAAGAATAGACTCTACATCCTCAATATCAATCGGGCGGATCCAGTATGTTTGATGACAAGCATGGAAGACTCGGCGTGGAAGTGGCATGATCTCTACGGACATCTAAATTTCCGAGCTCTACGACAACTTGGACAGATGGAGATGGTACGTGGCTTACCGTGTGTTGATCATGTTGAGCAGGTGTGCGACGGTTGTCTCATTGGGAAGCAAAGGCGAGCCCCGTTTCCAAGGGAGGGACAATATCGAGCAAGTAAGGTTCTTGAGTTGGTGCATGGAGACTTATGCGATTCAATCACGCCAGCACTTCACGGGAACAAGTACTTTTGCTCATCGTCGATTTACTTCAGAGATATATGTGGGTTGTGTTGCTGAAGAGTAAGGATCAAGCTTTGCAAGCGTTCATGATTGTGAAGATGGCAGCCGAGGCAAGTTGAAGGCCCTCCGCACCGATCAAAGGGAGTTCAAATCCAATGAATTCAAGGCTTTGTGAAGCTCATGGGATCCGGTATCTCACCGCACCATATTCACCGCAGCATAACGGTGTTGTGGAAAGAAGGAACCAAACCGTGGCCATGGCACACAACATGATGAAGAGCAAAGGCATGCCGTGGTTTTGGGTGAGGCGCTTAGTACACCGTTCTATTTGTCGAATAGGCGCCAACTAAGAGTGTAGTTGGTATGACGCCGCATTTAAGCATGGTACGGGCGCAAGCCCTCGGTTGATCATCTTCGCACTTTCGGTGCGTGGGCGATGTGAAAACGGTGACCGGGCATACTAGCAAGTTGGCGATCAAGTATTCCAATGGTCATGATCGGCTATGAATACGGTTCAAAGGCGTATCGCGCATAATCCAAAGGAACAAAAGTTGGTGGTGACACGCGACGCCGTCTTCGAGGAGGAGAAATCATGGAATTGGGGCTCTGTGGAACCGTACAATCAATTTCGATGAAATATTTACGTAGTCTACGTGATTCGCATGCGATGATCAAGAAACGCGCCCCGTGGCATTACGGATTTAGGCGCCGTTCGGAAGATGGAAGTCCGGAAGTGAGCAGAAGGCCACGCTGGAGAGGTATCCGCGTGAGTCCCGACGAAGCAGCAGCTCACGCTACCGCACTGGAGGCTCGACGTCGCCATCCATCCACGCGGACGAGCCACAGCGCAAGTGGCCCATCACCGCACACTCCGCCCAGAGGGACTAGCGGCATCCGAGTGGACGCGGCGACGATGTCACGCCGCCAACATGCAAGACAATCGTAAATCTGCAGGAAATTCAAGAGACATCAAACAAGTACTACGTCAGCTTCCGTGTCTCCTCCAAGTGCACGGGAAGAAAGGAGACGACCGCCTACTCCAGAAAAATTCTGAAGTGTACTGGAATTGTATCCGCCGGAGACCCTTCGTACAGCGCGTGCGCGAGGGAGAGGACAAGGTCGGTGTTTACTCACCGAGGAGCCGACGAAATTCGAGGATGCTAATACGGAGGAGTGTTGGCGTCGGGCTATGGATGAGGAGTTGGGATCGATCAAAGACAACGATACATGGGAGCTTGTCGATCTACCCAACAATCACAAGGCCATAGGGCTCAAGTGGGTGTACAAGATCAAGAAGGATGCCGAAGGGAAGTTGGTGAAACACAAAGCTCGGCTAGTTTCCAAGGGGTATGTGCAAGAGCAAGGTGTGGATTTCGAAGAAGTTTTTGCTCCCGTTGCAAGGATGGAATCAGTGAGATTACTTATCGCTCTCGCAGCTCAAGAATCTTGGAAATTGCATCACATGGATGTGAAATCCGCGTTTTTGAATGGGGAGTTAGAAGAAGAAGTTTATGTGAAGCAACCACCGGGATACATCAAAGAGGGAGAAGAACACAAGGTTTTGAAGCTACACAAGGCGTTATGCAGACGGCTACGGCAAGCCCCTCGGGCGTGGAACATCAAGCTTGATCGTACATTGATCTCTCTCGGATTCGAGAAGAGCCCACTGGAGCATGCGATGTATAAGCGAGGTAAAGGAAGGGATCATCTACTAGTTGGCATCTATGTTGATTATCTTTTGATAACAGGAGCGGATGAGAAGGAGATTGCAAAGTTCAAGCTACAGATGAAGGAGTTATTCAAGATGAGTGATCTAGGCTTGTTGAGATACTACCTTGGGATCGAGGTACATCAAAAGCTGGGTGCGATCACGCTATGCCAAGAGGCATATGCAAAGAAGATACTCGAGAAGTGTGGCATGGAAGAATGCAATCCAACTCATGTTCCGATGGAACCTCGTCTTAAACTGAGCAAAAGTAGTGAAGCACCTGCGGTTGATGCAACGGAGTATAGGAGTGTGGTCGGAAGTTTGAGGTATCTCATTAACACAAGACCCGACTTGGCCTATTCCGTTGGCTATGTGAGTCGCTTCGTGGAAGCACCCACAATGGAGCATTGGACATCCGTGAAGCATATACTCAGGTATATCAAAGGGACAACAAACTTTGGTATTGTCTACTCGAAAGAGAAGGAGGAGGTGAAGCTACTTGGCTACAGTGATAGCGACATGGCAGGAGATATTGACGACCGTAAGAGTACCTCGGGCGTGGCATATTTCTTGGGAAGAAGCATAGTAAGTTGGCTATCGCAAAAGCAAAAAGTGGTGGCACAGTCATCCTGTGAAGCGGAGTATATTGCGGCTGCAACTGCGGTGTATCAAGGTATGTGGCTGAGGAGTCTACTTGGTGATCTCACCAATCGGGAGGCGGAACAAGTGGTGCTCAATATTGACAACAAGTCTGCAATTTCATTGTGCAAGAATCCGGTGCATCATGACAGGAGTAAGCACATTGATACGAAGTATCACTACATACGGCAGTGTCTAGAGGAGAGCAAGATTGAAGTCAACTATGTTTGCACCAAAGATCAGCTTGCGGATATCCTAACTAAATCTTTGGGACGAGTGAAGTTTGCGGAGATGCGAGGAAGGATCGGCGTCCAAGCAGTGAAGATGGGCACATCGTGCTTAGGGGGGTGATTGTTAGAATAATAATCCCGATAAGACACGGAACGGTGTCGTGTGCGTGTGTGTGTTCCGAGTAGGACTAGTAGTCCAACACGTATTCGTATTGACGCTGTGTCTTGCCAGGTATATATACACCCATGTAGTAGCATTGTAAGACAACCGTGAGACTCAATACAAACAACAGGACCAAGAGGGGCCTGCAGCCATCAACATTATTTTTCCCCGTACGTACTCGTGTGAGTTGAGAGTTTGATCAGCTAGCAAGTCTAAAATGAGCTGTACATACATCTTGTGAACTCGCCGGATCATTGTCGTCGTTACGCCGGACTGCACTCGGCGTTTGGGCTGGGCCAACATCCTGCTTGTACTACTAATTAATTTCGCTACGTACGATCTCGGTGCAATGCTACCCAAATGCTTTGCCACCCTTGGGACCCTGATTGCTGCCTCAGAGTTGATGATACCCATAATTGGTAAAAAATGATCGTCAGTCAGCAGGATAGAGACATTGCGAAAAACTCGGGCGGGAGATCATTCCAAGTGGCCCAATCAACCGGCGAAAACTTAACTTATCTCACTACGGATTTGAGCTCACGGACAAATTAGCCAACGACCGTATCGGGGTAAAGCAGTCACGGAGAATTCCATTCTCGCAAGCAAAGAATTGGACGAAGACAATCACAGACGCCTTTTTGCCGAGACCTTTTTCATGCGGACTTCAACCGGACCTCGCGGATAAAAAGAAGCAGTAGGGTAAGACATGGTCAGATTGCTTTTGACAGAGAAGAATTACACCTACGCTGGACTGGATGCTGGAGCACATCAGTCATCTGACTCATCGCTACACTGCTTTATTGCTACGTACCTTCATGTTTCGTCCTGGAATTGGTTGGTTCGTTTCGGTTGCCAGGAAAACGAAATCCCACACAGCGCCAGGTCAGGAGTTCATGTTCAAGCTAGCGGTTCCATTTGAAGAGTATATGAGAGGCGTCACCACGCAGGAAGAATCCATTCCTTCCCGGCCAGCATTTCAGTGGGCGCGGCGAGCACAAAGGAAGCTCTCCTGCGTGCCTGCCCTTTTCGCAGCACGCGTAGCGTTTCAGCTAACGAAACTCTACTGGCGAGCTTCCTCTTTATTAGCACAAGAAGACTGGAAGAAAAGTTGGATAGTGATGTTAACAAAGAAGGCAAGACAGAAGAAAAGTCCATCCTGATCTTGGAGTGTAGCTTAATTAGAAGGCATCGATCGATGGAGTCGGTTCAGTAGTAAATCGGAGAAGAGGGACCAGCTAGCTAGTGTGTACTAGTACCTGATAGCACGCGGTTTATTTACATCGCACACAGCCAAAAAGCTTATACATCGATGTAGCGTCTATATTACATATAGGAAGATGATAGATAGTACAATGGTTGGTGGTACACGTACGTACGGGGAGGAGAGGACGGATAGATCCAACTGTAGTATGTACAAGGACGACAACACAGACCAACTCCCAAGAGAAGCACCGCTCATACTACTGTACATAGGTCATCATACTACATCACAAATCTCGTCAAAAATCCTACGATACGTACGTACTCGATCGAGAAGAAGAAAGAAGAAGAAGAAGAAGGTGAAGATGACATGGAAGAGGGAGCAAGCAGAGATCATCATATCAGGACCAACAACAGCTTAGCTCGTACCGGCCGGAAGCAGAGCAAGATGGATGGATCGATCAGCAGCCGTGCACCGCGCGGGCGCACTTTCCCTTGATCCACTTGACGCTGCGCCGCATCGACCCCTTCACCTTCCCCTCCACGTCGTACGCCTTGTAGGCCACCAGCCGCTTCTTCCGCTGCAGCTCCGCCTCCGCGTCGTCGCCGGGAGCCGCCGCCACCGCCGCCTTCTTGGTCGGAGCCGGGGCCTGCTCGTCGGCCAATGCAGCGAAGGAGGGGGTGTAGCTCCTCAGGTTCAGGGAGCGCCGGCCGGCGGAGCACCACACGGGGGCGGCGGCGGGGGCGGCGGGCCCTTTCGCCTTTGCGCCGCCGCCGCCGTCGGAGAGAGGGTTGTAGGAGGCGGCGTAGGAGGCGCTGTAGCACCGGAGGTTCAGGCCCGGCGTGGGGCCCGCGCCGCCGCCGCCGGAGACGGTCTTCATGCTGCCGCTCCGCTGCACGGCGGGCGGGCGCGACCAGGAAGCGGCGGTGCTCTTGGCCCGCTGCATCTTCTTGTGAGGCACCGGCGCGAAGGACGCGGCGTAGGAGGCGCTGTGGCACCGAAGGTCGTTCGCCGGCGCCGTGGCGGACGTGCTCCGCTCGGCCGCGCAGGACATCGACCTCTCCATTGGCATCTTCTAAGATCGAACTCACTCTGTCTACGCCGTGTTTGTGTGGGTCTCGCGTGGAGCTGTGGCGTGATGACTGGCGCCAAGAAGGCAGGCAGGCAGGACCGGGAGGGATGGCTGCGGGGAATCGCTGGTGGAGGAGCCCTTTTATCAAGTGGCCGCCTGGCCGGGGGGTTGGGTTGTGGAGCCGTGCAATTTGGAAGTGTCGATCAGGGGCCAGGGCCGCCAACATGCATGTCGCACGGCACGGTGCACGGCGCTACATTATGGTCTTGGAAGGTACTGTACTCCGGTTCCGAAGGTGGAGACGTGTGAAAGGGGGACGCTCTTGTAGCTTTCAGCTTTCATAGGGACAGAAGACGGTACTGTACTAGTGATGCTGGGTGGTGGTGAGCTTGGTTGCTTTGTTATCTTCATCTTCTTTTGGCCTACTTACATTCCATCAGGATTAGATTTGCTTTGTGTGCGTGTGTAGAAACTATAGGGCAGCCCAAAAGATAAAAATTCAGGGGAGCTCTACTGGTGAGTTCAGCTTTATCAGTTTTGCTAGGTGACCATAAAGTATCCCATCCGGTACTTTTAGTTTTGGGAATCGAATGTATTTAGATATTTTTTAGTATATAAGTTCGTAGAAATTCGAAATGAACATATACATTAAACAGGGCGACAAGGGTGTAGAAACTATACGGCACTACAGGGGCGAAGCTAGAAAGAAATTTTGATGGGGTCACCTCAAGAGCAATGTGGTCATTCTCTACAAATGAGCAGTGTTTGTCTTTAATTTAGTGAATGATTTGCTTATTTTTATTGGGGTCAGCTGACCCCAGTGCTAACAAGCCAACTCCGCCCCTGCGGCACTAGGGTGGCAAGCGGGACGGGTTGCGGGTTAAACATTTGTACTAATCATGCTTTAAATCTGCTAGTTTCTGCTGCTCCGTTTTGCCTTGATTTAGTTTTGCGGAAGGAAAAGCGGGTGCCGCCTGCCACCCTATACGGCAGCCGGAAAGGTGAAAATTCAGAGGAGCTGGACGTCTTTCAGTGTATAGGTCCATAGAGATTCGAAGTGAATGTATACATTAAAAAGCGTTTATATACATTTATTTTATAAAATTAAAATGTATTATATTTCTAAACAGATGAAGTAACTATTTTTAAGTTGATAGAACCGTTTCGATTTGATCTTTGAGATTCTTGTAAGAGCATCTCCGCCAATAGCCCCAATAGCACAGCCCCGGCAGCGTGCCATTGGCCCACCAGCGAGCCAACTATTCAAGCCTTCTTCCCACACCGGCGAGCCCAATAACCTATTCCCCAAATTTAAGAGAAGTTTGAATTTGAATAAATGGCTAAACTTTGTTCAAATATTCACGATATAATACAAATTTGAATGGTATTTAAACTAAACTTAACTCTAAATTTTAATTTGTGCGTGTGTACAAACTATGAGGCAGCCGAAAAGATGAACATTCAGATGAGCTTTACCGATGAGTTCAGCTTTATCGGTTTTGCCGGGTGGACATAAAGAACTGTTTTGATTTGATCTCTGACATTCCCGTGAACACCTCAGAGCATCTCTAACAGACACCATAACCGTGTAGACTGAGAAACGTGTTTTTGGGGCACTCAGGACAGCATTCTCAGGTCCAAAATCGTCGCGGCAAAACATATACGCAAATCGAAACTAAATTTTTTTAAGAAGAGAGAATTCACACGAAATCGATCAAGATCATTGTGGTAGTTCATCATCTCCGGCATGCGTTCATCGTCGATTACATACTATGTACACCAAAATAATTACACAAGGCGCTACCGCACAATCCTACCACTATGGCGGCCAAAATGAGCCCTAGGATACCTTACCGGAGCTTACGGAGCGGCGGCGATGCGGGTGGCAACTCCTGTCAAAGTCAAAGAGCTCGACGACTTCCTCCTTCTCCTTCTTGATGCAGGTGAGCTACTCCTGCTTCCTCGACACCATCACTGCGAGCTAGTCGCGACGGTACATGGCATCACGCCTCGTGCGAAACTCCTTCCGCCGCTCCTTGTTGATGGCGCCCTCCACCGCGAGAATGGCCCAGCAGAGGTCCTCGGCCTTGAGCTTCTCCGTCGCCCTAGCGGCTTAGTGAGAGCGTGCCTGGCTTTCTCCAACACGCAGTGCTTCGCGTAGGAGACCGTTGCGTAGTCACTACCGAGGTTTTGTCATTACCAAATGTCTCAACGATCACCAACACCGGAAAGGAGTGGGTGTTGCACCTACTTGAGGGGAATACAGAGATGGACCAGATGAGGATCCTCATGCTACTATGCAGGATATGGCATGTTCGTAATGAAGTGGTGCACTACAAACAAGTGCCACCCATAGAGGCCTCTCGACAGTTTCTACTGCCAAGCCAGGAGGAGGGATGCAAAATCAAGTGCATGTTTACGCCGTTTGTTTACTGCTTATGATTCGTACTGTCAAGTTTCAACAAGTTTCATATGTTTTGGAAATATATGTCTAATTTATACGCAATGAAACAGATTAAAACAATATACTTGATATAGCATGCATACTAGAATCACATTTATTTGAAGATAGATCGATCTATACCTACTTGCTGTTGGAGATTAAACGCTTACTGATAGATAGATAGATAGATAGATAGATAGATAGATAGATAGATAGATAGATAGATAGATAGATAGATAGATAGATAGATAGATAGAGTAGGGTCTAAAGTAGAGAAGATATGAAGAGAGCAGAATGTTAGAGAAGGAGGAGGCCGGCCATCATCTTGGATTACACTCCAAGGCAACTAGCTAAATATGCTTTCTATATATGTAATGTGTAATTGTATTTGTGTATAATATATTAGGAAGGCCGAGGCATTGCAATCACACAGCCTAGATTACATCGAATTTTTCATGGTATCAGAACACCAGCCGATCCCCTCTCTCCTCTAAACCCTAAAAATCCTAGCCCCCACCCTCCTCCCACGACGCCTCCCTAAGCCGTCGCCGCCATCACCATGTCGGCCGATGAACTCAAGAAGCTCGAACAGGAGCTCAAGTGATTCCCTCCTCCAGACTCGCCAAGAAGAACTCGACCGTCGCGCTGCCGAGATGGGCAAGGGCATCAACAACTCCTCCACCCAAAACCCTAGCCCCACACCCTCCTCCTACATCGCCGCCATCAAAATTCACGTCCCCATCACCTTTTCAGGAATCCAATTATGCCAAGTGGCATGAACTCTTGCTCGTCGTGCCCGGTCGCTACGGACTCACCAGCCATGTCCTCGGCACCGCTGACACTATGCCATCGAACACGTCGCCCAACTCTGACTGGGCATGGGATGACTACACCGTCCTCTCCTGGATCTACAACTCGATATCCTTTGAAATCCTCATCATCATCATGGCCCCGAGCTCCACTGTGTGGCTGATCTAGGATGCCATCGCCAACATCTTCCATGACAACAAGAAAAGTTGCGCCATCGCCCTCAACACGGAGTTCTGCAACATGCCGCAAGGATACATGAGCGTCCACGACTACTGCGCCAAGCTCAAATCCTTCGCCGATGCTCTCACTAATGTTGGCCAACCCAACTTCGACGAAACCCTTGTACTCACGGTTCTCCGCGGCCTCAATCAGCAGTTCAGCCATCGTCATTCGTTTCTTCTATTTCAGCTGTCGTTTCCCACCTTCCGCCAGACCAGCTCGACCCTTGTTCTTGAGGAGTCATAGAAGAAGACCACCGCCAAGAACATGGACGCCTCCGTGGTTTGGGCCAGCGGCAACAGCAACTACCTGCACACTGGTAGCCAGCGTGCCCCTCCAGTCGGACGTGGTGGTGGCTCAGACAGCAATGACCCCCATCCTCCTTCCCCTACCAGCCTAGCCTCTTCATCCACCCCGGTCGTGGTGGGGAAACGGAGGCAGTCGTGTCCACGGCTACTCCAGCAAATCCCCTTGGATGTTCAATCCTTGGACTGGCCTCCTGACACGCGCCGCCCAACAGTAGGAGCATACCCAGCTCGCTCCATGGAAGTCACGCTAGCGCGCGCCCAATTTCGGTGTTCTACCCCCAATCCCACCTCCTACCAGGCCTACACCGCCATCGTATACTAGAAGTCCTCCACTATGCTAACTTGGAACAACGGCTTGATGGTTCCACCTCAGCAGGAACACCCGCAGTAGGTCGAACCAGCTCTTCTTATAGCTCTCTAGAACATGCAACTCCCCGACAACCAAGAGTGGTTTATGGATTTAGGCGCCTCATCTCACATGGCTTCCGATCGTGGTATACTTTATTCTCTCCGCCCTTCTTCTTCTCATAACATCATAGTTGGCAACGATGCTTCTATTCCTGTTACTCATGTTGGTTCTTACACATTGCCTCTTCACCCTAAAATATCTACCTTCGACATATTCTTGTTGTTCCTCACATTATAAAAAATCTTATTTATGTCTGTCAATTCACTATTGATAATCTTTGTTCCATTGAATTTGACCCTTTAGTTGTACTGTAAAGGATCTTCTCACCAAGACTGTGATTATTTGATGCAATAGTTATGGACCCCTATAGTCCCTCTGCCCACCAGAAGCCCAAGCTCTCCTCGCCACCTCCTCCCTCGAGGTTTGGCATTGTCGCCTTGGACACCATGGCCACCATACCATGAAGCGTCTCCACCAGCAGCAGCAAATTCCACCCAATAAAGCGTCGTCATCTTTGTGTCATGCTTGTTAGTTGGGTCGCCACATCAAGTTGCCCTTTTATCCATCTAAGTCTACTAGTGTTAAACCTTTTCAAAATTGTTGCATTGTGTTTTTTGGACCTCACCTATTCCTAGTACCTCTGGTTTTGGATATTATCTTATCATTCTGGATGATTATACTCATTATTTTTGGACCTTTCCCCTTTGCAAGAAATCCAATGTTTTTGTTACATTCACTGCCATTCATGCTATGCCCGTACTCAATTCGACCTTCCCATTCTTGCCACCCAATGTGAAAATGGCCACGAATTTAATAATAAACAAGTTCACTCTTTCTTCATCCAACACGGCACACTTTTTATTTTTTTTCATGTCCCACACCTCTCAACCAAATGGAAAAGCCAAACATGTAGGGTTTCGTAGCATGGAAAACAAAAAAAAATTCTATGGCATACAAACAAACAAGCCAAGATCTATCTACTAGATTGTAGCAACGAGTCGATGGAATAACTCACCCTCAAAGATTCCAAAGTGTTTAACGAGAGCGGATTCTCGTGGGTGATGTAGTCGTACTCTTCCCGATCTCAAGATCGCGTAGATGATCCTTCCTTCCGCGTTCGGCTCCTTGATCGATCCGCAGGTTCGGTGCTACGACAAAGACCTTCCTCTCCTTGTTCCAAAGAAGCAACGGAGGTTGTAGCACTCTCGCCAATTCCGTGCAACCGGCGTGGTACCGAAGTAGAGGAGATCTCATGAGGCTTCGCCTTAAGCGGGCAGTATGGTGGACTATGATAGAGCCCTCGATGTTCTAGGGTTTAGACACACCAAGGAGGGGGCTAGGCCGGCGGCTAGGGTTTGACATAGGCGGCGGTGGCGGCGAGATGCCCTAGGCCGGCGGCGGCTATGGAGGGCGGCGGCTAGGGTTAGGGTTTAGAGGTAGGGAACTTGTGTGCTAGGAGGGGCAGCCCTGCCCCTCCCTTTATAGGTGGGAGGCGTGGCCAGGGAGGAGTCCTCCCAACTCGGCTTCAAGGTGGGCCGGCGGTGGAGGGGAGGAACTCCTCCCCCAACTCGGTTTCCACCTCCATCTCCACTTCCCAAAATAGTCGTTTGACTTTCAAATTGGCGTTTGACTTTTTCAAACTAGGATTTGAATAAACCCTTTATTTTGTTCAGCGATGACACCTAGTACATGATGCAATCATACCAACTTGATATAACACATTCATGTACCCTTCCCCTTGGTCTTGACATTAGGAACCTTCTATAACATTCCCGATGAAAACACCGGAACCATTCCCCAACTTCGAAACAAGACTTTCCTTATATGAATCTTATTATCCGGACCATTCCGGATCTCCTCGTGATATCCCGGATCCCATCCGAGACTCCGAACAACATTCGGTCTCTTCCTCATCATTCCATAACTACTCAAACAACGTCGAATCCTTAAGTGTGTCTCCCTACGGTTCGTGAATTATGCGGACATGATCGAGACACTTCTCCGAACAATAACCAATAGAGGAATCTGGAAATTCATATGGATCCCACATATTTCTACGATTACTTTGCGATTGAATGAACCACTTACATACGATACCAATTTCCCTTTGTCTCACGATAGTTTACTTATCCGAGGTTATGATCGTCGGTATCTCTGCATACCTAGTTCAACCTCGTTACTCATAAGTACTCTTTTCTCGCTCCCGTGATATGTGATCCCTTGTGAGCCAGTCACATGCTTGCAAGCTAATTGGATGACATTTCACCGAGAGGGCCCAGAGTATATCTATCCGTCATATGGATGGACAAATCCCACTCTTGATCCATGTGTCTCAACCAATACTTTCCGAACACTCAATGCCAGCTTTATAGCCACCCAGTTACGGTGTGGTGTTTGATGTCATCAAAGCATCCATCCGGTAAAGGTGATATGCATGATCTCATGGTCGAAGGAATTAGGTTACTATGTATCAGAAAGCATATAGAAATTGAACTATTAAAATGACTTGATCTTTATGCTACGCTTATCTATAGGAGTATGTCCATCATATCATTCTCCTAACGATATGATCTTGTTGTTAATAACATCTCAATGTTCATGATAGGGAAACCACAATCATTTATTAACCAAAAAGCTAGTGATGTATAGAGGCTTTACTAGGGACTACAATTTAAGTTTACAAATCACACAAGTATTAATGTTTCCTTGTTAATACTATTATAGCATGAATGTAAACATTTATCATAAACACAAAGATATAATAATAACTACATTTATTATTGCCTCTAGGGCATATCTCCAACAGTCTACCACTTGCACTAGAGTCATCTAATATAGATTACATGGTAATATACCGAACACCCATGGCAGTTTGGTGCTGGTCATGTTTTGCCCTCGGGAGAGGTTTAGTCAACAGATCCTCCACATTCAGATCTGTGTGTACTTTGCAAATCTTTATGTCCCCATCTTGGACATGTTCTCGAATAGCGTGAAAACGTAGCTTGATGTGCTTCAGCTTCTTGTGTGACCTTGGTTCTTGCGCATTGGCTATGGCGCCCATGTTATCACAGTAGATAGACATTGGGTCCAGTGCACTAGGAACCACACCCAGCTCTGTAATGAACTCTTTCATCCATATCGCTTCTTGTGAAGCCTCCGAAGTAGCCATGTATTCCGATTTAGTTGAAGATCTCGCCACAACGCTTTGCTTTGCACTCCTCCAGCTAACTGCTACACCATTCATAGTAAATACGTATCCAGATTGTGATTTAGAATCATCCGGATCGGTGTTCCAACTAGCATCGGTGTAACCATTAACAATGAGTTGTTCATCACCTCCATAAGAAAGAACCATATCCTTAGTTCTTCTCAAGTACTTAAGGATGTTTTTGACCGCTGTCCAATGATCCACTCCGGGATCACTTTGATATCTGCTAGTTAAACTAACAGCATATGCAATGTCGGGTCTAGTACATAGCATGGCATACATTAGAGATCCTATGGCTGAGGCATAGGGAGTCTTACTCATCTTTTATCTATCTTCTGCCGTTGTCGGACTTTGAGTTTTACTCAAGGTCGTATTGGGCAACATGGGCAAGAACCCTTTCTTGCTATCTTCCATTCCAAACCTGTTCAGATCTTTGTCCAAATATGTACTTTGTGACAATGATATTAGGAGTCTCGATCTATCTCTATAAATCTTTATGCCTAATATGTAAGTTGCTTCGCCAAGATCCTTCATTGAAAAACTATTATTCAAATATTCCTTGACACTATTAAGAAGGTCTACATCATTCCCAATCAACAATATGTCATCTACATATAGTATTAAGAATGCTACAGAGCTCCCACTCACTTTCTTGTAAATACAAGCTTGTCCATAAGTTTGTATAAAACCAAAACTTTTGATCACCTTATCCAAACATTGATTCCAACTTCGGGATGTTTGCTTCAATCCATAGATGGACCGTTGAAGTTTGCATACCTTGTTAGCATCTTTAGGATCGACAAAACCTTTGGGTTGCATCATATACAACTCTTCATCAATATCTCCATTGAGGAATGCTGTTTTGACATCCATCTGCCATATCTCATAATCATAATATGCAGTGATTGCTAACATAATCCTCACAGACTTTAGCTTCACTACCGGTGAGAAAGTCTCATCGTAGTCAACTCCTTGAATTTGTCGAAACCCTTTTGCGGTGCAGGCACCACAGGAACTTCTTCCGGTGCCGCGCTACTCGCAAGTTCGAGAGAAGGTTTGACAACCTCGTCGAGTTCTACTTTCCTTCCAGTCACTTCTTTCGAGAGAAATTCCTTCTCTAGAAAGGATCCATTCTTGGCAACGAAGATTTTGCCCTCGGATCTATGATAGAAGGTATACCCAATAGTTTCCTTCGGGTATCCTATGAAGACGCATTTTCCGCTTTGGGTTCAAGCTTGTCCGGCTGTAACTTCTTTACATAGGCTTCGCATCCCCAAACTTTAAGGAACGACAATCTAGGTTTCTTCCCAAACCATAATTCATACGGTGTCGTTTCAACGGATTTAGATGGTGCCCTATTTAAAGTGAATGCATCTGTTTCTAATGCATAACCCCAAAATGTTAGCGGTAAATCTGTAAGTGACAACATAGAACAAACCATATCTAAGAGAGTTCGATTATGACGTTCGGACACACCATTACGCGCTGGTGTTCCCGGCGGTGTCAATTGTGAAAGTATTCCGCATTTCTTCAAATGCTCGCCAAACTCGTAACTTAGATATTCACCTCCATGATCAGAACGTACAAATTTAATCTTCTTGTTACGTTGATTCTCAACCTCACTTTGAAATTCCTTAAACTTCTCGAAAGTTTCGGACTTATGTTTCATGAAATAGATATACCCATATCTACTCAAGTCATCCGTGAAGGTAAGAACATAACGATAACCACCGCGCGATGCTACACTCATTGGACCACACACATCAGTATGTATGATTTCCAATAAGTCCGTAGGTCGCTCCATCATACCAGAAAATGGAGTCTTAGTCATTTTACCCATCAGACATGCTTCGCATCTATCAAGTGATTCGAAATCAAGTGATTCGAGAAGTATCGGAATGGAGTTTCTTCATACGCTTCACTCCAATGTGACCAAGATGACAGTGCCACATATAGGTCAAGTTATCGCTCGATTTCAAACGTTTAGCCTCAATGTTATTAATATGTGTATTTCCACTATCGAGATTCAATAAGAATAGACCATCTATCAAAGGTGCATGTGCATAAAACATATTACTCATATAAATCTAACAACCATTATTCTCGGACTTAAACAAGTAACCGTCTCGCAATAAACAAGATCCTGATATAATGTTCATGCTTAATGCAGGCACCAAAAAACAATTATTTAAGTATAAAACTAATCCCGATGGTAGATGAAGGGGTAGCGTGCCGACCGCGATCACATCAACCTTTGATCCGTTTCCCACGCGCATCGTCACCTCGTTCTTCGCTAGCTTCCGTTTATTCTGCAAGACTGTTTAGAGTTACAAATATGAGCAAGAACCGATTATCAAATACCCGCACTACTACAGTACTAGTGAGATACACATCAATAACATGTATATCGGATATACCTTTCTTCTTGATGTTGTTGTTCTTCAAATCCGCCAAGTACTTTGGGCAATTCCGCTTCGATGACCTTCTCCCTTGCAAAAAAGCACTCGATGTCGGGCTTAGGTCCAACCTTGGTCTTCTTCATCGGCGCAGTAACTTTCTTACCACCCTTCTTGAAGTGTTCCTTTTGCTTAGACTTGCCTTTCTTGAATTTGGTGGTCTTATTGACCATCAACACTTTGTGCTCTTTCTTGATCTCCACTTCTGCAGATTTCAACATAGCAAACAGTTCTGGCAACTGTTTGTTCATGTTTTGCATATTGTAGTTCATCACAAAGTTCTTGTAACTTGGTGGTAGTGATTTGACGACACGGTAAATCCCCAAAGCATTAGGAATCACTATACCCAAGCTTTGAAGTTTGTTTGCGTGCCCAGACATCTTAAGCACATGCTCACTGACGGAGCTGCCCTCTTCCATCTTGCAGTTAAAGAACTTTTTAGAAGCCTCATAGCTCTCAATTGCCGCGTGAGTCTCAAAGATCAATTTGAGATCACGGACAATATCATGTGGGTCCGAATTCTCAAACCTTTTCTGAAGCTCCGATTCCAAACCATACAAGATAGCACCTTTGAGCTGTGGTCTTGAGTCTTAGGCGAGGTAAACATTCTTTACTTCGTCGGCATCATTGCAGGAGTCACCCAATGCATCCAAAGACATAGGACAAATTACCAGCTGTGAGGACAATCCTCAAATTGTGGAACCAATCCGCGAAGTTGCTTCCATTGTTTTTCAACTTTTCTTTCTCTAGGAACGCATGAAAATTGATGGTAGGGGCCGCCATTGATCTACAACATATTTGCAATAGTTTAGACTAAGTTTATGACAAATTGAGTTCTAATTAATAGTTAAATTAATCTAGGTGAACTCCCACTCAAAACAATATCCCTCACATTGTTTTAGTGATCACACAAACCAAATCCACCACATCAACACCGATCATCACGAGAGTTGATATAGTTTCAATGGCGAACAATCGATATGTTCATCATATCTACTATATGATTCATGCTTTACCTTTCGGCGATCCGTGTTCCGAGACCATGTCTGTACATGCTAGGCTCGTCAAGATCAAACCTTAGCTTCCGCATGAGCAAATCTGGCTTGCTCACGTTGTATAGACTTGCAGAATCTAACACACCCGATCATCACGTGGTGCTTCGAAACAACAAGCTTTAGCAACGGTGCTAACTAAGGGTGAACACTTTATGACTTGAAATTTATGTGCATGAGGGATCATCTTATAATGCTACCGTCGTCTACTAAGCAATACAAGATGCATAAAGGATTAACATCACATGCAATTCATAATATGTGATATGATATGACCTTTCTTCTTTGTGCTTCCGATCTCCATCTTCAAGCACGAACATGATCTCCATCATCATCGGCATTGCATCAAGGTCAATGACGCTTCTCCATGGTTGTCATCCACCGGCTTCAACTATTACAACTACTTTGAATATACACACGGGTCTTAACATAAATTAAAGACAACCATATGGCTCCTGCCGGTTGCCAACTTACAATAAGGATCATTGCATACATCAAATATACTCGCAATCATGGCCATATCACATCACTGCACACCCCTGCAAAACAAAGTTAGACGCCTCTACTTTCTTTGCATGTTTTACGTGGTTTGGGGCTTTCAATTAGTGTCGTTCTAACTTACGAACAAGAACCACAACATTGATACTAGCATTGTTAATCACCCATTGTAAATTGAATCTTAACTATGCTAGGAGAAACAGGCACCCGCAAAGCCACTTATGCAATACAAGTTGCATGTCAAGCGTGGAGCAAGTCTCATGAACGATGTCATGTAAGGTTAGCCCGGGCCGCTTCATCCCAGCATCCCGCAAGATGCAAAGTACACAAGAAGCAATCGACAATAAAAGCATCAACGCCCACAATGACCATTGTGTTCTACTCGTGCAACAGATCTACATATAGACACGGCTCTGATACCACTGTAGGGTTTCGTAGCATGGAAAACAAAAAAAATTCTACCGCATACAAACAAACAAGCCAAGATCTATCTACTAGATTGTAGCAACGAGTCGATGGAATAACTCACCCTCGAAGATTCCAAAGTGTTTAACGAGAGCGGATTCTCGTGGGTGATGTAGTCGTACTCTTCCCGATCTCAAGATCGCGTAGACGATCCTTCCGTGCTGCGTTAAGCGGTGCTCCATGATCGGACACATGTTCGGTACTCGCGAAGACCTTCCTCTCCTTGTTCCAAAGAAAATGGAGGTTGTAGCACTCTCCTCGCGATTCCGGCAGCACAACGTCGTGGTACCGGAAGTAGAGGGGAGATCTCGCAGGGCTTCGCCTTAAGCCGGAGCGAGTATGGTGTACTATGAGAGAGCCCTCGGTGTTCTAGGGTTTAGACACACCAAAGAGGGGGCTAGTCCGGCGGCTAGGGTTTGACCTAGGAGGCGGCGAGATGCCCTAGGCCGGCGGCGGCTATGGAGGGCGGCGGCGGCTATGGAGGGCGGCGGCGTCTAGGGTTAGGGTTTAGAGGTAGGGAACTTGTGTGCTAGGAGGGGCAGCCCTGCCCCTCCCTTTATAGGTGGGAGGCGCGGCCAAGGGGAGGGGAGTCCCTCCCCAACTCGGCTTCAAGGTGGGCCGGCGGTGGAGGGGAGGAACTCCTCCCCCAACTCGGTTTCCACCTCCATCTCCACTTCCCTAAATAGTCGTTTGACTTTCAAATTGGCGTTTGACTTTTTCAAACTAGGATTTGAATAAACCCTTTATTTTGTTCAGCGATGACACCTAGTACATGATGCAATCATACCAACTTGATATAACACATTCATGTACCCTTCCCCTTCGGAGTGCCGGACATTCCGGAACCTTCTAGAACATTCCCGATGAAAACACCGGAACCATTCCCCAACTTCGAAACAAGACTTTCCTTATATGAATCTTATTCTCCGGACCATTACGGATCTCCTCGTGATATCCCGGATCCCATCCGAGACTCCAAACAATATTCGGTCTCTTTCTCATCATTCCATAACTACTCAAACAACGTCGAATCCTTAAGTGTGTCTCCCTACGGTTCGTGAATTATGCGGACATGATCGAGACACTTCTCCGAACAATAACCAATAGAGGAATCTGGAAATTCATATGGCTCCCACATATTTCTACGATTACTTTGCGATTGAATGAACCACTTACATACGATACCAATTTCCCTTTGTCTCACGATAGTTTACTTATCCGAGGTTATGATCGTCGGTATCTCTGCATACCTAGTTCAACCTCGTTACTAATAAGTACTCTTTTCTCGTTCCCGTGATATGTGATCCCTTGTGAGCCAGTCACATGCTTGCAAGCTAATTGGATGACATTTCACCGAGAGGGCCCAAAGTATATCTATCCGTCATATGGATGGACAAATCCCACTCTTGATCCATGTGTCTCAACCAATACTTTCCGAACACTCAATGCTAGCTTTATAGCCACCCAGTTACGGTGTGGTGTTTGATGTCATCAAAGCATCCATCCGGTAAAGGTGATATGCATGATCTCATGGTCGAAGGAATTAGGTTACTATGTATCAGAAAGCATATAGCAATTGAACTATTAAAATGACTTGATCTTTATGCTACGCTTATCTATAGGAGTATGTCCATCATATCATTCTCCTAACGATATGATCTTGTTGTTAATAACATCTCAATGTTCATGATAGGGAAACCACAATCATTTATTAACCAACAAGCTAGTGATGTATAGAGGCTTTACTAGGGACTACAATTTAAGTTTACAAATCACACAAGTATTAATGTTTCCTTGTTAATACTATTATAGCATGAATGTAAACATTTATCATAAACACAAAGATATAATAATAACTATATTTATTATTGCCTCTAGGGCATATCTCCAACAAAACAAGCCATGCATACCACTAACAATGGCATTCACACACTTATTTTTCAAGCCTCCATGCCTCCATATCTCCGGGCCGAAGCTCTCCATACCGCAACCTTTCTCATTAACATACAACCAACCAACACCGAAACACTCACCACCCCCTACGAGCTCCTATTCGTCCTAAAACCACCAGACAACACCCTTCGCATTTTTGGCTTCCTATGTAACCCAAAAATCACCTCCACCACGCCTAACAAACTTTATCCTTGCTCGACCAAATGTTGTTGGGCCACGTAGAGATAAAACAAAATTTTCCCTCTAACGTGGTGATCCCAAGATCTAGCTGAGGTAGAAGGCCACGAGGTTTACTACTAGACGCGCAGTTGCGGATCACTGATGAAGCACGTTAGTTGATGCAGTGCAGTCCTTTGCAATCCGATCGTCCTGGTGCTGATTGTACATCACCTCTGCCGGTATCCACACGTACAAGGAGGAGCACCGGCGGCGAACTTCTAGGTTCGTATCGACGGCAGGACTGCTGTGGAGCTAGGGTTTCAAACACATGGAATGACCCAACCGATCAACGATTAACCTTTCTGGATTACGGTGCTCCCCTATATATAGGGAGTGAACGTGGGATCCACTCTTGTGGCCCATTCACTAAAGCCCATATAACACTAGTCACCGCGAGTCCGACTCACTGACTCAGTCCTAATCCGGCTTGGGTCCAACCCGGCCAGATTTCCGGCTTGGGTCCAACCCGGACTTGCTCCCGCTCATAAGTGTGTGACCCGGCAGGCTCTTGGTTACTCGGACACGATTGGAGTCCGACTCACAATCAATCAGTCGGCAGCGGATCCTAGCAGAACGTGACGACTCCCAAGTACCAATGAGTCATGACGACTTGCCTTTCCAATGCGACTTATGTCTGAGTCCCTTTTGCCTCATGATATGCCTTGTCAGACTATAGGCGGATATTTTTCATCCCTTAAATAGTCTGACTCTCTTCTCGATCCGAGATAAGTGATTCACCCGACTAACTCTTAGTCGACCGCCTCGGTTAACACTTAACCGAGTCGTGCATGGCCATGCTTTCCGAATCATATCTTCCGAGAGGGCCCAGAAAATATCTCTCCGAGTGGAGGGGAAAAATCCCATCTTGGTTATTCACATCACGCAGCTTGATTCTCAGTCGACCCGAACTCTGCCTTTATAGCTGCCCAGTTACGGATCAGCGTTTGACAGAACCTAAGTCGGTGGTCCTTAACTCGGACTATGCAACAACCTCAGGTCTAAGGATTACATTGATTGAGATATACAAACGACTACTTGTTCGTTGTACCTCAATATGGGTCAATCCGACTCGCTAAACTCTTTAGCCGAATCTGTGTAAGTTGGAATGGCATCACCATGCCCATGACAAGTGGAACCGAGTCATCAAGCCGACTTTCACATTGGTCTAAGTTGTGTGTCCAGCACAACCTCGATGACCAAGGACATTTAGTACAAACAACATGAATGCATAGTTCCACAACCGAATCACATATTCAATGATACACATCAGATGTTTATACAAGGACAACTTTATTTCTTTATGAATACAATCGGAAATCTCATCATACATGATTTCCTCTAGGGCATATTCCCAACAAATGTGTCTTCCTAGGATACCCTTCTCAACACAAAGGATACTGGTGTCTCGACCTCGCCTCTTGTCGCATAATTATTTCTCACCATGTCATATTTGATGAACACACTTTCCCTTATGAACCAGAACCAACATCCCCTCCACCGCCACCCTCTACACCTGAATCATTTGATCCTATAGATCCTCCTCCACTTCTCGCCCCATCCTCTCGCCCGGTAGCATCCCCTGCCGTGGTAGAGATTTGCCTGCCAGGAGCCCGTGACAGCATGTCGTGCACCCTCGATAGCCTACCATGGCCACTTCTCATGTCGCGGCAGCACCCTCTCCCGAACCCACCTCCCCTACCGCTCCTAGCCCTGCATCAACCACCTCTCCACCACAACTATAAGGGTTCGTAGCATGGAAAACAAAAAATTTCTACCGCATGAACACACACAAGCCAAGATCTATCTACTAGGGTTTGTAGCAACGAGTCGATTAGAATACTCACCCTCGAAGATTCCAAAGTGGTTAACGAGAGCAGATTCTTGATACGTCGGAAACGTATCTATAATTTTTGATGATCCATGCTTGTTTAGTATCTACTTTCCTTTACTTGTCTACACTTTGAGGTGATTTTTAGTACTAACCTACTAACAAGTTGCAACAGTGCCAGATGCCTGTTTTCTGCTGTTTTTGGTTTCAGAAAAGTTAGTAAAGAAATATTCTCGGAATTGGACGGGACAAACGTAAAGTCAATTACTTTCCATGGGGAATAAGAAGTCTAGAGGGGAGACGAGGAAGCGGGCCAGGGAAGACAGACCCCCCCTCAGGCATGGCCAGGGGTGGGCCCATGCCTGGCTAGGGTTTGCCCCCCTGGTCGCCTCCTCGGCCTCCCCCTTCACCTATAAGAAGCCCCCGATGCAGAAACCCTAAGCACCCGATCAAATCTCCACGAAACCGTCTGTAGCCGCCGCCACCGTCGTCCCTAGATCGGGGGAATCTGATGTTCTTCCTGGCACCCTACCGGAGGGGAGATCATCCCAGAGGCCTTCTCTCTGGTTTGATGCGTGAGTAGTTCCACCTTAGACTATGGGTCCATGTAGTAGCTAGATGGTTGTATCTCCTCCTTTGTGCTTTCATGTATAGATCTTGTGAGCTCCGTTCATGATCAAGATCTAATATATTTGTAATCATGCATGTTGTGTTTGCGGGGATCCGATGGATATTGAGATTATTATGTTGGTCTGATTAATGGTTTTGTCTTTATGATTCTATCATGTATGTGTTGTTTGTGATCTTGCATGCTATCCATTGTTAGTAGCTATCTTGGCCAAGTAGTTGCTAGTGACTCCAAGAGGGGGTATTTATGCTCGATAGTGGGTTCATGCCTCTAGTTTCCAAGGGAAGTGACAGAAATCTCTTCGGTTGTAGATGTGCTATTTCTACTAGGTAGGAAACAACGGTCTCTTGTTCATGGAACATGTGGACTGTTTATCTTACACACTTTGCATAAAGCAGTTGTCTGTTGCTTGCAACTTAATACTGGAGGGGGTTCGGATGATAACCTAAAGGTGGACTTCTACTCATAGATGTGGTTGGATGGCGGTCTATGTATCTTGTTGTATTGCCCAATCGAATCTCATAGGATCTTTCTGACTAGTAATTGCATTGGTATGCCTTGCTCAGTTCCTGTCAATTGCTCTGCTGTAATTTGTTTACCCTTCATGCCATGTTGTTTATCTAAGGAGAGAACCTGTAGTGAACTATGGACCCCGGTCCAGTCTTTACCATTGATACATCTTCCACTGTTACTTGTTTACTTGCTGCAAACCATTACCTTCCACACCATACGTTTAATTCTTTTTTATAGCAAACCGGTGAGCTTGACAACCTCACTGATTCGTTGGGGGCAAAGTCTTGAGTTTGTGTTGTGCAGGTCTCCGCGTTGCTTGCAACACCTGTGTGACGTTTCCTTCCTCCTTTTGGTTCGATAACCTCGGTCTCTACTGAGAGAAGACTTGCTGCTGTGCTCATCACACCTTGCTCTTGGGGTTTCCAACAAAGTGCTCCATGTCAGCACCATCAGTTCTCGTAGGTGATGTAGTTGTTCACTTGCCGATCTCAAGATCGCGAAGACGATCCTTTCGGCGTTGTGTTCTGGGCGCTTCCGCAGTCGGTCACACGTTCGGTACTCGATGAAGACCTTCCTCGCCCTTGTTCCAGCAGGCAGTGGAGGTTGTAGTTCTCTTCTTGCGATTCCGGCAGCACGACGGCGTGGTGTCGGAAGTAGAGGGAAGATCCCGTAGGGCTTTGCCTAAGACAGAGCGGGTTATGGTGGGGTATTAGGGTTTCCCCAGCGATCTAGGGTTTAGAATCCTGAGAGGATGAGGTGGAGCCGGCGACTAGGGCGACGATGGTGAGCCGGCGGTGGCACGGCGGCGGCGACGACGGCAGGCGGCGGTACGTTGGTAGTGGCTTGGAGGGCGGTGGTCTTGTGCTCTTTGGGGGCACCCCCTCCCCTCTATTTATGAGAGGGAGGGGAATCTTGGGAGAGGAGAGTTTAATTCCTACCCCAACTCCCTCTCCTACTAGGCTTGTGGTGGAGGGAGAGAAGGATTCTCTTCTTCCTCCACTAGGAAACATTGTCCCAGTTTGACTTTTCAAACTTGCCTTTTGACTTTAAATTTCGGAGTTGAATTTCTTTCTTTCAAACGCCCAACCAAGTGACCTAGGACATGACGCAATAATTGCACTTAGTCATGACATATTCATGTACCCTTCCCCTTCCGGTCCGGTGAACCTTCTAGACCCTTCTAGATCATTCCAGTGAAAACACCGGAATTATTCCTGAACTCCGAAATTGGACTTTCCTTATGTGAATATTATTCTCCAGACCATTCTGAATCTCCTCGTGATATCCTGGATCCCAACCGAGACTCCGAACAACATTCAGTATCCCTACTTACATTCCATATCTACTAAACAACATCGAATCATTAAGTGTGTCTCCCTATGGTTCGTGAATTATGCAGACATGACCGAGACTCATCTCGGATCAATAACCAATAGAGGAATCTGGAAATTCATATGGCTCCTACATATTTCTACGATTACTTTGCGATCGAATGAACCATTTATATACGATGCCTGATCGTATATTTTACTTATCCAGCATACATAGTTTGATCGTGATATTCTACTTATCCGAGGTCTGATCGTGATATTTTACTTATACGAGGTCTAATCGTCGTTATCTCTGCATACATAGTTCAACCTCGTTACCGATAAGTACTCTTTACTCGTTCCTATGATATGTGATCCCTTGTGAGCCAGTCACATGCTTGCAAGCTAACTGGATGACATTCCACCGAGAGGGCCTAGAGTATATATATCCGTCATATGGATGGACAAATCCCACTCTTGATCCATGTGCCTCAACACATACTTTCCGAACACTCAATGCCACCTTTATAACCACCCAGTTACGAAGTAGTCTTTGATGTCATCAAAGCATCCATCCGGTGATGGTGATTAGCATGATCTCATGGTCAAAGGAATTAGATTACTATGTATTAGAAAGCTTATAGCAAACGAACTAATGAAATGACTTGGTCTTTATGCTACGCTTATCTATAGGAGTATGTCCATCACACCATTCTCCTAATGATATCTCCAACAGTTTCCTACTTGCACTTGAGTCAACTAATCTAGATTACATGGTAATATACCAAACACCCATGGCGGTTTGGTGCTGGTCATGTTTTTCCCTCGGGAGAGGTTTAGTCAACGGATCCGCCACATTCAGATTTGTGTGTACTTTGCAAATCTTTATGTCGCCATCTTGGACATGCTCTCGAATAGCGTGAAAACACAGCTTGATATGCTTCATCTTCTTGTGTGACCTTGGTGCTTGCACATTGGCTATGGCGCCCATGTTATCACAGTAGGTAGACATTGGGTCCAGCGCACTGGGAACCACACCGAGCTCTATAATGAACTCCTTCATCCATATTGCCTCTTGTGAAGCCTCTGAAGTAGCTATGTATTCTGATTCAGTTGAAGATATCGCCACAACACTTTTCTTTGCACTCCTCCAGCTTACTGCAGCACCATTCAAAGTAAATACGTATCCAGATTGAGATTTAGAATCATCCGAATCGGTGTTCCAACTAGCATCGGTGTAACCATTAACAACGAGTTGTTCATCACCTCCATAAGGAAGAACCATATCCTTAGTTCTTCTCAAGTACTTAAGGATGTTTTTGACTGCTTTCCAATGATCCACCCTGGATCACTTTGATATCTGCTAGTTAAACTAACAACATATGCAATGTCGGGTCTAGTACATAGCATGTCATACATGATAGATCCTATGGTTGAGGCATATGGAGTCTTACTCATTCTCTCTCTATCTTCTGCCGTAGCAGGACTTTGAGTTTTACTCAAGGTCGTATTGGGCAACATGGGCAAGAACCCTGAAAGGATACGGATGTCGCCTAGAGGGGGGTGAATAGGCAATTAAAACTTTTCCTAGAGTAGCTCAACAAAGGCAGAATAAAACTAGTGTTTACTTTGTTAAGCACAACCTATAAACAACTAAGGTTCACCTATGCGCACCAACAAATTATGCTAAGCAATACAAGCAACAATGTGATAGCAAGATATAGATTACTTTAAGCACGAAGGCTATCACAATGTAAAGTGCATAAGTAAAGAGCTCGGGTATATAGATAACCGAGGCACGTGGGGACACCGATATTTTACCGAGTTCCTCCCAACATGGAGTACGTCTCGTTTGGAGAGGGGGTGGTATCAAACCACCAATGCCACAAAAGGCCTCCCTTATTCTCCGGTGAATCTCACCCCAATGGGATCGATCCACGCTTCCACTATCGGTGCACTTGTCGGTGGCAACCGGAACCTCTCACAAGGTTGGGGCACAACTCCACAACTTAATTGGAGGCTCCCAACAAACGTCACAAAAGGCCACAATGCCACCAAGGCCACAAACCGTCTAGGGTTCCAAGAACCCAAGAGGGACAAGCTCCAATGAGCAACTCAAACCAAATCCTCCGAGGAGAACTCAAACCGATGCACCAAATGCAAATGGCAAGAACACCACAAAGGTGCTCAAATCCCTCACTCTCAAGTTCCAACAAAGCTACTAAAGCTATTGGGGGAACAATTGAGGAGAAATCAAAGAGAGACACAAAATCCCCCAAAATCTAGATCCCCAAAGATGCATTCACAAAGAGATAAATCGATTAGGTCAAAACGTGGGGCTAGATCTCCTCTCTCTTCCACTCAAATATGGGCAAGAATTATCGGAGGGAAAAGATTAGGCAAGCTTCAAGATCTAGAGCAAGTGTGGACAAAGTTTAGCCTGATAGATAATAGAGGAGTTTACTAAACTAAAAATGAGCAAAGAGTATAAATAGTAGCCCCGAAAAACTAGCCGTTTGGGGCATTTATCAAAATGGTCCGGTAGTCCCAAACGGACAAGCTTAGCAGCAAGCGAGCCAGGGAAAGCAAACAGCAGCAGCAAGCAATGTGATCAACGCGCGCAGCAGGGAGTTAGCGGGGCCAGCGGCAGCATGCAGCGCGACAGCGCAGCGGCCAGGCACACGCGTGTGCCAGCGCTAGCAGCAGCAGCAAGCGAGCGCGGCAAGGGCGGGCCCAGCGGGCAGCAGCGCGGGAGCGAGGCGGGCGAGCCGGGCGGGCGTGAGGCGCGCAGCAGTGCGGGGCCCAGCAACAGCGCATGCAGGCTGGGCCAGCGCAGGGCGAAGGGGCAGGTCAACGCAGGCGCGAGCGGAACGGGCGATGGCAGCGCGCGCGAGGTCGGGAAAACTGGATCTAGATCTGAGGGGAAAAGAAACTGGTTAAGAAAAACTGGGCCGGCCAGTAGTACCGGCCCATCTGGCGGTACTACCGGGCCGGTCTGGTAGAACCGGTTGAAAGTACCAGGTCAACACAGGAATGGGCTGCGCGCAGCCAGGCACGACCGGTACTAGGCCCGGTAGTACCGGTCGGCCTAGAAACACTGTTTTTTCTTTTTCCTTTTAGAATTAAAAATGGCAAATAATTAAACGGTCATAACTTTTAAACGGTAGCTCCGATTGACCCGATTCCAATTGCGTTGAATAAAGGACGACAAGGGCTTCTCAATAAAAAGTGGAAATATTGATTATCACCAAGTGAAAAAGAATCAAGTAGAATAATGTGAGATACCTCACTTGGTGAGAAACCGAAAAGCCGCATAAATCAAAATCGCAACAAGATATATATGGGAGATCCAATTTTGATGAACAAGAGCTTGTTATGGAGATTACCACAAGCTCTATATCCTCACATGGATAAGACCAAATAACAACCAAATACGATGATGCAAGTATGCAAAGGTTTGAGCTCTCTCCGAACGATGTGACCGAATTACTCATATGAGAGCCCCTCTTGATAGTACGGTAATCTATCCTAAACCCGGTCTCACACACACAACGTGAGACCGGCAAAAGGGAAAACCTATCAAGATTATACCTTTGCCTTGAGCAATCCACTTGAGCTCGATGTAGACGGTCTTGGCCTTCTCAAGATGGAACGTCTTTCTTAATTCCTCATCATCGACCTCGCATATTGAGTTTGCACAACATATCTTCTTTGCATTTCATCGACCTTGAAGCCAACACATGCTCCAAGCGATGCCAATGGACAAATCCTACAAGTATAACTTAATACACACATTAGTCCATAAAGATTGTCATTAATTAACAAAACCACACATGGGGGCCCAACATGTTCTTTCAAACCCTTTCTTGGTATCTTCCATTCCAAACCTCTTTCGAACTTTGTCCAAATATGTACTCTATGACAATGATATTAGACATCTCGATCTATCTCTATAAATCTCTATGCCTAATATGTAAAAAGCTTCGCCAAGATCCTTCATTGCAAAACTATTATTCAAATAATCCTTGACACTTTTAATAAGTTCTATATCATTCCCAATCAATAATATGTCGTCCACATATAGTACTAGGAATGCTACAGAGCTCCCACTCACTTTCTTGTAAATACAAGCTTCTCCATAAGTTTGTATAAAACCAAAACTTTTGATTACCATATCAAGATGTTGATTCCAACTTCAGGATGCTTGCTTCAATCCATAAATGGACCGTTGAAGTTTGCATACCTTGTTAGCATCTTTAGGATTGACAAAACCTTTGGATTGTACCATATACAACTCTTCATCAATGTCTCCATTGAGGAATGCCGTTTTGACATCCATCTGCCATATCTCATAATCATAATATGCAACGACTGCTAACAAAATCCTCACAGACTTTAGCTTCGCTACCGATGAGAAAGTCTCATCGTAGTCAACTCCTTGAATTTGTCGAAATTCTTTTGCGAAAAGTCGAGCTTTATAGACGGTTACATTACCATCAGCATCTATTTTCTTCTTGAAAATCCATTTGTTCTCGATAGCCTTCCGGCCATCTCGTAAGTCCACCAAAGTCCATACTTGGTTTTCGTACATGGATCCAATCTCGGATTTCATGGCTTCTTGCCATTTATTGGAATCTAGGCTCATTATCGCTTCCTCATATGTCGCAGGGTCGTCGGTGTCGTCCACCAACATGACACTCATAACGGGATCATACCAATCAGGAGTGGTACGAGTTCTCATTGACCTGCTAGGTTCTGTAGTGACTTCGATCGAAGTTTCATGATCTTTATCATTAGCTTCCTCTCTCATTGGTGTAGGTGCCACAAGAACTTCTTCCTATGCTGCGCTACTCTCAAATCCAAGAGAAGGTTCAACAACCTCGTCGAGTTCTACTTTCCTTCCAGTCACTTCTTTCGAGTGAAACTCCTTCTCTAGAAAGGATCCATTCTTGGCAACAAAGATTTTGCCTTCAGATCTATGATATAAGGTATACCCAATAGTTTCCTTCGGGTATCCTATGAAGACGCATTTTTCCTCTTTGGGTTCAAGCTTGTCGGGCTATAACTTCCTTACATAAGCTTCGCAACCCCAAACTTTAAGAAACGACAATTTAGGTTTCTTCCCAAACCATAATTCATATGGTGTCATTTCAACGGATTTAGATGGTGCCCTATTTAAAGGGAATGTGGCTGTTTCTAATGCATAACCTCAAAACGATAGCGATAAATCTGTAAGTGACATCATAGAACGAACCATATCTAAGAGAGTTCGATTATGACGTTCGGACACACCATTACGTTGTGGTGTTCCCGGCGGTGTCAATTGCGAAAGTATTCCGCATTTCTTAAAATGCTCGCCAAACTCGTAACTTATATATTCACCTCCACGATCAGATCGTAGAAATTTAATATTCTTGTTATGTTGATTCTCTACTTCACTTTGAAATTCCTTAAACTTCTCAAAAATTTTAGACTTATGTTTCATGAAATAGATATACCCATATCTACTTCGCATCTTAGGGTCGTAGATAACCGTCGCGCGATGCTACAGTCATCCGTGAAAGTAAGAACATAACGATAACCGTCGCGTGATGCTACACTCATAGGGCCACACACATCGGTATGTATGATTTCCAACAAGTCCGTAGCTCGCTCCATCATACCAGAAAATGGAGTCTTAGTCATTTTTCCCATCAGACATGCTTCGCATCTTTCAAGTGATTTAAAATCAAGTGATTCAAGAAGTCCATCAGAATGGAGTGTCTTCATATGCTTCACTCCAATGTGGCCAAGACGATAGTGCCACATATAGGTTGAGTTATCGCTCAATTTCAAACATTTAGCTTCAATGTTATTAACATGTGTATTACTACAATCGAGATTCAACAAGAATAGACCATCTATCAAAGGTGCATGTGCATAAAACATATTACTCATTTAAACCGAATAAACATTATTCTCGGAGTTAAACAAGTAATTGTCTCGCAATAAAAATGATCCGGACATAATGTTCATGCTCAACACAGGCACCAAATAACAATTATTTAAGTATAAAACTAATCCCGATGGTAGATGAAGAGGTAGCGTGCCGACCGTGATCACATCAACCTTTGATCCATTTCAAACGCGCATTGTCACCTCTTTCTTCGCTAGTTTCCGTCTATTCTGCAGCACCTGTTTCGAGTTACAAATATGAGCAATCGAACCAGTATCAAATACCCAGGCACTACTATGACTACTAGTGAGATACACATCAATAACATGTATATCGGATATACCTTTCTTCCTGATGTTTCCGTTCTTCAGATCCGCCAAGTACTTAGGACAATTGTGCTTCCAGTGACCTTCTCCCTTGCAGTAAAAGCATTCAGTATCAGGTTTAGGCCCATCCTTGGTCTTCTTCGCCGGCGCGGTAACTTTCTTACCGCCCTTCTTGAAGTTTTCCTTTTTCTTGGACTTGCCTTGCCTTTTGAATTTGGTGGTCTTATTGACCATCAACACTTGGTGCTCTTTCTTGATCTCCACTTCCGCAGACTTTAACATGGAGAAGAGTTCAGGCAACGACTTGTCCATGTTTTGCATATTGTAATTCATCACAAAGTTCTTGTAACTTGGTGGTAGTGATTGTAGGACATGGTGAATTCCTAAAACATTAGGAATCCTATACCCAAGCTTTGGAGCTTACTTGCGTGCCTAGAAATCTTAAGCACATGCTCACTGGCGGAGCTGCCCTCTTCCATCTTGCAGTTAAAGAACTTTTCAGAAGCCTCATAACTCTCAACTGTCGTGTGAGCCTCAAATATCATTTTGAGTTAACGGACAATATCAAGTGGGTCAAAGTTCTCAAACCTTTTCTGAAGCTCTGATTCCAAACCATACAACATAGCACACTGAACTATGGAGTACTGATTCTTTTGAGTGAGGAAAACATTCTTCACCTCATCGGTAGAGTCAGATGCAGGTGGGTCACCCAGCGGTGTATCCAACACATAGGTCAAATTACCAGCATTGAGGACAATCCTCAAGTTGCGGAACCAATCCGAGAAGTTGCTTCCATTGTTTTTAAACTTTTCTTTCTCTAGGAACGCATTAAAATTGATGGTAGGGACCGCCATTGATCTACAACATATTTGCAATATTTTAGACTAATTTTATGACAAATTGAGTTCTAATTAATAGTTAAATTAACCTAGGTGAACTCCTACTCAAAACAACATCCTTCACATTGTTTTAGTGATCACATGAACCAAATCCACTACATCATAACCCATCATCACGAGATATGATGTAGCTTCAAAGGCGAACAATCAACATGTTCATCATATCTTCTATATGACTCATGCTTTACCTTTTGGTGATCCGTGTTTCTAGACCATGTCTATACATGCTAGGCTCGTCAAGATCAAAACTTAGCTTTCGCATGAGAAAATCTGGCTTGCTCCCATTGTATACACTCGCAGAATCTAACACACCCGATCATCGCATGGTGCTTCGAAACAACGAGCTTTGGCAACGGTGCCTTCATGAACACTTTATAACTTGATATTTTGTGAGAGGGATCATCTTATAATGCTACCTTCAAGAACTAAGCAATACAAGATGCATAAAAAGGATTAACATCACATGCAATTCAAATTATGTGATATTATATGGCCTTTCTTCATGTGCTTCAGATCTCCAACTTCAAGCACGAACATGATCTCTATCATCACCGGCGTGGCTTCAAGGTCAATAGCACCACTCCATGGTTGTCATTCACCAGCATCAACTATTACAACTACTTTGAATATTAGACACGCAGATCTTAACAAAACTAAAAGACAACCATAAGGCTCCCGCCGGTTGTCGACTTACAATAAGGAACATTGCATAGATCATATATAATCACAATCATGGCCATATCACATCATAACACACCATGCAAAACAAAGTTAGACGCCTCTAATTTTCTTTGCATATTTTACGTGGTTTGGGGCTTTCAATAAGTGTCGTTCTAACTTATGAACAAGAACCACAATGTTGATGCTTGAACTATCAAGTGGCCGTTGTAAATCGAATATTTACTATGATGGGAGAGACAAACACCCGAAAAGCCACTTATGCAATACAAGTTGCATGTTGAGAGTGGAGCAAGTCTCTTGAACGATGTCATGTAAGGTTAGCCTGGGCCGCTTCATCCCACCATACCGCAACATGCAAAGTACACAAAAAGTAATTGATAATAAAAGCACCACCGCCCACGATGACCATTGTGTTCAACTCGTGCAACAGATCTAGTAGATACCACTATAGGGTTTCGTAGCATGGAAAACAAAAAAATTCTACCGCATGAACACACACAAGCCAAGATCTATCTACTAGATTGTAGCAACGAGTCGATTAGAGTACTCACCCTCGAAGATTCCAAAGCAGTTAACGAGAGCAGATTCTCATGGGTGATATAGTCGTGCACTTTCCGATCTCAAGATCGCGAAGACGATCCTTCCGACGCTGTGTTCCAGCAGCGCTTCCGCAGTCGGTCAAACGTTCGGTACTCGATGAAGACCTTCCTCCCCCTTGTTCCAACAGGCAACAGAGGTTGTACTTCTCTCCTCGCGATTCCGGCAGCACGACGGTGTGGTGTCAGAAGTAGAGGGAAGATCCCGTAGGGCATTGCCTAAGCCGGAGCGGGTTATGGTGGACTATTAGGGTTTCCCCGACGATCTAGGGTTTAGAATCCGGAGAGGAGGAGGTGGAGCCGACGGCGACTAGGGCGGCAATGGCGATCCGGCGGCAGCGACAGGCATCGGTGCGGCGGCGATGGCTTGGAGTGTGGTGGTCTTGTGCTCTTTGGGGGGCACCCCTCCCCTCTATTTATGAGTGGGAGGGGCAGCTTGGGAGATGGGAGTTTGATTCCTACCCCCAACCCCCTCTCCTACTAGGCTTGTGGTGAAGGGAGAGAAGGATTCTCTTCTTCCTCCACTAGGAAACATTGTCCCAGTTTGACTTTTCAAACTTGCCTTTTGACTTTCAATTTCGGAGTTGAATTTATTTCTTTCAAATGCCCAACCAAATGACCTAGGACATGATACAATCATTCCACTTAGTCATGACACATTCATGTACCCTCCCCCTTCAAGTCCGGTGAACCTTCTAGGCCCTTCTAGATTATTCTGGTGAAAACACAAGAATCATTCCCGAACTCCGGAATTGGACTTTCCTTATATGAATCTTATTCGCCGGACCATTCCGGATCTCCTCATGATATCTCGGATCCCATCCAAGACTCCAAACAACATTCGGTCTCCCTACTTACATTCCATATTTATTAAACAACATTGAATCCTTAAGTGTGTCTCCCTACGGTTCGTGAATAATGCAGACATGACCGAGACTCATCTCCGATCAATAACCAATAGAGGAATCTAGAAATTCATATGGCTTCCTCATATTTCTACGATTACTTTGCGATCGAATGAACCATTTACATATGATATTTTACTTATCAGAGGTCTTATCATCTGTATCTCTGCATACCTAGTTCAATCTCGTTACTGATAAGTACTCTTTTCTCGTTCCCGTGATATGTGATCCCTTATGAGCCAGTCACATGCTTGCAAGATAATTGGATGACATTCCACCGAGAGGGCCCAGAGTATATCTATCCGTTATATGGATGGACAAATCCCACTCTTGCTCCATGTGCCTCAACACATACTTTCCGAACACTCAATGCCACCTTTATAGCCACCCAGTTCCGGTGTGGTGTTTGATGTCATCAAAGCATCCTTCCGGTGATGGTGATTATCATGATCTCATGGTCGAAGGAATTTAGGTTATTATGTATCAGAAAGCTTATAGCAAACAAACTGATGAAATGACTTAATCTTTATGCTACGCTTATCTATAGGAGTATGTCCATCACACCATTCTCCTCATGATATGATCTTGTTGTTAATAACATCTCAATGTTCATGATCAGGAAACCACGATCATCTATCAACCAACAATCTAGTATTATAAAGAGGCTATACTAGGGACTCTAACAAGTTTACAAATCACACAAGTATTAATGTTTTCGGTTAATACTATTATAGCATGAATGTAAAAATTTATCATGAACACAAAGATATAATAATAACTACTTTTATTATTGCCTCTAGGGCATATCTCCAACAACAGCAACCACCACCCGTCTCACCTTTTGTGCATCATACGCGATCCATGATAGGCGGTCTCCCTGGTCCACTGATGAATCCTTGATGGCGCCAGAGAACTTGGTGCTTGACGTGGAGTCGGTTGGGAACCCCAAGAGCAAGGTGTGAAGCAGCACAACAGCAAGTCTTCCCTCAGTAAGAAATCGAGGTTATCGAACCAGTAGGAGGAAGGAAATGTCACACATGTGTTGCAAGCAACGCGGAGACCTGCACAACACAAACTCAAGACTTTGCCCCAACTAACAGTGAGGTTGTCAATCTCACCGGTTGCTGTAACAAAGGATTAATCGTATGGTGTGGAAGGTAATGATTGTTTTCAGCAAGTAAGCAAGTAACAGTGGAAGATGTGTCGATGGTAAAGATTGGACCGGGGTCCATAGTTCACTAGAGGTGCTCTCCTTAGATAAACAACATGGCATGAAGGTTAAACAAATTACAGCGGGGCAATTGACAGGAACTGAGCAAGGCATAACAATGCAATTACTAGTCAGAAAGATCCTATGAGATTCGATTGGGCAATACAACAAGATACATAGACCGCCATCCAACTACATCTATGATTAGAAGTCTACCTTCAGTTTATCATCCGAACCCCCTCCAGTATTAAGTTGCAAGCAACATACAACTGCTTTAAGAAAAGTGTGTAAGGTAAACAGTCCACATGTTCCATGAACAAGAGACCGTTGTTTTCTCCCTAGTAGCAATAGCACATCTACAATCGAAGAGATTTCTGTCACTTCCCTTGGAAACTAGAGGCATGAACCCACAATCGAGCATAAATACTCCCTCTTGGAGTCACTAGCAACTACTCGGCCAAGATAGCTACTAACAATGGAGAGCATGCAAGATCACAAAAAACACAGACATGATAGAATCATAAAGACAAAACCATTAATCAAACCAACATAATAATCTCAATATCCATCGGATCCCCGCAAACACAACATGCATGATTACAAATATATTAGATCTTGATCATGAACGGAGCTCACAAGATCTATACATGAAAGCACAAAGGAGGAGATACAACCATCTAGCTACTACATGGACCCATAGTCCAAGGTGGAACTACTCACACATCATATCAGAGAGAAGGCCTCTGGGATGATCTCCCCTCCGGCAGGGTGCCGGGAAGAACTTCAGATCCCCCGATCTAGGGACGACGGTGGCGGTGGCTACAGAAGGTTTAGTGGAATATTTGTCGGGTACTTAGGGTTTCTACATCGGGGGCATCTTATAGGCGAAGGGGGAGGCCGAGGCGGTGGCCAGGGGCCCCACACCTTGCCTAGGCACGGGGTAGGGCCCACCCGTGACTAGGGGGGTGTGGCTGCCCTGGCATGCCTCTCTGTCTCCCCTCTGGACTTCTTGTTCCCCACGGAAAGTAATTGACTTTGACGTTTGTCCCTTCCAATTCCGAGAATATTTCTTTACTAGCTTTTCTGGAACCAAAAACAGCAGAAAACAGGCAACTGACACTATGGCAACTTGTTAATAGGTTAGTATCAAAAAACATGTAAAAAACACCTCAAAGTGTAGACAAAGCAAAGCAAAGTAGATACTAAACTATTTTTGGAGCATCAAAAATTATAGATACGTTTCCGACGTATCAAGCATCCCCAAGCTTAACTCCTGCTCGTCCTCGAGTAGGTAAGTGATAAAAGAACAATTTTTTAGGTGACATGCACCTTCACAATGAAGATCTAACCATTTGCAAGCATTGAAAGTTGGGATCAAAGAACTCTAAACATGATCATGAAAGATGGAGTTCTAACAATAGGACATAGTAACTATGCATGCAACATGAAAGGCTACAAACAAAGATCATGAATAACATGTATTGAAAAATGTTTGTTTGTTTCACATACAGAAAATATGGCATAGTTGCAATCAGCTTGTCCCTAATAGAGTAGAAAATAGATGCATAGGACACCTTCAAAGTTCACAAGGGTGACTAGAAACAAGTAGCACAAGAACAAGTAATATCACAATATGCATCAATCAATAAGCTTTGAAACACCGCACATAGAATGACAACTATGCTCTCTTAATGGTGCCTAAAGGTAGAAGGTGGAGACTCAAATAATGGTGGAATAAAGACCTTTTATAAAGGAAGCAGGGATTTCAAGTTTCAAAAAGAGCTTACAAAAATTATGGTACTTGTTAGCTTTCAGCCCTCAATGCCCCTATCATAAGCATCTTGAAGTGATTAAGGTTAAAGTGAACAAAGATGAAGTATATGCTTGACAAAGTATAAGTTGGCAATCTCAAGTCCCTTGAATACGAGGGCCACACCTCATGCTACTCAACTTCAGTCACCTGTAAGTTCTTGTCATTGTAAGTATTTGCATATCATAGAGAACCACCAACGAGGTACCCCTTGCACATGGAACAGGAGCTATCCCATAACCAAAATGACAAGGCAAGCAGACAATGAGCATCTCAGCAATCTTCTTATTTACCATGGGAATATGGTGCTTTTTCTCTCTTTCCTCCTTTCTCAATGTTTCTCTTTTTTTATATGAAGAATGCTTCATAAATGTCACTATGGTGATGCTGCAAGTTTCCACCATGATTAGGCATGGCTTAGGCTAGCGGCCCAGGCGTTTCTCTAACAGAGAATACAAACTCCATGGACTTACAAGCTCCCTTTTTATTTCACACCAGTGACATCCATAGACAAAAGAGCATGATATCAACTGAGTACAAAGTACAAGTGTAATATTGAAAACGTTCCCCATGACAGCATGGTTCTGCAAATTCCAACGTATAAGTGCAAGCATATACAACAAATATGACACAATGGTTGAAGTTTATTAGGGGCAAAGAATATAAAGTGTGCCATCAAGTTTGTGAGGTCTTTAATCACTAAGTTTTCACATAACAAAATAGTCTTTAACTGGAAGATAGCTGAAAACAAGAATATACTTGGAATGGTGTAACACACCATGCATAGGAGTTTATAGTGGACACTTTGGAATAACTTGGTTTCTTGGGAGTTGGAAGCATGACTAGAGCTTACTCATACAAGTGGAGGCTAGCAAAAGACTGGGAGCAACCAACTAAGAGAGCAATAATGGACATAATCATGCAGTGCAACAAAGCATTACTAATCAAAGCAAAGAGTGGTACTACAAGTCAAGGACTAAATGATCATAGAGGCTAATGGTGACTTGTGAGAGTCATAACATGGTGTGAGCATGTGCCAAGTCAACCCAAGCAAAGCATCAAAGGAGAATACCACAATACTATGCTTTTTGCATTCTAAAACAACGCATAATTTCTTCAAGGAACACTAAGGAATCCCAATTGTTTGGAACAAGACACGCTAAAGCAATAATCACTAAGCATAAGGTCAAAACAACACCTAGCATGTCATGCTAAAGTCTAAGTCACGGTCAATGCAAGCTCCTCTTGCACTTACAAGCAAGAACTTACTACTCCTTTCTAACACCAAGCAACTTATTTGCAAAAAAACACAACGAGAACGGGGGTACAAACTAATTTAGCAAACTAAACAAACTAAGCAAAGCAAACGAAAACTAAGACGCTCCAAGAACAACACAATTGTGCATGAAACAATAAAAACGAAGTGTCTAGACAGACCTAAGCTTTTTATTGATGAAGAAGGGGGTGCCTTGGGCATCCCCAAGCTTTGACGCTTGTAACTCTTGGACATTTCTTGGGGTTACACCATTGTGTCATCCCCAAGCTTGATCTTTTGTCCATTATTCATCTCATTACATTGTTCTCTCTCTAAACCTGAAATTTTTTCTTCATACAAAACTTCACACAATCTTTATTAGCAACATTAGCTTATTCAAAAGATATTAGACCTCTGGCAAAGCTTTGGAACATCAAGGATTTTCACCAAAAACACAAGCTACTGTAGTAACTCCTTCAAAAATCTCAATTCGCCTAAATATAACTCAAAAAGGAATCAATAAGAAGAAAATGCAAATAATGGCAGAAATCTGTCAAAACAGACCATCAAGTAGAAATAGATTTTTTCGAACATCTTATGTTGCTCAAATCAAAAAGTGTTGAACTAAGGAAAGTTAGCTAACATACTGGGGGATTTATTCGTAAAAGTTCATCTCAATCCGAGTTACAGAGACTCCTCATGAATATTTTTGGTGGAGGATAGAAATCTATTTCGGGACAACAACTCCCCAAATCTTACTTCCCTCTCATTAGAGGTAATTGTTGGCACAAAAAGCAAACAAAAAGGATAATGAGAGGTCATTACTGAAGTAATAACTTCCAAGACTCAAGAAAACTCTTAGGTTATCTCCCAACAAGTACTTTTCTTTAACGCCTTTAAGTTAGGCACAAGAAGCAAGAAGAATCAAGTATTATCAAATGAAGAAGCATTCATATCAAACCTTGCTTTCAAAGGAGGAGCAAAAAACAACTTCTCTATCCTCATAGGGAAGTGTTAAATACCTTTCTTGAATGGAAAATTATATTTAATGGTGCCTTCTTTCATATCAATGATGGCACCAACTGTTCTAAGAAAAGGTCTTTCCTAAGTAATAGGACAAGAAGCATTGTATTCAACATCCAAAACATAGAAATCAACAGGGACATAAGCATTGTAACCATGATGAGAACATCATTAATAATCCCCATTAGTTTCTTTTTAGCATTATCATTGAGTGGGACATCCAAATAGCAATCTTCCAAAGGTGGCAAATCAAGCATTTCATAAATCTTCCTAGGCATAATAGAGACACTAGAACCAAAATCACATGAAGCTTTGAGATCAAAGGCATTCACTTGTATATTAATAATGGGTTCCCAACTATCTTCTACTTTCCTAGGAATAGAAGCTTTGTGTTTTAGCTTCTCTTCCTTAAACTTGACAAGAGCATCTGTAATATGTTTGGTGAAAGCAACATGCATATCACTAGCATCAGGACTTCTAGCAAGCTTTTGTAGGAACATAATCACTTCAAAAATATTGCAACCATCAATATCAAAGTCAAACTTAGCATCACTACTAGTAGGATCAATATTCTTAGGTATAGTAGGAGGAGGAACAGGGACTACTTGTGGTTTAGTGGTGATAGTGCACACACTATTGTTTCTATCAATTTCAGCCTCACTTTCCCACTTAGCATGAAGTTGAGCTAACAACCTAACATTTTCATCAATAGTAACTTGTATGGCATAAGCAGTAGCAAAGGTATTTTCCGCAGTTTCAGGTTTAGCAGCCATTTTATTAATCAAGGAGGACTGAGCTTCAGACAAAGAGGATATATTTTTCTCAGCACTCAAAATTTTTGACTGTAAACTACGAATTTCTCTATTCAGATTCTCAAGCTGATGACTAATATTTTTCAAGATATTAGATGGTTCCTCCATAGTCTTAGTGAAAATATTATTTTGCTCATATTGCATTTGCATAAAATTCTTGGTGGATCTTTCTACTTCTAGAATACTTTCTTCAGTAGGCATTCCAGATCTACCATGATAAACACTTCCACTGGGAGGATAAGGCATGTAATTACCATAAGTATTATTGCCAAAATTGTTGTTTCTAATGAATTTCACATCAACCTGCTCTTCTGGAGCAACCAAGGAGGCTAAGGGAACACTATTAGGATCTAAAGGAGCTTTCCCATTAACAAGAATAGCCATAATAACATTAATCTTATCACTCAAAGAGGAAGTTTCCTCAACAGAATTTACCTTCTTACCATGTGGAGCTCTCTCAACGTTCCATTCAGAGTAGTTAACCATAATATTATCAAGGAGCCTAGTTGCAAAACCCAAAGTGAGGCCCATGAAGGTACCTCCAGCAGCTGAATCCAACAGATTTCTTGAAGAGAAGTTCAAACCTGCATAGAAAGTATGGCTAATCATCCAAGCAGTGAGTCCATGAGTGGGACAATTCTTAACCAAAGATTTCATACTTTACCAAGATGGAGCAACATGTTCACTATCAAGTTGTTTAAATTTCATAATGTCACTTCTCATAGATATAATCTTAGCAGGAGGATAGTATTTTCCAATAAAAGCATCTTTGCACTTAGTCCAAGAATCAATACTATTTTTAGGCAAATATAGCAACCATTCTTTAGCTTTTCCTCTCAAGGAGAAGGGAAAAAGCTCGAGCTTAATAATATCTCCATCTACATCCTTATACTTTTGCATCTCACAAAGTTCAACAAAGCTATTGAGATGGGCAGCAGGATCATCAGAACCAACACCAGAAAATTGCTCTCTCATCACAAGATTTAACAAAGCAGGCTTAATTTCATAAAAGGTAGCATCAGGAGTAGGTGGAGCAATAGGTGTGCTAAGGAAATCATTGTTGTTGGCGCTAGTGAAGTCACACAACTTGGTGTTCTCAGCAGAGTTCATTTTGGCAAAGGTGGGCAAGCCAAAAACAGCAGCAACAGCTAGAGTAGGAACTATTTTTTTGTGTTTTTGAATAAAGAAAGCAAACCAAACTAGACTAATTTTTTTGGGTTTTTTGAAAAGAGGCAAACAATACCAAGCAAAAGAAACAAAGCAAACTAAAAACAAAGTAAAGAGAAAGGAAGTGAAGGACTCCCCTAGTGAAGATGTCCTTAACCTCCCCGGCAACGGCGCCGGAAAACTTGTTAGTGACTCCTTGATGGCGCCAGAGAACTTGGTGCTTGACGTGGAGTCTGTAGGGAACCCCAAGAGCAAGGTGTGAAGCAACACATCAACAAGTCTTCCCTCAGTAAGAGACCGAGGTTATCGAATCAGTAGGTGGTTTGCAGCAAGTAAACAAGTAAAAGTGGAAGAAAACGTCACACAAGTGTTGCAAGCAACGCGGAGACCCGCACAACACAAACTCAAGACTTTGCCCCAACTAAAAGTGAGGTTGTCAATCTCACTGGTTGCTGTAACAAAGGATTAAACGTATGGTGTGGAAGGTAATGGTGGTTTGCATCAAGTAAACAAGTAACAGTGGAAGATGTATCAATGGCAAAGATTGGACCGGGATCCATAGTTCACTAGAGGTGCTCTCCTTAGATAAACAACATGGCATGAAGGGTAAACAAATTACAGCGGGGCAATTGACAGGAACTGAGCAAGGCACAACAATGCAATTACTAGTCATAAAGATCCTATAAGATTCCATTGGGCAATACAACAAGATACATAGACTGCCATCCAACTACATATATGTAACATCCCAGCATTTTGGAACCAACGAAGGGTAGATTTAGGAATATGTGCAATTGCATGCATCCAACTATAAAGAAATGTGGGTAAATTTTTTGCCAAATAAAAACTTAAAGTGATCAAAGTTTCTTTCACTCTTTAAGTTTAGGAGTAGCCTTGGAGAATGATCGTTATAAACTTTGACATGATCTTTATGGATTATTGTATTTTGGGGAAAGGAATTTGAATTTAAACTTGAGATTTGGATTTATATTTTTAAAAGATTAAGATTATGTGTGAAAATATTACTTAATCAAGAAATGCTATTTAGTAACTTAAACTTTAAATAATATAACACAATCAAGTAAATGAATATTTATTTCATATAGTTATTCAATGAATAAGTTACAAAATGTAACTTATGAAGATAATAAAGAAACAATACATAGTAACCAGAAACTTTATATAAGGTTGACAATTAAATAAATGAATATTCATTTCATTCAATCAATTCATCAATAAGTTACAACATGTAACTTACAAAACTAATAGAGAATCTTTACAATAGTACAATTACATCTTTATTTATCTAGTGCATTTTATTTACAAAAGAATAAAATAAATATTACAAGGGGACTATTCTATAAAGAAAAAGAAAACCTATTATAAATCTGGAATCTCCAAGTCTTGTACCTGCAAAACAAAGAACAAATAAAAAGAAAGTAAATAGAGATTAGGTTAATTTTACTCTTAGTAGTGATAGTGAGATGCATTGTTCCACTTTACATCATTGAGTAAATCTTTAGGGGCAAGTTTCACCAATATGAAAGAATCAAATCTTTCATAATCCATAAGCCACAAATCAAATGATTTCAATCAGTAAGAGGGGCAAAGTTTCACCAGGCAGGTAGATGTAATCAGATAAAAAGGTAAATCACCCCTGAGCATATCCATAGGGATGCAGCAGGCACACAAACATCTTACACACTTAAATGCATGGTGTGTGCTATCACCACAGCCACAATTGTGTACACAATCAAAACATCTCAACACAGCCGTCGGCAAGCACCCAGTACCATTTCCTTCGCACATACACCATGAGCATCAGCAGTTTAGCTACAACAACCCAAGCCAAACCAAAGAACCACCAAAGATCAACAAAACATCACCAGATGGTGACATAAGGAGGGAGAAGGATCAGGTGAACAGCAAGGCCAAGTCTAGGATCTAGGAGGAGCAGGCTAGCTCAAGGTCAAGCACATGAGATCAGCAAAACAAGAACAACAACAGAGGTGAAGGACAGGATCCAATCAGCAAGATCAACATCACCACCCAACTCTATAATCATCAGTTTTTGTGGTGAGTATCATAAAACCATCACATGATCTAATCATATTATCTAGACACGAGCATGTGTTGTTTTATGAAACAATCTCTCAATAATCACCCAAGTGAGGTGAATCTATCCTAGAGATTTTGAGTATAAAGATCAGAAATCAAACCAAGCCAAAAGCACCAATCTCTCATACCAGCCTCACAGAATTGGTGATACCAAAGGAAACTTCTACATTTTATCATCTGTTCTTACAAAATCTGGGCACATCTCCAAGAAGGAGTAACACCTTAGATTTTATAAGCCACAAACAAAACCATACACTTAACCAACTAGGATCCAAGATCTAGTAAGAAATTGATGCCTTAATCAATTTTGAAAATGACAACAACATAGGAACTTAGTTCCTAGAGCCTCAGAACAGCATCATTGGTTTGATCAAACAATAAAGCTTCCCAACTTATCTATCAACATCCATCAAATTCCAGAAATGACCATAAGTATAGTTAGCAACAAGATCTACTTATGTACCATTCTAAGAAGGTTTCATAAGCACTGATCTTATCACTAAGACAATCAAATAGTACAATCTACACAAATCAACTATCAAATCATGTTCAAAGAATCATTTGATTCTATTGAATAAAATTCAGACCAAGCAAAATCTGGCAAGCCAACAATAACTAGGGCAGTGAATCATCACTGACTGGATCACTGTCAGTATCAAGATACTAACAACAGATAAACACATCAAGTCACCAGAGTACCAACCAGAGGCAACACTATGCAACCCTAGCATTTCATCCAGCATTAGCCTCAAACCAACAATAGCACCACACAATCAAAGGGGTGACCACAAGAACTAAGGTGCAGAGCACCCAAATCCCGACTAAACATCCTAACTAGACCATAGGAGCATCTTGCAAGCACCAGAGATGAACCCTAGTAGCAATATAAGCACAAACTAAGACTGGCCACTAGATATACACAGAGGGATTCATGGTGATTAGATGAACCAGGATCCACAGAGGCACAACTCACCCTGGGTCCTCGCTGACGAATTGAAGAGGAAGCAGAATGGCCGACGTGCTCGCGGCGGCATGGGAAGCACCCAGAGGGCGCTGCAACCCGCACCAGCCACGGCGGCGGCCGCAGCAACATACGAACACCGCACACCACCATAGGAGAGTCCGTAGCGGTGGTGGCAGCACCCAACCCCAAACCCTAGGGTTCGGGAACAGAGCGAATCTGGCCATAGGAGGGCTCCGAAATCAAATCAAAGCGGAGGAGGTGAACCATCATAGTCGCCAACCTCGCCCTGCACCACTAGCGTGTGAGGGAGAACCCGCGACGGGCATCGCCAGTGGCCAAAGACCTCCACGGGTCGAGGAGGGAGATGAGAACGAAAGAGAGATAGAGGGAATGGGCTGAGAGGGCCAGGACCCCTTCGGGGAGCCCTTTTGGTCATAGCCACTTGGGCCAAAATGACCCAATAAGCCTAATAAGCCCAACAAGGCCAGCCCAATCACCCAAGGAAAATTTTAATAATTAAGAAAAGACCAAAGTGCCCCTGAATTTCAATAAATTCTAGAAAATCGAATAAAAATCCAAAAATTATAAATAAAATATTTGTGGATTCACAATAATTCAATCTATCTAAATAAATTAAGAAATAAAATTTTAGGCATATAACTTTTATCAAGATTTTTATAATATATATATTCCTTATGGAATTTTATAAAATTAATGAAAGATGATAAAAATAAATAAAAATCACTTTCATTATATATTAATATTATAGTATTTTATAAAAAATACAAATAAATATTTAATATAATTTTTTTATTTAAATGATAATTCTTAAAGGAATTATTAAATAAATAAAATTCAAATAAAATAAAAGAAAAGAATACAATATTCAATAAATATTAAAAAATAATATTTATAAATTATTTATTACTAAAAATAATTTTTGTAATTTAAATAATGGGGAAGAACATACTAAAATAAATAATGCATTACATTACTTTGCATAATCATTTTGCTTCTTTAAATATTGTCCTTAGCGGGCAATAATGATGGTTTGTAGACATAGAAGCTGAAGGTCCGGTGCAAGCATCTGACTTCACTACCTTGCAATCACAAGGCAAGTTCATCACTTGCTCATGTCCTTTGAAGAGTCTTTACCAAAGTATTTGCAAGTTGTGTGTTATCATCTATACTCCAAATAAACAAAATATTATATTCTAAAATAAAGAAATCTTAGGTATCGTCCTAATGGAGCAATAGAACTTAGGGTTCTATTTGCAACAATGATGGTCAGTTAGGAACTTAATAACCCATGACATCAGTGATTCTAGCACCGTATATCACGCGTTAACCATGAGATTTAGAATGGGACAAAGAAGTCAGTTGTATCTTCTTCCTCTCGCATGTAGCTGAATGTGCAGGTCGTGGTGTTATCACTCGTAGCGTGCATATTAATTGGTAATTCCTAGAGGATATGCAGCATATGGGTGGGAACCCTCAACGTCCCACGATAGTTCTGGAATCTAACGGTCTGTACAAACCATTGTCGTAATTCAATATGTGGGCATGGTGTACACCAAGGAGGCATGCGAGGTCGCGAAGGGGGCAGTGATTGGCTTGGATAACCTACTGGGCCCCGCATCATGGAATTGTGGATGGGAAAGTACGCCCAGTTGTGCAACAAGGGGTTGATCTCTCATGGGTAAAGTAACGCACCTCTGCAGAGTGTAAGAACTATAACTTGTTACTCCCTGTTCCAGGAAGGAGCTACGAACACAGCAGGAAAGGAACTCCATGAAAGTTCTGTTCAACCTGTGAAGGTTGATGGTCATAGATTTTTATAATAAAATCAATCTTTGAAGAAAGATTTATAAAAACTGCATAGTGCCAAGGACTTATAGTCCGAGGTGGTAGTTAGAGCATCAAACTTCCCACCTTGCATATAATGGACTTGCTGGGTAACGCTGTTACTCATCCTTTTCTTTGATCCCTTGCTTAGACTCTGAAGATCCCGAAGACACGCCTATGTATGTAGCTGAATGGGAAGAAGATGTGTTCTACGAGGAGCCTAACCTGTCAGGAGGTGTGGAAGGAGTGGATTACGAAATCCGCTATGGAGTAGATGGCGATGAGTCGAACTAGTTCTCTAGTTAGTAGTAACCGACGGAGCCGAGCAGCATGAACCCTATAGAATAAGCTGCCGAGTTCAACTCTTTGTTGAAGTTGTTACTTTTAAATACCGCTAAAACACTTTATATTTTGGTTTGTAAGTTGAATATTTTCGAAGTCTGAAACTTCTGGTATTCTAATAATAATAATAATGTGTGTATGTTTATAATATGGACCCACAATGTTTCTGTTGTACCACTTTGAGGGATGTGATATTTACGGAACGGTGTTCTGTGAACGTCACGTCAACGACTATAGTGTACTACACATGCAGTGGTATGCTGGGTCACCGCAATATATGACTAGAAGTCCACCTTCAGGTTATCATCCGAACCCCCTCCAGTATTAAGTTACAAGCAACAGACAACTACTTTAAGCAAAGTGTATAAGGTAAACAGTCCACATGTTCCATGAACAAGAGACCGTTGTTTTCTCCCTATTAGCAATAGCACATCTACAACCAAAGAGATTTCTGTCACTTCCCTTGGAAACTAGAGGCATGAACCCACTATCGAGCATAAATATTCCCTATTGGAGTCACTAGCAACTACTCAGCCAAGATAGCTACTAACAACGGAGAGCATGCAAGATCACAAACAACACAGACATGATAGAATCATAAATACAAAACCATTAATCAAACCAACATAATAATCTCAATATCTATCGGATCCCCGCAAACACAACATGCATGATTACAAATAGATTAGATCTTGATCATGACGGATATCACAAGATCTATACATGAAAGCACAAAGGAGGAGATACAACCATCTAGCTAGTACATGGAACCATAGTCCAAGGTGGAACTACTGACGCATCATACCGGAGAGAAGGCCTCCGGGATGATCTCCCCTCCGGCAGCGTGCCAGGAAGAACTTCAGATCCCCCCTGATCTAGGGACGATGGTGGTGGTAGCTACAGAAGGTTTTGTGGAATATTGATTGGGTACTTAGGGTTTCTGCATCAGTGGCTTCTTATAGGCGAAGGGGGAGGCCGAGGCAGTGGCCAGGGGCCCCACACCCTGCCTAGGCACGGGGCAGGGCCCACCCGTGCCTAGGGATTGTGGCTGCCCTGGGACACCTCTCCGTCTCCGCTCTGGACTTCTTGTTCCCCACGGAAAGTAATTGACTTTGACGTTTGTCCTGTCCAATTCCGAGAATATTTATTTACTAGCTTTTCTGGAACCAAAAACAACAGAAAATATGCAACTGGCACTGTGGCAACTTGTTAATAGGTTAGTACCAGAAAACATGTAAAAACACCTCAAAGTGTAGACAAAGCAAATCAAAGTAGATACTAAACAAGCATGGATCATCAAAAATTATAGATACGTTTCCGACGTATCATCCACCTGACCGCCTCAATCTCTCCACCCATTGTATCATATCCTTTACCATCCACTTATCTCCTGGCGTTACACGATCCTAATTGGCGACATGTCATGTAAGAAGAATTCAATGCTCTTACTCTCAACCAAACATGGACTCTAGTCACTCCTCCTCCTGGTGCTAACATCGTGAGTGGTAAATGGATTTTTTGCCATAAATATAATTCTGATGGTTCCCTTGCACGTCACAAAGCTCGTTGGGTGGTTTGTGGTTTCTCGCAACAACCTAGAATTGACTTTGATGAAACTTTTAGCCATGTAGTTAAACCAACCACCATTCACATTGTTCTATCCCTTGCCCTCTCTCACTCTTGGCCGATACATCAACATGATGTTAAAAATGTGTTTATCCATGGTTATCTCGACGATGTGGTCTATAGTCAACAACCCTCTGGCTTTATCGATCTTAAGAATCCAACTCATGTATGTCGCCTCCTAAAATCTCTATACAGCCTCAAACAAGCGCCTCATGCCTGGTTTCAATGCTTCTTCTCGTTTGCACGCACAAACGGTTCCATCGAATCCAAATCCAATTCCTCTCTCTTCATTGTTCGTCGTGGTCCTAACAGAACATATCTTCTTCTCTATGTCGATGACATAATTCTGACATCCTCTACTGTCTCACTCCTCACTCATGTCAAAGAATCCCTTAGCCGCGAATTTGCTATGAAAGACCTCGGTTCTCTTTATCATTTTCTTGGCATTTCAGTCACTCATTCCTCCCATGGCATTCACCTTTCTCGGCACCATTCTCTCTCGTGTAGGCATGAACGATTGTCACCCTGTCATTACTCCTATCGACATCAAGGCAAACTTTCCTCTATAGTCGGTCCTCCTGTTTCTGACCCTACTCTCTACCGTAGTCTCGCTGGAGCCCTTCAATATGCCACTCTCACACGTCCGGACATCTCCTGTGCCATCCAACAAGTCTATCTACATATGCATGACCCTCGTGAGCCTCAATTCTCCCTCATTAAATGTATCCTTCGCTACCTCAAGGGTACTCTTCATCATGGTCTCACCTTACATCGTTCTCCTTCTCACTCTCTTGATGCCTATTTGGATGCTGCTTGAGCTGGGTGCCCGGAAACTAGGCACTCTATGTCAAGATTTTGCATGTATCTTGGAGATAATTTGATCAGCTGGCCGTCTCGCCGCCACACGGCGGTTTCTCATTCTAATGCTGGGGCAGAATACGGTGTTGTTGCTACGGTCGTAGCGGAATCCTGCTGGGTTCAGCAACTCCCGCAGGAGCTTAATCGTCCTATCGAGACCACCACCATCGTGTACTGTGACAATGTCTACTTGTACGCAAATCCAGTTCATTATAGACGCACCAAACACATCGAGCTTGATATTCATTTTGTTCCGGAGAAGATGGCTCTCGGTGTGCTACATGTGCCCTCTACATCCCAGTATGCTGAAAATTTTACCAAGGGCCCGCTTACCATTCTGTTCACTCCAGTATTCGTGTCGATAATCTCCCTGATTCAGACTACGGGGACGTGTTAGAGAAGGAGATGGCCGGCCATCATTTTGGAGTACACACCAAGTCACCTTGCTAAATGCGCTTTCTACACACATGTAATGTGTAATTGTATTTGTCTATAAATATATGAGAAAGCCTGAGGCATTGCGATCACGCAGCCATATTACGTCTTATCTTTCACAAAACTTAGTTATAGCCACGCGAGCTCTCGCCAAAATGGGTCGAACAGAAGCCATAACTGATGTCGGGTCTGCATCATATACCTAGACTTAATGAGGATTGTAATACTTGTGATTAAGCTATACAGATTTCCAGTAAAAAAAGATACATGTAGTACTATATCAGAAAACTCACCCATGGGAGAGAGGTTCTTTGCCATGTGGGTGTTACCACACGACAAAGGCGCCCGGAACATGTGTAAGTCTCAAGTGTGACCCCCTTTGTAGACATGCGTTAACACTTAGTAAAATTCTGAATATATACATGGAAACTCCCGCCACGGGGCAACCAGAGCCTATTTTATGGCAAACTTGACCCAACCTTTGCTTTCCATATACATATGTCCTAAACAAAACCAAAACACAAAGAAAAGTCCACTGGGCTACCTGATAGGGCAAAGGTGTCCGATCTTTCGATGAGATGTTGATAGTCGATTTGGTGGAGTTCGGGCTTGACGATCCGACTACACGTGCGAGCACGAGCGCCAATGCAATCGCTAGGCTAATCTCCTAGAGGTTACCGATACTGCGGAAACACGATCATCCTGACCAGCGAGGGTCTTAATTCCTACCTGAAATCGAGAACAAGTAAGAATTAATATTGCAATCAAGATATTGCGGATTAAGATGAAAGATTTATTGAAAAGGTGGGATCCTGTATAGGTGCGAAGTACAAGAGGCCTCTGCGACGCTCGAGCCTTGGCGAAGTTACTATGATGGCTAACTTAATGTCTAAACAAAATCTGAGTCTACGGTGACGACTATGGGGAGTATTTAAGGAGGAAAAGGTGGGGTTTCGTCCAGCCATAGAAGTGGTGGCCGAATCCAACCCTAGAAGTCCTTTTCTCCTCAAATACGGACTCTAAAAAGTGGCTAATTAAAATCCTGCGAAAATTACATGGGCCTGGACCAAAATAAAGGTGTTGCAGCACCATATTAAGATATGGACGAATTTGTGAAGTATTAATCTTGAATATTTCGTCCAAGCCTTCTTTCTTCATTATGGTGGCCTCAAAGTTCTGAAATCTTCATCCGTGGCCTTCTCTTGAATCATCTCATGCTTGCTGCCATCTCCATGCATGGCCATGCTCCAATACTTGTCCCTCTCATCCATGCTTGGTCCATCATTCCTAAGAGTAATAAATACATCTGATTTAGGCAGCATCATATTCTCATGTATATGAGGAATAGTTCCAAGAAACGAAAGTACCTGATAGTTAAGTTGTTTGGCACGAGATCTTGTGATAGGTCCTTGTATGTGTGTAGCTGTAGGTACAACGGTTGTATCAATAGATGGGATGTCCACATCATGCTCCCCTTCTTGAATTGAAGTCGTCCTCGACGCAATCTCATCTTCCTCACCAAAGTAAGGCTTCAAATCTGCAATGTTAAACGTAGGACTAACCGTACCAAAGTCTGTAGGCAACTCAAGTTTATATGCATTATCATTTATTTTCTCTAACACCTTAAAGGGACTAGCAGCACGCGACATTAACTTAGACTTGCGTAAATCAGGAAAACGATCCTTACGCAAATGTAACCAAACAAGATCTCCAACATCAAACACAACATGATTTCTCCCTTTATCCCCAGCAAGTTTATACTTAGCATTCATGTGTCCTATGTTATCTTTAGTAGTCTTATGCAAGTTTAATATCATTTCAGCGCGTTGTGTAGCATCCAAATTATTTTGCACCGAAGTAGGTAAAGGCAATAAATCAATAGGTGTACGAGGAACAAAACTATACACGATCTCAAACGGGCACATCTTTGTGGTAGAATGCAGCGAACGATTATAAGCAAATTCTATATGAGGTAAACACTCTTCCCATAATTTTAAGTTCTTCTTTAAAACAGCCCGCAACATAGTAGACAAAGTTCTATTTACTACTTCAGTTTGTCCATCAGTTTGGGGATGACATGTAGTACTAAACAGCAATTTAGTCCCCAACTTAGCCCATAAACATCTCCAAAACTGGCTAAGAAATTTAGTATCACGATCAGAAACAATATTATTTGGCACACCATGTAAACGAACAATTTCACGAAAGAACAAATCAGCAATATGCGCAGCATCATCCGTTTTATGACAAGGAATAAAGTGTGCCATTTTAGAAAACCGATCCACAACAACAAAAATACTATCCCGCCCCTTCTGTGTACGTGGCAATCCCAAAACAAAGTCCATAGAAATATCCTCCCAAGGAACACTAGGAATAGGAAGAGGCATATATAAACCATGTGGATTAAGGCGAGACTTAGCTTTTTGACAAGTAGTGCAGCGTGCCACAAATCTCTCAACATCTCGACGCATACGTGGCCAAAAGAAGTGTGCAGCAAGAACATCCTCCGTTTTCTTGACACCAAAGTGTCCCATCAATCCTCCTCCATGCGCCTCCTGTAACAACAAAAGACGAACATAACTATCTGGAATGCATAGTTTGTTAGCACGGAACACAAATCCATCATTGAAGACGAACTTGTTCCATGTTCTACCATCTCTACAATTCTGCAACACATCTTTAAATTCAGCATCATGCATATATTGTTCCTTAATAGTTTCCAATCCAAATATTTTGAAGTCAAGTTGAGATAACAAAGTATAACGACGTGACAAAGCATCAGCAATAATATTTACCCTTTTTGTGTTTGATAACATAAGGAAAATACTCAATAAATTCAACCCACTTTGCATGATGACGATTCAAGTTAGCTTGACTACGAATATGCTTTAAAGATTCATGATCAGAATGTGTAACAAATTCTTTAGGCCATAGATAATGTTGCCAAGTTTCTAATGTCCGAACCAACGCATATAATTCTTTATCATAAGTAGAATAGTTCAGACTAGCCCCACTCAATTTTTCACTAAAATATGCAACAGGTTTTCCCTCTTGTAATAACACACCTCCCAAACCAATTCCACTAGCATCACATTCAAGCTCAAAAGTCTTATTAAAATCAGGAAGTTGGAGTAAGGGAGCATGTGTTAGCTTATCTTTCAATATGATGAAGGCCTGTTGTTGTGCATCGCCCCAAACAAAGGGCACATCCTTCTTGGTAAGTTCATTCAGCGGCGCGGCAATTGATCCAAAGTCTTTGACAAAGCGCCTATAAAAACCAGCGAGGCCAAGAAAACTCCTCACTTGTGTGACCGTCTTGGGCTGCGGCCAATTCTCAATAGCTTCAATCTTGGCTGGATCCACTTCAATACCCTGTGATGTAACAACATAGCCAAGAAACGCAACTCGATTGGTGCAAAAGGTGCACTTCTCAAGATTACCAAGCAAACGTGCATCACATAAAGCATTGAAAACAGCACATAAATGGTCCAAATGATTCTCTAAAGATTTTCTATAAATCAGAATATCATCAAAGTAGACTACCACAAAACGTCCAATGAAAGCACGTAAAACTTCGTTCATTAATCTCATGAAAGTGCTGGGTGCATTAGTTAAACCAAACGGCATCACTAACCACTCATACAAACCGAACTTAGTTTTAAATGCCGTTTTCCATTCATCTCCCAATTTCATACGAATCTGGTGGTAACCACTACGCAAATCAACTTTATAAAACATGGTAGAGCCACTCAATTCATCAAGCATGTCATCCAAACGTGGAATAGGGTGACGATATCGAATAGTAATATTATTGATAGCTCTACAATCAGTACACATGCGCGAAGAACCATCTTTCTTAGGTACCAAAATAATAGGAACAACACAGGGTCTAAGGGACTCACGAATATGGTCTCTGTCGAGTAGTTCCTGAACTTGGCGTTGTATCTCCTTTCTCTCCTCTGGATTGGTTCTATATGGCGCGCGGTTGGGCAACATAGCACCAGGAATTAGATCAATTTGGTGCTCAATTACTCTAATAGGAGGTAGTCCTGGTGGCAGCTCAGCAGGAAAGACGTCCTCATATTCCTGCAAAAGGTTAGCAATAGCGGGTGGTAAAGAAGGAGGCATATCCTCAAATGAAAACAAAACCTCTTTGCAGATAATTGCATAACATTGAGTACTGTTTACATCTAGTTCAACAATATCAATTTTATTTGCAATCATACATGGACTCTTCAAACGAATTTCAGTAGCATGTTTAGAATCAGATTTAATGTTCTTTGGTGGTATAAAATCTACAGCAACAATCCGATTCTCACTTTTAGTTTTCTCCTCAGTTTTAGCTCTACTAGCTCTAGCAAGATCATCTTTTAAAATCTGTTCGGGAGTCATAGGTTTTAGACCAATTTTCTTTCCATCATGCATAAGAGAATAGTGATTAGTTTTGCCATTATGAACAGATTCTCTATCAAATTGCCATGGTCTACCAATTAACAAAGGACAAGCTTGCATAGGTACAACATCATAATCAACAAAATCAGAATATGTACCAATAGTAAAATGCACGTGTACCGTTCTTGTTACCTTGATCTTGCGAAAACTCTCAAACCATTGGATGTAATATGAATGTGTGCGTTGTCTTGTTGGAAGTGCAAGCTTCTCTACCATGTCAACACTAGCCAGATTATTACAACTCCCTCCATCAATGATGATCCGTATAGCTCTTTCTTTGACAACACCATGTGTTTGGAACAGGTTGTGATGTTGATCTTGCTCAGATTGGCTCAATTGCACACTCAACACACGTTGTGTAATTAAGCTCTTGTATTGATCAGCAGTTTCAGCTCCCATTACCTCAGTCTCTTCATCAGAATCACAATTGTCTCCATCTCGAGCAGAAATAAGGGCTAATGTGTCTTCATCAAAGTCACTCGCTGAATCATATTGACCATCATAACACGTTGTGTTGTGCACTGTCTCTCAATATGGCCAAAACCCCAGCACTTGCAGCATTGTATATCCTTTGTTTTGCCCGTGGAAGCCATAGAAGATGCACTACGAGCAGGAGCATTGGATGACGATGGAGGAGCAGCTGGCGGAAATCTTGTGGCGGCCTTGTATGTGGTAGTAGCTGGTGGAGAATCACGAGAAGGAGGCACTGATTGTCGGGATGTCCAAGTGGATGTGCGACCTGCAGAATTGTTAGTCCTCCTCCATGGTGTTTGGCGATCCTGCACTTCACGTTCAGCTTTGCAAGCAAGATGAAACAAACGAGTGATGGAATTATATTCTTTATAGTCTAATATGTGTTGAATTTCCTTGTTTAATCCACCAAAAAAACATGCAAGCATTTGTTCAGTAGATTCAACAAGACCACACCGAACCATCCCCGTTTGCAATTCCTGATAATACTCTTCTACAAAAAATTTCCCTTGTTCCAAACGTGTCAGATTCTTTAGTAAATCACGTTGATTGGTGGGAGGCACAAAACGAACACGCATAGCAGTTTTTAAAGCAGTCCAAGTACTAGGAATAGTAGTAGGATTTAAACGATAATACTCAGACCACCAAAGGGAAGAAAATTTAGTAAATTCACATGTAGCAGCACTAACACGCATATTCTCAGGATATTTAAGCATGCAAAACGTTGTTCTACTTCCATCTCCCATGTAAGATATGCATCAGGATTATATTTACCCTCAAAAGATGGAATATTTAATTTAAGCTTTGCAACATGATCATCATCACGTACCGGTGGTCGAGCGTTGCGGTGGTAATGTCGGGGACGGCCAGCAGGGTGTGGAGGTTGTTCAACCTCCTCGTCAAACAGATCGTCATCGTCGGGGTCGTAGTAGTACCCGTCGTCTGTCCCCAATGTCGCAGCAGCAGCCGCGGTGGAAGTCTGAGGTGTCTTAGCTGCAGCGGTAGCCAGCGGAGGTGCGGCGGCAGCCGAACCAGCAGTACGACCCGTGATCGGAATGCGCCGTGCGCCATGCCGAGGTGCCAATGGGGCGGGTGCGGGTGAGGGTGTCGGCAATTTGTCCAAAACCTCCTTGAACCGAGCGTCAAGCTTGTCATTGAAGGATTTCTCGAGTCCATCGATCTTGTCCATGGCGTTGGTGAGCTTGGTGTCAAACTCCCCTAGTCGTGCATCCATATCTTCAGCGCGACCGACCAAGAGCTCGGAAAAGTGGGCATGTAGTTCTTGGTTCGTCATTATGGCAGGGTTCCGCGAAGTATCTGTCATGGTTAGTCCTTTAAAAAGCACAGGTATATATGCCTATAACTGCGGAAATATGATGGAAGGCACGCGTAATCCGTCAAGCAATATACGAAGCTCTTACAAGTTCTTACCAAACAACAGGAAAAAGGCGATGTGCAACCGCGAGGAGTAGTGGGTCTAGAGATTGAACCGAGCGATTACCAGGAGTCGAGACACCGCACGTGGAGAAATCTGTGGAGCTCTGAGAAGGCTTAGAAATTATCAAAACAACAATGCAAATGTTGAAAGAATGCTCAACGACGGTATTATGCTGGTCCTAGGCTAGACCGTACTAGAGATGCGAGCCTAGATCACTAACGATGTCACGACGCGACACAACAAGCAATGTATGATGATATGGCACCCTGAAAATCGAATCGAGATGTTAAAAATCACTATGATGGCGAGTGTCTAGAACTGATCTACGGGGTCTAAAAACGGGTTAGCCCAAAAAAAATTCGATTTTTTTTATTATGCTCCGGAAAGCGCGCAGGCGCAAAAAAAATCACTATAACGGCCGATGGAGAAAAGTGATCCCCGGGGCCGAAAATCAGTATAGCTATAAAAAATTTGGAGGCGGTTCCAGACTTTTTTTTTGACCTCCTGCTGGACTTACGACTGAACTTCTAACTCAACACAGACTTTAGCTCAATACGAAAACAACAAGAAAGGAGAGTAAAAAGAAATAACTAGGAAACAATAACTCTACTCGGACTCGTGCCGCGTCAGGAAAGGAGATGGGACCTGTGTCGCGGTAGGAAGGCGGTGGCGGAGTTTTAGGGTTTATGGGGCTGGGTGTATGGCGGCGGAATATGGTGGCAGTGATCTGCGAGGGTGGCGGTGACTACTGTGATCAGAACTCGAAACTATAAGGGACGAGACACTAAGACCAGCAACTCGACACGACAATGCAGACACAAAATCAACAATGCAAAACTGAAAAGATAATGCAAGGCGTAGATTGGTGATGGGATGGATCTAAACTCTAACTGTGTTTTTGGCTTTTTCGTGGGTTATAGGTAGAACAGATCTAATCTACGAAAGCAGTAAAATCTCACCGAGCAACCTGAAATCTGATACCACTTGATAGGGCAAAGGTGTCCCATCTTTCGATGAGATGGTGATAGTCGATTTGGTGGAGTTATGGCTTGACGATCCGACTACACGTACGAGCATGAGCGCCAATGCAATCGCTAGGCCAATCTCCTGGAGGTTAGCGATCCTGCGGAAACACGATCAGCCTAACCAGCGATGGTATTAATTCCTACCTGAAATCGAGAACAAGTAAGAACTAATATTGCAATCAAGATATTATGGATTAAAATGAAAGCTTTATTGAAAAGGTGGGTTCATGTATAGGTGCTAAGTACAACAGGCCTCTGCGACGCTCGAGCCTTGGCGAAGTTGCTATGATGGCTAACTTAATGTCTAAACAAAATCCGAGTCTACGGTGATGGCTATGGGGAGTATTTAAGGAGGAAAAGGTGGGGTTTCAGCCAGCCATAGAAGTGGTGACCGAATCCAACCCTAGAAGTCCTTTTCTCCTCAAATACGAACTCTAAAAGTGGCTAATTAAAATCCTGCGAAATTACATGGGCCTGGCCCAAAATAAAGGTGTTGCAGCACCATATTAAGCTATGGACTAATTTGTGAAGTATTAATCTTGAATATTTCGTCCAAGCCTTCTTTCTTCATTATGGTGGCCTCAAAGTTCTGAAATCTTCATCCGTGGCCTTCTCTTGAATCATCTCATGCTTGCTGCCATCTCCATGCATGACCACGCTCCAATACTTGTCCCTCTCATCCATGCTTGGTCCATCATTCCTAAGAGTAATAAATACATCTGATTTAGGCAGCATCATATTCTCATGTATGTGAGGAATAGTTCCAAGAAACGAAAGTACCTGATAGTTAAGTTGTTTGGCACGAGATCTTGTGATAGGTCCTTGTATGTGTGTAGCTGTAGGTACAATGGTTGTATCAATAGATGGGATGTCCACATCACTACCCTCGTACGGAGAAAGCTATAGGGGTAGACCACCGGTTCTCCAGGGGTTATAGCACTTGGAAAATATGTGAGATCATCTTATCTATACTTAAGTTGCAAAGATTGAATTATACAATTCCATCATAGCATATAACTACATCTCGCAAGATGCATTAGACTCTTGAACAGAGTTCCTAGTTCTGTCAACCCTCTTGAGGAGCGGACGATAGTTTCTCTTGTAGATATAGAATGTACCAGCTCTTCATAAGGATTGAGACCATGGAAATATGAACTTTGCACTAGACCATAAGCTTCTGGAGGATGCTGAACTTCATTTCCATTAGGTGGGTGCCTAGTCACAAACTTTGAGAAACAATCCTCAACCAATCGGCAAGAGTAGAATTTCCCCTCACGGTAGAGCTGCTGACCAACAAAACCAAGCAAGTTGTTGGACTACTTTTGAAACAGAAAGGTCACTCTTTGGGTCAATCAAAAGACCAAGATGAGAGAATTTCACGACAAAGTCTGAAATTTGTTGTTTGACTTTAGATTGTTCTCAATTTTGACTACCTCAAGGACCTGCATGCATGTGGCCCTAGCACATGCATGAAAGTGTGATACTATGTTGGAACATACAAAAACTACTAGTCTCTGGGTGCTTGCATGTGTCCTCCCTCGCATGCATGCACTCTAACCTAGAAGCGAAGGTTCTGTACTTGTATAAGAGGGAATCTACCCGTTCCGGTGAAACCGGGTAGGATAGTGCCCCACCTTGTGAACCAACATAGTTTTACATCATCCTATGACCTAAACAAACACAAAACAAGAGAGAGCTACGTCGGGCTATCCCCATCAGAAGAATGTCTAGGGGGTAGACGATCTGAGGCCCGCAGATCAGAGTTTCGCCGAAGAAAGACCACGAGAACATCGGAATCAGATAAAAACTTGCATGTGTCCTTAGCATATGTGTGTGAGTGTGGTACAAGGTTGGTATAGGTGCTTGCATGTGTCCCCCTCGCATGCATGCGCTCTAACGTAGAAGCGAAGGTTCTGGACTTGTATAAGGGGGAATCTCTCTGTTCCGGTGAAACCGAGTAGGATAGTGCCCCAACTTGTGAACCAACATGGTTTTACATCATACTATGACCTAATCAAACACAAAACAAGAGAGAGCTACGCCGGGCTACCCCCATCAGAAGAATGTCTAGGGGGTAGACGATTCGAGGCCCGCAGATCAGGGTTTCGCCGAAAGAAGACCACGAGAACGTCGGAATTAGATGAAAACTTGCATGTGTTCCTAGCATAGGTGTGTGAGTGTGGTGCAAAGTTGGTATAGGTGCTTGCATGTGTCCCCCCTCGCATGCATGCGCTCTAACCTAGAAGCGAAGGTTCTGGACTTGTATAAGGGGGAATCTCCCTGTTCCGGTGAAACCGGATCGTATAAGGAGGGGGTGCATGTAGTGATCAAGACCATAATAACCTATTCATATGTGTGTGCTCATGATCCTATGAAATAATATCACCTAACATATATGTAATAAAAGCCTTGCTAACTAAATAAAAGAAAAAGGTGAAAAAAAATGCTTTGCCGTGTATACAGCAAAATACAAATGGCAAAGCTGATCTTTGCCGCATACCTAACAGTGAGGGCACACGACAAAGATTCTCCCGTCCGTCCTTCTTTGCGGTGAACAAGCAAGGCAACGGCAGCAAACATTTTTTCTGTAGTGACTGCTTTATTTCTCGAGAGCTCGTAGCGGATTCCGCATAGCTAGGTCAACACATTACACATGGGCGCATCAACCGTATCAAGCGTAAACGTACGAGATAAGCTCTCCTCGGAGACGATGTGCGCTTTTTCACTCCCGCTGTTGCTAAGATGGACATGTTTCGAGCTTTCGACTCAATCAAAAGGTAAAATAATTTGGCCAAGCTAGAAACGGCAACTTGAGCTTGCAGGTTGCATGCACGGATGCACCGCACCGAGAGGTCCGTCGCGCTCGATCGGGTCGAGTCGGAGGTTGAACCATTGAATTTTGCATAATAAAGAGGTGAGTATATGCATCGAAAGCTACCCGCGCATATAACAATCCGCCTTGCTCGCCACACGTTTCGCCTTGCGTTCGGGCAAAGCTAATGCATGTGGCGCGCGCTAGGCTCTAGGGACCAAGCAAGGAAGCATGCGCGCGCACTTGAGGTCGGTCGAATGGACAGCCTCGAGGTTCCTTTCCTGCGCGACGTCGACGCGCCACTACTGGTAGTGTATATATTCTGTGCGCGCCAGATCGCCAGTATCTCCAATTGAAAGTGAAACTCGAATTTATTCTGCTGCTGGTAAATTTACCAGATGGAATTAATTCAATTCTGCTGACGAAACTTACCTTTCTGCTCGACGTCTGGTGGATCTAGCCGAGATCTGCTAGGCAAGGGCGTTTTTGCCGTTTGTGGAGACGACGGATGATTTTTTCTCTTTTGCATCATCTTTGCCATTTTTCGCGAGAACACAAAAAATGTTCTACAGCCTTCATCCAGTCGTACCTGCAAGCAACACAACAGGAAAAGAAAACAAATGAAATGAAACTCGAATACCCACATCCACCTGGTGTCTACAATATCTAAGGCTACCTAGTACGCTAGTATCATTCCTTCCAAGATTTTGTACTCGAAAGGATAAGATATGGTCATATGGAATACAATGCACGTACCTTTCATTTGTTCGTGCCTTCCAATTATTTCAACAGGGCATAAGTGCCCGAGATAAGGCACGAAAGCGAACCTAATTTGATTCTCAATTTTCTTCCATGATAACGACTGTTGATCAATGATTGGTGGCCTCTCCATCAGGGTCAGGTCATGGATCCAACGCCCGTTAATTAATTAGAAAGAAATCATGGACGAGCGTACTAACGGGCACCCGGTATCTAAAGTTTACCGTGTAAAAAAGAACGTTTACCATGTGCTATCCAGTAGGGGATAGAGGGTTTGATATAGAGTTTCTGATGGAAACCGAGATCTATTTGATCTTACCAACAAATTTATTGATTCACAATGAATTTTGTCTCTGAGAAAACATAAGCTTTGTGTCTAGATGCATTGATAGGAAAATGTTGTAACGCACTAGACCTAAAAAAGACCACGCCCAGGGTACACCACAAACCACTAGAAACTAGGCGTCAACTGCAAGATGGTTGGGAGACCTTTGGCTTGAACATGAGCCTTAACCTTGATGATCTCTAGTAGATTAATAGCGTTTGTTTGATCGTTCGTGAATACACCGCGTTTAGCTACATCTTGATCGATCCACCATGCCGCTAGGATGATCAGGAAGACCCCCCCCCCCCCCACACACACACACACCAATCCCACTACACTCAATGAAATCTTATTGGACAACGTGCAACCGGATGGAGAGGATTGAATCTAGGAGAGGACCCCATGCAACATGGTGCGCAAGAACAAAAAAACTAAGTAAGCAAGTGGGCCATGGTCTCCTCTAGCCGATCTGGGAGTGGTGGGGTAGGCCACAATACACCAGGTGTTCCGCGGAGTCCATAGAGTTCGTTAACTTGACGTTTCAGATGCTTATCTAGAATTGGATCCCCCACCCTCCCCGAATGTATGTGGCCTAGTGTGTCCTTGACAACTTCTTGAATGGCGTGCCTCTTTCGAATCCGTTCCGAAATCAGCCGGAGGAAGCTTCAGAGCCAACTCATCACTTCTCTTTCTCAAACCACTGATCCTCCCATAAGAGGGCCGAGGTTCCGTCACCGACCACAATCTCGGGACTATGTTGGATAAAGTCCGCTCATCCCTAGAGAATTGCATATCGAGCCCACACCATGGGGTGCTATGGTTAGTGTGTATTGATCCTCGACACCTAGGTGAGGCTAGTCTCCGTTTTCAACTTTTCATGGGCGGAACGGAGACACCCAACCCGCCCAGCCTCATGGGACGAGAGGACACATGTACCCGAGCCCGGCTGACATGATAGCAGCCGCCTATCAATCAATCAAAAAAATCCCGGAAGATCTTAAGGCCCCGTTCGGTTTGTTGCAAAATACAGGAATAGAAGACTCTATAAGAATCGGATGGAGGGCGAAGTGTGAACCTATAGGCTTCTGAGGCCCGCATACCATGCTTATCTATTGATGTCACAGATCAGCGGCAACTCCCATACTAAGTATGATGTCGCATATCGGTTGTCTAGGGTGGAACCTTTTCTTTTTAACTAGTCTTAAAGTGGATGTCGCAGCCTTGAGTTCTATACGCTTGGTGGGTTCTCCTCCAAAAATATATGGTGTCACCGTTTGCATCATATCAAAAATAGCCATTTCACGTTTGGTTCACGGAAAAAGTGGAGGATTTTCATAGTTTCCGTTCAGTTAAAAATGAAAGCAATTAATGAAGTATAGTTGAGAGAATATATTAGCATTATTTTATTTGGACCCGAACAGATCCTGCTACTCATCATATGCATATAATCTTTTTTAATTCTCATATATGTCCCTCTTGTCTCGGTCATCTGCGAAACCACGAGTCCAAAGTGTTTTCTGTGTTTTGACTGAATGTTATTTTTTTCGTAAATAGTACAGGTGAACGAACCTTTTCAGACAAATGGACCCGGTCGATTCCCGCAAAGCAAAACACACTCACATGAATAGTTTTTGGCGGAATCTATGGGGTCGTTTGGAACATAGGTTTTCTGTAGGAATTTTGCAGGAAAGGATTCTCATAGGAAACTTTTCCTATACACCATTTGGAACAAAGGATTTGGACATGGGAAAACTACAGGAAAATTTCCTACACTAGCGATTTTATAGGAAAACAGCAGGAAACTATACATCTAGTCTGGCCTCTTTTTTTCTTTCCTTTGCGTCAATCAAGTCAAATTAACTGTCAAGGCTGCTATTAGATAAATCATTAGGCAAATACGCTGCTGATCCCGCGGCCGTTACTGCCACATACGTACCAATGAAGTCTGCTATAGCCATGGATGCATGTCACTAGTATCTACTCCGTTTCTACCATCACTACTAGCAGTGGATGAAACAATCGTGGGAAGGAGCGGGCCACGTGGTTAATTAAGGAAATAAATGAGCCACGTGGTCAGATTTTTACCGGGAGCTTGTGTTTTGGGAAGGATGGTCAGATTTATAGATGAATTAAGATAATTAACCCCGTATTAGGATGCTACTTCACTAGAATGTTTGCTTATGGAATTTTCTGTGTTTTTTCTATTCCTCCAATCCAAATGGTATGTTGAATTTTTTTCATGTATTTTCCAATCCTCTGGTTTCCACGTGAATTCCTATCCTATTCCTATGTGTTTCGTATTCATATAGTTTTTCTATCTTGCGTTTCAAACGGGGCCTATACCCGCAAAATTCCTGCAAAATTTCCTCACACCGAACGGACCTAATAAAGCATGCACCTGCTTCTGGACCTTCCTCTTCGAGTCTTCCTACAAAGGCCAGTCTGCAGTGCAACGTACTCCATCCCTAGCATTTCAGGCCCTGTTCGGGACAGACACAAAAAAAAAAAAAACAAAAAAACTAAAAAGAGGAATAGAAGTGATGAAAAAACTATGATTGAACCGGATTTAAAAACCAAAGGAAATGCGTATGCGCTTGCGCAAAAAAAAAAAAAAAAAAAAGTACACTGATAGGTGACGTCCGATTTTTTCGGCTGGCTGCACACCATGCATGGCAGATCACTGATTAGGATTAGGATTTATTTTATTGGGCTATCATCGCATCGCACATCGCACATACACAACTGACCGACGAACATCATATAAAGGTTTAGATGTTAAAATTCCCGTGGAATACTTTCAAAATCGTAGGAAAGGAAGCCTTTCCAAAGGAATCGTTGTTTAGGTTTCCTTTGTTCCGAACGCCTCCGAAGAAACAAATTCCACAGGAAACTAAACCTTCAAAATTCCTTTGCATTTCCTCCATGCCGAAGAGGCCTCAAATGCTAAACGACCCCCGCCCCCCCGCCTTGATTGCTCGGTTATCCGTAGGATCCGTACAGAAAGGTACTGCCATCAACCAGACGGACTATAGAAAGTTGTGCTGTCTCGCGATCGTTTACGTACCATCCGTGGGAATTAAATGCGCGATCGGTGACGAAATAGACCTCCAATCCAACTGCTAGCGCCCATTGCAGCTCCGGCCCAACAACCGCTCTCTATGTTGCTCCCGAGTCGCATGCTCCTGGCTGGAATTTTGCGTAGATGCCGGTGTACCGCGCCCATCGATCCGTCACCCGCTAGTCTTGCGCGGGCTCCATTCATAGTAATAATATGGTTACGCGATTGTTAAATATACTCACAAGCTTATAAAGAAATATGAGGACCCATGTTATTTTTATATTTGGAGAAACCAACAAAATCACGTCATCAAGTAAAAAATATTTGATAAGGTTAGAGTATATTTTTTTTTAAAAAAAATAGGAGTAAGAGTAGATTCATGATAGACTATAGCTTAAACCATCTATATTTTCTTTTTTTTAGACAACCATTTATATTTTCAAGAATTATTGTACATTGCTGAACGTCAAAAATATTAGACAAATAAAAATATATAGATTTTTTTTGAGCATCTTAAGAATATATATAGATAAGTCATGAAGAGGTGCCCCTAAAGCTGCGGGGCCAGGGCGAGGGGTCCCCCTCCCTATGGGCCGGCCCATCACTGCTGAGTGCTGTACTACTATATCATGGCCGGCGGCATGGTCGGTTTAATCGATGTCGTTGTTCCTTGGTCACCGCTAGCCAAGGACAGACACCAAGAGGCAAGAGCTAACGTGGATGATATCGAGTACAATTAGCCCTCGATCGAGAGAATCTGTCAAAAAAAAAACAAAACATGCAGTAGATAGAACTTTCTGGGTATAGCCAGTGGCGGTAGAGTCTTCTTGGCATGCATGTCGGTGCCGACACAGAAATCGTCTTATTACGTCATAGAGAGCTCTGGTTTTGGCCGTTTTTAATCCATGTAAGTTAAACCGACAGATAGAAATGACCCCAGCTGGACGAACGCGGCAAGTTGCTGGTACCCTTATTTTCTCTCTACCAGTACCGCGGCAAGTTGATCACTAAAACCATGGGCGCATCCGGCCGCAGGCCGCAGCCTCAAGCGGTGTACGTAGCTGGAACAATGACGGGCGGGGCCAGCGCGATCGGCTCCACGAATCCACTGCTCGATCCCAGATCAGTTGGCGCGTCGTGCCGAATGGTCGCTCGCCCGGCAAGATACGTTCCTGTGCTACGGCCACAGTACAGAATTCAGTACTGACACTGCGCGGTAGCAGTCGGGGCTGCCGGGTGCGACGATTCAACGGGGAGCTAGGTGCAGGGCACGGTGGAGGACGGCGGACAGGGAGTGATGATAGTGTCGCGTCGTACGGCGTGGCCTCCGGCGAGCGGGCAGCCGGAGTACGTCTGCGGGTAAACAGTCGTACTTTCAGAGAAAGCTAAATATCCCCCGTACGTGGCAAGACATATCGATCGGGTCGGGTTAGGACACTTGACGTGCTGATGCCCAGACCCAGTCATCTTCCTCGTCTTGGAAAGCTGGTGTTTTTTGTATAGTACTCCCTCGGTCGTATAATATGAAAATGTCATTACAGATAACATCTTTTATAGGACTACAAAAGGAACATCTCTAAAAAGAAATGCAACGGCAAAGTCGTTGTTGCACCGATCCTAAAATTTCTTCTTTTACCTGGAGAAGAGTGGGAAAATGGTACAACTGACGTCTTTCAACGGTGCCCAAAGACGTCGGTGCCGATCAAGCCCACAAAGATTTCTCTTGACACCAAAAAACTACAACCCTGAACAATTTGTTGTGTTCCACCAAATTTATCGTCCACCAACATACGAGGTCTTGCAGTTACCTTTATGTCTCACCATGACAAACGCTGCTAGCTGGACCGAGAAGAAACATAGGTAGAGAAGGGACGACAGCACCGACGGAGCTATGTGAAGGCCGAACTGGGCCATGGCCCGCCTAGGTTTTTGAAAAAAAAAATATTAACTGCTAGGAATCAACAGACCCAACTTACTAGAGCTCTACTCGTTCCCCTACTCTCACGAGTACACGAGCACCTTCTCGACACACAGGAAGAAACGAGACTGGATTGACCGATCGAGGCCATGGACATGGAGCACTAGGTTTAGGAATTAGGGGGAGCGGGAGAAGGGGTGGGGGCGGCGCAGGGTGGCACGCCAGTACAACGCCGCACCGCCGCCCGCGGCAAGGCTCGCCGCACGTACACGGAGATCCAGCACCAGCAGCAGACGACGGGAGAGACTAGCGACCAGATCGAGCAGTGAAATTGAGTCCTTCCTCTTCCGGTGTTCCCCAATCCAGCTACCTTTCTCTCTTTTCCCAAATCCTTAGCAATTTGTCAATTGATTAGCATGGATTGGATTGGATCGTTTCCTCAATTTGTTTGCAACAAAGGCACAGTCGGAGAAGAATTGATTTTGTCTTTGAAAAGAAAAATATTTCCTTAGTTCGGAAATAAGTGACTTGGATTTGAATAGATTCGCATATATCTAGACATATTTTAGTGTATAGATACATATAAATCTAGATAAATTAAAGTCATTTATTTCTGAAAGACGGGAGTAGATAAAATTAGTGAAGTTGAAGAAGATCCCACGGCAGCAAACAAGTGATCATTTTCTCTTGCTTGAATTGGAACAACAACATAGGCATGGCAACGAACACTCAAATGGACCTATTATTTTTTAAGGTATCAAATCCTTATAGGGATACTTTGGATTGCGCCCTCAAATTTAGCAATATTCACCGGAGCAAAGATATATTTCGAGGAGAGCATATTTGTCGTTAGGCCCTATGCAACCTATCTTCAAAACTATAAGTTTCCATGTGAACAACAATTGGACCATTTTGTTGTGAATGCTTCCAAAGATGAAGAGTTAAAAAATATACCAACCTTAATTGATCTTTGTCGATGCCTTGTGGAGATAGGAAGACACACTATCTGCAATCTGATTGTAAGTCTGCTTCATTTGCTCATTACTCCTCGGGTGTCCACGACGAATGCTGAACATGCATTTTCTATTATAAAGATCATTAAAACAAGATTGTTCAATAAGATAGAGCTTGATTTTGTTGCCAATAATATTTTAACATAGAGGGTGATAATCTGGATACATACACCTATAATGATGTAATTGTAGATTTTTGTAGCAAAAAAGATCCGACTGCTTAGAGTAGCATCTTTTGGTATAGCTTCTTTTGTTTGTAGTAATATTATGAATATATTAATATATGTATGTATTGCTGATTTGTAACAAGTGAGAACAAAGGATTTGAGTAACCACTAAATGTTTAGTAAAATGGTATGATTGGAACAAAATTTGGTGTTCTTTTGTAGCCTAGCCCACCCATGATTTTTTATCTAGCTCCGCCACTAGACGACAACATCACAGCGGGAGGAACAACCTCCACCGCTATACAAGTAGCAGACGAGAGAAAATGGCAGATCCAGCTACAACAATACATCCTATCCTACGCCTGCCATTTGAAATGGCATGGAAGTAGGTCGTGTTCGATTCCCCCTGGATGGTTCAGTTCCAACGACCCCTCTGTCTTCAGAATGTCTCCTATCCCTTATAGATCTCCATAATGGAGGTCTCTAGGGAGTACCTATGGGACCAGGCCTCAGTCGATAGCACCACCAGGTCCGCCTCCTGGTCCAGTGCCTAGATTTCCTGCAGATTGGCGTCCTTCTGCCCTCTAATTGCCGCACCAAGGTTCGCACCCTAGCCATGCATAAGCTATCGTGACATCAGGGCGCAACGGTGTCGGACATCAACAACACAGTATGTGCGAGGGGTGGGGAGAGGTCGCGGCCTCCATTCACCTTGACCAGACTGCCTCCGTGAACCCTCTTTGTTTAAGCCAGAATTTCTCGAAGTGGAAGCGATTTAGTCTAGGAGGAGACCCTCCACCCGTAGATAGGAGGAGAGGGTATGGTCAGAGTCGACCCTAGTGACTGTGTGGAGCGAACACAGGGGGAAGGACACCTCCCATTCCACAAAGACAAAGACCCGGTCAAGGACGCTGTGAATCGGGTCCAGCTTCTTGTTGGTCCATGTGTATCTAGCTCCGACTCTAGTGATCTCTCTAAGGGTTTGATAGTTTCTTATGAATCTGTTGCCTGCCAAAACCCACCGGCGAGCAGCGACGAGCAACACGGAGAGCCGGGAGGCTCCAGATCGCCGTGGGCCTGGTCCCTCGACGGCCGCAAAAGCTCCGCACACATCCGGCTTGGTTCGAGATGCCACCGACCTATACCTGGTCGAAGGTGAAGGATTGCTCGATTGATTTCTGCATGGTAAACAAGTATCGTAAAATTCGAGCCGTAATCGGCTCCTGTGTTTCTCAAATCGGCTCCTAAAGCCGATTGCCCCATGGTTCTGCGTTAGATTTATGATAACATGGGGTTTTGCTTGATCACTACAAGTTAAATCGATCTACGATAGTCTAATGTTTTCACCACGTAATCGAACGCCCTACGTGATTGAGCCTGCACGCATAAAAGATGAAGAATATTAACCCTAGAGGAGGCCTAATAACCAACGTAAAGCTAATTACCGGAACATCTTCTCTAGAACGAATAAGCCACGTCCTTATGCATTACTGGATCGTTCAACCCGTTTGTAAGGCCTGATTACGTAGATATTAAACTAAACCTTGGCGAACAAGGCATAACTATAACAGATCGAATCGACTAAATAAAGATCAAGCAAGGTGCTACTCTTGCACTTTGGGAAAAGTGCAAGGGTAGCGAGATAGCTAGAGGTAGCATAACTTCGACGATAGTAATGAAAAAGCACCGATACTAGCCTCAAACAATCTATGATAATGGTATTACTCGCCATCAACAACGCTTCAGTACGAGTAAAACCAGGTAACGATAGTAGATATCGCCTAGATCGCAAGATGCGATCTAGGCAAGATGGCACTTACCCAAAAGAAACCCTAGAAACAAGGTGGGCGCGCCGAGATTGTGTTTGTTGTGAACGTGGTTGTCCTCCTTTTTTCGATAACCTTAGATACATATTTATAGTCCGGAGACTCTCTACTTTTGGAATAACTCTACAACTCTATCTCTACCTAAACATAAACAGAACCTAAACAAACACGAAACGTACTATGATACAAGATACACGGGCAATTTAGCCCACATCTACGCACTAGGCCGATCCAACAACACGTTGAATATATGTATCTTCCAAGCCCATCTTGATCACGGCCCATCTCCGTCTTTGGCCAAAATACGGTGATAACACATGCCCCCCTGGTTTTGGCAATGATAATTCCAAAACCACTCTGTGTGTTTTTTCTTCTTCTCCTCCATTTTTTTTATCGGGCTGCGTCGGCGAATGCGTGGCGCGTAATCATCACGCTACCCCTTCATCATGATGCCTTCTCAACTCCTGCAAAGGCATGATTTGACGATTTTGGCAAAGGTAACTGGGAACCGCTATGGCATTGAACCGTCTCTCCACTATTCCCTTATTTAACTTCGCTGAACAGTTCACAATCCCCATCTTCCTCCGTTGCGAAAACCCTCTTCCTTCAAAAAACCCTCTTTCGCCATGGCCTCCTCTGCTTCCTCCCAGGCCTTCCCATGCCTCCAACTCGATTAGCGGCGAGAGCCGACGCCAGAGCATCCGCCACGGCAGATAAGATTTCGCCCACGATGGTGGGACGAAAGGGGATCGACTTCGCCGTCTGTCGAGGACGATCGTCCCGATCGACGGTGAGAGAGCCTCGATGCCTCGTTGACGGGAACCGAGGCGAAGAGCAACGACGCCTGGTCGGGGATTTGTCGAGTCCTCCGACGAGGAGGAGGAATCGGAGGAGGACACCTCCTCCGACGAGTATCCGCCGACGAAGCGCTTCCGTGCCGGGTCCAGTGAAGACACTGAAGATGACGAGGAGGACGAAGAGGTCCCCGCTGGTTTCTTCAGCAGCAGCAGCGAGGATGATGCCGGCAGCAGCGCTGAAGACAGTGAAGAGGACGGCGGCGACGACAGCGGCGACGATCTCGCCCTTTAGACTAGGAACCAGTAGCAGCGATAGTAGTAGTAGGCTCCCTTTTGTAATCAATCGTCCTTTGTAAACAATCATCTTTTGAATGAATGAAAATCTATTTCCCGAAGATCGCCTTGTTCGCCCCTGATCTTGCCGATAGCCACGATAGGTCGCTGTCCGAGAAGTCGATGACACTGCATCGGCTCTGCACGTACACAGTTGAACAAGTCAAATCGCAAAGAGCCGATGACTACCCATCAGCTTCTCCCAAAAAACGTTGACAGGGTCAAACTTTGGTCGCATCTTTAGGCACATTACAACGGCCACTTCTTGGTTTCAAAATGATGACCTGCAACCTTTCTCAAAACGGGCGACCCAAACCTCCAATTGCCCATCGAAAACCGTGCCCTGCACAAACGACTAGTGACAAGCAAAGATGAAGATGACAAAGCTGCGATCGCCGAGGTGGATCGTGTCCGTGCTGACGCCCTCCACGCCTTCGAAGCATTTTTTCAGTAGCTTGTATGCATGAACTGGCACCTGTTTGTAACATGTGTGAACCTCTAGAGTCGATGACCGTGCATCGGCTATACACATTTTTTTTTATTCGGCCGATTTCCAGCATCGGCCCCCATATTTTTACCGTCCATTGTCTCACGTTCCTTTACTTATCCGATTTCATGTATCGGCCCTTCAAGTTCTAATGTCCAACATCCCACATGCTTGGGAAATATTTCTTGAGATGTTGACCGACCGCCATCGAACTTTACGCCATCCAACCGCCGAGCATGTATGCTTCCTCTTAAAACTTGGTCGACCATGACGGACCGTGCCAATTTGGAGACCATTTACCATATGTTGCATCCTTAGTCCCCAAGGGCAACATGACTTCCCATACCGATCACCAACGTGGAACTCCTTTGGCTTCACTTTCTTGTTGTATGCACGAGCTACTTTGGCCTTGTTCTCTTTGATTTTCTCCAGTGACCATAGCCTGAGCTCGGTTAAATCCTCACATTTGTCACTCATCAGGTCGCGTATTCTTTCAGTTGTTAGATCGTCCTGAAAAGTGATGCGTCTTGATCGAGCCGTAATTTCCCAGGGCAGGACGGCTTCTTGTCCATATACTAGCTGGTATGGTGAGGTTTTTATTGCTCCATGACATGACATGCGATAAGCCCATAACGCCTCTGACAAAACCTCGTGCCAACGCCTTGGGTGCTCATCGACTTTCCTCTTGATCACTTGATGAGGCTCTGGTTGACGCTTGACTTGCCCATTTGCTTGAGCATAGTATGGAGATGATCTAATCGGCTTGATCCCCATGTCCTCAGAATTTTCTAAACTCTTGAGAAATAAAGACCGAACCTCCATCGGTCGTGATAGTTTGGGGAATCCGAATCTATGGATGACATGTTCTTTCACAAAATTGATAACATCCTTGAGTTCTCGACTTCATCGGGACAGCCTCCACCCATTTAGTGAAGTAGTCGGTGATAGCCAATCCACATGTGGCCTTTGCTTGATGGAGGATTGATCTTGCCGATCATGTCCATGCCCCAACCTCGGAATGGCCAAGGCTTGATGATGGGGTTCATTTGTCGACGCGGTACCATCTGGATTTTTCCAAATTTCGACATGCTTGACACCCTTTGTAGTAGTTGAAACAGTCCTCAAGCATGGTGGGCCAATAAAACCCTGATCGCCGATCAACCATTTCATCTTATGAGCCGATTGATGAATTCCACAGCGCCTTCGTACCTCGTGTAGGAGCTGATTGGCCTCGGCGTCCCTGTGCATTTGAGCAATAGTCCTTCCAGAGTCCAGAAACATGTCATCCCCAATGAGAACGTACTTCATGGCTTTGTACCTTATCCGTTTAGGTGCCCCTGTCGAATCTTTCAAGTAATTGAAGATATCGGCTCTCCAGTCGTCCGCTTCCAGGAACTGTACCTGAACGTCGGCTCCTTCTACCACATCCTTGTATCCTGAAGCCATCTGCGCAAGATCGTTCGCCTCGGTATTCTGCGCTCGTGGGATCCAAGTGAAGTTTACGTACCGGAATTGCGTCATCAGCTCGCGGCAGTGCAGCCATAATGGGAAGAGGGACTCGCTCGCACTTGTAGTCCTCCGTGAGTGGGAAATCACCAACTTGGAGTCTCCAAAATTTCCATCGCTCGCCCGGCCGAGGAGTAACTCCATCCCTTGCATATCGCCTCGTACTCGGCTACATTGTTGGTGCGAGAGGTAGACAACTGATGGAGAAGGAAAATGTTGCCCCGGCGACATTTAGTAAAATGCCGATGCCGCAGCCATCGTCACAAACCGATCCGTCGAAAAACATAGCCCACGCTCTTATGGACGGCGGCTATGTTAGTGTTGATCCTTTCAGATAAGATCGCCAACGCCGCCCCTTAACCGCTTTCGGGGTTGATACCGGATGTCAAACTCGATAATGCAAACATCCATTTGCCCGATCGGCCTTTTAACATAGGAGCCGACATGTGCTTTATGACATCGATTTGCATATGATGATGATCTCGCCGATAGCAAAATGTGGCGCAACTTGGTGCGGTGAAAACAGAGGCACAACTTATCGATATCGGTACCTTGTCTCGTCCAAAGATCCTTCCGCTTATGTAAAAGACGACTCGCTTCAGCCCATCATAAACTTGCACCACTACCGAGGCGATGGACGTCACCATCGACAAGTAAATATAGAACGGCTTCAGTCGGTGAGGTGGAACTAACACCGGCGGCTTTGTCGATATTCTTTGATCTCGTCAAAGGCTGCTTTTGTTCTTCGCCCCCGAATTCCTCGTCAGATTTGATTTTACTAGTCCCATGAACGGCTCAATCCTTCCCGATGATTGGAGATGAATCGTCGACGGTTGATCTTGCCGATAAGGGATGCAGCTTCTTTCTTCGTGGTGGGTGGCTTCATTGTCAGACCGCCTCGACTTTTCAGCCGATCTCAATTCCGCTCATGGACCAAAACCCAAGAACCGACCGGCCACACCAAAGCACACTTCTTTGGATTCATCCGTAGGTCAATTTTCTTGTTCGGTCCAGACGCTGCTGCAGATCGTCCAAGTGTCCGTGCTTGAAGCCGACTTGACCACCACGTCATCGATGTAGATTTCAACCAGTTTGCCGATCAGATCATGGAAAATATAATTCATGGCCCTTTGGTACGTGGCGCCGGCATTTTTCAGTCCAAACGTCATGACTACATATTCAAATAACCCCACGGACCCTGGGACTCTGAATGCAGTCTTGTGTATGTCTTCTGGAGCCATGAAGATCTGGTTGTACCCGGCATTGCCGTCCATGAAGCTCAAAATTTTATGACCAGCTGCTGCATTGATTAATGTTTCTGCCACCGGCATCGGATACTCATCCTTTGGGGTAGCTCTGTTGAGATCTCGAAAATCTATAGCAACACGCCATTGGCCACCCTTCTTCTCTACAGGTACGATACTAGAAATCCACTCAAAGATACCGCATGGTCTCGATCAACTTGGCGTCAACATTTTCTAACCTCTTTTTGACTTCTTCGAATTCGCCTTCATTTGTCGTGCTTTCGCTGAAACGGCCGAAATCCTTTTTTGAGCGGGAGGCGATGCTCGATGATGCTCTGTCCAACCCAGGCATCTCTGTGTAATCCCAGGCGAAGCAATCTGGATATTGTTTCAACAGGGCTATCATCGGGCCCAGACGGCTCTAACTTCACGATAAATGTTGGTCGTGGCTTATCCCCAGGACCAATGTTGATCTCTTCTAGCTCATCAGCGGATGTAAACCCATACCCTAGCTTTCCGTCACCTGTCAAATCGACGCTAAACACAGGGCAAACGGTAGGTGAGGGTAACAAAAATAATTTGGGCCGATTGCTTGAATCGGCCTCCTTTTTGCTTGCATTAGTCAAGGACGGTTTACACCTTATTATTTTACAGTGGCAGAGCATCTCTCTGCTACGACTACATGAGCTGCTTGTCGTATGATCGCTGCTTTTTATTTTTTGTGGCCGATCGCAGGGATCGGCCGTACCACGGATGATCGTGGGCTTTTCTACTCTGTAAGGCCAGTGGATAAGACCAGCCTCACCCCGTTTTTTGTAGCTTCAATACGCTCGCAGCCGTCTAGATTGATTCCAGAGATCGGCTCTTGGTCTTCTGCTTCCCAGACGTTCATGCCAGCTATGGAGATCTCGATAGAATCGTCTGCGTGGATGACCTCCACGTCGTCTCCATCCCACTGGATCAGGCACTGGTGCATTGTGGACGGGATGCAGCAATTAGCGTGAATCCAATCCCTTCCTAGCAAGACAGTGTAAGTGCTCTTGCTCACGACGAAGAATGACGTGGTACGGTTTTCCGCCCACCGTCAAGTCCACGCTCAGACGCCTTATGCGTGCCGAAGACCGACCGCTGAAGTCGCTCAACGTGGCGTTGGTTTTGATCGATCTGCAGTGAGCGTCCCAAACGTCGTAGCATGGAGTAGGGCATGATATTGATCCGCCCGGTGTCCACCAACATCTTGCTGACAGGTTGCCCATTGATGTAACCTCGCAGGTACAGGGCTTTCAAATGTTTGTAACCCTTCTCACGTGGCTTCTCAAAGATAACCGGCCGTGGACCGCAGTCAAACTGTGCCACTGGTAGCTCGTCGGTTCTTGGCGCGCAGAATTCTGACGGGAGTACAAACACCATGTTTGTGCCAGCCGATGTCTTTGCATCGGCTTTTACCGGTTTGGGGCGCCACTCTTTCCTTGTCGGGCGGTCTTCTGTTTCCAAAGTCTGCCTCACTTTGACGGCCAGATCAGGCCGTGCTTTCTTTAAAGCGCGGAGATACTGCGCTTCAGATTCTTCTAAGTTACGCAGCCGCTGCACTCTACGCTTCTGGGTGTGTCTGAGTCCGTCGGGACACCACCTCGGACGGTGATACCTGTCTTCGTCTTTGTCATCCTTTGGCTTCTCGAGGTCTCCTGCTCGAGCGGACTCCTTGTGACGGCTCTGGGGCGGAAGAGGCCCTAGACGTTTGAATACTGACACTGGCCTCGTGTCTTCCTTTTGCTGACCGCATTCCGGGCAGTTGTCGATTGTAGGCAATTGGCTCATCCTCGCCTTCAAAGAATACTTGAAGAAAGGACAATCCCAATGCTGCGCCTTCCTTCTCTTCGACGGTCCCCTAGCAAGGTGCTCATATCTTTCGTCGTCTCGCGGCCGCGACGTTGGTCGATCTTGGCCATACTTGTTAAGGAGATGCGCGAATGTGGCTTCGATATCGCACTCTCCTCACTTGTTCCTCTGTTAAGTACTTTGTCATTGTGGCCGGGCCGGTCGCGGACTAGCCTCCTCTCTTTCTTTGCCCCGAGCGACCGCCTTCCTGTACGTGTCATGGTGGTACCCAGACCTGCCATATTAATGCGAGAAATCCAGCTTACGCCTCATGAGCGATCGAGTTCTACCATGTTGACGCCGGAAATGGGTTTGTGTCCACTTTCATGGCGAGCGAATGCCAAGGATCGACGGCCTTGTTCTATCGCCATTTGGATTTGGCGGCGAAGCTCTTTGCACTCATTGGTGGTATGGGTGAACGAGTGATGCCATTTGCAGTACGGCCTCCCGTTCATTTCCTGAGCCGTAGGGATTTTGTGGCCTTCGGGTAACCTCAGTTGCTTCTCCTTCAGCAGCAAATCAAATATCTGCTCCGCTTTGCTCACATCGAAGTCGAACCCTTTCGCAGGCCCTTGCTGTTTCACCCATTTGCAGGCCACAGGATCTGCCCCCCGAGCCCATTCAGCTACGGCCACCTCCTGGTCCTGCGTAGGATCTTCTTCTTCTGCATCGACCGTGCCTATCGGACGCTTGAATTTGTCTTGGTACAACTCGAGTGGCGCTGTTCATACATCGCCGCTCGGGCCATGCGCCAATGAGTTGTACTCTACCGGAAAGCGATCCTTGATGGGTGCCGAGAGACCCAACATCGCTAGCTCGATCGCTTCCTTCTCGCTTAAACGAGCCGAGTAACATCGGTTCTTGACAGTCTGGCCGGATGTACTCGGCTACGATCTCCTCGCCAAGCACTGCCAGTCCGCAATGCCACCTCGGTAGCCTCGAATGGTACCGATTTGGAACCGCTCTTCCGGTTGCTTCCGGTATGAATTGAATCGGTGGTAGTGAGGTGTACCACCCAAAGGCTGGTCCCGAGATTGCGCAAAAATCTTACGCGATCCGATCCGATGCGAAATCATGCCTAGTTGTGCGGTATTGGCTTATGTGCTCGATCGAGCTCGACCCTTCCGACCATGAACCTTGAGAACTGGAGCTTATACTTGGGGGCAGCGGAATTAGATCAAACTTCGTTGAGTACGGCTTTGAATAGCCGATTGTCCTTCTTCGACGGTCGAACTTGTCCCTCGTGATGGTACCGATTTGCTCCACTGTTTGAGCTGTAGGGCTAGATTCTCATGACTTGTTCGGGCATACTTGGCTAGCCACGCCTGTTTGTCAGTCCATCCCAGCCATCGCTGCTCGGACACGCCTGCTCAAGATCCCGCCCAAGAGCTCTGCCATGAAACCCTGCGGTTGCAATCTGTTTGTGCGTGTCGCTATTGCAGTCCGCACGAGGCATATATATCCGTGTGGGATCTCCTTAGGTGGCTCAAACAGGAATTGGCAATCGCTGGGTCGCCTCAGCCTTGTAGAATGTAAGCCGCTGCCTGGCGGTTACAGGCGGCAAGTGCGAACGAGATGTGGCTGGTCTGGAGCGGTCTTTCTCTGGTGAGTCCCTAAAGTAGGTCCCGACGGAGAGTACGATGCTTCATGATCTCTGGACTACGCGAATCGCGACCAAAAGCGTTCACCAGGCTCTCAGAATGGCGGTGCAGAGAATGAGCCACCATGTAGTTGACTTCCTGTCGTAGAGCTCTGGTGCGCTCCTCCGAAGGAAGAGCCAGCTCCACCTCATTGAGAGCCTCGGGAGAACCCTTCCACCGATGCCATGCTTACGGGTCCTCTCAAAAGAGCCGATAAGGTCTTCCTCAAGAGAGCCTTGATCTCGTCACTTGGCCTTGTGCTCGTCAGGTAGATCGTCGTAAGTGACTGGTCTGTTCTCCATTGCAGCGTCGGATGTTGATGTAGACGTTGTTGAAGGTCCCACCGGGCGTGCCAGAATGTGTTGCCTGCCAAAACCCACCGGCGAGCAGCGACGAGCAACACGGAGAGCCGGGAGGCTCCCAGATCGTGGGCCCTGGTCCCTCGGACGGCCCGCAAAAGCTCCGGCACACGTCCTGGCTTGGTTCGAGGGCGTGCCACCTGACCTATACCTGGTCAGGAAGGTGAAGGATTGCTCCGATTGATTTCCTGCATGGTAAACAAGTATACGTAAAATTCGAGCCGTAATCGGCTCCCAGGTTTCCCTGTAAATCGGCTCCTAATAAAGCCGATTGCCCCATGGTTCTGCGTTAGATTTATGATAACATGGGGTTTTGCTTGATCACTACAAGTTAAATCGATCTACGATAGTCTAATGTTTTCACCACGTAACTGGAACGTCCTACGCGTGATTGAGCCTGGTACGTACAAAAGATGAAGAATATTAACCCTAGAGGAGGCCTAATAACCAACGTAAAGCTAATTACCGGAACATCTTCTCTAGAACGAATAAGCCACGTCCTTATGCATTACTGGATCGTTCAACCCGTTTGTAAGGCCTGATTACGTAGATATTAAACTAAACCTTGGCGAACAAGGCATAACTATAACAGATCGAATCGACTAAATAAAGATCAAGCAAGGTGCTACCTTGCACTTTGGGAAAAGGTGCAAGGGTAGCGAGATAGCTAGAGGTAGCATAACTTCGACGATAGTAATGAAAAAGCACCGATGCTAGCCTCAAACAATCTATGATAATGGTATTACTCGCCATCAACAACGCTTGACGAGTAAAACCAGTAACGATAGATATCGCCTAGATCGCAAGATGCGATCTAGGCAGCATGGCACTTACCCGAAAGAAACCCTAGAAACAAGGGGTGGCGATGCGCCGAGATTGTGTTTGTTGTGAACGTGGTTGTCCTCCTTTTTTCGATAACCTTAGGTACATATTTATAGTCCGGAGACTCTCTACTTTTGGAATAACTCTACAACTCTATCTCTACCTAAACATAAACAGAACCTAAACAAACACGAAACCTACTATGATACAAGATACACGGGCAATTTAGCCCACATCTACGCACTAGGACGATCCAACAACACGTTGAATATATGTATCTTCCAAGCCCATCTTGATCACGGCCCATCTCCGTCTTTGGCCAAAATACGGTGATAACAGAATCCCAGATCTATTTAATCTTACCGACAAATTTATTGACTCACAATGAATTTTATTTCTAAAAAGACACAAGCTTCGTGTGTAGATGCATTGATAGGAAAAAGTTGTATGCACTCGTAGTCCTAAAAAAGACCACTCCCAGCTTACGACACAAACCACTAGGAACAAGGCGTCAACTGCAAGATGGTTGCGACACCTTTTGCACCAGCCTTGGCTAAACATGATCCCTTAACCTTGATGATCTCCATCAGATTGATGGTATTTGTTTGCTCATTTGCAAAGACACCGCATTTAACTACATCTGGATCCACCATGTTGTCAGGATGATCGAGGAAGGACCCCCCCCTCTTTCCTTGGTCGATTGGTGTGTGGTGGATGGTCAACTTCCCTACACTACACTCAATGATGTCTTATTGAACAACATGCAACCGGATGGAGTGGATAGAATCTCATGCAACATGGTGCGCAAGAACAAAAAACCATTAAGCAGGTGGGCCATTGCCTCCTCTGGCTGATCTAGGTGTCGTGGGTAGGCCACAACACACTAGGTGTTCCGCGGAGTCCATAGAGTCCCTTAACCAGACGTTTCATTTGTGTAGCTAGATTTGGAAATCCCACCCCGCCCCGAATGTATATGACCTAGTGTATGTCCTCGACAACTTCTTAAATGGCGCGCCTCTTTCAAATCCGTTCTGAAATCAGCCAGAGGAGCTTCGCGGCCAACTCATTAGCTCTCTTCCTCAAGCCGCTGATACTCCCATAAAAAGGCCGAGGTTCGGCCACCGTCTACAATATCGTGGCGATGTTGGCATATCGAGCCTGCGCCATGGGGTGCGGATCGATCATCTACACCTAGCTGAGGCTAGTATCCGTTTTCAACTTTTCATGCATGAGGTCGGAGACACATCACCCACCCAGCCGGCGAGACGGCGCACGTACCCGAGCCTGGCTGACATGATAGCAGCCGTATCGAGTAGCTGCTCTATTAATCAATCGAAGAAAAATACCGGAAGATCTTCTGCATGCCTGTGGTGCTTCCTAACATCCCTACAAGGCTACAAAGGACACTCGCAGTGCAACTTAGGGCATCTCTAGCCAGCCCATCCATCCTGTCCGAGCGTGTCCAAACTTGTTTGTACGGACATACGGGATGTGCGCGGCGTTCTAGCGGGCCAACCCATCCGGACAAACGCGTCCGGCTCGATCCATCCATGCATTTAATCTGGGCAACCGTTCTGTCGGACCGTCAGCCACCGCTTATCGGCAGCATTGATTCAAACACGGTCAGCGGCACCGATTCAGACGCAACCGTAGTGTCGATCAGAGGTGCTGCGCGAAAGGCTGACCGGCGGCAGCTTGTGCCATCAATGGCGACGAGACGGCACGCTGACCCACTAGGCGCCGCCTGCATTCCCACGCCGGCATTAATGGCGAAGGAGCGGAAAGCTGCGCGTGTTCACGGGTGGCTGGGCTATTTAACCCTGCGCCCGTCGATGCCGCCCTTCTCACCTCTCACCATCGCAAATCCTAGCCGTTACCACCACCAACAATGAAGACGCCGTCGTGGCTAAACAAGGGGAGGAGCAAGCACGACCACGAGGCTTCTGGCTCTAGCAGCCAGCGCTCACGGCTGTCGGCCTTCCTCTGCGACACATCTCTGCCTCCTCCACCCCGTGGAGGATTACCCGCCACCGCGGGAGCGCCGCACACATCAGTACTTCGTATCATAGAGTGCGAGAACCGCTGGAGGGAGGGGGGGGCATCAAGCACAAGGACGTGTCCCTATGCACCGGCTGGCACCTCAACCGGGACCGTGCCTCTGGTGTCGCCCGTCCCCAAGAAGGGCAAAGGGCTGGCAGAGGAGGTCCACCACCGGATCAGCAACCTTCCGTCGGCCCAACGACGGGAGGGTGGCTACCGTAGCGAGGCCTATTGGGTGGAGTTCCTCGAGTGGGAGCACAAGGTGCGGCACGCCGCCACCATCCGCCACGACCTGTAGCCGGGGGAGGTCTACCCCGTCCCCGACATTGACTTGGACGACGATGGAGCCGTCAACCACTCCGACGCTGAGCTCGGCATCGAGGACGACAATGACGAGGAGGACGAGGACGGCGACATCGTCGTCAAGCAGGAGGCAATAGACGACGTCGCCGTGAACCTGCCCCCCGGGAGTACCACGAGGTGCTGGCGTGGGGCTACGACGAGGACGCCCAGCTTCCTCCATCGTCTTCGCTGCCAGGATAGGCGCCAGCGACGGCGCCGGAGGTAGGGATGGAGCTGGCACACCTCCAGCATGGTTGGGCGCCGTGGCCTGGGCAGGTGAGCAATCCACTCGTCAACACCCGGATTTTTAAACCCAGATGCCTGTTATGCCATACATCGCAATTCAAGGATTACCATTTTTGCGAGACATAACAGATTTGGATATCACAGTATATCATCCATTACAAACCATACATAAGTTCTTACACAAATAAGAATCTCATGATCCAGTTCTTAATACAACTCAAGCAGCGGAATAACGTAATAGTAACGATAGCATAGGCGAAGCTCCATCTTTAAGATCACAGGCAATGTTGACGATGGGAGATGATCCTAGTTGTCATAACCTTCCTGCGGACCATCATCCTGATACTCCTCTTTATAGTCTGGCCACGGGAATAGCCAGGAACAAAGCCATGAGTACTCTTTAAATACTCGCAAACTAATACTAACAAGTTAAGGGGGTTTTTGTAGTAGGATACTAAGCTCTAAGGTTGTTTTGCAAAAAGGCAGATTTACCTCTACTAAGTTCAGAAGCAAAGAAAACTAGTTGAAAGTTTTATAACACCTAAGTGGGAATTTGAATTTCATATCACAACTCTGTTGTGGTCAAGTCAAAATCAAAATTCAGTTCACAAGTCATTTTGAAAACATCTGACGGGGGAACAATATGGCCACTCCAACTGTCCATAACCGCGGACGCGACTATTCGAATAGTTTGACACTCTGTAGAGATTGTACACTTTCACCACAACATTCGATACATCCGTCAGGAACAATCCTGAATTCACCATACTTAGTATGCGGATAATCAATCCTAACCTTTCAATTACACGTCCTAGTATAGGAACCTCTCCTGTGAGTTTGGCCTCCCAACCATGACCAACTGTCATCTTGGGTACTGCACAGGTGGACAATCTTTACAAGGTAGCCTCAGCTCAGACCTTGTCCGCAAGGGAACCCACACTAAGGTATATAAATTTCCAGTCAAGCCGTACCCAAATTTCAGGTATTGTGGTTGTACGATAGAATTGGAATGGTATCGCATCCAGACAACCATCAGTTTTATAAAGGGCTAAGGCTCATGCCTCAATATTTTCATCATCAAAATCATCTGGTGTTCGGAAACACATGTCAAAACATTTCAGTAGAATGACTCATCATTCTAAGATTTTCATAACCATTTTCACCAAGTATTCCCATCTAAAGTTGATCAAGTTTTATACTTAGCACTAGCATCTACAAGTGGTGGTAAATACTAATGAGGGGTGCTAAACAAGTGGGGATTTGCTAAGTTCAATCTCATGCCTTAGTATGACATCAAAATTATCTAACTTAGGCCAAATTTTATGCTCTTTATGCTATCTTTAGTTATCTTTCTGGAATCTACAAGTCACCATGTAAACTCTAAGAGAAAGCTTTGATAAAGAAAATAAAGTATTAAGCTTGCAAGTAAAACTAGGATTGGGTTATCAAGTGGGTATGATCACACATGCTTAAGGCATATAGTTGGCATAGTAACAAGCAAGTATTGGCTTGCATAATTTGCAAAGGTTAGCTTGCTTAGTTAATAGCTTGTCTTGAGCAGAGCAGTGGTTGAAGTTCTCCTTGGCTTCTTCCGCGTAGTATCCTCCTTCCTCCTCGTATCCTCGGTCGGTACTAGCGTCTATAAATAAATACGAGGTACACAATCACCAAAAAAATACTTAACTATTTTTACTCATAACACAAAAAGTCACACTAGATGATCTAGCATCATCACTATTATCACAAGATTAAAACACTTGTCTTATTTATTTTATTTGAGAAAAGTTATTTCTACTCATTGAAAAACTACTTAAGATTTAATATTCTCCAACTCAAACATGGGATCATGTTGACACATGTCATCATCACATATTTCAGTAAATGGGAATGTGATTTAAAGTGGTGCCACAATTTAATAAGGTTTAACCTTTTTATTTTAATTAAGTAAAGTGACTAGAAATGCCTATGTGACATTCTTTTATTACTTGAACATTATTTCTGCAAGTAAACCCATATGTTTTTATATATTCCGAAAGGTATGATCAAATGTGATTTTTGAGAGTTGGAGTCAACTCAAAAGCTTTTATGGTTGAATTTTGAAAAATATTTGAATGCAGAAAAGCTTCTGCCTTGTTATTTTTACCATGGTTGATCTATAACTCCAAATGGTTTGAATCCAACGGGCTTGGATTAATCATTTTAGTACCTTTCTAACAAAATTGGTTTCATGCATTTTGGTTTAGTGAATCGAGCTGGGTTGATTTTTGAATCTAGGTACAGAACTATGTTTGAAATAAAATGAATAAAGCTTAATTTGAATTGTTGGATCGCGCGAGATGATTTACTGGGCCGACCCACTACACACAGCGCGTACGCGGGCTGGTTAAGTGGCTGTCCCCACTCGTCAGTGGGACGGGGAGGGGCGTAGCGGTACGGGGCAACGCGAACCGCACGATCTAACTCTAATCGAACGGCTACGATTCATCATCCACGTCGGGCAGCGCCGGCGAGACAGAACCCTAGCACGGCAGGTGGGGGTCATGGGAGGCTCACCGGGGAGGGTCGGCGACGGGGGCGAATGACGAAGTCGACGACGACGGTTCTCCTAGTACCGACAGCTTCTCCTGGGGTGGCTCCAATCGACGGGTCCCTTCTTCTCCAAAGAGCGGGCTCCGCCAAATTCGGCGATCTGTGCTTCTCCTTGCTCCGGGAGTGAGGTGGGGTGGTTCTGGGTGAGAGGGGAGTGAACTGGTGTGGCGAGAACGAGCGGTGGAGGCCTCTATTTATAGTGGCGTAAGGGGACCGACGGTCGCGGGCTGAGCTCGTCGTGGTCGACGGCACAGTGGGATACTGGAATGGGCGATAGCAGGGGGAGGTGTTGTGCTCCCTGACGAAGCTCAACGGCGCGGTGGCGAGGCGTGGGGCGGTGCTGATCGGTCGGAACACGCTGATGCTTTGGGCGGGTCCGACGACGGTTTTAATGTCGCACATCGCGCGTGGTCCGCGCGGTGGCGAACGGGCATGTCTACCGGGTTGCTGGGGTGCTGGTGATCATCCCTGCAAGCGGCGAGGGCGGCGTGCGGTCTGTGGGTTCTAGTGAGCGTGGCGCACTGGCGCGCTCTCGGCATGGTCGCATAGGAGTTTGGCATGGGCGTGTCGTGTGGTCCAGGGGCTGGCATTGCTCGGGGCTGGTACAGTGGGTGGCGATGGACGGTGTTGCATGTCCTAGACAAGGTTAATGAGGCTAGTGCGGCCTCTAGCTCGCTGGCGACAATGGGGTGGCAATGGTGCTCTCGGCATGTTTGACATTAATGGCTAGGCTTGCTCACAGTGGTGCTAAAGATTGTTAAAGAGGCTAGATGATCTACTAAGAGCTGGTTACAACCAGAGAGGGAACAAGGTTGTCCAATTTTACTGCTACAAATAGTGTTTGATGTTTGTTTGATTTGTATATGCAAGGTTTTTGATGAAATGGCCGAAAGAAGTTTAAATTTGAATTTTGGATTCAAACTTGGTGGGTTTGCTAGGCACATACTAGGGAGTGTCTGGTTAGTTGGATTAGTCAAGGGGCACTAGTTTGGTTGGGTTTTGAAAATGGGTGATCTTCACATATGATAAAGATTCAATTTTTTATTGTGATTTGAATGAGGTTGCCAAATGTTTCTGCAAGTTTGAAAGGTGGGATTTGATTTACTTTTACTTTTTCTAGCAAGGGGTGAAAAGAGTTGGAAAAGTTTCTGTTTGAAATCTTGAACTAGAAACACTCAAAGTGACCTAGTGAGCAAGATTGGCAAAAATGACTATTTGCTTTATTTTATTTGTTTTTTATTTTCTCTTGTTTTGTTTCTGCATGGAAATGTTTTATATGACGTTATTTTAATCTTTAAACCATTTCTTGCTATTTAGGTTAATCACACAAGTTCACTCATGCATTTATCACATCATCTCATTCACACATGCATTCATATGATTTTAAATTAATCAAAGTTTTTGTTAACCCAAATTTTAGTGATTAGAGTTTTGATGATCCTTGTGTTATATTTTTGGGATGTTACACCACCCACGCCCTCTTCCACTCCGGCCTGCCACCGCCCAACCTCTGGACGTCGCTGGAGTACATCAACCTTGACTTGTAGATGGACGAGGCGGTGCCGGCGCGCGAAGATTGGTAGCTAGGGTTAGGCTAGTTTAAATTATGTTTTTTATATTTCAAATATAAATTAAGTGTGAACTTTGCCAGTTTTAGAGCAAACGGTTTACGTTTGAATTTGCAAAAAAAAATGTCTCATCCAGGCCGGACAAATGGGTCACGCCGCTGGACGCGGCTAGACGGACTGGCCGACCCCCTCCCAAATCAACCGCGACCCGATCTAAACGGACAAAAATAGACTATTTGGGACGACCGAATGGATCGGTCCAGTGAAGATGCCCTTACTCCATGTCCAATTTTCCAAATGCTATAAACGGTCTCCCTGTTTGGCTCCATACGACAAGTTACACGCGATCCGTTTTATATTTTAAATATAAATTAAGTATGAACTTTGCGAGTTGATTTATGTTTGAATTTGTAAAAAAAAAATGTTGCGCCCAGGCCGGACAAGTGAGTCATACCGCTGGGCGCGGCTGGCCGGACAGGCCGGCCCCTTTCCCCAAATTGATCACGGCCCAATCCCAACGGACAGAAACAGACTGTTTGAATCGACCGAACGGTCGGCCCGGTGAATATGCCTTTAGTGGTAGTTTTCATGCATAAGAGGTCGGCGAAACACCGAACCCGCCCAGCCTAAGGGCATCTTCACCGGGCCGGCCCATCCAGTCCGTGCTTGTCCAAAACTGTTCGTGAGGACGCGCGGGGCATGCGCGGCGCCCCAGCGGGGCGACCCATTCGGCGAAACGCGTCCGGATTGATCCATCCACGCATCTAATATGGGGCTCGGTTGGGTCGGTCCGGCCACGAGCGGATAGCGTAGACGTCGTGCAAGCGCATGCCAAGCCCACCCGTCAGCCACACGCGACATTGATTTTAGACGCGGTCAGCGACACCGATTCAGACGCAACCGCGACAACGATTCATAGGGCTGGCGGAAGGCTGACCGGCGGCAGCCTGTGCCATCAATGGCGACGCGACGACACGCTGACCCACTGGGCACCTCCTGCGTTCTCGTGCCGGCATTGATGGCGAAGGAGCAGGAAGCTGCACGCGTTCGCGGGAGAAGGGGCTATTTAACCCTGCGCTCGTCCGTGCCGCACTCCTCACCTCTCGCCATCGCAAACCCTAGCAGCCGCCACCACCACCACCGCGAACGATGAAGACGCCGTCATGGCTAAAGAAGGGGAGGGGCAAGAATGTAACTACCTCGGTAAATTACGCTCCTAGTTACAAGCCTGGATGAGCGGAAATGGTTGAAATAGTACGGTGGGGCCCAAATGCCACTCACAGGTAGACCTTTCGGCCGTCCCAACCATTTCCAAACATCGGGACAAGAACGGGCGCGAATCGGCGAAAGGGATCAACTACATACACAAATGAGTATGTATGCAAGCCACCATACAACAATACATCAGAGCCATTCCATCTAAAAGAAATAGAAATATTGCAACGCCATACGGCAAGATCCAAATATCCTAGATAGATATAATAGTGTAGGTTATCTCCTCATACATCAAACATCAGAGTATCAGGCGGAATCGGCAAACAAGATCCGAGTACGGATAAGAAGCAAATCAGCATAAGATGCCCCATAAATAAACACATCCCGTCCAAAGATCTCACGGATCCCCGTTCCCGGAATCTCTACACCGAATGATCGTTGTCCATATTGTCCGTCTCCTCCACCCAGTATCCATCTTGTGAGTGTATCTGTTCATCTGAATCAAATAATTTATCGTGTGAGACCCTAGGGGTACTCAGCAAGTCTTTATGCCTCTAAAGGGGACACAACCTGGGGTGACGCAATTGCAGCAAAAGATAATACCTAGCAATTCTATAGAAACTCGCTAACCATCCGCCTAACCAAAAATAGATGGATGTCCGTGAATTAAGAACAACAGTTATAACGGTAATATTAACAGATCCATCCTCCTCCTCGCTTACCAACGAGGAAGCGGACGAACAACCCCCCCATCCGTTGGCAGTTTTATTATCCATTCCATGAGTGTTGCACTATTTACTAGTCAGTTACTTAGTCAAATTTAAAATCGATACTTTAGTTATGCTTGTCTATGATCAAGAAACTATGCTCCAAGTCGTCCATAACCGCGGACACGACTTTCAGAAAGTTTTACCCTGTAGGGGTGCACAAATAGCAACACACACTCGATCAACCTCGGAAAAACCAAATCAAAACCCAACGAGGCATTCACGACAAAGCAATCACAGGATTGAGAAATATTTGAGGCCACCCCATTAAGCTACCATAGCGAAGTTAGTGACTCAAACGGACTCAAGGTTTGGGTGGGCCAGTAAACGATCGGGAACCCAAAAGTGTGACTGGCTTGTCGATACCCGAAATCGTGTCCCGATCCTAAATAAGACAGTGCGAGACATCGCATAATTTAAATTAAGCGATAAAGCATGGCATAAGTGAGGATAGTAAATAAAACCTCAAACTAGTTTGTGGCCCCAAGAAATAAGAATGAATCAAGCTACGGCTCGGGGTCCCATAAGCCTCCGGATGTGGATAGCGAATATTCAAGGAACAGGAATCAAGTACTCGGGGTCCTACGGGACACAAGTGAGCATGAAAAACCAAATAGCAGATATTGCTCACCGGTGCCACTTTCATTAGTTATCCCATTACTACTCAGGTTAAGTTGTTTAGGTACCTCGTTATCCATCAGACACTCACATACCCTACACATGCTGTTCTACGACTCGCATGGCTCAAACAACTCCTGTAGTAATGGCTCATGGGATGGAGGAACAAGCTTCGGTGGAGTTTAAAAGTAAGGCTATGCAATACTTGGGATTCAGTTTAATGCGATCGCGACTCAATGATGCAAGAATAAGATAGAGGCAATAGGTACTATATGTATGCAAGCATGTGGTAGTGCTTGCCTGGCAGCTCAGTTGAAGCGAGAGAAGGATCTGGGTAGTGCTCTTGGATTTCTTGATATATCCCCTGCTCAGCGTCTATTCGAAGAAGAACCAAACAAACAAGGGCCAACATAAATAAAGTGCACAAGCATAAGAATAAAATGCGACAAGCAAACAATCATGCCATGATGAATGATGCACAATTTGCATGGCAATAATATAGCATGGCATGGGTGAGGTGTGGAATACAAGAATAAATCATTTTATTGAGTTTTAGTCATATTTTATTCTCGAATAAGTTTCTGTATACTTTATATTTCTATGATGCATGCTGCAATTCAGAACAAGGAATGCATAAACAGAAAGGTCTCGTCGAGCTAATCATTTTAGACATATCCTTTGTTAAATTTGGAGTTATAAAACAAAAGTTATTAATTAAATAAGAAAAAGGGCATTTTGTTGTAATTTAAGTCAACTTGAAATTTAAAGTGTCCAAAATATGTTTTGAAGGCCATATTTGAATTCCTCACATTTTTCTGATTTGAAAACATATATTATTTGTATTATTTGGAATTATGAATTGATTTAAAGTCAAAGTTAGTCAAATGGATTCAAAGTCAAAGGTTTGACTAGTTAGAATTAGTTCTGAAAATATTTGACTAAAGATTTGAATTAACATTCAAAAACAAAACATATTTCATATAGAGTTTGAATTCAAATTCCCAATCCTTTGAAAGTTATGACTTAGTTTATATTTAAACAGATTTAAAATTTGAATTCGAATTAATTTGGAAAAGTTTGAATTTAAAACAGAGAACAGAAATCCTTTTATTACTCAGGCAAACCTAGCCCTAGACACAGACAGGTGGGGTCACACGGAAATGGGGCCACGCGCGCAGAAAATTCCTTTCACCGCTTCTGGCTAGCCCACGATTGACATGCGGGCCCACGCTCTGCCCACATGCCAGTGGGGCTGCCCGACCGTGGGGTTAGGGCTGGAGCGGGTTGAGCGGAAAAACGTGGGGGTTATGCAAAAGGGCCACGCCACCGACTAGTGGCCTCTAGGAGCCGGGTTGCGCTGAGTCAAAAAGGGGGGTAAGTGCAAAGTGGCATCGCGTGCACCGTGGTTCTTCTCGAACTTTCGACGACAGATCGGTGCTCGCCAGGGAGCGCGATGGGATCGAACCCGCGAGGCGCTGCAGGTGAGGCCAGGCCGCCGGTAGGCTATGGGAGTTGGTAGGAGAGGGCCACGCAGCTAGGTGAGGTGCTACGCGACGCGAGAGCGTGCAGACACCAGCGTCTGGCGGTGCACTGAGGGCGTTCGACAAAACGAACTACGGATCTAGACGGGCAATGGCCGGAGCATGTCGGGAGGATCGTGGGCTCACCGTGAGGATGTTGGTGGTGGTGGTTGAGCAGAGGAGCTGGCGATCGGCAGGAGGCTGGCCGGAGTTCTAGGGTTTGGCGGGCGGTGCTAGTTGGGCTCTGGTCCTTCCTCCTCTCGGCGCCAGACGAGGCGATGCAGGGGAGCATACTCGTCCTCCTCGATCACCTCCAACTCGCCTGCGCCTCTTGGATCGGCAGGCGACGAGCTCTTGGCGGTGGCGATGGGGTAGATGGTGGCGGCGGAGAAGAGAGGGAAGAGGGCAAGGCCCTGGGGCGGATCTGGGAGAGGCCAGAGGAGGCGAGAGAGAGGGAGTATAAAGCAGAGGGAGAGGGAGGTGCCGTGGGGAGGTGGTGAAGGGAAAAAGGTGGCTCGGCCACCTTTTTCTCCTCTACCCCCATGTGCTCGAGCTGGAGGCAGGCAGGCACGGGGAGGGTCTGCAGGTGGGACCAGAGAGAGGAGAAGGGGAGGCTCGGGTGGGGCTGCTGTGGCAGAGAGAGAAGAGAGAGGGAGGGGAGTGGCATGGAGCTAGGGTCGGGTGTAGCTAGGGTTGGAGCTAGAGGGCTCGGGTTAGGGTTGATGCTAGGGTTGGGGAGGGCAGCTGGGGTGTGGGACCAGGGAGAGGGGGCAGCCAGGTGGGGCAGCAAGGAGGGGCTCGACATGGAGAGACTAAGGGAGGAGTAAGGTGAGAGGGGTGGAGATGGGGTGTAACTAGGGTGAGATGAGGGATGAGGTTTGGTGTTTTGGGTAGGTTAGAGAGAGGAGAGATGAGAGAGGGGGGGCTTAGGGTTAGCTACTTGCATGCCTCAAGCTAGATCATGCATGGATAGGTGGAATTGGTGTAGGGTTTTAGCAAGCTCAAACAAAATCAACAACAAAGGAGAACACAAGATGGGGATGGAAAAGATTTTACATGGCCATGCATGGCATACACATGTGAGAAGAGCTTGATGGGCACTAGGCAGAAAGAATTAAACCAACAAGGTGAAAGATTTGAGAGAGAAGGGAGAGCTCCAAGTGATATACACCACTCTAAATTCATATAAAAAAATCCCAAGGACTAGAATGTGGTGGTGCTTGCATGGCCCATGGAAAATAATTAATGCCATGCTTATTCTTCTAAAAACAATAATATTAACATGGCATTTATTCTTATGCATTCCCAAAAGTGGAATAAAGCCAAGCAAAAGAATTAGAATTAGATCCATCCCAACCCACATGAGCTAGAGTAAATGCCAAAATAAAATGCAAGGCTCATATTTAGTTGGATGGTGGAATTATAAGGTGGTGGCAGAGAAAGGTGATGGAGTTGAATAAAAGATATGCCCCCAACTCAACTTGGGCATTTACACAATATATCAAGAACCAAATACAATATCAAGAGGCAAATACAATTTACAATGCACTAGCGGAATGCCCGTGCGTTGCATCGGGAATAAAACCTAGATATCGTTTTAGAAGCATCGAAGTATGACTCATATAATGTTAGCGTTAAAGATGTCGATTTTTTCTTGGCGGTTATCTTCTCACACTTAAGACGACGCTATCTAGTTTTTTTCGCCATGTACCCTGAGTGTGGAGGTATTGGGTATATGGCGGGAGCCCATCTGTCAGGCAATGGATAGTAAAGTACTTCTTAATGTCCTTGATCATATTGTCCTTAAGTTTGTAGAAGGGCAAGTTCTTCCTCTCGCCTTGGATCTCCCTCTATAATATTACTTTCATGTCGGTGTCCTCATCTGGTTTGTCCATCTCGCCACCGACATCTATGCATGCCTTCAGCATTGACTTGATGATGTCGATCAGTCTATCCAAGATGATCTCATCGCTGTTGTCGGCCCAGCTGCCACTATTAACTCGTTGTTTTTGGTCCTTCCACCATCTTAATTGTAAGTGAACTCATCCCATCGAGACCAGGTCTAGATGGAAAAGAACTCATAGACCCCGCATCTGGTGCCACTTACAAAACTTGTATCGGCCATATCCTATATACTAAGTACTACTCTCCCTGTTTTGGAATATAAGATGTTTTAGCCATTTTCTAAAACACATGTATCTAGATAATTTTTAGTGTGTAGATTTACTCATTTTGTTCCAAATCTACACATTATTTTAGATACATGTGTTTCAGGAAAAATAAAAAATATCTTATATTTTTAAATGGAGAAAATACATCTATTTACAATTATTGGACATTTTGGTAAATTAGATTACTTTGGCCTACCTGGCTAATCCTAAAAGTCTAAGAACTAAGATGTAGCCAACATTGCTGGTTGCTAGTACAAACAAATGAAAAAAAAATCGGAGTGCTCCAGGTCCTAGTCCTAGGGAGAGGAGTAATAATAAAAAAAAAGAAATAATCCGGTTCGTTGCGATGTCGCCCACACAGTCCACGCTCCTATTCTCTCGCATACACCAAAAAATCCCCTTTGCTACTGTTACTCAGATGTACGCTAGTACTTATAGCTAACTAACAACTAATAATTAATAGAAAATCAGAATCGGCTGAATGCAGAAACCAGAAGATGATATAGGCAAGAGACTTCTGGCCGCCATTGCCGTAGCACCGGACGCCATCTTCTATCCTCTCTCTCCATCTGCTGCCCCTGCTCTTGTCTGTCCCTAAATCCCTGCATATCCAAGCAACAAACAGAGCTGGACCACCCTGGCTACCTCCTCCAAGCCAACGGCGCTGACCGGACCGGAGCGATGCAGCTCCACCTCCACCGAGCTCTTTTTTTCTCTTGTTTTCTACCCCCAATCGACACAGTTGAGATGGTTGGCCCGGGAAGATTGGAGCGATGCAGCTCCACCTCCTCCGCCGAGCTCTTTTTCCTCTTGTTTTCTACCCCCACTCACACAGCCGAGATGGTTGGCCGGGGAAGATTGCTACGCGATGCACAACACCATATCGACTGCTCCAATCCCGGCTGGTGTAGGCAGTGGACCGACAACTGGCGACCGAACTCGGTGACGACGCTCCAATCCCGGCCGGCAGCGTCGGGGAGTCGTCTGCCTCATGGCTACCTCGAATGGATTTTATGCTAGACCGATCGGGAAGATGGGTTGGAGGTTAGAGACCTTCTGCCTTGACGGAAGAGTCCTAGGATGGAGCTCAACAAATTGGCGAGGAATTGGGGGGCAACAGAAGAGTCCAGGTCCACGGCGTGGAATGGTGGTCCTCCACGGAAGTGAGCTCCAGAGGCAGACGGCTGCAGGGCGCGTCTTGGCGTCTCATGAGGGCCCGTGAGCGAGGCGGGAGAGGAACATCGGCAGCGAAGAGGAGGCGGCTTGTAATATATTAGAACTATGGCGGCGGAGCTTGGCGATGGGGACATGGCGGTACGCTAGCGGCTATTTGGAGGCGAAGGGATCGCGGGATGTGTGGGTCGCGTGAGTTGACCATCGAGAGAAGTTTTGAGTCCTTTTTCTTTTTTCTTTCACCGGACGTGTCACTTGGCGGTGGCAGGGGTGTAAATTAGGCAAACATATAGGGGCAAAACCGGAAAATAAAAGGTGAACGGAAAAATCTGAAGACGAACCTACCTCTGCTTAAATTAGTAGATAGATATGAGAGAAGAACCAAATCAAAAGGGTTTTATATGATGTTCAAATGCAAGGTGGCATGATTACATGAGCATGATATAATGATGATGCAACAATTATATATAGGAAGTAGCATTTATATAGACTAGGCTAGTAGCATTGCAATTGTTAGACAATTGGGATGCTACAAAGAACGACCACGAGGCATATGGATCTAGCAGCCAGCGCTCAGGCCGGCTGCCGACCTTCCTCCGTGGCTCGTATCTGCCACGACCGGAGGATTTCCAGGGCCGCCGCGTGGAGGCTCACCCACCACCGTGGTCAGAGGGAGAGCGGCGCGAGCGGCATTACTTCTGCACCACGGAGTGCGAGCGCCGCTGGAGGGAGGGACGGGGCGTCAGACACAACGACGTGTCCCTTCCCACCGGCTAGTACCTCAGCCGGGACCGTATACCGGTTCTCCCCTTGCCCAAGAAGGGCAAAGGGTTGGAGGAGGAGATACGCCGTCGGATCAGGGGCCTCCCGTCGGCCCAACGGTGGGACGCCGCCTACCAGAGCGAGGCATACTCGAAGGAGTTCCTCGACTGGGAGCACAAGGTGCGTCGCGCCACCACCATCCTCCATGACCTGCAGTCGGGGGAGGTATACCCTTGAAGGGTTTCGTAGCATGGAAAACAAAAATTTTCTATCGCATACAAACAAATAAGTCAAGATCTATCTACTAGATTGTAGCAATGAGTCGATGGAATAACTTACCCTCGAAGATTCCAAAGTGTTTAACGAGAGCGGATTCTCGTGGGTGATGTAGTCGTACTCTTCCCGATCTCAAGATCGTGTAGACGATCCTTCCCAAGGCGCTGCTCCGCGCCCCAATCGGTCACGCGTTGGCACTCGTGAAGACCTTCCTCTCCTTGTTCCAAAGAGGCGGAGGTTGTAGCACTCTCCTCGCGATTCAACGGCGTGGTACCGGAAGTAGAGGGGAGATCTCGCAGGGCTTCGCCTTAAGCCGGAGCGAGTATGGTGGAGTATGAGAGAGCTCCTCGGCGATCTAGGGTTTAGACACACCAATTAGAAGGCTCTAAACCGGAGGCTAGGGCAATTAGAAGCTCTAAACCAAAACGGCTCTAAACCGGAGGCGGTAGCTAGGGTTTAGATTTAGAGGATAGGAACTTGTGTGTCTAGAGGGAGCCCCGCCTCCTTATAGGTGGAGGGCCGGCGTGCCATGGGGAGGAGAGGAGTCCTCCCAACTCAGCTTGGAGGTGGGCCGGTTGGAGGAGGAACCTCCCCAACTGGTTCCCACACCTTCCTCTTCCTCTTTCCAATTTTAGCCGTTGACTTTTCAAACTTGCTATTTGACTTTTCAATTTAGGATTCAATTTAATCCTTTATTTGGAAATGAGAACACTTAGTACATGATGCAATCATTCCAATATGCAATGACACATTCATGTACCCTTCATCTCCGAGTCTTGGACATTCCGGAACCTTCTAGAACATTCCCGATGAAAACACCGGAATCATTCCCGAACTCCGAAACGGGACTTTCCTTATATGAATCTTATTCTCCGGACCATTACAGATCACCTCGTGATATCCCGGATCCCATCCGAGACTCCGAACAACATTCGGTCTCTTTCTCATAATACCATAACTACTCAAACAACGTTGAATCCTTAAGTGTGTCTCCCTAAGGTTCGTGAATTATGCGGACATGATCGAGACACTTCTCCGAACAATAACCAATAGAGGAATCTGGAAATTCATTTGGCTCCCACATATTTCTACGATTACTTTGCGATCGAATGAACCACTTACATACGATACCAATTTCCCTTTGTCTCACGATAGTTTACTTATCCGAGGTTATGATCGTCGGTATCTCTGCATACCTAGTTCAACCTCGTTCTGGATAAGTACTCTTTTCTCGTTCCGTGATATGTGATCCCTTGTGAGCTACCACATGCTTGCAAGCCAGTTGGAGGACAGTCCACCGAGAGGGCCCAGAGTATATCTATCCGTCATATGGATGGACAAATCCCATTCTTGATCCATGTGTCTCAACCAATACTTTCCGAACACTCAATGCCACCTTTATAGCCACCCAGTTACGGTGTGGTGTTTGATGTCATCAAAGCATCCATCCGGTAAAGGTGATATGCATTATCTCATGGTCGAAGGAATTAGGTTACTATGTATCAGAAAGAATATAGCAATTGAACTAATGAAATGACTTGATCTTTATGCTACGCTTATCTATAGGAGTATGTCCACCATATCATTCTCCTAACGATATGATCTTGTTGTTGATAACATCTCAATGTTCATGATAGGGAAACCACAATCATTTATCAACCAACAAGCTAGTGATGTATAGAGGCTATACTAGGGACTGCAAATTAAGTTTACAAATCACACAAGTATCAATGTTTCCTTGTTAATACTATTATAGCATGAATGTAAACATTTATTATAAACACAAAGATATAATAATAACTATATTTATTATTGCCTCTAGGGCATATCTCCAACAGTCTCCCACTTGCACTAGAGTCATCTAATCTAGATTACATGGTAATATACTGAACACCCATGGCAGTTTGGTGTTGGTCATGTTTTGCCCTCGGGAGAGGTTTAGTCAACGGATCCGCCACATTCAGATCTGTGTGTACTTTGCAAATCTTTATATCCCCATCCTGGATATGTTCTTCTTGTGTGACCTTGGTTCTTGCACATTGGCTATGGCGCCCATGTTATCACAGTAGATAGACATTGGGTCCAGCGTACTAGGAACCACACCCAGCTCTGTAATGAACTCTTTCATCCATATCGCTTCTTGTGAAGCCTCCGAAGCAGCCATGTATTCCGATTCAGTTGAAGATCTCGCCACAACGCTTTGCTTTGCACTCCTCCAGCTAACTGCTTCACCATTCAAAATAAATACGTATCCAGATTGTGATTTAGAATCATCCGGATCAGTGTTCCAACTAGCATCGGTGTAACCATTAACAACGAGTTGTTCATCACCTCCATAAGAAAGAACCATATCCTTAGTTCTTCTCAAGTACATAAGGATGTTTTTGACCGCTGTCCAATGATCCACTCCTGGATCACTTTGATATCTGCTAGTTAAACTAACAGCATATGCAATGTCGGGTCTAGTACATAGCATGGCATACATTAGAGATCCTATGGCTGAGGCATAGGGAGTCTTACTCATCCTTTCTCTATCTTCTGCCGATGTCGGACTTTGAGTTTTACTCAAGGTCGTATTGGGCAACATGGGCAAGAACCCTTTCTTGCTTTCTTCCATTCCAAACCTCTTTAGAACTTTGTCCAAATATGTACTCTGTGACAATGATATTTGGCGTTTCGATCCATCTCTGTAAATCTTTATGACTAATATGTAAGCTGCTTCGCCAAGATCCTTTATTGAAAAACTATTATTCAAATATTCCTTGACACTATTAAGAAGGTCTACATTATTCCCAATCAACAATATGTCATCTACATATAGTATTAAGAATGCTACAGAGCTCCCACTCACTTTCTTGTAAATACAAGCTTCTCCATAAGTTTGTATAAAACCAAAACTTTTGATCACCTTATCAAAACGTTGATTCCAACCGGGTTCGGATGCTTGCTTCAATCCATAGATGGACCGTTGAAGTTTGCATACCTTGTTAGCATCTTTAGGATCGACAAAACCTTTGGGTTGTATCATACAACTCTTCATCAATATCTCCATTGAGGAATGCTTTTGACATCCATCCGCCATATCTCATAATCATAATATGCAGCGATTTCTAACATAATCCTCACAGACTTTAGCTTCACGGTGAGAAAGTCTCATCGTAGTCAACTCCTTGAATTTGTCGAAACCCTTTGCGACAAGTCGAGCTTTATAGACATAACATTACCATCAACATCTGTTTTCTTCTTGAAAATCCATTTGTTCTCGACGACCTTCCGCCATCCGGTAAGTCCACCAAAGTCCATACTTGGTTTTCGTACATGGATCCAATCTCGGATTTCATGGCTTCTTGCCATTTATTGGAATCTGGGCTCATCATCGCTTCCTCATATGTCTCGGGGTCATCGGTGTTGTCCACCAACATGACACTCATAACGGGATCATACCAATCTGGAGTGGTACGAGTTCTCGTTGACCTCCGAGGCTCTGTAGCAACTTCAACCAAAGTTTCATGATCACCATCATTAGCTTCCTCTCTTATTGGTGCAGGCGCCACAGGAACTTCTTCCGATGTTGCGCTACTCTCAAATCCGAGAGAAGGTTCGACAACCTCGTCGAGTTCTACTTCCTTCTAGTCACTTCTTTCGAGAGAAACTCCTCAAGAAAGGATCCATTCTTGGCAACGAAGATTTTGCCTTCGGATCTATGATAGAAGGTATACCCAATAGTTTCCTTCGGGTATCCTATGAAGACGCATTTTTCCGCTTTGGGTTCAAGCTTGTCCGACTGTAACTTCTTTACATAGGCTTCGCATCCCCAAACTTTAAGGAATGACAATCTAGGTTTCTTCCCAAACCATAATTCATATGGTGTCGTTTCAACAGATTTAGACGGTGCCCTATTTAAAGTGAATGCAAGTTTCTAATGCATAACCCCAAAATGATAGCGTAAATCTAAGTGACATCATAGAACGAACCATATCTAAGAGAGTTCGATTACGACGTCGGACACACCATTACGCCGTGGTGTTCGGCGGTGTCAATCATGAAAGTATTCCACATTTCTTCAAATGCTCGCCAAACTCGTAACTTAGATATTCACCCACGATCGAACGTAGAAATTTAATCTTCTTGTTACGTTGATTCTCTACCTCACTTTGAAACTCCTTAAACTTCTCGAAAGTTTCGGATTTATGTTTCATGAAATAGATATACCCATATCTACTCAAGTCATCCATGAAGGTAAGAACATAACGATAACCACCGCGCGATGCTACACTCATTGGACCACACACATCGGTATGTATGATTTCCAATAAGTCCGTAGCTCGCTCCATCATACCAAAAATGGAGTCTTAGTCATTTTTCCCATCAGACATGCTTCGCATCTTTCAAGTGATTCAAAATCAAGTGATTCAAGAAGTCCATCGGAATGGAGTTTCTTCATACGCTTCACTCCAATGTGACCAAGGCAGCGATTGCCACATATAGGTCAATTATCGCTTGATTTCAAGCGTTTAGCCTCAATGTTGTTGATATGTGTATTTCCACTATCGATATTCAATAAGAATAGACCATCTATCAAAGGTGCATGCATAAAACATATTACTCATATAAATCGAACAACCATTATTCTCGGACTTAAACAAGTAACCGTCTACTTAATAAACAAGATCCCGATATAATTTTCATGCTCAACGCAGCACCAAATAACAATTATTTAAGTATAAAACTAATCCCGATGGTAGATGAAGGGGTAGCGTCCGACCGCGATCACATCAACCTTTGATCCGTTTCCCACGCCGCATCGTCACCTCGTTCTTCGCTAGCTTCCGTTTATTCAAAGACTGTTTGAGTTACAAATATGAGCAACCAACCAAGATCAAATACCCAGGCACTACTACGAGTACTAGTGAGATACACATCAATAACATGTATATCAGATATACCTTTCTTCTTGATGTTGCCGTTCTTCAGATCCGCCAAGTACTTTGGGCAATTCCGCTTCCAGTGACCATTGTGTTCTACTCGTGCAACAGATCTACATATAGACACGGCTCTGATACCACTTAAGGGTTTCGTAGCATGGAAAACAAAAATTTTCTATCGCATACAAACAAACAAGCCAAGATCTATCTACTAGATTGTAGCAACGAGTCGATGGAATAACTTACCCTCGAAGATTCCAAAGTGTTTAACGAGCGGATTCTAAGTGGGTGATGTAGTCGTACTCTTCCGATCTCAAGATCGTAGACGATCCTTCCGGCCATGCTCCTGCGCTCCCGCAATGGTCACACGTTCGATTGACGAAGACCTTCCTCTCCCTTGTTCCAGCAGGCGGAGGTTGTAGCACTCTCCTCGTGATTCTCGGCAAGACAACGTGGTACCTGGAAGTAGAGGGAGATCTCATGAGGCTTCCGCTAAGCGCCGAGCAGTATGGTGGAGTATGAGAGAGCTCCTCGGCGATCTAGGGTTTAGACACACCAATTAGAAGGCTCTAAACCGGAGGCTAGGGCAATTAGAAGCTCTAAACCAAAATGGCTCTAAACCGGAGGCTGTAGCTAGGGTTTAGATTTAGAGGATAGGAACTTGTGTGTCTAGAGGAGGAAGCCCTGCCCCTCCTTATATAGGTGGAGGGGCCTGCTGCGCCATGGGGAGGGAGAGGAGTCCCTCCCCAACTCGGCTTGGAGGTGGGCCGCCGGTTGGAGGAGGGAACTCCTCCCCAACTCGGTTTCCCACACCTTCCTCTTTCCCTCTTTCCAATTTTAGCCGTTTGACTTTTCAAACTTGCTATTTGACTTTTCAATTTAGGATTCAATTTAATCCTTTATTTGGAACAGCGAGAACACTTAGTACATGATGCAATCATTCCAATATGCAATGACACATTCATGTACCCCTTCCTCCGAGTGCCGGACATTCGAACCTTCTAGAACATTCCATGAAAACACGGAATCATTCCGAACTCAAACGAGACTTTCCTTATATGAATCTTATTCTCCGGACCATTCCGGATCACCTCGTGATATCCCGGATCCCATCCGAGACTCAACAACATTCGGTCTCTTTCTCATAATACCATAACTACTCAAACAACGTCAATCCTTAAGTGTGTCTCCTACGGTTCGTGAATTATGCGGACATGATCGAGACACTTCTCCTAACAATAACCAATAGGAATCTGGAAATTCATATGGCTACATATTTCTACGATTACTTTGCGATCGAATGAACCACTTACACGATACCAATTTCCCTTTGTCTCACGATAGTTTACTTATCCGAGGTTATGATCGGTATCTCTGCATACCTAGTTCAACCTCACCGATAAGTACTCTTTTCTCGTTCCGTGATATGTGATCCCTTGTGAGCTACCACATGCTTGCAAGCCAATTGGATGACATTCCACCGAGGGCCCAGAGTATATCTATCCGTCATATGGATGGACAAATCCCACTCTTGATCCATGTGTCTCAACCAATACTTTCCGAACACTCAATGCCACCTTTATAGCCACCTAGTTACGGTGTGGTGTTTGATGTCATCAAAGCATCCATCCGGTAAAGGTGATATGCATGATCTCATGGTCGAAGGAATTAGGTTACTATGTATCAGAAAGCATATAGCAATTGAACTAATGAAATGACTTGATCTTTATGCTACGCTTATCTATAGGAGTATGCCCACCATATCATTCTCCTAACGATATGATCTTGTTGTTGATAACATCTCAATGTTCATGATAGGGAAACCACAATCATTTATCAACCAACAAGCTAGTGATGTATAGAGGCTATACTAGGGACTGCAAATTAATTTTACAAATCACACAAGTATCAATGTTTCCTTGTTAATACTATTATAGCATGAATGTAAACATTTTTCATAAACACAAAGATATAATAATAACTACATTTATTATTGCCTCTAGGGCATATCTCCAACAACCCTATCCCCGACATCGACTCGGACGAGGATGGCGCCGTCAACCACTCCGACGCTGAGCTCGGCAGCGAGGACGAGAACAACGAGGGTGGCGACAACGACATCATCGTCAAGCAGGAGGAGGTGGACGACGTCGCCGCGAACCTGCCCCCGGAGTACCGCGAGGTACTGGCGCGGGGCTACGACGAGGACGCCTTTACCGAGCAGGCCATCATGGCCAGCGCGTAGGAGGAGGAATCCCAGTGGCGCGGCTACGAGGAGGCCTCCGAGCTCACCCGCATGGTGGCTAAGACGAACGCCTAGCTGCCTATGCCGCCGCCGCTGGTGGTTTGGGCGCCTTCGATCGCGCCGGAGGTGGGGATGGAGCTGGCACACCTCCAGCGTGGTCTTTGGCCTGTGTAGGCGATCAACCCGCCTGCGCTTGCTCGGGCCCTGCCGCCGCCCAACCTCTTGACGCTACCGGAATACATCGACCTCGACCCGTAGATGGACGAGGCAGCGCCGGCGCGCGAAGATAAGTAGTTAGGGATAGGATTAGGTTAAATTCTGTTTTTTATATTTTGAATGTAAATTAAGTATGAATTATGCCTATTTTTAGCGTGACCATTTGTGTTTGAATTAAAAAAATTTCCTCGCCCTGCGCGAACAAAAGGATCACGCCGCTAGGTGCGGCTAACCGAATCCCTACCCAAATCGACTGGGACCCAATCCAAATAGACAGAAACGGACCATTTGAATCAACCCGATTAGTTGGCCCGATGAAGATGGCCTAATGGATCGAGACGATACCTGAGCCGGGCTGATATCGTGAACTTTCCTACAAAAGGCCAGTCGCAGCGCAACCTACTCCATCCCAAATTTTTAAGACTAGTTATAGTGGGAGTAACTTGAGTAGTAATATAGTCCTACATGTATTGCCAATTAAGCATCTAGATGACATGGCATGCAATTAAATGATAAGAGAGGCTTGGGGTAACTAGCTTTGTTACCATAACATTACACATTTCAAGACAAAATGAGTCTATATTGCAATAAATAAGCCTTTACATGACACCACACATATGTTATTTTTCACTATGAAGATAGTAACTTAGACTAGTAACATAACCATGTTACTATCCTAAGGCCTTTCACAATGGATTGTTTCTTAACACGTTATCCTAGACAAAATAAATACTTAAGAGACCACTTCTCCAATGGATTGTATCTTAGATGTTGTCTATATTTAATGATTTTGGTGATTTATGGGCATGCTATTGGACTAGCCATTCTTTTTTTGCCTATGGTCTCGTGCAAGCTTGCATCTTAGCTAAGATACAACATCACTATCTCTCCTCATTAAGTATAGTGCCACATGAATTTGTCTACGATCTTACGCCAACCTCCCATCATGCTTCAAGCTATTTCCACCGCGACTGCACTAAATGCTAAATGACCCCGGTCCCCCGTCTTGATTGCTCGGTTATCCGTAGGCTCCGTACATGAAGGTACACACGTTCCGTTTTCTCTGCCAGCTAGTACTGCCATCGACCAGACCATAAAAACTTGTGCTGTCTCGCGATCGTTTACGTACCATCCGTGGGAATTAAATGCGCGATCGGTGACGAAATAGACCTCCAATCCAACAGCTAGCGCCCATTGCCGCTCCTGCCCAACAACCGCTATGCTAGCTTCAGCTGCTGCTCCCGAGTCGCATGCACCTGGTTGGAATTTTGCGTCCATCTCACCTGCCGGTGGTGTGCCGCGCGCGGCCATCGATCCGTCACCCGCTGTACCGTATCATGGCCGGCCGCATGGTCGGTTTGATCGCTGTCGTCCCTTGGTTACCGCTAGAGCTAGTACCGTGGATATCGAGCACAATTAACCCTAGATCGAGAGAGAGAATCTGTCAAAAAAGAAGAAGAAGAAACAGGCAGATAGAACTTTCTGGCCGCCTTAGCCAGTGGCGGTAGAGCCTTCTTGGCATGTCGGTGCCGACACCGAATTCGTCTTATTACGTCATAGAGAGCTCTGGTTTTGACCGTTTTTTATCCATGTAAAGTTAAACCGACAGATAGAAAATGACCCCAGCAGCTGGACGAACGCGGCAAGTTGGTACCCTCATTTTCTCTCTACCCGCAGCAAGTTGATCACTAAACCATTGGCGCGGCCGCGATTTTCCTTCGCTGGCTAGAGCAATTGACTGGTCTTTAGGTCTGGGACGGCGAGCGTCAAGCGGGGCCAGGGCGATCGGCTCCACGAATCCACTGCCCGATCCCAGATCAGTTCGCGCGTCGTGCCGAAAAGGTCGCGAGCGATCGAGCTCCGCTGGGCCACGTCCTTCTCGTCTCGCCCGGCCGCGACGTCGGGCGCGGACAAGATACGTTCCTGTGCTATAGCCTACCGCTACACGGTACGGAATTCAGTACTGGCACTGCGCCGTAGCAGTTGGGCCTGCCGGGTGCGACGATTCAACGAGGAGCTAGGTGCAGCGCACGGTCGAGGACGGCGGACAGGGAGTGATGATAGCTAGTGTCGCGTCGTACGGTGGCCTCCGGCGAGCGGGCAGCCGGAGTACGTCTGCGGGTACAGTCGTGCGGGTACAGTCGTACTACAGAGAAAGCTAGCTAGATGCAGAACCCTTGCATAAATATCCCCCGTACGTGGCAAGACATATCGATAGGTTCGGGTTAGGACACTTGACGTGCTGATGCCCAGTCATCTTCATCGTCTTGGAAAGCTGATGTTTTGTTGTATAGTGCTCCCTCGGTCGCATAATATGATGCCGGCCAAGCCGACCACAAAAAACCACAACCTATACAATACGCCGTGCTTCATCAAACTTGTCGTCCAACAACATGCGCTATCATGATCTTGTAGTCATCATCAAACGTCTTACCATGACAAACACTGCGAGATTGGCCAAACCAAGAAGAAACATACTACATAGACAAGAGACAATATTATCGCAGCCACCTCCGCAGTCGTAAAAGTAGCAGGCCTGGACGCAGCAGGACCACACTAAAAGAACATAGGGCGGCCATACAATTTTACCACTACGGCAGATCGCAGTGTGACAAACCGTCACACCAGCCGCGTGTAGCAAACCATTGATCCAGCTGCAACAATACATCAGTGGATTAGAGAGTACTCCTCCGTCTAGAAATATAAGACGTTTTAGTTTTATGAAACAAACATATTTAAATAACTTTTATGTATAGATTCAAAGTGTATCTATACACTAAGGCTATGTTTGGATGTTTGCTTTGGGCCTTGGCATTGGGTATTCGGGTGGTGTGAGCCCCGAATTCCACAATTGAGGCTGTTTGGTTGGTCTAGGTTTTCGGCCTATGTATTGAGCTGAATATTGAGGTTCTAATCTTTTGCCTCCATGGCCTGGTCCGAATGTTTACCCCTGGAGCTCGATATTTCCATGTATTCGTACAAAGGGTACGGCTCTCGTCTGTTTGGCTCAGCGCCATCGAATATTACAGATTGCATGCATGCAGCTCATCGATGTTGTGTGCAATAAAAACTAGCTAGCAAGCTCATTTACACGTACACCTTTCAAGCCTTTGGAAAATCATATCTTACAAATAGTTTATCAAAATTGTAAGCTGTTTGCACCATTGTAATGCAGATAATGAACTCTGTAAAATGAGTCCAATATCATATATATACTCTTCCACAAGTATTTTACCTCTCATGGGACCCACGTGTCATAGGCATAAGCTGCCCTAATTTATATTTAATTATATGAATTTTTGGTACTTCATCAAATATTGATGTTGCTGGTACTACAATGTTGTGGCTGCTGTGTACAATACAATTTTTACACATATAGAACAATTTAATGATTGAAGTGTCATACACCTGCAATGTCACACTTTTGACCATACAAACAACATTTGGCATTTGATCTCAATATTTAGTTCTCTTCCGAATGTCTAGCACATTCAAACAGAAATATTGTCAATTCGGGTCAATATCAATATCCTAGGTATTGGGTATTCATCCCAATATAATGTCTAGCCTCCCAATGCAAACATCCAAACGAAGCCTAAAAGATATCTAAATATATTTATTTTATAATGCTAAAATATTTTATATTTCTAAACGGAGGTAAATCGGAGGGAGTACTTCCTTGCCTCTATCCATTAAAAACAATAACCCGTATATCACCGGTGGGCCAAAACTTACATGGGCATGAGAACTAGCCTCACTCGATGTTAGTGGGCAAATGCTATTTATCGCTCAGCTTGTGTGTTTATAGGCTCCGCTCACGCGGGCGCATGCGTTGGACCGGCCTATTTAATATTTTTTTCTTTTCTTCGTTTCTTAGTTCTTTTTCTTTTCTCTGTTTTCTAAACATTTTTTTAAAATATGAACAATTTTCAGATCTAAACATTTTTTGAAATTGAACAATTTTTGAAATTCAAACAAATTTTAAATATGATTTTTTCGAATTCGAAAGGCGTTTTTAAATATGAATAGTGTTGGAAGTTCAAATAGCTGCGAGAACTGTTCAAATTTGAAACCTGTTTAAATTTGTAAAATCTAAAAACAATATACTTGTTAGTTTGGGCTGCTCTGGGGCAGCCCACGAAGAGGAAGCTACGACGGAGCGAGTGTAGTGCGCGCGCCAGGCAGAAAATAGCACCTCCCATGCTTGTGCCAGCCGTGAACCTTCCAAATTAGAGTTTATAAAACATGACTCTGTAGTTTGTGTTTTATAAAACATAAGTGCAAGGTTAAAGTTACAGACAAATAGAAGCCTCCGGCCCCTAAAGCTAACTACAATCACGCCGCTCTGCCATCCATGGACCCAACCCCGATTTTGGGATGTTGGAGTCAGATCTGGACATGGATGGCTTGGATCCACATGTTCTTTTTTTTGGGACCAAAGAGGGGAAAAGCCCCCTGGTTCCATTCAAATGCAATCAAGAGAGTCATAAGAGAACTGAGCCCTGCACTCGTCAATGAAGCTTACAGTTCAGATCACTAAACTGTTATATGTTGATCCAAATTCTATAAAATATAGGTTAACTTCTAACGAGCAGAGCGAGGTCTGTCGCTAGAGGTTTGGGCCGACTGGAGACATAGGTTTTCATCTCTATATAAACCTCCTATAAGCCGCCGGTTGGGATGAGTTGCATTTGTGAAATCCTCGGTGTTTGTAAACACTCCCTGATATAGTGAAGTTTCTCTCGCTAGCGCCCGTGGTATTTTCTCTCTTTGTTGGAGAGGGTACATCTCTGTCTCCTTGCTGTGATTTCCTTTTCTTTCTTTATCATTTACTTGTCGCAATTATAACATAAACCATTTGCGTGGCCATGACTTTCCTTGCTGAGCAACTGAGGGCCTGTTTGGAACAAAGGATAGAAAAAATACAGAAATAGAGAACTCATAAGAATTGAGACGTCATGCTCCACCAATCATATAGGATTTCAGAACATAGGAATAAAAGATAATAGCCATTTGGATAGCAGGATAGAAAAACATAGGATTTATTTTGTGTTTGAAACAACTAGCCATTGTAATTCTTCTTGCTTGATAACCAAATTAGACGCTGATGAAATCTACTACTCCCTCTATCTCAAACTAGATGTCTCAGATTTGTCAAAATTTGAATAAATCTAGACATCATTTAGTAGTATATAGATTCGTCTAAATTTTAACAAACTCGCAAAATCTGTTTTAAGACGGAGGGAATACTTTGATCAGCCATCCAAAAGAACATACCAAAATCAAATTGGCACCTTAAGGAATCAACTTAATCATTGGACCATAAAAGAAATTATGCTAATCACAAGAAATTAGAAAAATCTGAGGAACAGCAGTACAAATCTGCTTGCCGCCATTGCAGCGTGCCCGTCCTCGCCGGCAGCTGCGCGCTAAGTTTTTTTGACATCAAAACATGGGCTTTATTGATCAGTTGCCAGCAGACTCGCTAGCAACAATATGGGATACACTATCTGGTACATGATGCCACAGCATAACACCATCCGAGGCTAAGCTAGCACCGGTAGAATCTAAGACACGAGCCACTGTATTACACTCACGCTTACAGTACAACACCTTGTAATCTATAAAATTGGTACTCGGTAAGAATTTTGCCTCTGTGAAGAGGACATGAGCCAACGATGGCAGCAGCGTAGGAAATTATTCAAGAGGTTCTAGCAGATGTTTTCTTTCATGTGAAACATGAAGGGTCCGTTCGGATCAAAGGAAATTTGTAGGAAAATCAAAGGAAACGAATGAAATCTTATGGAAAACGATTGGCTTCCCCCGGTATCACGGGGCATCGATTCCCCGGATGCGCGTCATGGTTCGTGGGTGGGCCCGGCACCGCATCGTTATCTTCTTGGACTCTCTCTCGCAGTACCGTCTCCTCGCCTTGTTCCAGCGCCGCATCGCCGCCGCCGCCTACTGTGGCATCCCGCAAAACCACTACTAGAAAATCGCGTTGAATTTGTGCATTGCATCGTCATCGTCATGCATTGTTGCATAAAACTATGTTCGCAAAGCCCGTTTTGTTTTCTAAAAACGCCCCGTCTTTTATTCAAACGTCAAAACCGGGTCCCCGGATTATTTTGTTTTGTCCGCCGTCGGATTGCAAAAGCGCTGGTTGAAATAAATAATTTAGTTATATTATTTTAGTGGGGCAGTCGAACGGGCCGATTAACCCGACCACCCCTGAAAAAATACAAACGCCCCTCGTAAATCCTAAAACTACCCAACTTCTTACCCCTTGCCTCCACATCACTCCGCCAATCGAACACGCCACCTCACTTTTTCTCTTCCCCACCCAACCACCAACCGCCACATCAGCCTCACTCCACTCTCTCTCCCCCCTGACCCCACCACACAACCACACACGCCTGCCCAGACCCCATCCTGGCCCTGCCCCGGTCCCACCCGCGTCGGCCCACTCGCCGGCTCGCGTCCCGTGGCCCCGCCTCTTCCATGGTCCCTCGCGTCCCACACGCGCCTCCCCACCTTCCTCTCCTCATGCGCCTTCCTTCTTCTCCTCTGCGGCTACCTTCCCCCCCTTCTCCGGCCACCACCTCCCCGGCCCCGGCGCTCACCCTCGCCTCCGCGCCACGCCCGCCTTCACGCCACCGCCACCCGCTCGTCGCCGCCCTCGAGCCATCTTTCACCGCTTGCGGCCGCCGTCGCTCCGTCAGGTCCCGCATCAGCGCCTTCCCGCCACTCCGCTCCGGCTCGCCCTGCCTCGCCGCGTCCCCGAGTTCAACCTCGCGTGGCCCGTTCCTGCCGGCCCAGGCTCGCCTCCTCCGCCGGCTGAGCTCCTCCCAGCGGCCGAGCCGGCCGTCGCCCCCGCGTCCACCTCCCTTCCCCGCCGGCGCCCCTCTGCCTCGAGGCCGCCGCTCCCCTACAGCTCCTCGCCGCCCCGCCTCGTTGTTCGCCTTCCCGACGAGTTCTGCGCCGCCGGTCGACCTCGCCGTCCCCTCTGCAGAACCGCATCCCCGAGCCTTCCCCCTGGTCGTGCCTGCCTCGCCTGTCGCCGTCATCGCCGGCGGGTCCCGCTTCGTCGGCCTCCTCTGGTCCCGCTGGCCTCAGCCCCATGTCCAGCACACCCCGTCGCTTCCACCAAGCGCCGCGCGAGCCGACCGCCGGTTTCTCTCTGAAGCCTCCTGTGCGTGTGTGTGAGAAGTGTAAGTGTCTGTCTTGTCCAGTTTGGTGCCAATCCAAGCCACTGCCCAAGGAACGGAACAATCACCACAATGCCAACAACCGGGAACCGAACAAGTTCTTCGTCACGGAACGCCGAGTTCTGCCACCTGTACCCGCGGATCTTCTAAGGGGAATCATCAAGTGGTCCACCGAACCCGAACCCGAGTTCTTCGACGCAACGACAAGATCTCCTTCATGGAAAACGAAGCCGAACCGGAGACCTCCGCCATGGATCGTCGAGCACTTCTACACGGACCCACGGGATGACATGTTCTTCGCCCAAGGGCGACAAGGTTCTCTTCACGGATTTCGAGACCCTGACATCGAAACGACAAGATCATCGTCATAGAACTCGAGGGCCCGGAACGCCAAGTAATCCCTCGAGGACGCGGAGTACTTCATCCCGATGCCACGATCGACATGACCGAAGACCACGGATCGCCAAGAACTACCCCGATATCCGAGAACGATCCCGGAGTCCGAGAACGTTTCCGTCGAACCCTGGACCCTGAGACCGACCCCGAACCCCGTCGAACCCTAACCCAAGATCGTCGACCCCTAATGTGTGAACCCCTCTCCGAGAACCCTATTTTATAAATGCCCTCTATGTAATTTGTTGCATATTAAATCATTATCTCGCATGCATATCATGTGGTTTGGGGGCCTTATGCCGATTCACCTCATAATTAAATATGGGGCCCATATGCGGGCAAATCTAGTCTCATATTGGCCTCATCTAAATCTGTGTAGCGAACCGGTGCTATCTTTTGCCTTGTTAAACAACATTTAATTGCGGGGATTAGCTAAACAACTTGAACCATCTAACTAATTGTCGGGACCCCGGTTCCGCTTAATACTGACCTACTTGCATCGCATCTTTGCCATGCCATACATCATGCATGCATCATGCCGATCTCTGTTGCCGTAGTATTAAATATTGCATCCGTGTTTCTCCTAGTGTTTTGCTTCTTCGGATAAGACCGTTGAGTTGATGTGAGCTTCACCGATCTTCGGATGAATCCTTCGGCAATGTTTTCAGGCGAGCATCTCCCCTTTCTACCTATCTTACTTTTATAGTCTTTATTTCCTCCTGTTGATCTATTGCTATCTGTGTTGCGATGCTTTAGTTTCCGTACCTGTGATATACCGTGCAGCCCTATATTGCCTTGGACACATCCTATTACCTGTTGTTTGGTAGGTAGTTGGACTTGCGCGTCGTAGTCGCTTGCTCAAGTGCTGTTGCATGTCGTCCAGTGCCACAGTTGTTGATGAATTGCCGCATGTTGATGTTGGAGATGATCATAGTTTTTCTTATCGTTCACTTTAATTTCTGTTTAACAACTAAAATTGAAATAAGCAGAGGCATCGGTGGGTGATAGATAATATTTGGTTTCCGAACGCCCACTTGTGTCCCGTAGGACCCCGAGTACTTGATACCTGTTCTTTGTTTTATCGCGCTATCCACATCCGGGAGGTATATGGGACCCCCAGCGAGCTTGATTCATCTTATTTCTTGGGGCCACAAACTAGTTTGAGGTTTTATTTACGATCCTGTACTTATGCCATGCTACTTATGTATTTACGATTGTGCGAGCACCTTTGTCTTATTTAGGATCGGGACACGATTCATGGTGTCGACAAGCCTCCACACTTCGGGTTCCCGATCGTTCACTGACCGTCTACCCAAACCTTGAGTCCGTCTCGAGTCGGCTAGCGTTCGGGATCTACTTAAGGGTGGCCCCAAATATTTCTGAATCCTGTGATTGTTCATTCGTGAAAGCCTCGTTGGGTTTTGATTTGGTTTTTAGGTTGATCGAGCGTGTGTTGCTATTGGTGCACCCGGGTAAAACTTTTCGAAAGCCGTGTCCGCGGATATGGACGACTTGGAGCACATATCTCGATCATAGACAAGCATAACTAAAGTTTATTGCTATAAATTTGACTTTATAATGACTAGTAATCAGCTTCACTATAATGGAATGGCTAATAATCGCCCACAATTGCTTGTTTGGATTGTCGCTTGCGACCATTGTACCTGACTAGTAAGTAATGCAACTACAACGGAATGGCTGAATAAAAGCACCAACAACTGCTGGGTTTTGGGTTATCTCATGCTATCTGTATCTGATTAGTAAGTGTTGCAACTATAACGGAATGGTTAACTAAAAGTGCCCACTGCTTACTTTATCAGGATGATTATCTAAACCTTACTAGTAGTTGCTGCAACAATAACTGGATAAGTAAAACTGCCAACGGTGTGAGTTCCTCGGTTGACTTCCTCGTTTGGTCTCGAGGGGGAAACACCAGGATGGGTTTGTTTGGTGTTAGCTTCAGGTTGGATCCGGATAGGTCATTCTCACCCCTCTCGATAACCGCCCGGTTGTATCGAGTCTCTATAGGTTGTCTAGTGCATGCTGCCGCTGCGCCTCGATCCACCATACCTATGTGGCGAGGACGCGAATTCTAGCCTCGCTGTATCGCCTCGATCGACGCTCCTCTTTTCCTTTGCCCTTTGTCGGCACCTTTTGTTTAAGCGGGTTTTAAGATCGGCGTCGTTAGCGTGGTTACCCTTCCGGCTTGGCTGGGCAGGATTATGGACGCCATTGGTTATTCTTGAGGCTCTTAGCCCCATTTGCATCTTGTCCGTAGCTGGGCTATATCGTTCTCAAGGTGATTTGGATCTTTGTCTTTGTATATCTGTATTCTTGACTCTCCGAGTCATTGTTATATATATATACATACTGTGGGTCCCATCGAGGACTGTTGTGTAATGTTATTACTTCGTTTTCCACCGCGAAAGTGCTGGTGAGCACCTTTGAATCGTTTCTATGCGGGTTTGGCGGGTTTCGCTAAAACTTGCATAGGTCCGATCGAGGTGTTCTGAGTGGTATCAGAGCTCAGCAGTTGCGATACCCCACAAGTCCAGCCTGTAGGATAACCTAGCTAACGGCCGAAGTAGAGTGTCAAAACTATTTTGGAAAATCGGTTGGATAGATCTGATTAGGTCCGATTTTACTCCTTACCCCTTTGCTATTCTTTTCTTACCTCTACGTGTTTTGAATCCGCTCTCTTCTCTCTCTTCGAGTCCAGGATTTCTCGTGGTCGGGTTTCCGTCGTACCTTCAGGGTTTCGCTTCTCCCTTTTGTAACGGAGGTGCTACGATCATCAATCTGCAACTGTTCTGTTGTGCCCTTCATCCGATCTTTTGGTTCTTGAGATCTTTATCCATATGTGTTCCTTGCCGGATATCTGTGTCGTTGGAAAACATATGAGAAGGACGCGCATTGGTGAAGTTGGAGTTGACCTTGAGCATGTGTTGTTCATGCCAATGGAACCATCGCGAAACCTAATCATTGTGTCTTTCATACGATTTCTGCTGGCAACATTCCTTTGTTCCGGGTACCACCTATGAAGGTCTTCAGTCTAAATCTCGAGAGTTGAGTTGCCTGATTCTCCTACTCATGTATAGCGTTGATAGTGTGGGTACGGGATGGACTGATCACCCTACCCGACTCTTACTATTCGCTCTGTACATCGAACTGGTGGATCAATGTAACTTTTCCCTCTTCTAATGGAAGTTAGAGGTGGCCTTATCGTTTGATACCTCTATCTTCGTCCTTTGTTTCTCCGGAGTGTTCTCTCGACGATCAGGGACAACGACCCTTTGTTGGTGGTGTCGCCGATTTCAAGATGGAGGAGGAACCCTCGTTAGTGGTGTCGCGAGGATCTACACAAAGCGAGAAGACGGAGAACGCCGACCTTCCTTCCGGTACCATGAGGCGGATCTCGAGGGCGAGATCCATTGTTAGTGGTGTCGAATTGTGGCATCCCGCAAAACCACTACTAGAAAATCGCGTTGAATTTGTGCATTGCATCGTCATCGTCATGCATTGTTGCATAAAACTATGTTCGCAAAGCCCGTTTTGTTTTCTAAAAACGCCCCGTCTTTTATTCAAACGTCAAAACCGGGTCCTCGGATTATTTTGTTTTGTCCGTCGGATTGCAAAAGCTGGTTGAAATAAATAATTTAGTTATATTATTTTAGTGGGCGTCGAGCGGGCGATTGACCCAACGACCACCCCAAAAAATACAAACGCCCACTCGTAAATCCTAAAACTACCCAACTTCCTACCCACCTTGCCTCCACATCACTCGGCCAATCGAACATGCCACCTCACTTTTCTCTTCCCCACCCAACCACCAACCGCCACATCAGCCTCCACTCCACTCTCTCTCACTCCCCGACCCCACCACACCGCCACACGCCCGGACCCCATCCCAGCCCTGTCCCCTGGTCCTGGGCCCCACCTGCCGCCCACTCCGGCCAGCACCAGCGTCCCGTGGCCCCACCTCTTCCCGCGGGTCCCGCTCCCCGCGTCCCCCACGCGGTGCGCCTCCCCCACCTTCCTCTCTTCCTCATGGCGCCCTTCCTTCTTCCTCTGCCTGCGGCTACCCTTCCCCCTGCCACCACCTCCCGGCGCTCACTCGCCTCCGCCCGCCGCTGCCTTCACCACCGCCGCTCCCCACCCCTCGTCGCCGGCCCCTCTCGAGCCATCTTTCACCCGCAGCCCGCCGCCCTCGCTCCGTGGTCCCCGCATCAGCCTTGCTCGCCCGCCCACCTCCGCTCCGGTTCGCCCCTACGCCTCGCGCCCGAAGTTCAACCTCATGGCGTGGCCCGTTCCTGCGGCCCGAGCTCGCCTCCGCCCCTCCCCTCGGCTCGCCGCCGGGCTCCGCCTCGTCCTCCCGCAGCGGCCGAGCCGTCGCCAGCGTCCACCTCCCTTCCCGCGCCCTGCGCCTCGAGGCCGCTCCCTGCTCCTCGCCGCCCCGCCTCGTTGTTCGCCTTCCCGACGAGTTCTGCGCCGCCGGTCAACCTCGCCGTCCCCTCTGCAGAACCGCATCCCCGAGCCTTCCCCCTGCACCTGCTTTGTCGCCGTCATCGCCAAGGGTCCCTCGTCGGCCTCCTCTGGTCCCCGGCCTCGGCCCCATGTCCGGCCACCCGTCGCTTCCACCAAGCGCCGCGCGAGCCGACCGCCGGTTTCTCTCTGAAGCCTCCTGTGCGTGTGTGTGAGAAGTGTAAGTGTCTGTCTTGTCCAGTTTGGTGCCAATCCAAGCCACTGCCCAAGGAACGGAACAATCACCACAATGCCAACAACCGGGAACCGAACAAGTTCTACGTCACGGAACGCCGAGTTCTGCCACCTGTACCCGCGGGTCTTCTAAGGGGAATCATCAAGTGGTCCACCGAACCCGAACCCGAGTTCTTCGACGCAACGACAAGATCTCCTTCATGGAAAACGAAGCCGAACCGGAGACCTCCGCCATGGATCGTCGAGCACTTCTACACGGACCCACGGGATGACATGTTCTTCGCCCAGGGGCGACAAGGTTCTCTTCACGGATTTCGAGACCCTGACATCGAAACGACAAGATCATCGTCATAGAACTCGAGGGCCCGGAACGCCAAGTAATCCCTCGAGGACGCGGAGTACTTCATCCCGAACGCCACGACTGTCGACATGACCCGAAGACCACGGATACGCCAAGAACTACCCCCCCGATATCCGAGAACGATCCCGGAGTCCGAGAACGTTTCCGTCGAACCCTGGACCCTGAGACCGACCCCGAACCCCGTCGAACCCTAACCCAAGATCGTCGACCCCTAATGTGTGAACCCCTCTCCGAGAACCCTATTTTATAAATGCCATCTATATAATTTGTTGCATATTAAATCATTATCTCGCATGCATATCATGTGGTTTGGGGGCCTTATGCCGATTCACCTCATAATTAAATATGGGGCCCATATGCGGGCAAATCTAGTCTCATATTGGCCTCATCTAAATCTGTGTAGCGAACCGGTGCTATCTTTTGCCTTGTTAAACAACATTTAATTGCGGGGATTAGCTAAACAACTTGAACCATCTAACTAATTGTCGGGACCCCGGTTCCGCTTAATACTGACCTACTTGCATCGCATCTTTGCCATGCCATACATCATGCATGCATCATGCCGATCTGTTGCCGTAGTATTAAATATTGCATCCGGTGTTTCTCCTAGTGTTTTGCTTCTTCGCGGATAAGACCGTTGAGTTGATGTGAGCTTCGCCCCGATCTTCGGATGAATCCTTCGGCAATGTTTTCAGGCGAGCATCTCCCCTTTCTACCTATCTTACTTTTATAGTCTTTATTTCCTCCTGTTGATCTATTGCTATCTGTGTTGCGATGCTTTAGTTTCCGTACCTGTGATATACCGTGCAGCCCTATATTGCCTTGGACACATCCTATTACCTGTTGTTTGGTAGGTAGTTGGACTTGCGCGTCGTAGTCGCTTGCTCAAGTGCTGTTGCATGTCGTCCAGTGCCACAATTGTTGATGAATTGCCGCATGTTGATGTTGGAGATGATCATAGTTTTTCTTATCGTTCACTTTAATTTCTGTTTAACAACTAAAATTGAAATAAGCAGAGGCATCGGTGGGTGATAGATAATATTTGGTTTCGACGCCCACTTGTGTCCGTGGGACCCCGAGTACTTGATACATTCTTTGTTTTATCGCTATCCACATCCGGGAGGTATATGGGACCCCGAGCGAGCTTGATTCAGTCTTATTTCTTGGGGCCACAAACTAGTTTGAGGTTTTATTTACGATCTGTACTTATGCCATGCTACTTATGTATTTACGATTGTCGAGGAGCACACTGTCTGTTAGGATCGGACACGATTCGCGGTGTCGACAAGCCCAGCCACTTTCGGGTTCCCGATCGTTCACGACCGTCTACCCAAACCTTGAGTCCGTCTCGAGTCGGTGGCTTCGTTGGGATCTACTTAAGGTGGCCCCTGAAATATTTCTGAATCCTGTGATTGTTCATCGTGAAAGCCTCGTTGGGTTTTGATTTGGTTTTTCGAGGTTGATCGGCGTGTGTTGCTATTGGTGCACCGGCGGGTAAAACTTTCTGAAAGCCGTGTCCGCGGATATGGACGACTTGGAGCACAGTATCTCGATCATAGACAAGCATAACTAAAGTTTATTGCTATAAATTTGACTTTATAATGACTAGTAATCAGCTTCACTATAATGGAATGGCTAATAATACTGCCCACAATTGCTTGTTTGGATTGTCGCTTGCGACCATTGTACCTGACTAGTAAGTAATGCAACTACAACGGAATGGCTGAATAAAAGCACCAACAACTGCTGGGTTTTGGGTTATCTCATGCTATCTGTATCTGATTAGTAAGTGTTGCAACTATAACGGAATGGTTAACTAAAAGTGCCCACTGCTTACTTTATCAGGATGATTATCTAAACCTGACTAGTAGTTGCTGCAACAATAACTGGATAAGTAAAACTGCCAACGGTGTGAGTTCCTCGGTTGACTTCCTCGTTTGGTCTCGAGGGGGAAACACCAGGATGGGTTTGTTTGGTGTTAGCTTCAGGTTGGATCCGGATAGGTCATTCTCACCCCTCTCTGATAACCGCCAGTTGTATCGAGTCTCTATAGGTTGTCTAGTGCATGCTGCCGCTGCCGCCTCAGTCCACCATACCTATGTAGGCGAGGACCGCCGAATTCTAGCCTCGCCGTGTCTTGGCCTCGATCGGCGCTCCTCTTTTCCTTTGCCCTTTCGGCACCCTTTTGTTTAAGCAGGTTTTAAGATCGGCGTCGTTAGCGGGTTACCCTTCGGCTTTGGGCAGGGTTATGGACGCCACTGGTTATTCTTCAGGGCTCTTAGCCCCATTTGCATCTTGTCCGTAGCTGGACGCTATATCGTTCTCAAGGTGATTTGGATCTTTGTACTGTATATCTGTATTCTTGACTCTCTGAGTCGCTGTTGTATATATATCTGTTCTGTGGGTCCCATCGAGGACTGTTGTGTAATGTTATTACTTCGTTTTCCACCCGCACGAAAGTGCCTGGTGGGCACCTTTGAATCGTTTCTATGCGGGTTTGGCGGGTTTCGCTAAAACTTGCATAGGTCCGATTCTGAGGGTGTTACACCTACACCTCCCGCCGTCGCACTCTCCTGTTCCCGCCGCCGCGGTGACGTGCCCTGCTGCTTGCTTCGCGCCGCCGGCGCCTACACCTTCCGCCGCCGCGCTGCTATGCCTTGCTTGCTTCGTGCAGCCGGGGCCTACACCTCCGCCGTGCTCTGCTACTTGCGCCGCCGCCCATACAGCTCAAGTCGTCGCCGCCCTCGCATCGCCCACCTTAGCGTATTGTGTTTGCCTTCATACGAGCGTTTGTGTTTGTCAGGCTGTATTTTGCTACTTGCTACTTTTGTTTCTCTGTTTGCTACAACGTTTTGCTATATTAGTATATTATTTTTGCTATGTATTTATATATATTTTGCTATTTTGTATATTTTTTCTACAACCAATCTCTACTATTTTGCTACGAGATCTCCGGTTGAAATATCCGGCGATGTCTTTGGCGATGTTCCTTTTGCTACATTAGAGAAAATATTTTGCTATAACCGTTTTATAGTTTTGCTACAATAGCGCAAAGTTTTTGCTACAAGGTCTACGGCGAGTCGCCGGTGAGTTCGGATTTGCTACATTAGCACAATTTTTTTGCTACACGGTCGCCGGCGAGGTCTCCAGCGAAATCTTCGGCGGGTTCTAGTCTAATCTTTTATTTTCTGGACAAACTATTTTCTGCTACATATAGCAAAAATAAGACTATTTATAGTAAAATAGGTATGTTTATAGCAAAAGCAGGATTTTGAGGCTTTTTAGGACACGTGTCAGCGAGAACCGAGAGATTTTGGGAAATTATCCCTCTCGATCCAAATCTTATGGACAAATAGTACGAACAGACGTGGATGAATTTAGTTGGTGAAAATTCTCCTACCTACCGTGATTCAAGGGACTGAATCCCATGGCTGGTTTACACGTCATTCCGTACTTCTGTTCCGTAGAAAACTGTTTGTAGATGTAGCGTTACTACGTGGCAACACATATTGATCGGTTCGGGTTAGGACACTCGACGTGTTGATGCCCAGTCATCTTCGTTGTCTTGGAAAGCTGATGTTTTGTTGTATAGTACTCCCTCGGTCGTATAATACGAAGATGTCATTACAGATAACATCCTATTTATAGGGCTACAAATTTACTCTCTCAAAACAGACTTTTGATGCAATAAGTCTTACCACGTGCTCCTATGTCTCCGAAACGCCGGCATCTTCACCAGGCTGATCTGAACGGATGACTAAAACGGTTCATAGAGAAGAGCAGCCCGAGCGCCTGTTGTCTGTCATGGTGGTCGGATCCGTTGAAGGCATCATATGTGTTGCCGCCTCTAATTTCAGGGCGTCACAGATATACACTATCTCATTACGGTCGTGGCGCGCACTCACTATGACTACAATAGGACCATCGGCGAGCCTTTCTCGTAGGAGATGATGGAGTGCATCTTTCTGCCGGAGCATCGGCGACGTCTACCGCTCATAGAAGAGCGCGACGAGCTCCGGGAAGCGGTATGGGTCAATCCCGACGATGCTTACCTGCGTTTCTACCTCGCCCAAGATCAAAAAGAGTTGCAGACGCAGGAAGCGATCTTCCACTCTCTCAACGAAGAATAGGGTCTTGTCGACCCGCCGGCCGCACCGCCGCCGCCAGCATAGTAGGCATAGTTAGAATGATTTTCCCTTGTTGTAGTTGTGGTTTGGTTGTAAGATATTTAAAGACTTGCATAAAAACTTGTCATTGCAAATGGCCGATGCCCACATTTCTAATTTCAAACACCATACAAGGCGAGTCGTCGGAGTCGGAGTGATAGCAGTGGCGGCATATGGTGTCGTCGAAGACACTGCCGGTGAGTATAGCTTCTCCATCGTACTTTAAGACGACGAAGTTGCCGACTTTGATTTGGTGCCGACGGGCGAACTCCTCCCATCCGTTCGTGCGGAACATCTGTCCAAAGTGGTCGAACAATACCTCCATCAGCCATGCGCCAGTATTGACACCGGCCACCCGCAACATGACCTGCTGGGGATCTGCGTCGTTGACCAGCGACGCGAATTTGCAGGAAAGGAGCAACCTGTCCCGCGTGATGCCCGAGTGGATGGTCATGGAAAACTTGATGCCGACGAGGCTGATGTCGATTGGCTCGAGCTCGGGCAACGACAGTGGTAGGGAGAGCGTGGCGGCGTGCTGCTTTTGCCGCGTCCTCCGCGACCTTCGCGCCTGCCTCGATGGCAATGGCTAGGACTCGGTGGTCGTCCTAGACGCCTGTAAGGGTTTGTAGCATGGAAAACAAAAAATTCTACCGCATGAACACACACAAGCCAAGATCTAATCTACTAGATCGGTGCAACGAGTTGATAGAATACTAACCCTCGAAGATTTCAAAGCGGTTAACAAGATCAGATTCTCGTGGGTGATATAGTCGTTCACTTGTCGATCTCAAGATCGCGTAGACGATCCTTCCGGCGCCGTGTTCCGGCAACTCTTCCGCAGTCGGTCACACGTTCGGTACTCGATGAAGACCTTTCTCTCCCTTGTTCCAGCAGGCACGGAGGTTGTAGATCTATTCTCGCGATTCCAGCAGCACGACGGCGTGGTGGTGGAAGTAGAGGGGAAATCCCGCAGGGCTTCTCCTAAGCCAGAGCGGGTATGGTGGAGTAGAAGAGGGCCTCAACGATCTAGGGTTTAGAGGAAAGAGGGGTGGTGGTGACCGGCGGCTAGAGCAGGGCCTAGGCGGCGACGACTTGAGAGAGGGAGGGGCGGCGACCGGCTAGGGTTTTGTGGTGGAGGGGCAAGGGGGCGCCCCTCCCCTCTATTTATGAGAGGGGGAATGGGTTTGGGGGGAGGGGAGTCCTCCCCCATCTCCTCCTTGTGATCGGCGGCAAGGGGAGGGAGGAATCCTTCCCTATGTGGGATTCCTTTCCTCCCTCCACTAGGCAACCATGTTGGGATTTGACTTTTTCAAATTGGCGTTTGACTTTTAAACTAGAGTTTGATTTTTCTCCTCCCATTGCCTAGCCAAGTGACCTAGGACATGATGCAACCATTCCACTTTGGTACGACACATCCATGTACCCTACCCACTCCGGAGTGATGGACCTTCTAGACCCTTCTAGAACATTCTGGTGAAAACACCAAAATCATTTCCGAACTTCGGAATTGGACTTTCCTTATATGAATCTTATTCTCCGGACCATTCCGGATCTCCTCGTGATGTCCCGAATCCAATCCAAGACTCCGAACAACATTTGGTTTCTTTAATCACATTCCTTATCTACTAAACAACATTGAATCCTTAAGTGTCTCTTCCTACGGTTCGTGAATTATGCAGACATGACCGAGACTCTTCTCCGATCAATAACCAATAGAAGTATCTGGAAATTCATATGGCTCCCACATATTTCTACGATTACTTCGTGATCAAATGAACCGTTTACATATGATATCAATTTTCCTTTGTGTCATGATACTTTACTTATCCGAGGTTTGATCGTCGGTATCTCTGCATAACTAGTTCAACCTTGTTACCGATAAGTACTCTTTACTCGTTCCTATGATATGTGATTCCTTGTGATCCAGTCACATGCTTGTAAGCCAATTGAATGACATTACATAGAGAGGGCCTAGAGTATATCTATCCGTCATATGGATGGACAAATCCCACTCTTGATCCATGTGCCTCAACACATACTTTACGAATACTCAATGCCACCGTTATAACCACCCAGTTACGAAGTGGTGTTTGATGTTATCAAAGCATCCATCCGCTGATGGTGATTAACATGATCTCTTGGTTGAAGGATTTAGATTACTATGTATCTGAAAGCTTATAGCAAACGAACTATTGAAATGACTTGATCTTATATTACGCTTAACTATAGGAGTATGTCCATCACATCATTCTCCTAATGATATGATCTTGATATTAATAATATACAATGTTCATGATCTGGAAACCATGATCATCAATCAATCAAAAAGCTAGTATTATAAAGAGGCTTTATTAGGGACTCTTGCATGTTTACAAATCACACAAGTATTAATGTTTCCGGTTAATACAATTATAGAATGAATGTAAACATTCATCATAAACACAAAGATATAATAATAACTAATTTTATTATTGCCTCTTGGGCCTATCTCCAACAGTCTCCCACTTGCACTAGAGTCAATAATCTAGATTACATGGTAATATTCCTAACACCCATGGTGGTTTGGTGTTGGTCATGTTTTGCCCTCGGGAGAGGTTTAGTCAATGGATCCGCCACATTCAGATCCATGTGTACTTTGCAAATCTTTATGTCACCATCTTGTACATGCTCATGAATAGCATGAAAATGCAGCTTGATATGCTTTAGCTTCTTGTGTGACCTTGGTTCCTGCGCATTGGCTATGGCACCCATGTTATCACTGTAGATAGCCATTGGGTCCAGCACACTGGGAACCACACCAAGCTCCGAAATGAACTCCTTCATCCATATCGCCTCTTGTGAAGCCTCTGAAGAAGCTATGTATTCCGATTCACTTGAAGATCTCGCCACAACGCTTTGCTTTGCACTCCTCTAGCTCACTGCTGCACCATTCAAAGTAAATATGTATCTAGATTGAGATTTAGAATCATCTGGATCAGTGTTCCAACTAGCATCGGTGTAACCATTAACAACGAGATATTCATCACCTCCATAAGAAAGAACCATATCCTTAGTTCTTCTCAAGTACTTAAGGATGTTTTTGACCGCCACACAGTGATCTACCCCTGGATCACTTTGATATTTGCTAGTCAAACTATCATATGCAATATCTGGTCTTGTACATAGCATGGCATACATGATAGATCCTATGGCTGAGCCATAGGGAGTATTACTCATCCTCTCTCTATCTTCTGCCGTAGCGGGACTTTGAGTTTTACTCAAGGTCATATTGGGCAACATGGGGCAAGAACCATTTCTTGCTATCTTCAATTCCAAACCTCTTTAGAACCTTGTCCAAATATGTACTGTGTGAAAGCGCTATTAGGCATCTCGATCTATCTCTATAAATCTTTATCCCTTTATGATTATATAAAAAAATTGCTGTGGGGGCTTTCCCTACTATTTTCTCTTCAAAAAAAAGCTTCGCCAAGATCCTTCATTGAAAAACTATTATTCAAATAATCTTAGACACTTTTAAGAAGGTCTATATCATTCCCAATCAACAATATGTCATCCACATATAGTACTAGGAAATCTACAAAGCTCCCACTCACTTTCTTGTAAATATAAGCTTTTTCATAAGTTTGTATAAATCCAAAACTTTTTATCACCTTATCAAAACATTGATTCGAACTTCAGGATGCTTACTTCAATCCATAAATGGATCGCTGAAGTTTTCATACCTTGTTAGCATCTTTAGGATCGAGAAAACCTTTGTGTTGTACCATATACAACTCTTCATCAATGTCTCTATTGAGGAACGCCGTTTTGACATCCATCTTCCATATCTCATAATCGTAATATGCAGTGATTTCTAACAAAATCCTTACAGACTTTAGCTTCGCTACCAGTGAGAAAGTCTCATTGTATTTAACTCCTTGAATTTGTTGGAACCCTTTCGCGACAATTCGAGCTTTATAGACGGTTATATTACCATCAGCATCTGTTTTCTTCTTGAAAATCCATTTGTTCTCGACATCCTTCCGTCCATCCGGTAAGTTGGTTTTCGTACATGGATCCAATCTTGGATTTCATGGCTTCTTCCCATTTATTGGAATATGGGCTCATCATCGCTTCCTCATATGTCGCAGGATCGCCAGTGTTGTCCACCAACATGACACTCATAACAGTATCATACCAATCGTGAGTGGTATGAGTCCTTGTCGACCTATGAGGTTCCGTAGTAACTTCGTTCGAAGTTTCATGATCACCATCATTAGCTTCCTCTCTTATTGGTGCAGGCGCCACAGGAACTTCTTCCGATGTTGCGCTACTCTCAAATCCGAGAGAAGGTTCGACAACCTCGTCGAGTTCTACTTCCTTCTAGTCACTTCTTTCGAGAGAAACTCCTCAAGAAAGGATCCATTCTTGGCAACGAAGATTTTTCCTTCGGATCTATGATAGAAGGTATACCCAATAGTTTCCTTCGGGTATCCGATGAAGATGCATTTTTCCGCTTTGGGTTCAAACTTGTCGGGCTGTAACTTCTTTACATAAGCTTCGCAACCCCAAACTTTAAGGAATGACAATTTAGGTTTCTTTCCAAACCATAATTCTTACGGTGTCATTTCAACGGATTTAGAAGGTGCTCTATTTAAAGTGAATGCGGTTGTTTCTAATGCATAACCCCGAAATGATAACGGTAAATCTGTAAGTGACATCATAGAACGAACCATATCTAAGAGAGTTCGATTACGATGTTCGAACACACCATTACGTTGTGGTGTTCCCGGCGGTGTCAATTGTGAAAGTATTCCGCACTTCTTTAAATGCTCGCCAAACTCGTAACTTAGATATTCACCTTCACGATCAGATCATAGAAATTTATCCTTCTTGTTATGTTGATTCTCTACTTCACTTTGAAATTCTTTAAACTTCTTGAAAGTTTCGGACTTATGTTTCATGAAATAGATATACCCATATCTACTCAAGTCATCCTTAAAAGTAAGAACATAACGATAACCACTACGCGATGCCACACTCATCGGGCCACACACATCGGTATGTATGATTTCCAATAAGTCCGTAGCTCGCTCCATCATACCAGAAAATGGAGTCTTAGTCATTTTTCCCATCAGACATGCTTCGCATCTTTCAAGTGATTCAAGAAGTCCATCAGAATGGAGTTTCTTCATACGCTTCACTCCAATGTGACCAAGACGATAGTGCCACATGTATGTAGAATTATCATTCAATTTCAAACGTTTAGCATCTATATTATGAACATGTGTATCACTACTATCAAGATTCAATAGGAATAGACCATCTATCAAAGGTGCATGACCATAAAAGATATTACTCATATAAATCGAACAACCATTATACTCGGACTTAAACAAGGAACCGTCTTGCAATAAATAAGATCCTGATATAATGTTCATGCTCAACGCAGGCACTAAATAACAATCATTTAAGTATAAAACTAATCCCGATGGTAGATGAAGAGGGAGCATGCCGACCGCGATCACATCAACCTTTGAGCCATTTACAACGCGCATCGTCACCTCATCTCTCACTAGTCTCCGTTTATTCTGCAGCACCTATTTCGAGTTACAAATATGAGCAATTGAACTAGTATCAAATACCCAGGCACTACTATTATTACTAGTAAGATACACATCAATAAAATGTATATCGAAAATACCTTTCTTCTTGATGTTGTCGTTCTTCAGATCTGCCAGCTACTTGGGGCAATTCCGCTTCCAGTGACCTTCTCCCTTGCAGTAAAAGCTCTTAGTCTTCTTTGGAGGCGCGGTAGCTTTCTTACCGCCCTTCTTGAAGTTACCATTTTTTTAGGCTTGTCTTGCTTTTTGAAATTGGTGGTGTTATTGACCATCAACACTTGGTGCTCTTCCTTGATCTCCACTTCTGCAGACTTCAACATAGAGAAGATTTCTGGTAACGACTTATCCATGCACTGCATGTTGTAGTTCATCACAAAGTTCTTGTAACTAGGTGGTAGTGATTAGAGGACACGGTGATTCCCCATTGTATTAGGAATCACTATCCCCAGGCTTTGGAGCTTATTGGCGTGCCCATACATCTTAAGCACATGCTCACTCACGGAGCTGCCCTCTTCCATCTTGCAGTTAAAGAACTTTTCAGAAGCCTCATAACTCTCAACTGCCGCGTGAGCCTCAAATATCATTTTGAGTTCACGGACAATATCATGTGGGTCAAAGTTCTCAAACTTTTTCTGAAGCTCCGATTTCAAACCATACAAGATAACACATTGAACTGTGGAGTACTGATTCTTCTGAGTAAGGTAAACATGTTTCACCTCATCGGTACCATCAGCTGCAGGCGGGGCACCTAGCGGTGCATCCAGCACATAGGTCAACTGACCAGCATTAAGGACAATTCTCAAATTTCGGAACCAATCCGCGAACTTGCTTCCATTGTTTTTTGACTTTTATTTCTCTAGGAACGCATTAAAATTGATGGTAGGGGCCGCCATGATCTACAACATATTTGTAATAGTTTAGACTAAGTTTATGACAAATTGAGTTCAGTTAATACTTAAATTAACTAGGTGAACTCCCACTAAAAACAATATCCCTCACATTGTTTTAGTGATCACATGAACAAAATCCACTACATCAAGTCCGATCATCACGACAGATGATGTAGTTTCAAAGGCAAACAATCAACATGTTCATCATATCTTTCGGTATTCCGTGTTCCGAGACCATGTATGTACATGCTAGTCTCTTCAAGATTAACCTTAATATTCGCATGATAAAATCTGGCTTGCTCCGGTTGTATGCACATGTAGAATTTATCACACCCGATCATCACGTGGTTCTTTGAAACGACGAGTCTTAGCAACGGTGCCTACTAAGGACAAACACTCTATTACCTGATATTTAGTGAGAGGGATCATCTTATAATGCTACCATCGCGATCTAAGCAATACAAGATGCATAAAAGGATTAACATCACATGCAATTCATAATATGTGATATGATATGGCCTTTCTTCTTGTGCCTTCGATCTCTATCTCCAAGCATGAACATGATCTTCACCATCAGCGGCGTGGCGTCAAGGTCAATGGCGTTGCTCCATGGTTGTCGTCCACCAGCATCAACTATTACAACTACTTTGAATAATAGACACGCGGGTCTTAACGAAATTAAAAGACAACCATAAGGCTCTTGCCGGTTGCCAACTTACAATAAGGATAACTGCATACATCATATACAATCATAATCATGGCCATATCACATCACACCCCTGCAAAACAAAGTTAGACGCCTCAAATTTTCTTTGCATGTTTTATGTGGTTTGGAGCTTTCGAATAAGAACCGTTCTAACTTACGAACAAGAACCACAACGTTGATACAAGTATTGTCAAGTGCCCGTTGTAAATTGAATCTTCACTATGGTGGGAGAGATAGACACCTGCAAAGCCACTTATGCAATACAAGTTGCATGTTGAGCGTGGAGCAAGTCTCATGAACGATGTCATGTAAGGTTAGCCCGGGCCGCTTCATCCCACCATCCCACAAGATGCAAAGTACACAAGAAGAAATCGACAGCAAAAGCATAAACTCCCACAATAACCATTGTGTTATACTCATGCAAAAGATCTACGCATAGACACGGCTCTGATACCACTGTAAGGGTTCATAGCATGGAAAACAAAAAAATTCTACCGCATGAACACACACAAGCCAAGATCTAATCTACTAGATTGGTGCAACGAGTTGATAGAGTACTAACCCTCGAAGATTCCAAAGCGGTTAACAAGATCGGATTCTCGTGGGTGATGTAGCCATTCACTTGCCGATCACAAGATCGCGTAGACGATCCTTCCGGCGCCATGTTCCGGCAGCGCTTCCGCAGTTGGTCACACAATCGGTACTCGATGAAGACCTTCCTCTCCCTTATTCCAGCAGTCAGCGGAGGTTGTAGATCTCTCTTCGCGATTCCAGCAGCACGACTTCGTGGTGGTGGAAGTAGAGGGGAAATCCCGCAGGGCTTCGCCTAATCCAGAGCGGGTATGGTGGAGTATAAGAGGGCCTCTGCGATCATGGGTTTATAGGGCCGAGGGGTGGTGGTGGCCGGCGGCTAGGTCAGGGCCTAGGCGGCGACTTGGGAGATCCCTAGGCGGCAACAACTTGAGAGAGGGGCGGCGACTGACTAGGGTTTTGTGGTGGAGGGCCAAGGGGGCGCCCCTCCCCTCTATTTATGAGAGGGAGAGGCGGTTTGGGGGGAGGGGAGTTCTCCCACAACTCCTCCTTGTGATCGGCGGAAAGGGGAGGGAGGAACCCTTCCCTAGGTGGGATTCCGTTCTTCCCTCCACTAGGCAGCCATATTGGGATTTGACTTTTTCAAATTGGCGTTTGACTTCTAGACTAGAGTTTGATTTTTCTCTTCCCATTGCCTAGACAAGTGACCTAGGACATGATAGAATTATTCCACTTTGGTATGACACATCCATGTACCCTTCCCACTCCGGAGTGATGGACCTTCTAGACCCATCTAAAACATTCCGGTGAAAACACCGAAATCATTCCCGAACTCCGGAATTGGACTTTCCTTATATGAATCTTATTCTTTGGACCATTCTAGATCTCCTCGCAATGTCCCAGATCCAATCCGAGTGTAACATCTAAAACATATTAATAAAGATATCAATTTCCAATCAACCAAAATTAGGGTTAACAAAAGCTTTTAATTTTAAAACTATATGAATGCAAGTGTGTGTTTATGAATGATTGTGAATCCTTGCAATGACATGTTTTTGTTGTTGTAAATGATAAGGTGTTATTTAAAGATCAAAACCATATCATCTAGGACATTTCAAACCCAAAACAAAACAAAAGAAAATCAATATATAAAGCATATGACCTAATGGTCATTTTTGCCAAAGTTAACACCTAGCCCACTTTGGGCATCTCTATTAAAGGAATTCAAACAGAAACAATTCCATTTATTTCTCACCTTGCTAGACCAAGTAACAATGAACACAAATGAGCTTTCCGATCTTACAGAAACAAATTCAAATGCATTTGAGAGACTTTTCAAAATTGAATCTAGCATAGGCATCAAGATAGCCATTTTGGGAAAACCATCAAAACCTTCACCACTGTACCAATCCTAGCAACCAGAGACACCCAAGATTATGACCAGCCCACCCACCAACAAGATTTTGAAAATTCAAAGGTTTAGTTCTTGTCGCCATTTAATCAAACACTTAGTGAGCACAGTACAAGTTCACCAACTATTCACTATTTTGATCAATATTGTGATCATCTTGTGACCTCACCGAGCCTCCACTACACTCCCTTACTCACCCTAGTAACAGCCCGTGTAGTTGAGCCTCTCTCACTCGACCATTTTACTAGTGCAAATTTGTACCCGAGATCACCCATGCCACCCCGTTGTGGACTTGCTGCTACACGGTTCGCCGCCCTCGCCCACGATGTCTAGGAGCTAGCCGTGACCTCACCGCAACTGTCTGTGTACGCCTTGACCAACAACAGCTCGTGGAGACGCCAGCGCAGGCGCGCCCATTTATCGCTCGACCATGCCGATCTCCGTGCCAGAGCGCCGAGAAATCCCACACGACCACGCCGTGCCTCGCTCTCCCCTTATGTCAACGTGTTCGCCGCGATGCCAGCAACCTCCCAGACACGCCCGTTTGACCCCGTGCGCTCCATGACCACTGTACGGCATGACGAACACCCGCGGTACCCGCGCAGAGCGTGGACACCCTCGACCGATGGAGACCGCACCGCGCCATGCCACTATGCGCATGACGATCGCCAAGGAACCCTGCGTCAACCTATGCCCTCAGCCATGATGATAGCTTCCTGTAACAATGTCGCTGACGAGCCCGAGCCATGCCGCCATGCTCCTCTTGCGGGGGTTAAAATAGACACCTCCCCTGCCTCAGAACGCACACCACTTGACTCACCTCTCACCCAGAAACCTCTCTGACCCATCCCGGGATCAAGGCGAGCACTACACCGATGGAATTTCAATGGAGCCTGCTGCTGCAGTGATGGAAGGAAGCCATCGCTAGGAGCCGCCCCAGGAGCCGTCACGACCACCGTTCGAACCACCATAGTCGACAAGCTCGTTCGCCCACCTCGCCGGACCTAGATATAGCCCTGGTAAGCCCCCGCCGACCTCCGCCGTAAAGCTCGGGTTAGAATCTCACGCGTGCTGTGCGACGGAGATGACGATCTGTCGATCGTGCTCTAATCGTCTGGTCCATAATAGAGGATACCTCTTTGCGTTAGAATAGTCACTGACATGTGGGACCAACCTAAGTGCAGCATGCTGCGTGCGCACTGCATAGTTGGGCCAGCCCGTTAGCTTTCCCGCGCGCTGCCCAATAATTCTAACTTAGTTTTTCCTTTTATTTAAACATCCTATATTGTAGGTGACTTTTAAATTAAATTCAATAAGATTCACTGAACCAAATTGCATGATTCCAATTTTTTGGAAAGTAATTGAAAATCTCTAAGCACTCCCGTTGGATTCAAATAGTTGGAAATTATAGAACACCCATAGTAAAAATAACAAGACAGTAGCTTTTATAACTTCAATTTTTTTTCTAAAATCAATCATAAATGCTTTTGAGTTGATTTCAACTCTCAAAAATCACATTTGCCATGATCTATCTGAATATGTAAAAATATATAATTATACATACAGTACTCCTGGACAAAAAATTAAAGAATGGCTTTATAACCATTTCTAGTTACTTAAATATTATTAAATAGCAATATTAAACTTTGTAAGTTATGCCATCCACTTTAAATCACATTCCCAAGTATTGGAATATGTGGTGATGACATGTGTCAAGATGATGCCATATTTTAATTTAGAGAATATTAAATCTTAAGTAGTTTTTCAATGAGTAGAAATTGCTTTTCTAAAATAAGATAAATAAAATCTTGTCACTTTTTCTTATAGTGATTGAGATGATGCAAGATCATCTAGTGTGGATATTTGTGTGCTAAATAGAAGTAGTTAAGTATTGTTTGGTGATTATGTATCTTGTATTTATTTATAGACGCTAGTATCAACCCAGGCTACGAGGAGGAAGAATTCTACATAGATGAAGAAGAGAACTTCGACCACTGTACCAACCAAGGCAAGCTAAAAATATGCAAGAAATTGTGCTACAACCTTGATTATACCAATCCCAAGTTTTAATTGCAAGCTTTATATTTTCTTTCTTTTATCAAAGTTGCTCAAGTAGTTAATTAATATGTGATTAGGGAAAAAATAGGAAAGATGCCATCAAGAGCATAGAACTAGGTGTAGGTAGTTACACTTGAGTAGCACCCCTCAATAGTGACGATAGATGCTAGTGCTAAACTAATCTTGATCACTGTAGATGGGAACACTTGGAGAAAATGATTATGAAAACCTTAAAATGATGAGTCATTCTATTCAAATGTTTTGACATGTGTTATGGAACACAATGATTTGAGGATGATACTGAATGAAGTATGTGCCCTGACTTTGATAAAAACTGATGGTTGGGTTCGGATGCGATACCATTCCAATTTTACCGTACAACCACAATACCTGAGTTGGGTAGGGCTTGACTGGAAGTTTATATGTCCTAGTATGGGTTCCCTCGCGGAAATAGGTTGAGATGAGGCTACCTCGTGAATATGAATGTCCACCTATGCAGTGCCTAGGATGGTAGATGGCCATGGATGGGAGGCCAAACTAATAGGGGAGGTGCCTATACTAGGGTGTGTAATTGAAAGGCTAGGATTGATTATCCGCATACCAAGTATGATGATTCAGTGTTATCCCTGACGGATGTATTGAATGTTGTGGTGAAAGTGTACCACCTCTGCAGAGTGTCAAACTATTCGAATAGCCGCGTCCGCGGTCATGGACAGTTGGATGGCCATATTGTTCCATTTTAGATATTTTCAAAATGACTGGTGACTTGAACTATGATTTGGACTTGACCACACAGGGTTGTGGACATGAAACTAGGTTCCCTCTTGAGTAACCTAGATAACTAAAATAGGTCTTTACTACTAAGTTACCTCTGAAATAAAATTGGCGTGTTGCAAACAAACCTAGAGCTTAAGATTCATACTAGAATGGTATACTGCTTTAGTGATAGTTTGCGAATACTTTAAAAGTACTCATGGCTTTGTTCCTGGCTATTCCCATGGCCAGACTATGAAGGGGAGTACGAAGAGGAGGGACAGCAGGATGCCTACGATAACTAGGATCATCTCCCATCGTCAGCATTGACTGTGCCAATGAAGATGGAGCCTATACTACGTTATTTTCCGCTGCTTTGATATGTATTAAGGCTTGATCATGTGATCAACTATTTTTAAGACTATTATGGTTTGTAATGGATGATGTTGTGCTACCAATTCTGTTATGTCTCACAAAAATGGTAATCCTAGGATTGCGATGTACGACATAACAGACATCTCTACTTAAAAATCCGGGAGTTTACAAGTTAGTATTAGAGCCATCCTGACCATAGGAGACCCTAGTTAGAATGGACGTCTGAAAAACTTAGTTTCAAAACAAAGAAAGTGAGTATTTATGAAAACCTATTTTGACTCTTATCCTTGAAACTCTTTCCAAAAGAGAGTCATATGTTCCTCAAAGTTTTTGCAATCCTACATATAATTTAACACACTTGATCACCTCACTAACTTATTCATCTTAATTGCTTATAGATGGAAGTCAAGTACAACAAGTTCTACCGGCTTGCAAACGGAGGGGAACTCATCTTCGAGAGGGACTTGAGTCAGGTCGTGGAGTTTCTTGGACGCTCACACCCGTTGTTCTTTGGAGAACAGCTCAATGACCAACCAAGAGGAGAACTGTAGTGGTTGATCGTGGCCGATCTGAGAGGCAATATGGAGCCACCCACCTCGGAGAAGATACAATTCAGCTTGAGGGAGAACAGCTAGCTGGATGGACTAACTTGAGCCATGCAGGAGGCGCTTGCCCGTCTGTGTGGGCAGAACAATAACCAGATCATTGGCACCCGCTTTGCTCTATGCAAGATGTGAATCCAATGGACAGCCCTTGTCCATGCCAGGACATCTGGAGCTGAAGCACCACATGGATCATCTCGCCTTCATGTTGCACGAGAACCAAATGGAGTTGGACAACGCCCGTGCCTACGCCAACCAGAAGCACCTTGTTGCAACCAAGAAGGACCAGACCCTCACCATCTTTGCTAAAGAGCTCAAGTCACTTCACCGCCAGCGTGACCAGAAGGACCGCATCATTGCTCGCCTCCGTCAGAAGGTGTGAACCATAGAATAAACCATCCATGATCGGTACATTTAGCTCTAGGAGAGAGAAAACAAAGGTGAAGATATTCATGGAGATATCAGGTCGTACCTTAGGGATGATGACGACTATTTTGAGGACATCAACATGGAGTTCCACACTGACGACGAGGACCGCGATTTCATCGAAGACGAAGAGGCCATCAGTTCTGATGATGAGTAGTAGCACTAGATCACTGTCGTAGGTGTGAGTTCGTATCCGGTCCCACTATATCGTAGCTTGACAGGATAGTTCTTAAAACCATCCGCTTCATAGTTGTGATGTGTTGTTTGCAATGTGTGAGTTGTATGTGTGTTTGGAATGAATGAAAAAGGATAGCCATACTCAAAACTGAAAGCTTTTGAACCAAACCCATAAACCATAAAAAATTCCCCTCTTGTCTTATGATCTACCTCAATCTTCAGATGACTCACGGTGGAAGAAACTCATCCTAGGACCCGATGGTTCAGATTCTGCAAATTCTAGTAGCAGATCGAGAAGCCGGTAGAACCGAGCGTCAAGCCAATCTCGCCACTCTTCAACAAATCGCCCAAATGGCACATGATAACCAAGGCCATGGAAACCAGAATCACCATGGATCTAAGCTCAATAACTTCCAAAACACCAATCCTCCTCTGTTTAGCAAATTTGAAGAGCCCTTAGATGTTGATGACTGGCTGCAAACAATGGAGAACAACTTAGAAGTTGCAGGAGTAGATGTTGCGGAGAAAGTATTGTTTACCACCCATTATCTGGCAGGTTCTGCAAGAGCATGGTGGAATAGAACTCGTACAATGAACGAAGGACAGATGATGGCTTGGGAGGAATTCAAACTCAAGTTCAGCAGGACTCATGTGCCTCCAGGTTTGATTTTGAGGATGAGGGATGAATTCAAAGAGTTGAAGCAGGGAAGAATGACTGTGGTGGAATACCGTGATAGATTTCTGTCTCTGGCTAGGTATGCCCCGATGAGATTGACACTGAAGCAAAGAAGAAGGAAATATTTCTGAATGGCCTGTATGATGAGATGCAGACATTGTTAGTCAATATTCCATTTGCCGATCTAGAATCCCTAGTGAATTCCGCTATCCAGATGGAAGGAAATATCAATCAAGCCACTAAGAACCGCAAGCGTCGTATGATGCACCAGCCTAGACAACACCATACCTCGAAGTATCGCCCCAGCTCGTCTGCAGGATTTGCACCAAGGAACAACATGCCACCTATGTCCTGTCCAAACTTTCCCAATCGTGGCGGAGGAAACCCGAGGCCCGGAGGAAACAACAACTACAACCCTGGCAACCCCAATAAGTTCAACCGTGCACCGCCAAGGTCCAACAATAACAACAAAAATAGTGCCCAAGGACTGGAAGCAATGTTGTGCCCATTGCCGGGAAGGACAATTCAATGATAACCTGCTTTGAATGTGGGATCACGGGTCACTACTCCAATGAGTGCCCCAAGAATCTTGCTGCAGCTCCCAATGCCACTGCACCCGCCCAGCAGTAGCGTCGTGTCCAACCTGGAATGAGATTTTCCCTAGGCAACCCGCACAACCGTACTGGCCGTCTATTCCACATGAATGCGGAAGAAGCCCAGGAAGCGCCATATGTCGTTCTGGGTATGTTTTCTATTAACTCAGTACTTGCAAGGGTGTTGTTTGATTCTGGAGCATCACACTTGTTTGTTACAGAAGAGTTTGCATGTACTAGTAAGATTCAACCAACAAATTTGAAGCATGTTATGATAGTTCAAATACTTGGGTCAACTACCAAAGCTAGAAAATTTTGCAAGGCCGTACCTATCAGAATACATTGAATAGATTTTTATGCCAATTTAATAGTACTTGGAACAAAAGCTTTGGAAGTAGTACTAGGAATGGATTGGATGTCTAAACATCAAGGATTAATAGACTATGCCAAGAAATCCATAACCATGACCAGTAGCACCGGAGTATCAGTAGAGCATGTGTCTGAGACACTGCCCCTTCAATTCAAGTGCAACAAGAGTTTAGTACAGCCAACCCTAGACCAAGTCAGAGTAGTCTGTGAATACCCCGATGTGTTCCCATATGAATTACCAGGCATGCCCCCAGATCGGGATATCAAGTTCATTATTGAACTAATTCCTGGAACTGGACCCATAGCTCAGAGACCCTATAGTATGAACCCAGCTGAATTAGTGGAGCTCAAGAAACAACTTGATGACATGTTGAGCAAAAATCTGATACAACCAAGTGCATCGCCGTGGAGATCCCCTGTTTTGTTTGTGGATAAGAAAGTGTTGGAGATATGCCCTAGAGGCAATAATAAAAGTGGTTATTATTATATCTTTGTGTTTATGATAAATGTTTACATTCATGCTATAATGGTATTAACCGGAAACATTAATACTTGTGTGATTTGTAAACTAAATTAGAGTCCCTAGTAAAGCCTCTTTATAATACTAGCTTGTTGATTAATAGATGATCGTGGTTTCTCGATCATGAACATTGAGATGTTATTAATAACAAGATCATATCATTAGGAGAATAGTATGATGGACATACTCCTATAGATAAGCGTAGCATTAAGATCAAGTCATTTCAATAGTTCGTTTTCTATAAGATTTCTGATACATAGTAACCTAATTCCTTTGACCATGAGATCATGTTAATCACCATCACCGGAAGGATGCTTTGATGACATCAAACACCACACCGTAACTGGGTGGCTATAAAGGTGGCATTGTGTGTTTGGAAAGTATGGGTTGAGGCACATGGATCAAGAGTGGGATTTGTCCATCCATATGACGGATAGATATACTCTGGGCCCTCTGGGTGGAATGTCATCCAATTAGCTTGCAAGCATGTGACTGGCTCACAAGGGATCACATATCACGGGAACGAGAAAAGAGTACTTATCGGTAACGAGGTTGAACTAGGTATGCAGAGATACCGACGATCAAAACCTCGGATAAGTAAACTATCGTGAGACAAAGGGAAATGGTATTGTATGTAAGTGGTTCATTCGATCACAAAATAATCGTAGAAATATGTGGGAGTCATATGAATTTCTAGATTCCTCTATTGGTTATTGATTGGAGAAGTGTCTCGATCATGTCCGCATAATTCACGAACCGTAGGGAGACACACTTAAGGATTCAATGTTGTTTAGTAGATATGGAATGTTAGTAGGGATACCGAATGTTGTTCGGAGTCTCGGGTTGGATCCGGGATATCATAAGGATATCCAGAATGGTCCAGAGAATAAGATTCATATAAGGAAAGTCCTATTTCGGAGTTCGGGAAAGTTTCCGATGTTTTCATTGGAGAGGTTCTAGAAGGGTCTAGAAGGTTCACTGGACCGGAAGGGGAATGGTCCATGAATGTGTCATGGATATGTGGAGTGATTGGATCATATCCTAAGTCACTTGGTGTTGGCATTTGCAAGAGAGAAATAAAGCTCTAAATTAAAAGTCAAACGGGAAGTTTGAAAAGTCAAACTGGAACAATGGTTTCCTAGTGGGAAAAGAAACAAGTCCTTCTCTCAATCCAACTTGGGTTTGGGTTTGGATTCAAACCCACCCCTCCCAAGGCTGCCCTCCCTCTCATAAATATAGGGGGAGGTCTGCCCCAACACGACAAGCCCTAGCCCCTCTCCACCCGAGCCGCCGCTGCTGACCCGCCGCCGCGCCGCCGACCTAGCCACCGCCGACACCTCCTCCTCCTCCCGGACTTCTAAAACCTAGATCTCCAGGAAACGATAATCCACCATAACTCACACCGGCTTAGGCGAAGCCCTGCGGGATCTTCCATCTACTTCCGACACCACGCCGTCGTGCTGCCGGAACGCAGCGCCGGAAGGATTATCTACGCGATCTTGAGATCGGCAAGTGTACGACTACATCACCCACGAGAATCTGCTCTCGTTAACCGCTTTGGAATCTTCGAGGGTGAGTGCTTCTATCGACTCGTTGCTACAATCTAGTAGATAGATCTTGGCTTATTTGTGTGCATGCGGTAGAATTTTTTTGTTTTCCATGCTATGAACCCCTACAGTGTTATCAGAGCCGTGTCTATATGTAGATCTGTTGCACGAGTAGAACACAATGGTCATTATGGGCGGTGGTGCTTTTATTATCAATTGCTTTTTGTGTACTTTGCATCTTGCGGTATGATGGGATGAAGCGGCCCGGGCTAACCTTACATGACATCGTTCATGAGACTTGCTCCACGCTCAACATGCAACTTGTATTGCATAAGTGGCTTTGCGGGTATCTGTCTCTCCCATCATAGTATAGATTCAATTTACAATGGGCACTTGATAGTTCAAACATCAACGTTGTGGTTCTTGTTCGTGAGTTAGAACGACACTTATTGAAAGCCCCAAACCACGTAAAATATGCAAAGAAAATTAGAGGCGTCTAACTTTGTTTTGCAGGGGTGTGCTGTGATGTGATATGGCCATGATTGTTATATATGATGTATGCAATGTTCCTTATTGTAAGTTGGCATCCGTCAGGAGCCATATGGTTGTCTTTTAAATTCCGTTAAGACCTGCGTATCTATTCAAAGTAGTTGTAATAGTTGAAGCTGGTGGACGACAACCATGAAGCGGCGCCATTGACCTTGACGCCATACCGGTGATGATGGAGATCATGTTCGTGCTTGAAGATGGAGATCGGAAGCACAAGAAGAAAGGCCATATCATCTCACATATTATGAATTGCATGTGATGTTAATCCTTTTATGCATCTTGTATTGCTTAGTTCACGACGGTAGAATTATAAGATGATCCCTCAAGCATAAAAATTTCAAGTTTTAAAGTGTTCATCCTTAGTAAGCACCGTTGCTAAAGCTCGTTGTTTCGAAGCATCACGTGATGATCGGGTGTGTTAGATTATGCGAGTGTATACAATGTGAGCAAGCCAGATTTGCTCATGCGGAAGCTAAGGTTTGATCTTGACGAGCCTAGCATGTATAGACATTGTCTCAGAACATGGATCACTGAAAGGTAAAGCATGAATCATATAGTAGATATGATGAACATGTTGATTGTTCGCCATTGAAGCTACATCAACTCTCGTGATGATCGGTTTTGATGTGATGGATTTGGTTCGTGTGATCACTAAAAAAATTTGAGGGATATTGTTTTGAGTGGGAGTTCACCTAGATTAATTTAACTATTAATTAGAACTCAATTTGTTATAAACTTAGTCTAAACTATTACAAATATGCTGAGGATCAATGGCGGACCCTACCATCAATTTTAATGCGTTCCTAGAGAAAGAAAAGTTGAAAAACAATGGAAGCAACTTCGAGGATTGGTTCTGCAATTTGAGGATTGTCCTCAATGCTGGTAATTTGACCTATGTGCTGGATGCACCGCTGGGTGACCCGCCTGCAGCTAATGCTACCGATGAGGTAAAGAATGTTTTCCTCGCTCGGAAGAATTAGTACTCCACAGTTCAGTGTGCTATCTTGTATGGTTTGGAATTGGAGCTTCAGAAAAGGTTTGAGAACCATGACCCACATGATATTGTCCGTGAACTCAAAATGATATTTGAGGCTCACGCGGCAGTTGAGAGTTATGAGGCTTCTGAAAAGTTCTTTAACTGCAAGATGGAAGAGGGAAGCTCTGTCAGTGAGCACGTGCTTAAGATGTCTGGGCACGCAAGCAAGCTTCAAAGCTTGGGAATAGTGATTCCTAATGCTTTGGGGATTCACCGTGTCCTCCAATCACTACCACCAAGTTACAAGAACTTTGTGATGAACTACAATATGCAAAACATGGACAAGTCATTGCCAGAACTCTTCTCCATGTTGAAATCTGCAGAAGTGGAGATCAAGAAAGAGAACCAAGTGTTGTTGGTCAATAAGACCACGAAATTCAAGAAGCAAGGCAAGTCTAAGAAAAAGGGAAACTTCAAGAAGGGCGGTAAGAAAGTTACCGCACCAGCGAAGAAGACCAAGGCTGGGCCTAAGCCTGATACTGAGTGCTTTTACTGCAAGGGAGAAGGTCCTTTGGGCGGAATTTCCCAAAGTACTTGGCGGATTTGAAGAAGCGGTAACATCAAGAAGAAAGGTATATTCAATATACATGTTATTGATGTGTATCGACTAGTACCGTAGTAGTGCTGGGTATTTGATCTTGGTTCGGTTGCTCATATTTGTAACTCGAAACAGGTACTGCAGAATAAACGGAAGCTAGCGAAGAACGAGGTGACGATGCACGTAGGAAATGGATCAAAGGTTGATGTGATCGCGGTCGGCACGCTACCTCTTCATCTACCATCGGGATTAGTTTTATACTTAAATAATTGTTATTTGGTGCCCGCGTTGAGCATGAACATTATATCTGAATCATGTTTATTGTGAGACGGTTACTTTTTTAAGTCCGAGAACAATGGTTTTTCAATTTATATGAGTAATATGTTTTATGCACATGCACCTTTGACAGATGGTCTATTCTTATTGAATCTCGATTGTGGAAAAACACACATTAATAACATTGAAGCTAAACATGTGAAATTGAGCGATAACTCGACCTATATGTGGCACTGTCGTCTTGGTCATATTCGAGTGAAGCGTATGAAGAAACTCCATTCCGATGGACTTCTTGAATCACTTGATTTCGAATCACTTGAAAGATGTGAAGCATGTCTGATGGGTAAAATGACTAAGACTCCATTTTCTGGTATGATGGAGCGAGCTACAGACTTATTGGAAATCATACATACCGATGTGTGTGGCCCAATGAGTGTAGCATCGCGCGGTGGTTATCATTATGATCTTACCTTCACGGATGACTTGAGTAGATATGGGTATATCTATTTCATGAAACATAAGTCCGAAAATTTCGAGAAGTTTAAGGAATTTCAAAGTGAGGTAGAGAATCAATGTAACAAGAAGATTAAATTTCTACGATCTGATCGTGGAGGTGAATATCTAAGTTACGAGTTTGGCGAGCATTTGAAGAAATGTGAAATACTTTCACAATTGACACCGCCGGGAACACCACAGTGTAATGGTGTGTCCGAACGTCGTAATCGAACTCTCTTAGATATGGTTCGTTCTATGATGTCACTTACAGATTTACCGCTATCGTTTTGGGGTTATGCGTTAGAAAAGCCGCATTCACTTTAAATAGGGCACCATCTAAATCCGTTGAAATGACACCGTATGAATTATGGTTTGGGAAGAAACCTAAATTGTCGTTCCTTAAAGTTTGGGGTTGCGAAGCTTATGTAAAGAAGCTACAGTCGGACAAGCTTGAACCCAAAGCAGAAAAATGCGTCTTTATAGGATACCCGAAGGAAACTATTGGGTATACCTTCTATCATAGATCTGAGGGCAAAATCTTCGTTTCCAAGAATGGATCCTTTCTAGAGAAGGAGTTTCTCACGAAACAAGTGACTGGAAGAAAAGTAGAACTCGACGAGGTTGTTGAACCTTCTCTCGAACTTGAGAGTAGCGCAACACCGGAAGTAGTTCCTGTGGCGCCTACACCAATAAGAGAGGAAGCTAATGATGTTGATCATGAAACTTCGGTTGAAGTTACTACGGAACCTCGTAGGTCAACGAGAACTCGTACCACTCCTGATTGGTATGATCCCGTTATGAGTATCATGTTGGTGGACAACACCGATGACCTTGTGACATATGATGAAGCGATGATGAGCCCAGATTCCACTAAATGGCAAGAAGCCATGAATTCTGAGATTGGATCCATGTACGAAAACCAAGTATGGACTTTGGTAGACTTACCGGATGGCCGGAAGGCTGTCGAGAACAAATGGATTTTCAAGAAGAAAACAGATGATGATGGTAATGTTACTGTCTATAAGGCTCGACTTGTCGCAAAAGGGTTTCGACAAATTCAAGGAGTTGACTACGATGAGACTTTCTCACTAGTAGCGAAGCTAAAGTCTGTGAGGATTATTTTAGCAATCGCTGCATATTATGATTATGAGATATGGCAGATGGATGTCAAAATAGCGTTCCTCAATGGAGACATTGATGAAGAGTTGTATATGATGTAACAAAGGTTTTGTCGATCCTAAATATGCTAACAAGGTATGCAAACTTCAACGGTCCATATATGGATTGAAGCAAGCATCCCGAAGTTGGAATCAACGTTTTGATAAGGTAATCAAAAGTTTTGGTTTTATACAAACTTATGGAGAAGCTTGTATTTATAAGAAAGTGAGTGGGAGCTCTGTAGCATTCTTAATACTATATGTAGATGACATATTGTTGATTGGGAATGATGTAGACCTTCTTAATAGTGTCAAGGACTATTTGAATAATAGTTTTTCAATGAAGGATCTTGGCGAAGCAGCTTACATATTAGGCATAAAGATTTATAGAGATAGATCAAAATGTCAAATATCATTGTCACAGAGTACATATTTGGACAAAGTTCTAAAGAGGTTTGGAATGGAAGATAGCAAGAAAGGGTTCTTGCCCATGTTGCCCAATACGACCTTGAGTAAAACTCAAAGTCCGACATCGGCAGAAGATAGAGAAAGGATGAGTAAGACTCCCTATGCCTCAGCCATAGGATCTCTTATGTATGTCATGCTATGTACTAGACCCGACATTGCATATGCTGTTAGTTTGACTAGCAGATATCAAAGTGAACCGGGAGTGGATCATTGGACAGCAGTCAAAAACATCCTTAAGTACTTGAGAAGAACTAAGGATATGGTTCTTTCTTATGGAAGTGATGAAAAGCTCGTTGTTAATGGTTACACCGATGCTAGTTGGAACACCGATCCGGATGATTCTAAATCTCAATCTGGATACGTATTTACTTTGAATGGTGCAGCAGTTAGCTGGAGGAGTGCAAAGCAAAGCGTTGTGGCGAGATATTCAACTGAATCGGAATACATAGATGCTTCGGAGGCTTCACAAGAGGCGATATGGATGAAGGTGTTCATTACAGAGCTTGTTGTGGTTCCAAGTGCGCTGGACCCAATGTCTATCTACTATGATAACATGGGCGCCATAGCCAATACGCAAGAACCAAGGTCACACAAGAAGCTGAAGCACATCAAGCTACGTTTTCATGCTATTCAAGAGCATGTCCAAGATGGTGACATAAAGATTTGCAAAGTACACACAGATCTGAATGTGGCGGATCCGTTGACTAAACCTCTCCCGAGGGCAAAACATGACCAACACCAAACCGCCATGGGTGTTCGGTATATTACCATGTAATCTAGATTAGTTGACTCTAGTGCAAGTGGGAGACTGTTGGAGATATGCCCTAGAGGCAATAATAAAAGTGGTTATTATTATATCTTTGTGTTTATGATAAATTTTTACATTCATGCTATAATGGTATTAACCGGAAATATTAATACTTGTGTGATTTGTAAACTAAATTAGAGTCCCTGGTAAAGCCTCTTTATAATACTAGCTTGTTGATTAATAGATGATCGTGGTTTCTCGATCATGAACATTGAGATGTTATTAATAACAAGATCATATCATTAGGAGAATGGTATGATGGACATACTCCTATAGATAAACGTAGCATTAAGATCAAGTCATTTCAATAGTTTGTTTGCTATAAGCTTTTTGATACATAGTAACTTAATTCCTTCGACAATGAGATCATGTTAATCACCATCACCGGAAGGATGCTTTGATGACATAAACACCACACCGTAACTGGGTGGCTATAAAGGTGGCATTGAGTGTTCGGAAAGTATGGGTTGAGGCACATGGATCAAGAGTGGGATTTGTCCATCCATATGACGGATAAATATACTCTAGGCCCTCTGGGTGGAATGTCATCCAATTAGCTTGAAAGCATGTGACTGGCTCACAAGGGATCACATATCACGGGAACGAGAAAAGAGTACTTATCGGTAACGAGGTTGAACTAGGTATGTAGAGATACCGACGATCAAAACCTCGGACAAGTAAACTATCGTGAGACAAAGGGAAATTGGTATCGTATGTAAGTGGTTCATTCGATCGCAAAGTAATCTTAGAAATATGTGGGAGCCATATGAATTTCCAGATTCCTCTATTGGTTATTGATTGGAGAAGTGTCTCGATCATGTCCGCATAATTCACGAACCGTAGGGAGACACACTTAAGGATTCGATGTTGTTTAGTAGATATGGAATGTTAGTAGGGATACCGAATGTTGTTCGGAGTCTCGGATTGGATCCGGGATATAATAAGGAGATCCGGAATGGTCCGGAGAATAAGATTCATATAAGGAAAGTCCTATTTTGGAGTTCGGGAAAGTTTCCGATGTTTTCATCGGAGAGGTTCTAGAAGGGTCTAGAAGGTTCACCGGACCGGAAGGGGAATGGTCCATGAATGTGTCATGGATATGTGGAGTGATTGGATCATATCCTAAGTCACTTGGTGTTGGCATTTGCAAGAGAGAAATAAAGCTCTAAATTAAAAGTCAAACGGGAAGTTTGAAAAGTCAAACTGGAACAATGGTTTCCTAGTGGGAGAAGAAACAAGTCCTTCTCTCAATCCAACTTGTGTTTAGGTTTGGATTCAAACCCACCCCTCCCAAGGCTGCCCCTCTGTAACACCCTCAGAATCGACCCTATGCAAGTTTTAGCGAAACCCGCCAAACCCGCATAGAAACGATTCAAAGGTGCCCACTAGGCACTTTCGTGCGGGTGGAAAACGAAGTAATAACATTACACAACAGTCCTCGATGGGACCTACAGAACAGATACATATAAAACACGACTCCATGAGTCAAGAATACAGATATAATATACAAAGATCCAAATCACCTTGAAAATGACAGAACGTCCAGCTACGGACAAGATGCAAATGGGGCTAAGAGCCCTGAAGAATAACCAATGGCGTCCATAACCCTGCCCAGGCCAAGCCGGAAGGGTAACCCTGCTAACGACGTCGATCTCAAACCTGCTTAAACAAAATGGGTGCCGACAAAGGGCAAAGGAAAAAGAGGAGCGTCAGTACTGATGCCAGTACATGGAGAGGCTAGAATTCGGCGGTCCTCGCCTACAAAGGTATGGTGGACTGAAGCGGCAGCATGCACTAAACAACCTATAGAGACTCGATCCCACTGACAACTATCAGAGAGGGGTAAGAAAGACCTATTCGGAACTAACCTGATGCTACCATCAAACAAGCCCATCCTGGCGTTTCCCCCTCGAGACCAAACGAGGAAGTCAACCGAGGAACTCACACAGTTGGCAGTTTTATTTATTCAGTTATTGTTGCAGCAATTACTAGTCAGGTATAGATAATCATCCTGATAAAATAAGTAGTGGGTCATTTTAGTTAATCATTCCGTTGTAGTTGCAACACTTACTAATCAGATACAATTAGCATGAGATAACCCAAAACCCAGCAGTTGTTGGTACTTTTATTTGGCCATTCCGTTATAGTTGCAATACTTACTAGTCAGGTACAATGGTCGCAGGCGACACCCAAACAAGCAATTGTTGGCAGTTTTATTTAGCCATTCCATTATAGTGAAGCTGATTACTAGTCATTATAAAGTCAAATTTATAGCACTATTTTAGTTATGCTTGTCTATGATCGAGATACTGTGCTCCAAGTCGTCCATAACCGCGGACACGGCTTTCAGAAAGTTTTACCTGGCCGGGGTGCACCAATAGCAACACACACTCGATCAACCTCGGAAAAACCAAATCAAAACCCAACGAGGCCTTCACGACAAAGCAATCACAGGATTCAAAAGTATTTCAGGGGGCCACCCCATTGAGTAGACCCGCAACGGAGTTAGCTGACTCCGAGGCGGACTCAAGGTTTGCGACAATGGCTGTAAACGACTGGGAACCCAAAACTGGGCTTGTCGATACCGCGAAAACATTCCGCTTACCTGAACAGTACAGTGTGCTCCTCGCACAATCGTAAATAAAGCAGTAGCATGGCATAAGTACAGGATAGTAAATAAAACCTCAAACTAGTTTGTGGCCCCAAGAAATAAGAATGAATCATGCTCTGTCTCAGGGGGGTCCCATAATCCTCCCGGATGTGGATAGCGCGATAAATCAAGGAACAGGTATCAAGTACTCAGGGTCCTACGGGACACAAGTGGGCGGTCGGAAACCAAATATTATCTATCACCCACCGATGCCTCTGCTTACTTACTTCAATTTTAGTTGTTAAACAGGAATTAAAGTGAGCGATAAGTAAAACCATGATCATCTCCAACATCAACATGCGGCAATACACCAACAACTGTGGCACTAGGCGACACGCAACAACACTTGAGCAAGCGACTACGACGCGCAAGTCCAACTCTCTACCAAACAACAGGTAATAGGGTGTGTCCAAGGCAATATAAGGCTGCAAGGGATATCACGGTACGAAAACTAGAGCAACGCGACACAGATAGCAATAGATCAACAGGAGGGGAATAAATACTATAAAAGTAAGATAGGTAGAAAGGGGGAGATGCTCGCCTGAAAACATTGCCGAAAGTTCATCCGAAGATCGGGGCGAAGCTCACATCAACTCATCGGCCTTATCCGCGAAGAATCAAAACACTAGAAGATACACCAGATGCAATATTTAATACTACGGCAAAAGATCGGGCATGATGCATGAATGATGTATGACATGGCGAAGGTGCAATGCAATTAGGCCATATTAAGTGGAACCGGGGGTCCCGACAATTAATCAAATGGTTCAAGTTGTTTAACTCCCCGCAATTTAAATGTGGTCTTAACAGGGCAAGAGATAGTACCGGTTCGATGCACAAATTTAAATGAGGCCAATATAAGGCTAGATTTGCCCGCATATGGGCCCCATATTTAATTATATAGTGAATCGGCATAAGGCCCCCCAAACCACACAAATATGCATGCGAGATGAATGATTAATATGCAACAGGTTTTATATTTAGCATTTATAAAATAGGGGCTCGGGCAAAAAGGTTCACACATTAGGGTTCGGCAGATCTTGGTTCCGGGGTTCGAGGTTCGGTCTCAGGGGATCAGGGTTCGACGGAAGCGGTCTCGGCGGAACATTCTCGAACAACGGGGCAGATCTTGTCGCATCCGGGTTTCGGTGTTCTCGGACCGATTAAAGACCTTGGCGTCATATGTTGAGGTCTTCGGGTGTCGGTGCCGGACTCGGGTGTGGCGTCGATGGTCTTACGTGGCTCGATGGTTCCATGTCGACGACCTTGGGGTTCCCGCGGAATCGGTCTTCGGGTTCTTGGGTTGTTTTCCCACGTGGTGGTCTTGACGTCCGGGTGTCGGATCCGGAAGTTCTTGTTGATGACACCTTACCCTGGTGGTCTTGGATCATGCGGAGGAAGCACTTGAAGTATCCATCACATAGCAAGGATCTGTAGCTGCGTGGGCCAGCTACTCAACATGTTCCCTACCACCTCGACGGGTCTTCACCAGACACTAGGAGCACCGCGAGGCAAAAACTTGAACGACGAGCTTGACATCAGCGACAAGCTTGGCGTTCACGGCCATGAGGTGCAGGACACAGGAGAGGCGACGGCCGGTGGCGTTCTTGTAGGGCCGGCAGGCTCGGTGGGGCGACTAGCAGCTCGGGCCCACGGGGTCGGGGTCGAGCAGCGGGCAGTGGCCCGGCCTTGATGTGGCGAGTGAAGGGCGGCGCACATAGGCGGCTGTCGGTGGAGGGACTTGGCGGCGAGAAGAAGCGGCGACGAGCGAGGAGGCGGTGGAGGCGTGGCAGGCTCTGGCGGGAGAGGACGAGCAGCGAGACGGAGAAGGGGCCGGCAAGGCAGCGAGGCCTTGGCGGAGGTGGAGCGTGGGCCGGGCCTTGAGCTCGGCAGGGGAGGAGGCCGGAGGTGAGGAAGGAGGCTGGCCAAGGGTCGCGGGGAGGCGTGGCGAGGCGGCAGCCCGGTGGCTCGAGGGACAGCGGCCTTCGGCCAGGCGGCCGAGCGAGTCGGAGGAAGCGGTGAGGCGGAGGATGGGAGAGAGGAGGAGGAGGCTGAGGCGGTGCTTGGAGCCTGGACGGCAGGAGAGCCTTGCTGGTGGCGTTAGGTGAAGGCTCTTGGCGACGGTCCATGGCCGAGAGAGAGGAGGTAGGCGGCGGGAGGTAGGGAAGGAGAGGCGCGGGCACAGAAGCTCTGGTGAGCCGTGGCCGGAGGACAGTGGGCAGCGTCAGCGGAGAGGAGCAGGCGGGTTGCGGCTAGAGGAGGAAGAGGGTGGAGGAGGGAGATGAGCGCGTGGGGGAGGGAGGCCGTGCGGGAGACGCGTGGTCGGGGCGTGTCGGTCACGCGTGGGACCCGCGGGGAGAGTGGGGCCAGGGGGGTGAGTGGGTCGGTTTGGGAGGGAGGTGGGCCAGGTGGCAGCTGGGGATTGGGTAGGGCTTGGCCAGGGATGATGTGGCGCGCTGCGAGTGGAGGAGGTGATGTGGCTGGAGGGGTGGGTAGTCTAGGATTGGTAGAAAAAGGGTTTGGGGTCTAAGCTGGACCGATTTTATTCCGGGGGTGGTCGTTCGGATCGAATCGGCCCGTTCGACTGCCCCACTAAAAATAATTCACTATTTTATTTATTTCAAACCGGACTTTTGCAAACCGATAGCAAACAAAACAAAATAATCCGGAGACCCGGGTTTGCGTGTTGAACAAAGACGGGGCGTTTAGAAAACAAATTAGGTTTTCCCGAAAATAGTTTTATGCAAGCAAATGCAAGATGATGACGATGCTCAAATGCAATGTGGCATGATGACATGAGCATGCGGTCACGATGATGCAATGCACAAAAACAACGCGATTTTCTAGTAGTGGTTTTGCGGGATGCCACACCCTCCCTCTCATAAATAGAGGGCGAGGGCTGCCCCAACACGACAAGCCCTAGACCCTCTCCACCCGAGCCGCCGCCGACCCGCCGCCGCCGGTCCGTCACCGCCGCCCTAGCCGCTGTCGACACCTCCTCCTCCTCCCGGACTTCTAAACCCTAGATCTCCGAGAAACCCTAATCCACCATAACTCGCACCGGCTTAGGCGAAGCCCTGCGGGATCTTCCCTCTACTTTTGACACCACGCCGTCGTGCTGCCGGAATCGCGAGGGGAGAACTACAACCTCCGCTGCCTGCGGGAACAAGGGAGAGGAAAGTCTTCATCGAGTACCGAACGTGTGACCGACTGCGGAAGCGCTGCCGGAACGTAGCGCCGGAAGGATCGTCTACGCGATCTTGAGTTCGGCAAGTGTACGACTACATCACCCACGAGAATCTGCTCTCGTTAACCGCTTTGGAATCTTCGAGGGTGAGTGCTTCTATCGACTCGTTGCTACAATCCAGTAGATAGATCTTGGCTTGTTTGTGTGCATGCGGTAGAATTTTTTTTGTTTTCCATGCTACGATCCCCTACAGAAATATGGTGCCACCCGTTTGTGTACGAATTACCGTAAGCTAAATGATGTCACCATCAAGAACAAATACCCACCGCCGAAGATAGAAGAATTGTCTGACCAGTTGACTGGTGCCAGAGTGTTTTCAAAGATTGATCTTAGAACTGGTTATCATCAACTGAAGATGCGCACAACGGATATCCCAAAGACTGCTTTCACTACCCGATCTGGATTGTATGAGTACAATGTCATGTCATTTGGATTAACCAATGCCCCCGCTTATTTCATGAATCTCATGAATAAGTTTTTTTATGAACTTCTTGGATAAGTTTATTGTTGTTTTTATCGATGACATTCTGATCTATTCCAAGTCGGAAGAGAAACATGAGCAACACCTAAGAACCATCCTTGGAACCCTTAGAGTGCATCGGTTGTATGCCAAGTTTAGAAAATGTGAGTTCTGGTTAAAGGAAGTAGGATTCCTAGGACATAACTTGTCGGCAGGAGGAGTTTATATCGACCCCACCAAGATTAAGGATGTTAAAGAATGGAAATCCCCAACCACTCAAACCAAAGTTTGCGCATTTCTTGGATTAGCTGTATATTACAGCAAGTTCATGGAAGGATTTTCAAGCATCGCAAGGCCGATGACTCAGCTGTTGAAGAAAGACAAGAAGTTTGAATGGACGGACAAATGTGAAGCACGTTTTCAAGAGCTCAAGAAGAGATTGATTTCAGCCCAAATTTTGATCATGCCAGATATCACGAAGCAATTTGACGTATATTGTGATGCATCCAAGATTGGTCTCGGATGTGTGTTGATGCAGGAAGGCAAAGTAATATCATATCTGTCTAGACAACTGAAGCAACATGAGCAGAATTATCCCACCCATGACTTAGAATTGGCAGCCGTAGTTTTAGCCTTGAACACATGGCATCATTACCTCATGGGTAACCGTTGTGAGATTTATTCAGATCACAAGAGTTTGAAGTATATTTTCACCAAGAAGGAGCTGAATATGAGTCAAAGGAGATGGATAGAGTTAATCAAGGATTATGACCTTGACATTCACTACCACCCCAGAAAGGACAATGTGGTAGCGGATTCTCTTAGTAGGGGTGGGCAGAAAAACCGAAAACCGAACCCGAAAAGACCGAGACCGAAACTGAATAGACCGAGACCAAAAGGACCAATCAAAAAAATGGGTAGCAAATTTTGTAGACCGAATTTCAATTCGGTTAATTCGGTCATTAGTTATTGTTAACTGAAAGAACCGAACTGACCAAACTTTAGGTGAGAGTGGCCTAGTTCCAAATCCCTAGTTGCCCATAACTATATATTTATCTTCCTCGTCTAAGACAAATTTAGTATTATTGAATGTTAGTTTCCAAACATTAATATGACTATATGAAGTGTAGTTTATATTCAAATTACAACTGAAATAGTACCGAATGGTTTACTAAATATTATACAACTTTTGTATTTGATAAAATCTACCACACAATTCGGTCATGACCGAAACCGAACCGAATTATCGGGTAACCGAATTTGTCGGTTAGTAAAAATAACAAGTAAATTTCGGTCTTTATTTTTTAAAGACCGATTTCAAAATAGAACGATATACAAAGACCGAATTTTTTGTCATGACCGAACGCCCACCCCTAGCTCTTAGTAGACTACCGTGTAGATTAAACACCATGATTAAGGAAAATCAGCCAAGTTTGCATGAGGAGTTGGAGAATTTTAGAATGGAGCTAGTTAGCGAAGGATTTCTAGCCAGTATCGAACTTCAACCCACTTTGACCAGTTAGATAAAGGAAGCTCAGAAAGGAAATCAAGTATCGACGGAATTAAGCGTCATATCGGTATAGGGAAGGTAACCAGATTCATGGAAGATGAAGAAGGACTTCTATGGTATAAGGGATGAATCTGTGTGCCAGCAGATTCAGAGTTGAATCAAGTCATTTTGCAAGAAGCCCATGATACTCTTTATTCTATTCATCTAGGAGGAACGAAGATGTATCAGGATTTTAAAGAGCAATTTTGGTGTCACAAGATGAAGATAGAAGTCGAAAGCTATATCGCCAAGTGTGATATCTATCAGAGAGTCAAAGCGGAACACCAGCGACCCGTATGACTGTTGCAGCCTTTGCAAATTCCAGAATGGAAATGAGATTCAGTTGGAATGGATTTCATCACCGGTTTACCTACATCTAGTAGGGGACATGATTATATTTGGGTCATAGTAGATAGACTGTCCAAAGTAGCTCATTTCATACCCGTCAACCACTTATCGAAGCCCGAAGCCGGCAGAGTTGTATATTTCTAGAATATTCGGTCTGCACGGAACCCCCAAGACAATTGTGTCAGATCGAGGAACCCAGTTTACCTGAAGGTTTTGGAAGAAAGTCCAAGAAGTATTAGGAACCAAACTGAACTTCAGCACAGCTTATCACCCGCAGACCGACGAACAAACGGAAAGAGTAAACCAGATACTAGAAGATATGCTGAGAGCCTGTGTGCTAGAATATGGATATAAATGGGAAGACTGCCTGCCTTTCATAGAATTCTCATACAAAAATAGTTATCAAAAAGCCAGTTTGCAAATGATCCCATTTGACTTTTTGTATGGAAGAAAGTGTCGTACCCTCCTGAATTGGTCGCAAGTAGGAGAGAGTCAGATATTCGAACCACACATCCTACGAGAAGCCGAAGAGAAGGTTCACAAGATCCATGAGCACCTCAAGACCGCTCAATCCAGACAAAAGAGTTATGCTGACAAGAGGCGTCGAGACCTAGCCTTCAATGTCGGATACTTTGTGTATCTCAAAGTATCACCTTTGAAAGGAACGCATCGTTTTCAACTCAAAGGGAAACTTGCACCGTTCAAGATTTTAAGTTGCCGAGGAGAAGTATCGTATCATATAGAATTGCCTGAAGAGATGTCAGCCGTTCATGATGTGTTTCATATCTCGTTACTTCAAAAATGCTTAGAAGTTCCAGAGAAGACAGAAGTTGTCAAGAACATCGATAATAGAGCCGTGGATATCAACCAGGATCTAACTTATCGTGAAGCACCCATTCATATTTTGGAAGAAGCCTTTAGAACCACCCGGACCAGGAGTATCAAGTTTCTCAAAATTCAGTGGAGCAACCATACTGAAGAAGAAGCTACCTGGGAGAGAGAAGATTACATGAGGACGGAGTTTCCCAATCTCTTTAGTTCCTAGTTTTTCCTGAATCTCGGGACGAGATACTTGTTGGATTTTTTGCCTAAATAGTCCTAGCCCATTTATTATATGCCAATAAATTCCTGAAATCCTATAGGCCCATTTGGCCCATTCATGCAAGGCAAGAGCTGGGACAAATGTTTAGTCCCACATTGCTAGTTGAGTGGAAGTTGGACCAGCTTATAAGGAAAGCTCTTCCATCACTTGTACGAGCTTGATAAGAGAAGACATATACACGCGCGCTCCTCCTTCTCGCTCGCCATGCCTCGCCTCGCCTCGCCTCGTCACGACGCGCCTGCGTGCCGCGGGTTGCGGGAATCTCACCGAGCCGAGATATATTTTGCCACGCATGAATGGTATATGAACAGTTGTACAGAAGCTAAAACGTTTTGCTCGAGTGGACTTTTAATACGAGATAAATGAATACGAACTGAGTGGAGGCTGTCCGGTGGGCTGCCGCCTGTTCGCTTCAAGTTATGTCCATTCGTTTCATCTCCTACGTAGCCTGTCTGCCATCCCCTCTGTGCCTATAAGAGAGAGGTCGCACCTCTTCTCAGACACACTGCCACACATCCTTTGCGCCTCCAGTTCTAGAGCACTGCAGGTAATAGGATGTGTCCATGTCAATATAAGGGCTGCAGGGAAGTATAACGGGGTACGGAATCTATAGCATCGCAATATAGATAGCAATAGATCAACAGGAGGAAATAAAGACTATAAATGTAAAATAGGTAGAAAGAGGAAGAATGCTCGCCTGGAAAACATTGCCGAAGGTTTATCCGAAGATCGGGTCGACACTCGCATCAACTCATCGGCCTAATCCGTGAAGAAGCAAAGCACTAGAAGAAACACCGGATACACTATTTAATACTACGGCAGAAGATCGGGCATGATGCATATATGATGTATGACATGGCAAAGGTGCGATGCAATTAGGCAATATTAAGCGAAACCGGGGTCCCGACAAATAATTAGATGGTTCATATTATTTAAATACCCCGCATTTTAAATGTTGTATTAACAAGACAAAATATAGCACTAGGTTCGCTACACAAATTTAAATAGGGCCAATATAAGACTAGAAAGCCCGCATATGGTCTCCATATTTATTATTAGATAAGTCGACAATATACTCCCAACCCACAATATGTATGCAAGGATGCTCAATTCATATGCAACAAGATATTTATTTCATTTATAAAAATAAGGTCTCGGAAAGAGGGTCACACATGGGGCTTGGCGATCTTGGGTTCCGAGAGATCGGGTTTGGGTTTGGTCTTTAGGGATTGGTCTTCGCGATCCGAGATCGGGGTCTTAGAATCCATGAAGGAGATCTTGGAGTTCCATGTCGAAGGCCTGCGGGGATCGGCCATCAATCCGTGATGGATTACATGGAGAACGGGAAGGCGCACTTGACATTCCGAGAGGTCCGAGTACCGTCTTCAGGTCTGCTCTTTAGTTCCGGGGTCGAGGTTGTGCAGAAGGTCTGGTCGTCGATGTCAAACTTGGACTTGGATGGCATGATGGTTTATCGGTTTTGGACTTTGACATCCACAACAGAATCAAGATAGACGCGCCACGTCCTATCTGGACAAAGCACGAAACAGAACTGCGGGTTATAGAGGAAAACATGTACCCGTCGACAACGTATCCTGCAGGAAAACACGGTTGACCCTGGCGGTATAGGCGAGAGACGACGAGGCAGCAGCAGAGGGCACCAACGGCTACTGGGGGCGGCGCTGGGCCTGTGGAGACGTGCGCAAAGGGGGGAACAACGAGGCCATGACCAGGGGGGCGGATGCGCGGTGTAGAGCGGCATGGAGGAAGCTTGCTGGACGGATGCAGAAGGAGAGGAGGGGCGACCATGGCGCTGCGGTGATGGGCGCAGAGCGGCAGGCCCAGGGAGAGACGAGGTGCGGCTGGGTATGCGGCAGGAGGAGGTCGCTCAGGCGAGGTGCTTTCGCCCGGTGCCTGCAGAGGGGAGACGGCGAGGTCGCGACCGGAGGAGGGCTTCGGATGGCGCGAGAGGAAGGAATCATGGAGGGAGTCAAGGGGGGAGCCGGTGGTAGCAGAGTCGCTGGGAGCGAGCGAGCGAGAGGAGGGAGAAGTGGCGGCGAGGTCGCCAAGCAAGTGGCCGGGAACGCACCGCGATGCGGGGATTGCGGGTGGCTCCTGTAGCGGGGTGGGGCTAGGAGGAGCGGGGCTGGTCGCGTGCGTGGCGTGGGTGTGTGTATGGGCATAGCGTGTTGTGTACGCGGTGAGTGTGTGTGCTGCCGCTGTGTGCGTCGCGCGCAGGTGTGTGCTCTGGTGGGTGGCGGTGGCGTGGGTAGGAATAGGGTTAGGGTTTCAGGGGTAGTCTAGGTTTTGATTTGGGTAGTAGGTGGTCTGGTCGGTTGGGCCTTTGGGCCGGCTGGACTGCCTTCTCAATAAATAAAATTATTTTTATTGTCAATGATTATAGATTTATTTTAAAGGCTTTTATAGATAGTTTTTAGACAAAATAAAATATTCGGACGAGCCCGACTTTATAATTTGATAAGAAGACGGGGCGTTTGTAGAAAACAAAATAGGGTTTTAAAGAAAATGTTTTCAAAGGCAAAAACATGCATGATGTCATGATGATGCACATAATAAAAACAATGACTTTCTAGTAGTGGTTTTACCCGGGGTGCTACAATTCGACACCACTAACAATGGATCTCGCCCTCGAGATCCGCCTCCTGTTACGGGGAAAAGGCCGACAATCAGAATCTTTTCGCTTCGTGTAGATTTTCACGACACCACTAACAAGGTTCTTTCTTCATATTGAATTCAGCGACACCACCAACAAGTATTGTTGCTCACGTTCATTGCGAGAACACTCCGGTAAACAAAGGACAAAGGTAGAGGCCTCAAAAGGCAAGGCCACCTCTAAATTCCGTGGAAGGAGTATAATTGCATCGATCTACTATTCAATGTACCCGAGTGAATGATAAGAGTAGTCGTATGGTGATCAATCCATCGCGCACCCAAAGCATTACTCTGCACATGAATAGGAGAATTATGCAACCAACTCTCAGAATCAGACTGAAGATCTCGACAATCAAGGTTTGGAAACAAAGGAGTGAGGAGGGATCTTCATCAGATCTGATGTAGATGAGGTCGTTGTGTTGAAAACACCAGAAGATAGAAAGAATTTTTTTTAGTGAATTTTTTTCCACTGGACGGTACAACATAGGAAAATTCCTCGGGTAGCATGAAGGCCGGATGTAGAAACACCGTTACTAGAGGAAGGAAGCGAAACCCTGAAGGTACGACGGAAACCCAACCACAAGAAATCCTGGACTCCAAGAAAAAGATAAGAGAGCAGATTCAAAACACGTCGAGATAAGAGGAGAATAGCAGAGGGGTAAGAAGTAAAAGCAGACCTAATCAGATCTATCCAACCGATTTTTCAAAATAGTTTAACACTCTATAACGTCCGTTAGGTAGGTTATCTTACAGGATGGACCAGTGGGGTATCGCAACTGCTGAGCTCTGATACCACTCTGTAACACCCTCAGATCGGCCCTATGCAAGATTTAGCGATTCCCGCCAAACCCGCATAGAAATGATTCAAAGGCGCCCACCAGGCACTTTCATGCGGGTGGAAAACTAAGTAATATCATTACACAATAGTCCACGATGGAACCCACAGAACAGATTGTTGGAATTATGCCCTATAGGCAATAATAAAGATGTTATTATTATAATTCTTGTTCATGATAAAGTTTATATTCCATGCTAGAATTGTATTAAGCGGAAACATTAATACTTGTGTGGTTTGTGAACAACACCGTGTCCCTGGTACGCCTCTAAGGACTAGCTCATTGATCAATGATTGTTAAGGTTTCCTAACCATAGACATGAGTTGTCAATTGATAATGAGATCATTTCATTGGAGAATGATATGATGGACATACCCAAACTAAGCAAAGCAATTAGATCATTTCATCGTGTTCATCTTTGCGAAGCTTTTCCTATGTCAAATATTGTATTCCTTAGACCATGATATAATACAACTCCCTGGTATCGGAAGAAAGCTTTGAGGTCATCAAACGTCATCCTATGAGAGGGTGATCATAAAGGTGTCTCTCAGGTGATCGGAAAGTATCTGTTGGGTTGTATGTATCGAGATGGAATTTGTCCCTCCCAAGTCGGAGAGATATACTTCGGGCCCACTCGGTAATCGATATCAACACCGCTTGCAAGCATGTGGTTAAGGAGTTAATCACAAAGTGATATCGGATTACGGAGCAGTAAAGTACTTTGTGAACGAGATTGAACTAGGTATGACGATGCAGACGATCGAATCTCTGCAAGTAAAATATCGCGAGACGAAGGGAATATATATATGGGATTGATTGAATCCTGGCATCATGGTTCATCCGATATGATCATCGATGAATGTGTGGGAGTCAATATGGGTGCCTGCACCCGGTTGATTATTGATAGAAGATCATGTCTGTATATTCTCGAACCCGCAGGGTCACACACTTAACGTGTCTCGATGCTAGGATAGATTGGATAATTGGTTTATGAATTTTTGTTCGGAGTCTCGGATGGGATCCGGGACATCACGAGAGGTTCCGGAGTGGTCCGGAGAATAAGATTCATATAATGCAGTGCAATTTTTGGAGTTCGGAATTGTTCCGGGTTAATCGGTATTGTACCGGAAGCTTCTAGAACCTTCCGGAAGGGGACCAACGTGGCCCCACCTTCCGGGAGGGGGCATGGGCCTATGAGGGAGTGTCCTGGCCGCATTGGGCCAGGGGCACAAGGCCCCATAGGGCCCAGCCGATCCTAGAGAGTTTAAATTGTTTAAACTAGAGATAGGGTTTCTAGAAGAGGGGAGAGTCCATGCCCCCCACTCCTTATCCTTTGGGCTTGGAGGAGGGGCTAGGGCTGCGCCCCCCTCTATATAAAGAGGGGTGGGGGCGCATGTCGTGGGAATGGTCACGGCAGACGCTGCAATCGGCAGCGAGTAGTAGAACGAGGGGCAAGGGCGGCCAGCCATCTGCGGTGCGAGATGAGGGCAAAGACACAGGGTTTACCCAGGTTCGGCCCCCCGGAGGGTAAAGACCTACTCCTGCTAGATTGTATTAGGGAGGTGTTACAATGGGCGAGCTCGGCGGCTAGGCGGCGAGTCGCTTAGGTGTACGAGGGAACGTGTCTCTACTCCCCCCATAGGGAGGTTTATATAGGCTCACCTCCCCTAGGGTTTACATATCTCAACCGATTCGGTTTGCCTTGATGAGTCGCTAACCTAGTCCGACCGGCCTATCTACTCGCTGGGCCTTCAGCTTCCGCCGCTCGGTACCTTGCTGGGCTTCAATCCACTCGCTCACAGCCCACTCGCCACCACAGGGGCCGGAACGCCCCGCCGAGTATACCCCAAGAGGTGTATCCCCATCAAGAGTCCTCGAGGCCGCCGTCGATTGGGCGTGAGTGCCGGGCATGGAGTATACGGCCGTAGTAGGCATCCAATAATCATCGGCGGGCTCCTGTATGAAGAAGAAAATCCGGTGAACCAAGTCGCGTTTTAGGCGAGTCGAGTCGGCGGAACGCGGTCATGGTGATTGACCTAGCGAGCCGAATGGATGGAGTTGGACCGTCAGGTGTGGTCAAACTAGCCGTTGAGGTAATCCAACGGTAACTTTCGGCGTAATCATCGCGCGGTAACGGCCTCCTGATTTGGCGGGTAACTCCCGCTATATAAGAGGAATGGCAGGCAATCGCAGAGCCAACTGCCCACCACTTCTTCCGAAAGCGCGACTTTCCTTCCTTTGCTCCACGATCCAATCGACCAAATCCTCCGATCTCCAACCAACCTCTGGCTATGGCCCTTCCACCGAACCATGGGGCAGGTCCAAGTGCACGAGGGCGCAGCTGCCTCTTTCGAGGAGGCTGGAATCATGAGCCGGGTTGTTGTGATCCTCACCGGAGAAACGACCCCAAACCCGCGAGAGAGGAATTCGTCGTTTCACCACATCTCGGCGGGGCTAGGGTTTCCACGTCTTTGTTCTTCCGCGTTTTTACTTACTACGGATCCAGCCTCAGATCTGGGTCCCCACAACATTGAGCAGCTCGCCATCTTCGTATTCTGCGAGTGCTACTTGGGCTGCCGGCCCTACTTTCCCTTCTGGCAGGATCTGTTCCATGGACGGATCAGCCGCGAGGAGGCAGGCGGCCCAATGCTATCCGCGGGCGTCTTGACGTTCCAGCTCAAGTCCAAAGCCTCTTTCTTCGATCTGATGCTACCCGCCAAGGCAGCGAGCGACTGGAAGAAGTCATGGTTCTACGTGGCCGAGGCGACCCCAGAGGACGAGGTGGCGATCCCGCGGTACTCGGCCAATCGTTCCGAGCCACGCCATCTCCAAGTCGCAAGCTCCCCGACCAGCCGGATGGTCGTTGACGAGATGCTCCGTGCCATCCGTGGTCTGAAAAGAAGGGCCTTCAGACGATAAACTTGTACAATTGCTGGCTTAGCGACGGCTCGTTCCACTCGCCCAACGCGACCACTACATGTATCAAGACGGGCCGGGAGACTCGAAAGGCCTGCCTCGACGAGTGGAAGCCGGAGGATTATCTCCCAGCGTTGAAGAAGATCACCAGGCGGTGTACCGATGCAGGCCGGGTCGCCCCACACCGCTGAAGCGTCCGCCCAATGGTAATTTCTTTACCTTGTTCGCATGCCGCAGCGTGTGCAATGCGGTAATTTACATTCTGTTTTGTATTCATCGCAGCTATTCCAAGTGGTGGAAGGTGGCTCCACCTTCCGATGATGAGAGCCCGGGCCATCCGCCCAGACATAGGCGATCGCCACCGAGGGCAACGAGGACGACGAGGACGAGTCCGAAGAGGAAATCGCCCGCTGGTCCGAAAACCCGCGGCAACGCCACAAATCGAAGCGAGAAGCCTCGAAGGCCACGATGACGACGACGAGCTCCCGAAACCACCTCGCCGCCATGCCACTCCTTCAAGAAGAAGAAGGAAAAGGAAGCGAGGCCCCCGAAGAGGAAAAAGTTGCCGAGGATGGCCTCGCCGCAGACTCGACGAGCAGCTCCGATGCTCCCAGCGGCCGGTGACGGCCGCTTCAGCGACAACCGCGCTAGACACGCCGACCGTGGAAGTGCCGCTGGCCTCGATGCCTCCGACATTCGCGCCGGTCTCTGGGCTAGGGAAGGCTCCGGCTGCGGCGACTTCGCCTCGCAGGGAGGTTCCGAATGTGGCGGCTTCGCCCCGCAAGGAGGCTCCGCGGGCTCCAATTCGCGAGGAAGCCCCCGCCGAGGGTGTCCCAGAGGCGCCAGCCGCGGCCTCAACGACGAAGAAGCCGTCCGTGTCTTGGGCACGCGACGTCCTAGAACTGGGGCTCAGTCGCCAACTGGGCCCCGAACTGGAAAAACCGGCCGGCCTTCGTACATGGCTACGTTTCATCCCAGTCGCCAAGTGAGTGCGTTCACCCTTCCCTATTTTTCATAACTATTTAGATTGTCTTTATTGATTCGATTGATGTGCAGGACCGGAGTGAAAAAGATGGGCCACCCGACCGGGCTGTGTACCTCCGCCGCTAGCGAGGAGGATCCTTCCCGTAAGAGGAAAGCGGACGAGGTCGCCTCGGCGGATGGCAGCAAGAAGGCCAAGGCGGCGACATCGCCATCGTCTCGACGACGGCGGTCGCGCCGGACCAGCAGTGGAGGCAGCCGTCTACGAAGGAGGCGTTTCCTTGCCTAGAACGGAGGAGGCGATTTTTGGAGCGGTGCCTCTATCGCTACCTTCCCCGCTCAGGACCAAGGCGGACGGCGAGCTGCGCCCCAAGCTCGCTTCCGGGACCGCCGCGTCAAGTCGACCAGCGTCGTGGGCACACGCCAGCGTTGCTTGCGTCCGTGGACGCGATACAACTCCATGGCATGCTTGGTGCAGCCATCCAGGTACATCCAGTCCCCGAGGATCAGGTCGGTGCTTTGCAGCGGCTTGATTTTTATAATTTCTCGTCTTTTATTTTCGCATCCAGTCCCCGAGTGCGCACGCGCTAAATTTTAGCGGGTGGGCACTTAGGAATTTCTTGATCGCCAGTCCCCGAGTGCACACGCGCTAAATTTAGCGGGTGGGCACTTAGGAATTTCTTGATCGCCAGTCCCCGAGTGCGCACGCGCTAAATTTTTAGCGGGTGGGCACTTAGGAATTTCTTGATCGCCAGTCCCCGAGTGCGCACGCGCTAAATTTTAGCGGGTGGGCACTTAGGAATTTCGTTTTTACTTACTTTTTTGATGATATGCAGGGTCTGCAGCTTGAGTCGGCGGACCGATTGGCCGCAAAACAGCAGCGTCGAGAAGGAGCCGCCACCATCCAGAGGCGAACAAAGAGCTTCGTGTTGCTGCGAAGGCAGAGGAAGCTCGCCAGGAGCTTGTCCCTGCTGGTGAGTTGGTGGCGGCGCGATCTGCTCTGGGTGCTGCTGAACAGCGGGTCGCCGACCTCGAGCGCGAACTGCGGGAGGCGAGAGAAGAAGCGAGCTCGGCGGACGGGCGAGCTAAGGCCGCCATTGCGGCCGCGGAGGAGGATCGCAAGGTGTCGGAAGTCTTTATTGCTGGGCTTCAGGACGACCACACGTCGCTTCAGGAGACTCGCCCGCCCGTTGCTTGGTGAGTGCATCTTCCCTTTCTGTTAGTTGTGGTTTTTGTGGTGTCCGTCGTACTCATCATTGTCTCCGTCTCGCAGGTCGCGTTATTGGTAGCCAAGAAGAAGCGAGCTCGCTCGACGCGAGGCAGTGCGTAAGCATGCTCGTCGACGCCGATGGCGACGCATCCGCCGCCTACCTTCAAGAAATGTCGCCACGGAGGTTATTCCCTGACCTTGTTGAGGTGTGGGAATATTTGGATAAGGCGCCCGCGATCGTTGAGTTCATGACGCGGCGTTGCTTCGGCGTGAGCGTCGACAAAGATCGAGCCTTGGACTCGCCACTTCCCGAAGATTTCGACGATGTGACGAGTGGGTATCCGCCGATCGGGCGCGGTGGATTTGTCCGAGGTTCTCAAGTTGCGGAGCGTGCTGCCATGTACTCGGGCGGTTCCGGGCGATGGCGACCTCCTTCCTACCGAGAGGCGCCGTCACCGAACGACCCCAAGCCGCTGCATCGTGACTTCAAGGTCGAGCAGCCTTTTCGCGCGGCGATGGCGGGTGAACTGATGACGTATCCATCAAACCCGTACACCGCGTTCATCCGTAATCGCCGGGATGCTGGAGAGTCGTCATCCAAGCCTGCAGAGTAGGGTGGTTTGCCTTTGAAGTGTTAGCAGCAGTTCTGCCATGCGGGCATATTTTGTAACATAAGACAATGCAGTATGCGATTGAATGGGACGTCGTATCTATTTTGCTATTCGTTTGTGTGCTTTGGATTGATTTTGGACGAGTCCCCGAGCGCGTCCGCCCTTTTGTGGGGTTTACCTCGTATATGGCGTGTGTTGTTATCATGTGTTTTGTTGATTTGGTCGACTCGCCCGAGCTCGGAGAGCCAGTCGCAAGGCGACTCCCTTGAGTGCTCTGTACTTTACCGTTTTCCCGTACGCGAACGGGGTCGGGTGGCCGAGTCCCCGAGCATGGTACTTGGTAGTTCTAGGCGCGACTCGAGGGTGGTTGAGGACTTAGCGCGTTGGCATGAGCGCGTCACTCCTGCCTGGCCCGTGGGGTCAGTCGCGTGGCGAGTCCTGGGCATGCTCTCTTACTTGGCGTTTTCCCTGACCGCTCGCGACGAACTGGTCTTCAGTCCCCGAGCGTGGTACTTAGCCGTTCGAGTCGCTATGCCGAGGATGCGGAGGACCAAGGTTGTGAGAAGCGAGGGCAGTTGTCTTGGCTCAAAGCCACGAGCTAGGCGACTCAATGGGGCTCGGGTTGGCGTTTTAAGTGACGATGCAAGACCTGAAGTGATTCAGGTTTTACACCGCACTACTTAGCCGCCGATCGCTGTACCAAAGGTTGAATTCTGCATTTTAGCATCACGTTATTACGAAAAGCAGTGGCACAAGTCATGGAGAGTAGGCGCAATTTGCGTACAGCTTTTTATTTCATAGCGATCGGAGAGTACATGTGTGGGGTTCTAGGAGTAGAACTTCCGAGGAGGTTTACATTCCATGGTCGCTGACGTCGAGCTCGCCGCCTCGGACGCCGATGAGGTAGTAGGCGTCGTTGCGAGTACGCGCTCGAGCGAACGGGCCCTCCCACGGAGGGGAGAGCTTGTGCATGCCCTTCTTGTCCTGGATGAGGCGTAACACCGTGTCGCCTTCCGGAAGGTGCGGTTTTCACCGTCGGCTGTGGTAGCGCGAGTCCTTGCTGGTAGATGGCGGTGCGTGACCGAGCGAGGTCGCGTGCTTCGTCGAGCTGGTCGAGCCCATCTTGGCGGGCCAGCTCGCGGCCTCCTCAGATAATGGACGACCCGCGAGTCGTGTTCGAGGTCGGTGGGCATGACTGCTTCGCGCAGAGACCATGAAGAAGGGGTGAATCCCGATCCGTTAACCGAGGTGCGGATTCCCCGATAACGGAGGGCAACTCGACCCAGACCCAGCGGCGCCGAGTGGTACTTGAGTCGCGGCTTTAGGCCGTGGAGGATGCTTTGGCTGGCCTGCCTGGCCGTTGGATTCCGGTGGGCGATCGACGCGAGATCGAGCCGGATGTGGTGCTCTTCGCAGAATTCGGCCATTGCTCCCTTGGCGAAGTTTGTGCCGTTGTCCGTGATGATACTATTTGGGAACCCGTAGCGATATATGAGCTCGCGTAGGAATTTAGTGGCGGTCTTCCCGTCGCATTTCCGGACTGGCTTGGCCTCCACCCACTTGGTGAATTTGTCGACGGCGACTAGCAAGTGGGTGTAGCCGGAGGGGGCTTTCTTGAAGGGGCCTACCATGTCCATGCCCCATACGGCGAATGGCCAAGTGATGGGGACCGTTTTGAGCGCCGAGCTCGGTACGCGCGTCTGATTGGCGTACTTCTGGCACCCGGCGCATCGCTGGACGATGTCGACAGCGTCGGCGTGTGCGGTGGGCCAGTAGAAGCCGTGTCACATAGCCTTGGCGACCAGGGAGAGCGGCGCAGTGCCGCAACACCGAGTGAATGTCGTGGAGGATTTTGCGTCCTTCAGCCGGTTGGACGCAACGTTGGAACACGCCGGTGACGCTGCGCTTGTGTAGCTCTCCGTCGATGATGGTGTAAGACTTGCATCGGCGAGCGATCATTCGAGCGTCTCGTCTGCCGGGCAGGGTGCCGCTTCGGTAGGCGATGTAGGCTTGGTCCATCGTTCTGCTCGGCGATGAGTGCGACCAAGGCTGCCTCGTTGGAGTGGGACTCGATGTCGATCTCCTCGGGAGAGACTGATGGTTTGAGATTGTGTCGAGGAACACGCCAATGGTGGTGCGAGCCGACCCGATGCGAGAGAGGGCGTCGGCCTCCTCGTTTTTCGCCTGTCGATCCACTCGACAGAGTAGCCGGTGAAGTGGCCGCCCAACTTGTCCACCTCTTGGCGGTACGCCGCCATGGTAGGGGAGATGGCGTCGCAGGTGCCGGCGACTTGCCCCGCGACGAGGTCGGAATCTCCGTAGCATCGAAGGCGATTGACGTTCATCTCCTTGGCGGCTCGCATGCCGTGGAGTAGGGCCTCGTATTCAGCATGTTGTTGGTGCAGGGCGTGAATTCGAGGCGGAGGATGTAGCGGAGCTTGTCGCCCTTTGGTGAAGTCAACACTATCCCCGCTCCTGCACCGTCCGCGTTCTTGGAGCCGTCGAAGTGCAGGCTCCAGTAATGGAGGTACGGCAGCTTCTCTGGCTGCTGGGCCTCCTCCCAGTCGGCGATGAAGTCTGCCAGTGCCTGCGACTTAATCGCCCTTTGTGGCTCATATTTAATGTTGTGGACGCCGATCTCGACGGCCCACTTGGTGACCCGTCCGGTCGCCTCGCGGTTGCGGATGATGTCTTGCAGTGGCGCTGAGGAGACGACCGTGACCGGGTGCTCCTGGAAGTAGCGGCAGCGCCGAGCCTCAAGACCGCGTATACTAGCTTTTGGTATTGTGGGTACGGGCGCGACTCGGTGAGGACCTCGCTGATGTAGTACACGGACGCTGAACCGAAGCGCCTTTTCCTTCCTCCGTCGTTCGACGACCATCACAAAGATCGACGACGCTCGGACGCCGCGACGTAAACCAGCATAGGTTCTTTGTCGGCGGGCGGCGGTAGTGGTGCGCGAGTAGCACTTTTTGAGGTCGCGAGCGTCGCCTCCTTGTCCCACCGGAAGGTGGGGTTCTTGCGCATCAGCGGTATAGGGCATCGCTTTCGCCAGCGGGGATGAAGCGACCGAGCCGCTACTCGCCCGCCAGCTTCGACGCCACGCGCACACTCGGGTTTGCCGCCGGGCGATCATGTCGATCTTTGTTGGGTTCGCCGATCCTCGTTTGGAGACGACGTACCCCAGTAGTTGTCCGGCGGGTACACCGAAGGTGCACTTGCCTGGGTTGAGCTTGATCTTGTACCTTCGCAGATTGGCGAAGGTTTCCGCCAGGTCGGCGAGTAGGTCGCCTTGGCGAGCGGATTTCACGACCACGTCGTCGATGTAGACGTGGATGTTGCGCCAATTTGGCTCGCGAGGCATTCTTGCATGCATGCACCGGTAGGTTGCCCGGCGTTCTTGAGGCCAAGGTCATGGCGGTGTAGCGAAGGCTCCGAATGGTGTGATGAACGCCGTCTTCTCCTCGCCGACAGCCATTTTGATCTGGTTGTACGAGTAGGCGTCGAGGAAACATAGCGACTCGAACCCGCGGTTGAATCGATTATGATCGATCCGCGGGAGGACGAATCGCCTTTGGGCAAAAGGCTCAGTTTGTGTAGTCGATACACATTCTCCAGTCCCGTTTTCTTCTCGACCAGGACTGGGTTTGCCAGCCACTTGAGTATTTGATTGGCGGATGAAGCCGGCAGTAAACGCTGCACTTCTCGGCGATTGCTCGACGGCATTCTTCATTGAAGGGTCAGAAGCGATCGCTGGTGTCGCACTTTGGGGTCAGCGTTTAGTTTGTGCTCAGCGAGCCCCTAGGGACACCGGGCATGTCGAGGGTTTCCATGCGAAGATGTCCTGTTCTCACGGAGGAACTCGATGAGCGCGCTTCCTATGCTGGGCTCATGCTCGTCCCGATCGCCACCGTCTGGCCGAGTCGCCGGGACCAGCTCGGCGAAAAGTGCGTCGTGGCCTCAAAGGTTGAGGTGTTTGCCCCTCCGAATTGGGCTTCTTGAGTATTGTGGGTCGCTATTGTTGACCCCGCTCGCATATTTGGCGAGCTCGTCGGCGTGATTAGTCTCTGCCGCGATGACGGCGTCGGCGAGTTCGGCTCCTTTGGCCTCGCATTCGGCGGCCATGTCGGGGTCGCCGTTGATGGTGATGACGCCGCACGGCCCGGGGAGCTTCATCGCGTTGTACGCGTAGTGGGGTGCTGCCATGAATTTAGCGAACGCCTGGCGCCCCAGGACGCAGTGGTAAGGGCTGTCGAAGGGCACCAGCTCGAAGACGATCCGCTCGGTGCGGAAGTTTGCCGGAGTACCGAAAGTGACTGGCAGCGTGACTTTGCCGATCGGATACGCCTTCCGACCGGGGACGATGCCGTGGAACGTGGTGTGGGTTGTCTCGATCATCGACTGCGGGAGCCGCAACCGCCTGAAGGTGTCGAGGTAGAGGATGTTGATGGAGCTGCCGCCCATCGCTGTCTTAGGGAGCCGAGTCGCCAATCTTGGGATTGACCACCAAGGCGACTCGCCCGGTACTCGGCGTGGCGCAGTGGTCTTGCCGGCTCGGTGATGGCTGTTCACCAGTTCAGAACTGGGGACGCTCGTTGGGCCACCGCATTGACGGCGACGGGCGATGACCTTCTTCTCGCTTCGTGTTGAAGCTCGTGAAGGTGTGGAGCGAGCGGCTACTTTGCCGAATTTTCCGCCATTTGGGTCGTTGTCGGTGTCCTCCCGCGCTTGCCGTGCCTTCTCGATTTCCCTGAGGGTGTGGCAGTCGGCGGTGGTGTGTGTTGCGGGCTTCCCTTCCCTGCTATGGAACGCACATGGTTGGTTAAGGAGGGCAGCGGGATCAAACCTTGGCTTGTTCTTGTAATTGCCGCCATCGCGCGCCGTTGCCCTCCGTCGCGGGCGGTAGCTCTTGGGCTCGCGCATGCGTGCCAGCGTTGGCGGCAATCGACTTCGCCCGTCTGCGGCGCTGCTGAGGCGGTGCCGCTGTAGCGTAGGGTCGTCGGCGTCACGTCGTTGCCGCCCGTCGGCGTTGCCCTCTGACTCGTCGCCGCTTTCCTGGTTTGGATATTCCTCGGCATCGTTTGGCGATCTCGAGGAGGTCGGGATGTTGTCGAGTGCGGGAGTGTCGCTGAGCTTGGCGACTAGAGGCTCGTGGCGGCACGAGGTCTTGAAGCAATGGATCGCGGTGTCCGGGTGGATGCCGACGCGTTGTACCAAAGCTCTTGCCACCGTTGGACCCAGTTATGGTCGACTCACGGGTCCCCGGACGCATCGTTCTAGGTCCTCAATGGTGGTGGCGCGTGTTGGAGCACTCGAAGTGCTGACGGCGTCGCGCATTTCCTCCTGTGAGTCGATCATCCCGGGGAGAGTGTTGATCCATCGCCTGCACGCCCCTCCATCATCGTGGGAGGTAACGGGCGCAGTAGGTCACAGACCCGCGATCCCCATTGCCATGAGGTATGTGTCGAGCCGATCAGGGGTCGTACGAGGAGTCGATTTTCTATCTCCTTGGCGCCTTGAAGTTTGGCGGTACTTCTCCTCGGATCATTGGTCCGGCACTTAGGCCCAAGTCGATCGAAGCGACCCATAGGCTCGCCATCGCGCGATTAGTTAGGTGTGCCGCAGTCGTCGGGCTGGCGGCGCCACCTTTGGTTGTTGATGATGTGGGTGCGCGTCGATGGGTTGTCCGTTAGCGGCGACGGTTGGTCGCCGCTTGGGATCGGTGGAGAGTGCCGTGTTCGCGGGTCGGTGTTGGAGCTGCAGTGGCTCGGTGGCGGCAATTGAGGGTGTTTGCCGCCACCGAGGCCGCTCTGCTTCCCGAGGAACGCGAGTATACTCGACCTTACGAGTCGGCGCCCGCTTTTTGCTGCTCCACGGCCTTCGCAAGCAGGGCCTTGACATACTGGATCTGTAAGGCGCCGTCGCTAGTGGCCGTGATGCTATCGGCCGCTCGGCTCGGCCACGAGGTTGTCCATCGGGTGGAGAACAGTGGGAGGCCATTTGCGTCTCGCTCCGTGAGGAGACGACTATCCGCTGGTCCTCGGAGGTGCGGTTGGGTGGTGGTGGGGCACCCATCGCCGTCGATCCTGGCGGGGGCCGGGCGCTTCCTCCTGGTGGCGCGTTCTCGCAGATCGCGCGCTCGGCTATGCGGGCCGGGTCGTTTTCGTCGTCGAAGTTCAGGGCACGCCCTTGAACGGTGGGGTTCAAACGTGACCTGATCCGCTGCTGGTGGTAGCGTGACAGCTCCTGCGCCGTCACCTGCTCGAGGCGGAATTTTTCGCGCTCGGCCTTCTCCTTGCGTACCGCCTCTGCCAGTTTCAACGAAGTTCCTCGACCTCCGTTGCCGTGGCGTTAGGAGGGATTGGGGTGGAGAAAGGATCCTCCGGCGGATCGGTGCCGGTGGCCATGTAAGCCGCGGCGTGGCGACTGGCTCCTTCGCGGAGGTCGGCGGAGTTCTCCGACCCGGAGTCGAATTCGAAGATCCCGAGGATGGAGGGGTCCTCGAAGTCTCCCGCGTTGGAGACCTGGGCGATGGAGCCCGCGGATGAGGCCGCGGTGATGGATCCGCGAGTGACGCCGGGTCGCCGAGTAGGCGTCGGTGAGGGCCGCATCTTCGCGCCGTTGAATTCCCGCCACGCGTTTGTGGGGGCCGAGTTGTACTTTCGGCAAGGCGGTGGATCGTGCGAACCTGGCTCTCGGAGAGCCGATCGGCGGCGGCGACTCGCGGATGCGAGCCGAGTCCTCCGAGACGGCGACGTCGGTGAGGCCGACGAAGAGGCCGATCGTGTGATTGGCGGATCACGCAGGCGTGACGGGTCGCGCCGCCGGGACGTAGCTGCTCGGCAAGATCTGGAGCATCTCGCCAATCGCTATCATGCGGCCGGTGGCGACCGTCTCGTTGATGGGCAGATTGGATCTCGCCGCAGAACACCGGCCAGACCGGCCAGGCCCCACAGTGGGCGCCACTGTCGTGGGAATGGTCACGGCAGACGCTGCAATCGGCAGCGAGTAGTAGAACGAGGGGCAAGGGCGGCCAGCCATCTGCGGTGCGAGATGAGGGCAAAGACACAGGGTTTACCCAGGTTCGCCGGAGGGTAAAGACCTACTCTGCTAGATTGTATTAGGGAGGTGTTACAATGGGCGAGCTCGGCGGCTAGGGCGAGTCGCTTAGGTGTACGAGGAACGTGTCTCTACTCCCCCATAGGGAGGTTTATATAGGCTCACCTCCCTAGGGTTTACATATCTCAACCGATTCGGTTCTGACTTGATGGTCGTTTAACCTAGTCCGACTGGGCCTATCTACTCGCCTGGGCCTTCAGCTTCCAGTCGCTCGGTACCTTGCTGGGCTTCAATCCACTCGGCGTTCTGCAGGCCCACTCGCCAGCCCTGGGGCCAGTCGGAAACGTCCTGCTGAGTATACCCCAGTAGGTGTATCCCCATCAGCGCACAAACCCCACACACCTCTCCTCCAAACCCTAGCCGCCTTGCTAGCTTTCCTCTCTCCCTCCCGACAGTTTGTAGGCGAAGCCGTGCTGCAGAAATTCTCCACCATATACACCACGCCGTCGTGTTGTAGATCCAATCTATCTCTCCACCATACTTGCTGGTTCGAGGAAGGAGGAGCCGAGGTGCTGCGTGTATCTCACGGAGGCACCGCCACTTGTGGTGCTAGATCGGATCGGATCGAGGAGGAGAAGCGAGTACGACTACATCACCCACGTTCCGACGAACGTTCATGTCTGAATCTTCAAGGGTATGAAGATCTAATCCAATCTCTCTCGTTGATTGCATCTCCTAGATTAGATCTTGGCTTTCCCTCTGTTCGCATCCGTAGAAAATTTTGATTTACTATGCCGCGAAACCCTTCACAGATATATACAACAGCGACTCAAAGAGTCAAGAATACATATACAATACAAAGATCCAAATCACCTTGAAAACGATACAACGTCCGACTACGGACAAGATGCAAATGGGGCTAAGAGCCCGGAAGAATAACCAATGGCGTCCATAACCCTGCCCAGGACAAGCCGGAAGGGTAACCCTACTAACCACGTCGATCTCAAAACCTGCTTAAACAAAAGGGGTGCCGACAAAGGGCAAAGGAAAAAGGAGAGCGGTCAGTACTGAGGCCAGTACACGGCGAGACTAGAATTCGGCGGTCCTCACCTACATAGGTATGGTGGACTGAAGCGGCAGCAAAGCATGCACTAAACTACCTATAGATACTCGATCTAACTGTCGGCTATCAGAGAGGGATAAGAAAGACCTATTCAAAACCATCATGATACTACCACCAAACATACCCATCCTGGTATTTCCCCCTCGAGACCAAACGAGGAAGTCAACCGAGGAACTCACAGTGGCAGTTTTATTCATTCATTCCATTATAGTGGCAACAATTACTAGTCAGATATAGATAGCATGAGTCACCCTGATATAATAAACAGTGGGCACTTTTAGTTAACCATTCCGTTGTAGTTGGGATACTTACTAGTCAGATGCAATTGTAACAGGTGAGAATCCAAAACCAGCAGTTGTTGGCACTTTTATTTAGCCATTCCATTATAGTGAGGCTGATTACTAGTCATTATAAAGTCAAATTTATAGCACTACTTTAGTTATAGTTGTCTATGATCGAGATACTGTGCTCCAAGTCGTCCATAACCGCAGACACGACTTTCAGAAAGTTTTACCCTGCAGGGGGGCACAAATAGCAACACACGCATGATCAACCTCGGAAAAACCAAATGAAAACCCAACGAGACATCACGACAAATAAATCGCAAGATTCGTATAATATTTCAGGGGGCCACCCCACCAAGATACCCGCGACGAAGTTGGCCGACTCCGAGACGGACCCAGAGGTTTGTGCCAATGGCTTTAAATGACTGGGAACCCGAAAGTGTGATTGGGCTTGTCGATACCGCGAAAACATTCCACATTTGTTCCTAAACAGTACAGGCGCTCCACGCGCAATAGTAAATAAGGCAGTAAAACATGGCATAAGTACAGAATAGTAATAAATCCCCAAACTTCTTTGTGGCCCTAAGAAATTAAATATGACTCAAGCTAGGGTTAGGGGGATTCATGGTCCCACATGCGGATAGTGCGAATATTCAAAGAACAGGTATCAAGTACTTGGGGTCCTACGGGACATAAGTGGACGGTTAAAAACCAAATAACATATATTGCCCACCTGTGCCTCTTCATTATTTACCTACTTCAATTTTAGTTATTAAACGGTAATTAAAGCCATGATCATCTCCAACATTAAACATGCGGCATTACTCCAACAACTGTGGAAGATCGACGGCGCGACACATCACCTGCGCAAGCAACTACGACTCGCAAGACCGACTATCTACCAAATAACATGTAATAACATGTAATAAGGGCTGCAGGGAAGTATAATGGGGTACGGAATCTATAGCATCGCAACACAGATAGCAATAGATCAACGGGAGGAAATAAAGACTATAAATGTAAAATAGGTAGAAAGGGTAAGAATGCTCGCCTGGAAAACATTGCCTAAGGTTTATCTGAAGATCAGATCGACACTCGCACCAACTCATCGTCCTAATCCGTGAAGAAGCAAAGCACTAGAAGAAACACTGGATACACTATTTAATACTACGGCAGAAGATCGTGCATGATGCATATATGATGTATGACATGGCAAAGGTGCGATGCAATTAGGCAATATTAAGAGAAACCGGGGTCCCGACAAATAATTAGATGGTTCATATTATTTAAATACGCTGCATTTTAAATGTTCTATTAACAAGACAAAATATAGCACTCGGTTCGCTACACAAATTTAAATAGGTCCAATATAACACTAGAAAGCCCGCATATGGTCTCCATATTTATTATTAGATAAGTCGACAATATACTCCCAAGCCACAATATGTATGCAAGGATGCTCAATTCATATGCAACAAGATATTTATTTCATTTATAAAAATAAGGTCTCGGAAATAGGGTCACACATGGGGCTTGGTGATCTTGGGTTCTGAGATCGGGTTCGGGTTTGGTCTTCGGGGATCGGTCTTCGCGATCCGAGATCGGGGTCTTAGAATCCATGAATGAGATCTTGGCGTTCCATGTCGAAGGCCTTCGGGGATCGGCCATCAAATCCGTGATGGAGTACATGGTGAACGGGAAGGCGCACTTGACATTCCGAGAGGTCCGGGTACCGTCTTCAGGTCTGCTCTTTAGTTCCGGGGTCGAGGTTGTGCAGACGGTCTTGTCGTCGATGTCAAACTTGGACTTGGATGGCTTGATGGTTTATCGGTTTCGGACTTCGACATCCACAACAGAATCAAGATAGACGTGCCACATCCTATCTAGACAAAGCACGAAGCAGAACCGGAGGTTATAGAGGAAAACATGTACCCGTCGACAACACATCCTGCAGGAAAACAGGGTTGACCCTGGCGGTATAGGCGAGAGACGACGAGGCAGCAGTAGAGGGCGTCGACGGCTGCTGGGGCGGCGCTGGGCCTGTGGAGACGTGCTCAAAGGGGGGAACAACGAGGCCATGACCAGGGGGCCGGATGCGCGGTGTAGAGAGGCAGGGAGGAAGCTTGCTGGACGGCTGCAGAAGGAAAGGAGGGGCGACCATGGCGCTGCGGTGATGGGCGCAGAGCGGCAGGCCCGGGGAGAGACAAGGTGCGGCTGGGTATGCGGCAGGAGGAGGTCGCTCAGGCGAGGTGCTTTCGCCCGGTGCCTGCAGAGGGGAGACGGCGAGGTAGCGACCAGAGGGGGGCTTCGGATGGCGCGGGAGGAAGGAATCAGGGAGGGAGTCGAGGGGGGAGCTGGTGGCAGCGGAGTCACTGGGAGCGAGCGAGCGAGAGGAGGGAGAAGTGGCGGCGGGGTCGGGAAGGGAGTGGCCGGGAACGCGCCGTGATGCGGGGATTGCAGGTGGCTCCTGTAGCGGGGTGGGGCCAGGAGGAGCGAGGCTGGTCGCGTGAGAGGCGGCGTGAGCGTGCGTGGCGTGGGTGTGTGTATGGGCATAGCGTGTTGTGTACGCGGTGAGTGCGTGTGCTGTGTGCGTCGCGTGTGGGTGTGTGCTATGGTGGGTGGCGGCGGCGTGGGTAGGAATAGGGTTAGGGTTCAGGGGTAGTCTAGGTTTTGATTTGGGTAGTAGGTGGTCTGGTCGGTTGGGCCTTTGGGCCGGCTTGACTGCCTTCCCAATAAATAAAATTATTTTTATTGTCAATGATTATAGATTTATTTTAAAGGCTTTTACAAATAGTTTTTAGACAAAATAAAATATTCGGACGAGCCCGACTTTATAATTTCAAAAGAAGACGAGGCGTTTGTACAAAACAAAATAGGGTTTTAAAGAAAATGTTTTCAAAGGCAAAAACATGCATGATGTCATGATGATGCACATAATAAAAACAACGAGTTTCTAGTAGTGGTTTTACCCGGGGTGCTACACTGTGTTACCTAGTCTTCCCCACCCCGTCTTGCGGCGTGCACTACAAGCTGGGACAGTAGACCTCCGAGACCCCGCTACTTCGAGTCCTGTACGGAAGAAGGGCGATAAGGTTTTTGGGGAGCGCTATTGGCGCGACTACTGTCTTCATCATGGATAGCGATTGCGGCGACTCTTCCCCGATGAGGACCTCTTCCTCGACATCAGCACCCTCTTCCTTGACGACATGGCTAACGACAGTGCCAACCCAAACGCCTGCGGTTCCTCTGCTGCTACTGCTGTGTATATTTTTTCTCAACCTTGTTCTGATCGCATCTCAAGTTTTACGCCTTGCAGTCTGTTTGGTTATCTGTCTTAATATGTATTCGCTATTTCACATGATTAGTATATTGTCTATTATTATAATCATGTTTTTTCTAGCATTTATTATGGATAATTCGCTTGGTAAATTCCTCTTTTTCTCAACAATCCAAAAACCTTATTTCAGGAAATTTGCCCCACGTGGCTTTGTTGCTTCCATGAAGCCACCTGTGTTCGAAGGTGTCAATTACAAATGATGGCGTGCGAGAGCAGTGCTCTGGTTTTAGACCATGAGCTGCTATAACGCTATCTATGGCGCACCTGAGGGATATTTTAATACCGCTCAGGAAGAGGCGTTCCAAAAACATGATACCACTTTCAAGGCTGTGTTGATCAGCATTCTTGGCAACAATATTGTTGATTCATATCTGTCATTTAGCAATGGCAAGTATATGTGGGATGCGCTCGAGAGAAAATTTAGAGTCTCCGATGCTGGTAGTGAACTGTATGTCATAGAACAATTATATGACTATAAGATGGTTGATGATCGCCCCATTGTGGAGCAGGCTCATGAGATATAGTCACTTGCCAGGGAGCTTGAGTACTTCACTTGTGTATTACTAGACAAGTTTGTTGCCGGAGGCTTTTTTGCCAAAATTCCATAGTCATGGAGGAATTTTGCTACTTCTCTGAAGCACAAGATATAAGAGTTCTCCATGACGGATGTCATTGGGACTCTTGATGTGGAAGAGAAGGTGAGAGCAAAATACACACGTGCTTGAGATACCGAGGGAAGTTCTAATGCCAATCTGGTACAGAAAAGGAACTTCCAGCCACACAAGTTCAAAAACAAAAGCAAGTTTGACGACAAAGGAAAGTTCGATGGAAAGAACAAGGCCTCACAGTCTACCAGCTTCAAGAAGAAGACTGATAATAAGAAAGGTGCTTATCATGTGTGCGGTGATCCTGATCATTGGGCTCCTGCTTATCCCAACCGCTTTGACAAGCGCCAACATGGGAAGGGCAGTAAGACTGCTAATGTTGTCATGGGCGACGTTGAGATGAAAGATGTTGGGTATGGTATATTACCTACTGTTCTTTCATTATGTCATTCTCCTGATTGGTGGATTGACACGGGCGCTAATGTACATGTCTATTCTGATATTTCTATGTTTTGTTCATATCAGGTCAGAGGGACTCAAACCGTGCTGATAGGGAATGGCTTGCATGCTTCTGTTCATGGTGTTGGTACGGTCGATCTGAAGTTCACTTCGGAAAAGACCGTGTGCCTGGAGAACGTGCATCATGTTCCCTCAATAAATAAAAATCTTGTTAGCGGATCTCTTCTGTGTCGAGATGGCTACAAGATTGTATTCGAGTCTAATAAATTTGTAATTTCGAAGTATGGAACCTTTGTTGGTAAAGGCTATGAGTGTGGAGGCTTGTTCCGCTTATCTCTGTCAGATATTTGTAATAAAGTTGTTAATCATATTTACACGAATTTTGAATCAAATGTCTGGCACTCTCATCTTTGTCATATTAATTTTGGTCGTATGACGCGGCTAGCCAAAATGAATTTAATCCCTGATTTCACAGCTATTAAGGGATCTAAGTGCCAAGTCTATGTGCAAGCTAAATAACTTCGCAAGTCACATACGACTGCAGAAGTGAGAAATTTAACACCACTAGAGCTCATACATTCTGATCTTTGTGAGATGAATGGTGTGTTGACAAAAGGTGGAAAGAAATATTTTATGACTTTGATCGATGACTCTACAAGATATTGTCATGTGTATCTTCTAAAATCAAAAGATGAGGCTTTGAGTTTCTTCAAAATCTATAAAGCTGAGGCAGAATATCAACTTGATCGAAAGATTAAAAAGCTTAGGTCTGATCACGGTGGAGAGTATTTTTCCAACGAGTTTGATCTCTTTTGTGCGGAACAGGGCATAATTCATGATAGGACTCCTCCCTACTCACCCCAGTCAAATGGAGTAGCCGAACGAAAGAACCATACTCTAACATATTAGGTTAACGCCATGTTAGATACATCGGGTCTCTCCAAGGAATGGTGGGGGGAGGCACTATTGACTGCATGTCATGTTCTAAACCGAGTTCCCACAAAGAACAAACAAATTACTCCATTTGAAGAATGGGAGAAGAAAATATTAAAACTCTCTTACTTATGTACTTGGGGTTGTTTGGCAAAGGTTAATGTACCAATCCCCAAGAAGCGCAAGCTTGGACCAAAAACCATTGATTGTGTTTTTCTAGGCTATGCTTTCCATAACATTGGTTATAGATTCTTGATAGTAAAATCTGAAGTACCTGACATTCATGTCGGTACATTCATGGAGTCGGTTGATGTGACTTTCTTTGAGGATATCTTTCCTATGAAGAATAAACCTAATTCATCAAATCCAGAGATTCCTAGTTCATCTAATCAGGAATTTGCTACATTTTCTGAACCTACCATTCCAATTCAACACTCTAAAAGTCCTAAGGAGGATGATAACGATATTCCTAAAAGGAGCAAGAGACAGAGGACTGCAAAGTCCTTTGGTGATGATTTCATTGTGTACCTTGTGGATGACACTCCCACTTCTATTTCAGAAGCATATGCATCTCCTGATGCTGACTACTGGAAGGAAGCCGTCCATAGTGAGATGAATTCCATCTTAGCTAATGGAACATGGGAGATCACTGATCGCCCTTATGGGTGCAAACCTGTAGGATGCAAGTGGGTGTTTAAGAAAAAGCTTAGACCTGATGGTACTATTGAGAAGTACAAGGCACGGCTTGTGGCCAAGGGATATACTCAAAAATAAGGTGAAAACTTCTTTGACACTTACTCACCCATTGCCAGATTGACCACCATCCGAGTATTACTTTCATTGGCTGCCTCTCATGGTCTTCTCGTTCATCAAATGGATGTTAAGACATCTTTCCTTAATGGAGTGTTGGATGAGGAAATTTACATGGATCAGCCAGATGGCTTTGTGGTAAATGGTCAAGAAGGAAAGGTGTGCAAGTTGTTGAAGTCTTTATATGGCCTAAAACAAGCCCCTAAGCAGTGGCATGAGAAGTTTGAAAGAACTTTAGCTGCTGCAGGCTTTGTTGTAAATGAAGCTGATAAATGTGTGTACCATAGCCATGGTGGGGGTGAGAGAGTCATCCTTTGTTTGTATGTTGATGACATACTGATTTTAGGAACCAACCTTAATGCAATTAAGGTGGTCAAAGATTTCTTATCTCGTTCCTTTGAGATGAAGGATCTGGGAGTAGCTAATGTCATCCTGAACATCAAGCTATTGAGAGATGATGACGGTGGGATTACATTGCTTTAGTCCCACTATGTGGAAAAGATCTTGAGTCGTTTCAGGTATAGCGACCTCAAGTTTTCTCCTACACCGTATGAGCCTAGTATGTTGCTTCGAAAGAATTGAGGAAATGCTAGAGACCAACTGAGATACTCTCAAATTATTGGCTTGCTTATGTATTTAGCTAGTGCCACGAGGCCTGACATCGCCTTTGCTGTAAGAAAACTCAGTCGATTTGTTTCAAATCCAGGAGATGATCACTGGCATGCTCTTGAGAGAGTTATGCGCTATGTAAAAGGCACTACGTGCTATGGCATACACTATACCGGGTATCCGAGGGTACTAGATGGTTATAGTGATTCAAATTGGATATCTGATGCTGACGAGAGAAAGGCCACGAGTGGATATGTATTCACACTTGCTGGTGGCGCTGTTTCTTGGAAGTCTTGCAAGCAGACCATATTAACGAGGTCAACTATGGAAGTAGAACTCACAGCATTAGACACAGCCACTGTTGAAGTAGAGTGGCTTCGTGAACTCTTGATGAACTTACCTGTGGTTGAAAAACCAATAACTGCAATCCTTATGAACTGCGATAATCAAACTATAATTTTCAAGGTAAATAGTTCTAAGGATAATATGAAGTAATCAAGACATGTGAAGAGGAGACTGGAATTTGTCAGAAAAATGAGAAACTCCAGAGTTATTGCATTGGATTATATCCAAACATCTAAAAACTTAGCAGATCCCTTCACAAAGGGTCTATCATGCAACATGATAGAAAATGCATCGAAGGAGATGGGTATGAGACCCACAATTTGAGCTTTCCACAGTGGTAAACCACTCTATGTGATCAGAGATCCCGTGAATTAGAATTGGGAGACAAGCTGTTAGTTAGCTGAGAGGAAAGTATCCCTACTTTAATAAACACCACTCCATAAAGATGCAATACTTTCCTATTCTGCATGGCAGGTTGATTTATTATCTTAATGTGTTCTAAGTGGCTTATCCAACCAAAGATGTTGTCCTGCAGAACATCTTTTGAAGAACACACCTATATGATTCTGACCGTTAAAACGCCGCAGTATATGAGAGTAGGGTGCTCTATAATAAACTCATGAAAGGTCATGGAGTATGACGCATAAGCTCCACCCGCGAGGAAGTCCCACGGTATCCTAGTATCAGTCAAGACTTTTTGTGAAGCTAGGTTCGCAGCAAACTTGCAGTTCAAGGCATAGTCCACTGTACAAGTTACAATCTAGTATAACATAAAACTCTAGGTGAAGTTCAACTTAACAGTCTCCACTACAATACCGGTATATAAACAATATTTTGGAACCAAAGACAAACTTCATGTGCCTCTAGGATCTGGTGGGGGATCGTTGGATTTTTTGCCTAAATAAGCCCAGCCCATTTATTATATACCAATAAATTCCTGAAATCCTAGAGGCTCATTTGGCCCATTTATGCAAGGCAAAAGCTGGGACAAATGTTTAGTCCCAAATTGCTAGTTGAGTGGAAGTTGGGCCAGTTTATAAGGAGAGCTCTTCCACCACTTGTACGAGCTTGAGAAGAGAAGACATATACACGCGCGCTTCTGCTCCTCCTCGCTCGCCACACCTCGCCTTGCCTCGCCTTGCCTCGCCTCGTCATGATGCGACGCGCGCGCGCACTTCGCGGGTTGCGGGAATCTCGTCGAGCCGAGCTTTATTTTGCTACAGATGAATGGTATATGAACAGTTGTACAGAAGCTGAAACATTTTGGACTTTTAATACTCAACTTCTGTCCATTCGTTTCATATCCTGCGCATCATGTCTGCCTTCCCATCTATGCCTATAAGAGAGAGGTCGCGCCTCTACTCAGACACAGTGGCACACATCTTTTGCGCCTCCAGTTCCAGAGCACCGTGCTACATAGTCTTCCCCATCCCGTCTTGCGGCATGCACCGCGAGCCGGGATAGTAGGCCTACGAGACCCCGCTACTTCGAGTCCTATACAGGAGAAGGGTGATAAGGTTTTTAGGAGCGCTATTGGCGCGACTTTTGGATTCATCATGGACTCCCTCACGGATAGCGATTGTGGCGATGTCTTCCCTGATGAGGACTTCTTCCCCGACATCAGCACCCTCTTCCTCGACGACATGGCTAACGACGGTGCCAACCCAAACACCGGTGATTCCTCTGTTGCTACTGTCGTATATATTTTTTTTCTCAAGCTTGTTCGTTCGCATCTCAAGTTTTACACCTTGCAGTATGTTTGGTTATCTGCCTTAATATGTATTCGTTATTTCACATGATTAGTATATTGTCTATTATTCTAATCATGTTTTATCTAGCGTTTATTATGGGTAATTCGCTTGGTAAATTGCTCTTTTTCTCAACAATACTGTTTAAGGGGGGGGGGGAAGGTTTGTAACATCTAAAAAATATTAATAAAGATATCAATTTCCAATCAACCAAAATTAGGGTTAACAAAAATTTTTAATTTTAAAATGAATGCAAGTGTGTGTTTATGAATGATTATGAATGCTTGCAATGCCATGTTTGTTTATTGTAAATGATGAGGTTTGGTTTAAAGATAAAAACCATATCATCTAGGACATTTCAAACCCAAAACAAAACAAAATAAAATCAATATATAAAGCATATGACCTAATGGTCAGTTTTGCCAAAGTTAACACCTAGCCCACTTTGGGCATCTCTATTAAAGGAATTCAAACAGAAACAATTCCATTTATTTTCTCACCTTGCTAGACCAAGTAAAAATGAACACAAATGAGATTTACAATCTTACAGAAACAAATTCAAATGCATTTGAGAGACTTTTCAAGATTGAATCTAGCATAGGCACCAAGATAGCCATTTTGGGAAAACCATCAAAACCTTCACCACTGGACCAATCCTATCAACCAGAGACACCCAAGCTTATGACCAGCACACCCACCAAAAAGATTTTGAAAATTCAAAGGTTTAGTTCTTGCGGCCATTTAATCAAACACTTAGTGAGCATAGTACAAGTTCACCAACTATTCACTGTTTTGATTAATCTTGTGATTATCTTGTGACCTCACCGAGCCTCCACTACTCGCCCGTACTCACCCCAGTACCAGCCTGTGCAGTTGAGCCTCTCTCACTCGACCATTTGACTAGTGCAAATTCGTACTTGAGCTCACCCATGCCACCTCGATGTGGACTCGCTGCTACATGCTTCGCCGCCCTCGCCCATGATGTGTAGGAGCTAGCTGTGACCTCACCGCCATTGCCTGTGTACGCCTCGACCAACGACAGCCCGTGGAGACGCCAGCGCCCATTTATCACTCGACCATGCCGATCTCCACGCCAGAGCGCCGAGCAATCCCACACGACCACGTCGCGCCTCGCTCTTCCCTTGCATCAGCGTGTTCGCCGCGATTCCAGCAACCTCCTAGGCATGACCGTTTCACCCCGCGCGCTCTGTGACCACCATACGACATGACGAACACCCGCGGTACCCGCGCAGAGCATGGACACCCTCGACCGATGGAGACCGCGCCACGTCGTGAAACTGTACGCATGACGATCGCCAAGGAACCCTTGCGTCGACCTATGCCCTTAGCCATGTTGATAGCTTCCTGTAATGATGTCACCGAAGAGCCCGAGCCATGTCGTCCTGCTCCTCTCGCGGGGGTATAAATAGACCCCTCCCCTGCCTCAAAACGCACACCACTCGACTCACCTCTCACCTGGAAACCTCTCTGACCCATCCTCGGATCAAGGGGAGCACCACACTGCCGAAATTTCACCGGAGCCCACCACTGCAGTGATGGAAGGAAGCCATCGCTAGGAGCCGCCCCAGGAGCCGCCACGACGACTGTCCGAACCGCCATCATCGACAAGCTCGTTCACCCACCTCGCCGGACCTAGCTAGAGCCCTGGTAAGCCCTCGACGACCCCTGCCGTAGATCTAGGGTTAGAATCTCGCGCGTGTTGTGCGATGGAGACGATGATGCGGAGCCGTCGATCGTGCTCTAATCGTGCGATCTAGAATAAAGGATACCGCTTCGCGTTAGAATAGTCGCTAACATTTGGGACCAACTTGAGTGCAGCCCGCTGCGCGCGCACTGCGTAGTTGGGCCGGGCCGTTAGCTTTCGCACGCGCTGCCCAATAATTCAAACTTAGTTTTTCCTTTTATTTCAAAATCCTATACTGTAGGTGATTTTTAAATTCAATTCAAGAAGATTTACTAAACCAAATTGCATGATTCCAATTTTTTGGAAAGGAATTGAAAATATCTAAGCACTCCCGTTGGATTCAAACAGTTGGAAATTATAGAACACCCACAGTAAAAATAACAAGACAGTAGCTTTTACAACTTCAAATATTTTTCTAAAATCAACCATAAATGCTTTTGAGTTGATTCCAACTCTCAAAAATCATATTTGCCATGATCCATCTTAATATGTAAAAATATATAATTATACATACAGTAGTCCTGGACCAAAAATTAAAGAATGGCTTTATAGTCATTTCTAGTTACTTAAATATTATTAAATAGCAATAGTAAACTTTGTAAGTTATGCCATCCACTTTAAATCACATTCCCAAGTATTGGAATATGTGGTGATGACATGTGTCAAGATGATGCCATATTTTAATTAGAGAATATTAAATCTTAAGTAGTTTTTTAATGAGTAGAAATTGCTTTTCTAAAATAAGATAAATAAAATCTTATCACTTTTTGTTGTAGTGATTGAGATGATGCAAGATCATCTAGTGTGGATCTTTGTGTGCTAAATAGAAGTAGTTAAGTATTGTTTGGTGATTATGTATCTCGTATTTATTTATAGACGCTAGTATCAACCCGGGCTACAAGGAGGAAGAATTCTACGAAGATGAAGAAGAGAACTTTGACCACTGTACCAACCAAGGAAAGCTAAAACTATGCAAGCAATTGTGCTACAACCTTGATTATACCAATCCCAAGTTTTACTTGCAAGCTTTATCTTTTCTTTCTTTTATCAAAGTTGCTCAAGTAGTTAATTAATTGGTGATTAGGGAAAAAATAGGAAAGATGCCATCAAGAGCATAGAACTAGGTGTAGGTAGTTACACTTGAGTAGCACCCCTCAATAGTGACCCCTCATTGATAGATGCTAGTGCTAAACTAATCTTGATCAATGTAGATAGGAACACTTGGAGAAAATGATTATGAAAATCTTGGAATGATGAGTCATTCTATTGAAATGTTTTGACATGTGTGATGGAACACAATGAGTTGATATTGAATGAAGTATCCGCCCTGACTTTGATAAAAACTGATGGTTGGGTTCGGATGCGACACCATTCTAATTTTACCGTACAACCATAATACCTGAGTTGGGTAGGGCTTAACTGAAAGTTTAAGTGTCTTAGTATGGGTTCCCTCGCGGAAAGAGGTTGAGTTGAGGCTACCTCGTGAATATGGATGTCCACCTATGCAGTGCCCAGGATGGAAGATGGCCATGGTTGGGAGACCAAACTCATAGGGGAGGTGCCTATACTCGGGTGTGTAATTGAAAGGTTATGATTGATTATCCGCATACAAAATATGATGATCCAGGGTTATCCCTGACAGATGTACCGAATGTTGTGGTGAAAGTGTACCATCTCTGCAGAGTGTCAAACTATTTGAATAGCCGTGTACATGGTCATGGACAGTTGGATGGCCATACTATTCCGTTGTCAGATATTTTCAAAATGACTGGTGACTTGAACTATGATTTGGACTTGACCACACAGGGTTGTAGACATGAAACTAGGTTCCCTCTTAAGTAACCTAGATAACTAAAATAGGTCTTTACTATTAAGTTACCTCTGAAATAAAATTGGCATGTTGCAAACAAACCTAGATCTTAAGATTCATACTAGAATGGTATACTGCTTTAGTGATAGTTTGCGAGTAGCTTAAAAGTACTCATGGCTTTGTCCGTGGCTATTTCCATGGCCAGACTATGAAGGGGAGTATGACGAGGACGGATAGCAGGACGCCTAAAATAACTAGGATCATCTCCTATCGTCAGCATTTCCTATGACAATGAAGATGGAGCCTCTACTATGTTATTTTCCGCTTCTTTGATATGTATTAAGGCTTGATCATGTGATCAACTATTTGTAAGACTATAATGGTTTGTAAAGGATGATGTACTGTGCTACTAATTCTGTTATGTCTCCCAAAAATGGTAATCTTGGGATTGCGATGTACGGCATAACAGACATCTAGACTTAAATATCCGGGTGTTCACACCGATACTGAACAACATTCGGTCTCTTTACTCACATTCCATATCTACTAAACAACATTGAATCCTTAAGTGTGTCTCCCTACGGTTCGTGAATTATGCAGACATAATCGAGACACTTCTCCGATCAATAATCAATAGACGAAGTGGTGTTTGATGTCATCAAAGCATCCATCCAGTGACGGTGATTAACATGATCTCATGGTCGAAGGATTTAGGTTACTATGTATCTGAAAGCTTATAGCAAACAAACTATTGAAATGACTTGATATTATGCCACGCTTATCTATAGGAGTATGTCCATCACATCATTTTCCTAATGATATGATCTTGATATTAATAACATCCAATGTTCATGATCAGGAAACCATGATCATCAATCAATCAACAAGCTAGTATTATAAAGAGGCTTTACTAGGGACTCTTACATGTTTACAAATCACCCAAGTATTAATGTTTCTGGTTAATACAATTATAGCATGAATATAAACATTCATTATAAACATAAAGATATAATAATAACTACTTTTATTATTGCCTCTTGAGGATATCTCCAACAATGCCCTCCCCTCGATCCAATGCGACCGGCCATGGCTAGCTACTGGTAGTGGTGTGGTGTGTTGTGGAAGAAGATGGCCATGCGTGGTCTGTTAAAAAGGCCCAGCATTGAATGTCGGATTGGAGGCCACAGCGACGACATTGAAGTGTATCGGCAGGAGGACAGGCGTCGGGCGACGCCAGTAGCAACGCGGCCAGTCTCTAGAGCAGCCTTCCATTGATGGCTAGTGGAAGAAAGTCGTTGGTTCGCTAGCAAGCATGCCCTCGGCTCCCGCGGGAGGACACAGGAGGACGCGTGCGCTGTTCGGGCCGACACAATCGTTGCCCAAATTTGATGCACGGATGGGTCGAGCCGGACGCATAAGTTCGAATGGGTCGCGCCGTTGGGAGGCCGCGCACGTCCCGCACGTCTACGCGGACGCGTTCGGACAGGTTGGGTTGGCTCAGTGGGGATGCCCTAATAGCAAGCAACACCTTCAAAAAGAAATGCGACAACAAAGACGTTGATGCCCGAACTCATCCTATAATTTCTCCCGATACATGGAGGACAGTGGAGAAATTTTATACCTGACGCCTTTTAAGAAGAAGCGGCGGTGCAGGTAGACATTATCATGTTGGTGCCGGCCGAGCCGGAAAGGATTTCTCCTGATCCCAAAATGCACAACCCGAACAACTTGTCGTCCACCAACATGCGTCATTATGTTCTTGCAGTCATCATCATAGTCTCACCGTGAAAAACGCTGCAAGCCCGACCAGGCCGAGAATAAACATAGGTAAATAAAAGACGACAATATCACAGCCATGCGGGAGGAACAACCTCCATGCCATATAAGTAGCATATCGAACGAAGCAATAGGTGCACACTACAGTAACATAGGACTTTCGACATGGAGAAGTATCATCACGCTCCTATGTCTCCGAACGACCGCGTAGCAAGTAACACCTCTAAAAAATGCGACAACAAATACGCTGTTGTCCAGATTGATTCTAAAATTTCTCCCGATTCATGGAGAAAAGTAGGGAAATAGTAGACTCGACGCCCTTCCAGAAGGAGCGGCGACGCCTATAGACGTCACCGCATTGGTGCCTAGCAAGTCGACCTTGATTTCTCTAGATCCCAGAAAACTATTCCTAGATAATTCGTCGTGTTCCAACAAACTTGTCATCCACGCAGTCATGGTCTTGCAGTCACCGTTAACATCTCCACATGGCAAACGCTACGCGAGGCCAGTCGGACCCCAAGAAGAAACATACTTAGACAAGGGACGACGGTATCGCAACCACGCGAAAGAAACAACCTCGATCGTCATAGAAGTAGCATAACGGACGAAGGAGCAGGAGCACACTAGAAGAACATAGAACGGCCATACATTTTTACTGCTGACGGTTGAAGACGTTCTCTGACCAACCAGCCCCATGTAGCAAACCATTGATCCAGCTGCAACAATACATCCAATCTCTACTTTTCACGCTGTACTCTACTTTTATATCCCTCCGTGCATCCGTATCATGCAAGGGATTTGAGTGGTGGACAAAATGATCCGCAGAAGGAGGGCAGGGAGTGGATTGGAGAGTACTTTCTTGCCTCTATCTACTAAGAGCATCTCCACTTGTTGGGCGAAACCAGGCCGAAATCCGGACCTTTGGCCGGACGAAACAAGTTTTTGGCCTGGGTACACCGAATTTTCCACTCGTGTACCCAGACGAGTTCCCGCGTTTGGCAAAAAATTAACAAATTTCGGCAAACTTTGGACGAATATAAGTGGTTTTGGGCGAACTTTAGGCGAATATGGTCGATATGGATGGACTTTGGGCGAATATGGGCGATACGGACGAACTTTGGGCGAATATGCCCGAATTTTGGGTGAACTTTGGACGAATATGGTCTATATGGACGAACTTTAGGCGAATATGGTGATATGAACGAATTTTGGGCGAATACGAAGGAACTTTGGGCGAATATGGGCAAACTTGGCAAACTTTGGATAAATATGGGCGAGTATATGCTTACTGGGCGGGTCCTCTCGCCAAATTCGCTTTGTCTGGCGTTTTCAGGGCGTACCCGGGATCCTGGATATGACCTGGATAGTCCGGACCAAAGTTAACACAAATCCAGACGAAAACAGGTTTCTGGATACGCGACTGGACGAAATTTCGCGCCCGGGTCTATTTTCGACGTTCGGATTGGCGTCCTGATAGCCAAGTGGAGATGCTCTAATTGCCAGTTAGTCTATTAAAAACACTAACCCGTATACCATTGGTGGCCAAAAGTTACATGGGCTTGAGAACTAGCCTGACTCCATTTTGCTGTGCAAATGCTATTTATCACTCAGTGCGCGTGTTTATAAGCTCCGCTCAGCCAGCCAATATAACATTTTAAACTTATTCTATTTCTTTTTCTGTGTTTATTTCTAGTTCTTTTTCTTTTCTGTTGCTTTTGCTTTTCTATGTTTTCTGAACATTTTTAAAATATGAACAATTTATAGATCTGAATTTTTTAAAAAATTTAAATAAATTTTAAATATGATTTTTTTCTGAATTTGAACATTTTTTTGAATATGAACAGTTTTAGAATTTGAATACTTCAAATAGCTGCATAAACTGTTCAAATTTCAAAAAGCTAAAAACAATATACTTGCTAGTTTGGGCTGCTTTGGGGCGGCATACGAAGAGAAAGCTGGCGTGCGGAAGCGAGCCTAATGCGAGCATCAGCCGAAAAATAGCACCTCCCATTCTGGTGCTAGCCGATGAACCTCCTAAATTGGAGTTTATAAAACAGGACTCTACAGTTTTTGTTTTATAAAACATAAGTGCAAGGTTAGAGTTACAGACTAATTGAAGCCCCGGCCCCTAAAGCTAATTTCAATCACGCTGCTCTGGTTTTTGGGCTGGTTGGAGCCAGATCTGGACATGGAGGGATTGAATCCACATGTTCTTGTGAAGAGCTTTATTTTTTGGATATGTATTTCTTATGAATAAATGCTCAGAACTTTATATGGACATATGCGTTTATTACTCCTAAAAACGCTTTGTACAAATATAGAGTACTTTATAAAGACAACATGGGATTAAAAAAATGAAGAACTTTATAAATAAAACACATATCTTTGAACTATTCCCTCCATCCACAAATAAGTGTACTTCTATGCTTGTCCTGGGACTAATTTTATAGAAAGATGTTGCAATAGCTATGACACTAAAATGATACTATTAGATCCGTCTTTAAATTTAGTTTTATAATATATCAATTTGATGTAAAATATGTTGCTATATTTATCTATAAAATTAGTCAAATTTTATAAAGTTTGACTTAATTGAAAATTAGAAGTATACTTATTTGCGGATGGAGGGAGTAGACAAAATTGAGAATCTATGAACTGAAATATGAAGGATGTCCTGGGAATAATTTGATTAAGTTGAAGGTTGTTTCTACAAAATGTCATCACCAACCTTGAAGCATTTGGACGGTGTTGATATGGTCTGGGCGCCATATTAGCAGGAGAAAATCGAGGTTATTCGTATACAGTCTATCCATCTATCTGGATGACGCCTTGCACTTGCACAAGTTACAAGTCGTCGCGACTGGCTCGCGATGTACATCTATACTTCATATATGTGCAACTTGCGCAATGCAAAAGTTGACTTGGATATCAGGCTCCATTCTTCACATACATGCTTAAGTTACATTAATTTATGTTAGATCTTAGTTTTACCACACGCACTCGTAAATTGCATGGGTAAAGAGAGAGGCAATGGTTTACTAGTGGGGTAGTTAGCATGCGCCATGCACGCGCACACGATAAAAGTCGCAGCTCCGTACATGCGTGCCTCATATATGGGCAACTTGCACCATGCTCCATGCATACACAGGTTATGGACATTGACGTGGAGAAAGGTAAATCATACGATATCCACCGTGACCGGGCTCCATTCGTCGCATGCATTTTTAAATATTCATATGACATGCAGCTCTCCTGCATAGTTCGAAATTTTTATTTTTAAATATTCATATTTTTTTTGGTGGATCTCGGTATCATCCCGTTCCCACGTAATTACATAGCTATAGATGGGGGAGGGAAGCAATGGTAACCTGCAAGTCGCCGTATGCGAACAAAGAACAGTTTACACACAGAGCATAACACGTACCAAGCAGCTAGTAACAAGATTGGACTCATAGACACAAAACTTCTATAAATATAGGACTGTTTTAGCTTTATGAAACAAATATATATATATCTACCCGACTTTTATGTATATATTTGAAGTGAACCTATATACTAAAAAACATCAAGATACATTCATTTCAGCTAAAGTGTCTTATGTTTCTGAACGGAGGGAGTAACAAGCAACTAGTAACAAGATTGGACTCATAGACAGTCTATCCATCTATCTGGATCGCTCCATGCACATGCAAAAGTTACAAGTCGTCGCGTTGCTCATCCGATACTTCATTTATGTCATTATGTGCAACTTGCACTATGCAAAATGTTGACTTGGAGACCGGGCTCCATTCTTCACATACATGTTTAAGTTACGGTAAAATGTGTTTAACATTCAGTAGCACTAGTGTTTAACATTCAGTAGCACTAGCTCGCTACTGTCCTGCGGCGGCGCTGCCGATTTAGGGTTAGAACGGCAGCAACAGAGGAGCGGCGTGGGTCAGAGCGAACGGGTCCGGTTGGAACACGGGGCTTAATACACGTTCACTATTTTGCAATAAAATCCTTCCAAGCTATGTATCACTCGATGACCATGGTTGACACTCTCGTGCAAGTTCGGTGACCATCAATTCAAGTGTAACGCTGACAGGAGTCCCACTGAGCGCCTAGTCATCGTATACACTGCTACGTATCGCTTGGTGACCGTGGCTAAAGCTCTCCTGCGAATTCAGTGACTGTAAACTCGTATTTTCAATGTACGGTGATCGTATTAACTTTGCTAAGCAAGTTCAGTTACTAACCATGGATTTAACTCGTGGGGGTGGGGTGAGGGATGCTCAGGTGAAGAAAAGATTAAATCATGACATACTCACTGGCTAGACAAGAGCGAAGATCTCGAGACATCTAGATGGATTTGGTAGACATGGGCTGTGTAATATCCAATTTAAGCTAGAAAAGTCAAATATGAACCATAAATTTAACTAATGAGTTCAAATAAATATCAAATAAAAATAAAGAACTACCGTAAAAAAGGGACAGTATGGTAACATGCATTTTTCTTAATATTAATGAAAACAAGGCATCACATTGATGTTCAACATCTTATTTCCCGGCGATAAAGTAGAAACCTAAAGGAGACATACATATGCGCTCCTATTACAAGGGAAGCTACTTGTTCTCACATACATAAAGATTTGCACTCGGCCTTTCACTGACATGTGGGTCCTCTATGGACCACACATATGTCAGCACCGATCGATCGATCGATCGAGTATCAATAATTAGGCGTTGACACAGTTGTTGCTGCAGTAGCCAGAGCAGTTGCCCATGCACTGCTGCATCATACGGGTTTTGCAATCCTGGGCTGAAGGGCAGCAGCTGTTGTTGCACGAGGAGCTGAAGTCGGTGTTGCTGCAGGAGTTGCTGCAGTAGCCTGCACAGTAGTAGTAGCATGAATTCCCGCAGCCGTTGGTGCAGTAGCCTCTACACGCGGAGTTGCACTGCGAGGACGCCGAGGACATGCAGTTCTGCACGCACTGCGACGCCGGGCTGCAGATGCCGCTGCAAGAGGGGGCCGTGCCGGAGACGCTGCTGCTGCACGAAGAGTTGCAGTACGTGCCGCAGTCCTTGCATGCTATCGCCGCCGCCGCCGGCCGCACTGAGGAAGACAGGACAACCAGCACGGCGAAGACGGCGAGAATGGCAGCAGAAGCGCTTGAAGCCATTAGCTAGGCAGGGAGAAGATCAAGCACGTACGGAGAATCTATGTATATATGGATGAAGAAAGAGACGATGTGAACTGTTGTGCTCATTTGGTAGAGCAAGCCATGCTATTTATAGAACCCTAGCAAAAAGTAGCGAGCTATTACTTCCGTTCCAAAATGTACTATGTTACTGAGGTATTAGTTGATTACATTCATCGAACATCTATCAATCCAGCTATTGCCATGAACATGCAGACTTTATGAGTCTTTGAGACGTAAATCCTGCATATAGGTGCAACTTGCATCACACACGCATGTTACCGAAAGTTGACTTGGAGAACGGTGACTCCATATGATATTCATGGTGGCCACCCTCCATTCTTTGCCAAGGACTTGACCCCCGGGCCGTTCCAATGTCCCATGGGGTAACTTTAGGCTGCAGGCTCTGCAGCCCCTAAACACCCGCTTGACCATTATCCAGTGGTGGAGCTAGTTCATACAGCTTTGGCTATAGTAAGTGCGAACCGTATAGATTTATTGTTTATGAAGAGAATATATTTTTTAAGAAAATATAAATAGAATATATTAACATCCATAATTTACGATAGCAACAAAATGACAAGAACTAGTCTAGACATTCAGGATACACACAACCGAAAAGAGAAAACGAAAAAAAAGACCCCGTCGGAGTTATCAGAGGCTTGCAGCAACATGAACGAGCCACCACCATTGATGACACCTAGACCGCGTATAAGGATTCTCCGAAGTGACACCCCCCGAGAACGTCGCCCATCTAACCAACAAAATAGATCAAGGGTTTTCACCCTTGAGAGGTCCGAACTCCAGACAAGACAATGCCTTCAACAAGGAACCGACTATAGAGTCGTCATTTCTAGGTAGGGCCAATGAAGGCCAGACCTAGGGCTTTCACCCAGGAGATTGAGACACGGAGTTCAACGAGGAACTACCAAGAAAGAAGTCATCATGTGTCACGGCCCCCTCTTGCCGACACTAGTGGAAAACGGCCCTTTCGTCTGGGCCATTAGTCCCGGCTGTGGCTGGGGCCGGGACTAATGATCAGGACCCAACGACCCGAACCCTCCCAAACCACTAGTCCCGGCCTGTTAGATCCCGTTTGTCCCGGTTTGAGATCCAAACCGGGACTAATGGTTCTGGGGCCTGCTGTGCGCTGCGGGCACCCCCATTAGTCCCGGTTTGTATCTCAAACCAGGACAAATGGCTATATATATGGCACATCCTTCCCTCACTCCTGTTTTTTCTGGTGGGATGTGGTATATAGGTTTGTGCTAGTTTTTTTTCTTCGTATGCACTAGAGGTATTCGATGAAATGCCTGTTAGAGCGATGCGACTTTAGTTTACACAAGACAAACATGATATGAGGTGTCCGAGCCACACTTAAGTTTTCTCATCTTTGTTTCCAAGTGTCCTATAAGGTTAGCAACTATTTTCTCGCTTAGACCGCGTGATACTAATTTTAGCATCGTGATTGTGTTTGATATATAGTTGTATGATGTAGATAAGCCATGCATGGATGTACGGTGACCGACACTCTGTCGCTTACAGAGAAGGCGTGCGTTCTTTTCGCCTTGTGGCCGAGGAGAACAAGCGGCGAGATGGTTTTATGTGTTGTCCATGTGTTGAATGTAGAAATGAGAAGGCTCACACTTCCTCGAGAGTCATTCAGATCCACCTGCTTCGGTCCGGTTTCATGTTCGGCTATAATGTTTGTACCAAGCACGGAGAATGAGGGGTTATGATGGAAGATGACGATGAAGAAGAGAACGATGATGACAACTACCGATCTATGTTCCCTGAATACGCTGATACTGTAATGAAAGACAATGAAGAAGAAGGAGATGAATAACAGGAACCAGATGAGCCTGCTGATGATCTTGGTCGGGTCATTTTTGATCCAAAGCGAGATTGCGGCATAGAAAAGGAGAGGTTGTAGTTCGACCAGATGTTACAGGACCACAACAAATTGTTATATCCAAATTGTGAATATGGCTAGAAGAAGCTCGATAGCACACTGGAATTGCTGAAGTGGAAAGCGGAGAATGGTGTGACTGACTCAGCATTTGCAAATTTGCTGGTACTAATGAAGAATATGCTTCCAAGAAAGAACGAATTGCCCATCGGTACATACGAAGAAAAGAAGCTTGTCTGCCCTCTAGGATTAGACATGCAGAAGATACATGCATGTCCTAATGACTGCATCCTCTACTGTGGTGAGAAGTACGAGAATATGGATAAATGCCCAGTATGTACTGCATTGTGGTATAAGATCAGAAAAGATGAACCTGCTGATATTAATAGCCAGCCACCCAAGAAGAGGGTTCCTGCTAATGTGATGTGGTATGCTCCTATAATACCACGTTTGAAACGTTTGTTCAGAAACAAGAAGCATGCCAAGTTGTTGCGATGGCACATGGAATACCGTAAGAAATACGGGATGTTGAGACACCCCGTTGATGGTCGGCAGTGGACAAAAATTGAGAGACTTCCCGGACTTTGCTGGTGACGCAAGGAACTAATGGTTTGGTATAAGTACAGATGACACGAATCCTTTTGGGGAGCAAAGTTGCAGTCACAACACCTGGCCCATGACTCTATGTGTCTACAACCTTCCTCCTTGGTTGTGCATGAAGCGGAAGTTCATTATGATGCTAGTGCTCGTCCAAGGCCCGAAGCAACCCGGCAACGATCTTGATGTGTACCTAAGGCCATTAGTTGCCGAACATTTACAGTTGTGGGCCAAACCTGGTGTATGTGTGTGGATGAGCACAAACAACAAGAATTTGACCTACGAGCGTTGCTGTTCATAACCATCAATGATTGGCCTGCTCTTAGTAACATTTCAGGACAGACGAACAAGGGATACAATGCATACACGCACTGTTTAGATGAGACTGAAAATATATATCTAGAAAAATATAAGAAGAATGTATACCCGTACAATCATCATTTTCTTCCGCCTAGACATCCCTTAAGGAAAAAAGGCAAGCATTTTGATAGCAAGGCAGAAACCCAGACGAAGCCTGTCCCCCGTACTCGTGGTGATGTATTTGGTATGGTCAAGGATTTAAATGTAATCTTTGGAAAGGGTCCTAGAGGAAAACCTGTTCCGAAGATGCCGATGGACACGCATCCATGTGGAAGAAGAAATCTATATTTTGGGAGCTATCCTATTGGGAAGTCCATGAGGTCCGCTCTGCAATCGACGTGATGCACCTGACGAAGAATCTTTGCGTGAATATTCTAGGCTTCTTGGGCTTGTATGGGAAGTCAAAAGATACCCCGGAAGCACAAGAGGACCAGAAACATCATAAAGAACGAGGTGGCATGCATCTAGGGCAGTTTGAAGGGCCTGCCACCTACACTCTTACCAAAGAAGAGAAGGAAATCTTTTTTGAAGTCCTTTTCAGTATCAAGGTCCCGTTTGCCTTCTCATCGAATATAAAGAGAATAGTAAATATGAAAGAGAAAAAATCCAAAATCTAAAGTCTCATGACTGCCACGTTCTTATGAAGCAATTGCTTCCGGTTGCATTGCAAAGAATTCTATCGGAAAATGTTCGACTGGCCATTGTGAAGGTATGTGCATTACTCAATGCAATTTATCAAAAGGTAATCGATCCAGAAAGTCTACCAGGGTTATAGATTGATGTGGTCCAATGTTTGGTCAGCTTTGAGTTGGTGTTCCCTCCATCCTTCTTCAATATTATGATGCACCTCCTAGTTCACCTAGTCGAAGAGATTAGAATTCTTGGTCCTGTGTTTCTACACAATATGTTCCCCTTCGAGAGGTTCATGGGAGTCTTAAATAAATATGTTCATAACCATGCTAGGCCAGAAGGAAGCATATACAAGGGCCATGGAACAGAGGAGGTCATTGAGTTTTGTGTTGACTTTCTTCCTGACCTTAAGCCGATTGGTGTTACTGAATCTCGGTATGAGGGGAGGCTGGCTGGAAAAGGCACACTAGGAAGGAAAGCAACGGCATGTAGGGACGGGAATTCTTTCAGTCAAGCACACTACACAGTTCTACACAATTCCACCGTGGTGGCTCCGTATATCGAGAAACACAAGAATATTCTACGCTCTGAAAACCCGGGGAAGCCTGACTCCTGGATTAAAGTAGAACATGAGATTATTTTCGGCAGTTGGTTGCAGACACATTTAATGAATAACACCACCGTTGGAGATCAGTTGTACTTGTTGGCCACATTACCATCTTCGACTATATGTACTTTTCAAGGGTACAAGATAAATGGGAATACATTTTACACGACCACCAAAGATAAAAAGAGCACCAACCAAAACAGTGGTGTCCGCTTTGATGCAACAGATGACAATGGGCAGAAGGACATATATTATGGGTACATAGAGGAAATATGGGAACTTGAATATGGATCTACTTTTAATGTCCCTTTGTTTTAGTACAAATGGGTCAAGCTGACAGGAGGCAGGGTACATGTAGATGAAAAGTGTGGCATGACAATAGTGGATCTCAACAATCTTGCGTACATGGATGAAACATTCGTCCTAGCCAACGATGTGGCTCAGGTTTTCTATGTGAAGGACATGTCTACCAAACCGAGAAAAAGAAATCAACAAAAGACTACATCATCCGATGAGCCAAAGCGCCACATAGTTCTCTCAGGGAAAAGAAACATCGTGGGAGTGGATGACAAGACAGACATTTTAGAAGATTAATAAGTTTCATGAAACCTCACCCTTTAAAGTGGAAAATTGACCCAAGCATCCCATTAAATGATGAAGATTCTCCATGGCTATGGCGTAGAAGAAAACCACAACACTAGATAGGGATGTTGGTGATGAGTAATAATGTATTAAACCTTTTATGTAACATTTTGAAATATATATGAAGCATAAGGATTTACATTGTTCGGACCGTTTTGAATTTCTTATGCCCGTTTCGAATTTTCCCGTTTCAAACTATGGTAAAAACGGCGGGCATGAAGATAAGGTACGAGACTTGTTTGAACTTGCATTGGATCTCTGAAGAAACAACATATTATGAGTCTTAAAATGATTTTTTCAAAAAATCACGAGCGTTAGATCATGTACCTATAGTTCAAACCGGACCCACTTTCTACCGATTTGGCAGACATTTGTCTTTTTCACTCGGGAAGGACGGAAAGGTTTGAGAACTCCCGGTTGGGAGATCGTCCACGTAAGGTGATCTAGTATTTTATAAAAATGGAGTGGTATAATTTTAAAACAGCATTTTGGTGGCTGCTTCACAAAACGCTCCGTTTTTTTGCTCGGAAAATGGAAAATGGCTTTTCCGTGCGACGAAAAGGAAAACTTCCTCCTGCAACATTGTTCACCATCCCAAGGTACACATGCATGCATAATATGGGCACAATATCACAAACTATGCCACGATTCTACACATAACATTGGTCATTTGGACCAAAAGCCATGAAACCTCGAACATGATAGGTCATTTTGTGAAGGTTTTTTCGAGACATAATCAATATACCAATTTTGGTATTTTTCCTTGCAACTATGTCACATAATATGACACCACACGAAGAATTTACATTGTTCGGACCATTTTTGAATTTCTTATGTCTATTTCGAATTTTCCCGTTTCAAACTATGATCAAAACGGCGGACATGAAGATAGGGGATGATACTAGTTAAAATATGGATGAGACTAGTTAAATTATGAAAATTTTCACATTTAGTGAGATTCGAAAATATGTAAAATATAATAGTTAATGCATTTTTAAATTGATAATGGCTAAATGATTAATAGTTTGACTAGTTAAAATAGTTATTTTATAAAACAGAAAATGGATTTGGATGACTTATTCAAATTCAAGCACTTTTCATGTTAAAAGTTTAGTGAGATTCAGAAATATGCAAAATATAATAGGTAATGCATTTTTAAATTGGTAATGGCAAAATGATTAATAGTTTGAGAAGTGAAAATAATTATTTTATAAAATAGAAAATGGATTTGGATTACTTATTCAAATTCAAGAACTTTTCATGTTGAAAGTTTAGTGAGATTCCAAAATATGCAAAATATAATAGTTAATGCATTTTTAAATTGATAATTGCAAAATGATTAATAGTTTGACTAGTTAAAATAATTATTTTATAAAACAGAAAATGGATTTGGATTACTTATTCAAATTCAAGCACTTTTCATGTTGAAGGTTTTCTCAAATTCATAAGTATGCAAAAAATGTATAATTCAAATGTTTAAAAAATATAAATTCAAACTTTTGAAAAAAAACAACACAACGCGCGCGCTGGTTTTGGCCTAGCGCGTGCAAATTTGGGCCTCTAGTCCCGGTCCAACTCACTAGCCGGGACTAAAGGGGTGGATATCACGCGGGTCCTGAAAAGCCACCCCCTTTAGTCCCGGTGCGTTGCACCAGCCGGGACTAGTGACCCCCCTTTAGTCTCGGCTGGTGCCACGCACCGGGACTATAGGGGGGGGGTATTAAACGCGGCCTCCTTCCCCGGTCGGTTCCATGTACCGCGACCACAGGAGGCCACTGACGAACTCCTGCCGCCAGGCTGTGATGGCTGTGAAATATAGCCATCCACACTCACATTTAAACTAGATATTATTCATATAGTTGATGAAATATCTCTCTAAACCCTGCCACTAATGCCTAATGATCAAAGGGGTATGCAATCCTTTCTTGCTATTTTTCCCTGCGCAGATAATGACGAATAATGATGGGAATCATAATATTAAAGTCAAAGATATGAGATTTCAAACACATCAACGAAACACGGAGCCGTGAAGTGGATCCAGTGCCTGATGTCTACGCAAGCTTCTATTCTTGTAGACAATTGTTGGGCCTCCAAGTGCAGAGGTTTGTAGAACAACAGCAAGTTTCCCTTAAGTGGATCACCCGAGGTTTATCGAACTCAGGGAGGAAGTGGTCAAAGGTATCCCTCTCAATCAACCCTCCAATCAAGGTATAAGAAGTCTCTTGTGTCCCCAACACACCCAATACACTTGCCAGGTGTATAGGTGCACTAGTTCGGCGAAGAGATAGTGAAATACAAGTAATATGGATGATTATAATACAGCTGTGCCAGAAAAAAGCTTGACAGGGAGGAAGAGACTAAAGGCAATCTGAAAGAAAGATAGTATCAAGCAAACATGTAGCATGATTAGTTGTGAACGGTGTTACAATGCTTAGAAACAAGGCCTGGGGATTATACTTTCACTAGTGGACACTCTCATATAAATATCTTCTCTTCATTATACTATTTTGAACTACTCTCCGGTTGGACAAGTCTAATCCATGGTAGGGGTACAAAAGCACTCCTTAAAATTCGCATTCCCCATCTAGATAACCCCACACTATCACCTTGAGCGCTAGATGGTTCTAACAAACACCACAATTTTATAGAGACAACCAACTCAAAATATAACTCATGATAAGTATTTATGTAATCTTTAGCCTAAGTACCACACGGTGTACACATTGTCAACTTCACACACGTGGGGATAACCGAAGATTACAATTAAAGCACTTGAGTAGCAGAGTAGATCTACTTGATTACAAAGCTCATGGCCAAAATAAGATCACGCATAGAGAGACATGAACACATAGATACTGGTAGAGACCTTAGCCTCGAGGAAGAACTACTCCATCCTCACCATGGGAGTCAGCAACGACGATGGAGATGGTGGTGGAGATCGATGGATATGGCTCCGGGGGCAATTCCCCGTCCCGGTAGGGTGCCGAAACAAAGACTTCTGTCCCCCGAATCTCCTCTTTGGTGGCGGTGGCGCTGTGGGAGTTTTCGTGGATTTCCGCCCGTGTTAGGGTTTACGTATAAGTGAGATGTATATGTAGGCCAAAAGGGCAAGGCCAGGGGTCCCACACCATGTGTCCGTGCGGCCGGGGGGGGGGGGGCGAGCCACCGTATGGAGTGGCCGCCCTGGTGCCCTCCTCCGTCTCTCCTTCGGGTTTCGTGTCGTGTCGGGTAAAATATGGACTTTGGCTTTTGTTCCGTCCAATTCCGAGAATATTTATTTTCTGGCTTTTCTGAAAGCAAAAACAGCAGAAAACAGGCAACTAACACTGCGGCATCTTGTCAATAGGTTAGTTACAGAAAATGTATAAAAATACCTCAAAGTGTAGACAAAGCATAGCAAAGTTGATACTAAACAAGCATGGAATATAAAAAATTATAGATACGTTTACGACGTATCAAGCATCCCAAAGCTTAACTCCTGCTCGTCCTCGAGTAGGTAAGTGATAAAAGGAATAATTTTGTAGGTGACATGCACCATCAATTTTTTTATCAAGGTATTTGTAAAGCATTGATAGGTGGGATCAAAGTACTCTAAACATGAGCATGAAAGATGTAGTTCTAATAATAAGACATAGGAACTATGTTGTAACATAAAAGGTAACACAAACAAAATATCATGAATAACAATGCATTGCAAGACGTTTGTTTGTTTCACATATATAAACCATAGCATAGTGGTATTCAGCTTGTCCTTCATGGTGTAGCAAAACATAAATGCATAGGACACCTTCAAAGTTCATAAGGGTGACTAGATACAAATAGTTCAAGAACAAGAAATATCCACATTATGAATCAATCAATAAATTTTGGGACAATGCACATAAAACTAAGAATGACAACTACGATCTCTTCATTGGTGCATAAAGATAGAAGGTGGAGACTCAATATAAAAGTAAAAGAAAGGCCCTTCATGAAGGGAAGCAGGGATTTCAAGTTTCATAAAGAGCTTCCAAAAATTATGGTACTTACTAACTTTCAGCTCTCATTGCCCCTATCATAAGAATATTGAAGTGATTAAGGTTAAGGTGAACAAAGTATGTAGTATATGATTGACAAATCATAAGTTGGCAATATCATGTCCCTTGAGTACGAGGGTCGTTCCTCATGATACTCAACTTTAGTTACCAGTAAGTTCTTGTCATTGTAAGTATATGTGTATTATAGAGAACCGCCAATGGGGTACCCCTTGTCCCATGACACAGGAGCTATCCCATATCAAAATGACAAGGCAACAGACAATGAGCATCTCAGTAATCCTTTTATTTACCATGAACATGGTGCATATATATTTTTTCTTTTTCTCTCTCTTTTATTTTTATTTTTTCTGAGGATGCTTCATAGATTGCTCACTATGGTGATGCTGCAAGTTTCCACCATGATTAGGCATGGCTTAGGCTAGCGGCCCAGGCGTTTCTCTAACACATATACATAACTCCATGGACTTACATGCTCCTCTTTTATTTCACACTGCCGATATCCATAAACAAAAGATCATGATATCAACTGGGTAGATATTTACAAGTGTTGAAAGCGCTCCTCGTGATAGCATGGTTCTGCTAATTCCCAACTTATAAGTGCAAGCATATACAACGTATAAGACACAATGGTTCAAGTTTATTATGGGCAAGAAAAATAAAGTGTGCCATCAAGTTTGTGAGAGCTTTAATCACTAATTTTTACATAACAAGTTTAATTTGGAAGATAGATAAAACAATAATATACTTGGAATGGTGTAACACACCATGCATAGGAATTTATAGTGGACGCTTTGGAATAACTTGGTTTCTTGGGAGTTGGATGCATGAGTAGAGCTTACTCAATACAAGTAGAGGCTAGCAAAAGACTGGGAGCGACCAACTAAGAGAGCAATAATGTCCATAATCATGTAGAGCGACAAACCATTATCAATCAAAGCATAAAGTGGTATCACAAGTCAAAAACTAAATGATCATAGAGGCTAAGGTGACTGGTTCATAGTCATAACATGGTGTGATCATGTGCCAAGTCAACCCAAACAAAGCATCAAAGGAGAATACCACAATATTATGCTTTTGTATGCTGAAACAACGCATGATTCTTTCAAGGCACATTAAGCAATCTCAATTGTTTAGAACAAGTCATGCTACAACAATAATCACTAAGCATAAGGTCAAAGAAACATCTATCATGACATGATAAAGCCTAAGCTACAATCAAAACAAGCTCCTTTTTGTACCACCTAAGCATGAAGCTTCCTAATCTTTTCCAACACCAATTGACTTATTTGAAACAACTCACAAATATAATCATCAATAAAGATCAGTGAGCATGTCTCACAAATCCACAAAGAATAACTAAAAATTTCTAAGAAAAAATCATAAGAAAACTAAGGCTAAACACAGTTCTAGCAAACGAGAACACTCACAAAACAATAAGAATGAAAACTAGAGTGTTCTAGGCAATGAAAACAGAGTGTGTCTCTCCAAAAGAAGTGTGCTAGGATCCGACCAACTTATTTCAGCAAACAAAATAAAAAATAAAACTAAAAACAAAAAAAGACGCTCCAAGAACAACATAATAGTGCATGAAGCGATAAAAATAAAGTGTCTAGAAAGAGACCTGAGATTTTTATTGATGAAGAAGGGGATGCCTTGGGCATCCCCAAGCTTTCACGCTTGTACCTCTTGAATATTTCTTGGGGTGACACGGGGTGGCATCCCCAAGCTTGATCTTTTTTCCATTCTTCATCTCATCACATTATTCTTCCCCTACACTTGAAAATTTCCTTCATACAAAACTTCACACAATCTTCATTAGCAACATTAGTGTACTAAAGATAATAAGCCTTTGGGTTTAGTTTCAACACAAGTAAAACTTCCATCAAAACACAAGCTATTGTATCAATTCCTTTTAAAAGCTCAAGTGATCAAAGAGAACTCAAAAAGAAACTGATTAAGAGGCAAATGCAAATAATGGCAGAAATCTGTCAAAACAGACCAGCAGGTAAAAACCGATTTTTTAAGACCTTCTGTTGCTCAAATCGAAAAGTGTTGAACTAACAAAAGTTAGATAACAACCTGGGGCATAAGTTCAGAAATTACAGCTCAAACCGACATACCGAGATTTTTCATGAATTTTTACAGTGAAGTACAAAAATCTGTTTCGGGACAGCAACTTCCTAAATCTTACTTCTCTCTCATTAGAGGTTATTCTTGGCACAAAAACCACACAAAAGGATAAGGAGAAGTTATTACAGAAGTAATAACTTCCAAGACTCAAAAAAATAAAAACTTACTGAAATAAAACAATGGGTTGTCTCCCATAAGCGCTTTTCTTTAATGCCTTTTAGCTAGGCTTGATAGTTTGAAAAGATGCTCACATAAGAAATATGAATTGAAGTAAAAGAGAGCATCAAGAAGCAAATATAATTTTTTTAAGTCTAACCCACTTCCTATGAAAAATAATCTTGTAAAGAAACAAGTCATGAAAGCACAAATCAACAAGCATAGGAAAGCAAAACAAGTGCAACTTCAAAATTTTCAACATAAATAGGTTTCAACATAAAGAGGGGAAACTTAATATTGTTGAGATGCATAAAACCATGTTTTCTTCTCTCATAATAACTTTCAGTAGCATCATGAATAAAATTAACAATATAACTATCGCATAAATCATTCTTATCATGAGCCACATGCATATAATAATTATTACTCTCCACATAAGCATAATCATTCTTATTAATTGTAGTGGGAGCAGAGGGTGGTCTATGCACGCTTCAATTCTTGTAGATAGTGTTGCTCCTCCAAGTGCAGAGGCTGTAGAATAGCAGCAAGTTTCCCTTAAGTGGATCACCCAAGGTTTATCGAACTTAGGGAGGAAGTGGTCAAAGTTATCCCTCTCAAGCAACCCTGCAATCAAGATACAAGAAGTCTCTTGTGTCCCCAACAGACCCAATACACTTATCAGGTGTATAGGTGCACTAGTTCGGCGAATAGATAGTAAAATACAAGTAATATGGATGATTATAAGATAACGGTGCCAGAAAAGAGCTTGATAGGGAGGAAGAGACTAAAGGAAATCTGAAATAAAGATGGCAACAAGCAAATATGTAGTAGGACTAGTTGTAAACGGTGTTTCAATGCTTAGAAACAAGGCCTAGGGATCTTACTTTCACTAGTGGACACTCTCATATAAATATCTTCTCTCCATTATTCTACTCTGAACTAGTCTCCGGTTGGATGACTCTAATCCATGGTACGGCTACAAAAGCACTCCTTAAAGTTCATATTCCCCATCTAGATAACCCCACACTGTCACCTTGAGAGCTAGATGGTTCCAACAAACACCACAATTTCATATAGACATCCAACTCAAAATATAACTCATGATAAGTATTTATGTAATCTCTATCCTAAGTGCCACACGGTGTGCACACTGTCACCTTCACACATGTGGGGATAACCGAAGATCTATTAAAGCACTTGAGTAGCAGAGTAGATCTACTTAATTACAAAGCTTATGATCACAATAATATCACGCATAGAGAGAGAGATGAACACATAGCTACCGGTAGAGCCCTTAGCCTCGAGGGAGAACTACTCCCTCCTCATCATGGGAGTCAGCAACGGTGATGGAGATGGTGGTGGAGTCGATGGAGATGGCTCCGGGGGCAATTATCCGTCCCGGCAGGGTGCCAGAACAGAGACTTCTGTCCCCGAATCTCCTCTTTGGTGGGGGCGGCGCTGCAGACCTTTTTGTGGATTTCTGCCCCCGTTAGGGTTTACGTCTCGGGGAGACGTATATGTAGGCGAAAGGGCAAGGTCGGTGGAGGGCCAGGGGGCCCACACCATGTGTCCGCGTGGCCAGGGGGTCCCGCGCCACTGTATGGTGTGGCCGCCCTCCTCCGTCTCTCCTCCAGGCTCTGTGTCGTGTTGGGTAAAATATCGACTTTGGCTTTTGTTCCGTCGAATTCCGAGAATATTTCTTTTCTGGCTTTTCTCAAACAAAAAACAACAGAAAACAAGCAACTGGCCCTGCGACATCTTGTCAATAGGTTAGTTCCAGAAAATGTATAAAAATACCTTAAAGTGTACACAAAGCATAGCAAAGTTGATACTAATCAAGCATGGAACATAAAAAATTATAGATACATTTACGACGTATCAAGTGGTACTAAAATTCCTGTTTTATACATGCTATTGTTGATCGACAATTTAGTTTGTGATTTTTCTGTCAAAACATGGTGTTTCACTAAGTTTCAGTCTAAAAAGTAATTTTTAAAGAAATAGATTTTTTTATGTATACAGTACCTTTAACGAAGAACTATATAACGGGAATAAAAATTCTAGCCATATAGTTCAGGCCGTATAGTTATTTAAGCCATCGACAATTTTTCTTCTCCATATATAGAAGGTTTAACGACCAACTATACGGCAGGACCATTTTGGTCCAGCCGTATAGTTACAGCCGCCAGAAAAAATCCTAGAAATCCTAATTTTTGCCGTCATACCAACTATACGGTAGGAACAAATTGTTCCAACCGTATAGTTGCGTCCGACCATTTAAACGCATGGGATGGTACCCAAAACACCAAAACTTCAATCCTTTTTCTCTCTTCTATCTCCAACCTCTCTCAAAACCTCAAGGGATCTTCACCTCTACTCAATTTCGTTCGATTTCCTCGCATACAAGTGATCTACGGTATGTTTCTCCTCCGATCCTACAATTTATTTTCGTAAATTCATCTCTGATTTATTGTCATTATCAATCTAGGGTGAGACTTACTTTGAACTAGTTGCCATGATTCTCTTGCCTAGATTATTATGAGGAGATTCTTTAGTGTGCTATGATGAGGAATATGCTATTCTTATTATTGTTGGATCAAAAAGTTTTATTTTTGTCTTTCTTATTTATTTTTAGAACATGAACACAAGGAGCCAAACGCATGCTCGTGCCACTGCAAGTTCTTATTAGGCTACTACTGCAGCTCAGGACCACATGAGGATACGGTTCAGGAATGAGATCGAACGTGTTCGCTTCAACAAGATCAAGAACTGAGAAGTGAAGGCAACCAAGTGGGCTTGTCCCGTCATATTAAACCAACTTAGTATTTCTAATGACTTTAAGTTATTATGCAATAGAGTTAGCCTGCAAAACTTTGTATTTCATGATGCACCTACCCTATCGCCGGTTAACTATTGAATTTTTAAGTTCTTTGAAAAGCACCATTAAAACATGGCATGGAGAAGATATGATTTCTTTCTGACTTATGAACAACAATTATTCATTATCACTTGATGAATGGTGCAATTGTTTTGGTTTACCCAACAATGATCCTAATGCTCTATACGCATCTTTTACTGGCATATAACCTTTCCAGAACTCTACTATAATAGAATGAGCTTCACTTCTAGAGTCAGCAAAGGAAAAATATTCAACATCCTGCTATTCACTATTTGTTCTATATTATTGCTAACACCTTGCAGGCGCATAATGAGTTTACAAGAATCAATGAGGAGGACATCTTAGTCCTTGCAAAAGCTGCTTTCCACAACAACAACTTGTCACTCCACTTGGACGCAATTCTTGTGCGCTACTTGGAGTACCAATCCTCCCAAAGACAAGGACCAATCACATGTGGAGGCGTAATCATCGTTCTTGCCAATGCCCTGAGCATCGACCTAGTTGAGTTGCAACTAGTGCTAGGTGAGCGATGTGTTGGTTTTCCTACTTTAAAGGCTTGTGGAATGCTCACTAGGAGAGGTGGTGTTTATTACCTGCATATTGCTGGAGCTAGGCGTCTCTACCCCGCTCCTCTGCCTAATGGTCTTTTCTCTATCGAGGAAGGACACATGCTTTATGACTTGCAAGTTGAGCAACACCAACCCGAGGAGGAGATTCCGGATGAGGATGAGGACCAACAGGAGGAGCAAGAAGTTCCTTATCAAGAGGAGTAGCCACCAAACCGGTTCGCTACATATCAAGATTTTCAAGAACTTGGAGGAACTATGGAGGGGATGCATAATCTCGCCCTGAACGTCCGAGAAACAACAAGTAACTTATCAACTCAATTTTTGGACTGGAGTTGCAACTTTTTTCCCGCCACCTCAATGATTTGAAGGGCTTGCAAAAGCCTAAGCTTGGGGAGATTTTCTATCTATTTTTCTTTGGTGTCCATTTGCTTTATTTTATTTTCGAGGTTATGCTTTTTATTTGAGTTTATAAGCACTCGTGTTGGTTTTCCCAACACTTTATATTTAGTTATTTTATTTGTTTTCGAGATTTTCAAGCCGAGCTTTGCTGCCAATTTTCTATTCTATAATTCCCCTTCTCAAAAACCACAAAAATATTTCTCCATTTATCTTTATTTTCCCTCTTTCTTTTATCTTATCCTCGAGGTTCTCATGTATTTGCAGGAGAGTGGCCAACTTCAAGTTTCCAAGAAACAAATCAAAAGGGAAGAGAGAAGTGGAACCAAACATGAGAGGTATGCCTTATGACTCCCCACTTTTGAAGTTTGAGAAGCCCATGCTAGTTAGTAGTAAATGTTAAGATATTATATCGATGGAGTGAGTCTCTGGATTATAGTAAAAAAATTGTTTGCATGGGTATTTAGTTGAGTATGTTTTGTTCCAGCTCTTGTAGTTAACCAAGTCTTGCCTGGAAATATGCTAAACAATTATAATAAGAAAAAGTCTCACAATTGAAGACTTGGGTGTTCTAGTGTTCAGTCCTGAAATCTTATTCCTAAAGACACTCAACACCATAGAAAATAATGATTGACTTGATAGCTCTCTTTGACAAAAATTTGTTCAATTGAATTAATGTTTAGCGGTTTTTGTGAGCATGCCAAAGTTTGACATGTGAATCATAAGAATGATATAGCTTTATGAGTGTCAAAGTTCATGGGATGCCAATGACTCCGCTATCCTACGAATGATCTTCAGGGAGTAAACTCCTAGATTTCGGCTATGAGTTGATTAAACATTTGTAGCAGCAATGCTATAATGGGTAATATTCTTGGCACTCCCAGGTAGCTCTGTTCATGATGGAATCACTCCTATGGATGATATGAGTAATCATTATGCAAAAGGAATAAAAACCCTGGTGATGCCACGAGTGTCGATCACAGCCCGATAAACTAATGATTTTTTTTGGCATGCTCTCAATTACTTAAGAACTGAAATTCTTGAAGGACAATGAATAGAAAAGTAGTGCTTGAAAAGTCTTGATCTATTGATGTGAGAGAATTGAGATACTTTAGTGTCTATGCTTTTCATGACGAACTCTGACACTCTCAATTTTACATAATTATACTTTATTGTTCAAAGGCAAGCTTATGAGTTGATTACATGACATGGAATAAAGTTTACTCATTTGAAGCATCCATGCTTATAATAATTTTGTTGCACTATAAGGATTCATGAAACCCGTATGATATGCTTGCCATTACTCTATCTATGCTGAAGTTTTTCAGATTAATAAAGTGGAGGAAACATGAGACTACCAATCATGAGTAAGATCAGCATCTCGCTATTTCAGTTTAAATACTGAGTTCCTTTTTGATTTTGGTTTTCTTGCTCAAGGACGATCAAGTTTAATCTTGGGGAGGTTGATGGATGTGAAATATAGCCATCCACACTGACATTTAAACTGGATATTATTCATATATTTAAAATATCTCTCTAAACCCTGCCACTAATGCCTAATGATCAAAGGGGTATGCAATCCTTTCTTGCTATTTTTCCCTGCGCAGATAATGACGTATAATGATGGAAATCACAACATTAAAGTCAAAGATACGAGATTTCAAACACGTCAAAGAAACCAGGAGCCGTGAAGTGGATCCAGTGCCTTTAACGACCAACTATACAGCCGGAATAAAATTCCCGCCGTATAGTTCCGGCCGTATAGTTGGCACCGACATCGCCAGGTCAAACAGAATAACTTTCGTGAAGGGACCCCTATATAAAGAGGCTTCAGACGACGAGAAAACTCTCGCTCTTTTCGACCTCAACTCTCCCTGCTACTAGAAGCCACCACGCCAGAGGAATAGATCTAGATCTAATCTACAAACCCTTCTTACCACCATAGCCATATTCCACCACTTATAATAGTAGATATCTTCTCCAATTGGCGACATTATAAGACTATTTTCTATCAATCTTATGATCTCTATTACAATGTTTATGATTGTTGATTTCATCTCTATGTGTGAGTAATTCTCCTTGGGCTAAGGGATTCGGCCTAGCCGTGTAGCTTTTTGTGTATGTTATTTATCATAGATGGGATCATGTATTAGTTTGTATGACATGATGATTATTGTATCCTCTCTTGCCTTAATCTAAGGACTTTCCAGGTACCCAAGACCCAAAGGATTGATCCAGGTATAGTAAGTATGAGTAATGACTGATCTGCAAGTTGAGAACCCCAGTGACAGAAGGGGTAGTACGACTGTATGTAAGAGATTTACTTGGGATTAACAGTGACATCACTATGCATATCATTAGTTCTCTTTCTTCTGTGGATGAGACTAGTAGTTTATTTCTATAAGCGTTTGTAGAGGCAATAGCAATTATGGATGCACCACCCACATATAATTATCTTGCTCTAACAATTACATGCATACTTTATTACTATCTTTTATTCCCATAAGATGTTTTGCACAGCTACTGGTGAAACCAAAAGCCCCAGGCCCTCTCTCTCTCTCCATCGTCAATAACAAAAAAAAGATCGCAAACTCTTGGTCTGGTGAAAACACAAAAGGAATTATAAAACTTCCGAAGGTCCGTTTAACTTCACTTTGCTTTCTACTTCCCGAGGATTCGATAAACCTAGGTCTACTAGGAAAAGAGAACGATACTACATCCGCAATCCAGATTGAAGGTATTAGGCTGCCGAAAAAACCGTCGCCGGCCGCCACCGCCACCGTGCCTCCCCCGCCACCGCCACCGTGCCTCCCCCGCCACCGCAACCGCGCCTCCCCACGCCTCTCCCCGTGCACCTCTTCCATGGCGCCAGCCGCCACCGGCTGCCCCCCTCTATCGCCAGCATCCACCACCGCGTTTTCCACGCCACTGCCACCGCCCCGCCACCGCCAGCACGCCACCGCCACCCACTGCCTCTCCTTGGTATAATTAGTTATAATTTTTACTTGATATTTTTTAGTTGGTAATTTTATTAGTTAGGTATTTTAGTTAGTTGATAATTATTAGTTAGGTATATAGTTGATAATTATAGTTATATAGTTTAGAAATAATAGTGTACAGAAATAATATTATAGAAATAATACTATAGAAATAATATTGTATGGAAATAATATTAGTATAGAAATAATATTGTATGGAAATATATTGTATAGAAATAATATTGTATGGAAACAATATTGTATATAAATAATATTAGTATAGAAATAATATTGTATAGAAATAATATTGTATAGAAATAATATTGTATGGAAATAATATTGTATAGAATTAATATTGTATAGAAATAATATTGTATGGAAATAATATTTCATAGAAATAATATTGTATAGAAATAATATTGTATGGAAATAATAATGTATAGAAATAATATTGTATAGAAATAATATTTACATACAATATTATTTCTATACAATATTATAGAAATGTTAGTATAGAAATATTTGTGAATCATTCTATGGGAAATATTTGTGTATAGAAATATTTTTTGCTATGTTCAAATATTGTGTGCATTTTGCAATAATATTTTGTGCATCTCGCATTTTGCAGAAACTATTGATCCACCTAGTACAATCCGTAGAGACCTAGCACAATAAGAAATTCTCGAGGATATAATACACGACGCCAAATCTCCCTCGAGGTATCTGAACCAATCCGGTGAGGGAGACGAGGTCGACCAAAGAGAGGGAGAAGCCACCGGCTCCAATGATGGAGGAGCCGACAACTCCAATGATGGAGAACCCCATGGACCCTTAACAAAGACCGACGAGGTATATATCTGATGTCCGGTGATCACTAGATGTCCGGGAGTAGCTGCATATACCGAGTTGTATATATTATATTGACAAATGTTTCATCTCTTAGGCCTCCACATCGAGCCAAAATTCCAAGCGAGGCCCAGCCAAAAAGTTGGATGCGCGTACTAATTATACAATTATAGCGGTATCAGCACTAGGCAAACCGTTGGAACCAAAAAGGCTTCAACCATATTTAAACAAAAATGTAGAGTTATGGTTAGGGATCACGTCCCGATCAGCATTCGAGAGTGACATAAGCCCAAAGAGGCGGAAGAGAGCGAGTATGTCGCTGAAAGGTACAAAGAGAGTCTTTGGAATGACCTCATGGCACATTTCATGCTGCAAGAATGTGAGAGTGATGCCGAAACAGCTGCATTGAGAAAGAAAGTCAAGCAATGGGCCCTTAAAAAGATGGACGAACTATTCTGGAACTAAAAAAAACCATTATGGCTAAAGTATCAGAAGGACAAAAAAACTTCAAAATTCAAAGGCTATCTAGCGAAGCAGCAGCATTACTAGGATGCATTTGTGAAGTACAAGAAGTCAGAAGATGCTCAGAATAAGTCAGAAAAAACAAGATAAATACTGCGAAAAAGAAATATCACCATCGCTTGGGGCCAGGGGGCTACGCGACTGCCATGCCAAAGTGGGAAAAAGAGAAAGAGCTGTGTGACAAAGGGATTATTCCAGAACCAATTCGCGAAGAATGGGATTTGAGGTAAAGAAATTAGTTCCATGGGAGTGAGTATGACGACTTACAGGGGACCTTGTTTACGGTGACGGGATTAGGGTACCTAGGGAGTCACGGCTAAAAGTGGTGAAAGAAATTAAAGAAGGGAAAATAAAGTTCCATTCCGATAGAGAGAATGACTTGTTGACAAAGGTTCTCGGAAATGATGAACACGGAGGACAAGTACGAGGCCTTGGCCCTAGTTATACGTGGGAGTTGGGTTTCTCAAAGACTAATGTACTTATAGAAGCCAAGCGAGAGCAAAGAAGGGGCGTGAGGAGGAGGAGGGAGACAGGTTCAACGAGTTGCTAGCAAGAATTGAGAATCAACAGCAGCAGATTGACAAACTTAGAGGAGTAGCATGCCTGCAAGATCTTGCACTCGATATTACTGCCAACCCATCTTAGCGGAGAAGCAGCGTGGCTGAATCGGAGGTCCCAGCTAACGATGCACGGATGATAGATGGCAGTCCCGGCTACCCCGTGGATGGAATCAAGGAGTAGATATCTTGTGAGCTCCATCAGAAGGTGAAGAACGTATCCATGAAGGTGGCAGTCGGATGTGCTTTACCTTGTTCACCTCACGCACACTAGCATGTCCGTGAGATTCCAGCTGGCTATGCTACAGTCGCGGTGGATCAAATTGTAACGTGGTGGGACACAATGGATCTTGAAATCCCTGGGCCTGAAGGTGAAAGGACACTCGGAGAAGTACTGGGTGGTATCATTCTATGGGACAAGAACAACATCAAGATTCCAGGCTCGGAACCAAGGTTAACACCGCCTCCGAGTCGTTGTAGGTCACCTTCACCTCCATCACCTCCAAGAATCCCACCCCATGACTACTACCACCACAACGCGAGTCCATCTAGATCTCTACCGCAGGGTCAGTCGTCTTCGCCGCAGGGTCAGCCTGCTAAGGACAATAAGCAGAAGCGTTCTCCGTCGATGAGTACTAACCGATGCAGCATCCCGAAACAAAAAATGTCGCCCCTCCCAATAATACCTTATAAGAATCTTCCAATCAAACCTCACGATCGCACTGACGAGGAAACCACAGCAATAGAAAGGCCGAATGTGATGCGCATTTTGAAAAGAAGAAACCCGAGACCGCTCCGGTATACACCGAGAAGCAAAAAGTGTATGTACTTGATTTTCTGAACACAAACTTGCAATATGAGTTGCACCATAAGCCAAATGACTATCTATGCGCACTTTAGAAGGAAGTGGCGAAGAACAAATCAAGCAAAAGTGCAAGCGGGAGAAAATAAAGCAAAAGTGCAAGCGGTAAAAGATCAGGCGTTCCCCAGCTCGGACAACAGGCCCAACAATTGATCCAAACCCTCAAGGTTTTATCTGAAAATGTTCCCCAGCGATGCTCGGAGCCAATAGATATGGAAGCAGCTGTGGAGTTGGCGGCCGCAATGAATGTGAGTGTTGCTGAATTGTTAGGTTCCCAGGAGGACAAGTTACCCAAGGCTGTTGTAGTCGCTAGATATGTCCTAGGGATGGATTTGGTCAGCAAAGAGGAGTTGCGAGAACTTCCAATACAAGTGTGGAATCTCCCTACATGGTACCTGAAGGTCGTAAAGCTGGACAGAACAATGATCATAGAAAAAAGTCCCACAGGAGTACTACTTCTGACCCGAGCAGATCCATGTTGAGTTTCCAAAACTCTTCCAGTTATATAATTTCTACGACCTCGACAAATTTATCATGAGTTGCTATTGTCTGTAAGTTGTTAAATTCAGTTCTTTCAGTTGTTCAGTTTATTGCATGCAATTATCCTCATTATATCCTTTTGTACTCTATTATGCAGGATGAAGATGTTGGAATGTAAAAGAAAAATGTCTATGGTGTTGGGTTCATTGACCTAGATAAAGTACATATAAAGACGCTAACGGAGAAACCCGAGGAGACGACGAATAACCTTCTAAAGTTTCTAACGGAGCAACATTTCTGCGACCAGATATTGTTTCCTTACAACTTTAAGTGAGGATCTTACTCTATTATACACACTTACTTTTGCTTACTCGATGTTAAGTGCAATTGATGAGTTACTGACGTATATATAAATGTGTGCAGGTTTCACTGTATTCTTCTAGAAATTCAACTTGATAAGGGAATAGTTAAAGTCTTTGACTCATTAAAGAATGACATGGAGGAGTTCCGCAGCATGCAAAACATGCTCCAGAGGTAATTTCAATCATTCGCGCTATATCAGTCCCTATTCGTTGATTTCTTACATACCAGATAATAATGAATAACTCATTCATTCATTTTGTTTGTCAGGAAGGGTTTGGAAGAGTTTCAAGACTACAACATTTGGTTCCTTTAGTAAGAAGTTGACGTTTATTTCGGTCTCGGTAAGTAGTACGTGATAGCGCATCTGTTTACTTCTAGTTTCAATACAATTATGATGCTAGATTATTATTTTGATTGAATTCTATCCTTGTAAAGTGCGCGAGGTGGCCACAGGGGATGAATCTATGTGGGATCTACGTTTTCGAGTTCATTCGCATGTTTACCTCCGAGCGCAAAGATTTTAGCATCGACATAAGCCATACATTCACAATTTTATTTTATTACCGAGACACTTTTTATTATCATAATTGATATTGATCTCCTTTTCTTATATAGTTCGAGGCCGTGAGGGAAAAACTCCTACCACAGCAACGCCTACTAGGAATTGTAGAGGAGATGGCGGGATTTTTGATGAAAGAGTTGATAGATGACGCCGGAGAATTTAGTGTAAATAGGCGCTTCTGATGAACCTCGACCCTGTAATCGAATAGACAAGCTCTAGTCCCGATAATTGTGATCTCCATGTAACTACCAAAATTTATATATTTGTATACTCAATGTCGTAAGACAAGTTATCTTATATATACAGAAACATGTACAATATGTGGTAGCATAGAAATATTCAAAAACTATGTTGAAATGAAAAAAGGAATACAAAATAAATTCTCTGCCGCGGCAGAGAAAATGACCAAAATACTGCCACAACAGAGAATTAGTTGTTCCGGTCCTTAACACCAGCCGAGACGAGTGGTCGTGCACCCCGCGCACGTCGCGGTGGCCACGTGGAGGAAAATTTATCCCGGCTGAAGAGCAACGGGCCAGGACTAATACCTAGGCCTCTAGTCCTGCTTGGCTAGTCCCGGTTTAAAAACCGAGACTAGAGACCCTTACCAGCCGGGACTAGAGGCCTCTCCTCCACCAGTGCGAGTTGTTGCAAATTGCGGATGGTCTGGCTCAGAGTCATCACGTGCATGTATCTCCAAACAAGCTGCACATAATGAGTAGTGGATCGTCCTCTTTTTTCTATCCCCTGTGGGTATTCCCTGGGACAACCACCGAAACAAGGCGATCTCAAATCAACAGGAGCATGCGATATAATACCTTCATAGCCTCACCGATCTTAAAACACGTACGACTTGAATCCCCACATGAACACCTTGAATTTGGGAATGTGGTTGGCGATGCTGATGTTCCAAAGTGGCAACAAACTTTGAAAATCACCAAATGCCTGAGAATGCAACCTTCTACGGTGTCGCTGATGCATCCACACATCAGTGACATGTGTCGTGGTAGAACAAGAGACTTGAGGCAGCGCCTTACGTGCATAAGCAAGACAGAACCATGAGTCAGCCACATCAAGGCGACACGACCAGGCCCAGTAGATAGGATAGTGCCTCGACAGAACTGCGAGGTCCATTGGCGACATCTAGCCGGTTGATTTTGGACATGGTTGCCGACGCTATCCAATGCAAGTCGGGTGTGGAGCTGCAAGGATCACCGCTAGCGTCGTCTACTGCCACGCCACCACCAACACAACTCACATTGACATCCTCCACCGACCATCCACAAAGCCACTACCATATATCCTCTGCCCTTAGCCTCTATCACCCCACACGAGGCGGCCTTCCACCTGTAGAGATTACCCCGCCACCCTTCAGCAATAGGACCGCCACCACTAGAACTCGGGACAACAGACGCAGCGCCCGAAGTTCGACGAGGGAGGCGCTAGGAGCAGAGTTAAGGGTCGCTCCCGCCGCCTAGGGAGCAACACGAGGAGATATTTTCTCTATCTACTACTACATACATTAATGGTTTCCCAAGGAATCAACTAATTTAACAATGATTTATTTACCATTTCAAGAGAGGTTTTATAGGTCAGAGCCTAGGCAGCATGACAGAGTATCTACACGCCTTGTGAGCCAAGTCTTGGACACCGGGTTGCTAGAGGCGATCGTTAGTCAGCCACATTCTCCTTTAGTCGTGTACCCCGCTTGACCTATCTTTTATATTAGACCCTAAGCTTATCGAGGATTGTCAGATAGGAGAAGGCGAAAGCAGATGAAGAGGAAGAAGAGCCAGAGGTGTTTATGAAAGATGGAGGAGCGCCGGTGGTGTTCATGAAGGAGTGTCGGTGGTGTGTTTATGAAGAGGGAGGAGCATTGGTAGAATATACTAAATTAATAATCACTCTGCAAGACGCGCACTCCATTTTGGCCGCTAGCAGGTCACGGGATCTGCTCTGCAGATACGCATTCTTGACGTGTCGCGTCAAGCATTTATCAGCGGCGTTGGCATCCGTGCTCGTACCTTCGATCGTGCCACTATTTGCAACGCGGGCAGGTGCAACACCCCTATGTCTATTTACCGAGGACGCGCAAACTCAGCACCACGCCTCTACTATTTACGGCCAGACAAGCTCATGGAGCCCATCCTTTTGGAGCCATTTCCACCGGTAGCCCCACCCCACGCCTCATTGACGGTGCACCCTTGATAGGGTGTATTCTATAAGCTTCCTGATAGGGTGCACCCCTAATTTCCTCCATCTTTCATAAACACCTCTGGCTCTTCTTCCTCTTCATCTGCTTTCGCCTTCTCCTATCTGACAACCCGGAAGCCGGTAGCATGGACCAAGGGTGACAGTGCTATGGCCCGAAGGGGTGACACAACGACAACTCAATGCTCGATCGGTGGTAGGTGCGTGCTCGGGAATGTGCTTGCCGAAGACATGCGCGGGTTCGATTGATGAGACCGACGGTGGCACTATACGTGCCATGGTGGGGATGACGAGTTGCAGATTAGAGTTGTTGTCTATGAAGTCCCGAGCGATGGCGACGAAGACATACCGACAATAGGCACCACGCGGATGAGAGAAGTCGGTGACGACGCATCAAGGTGTCTCTCGGATGTCATGTCCGGCCTTGCCGCGTGGTTGGTGAAGATTAGCCATCATGTGTGGAGTCGACATAGGCAAGTCGGCCATGACAGCCAACTGAGGCAGGCGTATCAGCCGGCCGAGTGACCTGATGGCCGGCGTAGGGAAGTCGGCGAGTGCGGAGTCGGTGCGACAACCGGGAAGACGAGTTAGACGGTGCGGAGTTGATGCTGATGTCGGAGTAGAGGCAGGTGACGAAGACGAGTGATGGACGACGCAATCCGATCTATGATCGGCAAACCAAAAAAGAAAACAGGACAAGCGATCGGCAGAGAGAAAATCCGATCTAAAGATCAGAAATGACTCACCAGTGTAGTCGATCAAGGATCGATAGACTAACCCTGCTACGGGTCGCACAGTCCCCGGTCTAGATCATGGAGATCGACCTCCGGTGGCGGCACGGTGCGATGCGGAAGTGTGTGCGGCGGCTAGGTCAAGGATCTTGCTGCTCCGATACCATGTAGAGTTATAGAGAGGGATTGGTGGAATATGTTGGATATATTATTAAGCCTTGTTGGCGAGTATGTATAGACGTATTGTTGAAATAATTATCAGTTTTCGCATTAATTTAATCCAAGTGTAAATCATGACAGAACAATTTCCAAGATAAACTAGCATACGCATAGTAGACATGCACCATACAGGCAAGTGAAAACCTAGCACATCTACGCATACTGCCATACTAGTAATCATCATAGGAAATAACAGGAGGGCAAAGAACATGTACGAGTTCGTCGATGGTATAACCAACGGCGCAACAGAAGTGGATCCGCCACTGGTGGCAGCAGCAAGCTTGGTAGCTTCGTCAAACATGGCGATGGAGTAGAGGAAGCCAGACATAGAGGAACTTGAGTAGTCGCGCCTAGACTCTCCCCAAAAACCTTATCCCCTCTCTCCCGGTGCAGGATCAGAGAGACAGGGTTTCGGAGGCCTGCTCTCCCGGACGGCCGTGCACGCAGCCGACAGGATGGAGTAGCATAGGGCAGCACAAAGAGGTGGAACGGCGATGCACAGGTACTTAGATGCAATCTAATCGCTGGTGATGGCTATGGTTCGCGTCTGCCTGCTTATATAGTGCGGGTCGGGTAGGACGTGGGCAACAACCCATGATCGAGTCAGACCAGCCCATGATGTGGAAACGACCGGTTGATTAACGCGTCCATTAATGACGTGTTAATGACTCATAATTAATACATAATTAATTTTCCCAAACAACAAAATAAAGTTCGGCTCGGCGAGATTCCTGCAACCGGCAGCGCGCGCGTATCGTGACGAGGCGAGGCGGGCGGCGTCGGAAGAGGAGTGCGCGAGGGCTTCTCTTCTTCTCATACCTTAGTGAGTGGTGCAACACTCTACTATATAAGGTGGTCCAACTCCCCTTCCACTAGCAATGTGGGACTAAACTTTGTCTCCACTAGCACACACATGAGCTGCCATAATAATGGGCCAAAGAGAATTTTAGAATTTGTATTTCTTATGGGCCAAAAGCCCATCATCAAATATGCCTCAAATTCTAACAATCCCCCACAAAGTCTCATTGGCACATCACATCATTCTGTTCCAAATCACTGTCTTGATATACCAACGTTTTTTAGTGGAGACTGTTAAGTTGAACTTCCACCTAGAGCACTAGACTACACTCATCAACAACTGTCAATGGACTAAGCCTTGAATTGCCAGTTTTTTGTAAATAAGTTTCACCTAATGTCATACTGATACTAGGCTGCCGAAGGCTACCCCTCGGATGGAGCATATACGTCACACTCCTGGCCTTTTTCATGAGCTTCCTAGAGATTATCCTATCTCATAGACTGTGACCAGCAGTCGGACTCATATAGGTGCGTTCTTTCAAGACTGCTCTGTAGGATAGCATCTTGGCTTATACAAGCCTATGAACACATTAAGACTAAGTCAACCCGCCATACAGATCGTGAGAGTAATGCATCTTCAGTGGAGTGGGTTAGTAAAAGTTACTCTCCTCCACTTAGCCACTGGCTTGTTTCCCCAGGTCCTAATTCACGGGATCTCCAAGCACATAGGTTGGGTTACTACCACGGTAACTAATGTGGGTCTCAAACCCATCTCCATTGATGCAATATCTATCATATTTCTTGAAAGACCTTTTGTTGAAGGATCTGCTAGATTCTTAGCTGTTAGGATATAATCCAATTCTATTACTCCGGAGTTTCTCATTTTCCTAATAGATGCCAATCTTCTCTTTATATGTCTTGATGCCTTCATATTATCCTTTGAACTACTCACTTTGATGATCCCAGTTTGATTGTCGCAGTTCATAAGGATATCCGGCACAGGTTTATCAACAACCGACAAGTCAATCAAGAGTTGACGAAGCCAATCTACTTCGACAGTAGCTGTATCTAGTGATGTGAGTTCTGCTTCCATTGTTGACCTCGTTAAGATGGTCTGCTTGCAATACTTCCATGAAACAGCGCCACCACCATGAGTGAATACATATCCACTTGTGGCCTTCAACTCATCAGCATCAGAAATCCAATTTGAGTCACTATACCCTTCAAGTACTGTAGGATCTTTGGTATAGTGAATACCATAACTCGATGTACCCTTTAGATAGCGCATTACTCAAGAGCATTCCAATGATCATCTCCCGGATTGGCAACAAACCGGCTAAGTTTGCTCACATCAATCGCGATGTCAGGCCTTGTTGCGCTAGCTAAATACATTAACGAGCCATTTATCTGAGAGTATCTCAGCTGATCTGTAGTTGTTCTTTTGTTCTTTCAAAGCATCTTACTAGGATCATATGTTGTCGGTGAAGTAGTACAATCTGAGTAGCCAACACGACTAAACACCTTCTCCACATAGTGAGATTGCAAAAGTGTAATTCCGCCATTCTCATCTATCAGCAGCTTGATGTTTAGAATAACATCAGCTTCTCCAAGGTCTTTCATGTCAAAACTTTGAGACAAGAAACTCTTGACCTTTTCAATGACAATCATATTTGTCCCAAAAATCAGTATGTCATCAACATACAAAAAAAGTATGACTCCTTCGCCCCCACCATGGCGATAGTATACACATTTGTCGGCTTCATTTACAAAAAAGCCAGCAGATGTCAAAGTTTGATCAAACTTCTCATGCCATTGCTAAGGTGCTTGTTTCAGTCCATACAAAGACTTCAATAGCTTGCACACCTTGGCTTCTTGACCATCTACTACAAAACCATCTGGCTGATCCATATAAATCTCCTCATCCAACTCCCCATTAAGGAAAGCTGTCCTGATGTTCATTTGATGAACGATAAGACCATGTGAGGCAGCCAATGAGAGTAGAACTTGAATAGTGGTAAATATAGCCACAGGCGAATAAGTATCAAAGAAGTCTTCGCCTTCTTTTTGGGTATATCCCTTGGCAACAACCGAGCCTTGTACTTTTCAATCATACCATCAGGCCTAAGCTTTTTTTTGAACACCCACTTCCATTCTACAGGTTTGCACCCATAAGGATGATCAGTTATCTCCCAAGTTTCGTTAGCCATGATGGATTCCATCTCGCTACGAACATCCTCTTTCCAGTAGTCTGCATCAGAAGATGCATAAGCCTCTGAAATAGAGATGGGAGTATCATCCACGAGATAGACAATGAAGTCATCACCAAAGGATTTTGCAATCCTCTGTCTCTTGTTCCTTACAGGAACTTCATTGTCTACCTCCTCAGGAATTTCATCATGTGCTTGTTTATAATATTACATGGGAATGGTAGGTTCAGGAGTTTCAACAGATTCCTGTCTACATGTACTAGGCATATCTTTAATAAAAAAAATATCCTCAAAGAATAAAGCATCCTTAGACTCCATAATTGTACCGACCTTCATGTCAGGTACCTCAGATTTTACCACTAAAAATTTGTATCCAACGCAATGGTGAGCATAGACAAGAAAGACACAGTCTACGGTCTTTGGTCCAAGTTTACGCTTTTTTGGGAATTGGCAAATTCACCTTTGCCAAACATCCCCTAGTACGTAAGTACGAGAGTGTTAGCTTCCTCTTCTGCCATAATTCATAGGGAGCAGTTTCATTGTCTGTTGTGGGAACTTTATTCAGGACATGACATGATGTCAATATCGCCTCCCCCACCATGCCTTGGATAAACCCGAAGTACCAACATGGCGTTAACCAAGTCTGTTAGAGTACATTTTTTCCGTTTGGCAACCCTATTAGACTGGGGAGAATGGGGAGGTGTCCTCTCATTAATAATGTCATGTTCCTCACAAAATAAATCAAACTCATTAGAGAAATACTCTCCACCACGATCTGACCAGACTCTCTTAATCTTTCTTTCAAGTTGATTTTCAACTTCTGCCTTATAGTTTTTAAAGTGTTGTAGAGCCTCATCTTTAGTTTTCAAAAGATATACATAGAAAAATCTAGTAGAATCTTCAATCAACGTCATGAATTATTTCTTTCTACATTTAGTCAACACACCATTCATCTCACATAGATCTGAATATATAAGCTCCAGTGGTGCCAAGTTTCTTGATTCCTACACAGGCTTGTGAGGCTTGCGCGGTTGCTTAGCTTGAACACACTCTTGACATTTAGAGCCTTTGGCTAAAATGAAACTCGGAATTAAATCATCTTAGATAGCCGCGTCATACAACCAAAATTAATGTGACAAAGTCGTGAATGCCAAACATCCGTATCATTGCCAGTGCACAAATATGGTTCACAAACTTATTACAAAATCTGATAGGGAAAGACGGAACAAACCGCCACACTCATAACCTTTACCAATAAAATGGTCCATACTTATAAATGACTACTTTATTGGACTCAAATACCAACTTAAAACCTTCTTTGCAAAGAAGGGGACCACTAACGAGATTCTTATTTATTGAGGGCACATGCTGCACCTTCTTCAGCTGCACGATATTTCCCGAAGTAAACTTCAGATCCACCGTGCCAACACCATGAACAGAAGCATGCGATCCGTTTCCCATCAAGACGGAAAGATCTCTTGTGACCTGATAAGAAGAAAACAAAGAGATATCAGCAGACACATGAATATTACCACCGGTGTCGATCCACCAATCTATAGATTGACAAATTGACAAAACAGTAGGTAAATTACCATAACCGGATGCACCCTTATCATTGTTGCTTATAGTCACGTTGACAAACTTAGAGTTCTGTCCATTTTGATTCTTCCTTCCTTTGCGCTGCTTGCAGTTTGGAGCCCAATGTCCAACCTCGCCGCACACAAAGCAGGGATCCTGCGACTTGTCCTTCTTATTCTTTTTGAAGTTGGTAGTACGAACGGCCTTGGTCTTCCCCTTGAACTTGTTGTGGAAGTTGTTCTGCACAACATTGGCACTTGACTAGGGTGCCTCGGCTCCCTTGGGTGTGCGTCTTTTGCCTTTGCCTTTTCCTCAAGGTCTAGAAATCCAATGAGATTATCAACAGACATATCTTGCCTCTGGTGTTTGGTTAGTGGCAACACTCCTCCAGGATTGAGGAAGCTTTGCAATAATGCATTCCACAACAAATTTGTCAGGCAACGCACACTTCATGAGCTGAAATTCTGCAATGCACTGAATCTCATGAGCCTGTTCAACAACAGAACGGTTTTCAACCATCCTATAGTCATGAAACCGCTCCATGGCATGTAGTTCATTGCCAGCATCAGTAGCACCGAATTTTGCTTTGAGTGCATCCCACAGTTCTTTGGCATTGCGCATATGTAAATATGCGTCCACCAGTTTGTCCCTAATGACGCTTATGACACAACCCACAAAGAATATGGTGGTCTACTTGAACGTCTTCTGCTGTTCAGGAGTAATCGTTCTATCGTGGGAATGGCCATGACAGATGCTGCGATTGGCAGCAAGTATTAGAATGAGGGGCAAGGGCGGATAGCCATCTGCGGTGCGAGATGAGAGCAAAGACACAGAGTTTTACCCAGGTTCGGCCCCCCGGAGGGTAAAGACCTACTCCTACTAGATTGTATTGATGAGAGAGTATAATGGGCGAGCTCAGCGGCTAGGCGGCGAGTCGAGGGGGTGTATGATGGAACGTAAGTTCTATGCGTGCCCTAATCCGAGTCGAGGGGGTGTATGATGGAACGTAAGTTCATATAGAGTCACCTCGCTAGGGTTTACAAATCTACAATCGAGTTGGATAAGGACTCGGAGGGTTCTTAACCTAATCCGACTGGGACTAGCTACGCTTCTGGGCCTCTAGCTTCCAGTCGCCTAGCTTCTTCTTGGGTCGTGATCCAGTCGCTGTCCTATAGGCCCACTCACTGGCAGTATGAGCCAGTAGGAAACATCCTGCTGGGTATACCCCACTCGGTATATCCCCATCAATAGTCCCCGAGGCCGTCGTTGATTCGTCGCAGGTGTTCTTTGGCAGTTGGAGTATTCGGGTCCAATTTGGACTCCCAGTCGAATCGACGGTGGACTACTTCAATGAAAGAAAGATCTTTAGCATGCTTCATCGGTCGCAATAACGGTGACTAGTCGAATCACCAATTTGATGAGTATTCGAGTCACAGCTATGGCGAATGGGTCGGCGAATAGTCGAGTCGCAGCTACACTACAACAAATGTGATAATATATGACGCACATGGGTCGGCGAGTCGAGTAGACAAAGTTGGACTGTCAACCTGGTCAAACTAGTCGTTGGGTAATCCAACGGTAATATCGGCTAATTACCGCGCGGTAATGGCTCCCCGAAAATGGCGGGTACCAACCGCTATATAAGGAGAGTGAGCGGTGAAAATTGGGCATTCCCCACATTTACTCTAACTCCGTGCGTCTCCCAATCTTCCATTCCTTCCAGAGCGACCCAGAGCGATCTAGCGATTCCACACCGATCTTGCGATCCCAGACCCTCGGATCGATGGCGCCCCCGAAGGATTTGTGGAGGAGATCCAAATGTACCAAGGTGCTTCTGAAATCCTTCTAAGACGCGGGAATTCTCTGCATTGGGAGATGGCGAATCCCCGCGGCCAGGGAGATGGAGCCGAATCCGCGCATCGGGGAGTTCATCTGCTTCACCAGCCATCTCGAGAGGGGCTCGGCTTCCCCACTTCGATCTTCTTCCGCCGCTTCTACGCGTACTACGACATCTAGCCATCGGATCTGGGGCCGCATAGCATCGATCAACTCGCTATTTTCATGGCGTTTTGCGAGTGTTATCTGGGCTGCGCCCATATTTCCCCTGTGGCAGGATCTATTCCACGGGCGGATCGGTCATGAAGGAGCAGGCAACCCAATGCTGGAAGCGGGCGGCCTCACCTTCCAATTGATGTCCAAGGCCTCCTTCCTCGACCTCATGATGCCGAAGAAGGCGGCAAACGAGTAGAAAAAGCATTGGTTTTACGTCAGTGAGTCAACTCCAGATGGCGAGGTGGATCTTACAATGTACTCCACCGAGCGGCCCGAGCCACGCCGGCTCCAATTCGCCAAGCTACCGCATGGCCAGCAGATGGTGGTCGACGAAATGTTGATGAAGATTTGTTAGTTGAAGAAATACGGGCTCGAGACCATCAATCTGTACAATTGATGGCTCGGGCGGAGACTGGTGCCCCTGGTTAGCCGTGCTCACTGGATGTACGAGTACACCAGCAAGGACGACGCGACCAAGGCCTGCACTGCCGAGTGGAAGGCCGATGATTACGCCCTCGCGCTGAAGAAAATTACTGATGCGGAATACCTCGACCCGAAGGCCGGGATTCCCCCATACACCATGAAGCACAAGGCACCACCAGTAAGTCTATCTTTCCTTGTCTACTTCGCAGTCGCAGGAATGCAGTAGCGGCTTAGTAACCATGTATTGTTTGTGCAGCTGTTCCAAATGGTGGAAGGTTGGCTTCCTCCTGCCAACAACGAGAGCTCAGACGAGTCCGCCGAAGACGAGAGCAAGTCCTCCTCCAACAAGGAGAATGTCGGAGGCGACGATGACGATGATGACGATGATGATGAAGCCGTGGAGGTCGCCACACCCGCGGTTTGTAGAACTTGCGGGCAACGGCAGCGCGATCTCAAGGCCAGCATGAGCCTCGAGGCTCACGACAAGGGAGAAGATGAAGCCCTTGAACACACTTCGCGGCGTGTGGCTATGCCATCGAAGAAGAAGAAGAAGGAGGCGCCCAAGGCAATATCGCCACCTCGGTCAGCGACTAGCTCCGAGGCAACTAGCGCAGCTGATGAGGCCGGATACGAGGCGTCGGAAAAGGCTGCTGAGGCAGCGAGTGCGGCCGTGGTGGAAGACGAGGTGTCGTTGGATTTTCTTCTTCCGCCGTTCTCAGCAGTCATCGGGCTCGGGGCTGCTCCACCGCGGGGGCATCAAAATAAATGAAGGCACGCGCATCGACCGGAGGAGAGCTTCCTCCCGCAACCTCGTCCTCGAAGAAGGCCTCTGTGACGAGGTTTAATCTCGTCAATACCCATTGTTATGGACTTGGGTTTTGGAGAATATGGGGATGGTGGAGATCGCGGAACGGTTAGCAAAAAAGCAACACGGGGACACGAGGTTTACCCAGGTTCAGGTCCCCGGAGGGAAAACCCTACCCCTGCTTGTCTGCTCTTGATTACGGCGAAACGGAAGTTACAGGGGTGCACAGATGCAATCTGGCGTGGAGGTGTGTATGCGGTGAGAGAGACCCTCCTCGCCGTGCCCTCCTAGCCTTTATTTACATAGGTAGGTCCCGGGCATAGGTCGAGTCGGTTACATATTAGGATTTGCCCCTTTGAAATTATATATACTCTAGTCTTGTTCTCCAAGAATCCGAAGGCGTCATGGGCTTGGGCCACCCGAAACCTCAGCTGGCCGCGTATCTTCCAGTGGGCCTTCTCTTGGGCTGGACTAGGTATGCTGATGTTGTGTACCCGTGGGGTATAACCATGTTAGTAGCCCCCGAGTGCTTAGTTGAATCGCAGATTCGGATGGGGACTCCTAAATCTTTCGGATGCAGTTTTATGCATGTTTATAAGAGAATGGTTTAGCTTGTAAGGATTGCTGATGTGTGTGCCTAACTCTCCTAACGGATTAGGGCCAGTTAACTGTCACAGGACAAAACATCACGATCTTCTTCAGATTCGAGTCCCTAGACTCAAACCTGGAACGAGTGCTGGTGTAATTCGACTCAGGCTGCTGAGGTCTTACAGGAGACAAATCCCAGTAGTTTTCGAGTGATATACCCAACTCGTCCGTCAGGATTTTCATCGCGTCTGTTGACATGGTATTTTATTGGCAGAGCGCAGTCAGGTGCGTTATCATGCCATCAGATGATACCTATAGGTCTTATCTTTGTGTCGTAGACACAGCATCCGGAATGTTATCACCACGGAGGTGTTTCAGGTGGCTAAGGAAAATGTTTCCCACTTAGCGTTTGTTTGGGCGAAGTTGCCAGAATTTTTTTTGTATTTTGATCCGAAGGATCGCAGTCGAAGAATTCATAGGGTGCACGACCAGCTCTCCCTATGGGAGTAGCCCCCGAGTGTCTGTTCGAGTCGTAGACTCGAGCAGAGACTTTAGTTCAGTCGTTTTTAGCTTCAGGTCCGTAGGACAGAATTTATTCGGATGCTTGAATCAATCCTCCCTATGGGAGTAGCCCCCGAGTCCATAGTGGAGTCATAGACTCGACGTGGGACTCGAAGATAGTGTAGATTTATGGTTCTTCAATCATTCGTCAGGTGCGCGGACATCGCTCCTGATAGGAGTAGCCCCCGAGTAGTTGCTAAAATCGTAGATTAGAGTGAGTACTTTAGTTATCAGCTGAAGATTTCCAACCGTTGCTAGATTGGTTTTTATGACGTCAATGCTGACGATCGGTGACCTCAACCGTCTGAGGCGCCAGAGCTGACGTAACAGGACGAACGTGGGTCCCTCTTTTCTGACTTGAAGTTGACTAGTCATACACGACGTGGTGAGAATTATGGCGTCTCATTGGTTTCCGTGCATAGTGGGTGGTGTGCGGGTGACGGTTCGCTGTTGTGTTGACACGTGGACGGTTGTATCTGTCCCTGACATTAGGGCTTATGGATGAACGGTTCCTGTTCGTCGTCTTCATCCTTATAATCGTGGGGAAAACAGTGATTTGTTTTTACCCTTTGCCACTTGCTTTCTCCACTGCTTCCATTTTCACGAGCCCTTCCTCATGCGCACTGGACGTTCTTCGATCCTTTCCTTCTTCCTTCCTGCATGCACATCGCCGCCGTCAATGTTCCGCCATGGTTAAGTTGAAGAAGCCGTCTTCCGAAGCGGGCTTGAGCGCTACCGCCAGTGGCAAGAAAGTTGCCACCACCGCTCACATCATTGATGGCAGGTGGAGGCGCACGGAGACGCGCGAGGGTGATCTGCGCAAGCTGCGTGATGCGGGTTTAATCTCACAGGACAAGGAGGACGTCAAGATCCCCGGTGATGAGGGAATTCCCCGTCCACCCGCAGGGTTTCGGCTGATGTTTGTCGCTTTCATTCTTCATGGTTTGTCGCTCCCTGTCCACGACTTTCTTCATGGACTCTTGTTTTTATATGGCATCCAACTCCACCATCTTTGGCCCAATCCTCTTCTTCACATCGCCTGCTTCATTACCTTTTGCAAGTGCTGGCTCGATATCGAGCCACACTTTGGCCTCTTTCGGAAGCTCTATTCTGTGAAGAGGCAGTCTGACACCGGCGGGGTCTACCCGCTTGGAGGCTCCATCATTTCCATCCGATCTTCTGTTCTCTTCTTTTCTTTTTCTATGTGCGAGTCCGTCCAATACTGGTGGAAGAAGTGGTTTTATATCCATGACTCCATAGTGGACGGGCAAAATTTTGGCCTTGCTCCCTTTGATTCCTCCCAGGAGAACCTGCCGAAGAGATCCTGGAAGAACCATGTCCTCGAGGGAGAGGTGGCGGAGGTAGAGGAGCTCTACAGTCAGGTGGAGGCCCTCCAGATGGTTGCGGAGAAGGAGGTGAATGGTGTGGATATCATCCGCACCTTCCTCAAACGTTGGGTGCAGCCACTCCAGGCGAGGGAACATCTGATGTTTATTTACTCTGGCCACCATGACACGACGAGGGTTATGGCCGAGGAGCTGTCCAGGGGCGACCTCGATAGGGATCTTCGGCTGCTGCTAAAGTTCAAGGCTGAAGAGGACCTGCCGAAGAAGTCCCTGACCACCCCCTTCAGTTCTTCGGATCTAGATCCTCGGGTTTAGAAACTGCTTCACGCGCGTTGCGCTCTTTTTGTGGTTGCTTTTGATTATTTGTACTAATGGCTATCTTTGATGTCTTTGGTGTGCATGAGCTCAAGGTGGCTGGCATGGTGCCCCCACTGCCCGAAAAATTTCTGGTTGCGCCGGACAACAAAGTTGTGGACTCCGAGTCCGAGCTTCCGCCAACGCAGTTGCCAACTCTTGAAGCCCCCGAGGCGAGCGAGGGGCGGACCCGAAAGCGAGAACGGAGTCTGAGCGATTCTTCGGATGCCTCGACTCCGCGAACGCCTAGGGGCCCATCCTTTCTTGTGTGCCACGGCGAGGATGACGATGCTTCTTCCACACCGTTCCCGGTTGTGCCTCTACGGGCTGTGGTGCCGCAGCCGCTGTCTAAGAAGAAGAAGAAGAAGGAGAAGGCGCTGCCCGTCTTCAATTTGAGTAACATTGACTCATAAGTAGCTTCAGATTCTTTTACTCTGTATCGTGCATGTGCAACTGTTCTTTTTGTCTTGATCAATATTTTTCCTTGTAGCCACTCCTCAGAGGGTTCTCTTAGTGAGAGCGCTCAGGAGGCCGTAGGGGAGTCAAAGCCGATGGCTCCTCCCTCTCAGAAGATGGCCAACTCTGGGGGAGATGCTCCGAACCCCTCTCCGCAGGAGGCTCGAGTAGTCGTTACTCGGAAGACTGCACCTGGACCTTCAGAGTCTCCGTCTAAGCATGTAAGTAACTTACGCCTCTTGGATTTTTAGGGGGATCCCCCGAGCCCTTTTTGGGTTGTTTTGTTGAGTGTTTTGCTCTTTTCGGGGCGCATCACCCGAGCCGTTTTTCTGATGCTTTCTTGATTGTTTCCTTCTGCTTCTTTCCACAGGCCTTTGTGCACAACGCGAACCTTCTCATCCAGCAACATCTGGCGCTGGAGGCCAGTATGCAGCAGCTTCGAGGTACGGAGTTTGATCATCCGTGGTTATTTCGGTTGTCTCTTTGCTTCGGTTGACCCTTTGTTCTTGACATGTGCATATGAGAATAATGCGGCCCTTCGTCGGCTGGACGCTCTTGACAAGAGCCTCGGTCGAGCGGAGAAGAGGGCAGCAGATGCTGCTGAGGCGAAGGAGTGCCTGGAGAAGGAGGTGGCTGATGCCGTCGAGGCTCAGGAGCACCTGCGGAAAGAGTCTGCAGATCGCGAGGGGGAGCTTGCTGCTGCGGCTGTCGCTCGTGAGAAGGAGATGGCCGATAGGCTGATGGCTGCGGCCAAGGCTTTCTCTGGTTAGTGTATTTGGTTCGTCCTCCCTTTTTTTGCTGCTCCATATCTTGTTCTTATTCGGGACCTTTTCTTCTTTTCTTTGTCTCAGAAATGCTTTGGGCATCGCGTTTGATCACGGTGTGATGGAGCATGGGAGTGCTCTTGATGACGCCACCGCAGCGGTAGAAGATCGCTGTGGCACTGCTGCTGGCTCCTTGGCGAATGCCATTGAGGTTCTTCGACGCTTCTACAGGGAGCTCATCCCCAAGGGCACTGCTCTTGAGGATTTCGATGCTCTGGCGGATGCTTTGTTGGAGGATGCCCATGCGGCCTACAACCGCAAGCATAAGGGCATCGGTGCCTCCATGGGGCTGGCCATGGCCATGGCGTCCGGAGCAGAGCTGGATCTTCAGCACGTCACCTCCCAGATGCCAACAGCGCCTGACGGCTCAGAGGTAGCCTTTGCTCTTTTTGCCTCCCGCTGTAAGCGCTATGGGCCAAAGCTCATTGACCTGTTGGTGGACTATTCTGCTAAGCAGCAAGGGGAGGCCAAGAGTCTAGCTCCAAGGCCACTCCGGGTGCTGATGCCTAGGCTCTGGGGCTGTAGTTTAGGATAGTTTTATCTTCTTCCTCTTGTTGTAAGATTTTTCTGATGAACAATTTATCCTTGTGCCACACAATGGCTTTTGATGTATATAAGTTATATTTGGAGCTGTCACCAAAGATGTTTGTGATTTCCATACCCTGTTTGATGTTCTTTAGGGGCCTTCGGGTGAGGGACCTGTTGGTACTTCGACTGCTCTAGATCCACGACCATCGTTGGATGATGCGTCACAGCTTGTTTTCCTTCGCGATCGCGTCCGTAGCTTGGAGAAGGAGATCCTTGGCGTACGAGGCCACACGAACGTGTGGAAGTCGAAGACTAAGCGAGCTACCGCCAGGGAGGAGTATCTCATGGGGGAGCTACGACAGTTGAGCGAGAAACTGCAATTTGAGTTTTCTTTGAGCTGCTGCTTGGTTTGAGATGTGCCTTGTTGTTGCGTCACCTCATTCTGAGTTTTCTGCAGGAGCCAACTTTGTTTCGAGGGAGGAGAAGGAGCGCATTGCGGTTCGGATCAACTGCTTGACCCAACAAAACATGGAAGATGGAGGATTTTTTTGGATGGACCGTGACCGGGACACCGTCCTTGCGATGGTGCAGGATCATGTTCATCAGGTGTCGCGGGTGATGAGGCAGGTGAAGACTTCCCTTGCGTCGATTCTGTACGTCATGTTCCCTCTAGACGAGGCACCGTCCACCCTTTGGGTTTGTTGTCGAAATTTCGAGACGTGAGTCACGTGAGGGAGTTGGTGCGGCATCAGCTGGTAGCAGGGGTGAAAGCTGCCCTTTTGCTCATTCTGTTGCATCACCCTGATGTCGATCTCACGGCGGTGGCGGCTGGGCCGCCTCTTCGACCGGATGGTGGCCTCTGGGACATGCGCCCGCATTATGCGGCTGTTCGGTAGTATGCCGAAGAGATCGTGGATCTTTTTGAGCATCGGGCACACGTGATTCTTCAGAATAGATAGGCCCTGTAAAAAGATAAATGTAAAACTTGTATATATTCGAGTGGGATTGTTATGCTCTTTTCTGTAAAGTTTATTTGTGCTAGCACGTGGTGCTTTTGTTGTGTGCATTTCCTTTTCGTTAGCCTGACGTGGTCAGCTACTCAGGTTACATGCATTATTCTCAGTCGACGAAGTCGTGAGGTGAGGCGAAGCCCCCGAGCGTGTTATAGAGAAAAGTAATGCAGAGAAAGAGAAATTTCGGCCAAGGAACTTAGCTTTTATTCATAGCGTAATGGAAGAGGTACATTGTTCGGCTGAATAGCCTTGGCTGAGTAGCCTTATTGAAATTAAAGAGGTACTAGGGGTAGAAGCATCGCAGACGTGCGATGTTCCAGGGGTTGGAGTATTCGACTCCTGACGCGATGTCCATGAGGCGGTAGGCGCCACCTGGGATGACTTTTGTGACGATGTAGGGTCCTTCCCAGGGTGACTCGAGATTTTTTGGCCGCTCTTGCTTGAGTCATAAGACGAGGTCTCCTTCGAAGAAGGACCTTGGGTGCATCCGTCGGCTGTGGTAGTTGCGAAGGCTTTGCTGGTAGACCGCTGAGCGAGCCGCAACGATTTCGCGTGCCTCGTCGAGTGTGTCGATGGCATCTTCCAGTGCGGCCGTCGATTCGGCTTTGCTGTAGGCGACGACCCTTGGGGCCTTGTGGCGTACCTCGGCAGGTAGTACAGCTTTGGCTCCGTGCACCATGAAGAAAGGCGTGAAGCCAGTTGCGCTGTTCAGCGTTGTGTGTAGGCTCCAGAGGAAGGAGGGTAGCTCCTCTGCCTAGGCTCCCGCAAGCCGTTCGAGTGGGCTGAGGAGACATTTCTTGATGCCCCCTCCTATGAGGCCATTGGCCTTTTCGACCTTCCCGTTGGTTCTCGGATGCACCACAAAGGCATATGATATGTTGATTCCAAGGCCCTCGCAGAAGTCCTGGAATTCTTTCGAGATGAAGTTCGAGCGTTGTTCGTGATGATGCTGTGTGACACACCGAACCTGTAGACTATGGACTCGAAGAACTTGACGGCAGTTTTACCGCTTTGGTTGGTGACGGGCATGGCCTCGACCCACTTGGTGAACTTTTCGACTGCGACCAGGGGGTAGACGTGGCCTCCTTTCGAAGATTTGGGAAGTTTTCCGATCATGTCGAGGCCCCATTGGACGAAGGGCCAAACCAGTGGTATGAGCCTAAGCTCCGACCCAGGTGCGTGTGGCTTGTCCGTGAACCTTTGGCAGTCGTTACAGCTTCGGACGATGTCCTTGGCATCGTTCATGGTCGTTGGCCAGTAGAATCCAGCTCGTAGAGCTTTGGCGACGAGGGCTCGGCTGCATGCATGATGACCGCAGATGCCCTCATGGATGTCTTAGAGGATTGTTTTGCCGGAACTGATGGTGACGCATATTTTGAGCACACCCGAAATAATGCACTTGTACAACTCGCCATTGTGGAGGGTGAAAGCTTTGGACCGGCGAGATATGTGTCGGGCATCCGGCGGGTCGTTGGGCAATTCCTTGTTTAGTAGGTACCGAAGGTATGGCTACGTCCATGTCTCCTCGATCGCCATGACCTACATTAGCTGGCAAGTTTGACCTCCGTACCGAGATTTTCGGGTCCTTTCTGTGCTTCGGGTAGCGCAGCCCCCGAGTGTTCTGCTTCTTCGGGTGATCGCTTGGGAAATTTCCTTTTGATAGAGGGTACGCAGATTTGTTCGAGGAACACACCTGGCGACACCCGTGCGCATGTGGAGCCAATTTTGACGAGTCTGTCGGCCCCCTCGTTGCTTTCCCTTCCAACGTGCCGAAGCTCGCAGCCGTCAAAATCTCCTTCGAGTGAATTGTAGAGAGCGTGATATGCGATCATGTTGGCGGCGTGGGCGTCGCATTCATTCATCGTCTGCTGGACGACGAGGTTCGAGTCACCGTAGATGATTAGGCGCGTAGCGCCGCAGATCTTGGTCATCCACATCTGTAACACCCTCAGAATCGGCCCTATGCAAGTTTTAGCGAAACTCGCCAAACCCGCATAGAAACGATTCGAAGGTGTCCACCAGGCACTTTCGTGCGGGTGGAAAAACAAAGTAATAACATTACACAACAGTCCTCGATGGGACCCACAGAACAGATATATATACAACAACGACTCAAAGAGTCAAGAATACAAATATACGGTACAAAGATCCAAATCACCTTGAAAATGATAGAGCGTCCGTCTACGGACAAGATGCAAATGGGGCTAAGAGCCCTGAAGAATAACCAATGGCGTCCATAACCCTGCCCAGGCCAAGCCGGAAGGGTAACCCTGCTAACGGCGCCGATCTCAAAACCTGCTTAAACAAAAGGGGTGCCGACAAAGGCAAAGGAAAAAGAGGAGCGTCAGTACTGAGGCCAGTACACGGCGAGGCTAGAATTCGGCGGTCCTCGCCTACATAGGTATGGTGGACTGAGCGGCAGCGGCAACATGCACTAAACAACCTATAGAGACTCGATACAACTGGCGGATATCAGAGAGGGATGAGAATGACCTAACCGGATCCAACCTGAAGCTATCACCAAACAAACCCATCCTGGTGTTTCCCCCTCGAGACCAAACGAGGAAGTCAACCGAGGAACTCACACAGTTGGCAGTTTTACTTATTCAGTTATAGTTGCGGCACTTTACTAGTCAGGTTTAGATATTCATCCTGATAAAGTAAACAGTGGGCACTTTTAGTTAACCATTCCGTGACAGTTGCAGCACTTACTAGTCAGATACATTTAGCATGAGATAAACCCAAAACCCAGCAGTTGTTGGTACTTTTACTTAGCCATTCCGTTGCAGTGAAGCTGATTACTAGTCATATCGGAAACAAGTCAATTTAAAACAATAAACTTTAGTTATAGTTGTCTATGATCAAGCACTGTGCTCCAAGTCGTCCATAACCGCGGACACGGCTTCTCGAAAAGATTTAACCCGCAGGGTGCACCAAAGTATCCACAGCACTTCGACCCTTTTGCGATCGGTTAACATACACCCATCGGTATGTCGGCGGGCCTAAGTCACGACGCTCCTGCACCCAAAGCAAGCGGGGCCACCCCACTAAGTACACCCGCAACGAAGTCGGCCGGTCTCCGAGACGGACTTAGGGTTTGCGACAATGGCTGTAAACGACAGCAGATCCCCAATCGGGGACTGTCGATACCGCGAAAACATTCCGCTTCCTAAATAGTACAGCGTGCTCCTCACACAATCGTAAATACATAAGTAGCATGGCATAAGTACAGGATAGTAAAAACACCTCAAACTAGTTGTGGCCCCCAGTACAATACTTTGAAATCAGGTAATAATCAATGGGGGGCCCATATCTCCCCACCTGTGGTTAGCGCGCTCGATCTCGGAACAGGTGTCAAGAACTCGGGTCCTACGGGACACAAGTGGGCGGTCGGAAACCAAATATTACCTATCACCCACCGATGCCTCTGCTTAATTCAATTTTAGTTGTTAAACAGGAATTAAAGTGAACAATAAGTAAAACCATGATCATCTCCAACATCAACATGCGGCAAACCTCCAACAATTGTGGTACTTGACGACAAGCAATCACTTGGGTAAGCGACTACGACACGCAGGTCCAACTATCTACCAAACAACAGGTAATAGGATGTGTCCAAGGCTATATATGGCTGCAAGGGGTATCACGGGTACGAAACTAGAGCATCGCAACACAGATAGCAAAGATCAACAGGAGGGAATAAATACTAGAAAGTAAGATAGGTAGAAAGGGGGAGATGCTCGCCTGAAACATTGCCGAAGGGTTCAACCGAAGATCGGGGCGAAGCTCACATCAACTCAACGGCCTTATCCGTGAAGAACCAAAACACTAGAAGAAACACCGGATGTAGTATTTAATACAACATCAGAAGATCGGCATGATGCATGTATGATGTATGGCATGGCAAAGATGCGATGCGATTAGGTCATATTAAGTGGAACCGGGGTCCCGACAATTAATTAGATGGTTCAAGTTGTTTAGCTACCCCGCAATTAAATGTTGTTTTAACAAGGCAAAATATTTATCAACGGTTCGCTACACCAATTTAAATGAGGCCAATATGAGACTAGATTTGCCCGCATATGGGCCCCATATTTAATTAAGAGGTGAATCGGCATAAGGCCCCCAACCAACGATATGCATGCAAGATGACAATTAAGTATGCAACAAGTGGATATGTTATAAAAATAGGGTATCGAGGAAAAGGTCCACACTTTGAGGGGTCTCGACGGACTTGGGGTTCCGGGGTTCGGGGTTCGGGGTCCAGGGTTCGACGGATCGGTCTCGACGGAAACGTTCTCAGATAACGGGGGTAGTTCTTGTCGCATACGCGATGGTCGGCCATGTTGTCGGTCCTCTCGTTCGGGTTGAAGCACTTGTCGCATCGGGGTCTCGGCGGACTCGGTGTCCGGGGTGAAATACTTGACGTTCTCGAGGGAGTACTTGTCGCACAGGTTTTCTTCGGGTTCTCTGTCGATGATCTCGTCGTCGAGAAGAACTTGTCGGGGCCGCGTGTCGGGTCGGTCTTGGCGTTCGGGGCGAAGCACTTGGCGTTCTGCGTCGATGTTCTTATCGTCCGGGTTCTCGAGCATCGCATCCGAGAAGGAGTACTTGGCGTCCATCGGTTCCATGTCGACGACCTTGGTTTCCACGATGGCGAACTCGGCGTATCCGTGGCGTGGTTCTTGTCGGGGTTCTCGGCTCCGGGCGCCGGGGTCGGCTTCGGGGTTTCGGAGTTGGGGACTTCGGATCCTCGAGGCGACCTTGACCAGGGATGCAACATCACCACATCAAGGCGCATCGCCAGGGACAAAATCCACCCAAACACAAAAGGGTGGGCCATGCTCCTGGGGCTCGTTGACGCGACCGAGGGTGGCCACGGGCGACTCGGCGGCGAGCTTGGGGCAGACGGGACGTTGGCGGCGGAGGAGGCTCGGCAGCAGGCGCGCGGGGCGCGAGCGCGGCGAGCGGCGGCGGCGAGGGCGGGCGGGCGCTCGGCCGCAGAGAGGAGAGCGCGGGGCTGGGTGAGGGGAGGCGGAGCTCCGCGGCTGGCGAGGGAGGAGAGCGCGCGGGCGCTGAGCAGGAGCGTCGGGAGACGCAGCCGGCAGCGGCGGGTGGGCCTCTGGCGGTGGCGGGGAGGTGAGGTGGCCGCGGGAGCGCGCCGGCAGAGGGAGGGAGAGCCGGCGGCGGCCTGGGAGGGAGCGAGGCAGGCGGGGTTGGGGGGACTACGGAGGCGCGGGCGGCCGGAGCGACGGTGGAGGCGAGGTGGGGCTAGGCGCGGCGGAAGGACGCAGGGCGGGCTCCGGCGGGTGGTGTGCGCGGGAGAGAGAGGAGAGAGGAGGAAGAGAAACAGGGGAGGTGGCGAGCGCGTCGGGGTGGCCCGCGCGGGTTGCGTGCGTGGCCAGGGAGCGTGGGGGTGGGAGCGGTTAGTGGCGGTGGGGCCACGCGGGCAGGCGTGTGGGTTGGCGTGAGTGTGTGCGTGTGTGCGGTTGCGTGGTGGATGAGAGAGAGGAGGGAGGGGTGAGAGAGAGGAGGGAGGGGTGAGAGAGGCCACGTGGCAGCTAAGGAGTGGGGGAGGAGAGGGAGAGGGTGAGGTGGAGACTAGCCATTGGGTGGGGTGATGTGGCCAGGGGGGTGTGGGTAGGTTTCCGGGTAGCCTTAGGATTTAGAGGTGGGCCGATCTGTTTATACGGGGGTGGTCGTTCGGGTCGGGTTGGCCCGTTCGACTGCCCCCACTAATTTAATAAATATTTTTATTTAATTTTAAAAGCACCTTTTGCAGACCGATAGCGTTCAAACAAAAATAATCCAGAGACCGGGCTTTGATATTTGAATAAAGAGGGGCGTTTAGAAAACAACACGGGCTTTGCGACATAGTTTTATGCAAACAATGCATGATGATGACGATGCAATGCTCAAATTTAACGCGATTTTCTAGTAGTGGTTTTGCGGGATGCCACAATTCGACACCACTAACAAGGGATCTCGCCCTCGAGATCCGCCTCATGGTACCGGAAGGAAGGTCGGCGATCTGCATCTTCTCTCTGCGTGTGGATCCTCGCGACACCACTAACAAGAGGTCGTTGTCCCTGTTCGTCAAGAGAACACTCCGGATAAACAACGGACGAAGTTAAAGGTAGGGCCACCTCTAACTTCCATGGAAGGAGTAAAATTGCATCGATCCACCATTCAATGTACATAAGCGAATGATAAGAGTAGTGGTATGGTCGCGACTCCATCCCGCACTCAAAGCATTACTCTGTACACGAATAGACAGATTATGCAACCAACCCTCGGATTCAGACTGAAGATCTCGACAGGCGAGGTTCGGATCAAAGGAGCGATGCAGAATATGCATCGGATCTGGCGTAGAGGATGTCGTCGCGTCGGAAAACACCGGAAGGCACAAACAAGGAACAACGAATGGTACCACAGTAGACAGATTCCTCAGGCAGCTTGAACACCGGATAATAGAACACCGTTGACAAAGGAGGAAGCGAAACCCTGAAGGTACGACGGAACCCAACCACGAGAAATCCTGGACTCGAAGAGAGGGAAGAGAGCGGATCCAAAACACGTCGAGATAAGAGGAGAATAGCAGAGGGTAAGGAGTAAAATCAGACCTAGCCAGAACTATCCAACCGATTTTGCAAAATAGTTTTGACACTCTACTTCGGCCGTTAGCTAGGTTATCCTACAGGCTGGACTTGTGGGGTATCGCAACTGCTGAGCTCTGATACCACTCTGTAACACCCTCAGAATCGGCCCTATGCAAGTTTTAGCGAAACTCGCCAAACCCGCATAGAAACGATTCGAAGGTGCCCACCAGGCACTTTCGTGCGGGTGGAAAACGAAGTAATAACATTACACAACAGTCCTCGATGGGACCCACAGAACAGATATATACAACAGCGACTCAAAGAGTCAAGAATACAAATATACGGTACAAAGATCCAAATCACCTTGAAAATGATAGAGCGTCCGTCTACGGACAAGATGCAAATGGGGCTAAGAGCCCTGAAGAATAACCAATGGCGTCCATAACCCTGCCCAGGCCAAGCCGGAAGGGTAACCCCGCTAACGGCGTCGATCTCAAAACCTGCTTAAACAAAAGGGGTGCCGACAAAGGCAAATGAAAAAGAAGGAGCGTCAGTACTGAGGCCAGTACACGGCGAGGCTAGAATTCGGCGGTCCTCGCCTACATAGGTATGGTGGACTGAAGCGGCAGCGGCAGCATGCACTAAACAATCTATAGAGACTCGATACAACTGGCGGATATCAGAGAGGGATGAGAATGACCTAACCGGATCCAACCTGAAGCTATCACCAAACAAACCCATCCTGGTGTTTCCCCCTCGAGACCAAACGAGGAAGTCAACCGAGGAACTCACACAGTTGGCAGTTTTACTTATTCAGTTATAGTTGCGGCACTTTACTAGTCAGGTTTAGATATTCATCCTGATAAATTAAACAGTGGGCACTTTTAGTTAACCATTCCGTGACAGTTGCAGCACTTACTAGTCAGATACATTTAGCATGAGATAAACCCAAAACCCAGCAGTTGTTGGTACTTTTACTTAGCCATTCCGTTGCAGTGAAGCTGATTACTAGTCATATCGGAAACAAGTCAATTTAAAACAATAAACTTTAGTTATAGTTGTCTATGATCAAGCACTGTGCTCCAAGTCGTCCATAACCGCGGACACGGCTTCTCGAAAAGATTTAACCCTGCAGGGGTGCACCAAAGTATCCACAGGCACTTCGACCCTTTTTGCCAGATCAGTTAACATACACCCATCGGTATGTCGGCGGGGCCTAAGTCACGACGTTCCCAGACCCAAAGCAAGCACGGGGGGCCACCCCACTAAGTACACCCGCAACGAAGTCGGCCGGTCTCCGAGACGGACTTAGGGTTTGCGACAATGGCTGTAAGCGACAGCAGATCCCCAATCGGGACCTCGATATCACGAAAACATTCCGCTTCCTAAATAGTACAGTGCTCCTCACAATCGTAAATACATAAGTAGCATGGCATAAGTACAGGATAGTAAAACACCTCAAACTAGTTGTGGCCCCAAAGACAATACTTTGAAATCAGGTAATAATCAATGGGGGCCCATATCTCCACAATGGTTAGCGCGCTCGATCTCGGAACAGTGTCAAGAACTCGGGTCCTCTGGGACACAAGTGGTGATCGGAAACCAAATATTACCTATCACCCGATGCCTCTGCTTAATTCAATTTTAGTTGTTAAACAGGAATTAAAGTGAACAATAAGTAAAACCATGATCATCTCCAACATCAACATGCGGCAAACCTCCAACAATTGTGGTACTTGACGACAAGCAATCACTTGGGTAAGCGACTACGACACGCAGGTCCAACTATCTACCAAACAACAGGTAATAGGATGTGTCCAAGGCTATATATGGCTGCAAGGGGTATCACGGGTACGAAACTAGAGCATCGCAACACAGATAGCAAAGATCAACAGGAGGGAATAAATACTAGAAAGTAAGATAGGTAGAAAGGGGGAGATGCTCGCCTGAAACATTGCCGAAGGGTTCAACCGAAGATCGGGGCGAAGCTCACATCAACTCAACGTCCTTATCCGTGAAGAACCAAAACACTAGAAGAAACACCGGATGTAGTATTTAATACAACATCAGAAGATCGGCATGATGCATGTATGATGTATGGCATGGCAAAGATGCGATGCGATTAGGTCATATTAAGTGGAACCGGGGTCCCGACAATTAATTAGATGGTTCAAGTTGTTTAGCTACCCCGCAATTAAATGTTGTTTTAACAAGGCAAAATATTTATCAACGGTTCGCTACACCAATTTAAATGAGGCCAATATGAGACTAGATTTGCCCGCATATGGGCCCCATATTTAATTAAGAGGTGAATCGGCATAAGGCCCCCAACCAATGATATGCATGCAAGATGACAATTAAGTATGCAACAAGTGGATATGTTATAAAAATAGGGTATCGAGGAAAAGGTCCACACTTTGAGGGGTCTCGACGGACTTGGGGTTCCGGGGTTCGGGGTTCGGGGTCCAGGGTTCGACGGATCGGTCTCGACGGAAACGTTCTCAGATAACAGGGGTAGTTCTTGTCGCATACGCGATGGTCGGCCATGTTGTCGGTCCTCTCGTTCGGGTTGAAGCACTTGTCGCATCGGGGTCTCGGCGGACTCGGTGTCCGGGGTGAAATACTTGACGTTCTCGAGGGAGTACTTATCGCTGTGTTTTCTTCGGGTTCTCGTCGATGATCTCGCTGTCGAGAAGAACTTGTCGGGCCGCGTGTCGGGTCGGTCTTGGCGTTCGGGCGAAGCACTTGGCGTTCTGTCGATGTTCTTATCGTCCGGGTTCTCGAGCATCGCATCCGAGAAGGAGTACTTGGCGCCCATCGGTTCATGTCGACGACCTTGGTTTCCACGATGGCGAACTCGGCGTATCCGTGGCGTGGTTCTTGTCGGGTTCTCCGGCGCCGGTCGGCTTCGGGTTTCGGAGTTGGGACTTGGATCCTCGAGGCGACCTTGACCAGGATGCAACATCACCACATCAAGGCGCATCGCCAGAGACAAAATCCACCCAAACACAAAGGGTGGGCCATGCTCCTGGGCTCGTTGACGGGACCGGAGGTGGCGGTACACGAGCGGGCGAGCTTGGGGCCGGACGGACGTTGGCGGAGGAGGTTTCAGCAGGCGCTGGTGGGGCGCGGAGCGGCGGCAGAGGCGGCGGAGCGGGCGGGAGGGCGGCAAGGCTGCAGAGAGGAGGAGCCTTGGGCTGGGTGAGGGGAGCGGAGCTCCGGCTGGCGAGGAGGGACGAGCGCGCGAGGGCGCAGAGCAGGAGGCGTCGGGAGACGCAGCCGAGCAGCGTCAGGCGGGTGGACCTCTGGCGGTGGCGAGGTGAGGTGGCAGAGCGCCTTGCAGGGAGAGGAGAGCCGGCGGCCTGGGAGGGAGCGAGGCAGGCGGGGGTGGGGGGACTACGGAGGCGCGGCGCCGGCGAGCAGTGGAGGCGAGGTGGGGCTAGGCGCGGAAGGACGAGGGCGGCTCCGGGCGGGGGTGGCCAAGGGAGGCGGTTGTGGGAGAGAGAGGAGAGAGGAGGAAGAGAAACAGGGGAGGTGGAGAGCGCGTCGGGGTGGCCCGCGCGGGTTGCGTGCGTGGCCAGGGAGCGTGGGGGTGGGAGCGGTTAGTGGCGGTGGGGCCACGCGGGCAGGCGTGTGGGTTGGCGTGAGTGTGTGCGTGTGTGCGGTTGCGTGGTGGATGAGAGAGAGGAGGGAGGGGTGAGAGAGGCCACGTGGCAGCTAAGGAGTGGGGGAGGAGAGGGAGAGGGTGAGGTGGAGACTAGCCATTGGGTGGGGCGATGTGGCCAGGGGGGTGTGGGTAGGTTTCCGGGTAGCCTTAGGATTTAGAGGTGGGCCGATCTGTTTATACGGGGGTGGTCGTTCGGGTCGGGTTGGCCCGTTCGACTGCCCCCACTAATTTAATAAATATTTTTATTTAATTTTAAAAGCACCTTTTGCAGACCGATAGCGTTCAAACAAAAATAATCCGGAGACCGGGCTTTGATATTTGAATAAAGAGGGGCGTTTAGAAAACAACACGGGCTTTGCGACATAGTTTTATGCAAACAATGCATGATGATGACGATGCAATGCTCAAATTTAACGCGATTTTCTAGTAGTGGTTTTGCGGGATGCTACAACATCCCATGGATGAGGGCTTCGTATTCGGACTCGTTATTGGAGGCGCAAAATTTCATCCGACATATTTCATCTTGTCGCTCTGGGGGGATGTCAGTATGCTACCAGCTCCTGCTCCAGTCTCGCGCTTGGAGCTATCAAAGTGCATCGTCCATGATTGCGTCATGTCTGGAGTATCCGGCAGCTGGAGTTCCATCAAGTGGACGAGGAAGTCAGGGAGGACCTGAGATTTGATCGCCTTGCGCCGCTCGTAGACTATATCTCGAGGGGATAGCTCGATGCCCCACAGGGCCACGCGTCCAGTGGCTTCGGGGTTGTTCATGATGTGGGACAATGGTGCCTCGTTAACAACCATTATCTGGTGCTCCTGGAATTAGTGGCTCAGCCGACGAGCCGTCATGAATACGCTGTAGGCGAGCTTCTGATAGTGAGGGTACCTCTGCTTTGTAGGTGTTAGTACCTCGTTGAGATAGTATATTGGGCGTTAGATCCCGTGGGTCTTGCCATCTTCGGGTCGCTCAACCACAAGTACGGTGCTGACTACCTGGTGTGTAGCTGCAATGTACAGCACGAGAGGTTCTCACTCCTTCAGCGTGACCTGGACAGGCGAGGTGGAGAGTAGCCGGTTGAGTGCCTTGAATGCGTCGTCTGCTTCAGGTGTCCACTCGAACTTGTCCGCCTTGCGCAACAGCTGGTAAAATGGCAGGGCCTTCTCACCCATGCGGCTGATGAATCTTCTTAGCGCCGCTATGCGTCCAGCTAGTTGCTGGACACCTTTGAGGTTCTTCGGCTTCTCCATGGTCATTATGGCCCGGATTTTCTTCGGTTTGCCTCGATCCCTCGCTGGGAGATGAAGTAGCCGAGTAGTTGGCTAGATGGGACGCTGAAGGCGCACGTTTCTGGATTCAACTTGATCTTGTAGTGATCAAGGTTATCGAACGTCTCGCGGAGATCGTCAATCAACGTCTTGGCTTCCATAGTCTTGATGACTATGTCCTCGACATAGACTTGGATGTTTGCGACCGATCTGTTTCTTTAGACACACCTGCATGCACCTCTGGTATGTGGCACCTACGTTCTTTAGCCCGAAAGGCATGGTGTTGTAGCAGAACACTCCCAACGGCGTGATAAACGCTGTTTTCTCCTGATCTTCGACCTTCAGTCGAATCTGATTGCAGCCTGAGTAGGCGTCAAGGAAGGAGAGTTTTTTGCATCCTCAAGTCGAATCGATGATCTGATCGATCCGAGGGAGAGCTAAGTGGTCCTTGGGACAGTGCTTGTTGAGGGACGTAAAGCCCATGCATATCCGCAGGATGTCCGTGTCCTTTTGGGGGACCGACACAGCGTTGGCCAGCCACTCGCTCTCATTGATTTCACGGATGAAGTTGGCATCGAGCAGTCTATTGACTTTGACTCCAACTACTTTGTCTCGTGGTTCAGATAGTCGTCTTATTGACGGCTTGACTGGCCTTGCATCGGGGAACACATTGAGTGCATGCTCGGCGAATTCCCTGGGAACTCCTGGCATGTCCGCAGGACACCACGCGAAGATTTCCCAGCGCTCACGGAGGAATTCGACGAGCATGCTTTCCTATGCGGGGCTAAGGTCGTTGGCGATCAGCGCCATCTTGGGGGCATCGGTTGGGTGGACCTGCACCTTCTTCGTGTTGGCCGTGGAGTGAAATGACATATTAGGTGAGTTTTGCCTGGCGACTGGGGGTGCCCTGTTGTCTGTCACCTCTCGGAGCCTCGTGAGCTCCTCTTGCATGCCGAACGACTGGGAGGTTCTGTTGAAATCTCTATCATAGTGGTCTGATCGGGTGAAGCTTCCCTGGACCATGATGACGCCCCTTGGTCCTGGCATCTTGAGCAGCAGGTACGCGTAGTGTGGTACTGCCAAGAATCTTGTGAACACCACGCGCCTGAGGATGGCGTGGTACTGTGATGGCCAATCCACCACTTCGAACTCTAGCCGCTCGCATTGGAAGTTTTCGGGCTTGTCGAAGATAACGTTGAGCCATATCTTTCCCAGGGGGTAGATGCCTTTCCCTGGAACTATGCCGTGGAACGTCGTGTCAGATTGTTCCAGGCTGCACAGCGGGATCCGCATCACTGCGAGGGTGCTGGCAAACATTAGGTTGATGCCCTTGCAGCCATCCATGAAGAGGCGGCTCATCTCGAATCCTCCAATCTATGCCTCGATCACCAGGGCAGCATGACCTGGGCGAGGGATTTGGCGGGGGTGATCCGACCGATCGAATGTGATGCAGGACTCTGATCCACTGAGGTACTCAGAGATGGCGGGCGGAGCGATCACAACGAGGCTGACCTGTCGGGTGATCTTCTTTTGCACCCTATTGGTAGGGCGTCCCTTCTGAATCATCAGGGACCCTTTTGGTGGCGGATATCCACTTGTGCCGTTGTTCGGCGTAGGTGCTGCTCCTAGATTCGACGGTCCCACGGGTGGTGGTGGAGGAGCTCCATTGGCGACGTCACCTGGTGCGGGCCCAAACCCAGGGTTTACGATCCGGTGTCGTATTTGGGTGAAACCCTCGCTGAGTTTCTGGAACTCGCGACAGTCCTTGAGCATGTGGCTGGCCTTCTTTTTGACATCCTGCTTGTCGATGTAGAAGTGGATGGTGTAGGGACCCGGCAACTTGTCGTATGCCGAGGGTTCGTCGTCATGGCCGCGACGCTGCCATGTTTGTGTGGGGCGTCCTCCATGGTGGAAGTTTCCTCCGTGGTATCCTCCGCTGCTGCGGTTGTTGTCGTTGCGGCGGTCGGTGTAGCCAGCCGCAACCATGTCGGGTCCGTCGCGATCGTCGTAGACGCGCGATCTTTGTTTGCTACGGCGTTCGCGCCTATGGCCATATTCATCCTCGTCATCCGAATGTGCTCGGTGGAGGGAATCCTCGCCATCTGCCCACCTGTTGGCGATGTCCATGAGGTGGTCGAGTGTCTTGGGATTGACACACCCAAGTTATTCCTTGATGTCTGGGCGCTTGGCGCCATCCTTGAAGGCGTCGATCATTCTCTCCTCGGAGATGTGTGACGTGGAGTTTTTGATGTTGGACCAGCGCAAGATATACGAGCGAATGGATTCGCCCGTACGTTGAGTGCAGGCCCGCAGTTCCTTGATTGAGGCTGGCCTCTTGCTGGTTCCCTTGAAGTTTCGGATGAAACTGTACGCCAAATCCTCCCAGCTTCGGATGGAGCTTGAGGACAGGCTGCTGAGCCAGATCTGGGCTGCGCCTGTGAGTTGCAGCTGAAGGCATTGCAGGGCGATGTTCTTGTTACCACCATGCAGTTTGACAAACGAGAGGTGGTCACTGATCCAGGCCTTTGGGTCCTGTGTGCCGTCAAACTTCAGAGTGTCCGAAAGAAGCTTGAATTTTTTTGGCATGCATGTGCACCGAACAGATCTGCTGAAGCATCGTGCTCCACACAGTTCTCCATCGTCATACTCTTCGTATTTGGTTGAGCATGCACGTTTGGCGCGTGCCTTGTTGACCTTGCGTTGGGCGAGGTCGTTTCGAGCGTCATAGTCGCTACTGCGACATCTTGGTCTCTTGCAACGTCGAGGTAGATCATGCCCGTCCTCGTCGGATGATGGTGTGGGGCTAAGGGTTGATTCTGACCGCAGCCTTTTTCTTCGGCTCCGTGGGAGCCTCTTCATGGAGCGCAGCTCCGACGAGTCCGAGTCCAGCTAGCGGGGAGTTGTGCATGGCGCTCTTCGGGTCCCCCACCGGAGGTGGATGGGACGCGAGGTACATGGTGGACGCCATGATCGCAGCATGCGGCGTCTTGGGTATGACGTTGCAGTTGGCGTCCATCTCCATAAAGGACGTGTTGAAGGTTTTGGTGACCTCACGTCGTGCGTCGGGGTCCATGTGCTCAGTTTGAGAGCGATACTTGTTGGCATGATTGCCGTGCGAGCTGGATCCACCAATGGCAGAGAGCGCAGCTCGCCGCGCGCTAGACTCCGAAGCTGCTTGCTTGCGTTTGTCGAGTACCTCTTGCGTCTTCACCTGCCGGTTGTGCTCGCCGATGAGGAGCATGTGGTATGCCATCAGCTGATCCCGTGAAGCATTCATAGGTAGGATCTTGTTGCCCGCCATGGCTTCACGTGCCTGGTGCCATCCTTCCTCATTGAGGTCGATCCTTCGATAAGCGTCAGGGTCGCCTTCGTTGGGCTGGAGGTTAGGGTTTCATCCGCTTCCTCCGTTCCTGGCATGCGGGTTGGGCGGTGGATTGGGTGGTGGGTTGGGCACCTCCGCTTCACCATGGATAACCACGGTGCATTGGTAGCACCTATGGATTGGATCACTGTTGCCGCAGCTTTCAGATCCAGAACCGTAGGTTCCTTCGTCTAATGGAGGGTCGCACAGATCTGAGTTGCAGTTGCTGCTGTCATATGACTCATTTGTCAGTGTTGATATGCGTAGCCACTGATGGGTGGGACCCACGTCACGATTTCACAATCAGCGCCCCCAGTTCCCACAGACGGCGCCAATTGACGAGGTTTAATCTCACCAATGCCCATTGTTATGGACTTGGGTTTTGGAAAAGATGGGGATGCTGGAGATCGTGGAACGGTTAGCAAACAAGCAACACTAGGACATGAGGTTTACCCAGGTTCAGGCCCCGGGAGGGAAAACCCTACTCCTGCTTGTCTGCTCTTGATTACGAAGGAACCGAAAGTTACAGGGGTGCGCAGATGCAATCTGGCGTGGAGGTGTGTATGCAGTGAGAGAGACCCTCCTTGTCGTGACGTCCTAGCCTTTATATACATAGGCAGGTCCCGGGCATAGGTCAAGTCGGTTACAGATTAGGGTTTGCCCCTTTGAAATTCTATCTACTCTAGTCTTGTTCTCCAAGCATCCGAAGGCGTCATGGGCTTAGCCACCTGAAACCTCCGCAGGCCGCATATCTTGCAGTGGGCCTTCTCTTGGGTTGGACTAGGTATGCTGATGTTGTGTAACCGTGGGGTATAACCATGTCACCCTGTGTCGTGGGCTCCGACCCTGCTCGAGACGGGCATCAGCTGGAAGCTAGGCCCGAAACTGGAGAAGCTGGCGCATATCCGCACCGGCCTGCGCTTCATCCCAGTCGCTAGGTAAATGTCTTGGTGTATCCTCTTGAACCATTGGTTCATATTTGTCGGTCCAGCTCGCTAATGATTTTGTTTTGCAGGACTATCGTGAAAAATATCGGTCACCCCTCGGTGGCCAAAGTGCCAGTAGAAGCTGCGGGGGCGGAACTTGATCCCTCAAAGAAGAGGAAGGGTGATGACACCAAGGCACCTACTGAGGGTGCGAAGAATATGAAGGGCGAAAAGGTCGTCACGATCTCAGACGAGCCAGGCGCCCCAAGTGGAGCTCCTGCTGGAGCGGATGCGACCATGGAGGCTGTCGTGGACACGGGGTCAGAGCAGGTAGACCTTGCGGCGCTGGTCGGGGCGTCGGGCCCTTCGACGAGTGCTGCGGGGGTGGCGGTGGTGACCTTCCCTCGCTTTATGGTGAGGGCCTCCACCGCGAGTGTGTCAGCATAGTAGGCCCAAGCACCCGAGGTTTTGGGCTTGAAAGTTGAGCAGCATCGCGGGCGCACACCTCTTGTGCTGCCGTCGGTGGATGCGGTCGACCTGCACAACATGCTGGGTGCAGATATTCAGGTATGTCCAGTCCCCGAGGATATTGTTGGGAATATGCCCTAGAGGCAATCATGTATGATGAGATTTCCCATTGTATTCATAAAGTTATTAAGTAGTTCTTGTATAAACATCTGATGTGTATCATTGAATATGTGATTCAGTTGTGGAACTATGCATTCATGTTGTTTGTACTAAATATCCTTGGTCATTGAGGTTGGCCGACACAACTTAGACCAATGTGAAAGTTGGCTTGATGACTCGGTTCCACTTGTCATGGGCATGGAGATGCTATTCCAACTTACACAGACTAGGCTAAAGAGTTTAGCGAGTCGGATTGACCCATATTGAGGTACAACGAACTAAGATATCATTTGTATATCTCAATCAATGTAATCCTTAGACCTGAGGTTGTTGCATAGTCCGAGTTGAGGATCACCGACTTAGGTTACATCAAAACGCTGATCCGTGAATCGGGCGCTTATAAAGGCGAGGTTCGGGTCGACTGAGAATCAAGCTGCGTGATGTGAATAAACAAGATGGGATCTTGCCCATCCACTCGGAGAGATATTCTCTGGGCCTCCTCGTGAGATATGATTCGGAAAGCATGGCCATGCACGACTCGGTTAAGTGTTAACCGAGGCGATCGACTAAGAGTTAGTCGGGTGAATCACTTATCTCGGATCGAGAAGAGAGTCGGACTATTTAAGGGATGACATATATTCGCCTATAGTCTGACAAGGTATATCGTGAGGCAAAAGGGACTCAGACGTAAGTCGCATTGGAAAGGCAAGTCGTCATGACTCTTTGGTACTTGGGAGTCGGCACGTTCTGCTAGGAGCCGATGCCGATTGATCGATTGTGAGTCGGACTCTAATCGTGTCCAAGTAACCATGAGCCTGCGGGGTCACACACTTAAGAGCGGGAGCAAGTTCGGATTGGATCCGAATCTGTAATCTGGTTGGGTTGGACCTAAACCAGATTAGGACTGAGTTAGTGAGTTGGACTCACGGTGACTAGTGTTATATGGGCTTTAGTGAATGGGTCGCGCGAGCAGAACCCACGTTCACTCCCTATATATAGTGGAGCACCGTAACCCAAAAAGGTTAATCGTTGTTCGGTTAGGTCATTCCATGTGTTAGAAACCCTAGCTCCAGTCCAAATCCAGAATTGAACCTAGCAGCCACGCGCTCCTCCTTATGCGTGTGGATACCAGCAGAGGTGTCGCGATCAGACCAGACGATCGGATCGTGAGGCCTGCACTGCATCAATCGACGCGCTTCATCGCAGAATCCGCAACCGCTGCCTAGTGGTAAACCTCGTGGCCTTCTACCTCAGCTAGGTCTTGGGATCACCGTTAGAGGAAAAGTTTTGTTTTATCTCCGTGGCCCAACAAAGGGTATCGAGCGATAGCTTCTGGTTTTAGGCTCGAGATCTCGCATATGTGATATGCGGTAGGCTATAGATGAGATCTATGTCCTGTTTTGGTGGTCTATCTATGAGATAGATCGGTTTTGTATGAAGTTGATTGGATCAACTGTACTCGGGAAACGGTAGATCTGAATTCCGTGATCATACTGCTGAGGTCGTGGAACGACAGGCCCCTACTGGTCGGCTTCCTCCATCGGGGTAGACTGTGACACGTAAATCCAGAAGCGGTGATCGAAGATCAAAAAGTTTGATCGAATCGGAACGATGGTCGGAATCCATGTTCGGATCGTAGATGAGATCTACGTTTTCGGAAAAATCGCCGGCTTCGCCCTGTCGTAGCGCCTTAGATGTCGTTGCGAGTTTCACAACGCCGGTAGATATTGTATCTATGCATAACTTGTTTTTGCAGGAAGTTGTGAATGGTATGGTTCATGTGCATGTGATGTATGTGTGTAATCCATACGTGATCTGCGAATCACGGTTTTTGTCAGCCGGCTGGAGCCTAGGTGCTGTCATTTTATTGTATAACGACCTGCGTGTCGGATTCTCTATGTAATTTACTTTACTAAGCTAGTGTAGCTGTTTGAGAACCCGGAAGGCATAAAAGGAGTTGTACATGTCGGTGACATGGAGTAAGACGGCAAGTGACAAGAGTTGGCACGAGTCGGATTACAGGATTTGTGGAGATGGAGATCGCCATGAAGAGAGCCATACCATTTCACATTATAATTGCTTTATTTTGTGTTATTGTTATGTCTCAGTTTTACCTCTATTAGATAGTCGGTAAAATTTTAATCCCTCAAAGAAGGTCTAGTCGGTTTTCCCGCCAGTGTTTGCACCATCACAAGTCGGACATTTTTGGTAGTGGGCTCATAAAATTGAGGTGCTGCCAATTCTTTCCGACTAGGTGTGTTCGAGTCGGACTCTTACTGCAGAAACACTCGGTAAGCTAGACGGGTCTATCACAACGGTTGTGGGACTCGGGGAAAAGTCGGATGGGAGCCGGGGCATGTGATGCCACCCGTCCAACAGGAGTCGCATAAGATGCGATTGACAAGGAGTTGTCTACCTAGATCACTTGGCGGCTAGCGGTGATGCTAAAGCTCACTAGCCGACTTGCTTATTTAGGATCCTGAATCACTAAGTAACCATCGGAGGGGTGTTGGTTCTAGTGGGAGCATAGAATATTAAAATGTTTAATATGCTTGCTCTTTTATGAATACATGTCTTAAGTGTTTTGCATATTTTCTGTTGTAGATCATGGCACCAAGTAGCAGTCACTCTCAGATATCCGGTTTTGCGTTGAGAACCATTCTTGAGAAAGATAAACTGAACGACACTAATTTTACCAACTGGTATCGAAATCTGAGAATTGTTCTCAAACAAGAAAAGAAGGACCATGTCCTAGACAACCCACTTCCAGATGAGCCGAATGAGAATGCGACTGTCGCAACCACCAATGCCTACCGTCGGGCTAAGGATGAGTCCATGGATATTAGCTGTCTTATGCTTGCTCACATGGAACCGGACTTGCAAAAGCAGTTTGAGCATGTTGAGGCCTACGATATGATCGAAAGCCTCAAAAGTATGTTCCAGGCTCAGGCGAAGACTGAGAGGTATCAAGTCTCTCAGGCTTTGCTGAGTTGCAAGCTTAAGGATGGTGATCCACTGAGTCCGCATGTGATCAAAATGGTTGGTTACGTGCAGTCTCTTGAGAGACTTGGCTACCCCATAAGCGAAGAGTTCGCTTGATATAATTCTGAACTCTCTTCCTAGTGCATATGGGCAGTTCATTTCGAACTACCACATGCATGGTATGGATAAGAAGCTCACTGAATTGCATGGGATGCTCAAGCAGGCAGAGGCGGATCTCAAGAAGGGCACCAGTCAAGTGTTGATGGTGCAGAATAAGGCTAAGTTCAAGAAGAGTTCTTGGACTAAGAAGAAGGCTAAGTCGAGGAAAGGTGCTCGGGACCCGTCCCAAGCGCTTCCTCGGACTAAGCCATCTCCTTCACCGGATCCACTTGCTTCTACCGCAAGGATGGCCATTGGAAGAGGAATCGCAGCAAGTACTTGGCCGACAAAGCCAAGAGTGGAGGTATGACTTCACTGGTACACTTGTTTGCAATGTTATAGACATATATATTGTCGATGCACCTAATAGTTCTTGGGTATATGATACCGGATCGATTATTCACATCGCAACTCGTTGCAGGACCGGTAAGAACTAGGAGCGTAGCAAGAGGTGAGGTTGATATTCGAGTCGGCAACAAAGCAAGAGTTGCTGCGTTGGAAGTCGACGATGCAACTTCATTTACCTTCCGGATTCATCATGGAACTAAATAATTGTTATTATGTTCCAAAGGCTTAGTCGAAACATTATTTCGCTTCATGTTTGATGAGGCAAGGCTATGAGTCGAATATCAAGAATAATGGTTGTTCTTTGTATTTGAATGATATGTTTCACGGCTTTTCACCCGCCCGTGACGGGTTATTTATTTTGAATCTTGATGGTGAGTCGGTTTATAACATAAATGTTAAAAGGTTGAAACCAAATGATCTGAATATGACTTACTTTTGGCAATCGGCTTGGTCATATAAGTTGGAAACGCATGAAGAAGCTCCATGATGATGGACTCCTAACTTCGTTCGACTTAGAGTCGCTCGAGACATGCGAATCTTGCCTACTCAAAATGACCAAGACACCTTTTGCAAAGAGTTGCGAAAGGCGTCCGACTTGTTGGGACTAGTACATAGTGATGTATGTGGACCAATGAGCACGATACCAGGGGTGGTTATGAGTACTTCATTACCTTCATCGATGATTTGAGTAGGTATGGATATATCTACTTGATGAAACATAAGTCGGAAGCCTTTGAAAAATTCAAAGAATTCCAGAATGAAGCACAGAATCAACTCGGCAAGAAAATAAAGTTTCTTCGGCCGGACCGAGGAGGCGAGTACATGAGCCATGAGTTTGATGACCATCTGAAAAGTTGTGGAATAGTTCCTCAACTTACTCCGCCAGGAACGCCGCAAAGGAACGGTGTTTCGGAAAGGCGGAATCGGACCTTGTTGGACATGGTACGATCAATGATGAGTCGAACAGATCTGCCTTTATCATTTTGGGGTTATTGTCTAGAAACAATGGCGTTCACACTAAACAAAGTACCATCAAAATCGGTAGAGAAGAGACCGCATAAGATGTGGACAGCAAAAATCCGAGTTTGTCTTTTCTTAAGATTTGGGGTTGTGAAGCTTTTGTCGACTTTACTCAATGACAAGCTTACGCCAAGTCGGATAAATGTATTTTCGTGGGTATCCGAGGGAAACCTTGGGTTACTACTTCTACAACCGAGAAGAGGGCAAAGTGTTTGTCGCCGGAACGGTGTCTTCCTTGAGAAAGAGTTTCACCGGGAGTAAGTGGGAGCACGGTGCAACTCGAAGAAATTCGAGAGGAATCGGCTAATAGCGAATCGACAAAACCTTGGAGGTTGAGCCGATCGTGGCGGTGAGCCGACAAAGACCTGTACTACGAAGATCGGCAAGATTACGAAGTGTTCGTGATGTGTTACTTTTAGACAGTGATGAGCCGGCAAATTATTCGGAAGCGATGGTGGGATCTGATTCCGAGTCATGTCTTGGAGCCATGAGATCCGAGATAAAGTCCATGGATGAAAATCAAGTTTGGAACTTGGTTGATATGCCAGATGGTGCAAGACCCGTCGAGTGCAAATGGGTCTTTAAGAAGAAAACTGATATGGATGGAAATGTTTCAATCTATAAAGCACGCCTTGTCGCGAAGGGGTTCCGAAAAGTTCAAGGAGTTGATTACGACGAGACTTTCTCGCCCGTAGCGATGCTTAAATCAGTTCGGATCATGTTAGCTATAGCGGCCTATTTCGACTATGAGATATGGCAGATGGATGTCAAAACGGCTTTCCTTAACGGAAATTTAACCGAGGACGTGTATATGATACAGCCCGAGGGTTTTGTCGATCCGCTAATCGACAAGGTATGCAAACTTTAAATCCATTTATGGGTTGAAGCAAGCATCTCGGAGTTGGAATATTCGCTTTGATGAGGTAGTCAAATCGTTTGGCTTCATCAAGAGTGATCATGATTCTTGTTTGTACAAGAAGTTTAGTGGGAACAAAGTAAATTTTCTAATCTCATATGTGGATGACATATTACTGATTGGAAATGATGTCCAGATGTTGCAAGAAACCAAGGAATCATTGGAAAGGAGTTTCTCAATGAAAGACTTGGGTGAGGCAACATACATCCTAGGAATCCGGATCTATAGAGATAGATCAAGGAGGCTCATTGGATTGAGTGAAAGTACTTATTTGGACAAAGTGTTGAAGAAGTTCAACATGGAATCGTCTAAGAAGGGGTTCTTACCGATGTCCCATGGTGTAAAACTTAGCAAGACTCGGTCCTTCGACAACCGATGAGCGAAGTCGGATGAGTGCGATTCCATATGCTTCAGATGGATCCATCATGTACGCCATGATTTGTACTAGGCGGATGTTTCCTATGCTCTAAGTGTTGTGAGCAGATACCAGGCTGATCTGGAGAGATCCATCGACAAGCTAAAAATATCCTAAAGTACTTGAGAAGGACTAAGGATATGTTCTTGGTTTATGGTGGTGAAGATGAACTCAAGTAAAGGGTTACACGGATGCGAGTTATCTCACCGACTCGATGATTCTCGCCGCAATCCGGATACGTGTTTATTATAAACGGAGGTGCTGTGAGCTGGAAAAGTTCCAAGCAAGAGGCGTATGCTGCTAACAGAGGTTGAGTATATTGCCGCCGGAGGCAAAGGAAGCTGTTTGGATGAGGAATTTCCTCATGGATCTTGGTGTGGTTCAGGCTCGTCCAATCCGTTGGACGTGTATTGTGACAACAATGGTGCTATTGCACAAGCCAAGGAACCTAGACAACACCGTAAGAACAAGCACATACTCATGCGGTACCACCTAATTCGCCAATGTGGATCAGGGTGATATCAAGTATGCAAGTTACACATGGATGAAAATATTGCGGATCCATTGACAAAGCCGTTACCAGCCGAAGCATGAGGCGCACCTGAGAGCCATGGGCATTAGATGCTTAGACATGTGATGTCGGAAGATTGACTCTAGTGCAAGTGGGAGACTGTTGGGAATATGCCCTAGAGGCAATCATATATGATGAGATTTCCCATTGTATTCATAAAGTTATTAAGTAGTCCTTGTATAAACATCTGATGTGTATCATTGAATATGTGATTCAGTTGTGGAACTATGCATTCATGTTGTTTGTACTAAATATCCTTGGTCATTGAGGTTGTGCTGGACACACAACTTAGACCAATGTGAAAGTTGGCTTGATGACTCGGTTCCACTTGTCATGGGCATGGAGATGCTATTCCAACTTACACAGACTAGGCTAAAGAGTTTAGCGAGTCGGATTAACCCATATTGAGGTACAACGAACTAAGCTGTCATTTGTATATCTCAATCAATGTAATCCTTAGACCTGAGGTTGTTGCATAGTCCGAGTTGAGGATCACCGACTTAGGTTCTGTCAAACGCTGATCCGAATCGGGCGCTTATAAAGGCGGTTCGGTCGATCGAGAATCAAGCTGCGTGATGTGAATAACCAAGACGGGATTTTGCCCCTCCACTCGGAGAGATATTCTCTGGGCCCTCTCGTGAGATATGATTCGGAAAGCATGGCCATGCACGACTCGGTTAAGTGTTAACCGAGGCGATCGACTAAGAGTTAGTCGGGTGAATCACTTATCTCGGATCGAGAAGAGAGGTGGACTATTTAAGGGATGACATATATTCGCCTATAGTCCGACAAGGTATATCGTGAGGCAAAAGGGACTCGACATAAGTCGCATTGGAAAGGCAAGTCATGACTCTTTGGTACTTGGGAATCGACGTTTTGCTAGGAGCCGATGCGATTGATCGATTGTGAGTCGGACTCTAATCGTGTCCAAGTAACCATGAGCTGGGTCACACACTTAAGAGCGGAGCAAGTTCGGATTAGATCCGAATCTGTAATCTGGTTGGGTTGGACCTAAACCAGATTAGGACTGAGTTAGTGAGTTGGACTCACGGTGACTAGTGTTATATGGGCTTTAGTGAATGGGTCGCGCGAGCAGAACCCACGTTCACTCCCTATATATAGTGGAGCACCGTAACCCAAAAAGGTTAATCGTTGTTCGGTTAGGTCATTCCATGTGTTGGAAACCCTAGCTCCACAGTTAGTCCGGCCAGAACGAACCTAGCGATTCAGCGCGCCCTCCTTATAATGTGGATACCAGCAGAGGTGTTGTCGATCAACACCAGACGACCGGATCGTGAGGCTGCCTGCATCAATCGACGCGCTTCATCGCAGAATCAACCGCTGCCTAGTGGTAAACCTCGTGGCCTTCTACCTCAGCTAGGTCTTGGGATCACCGCGTTAGAGGAAAAGTTTTTGTTTTATCTCTGCGTGGCCCAACAGATATGGTCGCTGAATTTCAGCGGGCGGATTCTTATTGATTTTTCTATCCAGTCCCCGAGTGGCTAGTCGCTGAATTTCAGCGGCTAGGTACTTAGGAATTTCTTCGATGTCCAGTCCCCGAGTGGCTAGTCACTGAATTTCAGTGGCTAGGCACTTAGGAAATTCTTCAGTAATTGCTCATATTAGCTACATCTGTGCAGGGGCTCCAGCGTGAATCGGCGGAGCGACTGGCCGCTAGGGAGCATCTAGAGAAGGACCTCCGCTCCGTGTAGGAGGTGTACAAATAGCTGCAAGTGGCTGCGGGTAAGTTTTCGAGGTACACTTGCGTTGATGCAGAAGGTCATTAGGCAGCAGTGGCGAAGGCTCGTGAGGGTTTGGTCCCTTCTAGCGAGTTGGCGACTGCCCAGTCATTGTTGTCCATCACAGACAAGCGAGTGGCCGAGCTGGAGCGAGAGCTCAAGGCCGCGAAGGCGGATGCAAGCTTGGCGGAGGAGAGATCTAGGGCGGCTTCCGCTGCCGCGGCGGAAGAGAGGAAGGTATTGGATGCTCTCGTAACGGGGCTGTAGACTGATTTGTCGGGTCTTCAAGACTTCATTATAGGGCGCTGTCGTCCCCTGATTGGTGATTTCCTTCGTCTTGTTGTTTGATTGTACTGGCGAGTCCCCGAGCGTGCGGCTTGCCGTTGTCATTGTGTTCCGAGGGGGTGGATTTGAGCGTGCATCCTTCTGACGCTGAGCTGCTTGTGCTTTCATAGGGAAAATGCTTGATGACGAGCCCGAGGCGCAGTCGTATGACGCGCGACAGTGTGTCACCATGCTGGTGGATTCTGCCGCCCTTTCGGAGACCTGTATTCGCGCGTACCTTTAGGAGATATTACCGACGGAGGTGATCCCCACCGAACTCACTGAGGTCTGGTGCTACCTGGAGAGGGCTCTAGCGGTTGTGGAGTTCATGTCACGGTCGGCTTTCTGCCGTGGGGCTGCGACTGCACTGAGCCTTGGGGTCGCGCACTTTCCTGATGACTTTGACCTTGACAATGTCACCAGCGGGTATCCCTCGTTGACTGGCTCGGTCGAGATCTCCGACGTGCTGAATTTGATGGGTCGGGTCGCGGTCTACTCCGATCAAATGTTGGCGATGGGCGTTCTTCTGCCATATCAAGAGACCATCGTCGCCCCGAACGATCCTAAGCCGGCGCATCGCGACTTCAAGGTGGAGCACCTATTCCGATTGGTGATGGCGGGCGTCTTGACAACGTATCTGTCAAACTCGTGGGTTCCCTTTATCCGTGTCCGCGGTAGCAGTGGTAGCGATGCCGTCATCGTTAAACCTGCGAGTAGATGACTTTGATCGGTAGCCATTGTAAGAAGTGTATGCCTGCGCTTGTAAGCGAACAAAATTTGTTGCCATAAGGAATGCATATATGCTTTTGTCAGCTTTGATTTGAATTTGGGTTATTTTTTTGTGCGAGTCCCCGAGCGCGTCCGCCCTTTTATGGGGTTTACCTCGTGTATGTGTATGTATGTTTGCTTTTGTACTGTTAGTTAGTTGAGGTCGAATCGCCGTGGCTTGGGAAGCCAGTCACTTGGCGACCCCAAGGGGTGCTCTGTACTTAGCCGTTTTCCCATACGCGAACGGGGTCAGTTAGACGAGTCCCCGAGCGTGGTACTTGGCCGTTCTAGTCGCAAGCCCGAGGTAGGTGAGGACGAAGCGCTTTATATTTGGCATGTCGCTCCACCCGAATTGGAGAGCCGGTCGCATGGAGAGTCCAGGACGTGCTCTCATACTTGGTGTTTTCCCTGGCCGCGTGGGTTTGGACTGGCGTCAGTCCCCGAGCGCGGTAGTTGACCGTTCGAGTCGCTACGTCAAGGATGTGGAGGACTGGGTCGCTGTGAAGAGAGAATGCGGTTATCTTGGTCCGGCGGGCCAGTCGAGCGAGGCGACTCCGATGGGGCTCCGGGTTGGCGTTTTCATGGACAACACAAGGACCGAATTTTATCAATGGCCTTGTATCGCACTATTTAGCCATGCCGGTCGGGCGACCAAGGGTTGACTTCCATGATTAGCGTAACGTTGTTTTACGAGTGCGAGTGGCACAAGAATTGGAGAGTAGACACAATTTGTGCGAATCGATCATCTTTATTTCATAGCGGGAGGGAGTACATGTCGGAGTTCTAGGTGTAGAACTTCCTTAGGAGGTTTACATTCCACGGCTGCTTGACATCGAGTTGTCCATCGCCTCAAACATCGATGAGGTAGTAGGCGTTGTTGCCCAGGACTCGCCCTATGGCAAATGGTCCCTCCCATGGGGCAGAGAGCTTGTGCATGCCCTTCTTGTCCTGGATCAGTCGCAGGACTAGGTCGCCTTCCTGGAAGGTGCGAGTCCGGACTCAGCGGCTGTGGTAGCGGCGGAGTCCTTGCTGGTAGATGGCGGTGCGGGAGAGAGCTAGGCCGCGTGCTTCGTCGAGCTGGTCGACCCTGTCCTGGCGTGCGAGCTTGTTGTCTGCCTCCGTGTAGTTGACGGCGCGAGGCGAGTCGTGTTCAAGGTCAGTCAGCATGACGGCCTCGATGCCGTACACCATGAAGAAGGGCGTGAACCCGGTCGACCTGTTGAAGGAGGTGCGGATGCCCCAGATGACGGAGGGTAGCTCCTCGACCCAGCACCCCGAAGTTCGCTCGAGGGGAACTTGCAGTCGCGGCTTCGGGCCATGGAGGATGCTCTAGTTGGTGTGTTCCGCCTGGCCGTTAGACTCCGGGTGGGCGACTGAGGCGAGGTCGAGTCGTATGTTGTGCTCCTCGCAGTACTCGGCCATGGAGCCTTTGGCAAAGTTTGTGTCGTTGTCCGTGATGATGCTGTGCGGGAATCCGTAGCGGTAGATGAGCTCGCGTAGGAACTTGGCGGCGGTCTTCCCGTCACACTTGCGTACTGGCTTGGCCTTCACCCACTTGGTGAATTTGTCGACTATGACCAGGAGGTGGGTATAGCCGGAGGGGGCCTTCTTGAAGGGGCCCACCATGTCCATGCCCCACTCGGCGAATGGCCAGGTGATGGAGATGGTCTTGAGCGCCGAGCTTGGTACATGCGTTTGATTGGCTTACTTTTGACACCCGACGCAGCGTTGGACGATGTCGACCGCATCGGCGTGTGCGCTGACCTAGTAGAAGCCATGTCGCATGGCCTTGGCGACCAGGGACCGGGTGCCATCGTGGTGGCCGCAGTCGCCGGCGTGGATGTCTTGGAGGATCTTGCGACCCTCCGTGGGCTGCACGCAGCGTTAGAACATGCCGTTCATGCTGCGCTTGTGGAGCTCGCTGTTGATGCGAGCCTCCGTCTCGTCTACTGGTAGGGTCTCTCCTTCGATCATGCGAGCCTCCGTCTTGTCTGCTGGTAGGGTCCCTCCTTTGATGTAGGCGACGTATGGCGCGGTCCAGTCGCTTGGCTCCGCAATCATGGCGACCAGGGATGGTTCTGGTTGCAGCGGTATCTCGAGGTTGATCTCCCTCGGGGGAGAGACAAAAGGCTTGGTGATGGTGTCGAGGAAGACGCCGGCGGGTGACGCAAGCCGAGAAGATCCGACACGAGAGAGGGTGTCGGCCTCTTTGTTCTTGCGCCTGTCGATCCACTCGACGGAGTATCCGGCGAAGTGGCCTCCCAGCTGGTCCACTGCTTGGCGGTATGCCGCCATGGTGGGGAGACGACGTCGCATGTACCGGAGACTTGCGTGGCGACGAGGTTGGAGTCGTCGTTGCATCGCATGTAATTGATGTTCATCTCCTTGGCGGCTCGCATGCCGTGAAGGAGGGCCTCGTATTCGGCCATGTTGTTGGTGCAGGGGGTGAAGTCAAGGTATAACACATAGCGCAGTTTGTCGCCCTTGGGGGAGGTGATTACGATCCCTACCCCTGCGTCGTCTGTGTTCTTGGATCCGTTGAAGTGCAGCAACCAGTAGTGGAGGTACGGCAGCTTCTCCGGCTGTTGCGCCTCCTCCCAGTCGGCGAGGAAGTCTGTCAGGGCCTGCGACTTGATTGCCTTGCGCGGCTCGTACTTGATATTGTGGACGCTGATCTCGACGGCCCACTTGGTGACTCACCCGGTCGCCTCGCGGTTGTGAATTATGTCCTGCAACGGCTCCGAGGAGATGACCATGATTGGGTGCTCTTGGAAATAGTGCGGCAGTCGCCGCTCGTCCCGGAAAACCGCATATACCAGTTTTTGGTACTGCGGGTAGCGCTGTCGCGACTCCATGTGGACTTCGCTGATGTAGTAGACGAGGCGCTCATTTTCCCTCTTCTGGCCGCTCGACGACTATGACGACGCTGACGACTCGCTCGGATGTCACGACGTAGACGAGCATTGGCTCCTTATCGATGGGGGCGGCGAGCAGCGGGGCTGCAAGTTGCACTTCTTTGAGCACGTGGAGCGCGTCGTCCTCCTCCTTGTCCCACTAGAACGTGGGGTTCTTGCACATTAGGCGATAGAGATGCATTGCCTTCTCGCCTAGTCGAGGGATGAACCGGCTGAGAGCCGCGACTCGCCCGGCCAACTTCTGGACGTCGCGGAGGCACTTGGGTTTGCCGAGCCGGGTGATCGTGTTGATCTTGGTGGGGTTTGCCTCGATGCCTCGCTTGGAGACTACATACCCCAACAGCTGTCCAGTGGGTACACCGAAGGTGCACTTTCCTGGGTTGAGTTTGATCTTGTACCTCCATAGGTTTGCGAAGGTTTCGGCCAGGTCGGCGAGTAGATCACTCTAGCGAGTGTATTTCACCACCGTGTTGTCGATGTAGACGTGGAAGTTGCGGCCAATTTGGCTCGCAAGGCACTCCTGCATGCACCTCTGGTAGGTCGCTCTGGCGTTGTTGAGGCCGAATGTCATGGCGGTGTAGTAGAAGGCACCGAACGGCGTGATGAATGTCGTCTTCTCCTCGTCCTCGACTGCCATTTTGATCTGGTTGTAACCAGAGTAGGCGTCAAGGAAACACAGCGACTCCAGCCCGTGGTTGATTCGATGATTTGATCAATTCGTGGGAGGATGAACTGCTCCTTTAGGCAAGCGCTATTGAGGTTTGTGTAGTCGATACACATTCTCCAGGTACCATTCTTCTTTTCGACTAGGACTGGGTTTGCCATCCACTTGGAGTATTTGATGGGCCGTATGAACCCGGCAGCGAGTAGACGATGCACCTCTTCGGCGATTGCTCGGTGGCACTCTTCATTGAAGGGCATAGCGACTGCTTGACATGTTTCGCTTTGGGGTCGGCGTTGAGTTTGTGCTCAGCGAGTTCCCTCGGGACACCTGGCATGTCGGAGGGCTTCCATGCGAAGATGTCGCGATTCTCACGGAGGAACTCGTTGAGCGTGCTTTCCTATGCGGGGCTCATGCATGTCCCGATCGTCACCGTCTGGCTGGAGTCGCCTGGGACCAGCTAGATGGAGCGTGTGTGCGTGGTGGCCTCGAACGCGGTCGAGACACCGTTCTATGAGTTGGGCTTCTTAAGTATTGTGGGGTCGTCATTATCGACCCCGCCCGCATACCTGGTGAGCTCCTCGGCGTGGTTAGCCTCCGTGGGGATGATGGCATCGGCGAGCTCGGCGCCCTTTGCCTCGCACTCAGTGGCCATGCCGGGGTCGCCATGGACGGTGATGATGCCATACGGCCCCGGGAGCTTCATCGCGTTGTACGCGTAGTGTGGCGCCGCCATGAACTTGGCGAACGCTTGCCGCCCCAGGACACAGTGGTAGGGGCTGTTGAAGGGCACCAGTTCGAAGACAATCCACTCGGTGCAGAAGTTTGCTGGTCTGCCGAAGGTGATTGGCAGTGTCACCTTCCTGATCGGGTACGCCTTCCAACCGGGGACGATGTTGTGGAAGGTGGTGTTGGTCATCTCGATCATCGACTGTGGGAGCCACAGCCGCCTGAACGGTCCAGGTAGAGTATGTTGATGGAGCTCCCGCCATCCATCAATGTCTTAGGGAGCCAGTAGTCACCCACTTTGGGCTTGACCACCAGGGCGACTCTCCCTAGATATTCGATCCGCGGCGAGTGGTCCTCACGGTTCCACGTGATGCGTTGTTCGGACCAGTTGAGGAAGCGGGGGACGTCGACCTAGGACACCACGTTGACGGCAACGGCACGGGCGATGACCTTATTCTCGCGCTTGGTGCTGAACGCGGTGAAGGTGTGGAGCGACCCGACGTCGTTGCCGAATGCCCCGCCGTTTGGCGGGTGGTTGTTGGGGTCCTCCCATGCTCGTGCCTTCTCGATCTCCTTCAGGGAGTGGCAATCGGCGGTCGTGTGCGTGGCGGGTTTCCCCTCCCTATTGTGGAACACACAGGGCTGGTTAAGGAGAGCCGCGGGGTCGAATTTTGTCCTCGCCTTATAGTTTCCGTTGTCGTGATGTTGGCCTCCGTCGTGGCGAAAGCTGTTGGGGTCACGTGGCGTGTATCCAGCGTTGGCGAGGAAGTCGACTCGCCCGTCACCGTGGCGCTTGCTGGTGAGGCGAGTGTTGCTGTAGCGTAGCTCAGGTCGCCTCCTGTTGTCGTGGCTGCTTGGGCGGCGATTTCCGCCCAACTCGTCGTCTATTTCTTGGTTAGGGTCCTCCTCCGCGTACCTCTTGGCGATTTCTAGGAGGTCTGGGATGTTGTCGAGTGTTTTGTACACCCGCTTGAGTTTGGCGACTAGTGGTTCGTTGCGGCAGGAGGTCTTGAAGCCGTGGATCACCGTCTCTGGATGGATACCAGCCGCGTTGAACCACAGATCTTGCCACCTTTGGAACCAGTTATGGGTCGAATCGCGGGGCCCCTAGACGCATCGCTCCAGGTCCTCGATGTTGGTCGTGCGGGTGTAGGAACCCTCGAAGTGCCTGACGAATGCGTCGCGCATGTCCTCCCAGGAGTCGATGCTATCCGCTGGGAGGGTGTTGATCCATTGCCGAGTCGCTACCTCCATCATCATGGGGAGGTAGCAAGCGACGAGTAGGTCGGTGTGGCCTGCGATTCCCATCGCCATGAGGTATGTGTCCAGCCACACGGACGGATAGTACGAGGGGTCGTACTTTTTGATCTACCTTGGCGCTTTAAAGTTCATCGGGTATTTCGCCTCTGATCATTGGTCCGAAGTACTGGGGGCCGACTCGGTTGAGCGAGCCCCTTGGCTGGCCGTCGCGGCGGTTGGTGAGGGTGTGCCTCAGGTCGTCGAGCTAGCGTGTGCGCCAACTTTGGTTGTTGATGATGTGGGTCCGCGCGTCGACTGGCTGTCCGTTGGCGGCGACCATGTTGTACATCGGCCGCGGGTCGTTGGTGGAGAGTGTCGCGTGCGCGGTTCGTGGTTGGAGATATAGGGGCTCAGGTGGTGGGCAATTGAGAATGTTTGCCATCGTTGGGCAGCCGCTCGAGGCCGCCCTGCTTCCTGAGGAGCAGGAGTACATGCGCCCCCCGTGAGTCGGCTCCTACGGCTTGCTGCTCGACGGCCTTGGCGAGTCGGGCTTTGGCATACTGGATCTGTAGCACGCCTTACCCCGTTACGTTGAGATTGGTGACCGCGACTCGACTCACGATGACGTTTTCCATCGGAGTGGAGAATAGCGGGAGGCCGTTTGCGTCCCGCTCTTGCGGGGAGATCATGACCCTTGGTCTGTCTGGAGGGGGCATGCGACCGGGCGATGGTGGGGGAGCGCCGTTTGCCATTGCGCTTGGCGGTGGCCGGTCACTTCCTCCTGGTGGCAGGTTCTCGTAGACCACACGATCATCCATGCGGGCCGGGTCATTATCGTCGTCGAAGTTCAGGGCACGGCCCTGAATGGTGGGGTTCAGGTGTGACATGATGCGGCGTTGGTGATAGAGCGAGAGATCTTGCGTCGTTGCCTGCTCGAGGCAAAAAAATTCACGCTCGGCTTGCTCCTTGCGGACCGCCTCTTCCAGGCGTAGGCGGAGTTCCTCGGCCACTTTCGCCGTCGCGGTCGGCGGGATCAATGTAGAGAAGGGGTCTAGTGGGGCGCTCGTGTCGCTCGCCATGTAGGTAGCGACAAAGCGACCGAATCTAGCGTAGAGGTCGTCGAAGTTCTTTGATCTAGAGTTGGAGTCGAAGATCCTGAAGATGGAAGGACCCTCAAAGCCCCCCATGTTGGAGACTTGGGTGATGGAGCCCGCAGGTGACGCGGCAACAATGGATCCGGCGATTGACACCGGGGTTGCCGAGTCGGCGTCGGCGTTGAGGGCCGCGTTGTCCGCGGCCACGCTGGTCTCGACCATGTTGCTGTTGGCCGAGCCGTACTTGGAGGCGAGGCGATGGATGGTGCGGACCTGACTCTCAGAGAGCCGATCGCGTGGTGGCGACTCACGGATGCAAGCCGAGTCCTCCGAGATGATGAAATCGGTGAAGCCGACGAAGAGGTTGATCGTGCCGACCGCCATGATCACGCTGTGCGTGACTAGGCGCGCCGCCGGGACGTAGCTGCTCGGCAAGATCTGGAGGATCTCGCCGATTGCGATCATACGGCCGGTGGCGATTGTTTGGTTGATCGGCAAGTAGGGTCTCACCGCAGAACACAAGCCTGACTGGCCAGGCCCCACGGTGGGTGCCACTGTCATGGGAATGGCCACAGCACATGCTGTGATTGGCAGTGAGTAGTAGAACGAGGGACAAGGGCGGCCAGCCATCTGCGGCGCGAGATGAGGGCAAGGACACAGGGTTTTACCCAGGTTTGGCCCTCGGAGGGTAAAGACCTACTCCTGCTAAATTGTATTGATGAGAGAGTACAATGGGCGAGCTCGAAGGCTTGGAGGCGAGTCGAGGGGGTGTATGATGGAACATAAGTTCTATGCGTGCCCTAGGGAGGTTTATATAGATTCACCTCGCTAGGGTTTACATATCTACAACCGAGTTGGGTAAGGACTCGGAGGGTTCTTGACCTAATCCGACTGGGCGTAGCTACGCTTCTGGGCCTCCATCTTCCAGTCGCCTAGCTTCTTCTTGGGTCGTGATCCAGTCGCCGTCCTGCAGGCTCACTCGCTGGTAGTATGAGCCAGTAGGAAACATCGGGTCGCTTCACACCGCCAGGATTACCAGCCGATACCTAGAAGACGTCCATAGCCATTATCCAAAGGGTACACTTGGTTTGCCAGCACTTAAAGTGCGCACCTGTAAACGGGTTTGGTTTCTGACAAGCGGCAAAGCCTTGACGCGAAAACAACCTAAAATAAGGTTTTTGGATTGTTGAAATAATTAGTAGTTTTCGCATTAATTTAATCCAAGTGAAAATCATGACAGAACAATTTCCAACATGAACTAGAATACGCATAGTAGACATGCACCATACAGTCAAGTGAAAACCTAGCACATCTACCCATACTATAATACTAGTAATCATCATAGAAAATAACAGGAGGGCAAAGAACACGTACGAGTTCTTCGATGGTATAACCAACGGTGCAACAGAAGTGGATCCGCCACCAGTGGCAGCAGTAAGCTTGGCATCTTCGTCAGACATGGCGATGGAGTCAAGGAAGCCGGACGTAGAGGAACTTGAGTAGTCACGCCTAGATGCTCCCCAAAAATCTTATCGCCTCTCTCCCGGTGCAGGATCAGAGAGACGGGGTTCCAGAGGCCTGCTCTCCCGGACGGCCGTGCACGCGGCCGGCGGGATGGAGTAGCAAAGGGTAGCACAGAGAGGTGGAACGGAGATGCGCGGGTAGGCAGATGCAATCTAATTGCTAGTGACGGCTAGGGTTCGCGTCTGCATGCTTATATAGTGCGGGTCGGGTAGGACATGGGTAACAACCCACGACCGAGTCAACACCAGCCCACGATGTCGAAATGGCCGGTTGATTAACGCGTTCGTTAATGACGTGTTAATGACTCATAATTAATACATAATTAATTTTGCCAAACAATAAAATAAAGCTCGGATCGACGAGATTCTCGCAACCCATGGCATGTGCGCGCGTCGTGGCGAGGCGGGCAGTGTCGGAGGAGGAGTGTGTGAGGGCTTCTCTTCTTCTCACACCTTAGTGAGTGGTGCAACACTCTACTATATAAGGTGGTCCAACTCCCCTTCCACTAGAAATATGGGACTAAACTTTGGCTCCACTAGCACACACATGAGCTGCCATAATAATGGGCCAAAGAGAATTTCAGAATTTTTATTTCTTATGGGCCAAAAGCCCAACATCAAATATGCCTCAAATTATAACAATCCCCCACAAAGTCTCATTAGCACATCACATCATTCTGTTCCAAATCACTATTTTGATATACCAGCGTTTTTCAGTGGATATTGTTAAGTTGAACTTCCACCTAGAGCACTAGACTACACTCATCAACAACTGTCAATGGAGTAAGCCTTGAATTGCCAGTTTTGTGTAAATGATTTTCACTTAATGTCATACTGATACTAGGCTGCCGAAGGCTACCCCTTGGGTGGAGAATATAAGTCACACTCCTGGCCATTTTCATGAGCTTCCTAGAGATTACCCTATCTCATAGACTGTGACCAGCAGTCGGGGCTCATATCGGTGCGTTCTTTCAAGACGGCTCTGTAGGATAGCATCTTGTCTTATACAAGCCTATGAACACATTAAGACTAAGTCAAACTACCATACAGATCGTGAGAGTAATGCATCTTCAGCGGAGTAGGTTAGTAAAAGTTACTCTCCTAAATTTAGCCACTGGCTTGTTTCCCCAGGTCCTAATTCATGGGATCTTCGATCACATAGGTTGGGTTACTACCACGGTAACTCATGTGGATCTCAAACTCATCTCCTTTGATGCAATATCTATCACATTTCTTGATAGACCTTTTGTGGAAGGATTTGCTAGATTCTTAGCTATTTGGATATAATCCTATGCTATTACTCCGGAGTTTCTCATTTTCCTAACAGATGCCAATCTTCTCTTTATATATCTTGATGACTTCATATTATCCTTTGAACTACTCACTTTGACGACCATAGTTTGATTGTCGTAGTTCATAAGGATAGCCGGCACAGGTTTATCAACAACTGGCAAGTCAATCAAGAGTTGACGAAGCCAATCTGCTTCGACAGTAGCTATCTCTAGTGCTGTGAGTTCTGCTTCCATTGTTGACCTCGTTAAGATGGTCTGCTTGCAAGACTTCCATGAAACAGCACCACCACCATGAGTGAATACATATCCACTCGTGGCCTTCAACTCATCAGCATTAGAGATCCAATTTGAGTCACTGTACCCTTCAAGTACCGCAGAGTCTTCGGTATAGTGAATACCATAACTCGATGTACCCTTTAGATAGTGCATTACTCTCTCAAGAGCATGCCAATGATCATCTCCCGGATTGGAAACAAACCGGCTATGTTTGCTCACAGCAAACGCGATGTCAGGCCTTGTTGCGCTAGCTAAATACATTAACGAGCCAATTATCTGAGATTATCTCATCTGATCTCTAGTTGTTATTTTGAAGCATCTTACTAGGATCATATGGTGTCGGCGAAGGATTACAATCTGAGTAGCCAAAGCGACTCAACACCTTCTCCACATAGTGAGATTGCATAAGTGTAATTCCGCCATTCTCATCTCTTAGCAGCTTGATGTTTAGAATAACATCAGCTTCTCCAAGGTCTTTCATGTCAAAACTTTGAGACAAGAAACTCTTGACCTGTTCGATGACAATCATATTTGTACCAAAAATCAGTATGCCATCAACATACAAACAAAGTATGACTCCTTCGCCCCCACCATGGCAATAGTATACACATTTGTCGGCTTCATTTACAAAAATCCAGCAGATGTCAAAGTTTGATCAAACTTCTCATTCCATTGCTTAGGTTCTTGTTTCAGTCCATACAAAGACTTCAATAGCTTGCACACCTTGCCTTCTTGACCATCTACTACAAAACCATCTGGTTGATCCATATAAATCTCCTCATCCAACTCTTCATTAAGGAAAGCTGTCTTGACGTCCATTTGATGAACGATAAGACCATGTGAGGCAGCCAATGAGAGTAGAACTCGAATAGTGGTCAATATAGCTACAGGCGAATAAGTATCAAAGAAGTCTTTGCCTTCTTTTTGGGTATAACCCTTGGCAACAAGCCAAGCCTTGTACTTTTCAATCGTACCATCAGGCCTAACCTTCTTTTTGAAGTCCCACTTACATCCTACAGGTTTGCACCCATAAGGGTGACCAGTTATCTCCCAAGTTTCGTTAGCCATGATGGAGTCCATCTCTCTACGAATAGCCTCTTTCCAGTAGTCTGCATCAGGAGATGCATAAGCCACTGAAATAGAGGTGGGAGTATCATCCACGAGATAGGCAATGAAGTCATCACCAAAGGAATTGCAGTCCTCTATCTCTTGTTCCTTATAGGAACTTCATTGTCTACCTCCTCGGGAATTTCATCATGTGCTTGTTCATAATATTCCATGGGAATGGCAGGTTCAGGAGTTTTAACAAATTCCTGTCTAGATGTACTAGGCATATCTTTTATCGGAAAATATCCTCAAAGAATGTAGCATCCTTAGACTCCATAATTGTATCGACCTTCATTTCAGGTACCTCAGATTTCACCACTAGAAATTTGTATCCAATGCAATGATGAGCATAGCCAAGAAAGACACAGTCTACGGTCTTTGGTCCAAGTTTACGCTTTTTGGGACATGGCAAATTCACCTTTCCCAAACATCCCGAAGGACGTAAGTACGAGAGTGTTAGCTTCCACTTCTCCCATAATTCATAGGGAGCAGTTTCATTGCATTTTGTGGGAAATTTATTTAGGACATGCCATGATGTCAATATCGCCTCCCCCAACCATGCCTTGGATAAGCCCGAAGTACCTAACATGGTGTTAACCAAGTCTGTTAGAGTACGATTTTTCGTTTCAGCAACCCCGTTATACTGGGGAGAATGGGGAGGCGTCCTCTCATGAATAATGCCAAGTTCCGCACAAAATAAATCAAACTCATTAGAGAAATACTCTCCACCACGATTTGACCAGACTCTCTTAATCTTTCTCTCAAGTTGATTTTCAACTTCTGCCTTGTAGTTTTTAAAGTGGTGTATAACCCCATCTTTAGTTTTCAAAAGATATACATAGCAAAATATAGTAGAATCATCAATCAACGTCATGAAGTATTTCTTTCCACATTTAGTCAACACACCTTTCATCTCACATAGATCTGAATGTATAAGCTCTAGTGGTGCCAAGTTTCTTGCTTCCTACACGAGCTTGTGAGGCTTGCGTGGTTGCTTAGCTTGAACACACTCTTGACATTTAGAGCCTTTGACTAAAGTGAAACTCCGAATTAAATTCATCTTAGCTAGCCGCGTCATACAACCAAAATTAATGTGACAAAGTCGTGAATGCCAAACATCGGTATCATTGCCAGGGGCACAAATATGGTTCACAACCTTATTACAAAAATCTGATTGGGAAAGACGGAACAAACCGCCGCACTCAAAACCTTTACCAATAAATTCTCCATACTTAGAAATGACTACTTTACTGGACTCCAATACCAACTTAAAACCTTCTTTGCAAAGAAGGGAACCAATAAAGCGATTCTTATTTATTGAGGGCACATGTTGCACGTTCTTCAGCTGCACGACATTTTCCAAAGTAAACTTCAGATCCACTGTGTCAACACCACAAACAGAAGCATGCGATCCATTTCCCATCAATACAGAGAGATCTCTTGTGACCTGATAAGAAGAAAACAAAGAGATAACAGCACTCACATGAATATTATCACCGGTGTCGATCCACCAATCTGTAGATTGACAAATTGACAAAATAGTAGGTAAATTACCATATCCGGATGCACCCTTATCATTGTTGCTCATAGCCACGTTGACAAACTTAGATTTCTGTCCATTTTGATTCTTCCTTCCTTTGCGCTGCTTGCAGTTTGGAGCCCAATGTCCAACCTCACCGCACACAAAGCAGGGATCCTGTGACTTGTCCTTCTTATTCTTTTTGAAGTTGGTAGTATGAACGACCTTGGTATTCCCCTTGATCTTGTTGTGGAAGTTCTTCTGCACCACATTGGCGCTTGAATAGGGTGCCTCGGCTCCCTTTGGGTGTGCGTCTTTTGCCTTTGCATTTTTCTCAAGGTCTAGAAACCCTATGAGATTCTCAACAAACATATCTTGCCTCTCGTGTTTAAGGTTAGTGGCAACACTGCTCCAGGATTGAGGAAGCTTTGCAATAATGCATCCTGCAATAAATTTGCCGGGCAACGCACACTTCAAGAGCTCAAGTTATTTTTCAATGCACTGAATCTCATGAGCCTGTTCAACGACAGAACGGTTTTCAACCATCCTATAGTCATGAAACTGCTCCATGGCATAAAGTTCACTGCCAGCATCAGTAGCACCGAATTTTGCTTCGAGCGCGTCCCAAAGTTCTTTGGCATTGCGCATATGTAAATATGCGTCCACCAGCTTGTCCCCAATGATGCTTATAACACAGCCCACAAAGAATATGGTGGTATCCTTGAACGTCTTCTCCCGTTCAGGAGTAATTGTTCCTTCAGTATTACCAGCCGATACCCAGAAGACGTCCATAGCCATTAGCCAGAGGGTACACTTGGTTTGCCTGCGCTTAAAGTGTGCACCCGTAAACGGATTTGGTTTGAGACAAGCGGCAAAGCCTTGACGCAAAAACAGCCTAAAATAAGGTTTTTGGATTGTTGAAATAATTAGCAGTTTTCGCATTAATTTAATCCAAGTGTAAATCATGATAGAACAATTTCCAAGATGAACTATCATACGCATACTAGACATGCACCATACAGGCAAGTGAAAACCTAGCACATGTACGCATACTGCAATACTAGTAATCATCATAGGAAATAACAGGAGTGCAAAGAACACGTATGAGTTCGTCGATGGTATAACCAACGGAGCAACAGAAGTGGATCCGCCACCGGCGAAAGCAGCAAGCTTGTCAGCTTCGTCAAACATGGCCACTACTAGGAAACTAGCTATAGATAGACATACCTTCTGTGGCGCATGGTTCTGACCATGCGCTACAAAAGTTGTCCAGTGGCGCATCTAGAACAGTGCGCCATAGAACCATGAAACTTCTGTGGCGCATGGTAGTCCAAGATGCGCCACAGAAGTTTGGTGGGACCCACACCAGGCCTTGGTCCATGAAACTTATGTGGAGCATCTTACTATATGCGCCACAGCAGTTTTAACTTCTGTGGCGCATATTGACAGATGCGCCACAGAATCATCAGGTGGGATCCACAGCTGGCGGGCTTTGACCGTGCTCTGACCAAACTTCTGTGGCGCATGTGACTATATGCGCCACAGAAGTTTATGTATTCTGTGGCGCATGTCACCATATGCGCCACAAAACAACTATGTGGGCCCCACTTTTTGGACACCTATGACCAAGCTTTTGTGGTGCATATGTGCATATGCGCCACAGAAGAACAAACTTATGTGGCGCATGTGTGCAATATGCGCCACAGAATGGTGCGTGCTACTCAGATTATATTGAGTGTTTATAGTACACATTTTCCTCTTGCTTTTCCCAACTAAACAAGTACGAGTGGCATAGGTAGAATACTAGACAATCTACTAGATAGACATGTGGCATACATTGTTGCAAATGCACATGCGCATAGCCTTGAACAACATAACAACAATGGCATACATCATTTCAAATACACAAACTACAACATTGCAAATCCCTTCACAGAGCTGGTGGGGGCGATGGCGGTGGAAGATGCCAAACCTTCCTATTCACGCACGCCTGCAGCCTGCAGACGTGGTCCTCCATGGACACGTTGGGGTCGAGCACCGGATGTCAGCCGATTGGTTCCGCCATGCGTGCCCTCTCCTCCAAGGACGCGAGCACGGCGTACAACCTCATGGCCTTGTTGTAGAGGGCCTCGTGCCGCAGTCTGGCCTCCTCCTCGATTAGGTTGACCTCTGAATCCCGCGGCGGCTGACTCCGAGCACTGCCCGTCGACCTCGCCCCTCCACTGCGAGTAGGCTGCAGGTAACCCGAGCGGGCTGTGCTCTCTAGCGAGTCTTCCAACGAGTTATGGGAAGAAGACTTCAGGGGCAGGTATGTTGCTTTGGACAAGGAGTGTGGTATATATATAGAGGGGTGTCATTAAAGCAGCTATCTGCCACCTTTATTTCGTGCAGATCTGCACTCAGTGTTATGTGGCACAGAAGTTCAATCTTCTGTGGCGCATATCACCCATATGCGCCATAGAACACTGAGTCCAATGGCCCACAGTCTGGCCAATGCACCCTATGGCCAAGGTTCTGTGGCGCATATGGGCGATATGCGCCACAGAACATTGAGTCTCGGGGACCACAGTCTGGCCGCACTGCACCCTATGGCCAAGGTTCTGTGGCGCATATGGGAGATATGCGCCACAGAAGATTGAACTTCTGTGGCGCATATCACCCGTATGCGCCACAGAACCCTGTGGCCAGATCTGCACAAAAAGGTGGCAGCTTTGCACCACTCTATCTATCACCATCCATTTCACATCCTTCTTCCTCCTCCTTCCAGCTCGTCCGCCTCCTCTCTACCACCCCATTGTGTCCATAATTTTATACATTTTGTTGTATTTAAACCTACTATAGTTGATAGATTGGCTAGGGAAAGTCTTTCTCCAACTAGTAGATCTAAAACACACTTACTTTTCTCCTCCACGTCTCTATTTGTGTACCATTATCTATCTATAGATCTATTAGTCCACACTCTCTCACATCGCGCTCTCGACTCGGTATTCAATCTATCCGGTGAGTAATTGTCCATGAATATGCATGTTTTGTAGGTGTAAAGCTTGTCGCGCGGGCGGTGTGTACATGCGATGCATGCATGGCACGAAGATGATGTTTGTGCATGAAGCTTTTGTGGTGCATGAATGCTTGCATGGGAAGAAGTTTCTTGTTTTTGCTTGTCTGCCCCGGTGTGGTGCATGGATGTTTGCCGAAATGTTGATTCATTTCCATTTTGGTAAATTTTTGCACCACCCATATGTCCTAATTTTAGGAAAGGTCATGCCGAATTTTTCCGACGACCATGCATGTGTGTTTGTGTGTGCATAAGGTGTGGTTTCTAATTATCCTACTCTCTGTCTTTTGCCCTATATGTGCATACCGCGCAGGCTACCATGGTCGTCAGCATGAGCGAAGGTCGAGTTACTAGGTATAAGAAAGACGCGAAGGAGGGCATGATTCGGAACAACAAGACCCAGATAAGACGTCCATGTCGAACATGCAAACTCCAGCGCTGGATCGACCCCTGATTACGACAATTGAGGATCACCGCCGTGCATGGATTCATGCGCGACGACATCGTTGAGGAGCTGGCAGTAAATGGTGGTGGTCATCATGAAGACTTGGGTGGGCGAGAAGACGAAGAGTCTCCCGACGGGCATGATCATCATGACGAAGAATATACCGGCGGGCATGATCATCATGACGAAGAATATACCGGCGGGCATGATCATCATGACGAAGAAGGAGATGTCGACGGGCATGACCATCATGAAGAAGGAGAATAAGCGAACACCCAGACGCTGCTAACTTCGGTGCTAAGGGACCCTCATATTCAGGAACTGCTTCTCAAGGAGACGAGCAACACCAATGCTGCAGCCAGAGAGAAAGCCAAGCTGGTGCAAATGGAGTTAGATGGGATGACTCCATTATATACTGGTTGTCGGCCCGAGGATACACGCCTGAGTGTAACGCTCAAGGCTCTAGAGATGAAGGCGGAACACAAATGGACCGACGTGAGCTTCAATGCTAACATGGAATTCTGGCACGATCGTCTTCCTAACGGGAACACATTGCCAACAAGTATAGAGGAGTCCAAGAAAATCGTGTGCCCTCTCGACCTACCGCACGTTAAATACCACGCATGCATCAATGATTGCGCACTTTATCGTAACGAGTACGCGGAGAGAACCACATGTCCGGTGTGCGGCCATGGACGGTACAAGAGAGGGAACAAGGAAGTTCATAGAAAAGTGGTATGGTACTTTCCTATCACTTCCCGTCTACAGAGATATTTCGTAGATCCTAAGGAAGCAAAGCTAATGCAATGGCACGCGGAAAGGGAGAAACCCGAAGATGATCCAGAGAATGGCAAGATCCTAACACACCCTTCAGACGCTAGCCAGTGGAATGCATTGGACATCGAGTTCGAAGAGTTCGGGGGTGATGCTAGGAACGCCAGGCTGGGTATGAGAACCGATGGACTCAATCCTTTTGGCAACCAGAGTAGCACGCATAGCACCCGGCCCGTGTTTGTATGGCCATACAACATCCCCCTGTGGCTCTGCACAAAGCAAAGGTACGAACACATGAGCATTCTTATTCAGGGGCCAAAACAACCAAGCGTCGATATGCATCTTTATCTCGTGATGTTGAAAGAGGAGTTAGCCACGTTATGGGAGACGCCAGCTCATACGTGGGACGCCTACACTAAATAATATTTCCCTCTGAGAGCCGCGTTGCTCACGATGGTGCAGGACTATCCTGGTTACGCATATAAATCGGCCCAGGTGAACCACGGACACAGTGCATGTGTTAAGTGCATGGATAAGACCCCGCATCTCCAGCTACCCAAGGATCCTGGGTCTTTGAAAACCGTGTTACAAGGGACTCGAAAGTGGCTTCGCATGGATCAGCCGTGGAGAAAACGCGGTGACCTGTTCAATGGTAAAGACGAGCTCGAAAGAGCCCCGTGTACGAGGAGCGGCGAAGAAATCGAGGAGCTTCTGAATAATTGGGATGAGTGCCCAGCGCCAGGAAAGAAGCGACCAAGGACAAAGCCGCTTCTGGGTGTATGGAAAGCTAGGTCTGTTTTCTGGGACCTGCCGTACTGGAAGGTCCTCCACACGCCCCATAGCCTCGATGTAATGCACATCACGAAGAACGTTATCGAGAGTCTGCTTGGCACTCTCCTCAACATGCCGGAGAGGACCAAGGATGGGCTGAAAGCAAGAAACGACCTGAAATTGCGTAGCATCTAGAAGGAGCTTCAGTACCCTGATAGTGATGATGATGACGATCAAACGGAAGGGACTCAGGGTTGCCGCAAAAAGGTTAAGAAGAATGTGGTGGTTGTGCTTCGCGCTGCCTGCTCCACAAGCGATACACATTCCCAGAGAAGTTTAGAAACCTGGAGAGTAAGAACCCGGTGAACAAACTAGCACTGACAAAGATGAGCAACGCCTTGAGCAGCTGGAAAACCCGGGTAAAGAACAACATTGGCAAAGGTAAAAGCTGGGAGATTATAAGTAGGAAAAATCCAATGATCGACGAAGAAGAGTTCAAGATATTCAAGGTGGACTTAGATACCGCTTACTCTAAAGCATGTACTGGGTGGGGAAAGAATATGCAAGAGAAGAACATAGGTAATCACCGGCTTAGAAGCGGCGGATACAAAGGTAAACAGCCCATTTGGGACAAGGAGGACTCCGAGCTTGAACCCATGGCATAAAATCACAGACCTGCGGATCCGACAATTTGTCCAGGCCCGCTACTACCTGGACCCTGTTACAGGGGAGTTCGTCACCGATGACCCGGATGTGAAGGCCTTTGAGGATGAGCTGGTAAGGAATTTACCGCGGATCTCTCATTAAAATAGTTAAGCCAAGAATCTAAATGCATGGGTTGACCTCTCCTTGTCTCTCTGCAGGAGAAGGAATTGAACGCTACCGAGGACTTGCCGTCCCAGGATTCGGTGGCGGAGGCATGGGGCACTGTTTTTAACAGGGCGACAAACACTTACAAGAAGAGGGAGAAGAATTTGCCGCCAAAATCAGCTGGCCGTGTGTTCGGCTTCGGTACAAGCATGAAGTTTACCGAGTACTACAAAGAGGACGCAAAGAGGAGGGAGAGGAAGAACCATTCGGAGGCTAAAGATAAAGCCGAGGTTGAAGAGCTGAAGTTGAAGGTGAAGACATTAGAGGAAAAGGTGGACGAGAAAGCAATGGACAAGTTATTGGAGGAGAAGCTTCGTGTGATCATCCCCCCTGGGTTGATGGAGGGGCTAGCTGTTTGGAATGCGGCAGGTCGAGAGGGGCCAATACATGTGCCCAGCTTTAGCGGCGGCAACTCGAGCATCAACGTTAACGCGTCGCCGGACTTGGTGACCCCGCCAGCCACCATCGTCGCGGCGTAGCCGCAAGAGCTGGTCGTCGCACAGCTCCCCCTGCTGCTCCCACCAAAAATACCAAGCTGCAGCCGACGGCGGCACCAGTACCATGGGAGAATGCTGATGATAGGCCTGCCGCCGGGACCGGCCGTGTGTCAACATTAGCCAAGCTCAACGCCCTCACGAAGGTAACTAATTAGTTACTCCGCTTCATCTTATTTATGCGCCTTTGGTGACTGCCACCTCGATCATGATGCCCAACACATATGTGTTTTGACTCAGGACGCTGCTTGCGTACTACTGCACAAAGTTGCCGACGGCGAGTTGACGGATGTTTCCAAGGGCAATATCATACAATCGTCGAACCGCACGATGCACAACAATGCAATGGACGATGCCGTGATGAGGGTCCAGATTGCTCGGGTGCTGCCATGGTGCGACGACATGGACCCCCCTTTCAACCTCAGGGAGCCGACGAAGACCCTTACAGAATGCCACGGCTGGCCCTTGACATGGCCGAAGACTCAGATTCGTCTTACGGGGCACAGTAGCGCCACCTCGATCGTCCATCCACCACCTCGCATGCCACATGTCACCGGCGCCACCTCGATCGTCCGACCACCACCTCGGAAGCCACCTGTCGTCATCGCCATCAACAACTGTTGGGAGTGTGTGCGCCGCCCCAAGGTCTAACCGTCGCAACGCAACTGCCGTCGCCCCCGCCACCACCATCACCACATGGCGGCAACAACGATGATGAAGAAGAATTTGTCAACTTCGATGACTACATCAACATCAGTGCCGACATAGGATTGTACATGCCTGCTGTAGATGAAGAACCCTTCATCGCTCGTGAGGGTCAAGGTGGGCATCTCACTACATCCACGCAATGCTTGGTTTTCCATGGTTTATCTCAAGAGACGCCTCTACCGGCCGATCAACAGGAGAAACCTGTTGGATTCATCTTTAGCCCTAGCACACTCCAAAAGGTGGCCGTTGAGCACTTAGCATCCCCAGTGGAGGAGCCTGCTCAGAAGACGAAGAAGCATAGGAAGAGAGGTAAGAAAGCCGAGAGCCAACCTCCTCCGAAGAGGATCCCGGGCTAAGGATGACGTCGTACCAGCCCGCGAGGATGGCTTGCCTAGGATACATATAGCCGGTGAAGCGATACTGACTCCGGAGCTGTTTCGCCTTGCTGGTGGACATATGCTCGCTTTGCGTGATAGTATCAAGACACTAGAGGGCATTCTTCTTAAAGAAGAATATCCAAATTACCTGGTTTTCACTGTCAAGGTGCCATCGGACGTGGACTTCGTCCATGAATCCCCCGCGGACGTGTTCTTCATAGCGTACGAGGACGTCTTCAAGCTGTTTGTCTCGAAACGGCTGGACTATAACATGGTTCGCCTATTCGCGCTCAATCTGGTGATGAAGACCAAGAGAGAGCAAACCCCCTACATCGCGATAGTGGATCCCTACTATATGCGTGATATCCAGTTGAGGGAAGGATCAGAGACGCGTGCCAAGGCGACGGCGTACCTCAAGAAGTTCATGGTGGACCACAAGAGGACGAACACGCTTCTTTTGCCTTTCTTTCCCGAGTAAGTACACACACCCCCTAGAATTGGTAACTTAGGCTTTCTTATAGCTTTATTCCTTTTCCCTTTTCCAACATCCCGTTTCAATAGTGTTGTGCAGAGACAAATACTGCACACTCATCATCATTTCCACAAAGTACTCGATAGCATCATATTTTGACTCGGCGAGTCAGAAGAAGAAGAAAGACTACACCAGAATAAGGGGTGTTCTAAATGAGGCTATCGAGGGCTACGCTAGAAACGGATGCCCCTCCGTCAACAACGGGGAATGTATCAAGGATGACAAGAACGTGCTCGAGTTGCCCTGCGTCAAGGAGTCGGCTACTGGCGGCGCCAAGGAGGCCTTCTACGTCATGCATCACCTTCAAGGGTTTGTCCGGGATTGCCAAAACCTAACTCTGCCATCTAGTCTCCGAGCATGGGCCAAAAATTTGGCGTGAAGTGACGATGATGATCTTAGAGAAGACTTCCATCGCATTCAGGTTAAGTTGTCGGAAATCATCGTGGAAGATGTCAACACAAGGGGAGGGGTCCTAAAACACAACAGAGGGTTGACTAAGAAGGAGATTGAAAATATTCTTCGTAAGCAGGGTGACAACAGGACGTGGATGACGAAGGATGGCTATCTACCATTCCCGAAGCCGAGCGTTAGCAGTTCTCAACAATGATCGATGTGTGCGCCTAGAATTATCATAGATGTCTGTGTGTAGTGTTGTGTCACAAACTATATACTACCGTGGTTGTATGTTGTAAACTTCACTATTGTGGTTGTTGTCGTCGAAGTTCTATGATTGTGATCGATGTGATATCTTCTATGTTTACTGATCTTTTGCTTTAGTTTATGTGAACATATATGCATGTGAACCAATTTAGTTCTTTATGTTGCATGATTTACTAATATGCCTTATCTATAGAGATGACGAAGTGGTACATGGTGTAGAAGGGTTGGGTTCCAGGAGTCTACGATGAGTGGGAGGACTATCAGAAACAGGTGAACAAGTTTAGCGTCAATAGCTACAAAAGATACGCAACTTGAGAGGAGGCGGTAGCCAAGTGGAGGAACCACCTATGGAAGGAGAACCGGATGAAGATATTGCTAGTGCTCTTTTTCTTGCTCACCGTCATCACAGTTGTATTCTGTTTGATTCTATTGTAGGCGGTGAAACACTTCATTTTTAATGTGATGAGATGGTGAACTTTGTAACAAACACTTGTATCAATATTCGCCACCTTTGACTTGTATTGTAATATGATGACCACCTGTCTACCTCGATCGGGCTCTAAGTAGTGTGATGGCACTATATTCGTGTTTGTTTTATATTTGTTTTTATGTACTAAGTCAAAAATGTTGTTCCTGTATAATACCCGTATAATACTGTATATTTGGACCAGTATTGTTTTTTTAATACCTGATATACAAACCAGTGGCGCATCTTTTTTACCTTCTATGGCGCATACCACTTCAGTGGCGCATTTTCCAGAATGTGCCACTAAACATAGACCTATGGCGCATCCGCCGGAATGCGCCACAGAAGTATCATTACTTCTGTGGCGCGTTTCGAAATGCACCACAGAAGTTTTCATCAGTGGCGACGTAACAGTGGCGTCTCTGATATGCGCCACAGAAGCCCAATATCGATGCGCCACTGATGAATGATTTCCTAGTAGTGGGCGATGGAGTCGAGGAAGCCGGACGTAGAGGAACTTGAGCAGTCGCGCCTAGACACTCCCCAAAAACCTTATCGCCTCTCTCCCGGTGCAGGATCAGAGAGACGGGGTTCCGAAGGCCTGCTCTCCCCGACGGCCGTGCATGCAGCCGGTGGGATAGAGTAGCAGAGGGCAGCACAGAGAGGTGGAACAGCGATGCGCAGTTAGGCAGATACAATCTGATTGCTGGTGATGGCCGGGGCTCGTGTCTGTCTGCTTATATAGTGCGGGTCGGGTAGGACATGGGCAACAACCCATGACCGAGTCAGCACCAGCCCATGATGTGGAAACGGCCGGTTGATTAAAGCGTCTGTTAATGACTCATAATTAATACACAATTAATTTTTCCAAACAGCGAAATAAAGCTCGGCTCGGCGAGATTTCCGCAACCCGCGGCGCGCATCATGGCGAGGCGGGCGGCGTCGAAGGAGGAGTGCGCGAGGGCTTCTCTTCTTCCCACACCTTAGTGGGTGATGCAACGCTCTACTATATAAGGTGGTCCAACTCCCCTTCCACTAGCAATGTGAGACTAAACTTGGGCTCCACTAGCACACACATGAGCTGTCATAATAATGTGCCAAAGAGAATTTCAGAATTTGTATTTTTTATGGGTCAAAAGCCCAACATCAAATATGCCTCGAATTCTAACACCTATAAGAATCAACTTGGAGTACAAGGCAAGGATCAAATCCTATCTCCACCTAAAATATACTCTAACAGGCATAACTAGGCATTGTAATCATTTTACAATGGGTTAACTCACTAATAGATGACACCTTTTATGTCACCAACGATAGAGGATCTATGAATTTTTACAGTATATACATTTCATCTCGCGACTTTAGCATTGTTTCATCTTCTGGAATGATCTTTATATACCAGTGATCATTATAACAGTCAAGGTGAATGTATCTCCGAAATCTAGTAATGTCGTGAGGATACCGGCCGGTGTTCGCTAGTTTGCTGCAAGTGAAGGCTGATCGAGTAGTTGAATCACTAATTTCATGCGATATTCTCAAATAGCACGATCGAGTCCTTCGACGCTCGCATGGTAACACCATAATTGTTGGCCCTGAAATATAAGAAATTTGGTCCACTCCAATATCTCATATAAACCATATAGTAGTTTCAGATCATAGGCAACAACTATCAGATTGAACAAATTGGCCTGAGGGTGCTATGAGTTATCAGATTGAACAAATTGAACACGATGGATTCACTACAGGAGAAGCTCGGTATGCCGAGGGCTTATTGTCGTCGGCGTAGCCAGGAAAACCCTCGGCGTACGCTACGCCGACGGCTGCCCTCGGCGGACCTCTCCCTCGGCGGAGCAGGCGCGACCGTCGGCGTAGGACAAGACTGTCGGCGTAGGACAACGCCGACGGCCTGATGGCGCCCGTCGGCGAACGTCGACCGCGCCGTCACACGGCCAGTTAACGGCGCGTCGGCTACGCCGACGGCCTCACCCTCGGCGTACCAAGCCACGTGGAGGCTGGTGGGCGGCCTGGCGCAGCTGCTACGCCGACGGCCTCCTCGGCGACGCCGCCACGTGGAGGCCGGGGCGGCTGGCGCAGCTACGCCGACGGCCTCCCCTCGGCGTCACGCCATGTGGAGGCAGCGCAGCGGCAGCAGCGGGCTGGCCCTACGCCGAGGGCCTTGCCGTCGGCGTAGCCTTGACCATTTGGTCACGCTTACCTCCTATGCCGAGGGCAAGGCCGTCGGCGTGTCAAATGCACAGTTTTTTTTTTTGAATTTTTTTGCAGCAGCAGCAGCACTCACAGCAGCCATACATCCATACATCATCATCCATACATCCATACATCCATGCAATATATATTCCACACCAATTGAAACAAGATCACATATGCCATACATGTATCAACATCAGTCATACAAGATCATCCATACATTAGTCATACAAGATCATCGACATCATCACACATCCCTACAACTCTGGAGGAGACGGGGTGTACCCGAGATCTCCCCTGGTGAAAAGTGGCGACCTCTGCCGAGGGTTGCGTCCAGTAGAAGCAGCAGAAGAGCCACCTGGCGAGGGAGTAGGAGAAGTGTGAAGCTCGGGAGAACCACCTGCAGAATGGCTAGGAGATGGACCATGGTCATGAAGCGGTGTGATCTGACGCCCATCCGGCGAGGCGTGGCCAAAGTGCCGGTTCCCAGAAGCTCCCGTTCCCTACATGTTGCCTACATGTTAGCAACTTGCGAGGCAAAGTAAAGCGATAACCAGTGGGTTAGCAAAGAACTTACGGTGTCGATGCGTAGTAGGTCCTAGCGAAGCTTTCCTTCGATTGCAAAAATGGTATCGGACCTGGCATGGAAGGCACAGGCCCTAAATCTCTATTCTGGCCAGTTTGAATATTCACCATCATGGCCTGCAAGATAGTTTAGAAGTCAGGCCATAGTACAACAAACGGGGGGAAGTGGGACTTGTATCTTTTGCAAAAAATAAAGGTTCGGACTTACATTTACGTATTGCATGTAGATCGCATTCGCCTCCTGATGCTGCCGAAAGGCCACCTGATATTCCTCATAAGCAGCATCGTAGGCCGCGTCTAACTCAGGCTACAATTTCAAATACAAGGAATCTCGTCGGTTAGCCATGCAGGAACAAAAGTCATAAAGATGATGAAAACGAAAACTTACATCCTCGGCGAGCGACAAGGCTGGCCACGAGGCGGATAGGGGTCGCCGACGGGTAGGTAGCCTTGAGACGGCTGAAGCTCGTCGAGGGTAGGCTTGACCTTTTATTCAGAATCTTGAGGCGCCCATGCTGCAATCCGTGCCCGACAGACCAACGACTGCTCATCTCCGCGCGTGAATGGGGTCATCCACATGGGGTGACGAGCCTTCACCATCGTCTTGTAGTTCCCCAAGTCGCTCGGCAAGCGAAGTACACGGGCAACGAGGGTTGAGGCTCCGAGTAATTGGGCTTCTTTCACGCATCATCTCATAGACGGCGACGCCATGAATCACCTCCGGGTTGTGCCTCGCCACCAGACGAAAAGAAAATATTATGCATATGAAGTACAAACATAAGCGAAATGCATGCAGGTCGCTCCATGTATATACGCACCACCTTCCCTTGAAGTGGTCAAAGTTGCGGTTTCAGCGGCGTTCCACCATCGCCTCGGTTATCCGCGTCCGCCGACAAGGCTGCAAACTCGCCTTCTCGAGCCACCTCGTCCTAACCAGCTCCTCCCATGCGAGTCGATGCGGCTCGGCCCAATCGGGGATAACCTGAAAATGCAATACTCAACTCCAGACAATGCAATGGCAACTTAGAAGCAATGTAGAATCTCATTGACATTTTACTCACCGACATGTACTCTTCTAGCGTCATCGAGTACTCAGGATTAGGGTTCCTACCGACAATGTCTTCCTTCCAGACCCTCACGCCCATGTCAGCCCAGAAGTGGCTAGCGGTCGTGACCTTCTGGTTGTACCACACCTGGGGGGTCAACTTCACACAAGCCCCAAGCAAAGTCCTCTGCGCCTTCTCCTGGTCCTCCTCGGCCACACGGTAAAAGCACTTCAATCATGCATAAGAATCATGAGTTAGCACGGTGGGGTCATCAAGTATGAACAACATAACTCGAGAAATATGCCTTACCCAAAACTTGGTGATGACAGCATTAGCAGCTGTCGGAAAGCCCGGGACAGGGGTAGTCTGGTAGTCCGCCCAAGTGGTAGCTAGCTTCTTGTCACCCTCGTGGGTAATGTGATAGCCCGGCCAGAACTTCCTAATCAGAGCTCCAACAAGGCTGTTAGGAAGGCGAGGCTTCGTCCCCGGAGGAAATGTTCAATTGTCGCACAATAATAAACGTTAGTACACAATTATTTATGACCAACATGAAATAAAATGTTTTAAATTGCCAAATTAGTACACTTACTCAAGGCCATCTGAATAATAAGGGCTTTGCCTCCCGAGTCCTAGGCTCAAACTTCTCGCCGTGGACTCCCGATTCCCCACGATTCGCAATTTCTTCGGCCCCACCAACTCGCGGCTAGTGTCCTCCTCAGACGGTCCTCGCCTCCTCTCGGTCCTCGCCCTCTCGACTCGCCTCTCGACTCGCCTCCTCTCGGCCCGAAGGCTGCTCAGAACAACTCAGAGCCACGCCGCCGTAAGCAGAGGGTGGTGGGTCAAAGTCCACGCCTCCTGTGGCACCTCGTCCTCGCCCTCCTCGACCTCGGCCTCGACCCGTCCTCCGCCAGCAGGAGCAAGATCGGGTAACGCGGATTGGGATTTGGCTCCGTGTAGCACTTTCTTCTTGCTTGCTCAGCATTAAGCAAGGACGAACTGGTTGCCTTGCCGCTGCTCATATTGTTCAATCACCGCATTAAGTAAGAGAAAAGTTAAGCACAAAGACACAATAAAATGTATACACAAAGAATAAAGGCATAATGCAATTAAGAAAACAAGTAAGCACAAAGACAAAATAAAATGCATTAAAAATAAATACTCACTATCATTTTCATTCTCATTCTCATTCTCATTCTCACTATCACTATCTTTTGAGTAGAAATCTGGATTCTCATCAAGGGTGTAGGCTCATCATCGTTGTCATTCTCGGTATGGAGCTTCGAGCATACTTATGTCATGTAAATTCACCACCGACTCACCCCGAAGTTTCTACATCATTCCCAAGGTCCTCAAGATCAACCGGTTCTAAATCAAAGTGTCCAAGTCCTCTTGCTCTTGATAGAAAATTCCTCAGACGTTAAAGGGTTAATGTTGTTGTAATCGCCCCTCGAGGGAATCGGAGGTTACCATGTGGCGATACCGAACACGACTTCCCAGCCCCGAGTTCCGCTTCCGCATGGGTAGGGCAAATAATAAACTTGGTTGGCTTGGTGAGCAACAACAAAGACGCCGGTTCGCTTATAGGTGGTAGAAGGCCTAACTTCAACTAACCCAATGGAAGGGTACTTCACCACCCCTTGGGTCAAACCAAAGGGCACTTGAACACAACAAGATTGAGTTCGACATTCAGACGATTGAAGGTCACCAGATACATTCTCTAACCTTCCGTAGTAATCAAGGGAATCGGCTCCTTTGGTGAACACCCCAGTATTTACCCTTTTTGCATTCGGTCGCCCTTTCTGGTGCGTCTCTGTATGGAAGCGAAACCCATTCACATCATACTTCTCATACTTCATGACGACACTGTTACAACCTTGGGAAACACATTTCAGCTCATCTGACATCTCAATGTTGGGATCAACTCCCTATAGGTATAAGAGGAATTTGTTGCGTTCAGTAGTTACGTGGAATAAGAGTGACAAGTCACATATTGCAAGGTAAGAGGGACAGGTTAGAAATTACTTTTTTCATAAACCAGGACACAAAGTTTTTTTTATTTCCGGGAGCACCCTCTTTCAGTAGAGTGTCCAACTCCATGGGAGAGGGATCAGTCGGTCCCGGCCACTGTTCATCCGTGAAATCACTAAGAAGGAGAAAATAAGCATTACACGGAGACCGAGTTACTAGCTGCATAGAGAAATAGGGTGTTCACCATTTTACCTAATGAAATCGACCACTTCCTTCATGTTCATAAGCACATAGAGCATTATGCAATCCTTCTCTTCCTTCGGTAACCTATATTTTAGTCCTTTACCGGCCTTGCCACCGGGAAATTGGAATAGTTCGAGATTGGGGTCATTCTTGGGCAGGTCGACATTGTAACGAGAGACCGGGTTATGCATAGTGGGAACATCATCGGGCCAGTAGGTTGTCGTGGCGTTTGCCATCTCCTGAAGGCATGTTGCTTCAGCTATGCATGCTTCAATCTTGGCTTTGTTTCCAGTTATCTTTTGAATATACTTAAACTCTCTCTCAATACAAAATTGCCAACGAAATTGCACCGCCCCCCCCCCCCAATAGTGCCTCATTCGCGAGGTGCACAATGAGATGTGCCATCGGAGTAAAGAAGCTCGGAAAGATCATCTCCAAATTGCATAGCAACTCCGGCCTGAATTTGCTTCTCAATCACCAGAGGACATATCTCGCTAGCAGAGGGTGCGAAAGAAATGGCTCAACTCCGCAAGCACTCGCCATACTTTTTCGGGGAGATACCCTCGAACCATCACCGGCATCAGCCGCTCAATCCATATATGATAGTCGTGACTCTTGAGCCCGTTGACTTGTCCCGTCAAAATATTGACTCCCTTACTTATATTCGAATGACTCCTTTTGAGCCACCTAAATGACTCCTTCTTTTGGACAGTATCAAGGCAGTAGTAGACATGCGGCTTGAACCAATTCTTTCGACGGACAGTAGGAGGCTGCATGTGTAATCTCTTCCTATCACAAAGCTTCTCAACATCAACTCTAGCCTTGACATTATCCTTTGACTTCCTGTGAATGTTCAGATCGTGTGAAAAAGGGACTCCCGACATTCTTTTCGTGTGCATCACATCGATGTTATGGGGAAGTTCGAGGTCCTTGTAATACACGAGATTCATAGGCTGCCACGTGAGTCCAATTATGCTACACCATATCCCGCAAATTGATGGCTGGCCGATTCCGGGCACGAGAGCACGATCTCGGCATCAACAATCGCACCTCGAACTTTGGTACCTCTTTACTTCATGCACAACTTTGCCCTTCTTGAAGTTCTTTCTATCTTCTCTGAACGAATGATTTCTTTTGAGGTACTCTCGATTCGTATAAAACGCAACATCTTTGCGACCCGACTTTAGCCCAAGGAACTCAAGGCGGGGCCGTCACACTGGGCATGGCCACTTACCAGTTGTACACCATCCGCACGTTAGGGCGCATCTGCATGTCATGCATAGTATATTGTAACCAAACTTTCATCAAAAAGTTTCTCTTTGATGCTCGGTAGTATATCAACGTCCCGTGTATCCAAGAGTGGTTCAAATCATCCACAATCGGCTGCATGTAGACACTCAAGTTCTTCCCCGGATACTCAGGTCCTGGAATTATCAGCGACAAAAACATGGTCTTCTGTTGCATTAATACTTCGGGAGGGAGATTGAGCGAATAACATACACCGCCAGCAGCTGACGAGGTCCGACATACCATGTGGGTTGAAGCCATCTGTTGCTATCGCAATTCTAACATTCCGAGCCTCTTCGCCACGGGTATTTGTCATCGAAGTTCTTCCATGCCTTACCATCGATGGATGTCCCATCTTCTTCCGTCTGCGTCCGCCCTCGTATCTTTTCCCTTCTTGTGCCACGCCATCCTGCTTGGCGCCTCTCGCCAAGTAAAGCCACTGGATTGTTTTTATGAATGGGAGATACCAAGTATCTTCTTAGCGACCTTCGACCGCCTCACCGACCATCCTTCCCTTTATCTCTTCATATCTAGAGGCCTTACAAATGGAGCAAGATTTGTCACCCTCAAACTGTTTCCAAAACAAAAGGCAGCCTTTTGGACAACAATCTATCTTTTCATAATCCATGTTGAGCTCCTTCATGAGTTTCTTCGCTTCGTGAAAGGTTTTATGTATAATGCCCTTCGGCAACATGTTACCACATGTTCTCGATTAGCTTCAAAGTGAGAACGGGTATGAGTAATCGCACTTGTCGGCTAGACACCGAGAGATGGCATCGAGCTGAGAAATCTTTGCACCTCGCAGAGGCCTCTTAGCCGCGCCATCATATCAAGGAAGGCCTTCGCGGTTGGCTCTGCCCTCCGGTTCTAGCGGTTCCTCCGGTTCTGGTGATTCCTCCCGTGGAGGTGGCGAATTCGGCTAGTCGGCATCGATAAGATCATCTAGCATGTTTCTAATCCCATCGTGCTCATTGCCATTGAGCCGCTGATGCATCACCTCACCTCTGTCACGTTCGTACCGAGCAAAGTCGACTTGCGTGACATAGTTACACATGTACCCATATTGCATAAGGTGTTTGTACATGTCATCCTTTCCCTGACGATGACGCTTAGTGCAATGAGCGCAGGGACAAAGTTCCCGAACAATTGCCTTCGAACCACGCGCTAACTCATTCACTAACAAATGAGTGTTCCATACCCAATCGTATGGTTTATTAGTCGCACTAATACGGCCACTGTACATCCACCCATTATCAGCCATCCTCTTCTGCTTTGTTGGGAGACAAACAACAAATATAACATTTTATATCAAACAGGAGATTAAATGCTTCATATTTTTACGCATTCATCAACCTACATGTCCAATAGGAAAAGAGGGTCCTAACCAGCCGGATCCGTAGATTGGTAAGTTCTCCTCGGTTCTACCTCGATCCAGCAGACAAGAAGATTTCCTCACGCTTCTCCCGATACACGCCTCGACAAAAGCCAAGAGGATGTGCATCCGAGAACAACGAGGAGGCGCCACCAAATCATGTCTCGAATCGAGGTAGAGCCAGGAGAACCAAACCCAACTACGAATCCGACGCCTGATAAAAGCCATAAGCGTTACGGTCCAAAATATGCGAGACCACTAATGCATATTAAGTCGCGTAACGCTTACGGTCGGGATGACGCCTAGGTGACGCGACGGACTTGGTGATCTAGACACAAAAATAAAACCTAGGTACAAGAGAGGCGAACATATTCTCACCCTCGAAGCGTGATCAAATCGTAGAAGATGATCCGGGACCCGTCGTCGAAACACTCCCCACGCTCACCCTCCGGTAACTGCAAACAACATACCATATACAACATATATTTAGCAAATTTCATCTATTTTACTAAACATGAACTATTGTTTTGCATAGTAAAAACTACAAACTACCTCTAGATACTACAACCTACTACTACAAACTACTAGTACATAAGAAAAACTACATACTACAAACTACTATTTGAAACTACTACTACAAAATAAACCTACAATTAGTACAAACTAAAACTAAAAACTACTACAAACTAAAATAAAAACAAGAACATTTAAAAAAAACTAACCAATGGGGTAGGGCAGTGCCGAAAGGGGTGGAGCAGTGGGGGAGGTGGTGGCAAAGGTTGGGGTGGGGAAGTGGGGAGGGTGGGGGGCAGAGGGGTGGTGGCGGGCGGGGCAATGGGGGTGGTGGTGGCGGTACTAGGGGAGGCGGGGGCAAGGATGTGGGGTGGCAGGGTGGTGGGGATGGGGAAGTGGAGGGCCGGAGGGGAGGTGGGGAAGTGGGGGAGGTCTCGCAGGAGGGAGAGAGGGGGTCCCGAGCTCGGGACCGGCAAGTGGTGGTTGGGTGGTGGGGGTGGGGAAGTGGGGGAGGGACGGGGTGGGGGAGGGCCGGGGTGGGGAAGTGGGGGAGGGCTCGCGGGAGGAGAGAGGGGGCTGGCGGCGGCAGACCCGAGCTCGGGGACCGGCGACGGGTGGCGGCGGGTCGGGGGTGGGGAGGGGGTTGGGAGGCGGGAGGTGGGGAGGGGGTTGGGGATAGAATGACGATGGGAAACGAGTGGACCGGGGTGGGACGCTGGTCAAAAAAACGGGTGAGGCTACGCCGACGGCCAGGCATACGCCGAGGGCAGCCGTCGGCGTAGCTAGGGCGATTTTTTTATTTTTCTTATTATTAAAAAATTATACAAGAAACTTTATTTGGTGTCTAGTAATATAACAAATCGTAATATATTAGTTGGGGTACTATATCCTACCCTCCCACAAAACTCGATCTCTCTGTTACTCACTGACCTACCCCCCCCCCAGATCTCTCCGAGGTAGGTGATGTCAAACCATGTTGGTTCACTATCCTACCCGTTTCACCTCGACGGGAGATTCCACCTTATACGGGCACGGAACCTTCGCTTCTAGGTTAGAGCATGCATGCGAGGGGACACATGCAAGAACCTATATACCAACCTCACCACACCACACACACATATGCTAGGGGCACATGCAAGTTTTCATCTCATTCCAATGTTCTCGTGGTCTTCCTCCCATGAAACCTCGATCTCTGTGCACACTGGATCGCCTACCCCTAGACGCCTCCCGACAGGGTAGCCCGTAGCTCTCTCTTGTTTTGTGTTTGTTTAGGTCATAGGGTGATGTCAAACCATGTTGGTTCACAAGTTGGGGCACTATCCTACCGGTTTCACCTCGACGGGAGATTCCACCCTTATACTGGTCGGAACCTTCGCCTCTAGGTTAGAGCGCATGCATGCGAGGGGACACATGCAAGCACCTATATATACCAACCTCTCACCACACCCACACACACATATGCTAGGGGCACATGCAAGTTTTCATCTCATTCCAATGTTCTCGTGGTCTTCCTCCCATGAAACCTCGATCTCTGCACACTCGGATCGCCACCCCCCTAGACGCTCCTCCGACAGGGTAGCCCGCGTAGCTCTCTCTTGTTTTGTGTTTGTTTAGGTCATAGGGTGATGTCAAACCATGTTGGTTCACAAGTTGGGGCACTATCCTACCCGTTTCACCTCGACGGGAGATTCCACCCTTATACGGTCACGAACCTTCGCCTCTAGGTTAGAGCGCATGCATGCGAGGGGGGACACATGCAAGCACCTATATATACCAACCTCTCACCACACCCACACACACATATGCTAGGGGCACATGCAAGTTTTCATCTCATTCCAATGTTCTCGTGGTCTTCCTCCGGCGAAACCCTGATCTCTGCACACTCGGATCGCCTACCCCCTAGACGTGCCTCCGACAGGGTAGCCCGCGTAGCTCTCTCTTGTTTTGTGTTTGTTTAGGTCATAGGGTGATGTCAAACCATGTTGGTTCACAAGTTGGGGCACTATCCTACCCGGTTTCACCTCGACGGGGAGATTCCACCCTTATACGGGTACGGAACCTTCGCCTCTAGGTTAGAGAGCATGCATGTGCGGGGGGACACATGCAAGCAACTATATCTACCAACCTCTCACCACACCCACGCACACATATGCTAGGGGCACATGAAAGTTTTCATCTCATTCCGATGTTCTCGTGGTCTTCCTCCGGCGAAACCCTGATCTCTGTGCACACTCGGATCGTCTACCCCCCTAGACGTTCCTCCGACAGGGTAGCCCATGTAGCTCTCTCTTGTTTTGTGTTTGTTTAGGTCATAGGGTGATGTCAAACCATGTTGGTTCACAAGTTGGGGCACTATCCTACCGGTTTCACCTCGACGGGAGATTCCACCTTATACTGCACGAAACCTTCGTCTCTAGGTTAGAGCGCATGCATGTGAGGGGGGACACATGCAAGCACCTATATATACCAACCTCTCACCACACCCACACACACATATTCTAGGGGCACATGCAAGTTTTCATCTCATTCCAATGTTCTCGTGGTCTTCCTCCGGCGAAACCCTGATCTCTGTGCACACTGGATCGCTACCCCCTAGACGTTCCTCTGACAGGGGTAGCCCGGCATAGCTCTCTCTTGTTTTGTGTTTGTTTAGGTCATAGGGTGATGTCAAACCATGTTGGTTCACAAGTTGGGGCACTATCGTACCCGGTTTCACCTCGACGAGGAGATTCCACCCTTATACGGGTACGGAACCTTCGCCTCTAGGTTAGAGCGCATGCATGCGAGGGGGGACACATGCAAGCACCTATATATACCAACCTCTCACCACACCCACACACACATATGCTAGGGGCACATGCAAGTTTTCATCTCATTCCAATGTTCTCGTGGTCTTCCTCCGGCGAAACCCTGATCTCTATGCACACTCGGATCGTCTACCCCCTAGACGTTCCTCTGACAGGGGTAGCCCGGCGTAGCTCTCGCTTGTTTTGTGTTTGTTTAGGTCATAGGGTGATGTCAAACCATGTTGGTTCACAAGTTGGGGCACTATCCTACCCGGTTTCACCTCGACGAGGAGATTCCACCCTTATACGGGTACGGTACCTTCGCCTCTAGGTTAGAGCGCATGCATGCGAGGGGGGACACATGCAAGCACCTATATATACCAACCTCTCACCACACCCACACACACATATGCTAGGGGCACATGCAAGTTTTCATCTCATTCCAATGTTCTCGTGGTCTTCCTCCGTGAAACCTCGATCTCATGCACACTCGGATCGCCTACCCCCTAGACGTTCCTCGACAGGTAGCCCGTAGCTCTCTCTTGTTTTGTGTTTGTTTAGGTCATAGGGTGATGTCAAACCATGTTGGTTCACAAGTTGGGGCACTATCCTACCCGGTTTCACCTCGACGGGAGATTCCACCCTTATACTGCACGAAACCTTCCTCTAGGTTAGAGCGCATGCATGCGAGGGGGGACACATGCAAGCACCTATATATACCAACCTCTCACCACACCCACACACACATATGCTAGGGGCACATGCAAGTTTTCATCTCATTCCAATGTTCTCGTGGTCTTCCTCCGGCGAAACCCTGATCTCTGTGCACACTCGGATCGTCTACCCCCCTAGACGTTCCTCTGACAGGGGTAGCCCGGCGCAGCTCTCTCTTGTTTTGTGTTTGTTTAGGTCATAGGGTGATGTCAAACCATGTTGGTTCACAAGTTGGGGCACTATCCTACCCGGTTTCACCTCGACGAGGAGATTTCACCCTTATACGGGTACGGAACCTTCGCCTCTAGGTTAGAGCGCATGCATGCGAGGGGGGACACATGCAAGCACCTATATATACCAACCTCTCACCAAACCCACACACACATATGCTAGGGGCACATGCAAGTTTTCATCTCATTCCAATGTTCTCTTGGTCTTCCTCCGGCGAAACCCTGATCTCTGTGCACACTCGGATCGTCTACCCCCCTAGACGTTCCTTTGAAAGGGGTATCCCGGCGTAGCTCTCTCTTGTTTTGTGTTTGTTTAGGTCATAGGGTGATGTCAAACCATGTTGGTTCACAAGTTGGGGCACTATCCTACCCGGTTTCACCTCGACGGGGAGATTCCACCCTTATACTGCAGAACCTTCGCCTCTAGGTTAGAGCGCATGCATGCGAGGGGGGACACATGCAAGCACCTATATATACCAACCTCTCACCACACCCACACACACATATGCTAGGGGCACATGCAAGTTTTCATCTCATTCCAATGTTCTCGTGGTCTTCCTCCGGCGAAACCCTGATCTCTGTGCACACTCGGATCGTCTACCCCCCTAGACGTTCCTCTGACAGGGGTAGCCCGGCGTAGCTCTCTCTTGTTTTGTGTTTGTTTAGGTCATATGGTGATGTCAAACCATGTTGGTTCACAAGTTGGGGCACTATCCTACCCGGTTTCACCTCGACGGGGAGATTCCACCCTTATACGGGTACGGAACCTTCGCCTCTAGGTTAGAGCGCATGCATGCGAGGGGGGACACATGCAAGCACCTATATATACCAACCTCTCACCACACCCACGCACACATATGCTAGGGGCACATGAAAGTTTTCATCTCATTCCGATGTTCTCGTGGTCTTCCTCCGGCGAAACCCTGATCTCTGTGCACACTCGGATCGTCTACCCCCCTAGACGTTCCTCTGACAGGGGTAGCCCGGCGTAGCTCTCTCTTGTTTTGTGTTTGTTTAGGTCATAGGGTGATGTCAAACCATGTTGGTTCACAAGTTGGGGCACTATCCTACCCGGTTTCACCTCGACGGGGAGATTCCACCCTTATACGGGTACGAAACCTTCGTCTCTAGGTTAGAGCGCATGCATGCGAGGGGGGACACATGCAAGCACCTATATATACCAACCTCTCACCACACCCACACACACATATGCTAGGGGCACATGCAAGTTTTCATCTCATTCCAATGTTCTCGTGGTCTTCCTCCGGCGAAACCCTGATCTCTGTGCACACTCGGATCGTCTACCCCCCTAGACGTTCCTCTGACAGGGGTAGCCCGGCATAGCTCTATCTTGTTTTGTGTTTGTTTAGGTCATAGGGTGATGTCAAACCATGTTGGTTCACAAGTTGGGGCACTATCGTACCCGGTTTCACCTCGACGAGGAGATTCCACCCTTATACGGGTACGGAACCTTCGCCTCTAGGTTAGAGCGCATGCATGCGAGGGGGGACACATGCAAGCACCTATATATACCAACCTCTCACCACACCCACACACACATATGCTAGGGGCACATGCAAGTTTTCATCTCATTCCAATGTTCTCGTGGTCTTCCTCCGGCGAAACCCTGATCTCTGTGCACACTCGGATCGTCTACCCCCCTAGACGTTCCTCTGACAGGGGTAGCCCGGCGTAGCTCTCGCTTGTTTTGTGTTTGTTTAGGTCATAGGGTGATGTCAAACCATGTTGGTTCACAAGTTGGGGCACTATCCTACCCGGTTTCACCTCGACGAGGAGATTCCACCCTTATACGGGTACGGAACCTTCGCCTCTAGGTTAGAGGGCATGCATGCGACGGGGGACACATGCAAGCACCTATATATACCAACCTCTCACCACACCCACACACACATATGCTAGGGGCACATGCAAGTTTTCATCTCATTCCAATGTTCTCGTGGTCTTCCTCCTGAAACCTCGATCTCTGGCACACTGGATCGCACCCCCCTAGACGTTCCTCTGACAGGGGTAGCCCGGCGTAGCTCTCTCTTGTTTTGTGTTTGTTTAGGTCATAGGGTGATGTCAAACCATGTTGGTTCACAAGTTGGGGCACTATCCTACCCGGTTTCACCTCGACGGGGAGATTCCACCCTTATACGGGTACGAAACCTTCGCCTCTAGGTTAGAGCGCATGCATGCGAGGGGGGACACATGCAAGCACCTATATATACCAACCTCTCACCACACCCACACACACATATGCTAGGGGCACATGCAAGTTTTCATCTCATTCCAATGTTCTCGTGGTCTTCCTCCGGCGAAACCCTGATCTCTGTGCACACTCGGATCGCTCACCCCTAGACGCCCTCCGACAGGTAGCCCGGCGTAGCTCTCTCTTGTTTTGTGTTTGTTTAGGTCATGGGGTGATGTCAAACCATGTTGGTTCACAAGTTGGGGCACTATCCTACCCGGTTTCACCTCGACGAGGAGATTCCACCCTTATACGGGTACGGAACCTTCACCTCTAGGTTAGAGCGCATGCATGCGAGGGGGGGCACATGCAAGCACCTATATATACCAACCTCTCACCACACCCACACACACATATGCTAGGGGCACATGCAAGTTTTCATCTCATTTCAATGTTCTCGTGGTCTTCCTCCCATGAAACTCGATCTCTGTGCACACTGGATCGCCTACCCCTAGACGCTTTCTCCAGGGTAGCCCGGTGTAGCTCTCTCTTGTTTTGTGTTTGTTTAGGTCATAGGGTGATGTCAAACCATGTTGGTTCACAAGTTGGGGCACTATCCTACCCGGTTTCACCTCGACGGGGAGATTCCACCCTTATACGGGTACGGAACCTTCGCCTCTAGGTTAGAGCGCATGCATGCGAGTGGGGACACATGCAAGCACTTCATGTGGTCGTGGTGAGTGCTATTGAGAACCACATGCGATAATAACACTTACAAACATATAGAAATTTCTCGAGGTGTGAGAAGATTCGCAACGACATTTCATGTGGACATGTAGACTGCTATTCAGAGGGTACGAAATTATCCAATTAATAAAAAAATATATAAATAATTGATGCAAATACAAACTATATGAAAAATAGAGAAGGCTACGCCGAGGGTGACCGTCGGCGTACGTTGCTGGTACGCCGAGGGTGGCCGTCGGCGTATGCTATGCCGAGGGTCGCCGTCGGCCTAACCGACGGCACCGTTAGCACGCCGTCCGTGCTGCCCGGCATGTGTCACGCGTCCGCTAGCTACGCCGAGCGCCGCCACTACGCCGAGGGTGACCGTCGGTGTAGTGTATACTACGCCGACGGCTTGGCTACGCCGAGGGCTGGCCAGTTGGGCTAGCCTGGTGCGGTGCTACGCCGACGGCCCCGACGTTTGGCCGTCGGCGTAGCGGACGGCCGTCGACGCATCTGGCCATTCCTGTAGTGAGTCTTTTGCTGGCTTCACCAATAATACAGCCGAAGATAACCTCTCAACCAGAGTAGTAGCGATCTCACGCAGTTTTTACCACGAACTCATGCATATGTTGACCAGTCACACATTTAATTCGTGAATCCTCTCTTCAGCAACCATTTTCTGCGAGAAGGAAGTTTATTTTTCATGAGAGTTCTCGACTAGCACAGATCCAGTTTTTGCAATTAGAAGTGTCTTAGTCCAAGCAGTGTAAAATATATACCGAGCAGGGCGAGCACACACCTTGCTATATAAAGCCACCCAACGTAGACTAGAGGAAGTCTAACTAGCTACATATATACCACTTGGTACTAAATATTAAAGAACCCTAGCAAAGTAGTATACTCCCTCTGTTTTAAAATATAAGATGTTTTAGGTTTGTGAAGAAGATGAATCTAGACTTATTTTAATATGTAGGTTCACTCAACTTTGGGATGAATCTACACACTAAAAGGGATCTAGATTCATTTTCTTCACAAACCTAAAACATCTTATATTTTAAAACGGAGGGAGTACATCATAGAAAATCTATCCATCTATGTAATAATACATGGCACCATGCACATACACGCACACGTTGCGTTGAAAGTCGTCATGACGTACTTACCTGCTACTTCATATTTGTGCAATGCACCATATTCCATGCATATGCATGTTACATAAGTTGACGTGAAGAAGAATAAAGTATGCGATATTCATTCTAACCAGACTCCATTCTTTGCATACATGTTTAAATAGTCAAAAAAATGGTGGATCTCATTATCGTATCATTCACTCGAATAACATGGATGGGAGAAGGGGGAGTGATAACATGCAAGTCCCCCTGCGCGAACAAGGATTGTACTCATAGAAATAAGAGTAACTTGAGTAGTAGCATACGTGTCAACTAAAAAAAGTAATGTGGCAAATAATTACAAGTTGTCGCCAGACGTCCGTACTTCATTTATGTGCAACTTGCACTATGCAAAAGTTGACTTGGATACCGGGCTCCATTAATCACATACACATGCTTAATAAGTTGTGATAATTTCTGGTTGATCTCAGTTTTAGTGAATGCACTTGTAACTGCAATTTTCTTTATATACTATGTGCAACTTGCATGATGCATATGCATGTTACAAAGGTTGACTTGGAGAAGGGTAACTAATATGATATTAATCGTGACCGGTCTCCATTCTTCACATACATGTTTAAGTAGTTACCAACTTACCATATATAGCGACGGATCCAAGTTTCACTGCATGAACTCATAATTACATGAGCGAAGACGGGCCATGTGTTACCATTAAACTTGGCTGGATGCGCGTGAACAAAGAAAATAAATGAAATACATTCAACATAATATAATGTACTAAGCTGTTTGGCCAAACCACTATTAAGTATTAACATGCTGCAATCTTGCCCACCATGTATAGTGTATTACTCCTCCTTCACAAAAATTAAGCATGCATATTTGTTTTGATTTGAAGTCAAACTTTCTTAAGTTTGACCAGGTTTATAGAAAAAATATTTACATCTATAATACTAAATCAATACCAATAGATACATCTTGAAACCGTTAATTATAAAATGAGATCAAATACCGTAGGGGACTCCTCTATGACTTTCATGGTAAAAAAATGAGATCGATAAAAGATTGTCTCTTATATAATGTTTGATCATATCTAGCGAGTAACTTATTTCACTTACATTTTATCCCCTATATTTTCCTTGATTAGAGAAAGTCCTAGAATGAACGATAAAATATGATAGCTACCTGGACGCGGCAAGAAAGAAGAGGCATGTTGCCGGAATTGTTTCTCAATGTTAGGAATATGCAACATATATTCCTCTGATGGCCAAAGGCACTTGTACAAGTGGAAATATGCAGGGAAAACCTCCTAACAAGTGGGGACATATAATATACAAATATACATCTAACATCCCCCCTCCCCCTCAAACTCATGGTGGCTCCACAACACTGAGTTTGGAGAGAAAGAAAGTATGTTGCGCAATGATTTGTGTCTTCGTATAGAAATCCGCCAACTGTAACTCTAAAGGCATATACTGAAGCGCAACAACCTGAACCTGCACCTTAGCACGTTAGAGAAAGCATCAACACCAATATGCTTGGTAAGCTCATGCTTGACCGGATCACGTGCAACACTAATAGCACATGTACTGTCAGACAAAACCAAAGTGGGTGTGGTAATAAAGACCCCAAAATCCGCGAATAACCACCGTAACCGGGTCACCTCAGCAGTCAACAAAGCCATAGCACACAACTCAGCCTCAACACTCGAACGGGAAACCGCTGGCTGTTTATTCGTCTTCCAAGCAATGAGCGAATCACCAAGAAACACACAGTAAGCAGAAAGTAAACGGCGATCCGAAGGATCACTCCCCCACGTAGCGTCCGAATAGAACTGGAGCTGGAGGAAGCTGGAACGAGGAAAGAAAAGGAGACGAGTGATCGTACCACGAAGATAACGAAGAACACGGAGAAGAGGACTATAGTGAACAGTGGTAGGAGTGGAAACAAACTGACTCAGAATATGAACAGGATAAGATATGTCAGGACGAGTGACAGCAAGATAAACAAGACTCCCAACAAGATGACGATAACGCGTCGGATCAGGAAGAGGATCACCATCAGTAGGGTGAAGCTTAACATTAAGCTCCATAGGGGTCTCAACAGTGAGCTCATCCCCAAGAGCAGCACGAGCAAGAAGATCCTGAATATAGTTTTCCTGGGAGATGAAAAAGCCATCAGAAGTGGAGGAAACCTCAATCCCAAGAAAATATCGAAGAGGACCAAGATCGGTCATAAGAAACTGATCACGAAGACGAGCCTTAACCAAGGCGATATACTCAGGATCATCACCAGTAATGATAATATCATCAACATAGAGAAGAAAAAGAGTGCGTCCACGAGGAGAAGTGTGAACAAACAGCGCTGGATCATGAGCACTACGAGACAAACCAGCAGTAGTCACCACAGAGGCAAAGCGCTAAAACTAGGCACGAGGGGCCTGTTTCAGGCCATAGAGAGAATGCCGAAGACGGCAAACCATCCCAGGAGAACGGAATACCCAGGAGGAGGCTGCAATAAACCTCCTCACTCAACTCACCATTGAGGAATGCGTTCTGAACATCAAGCTGGGACACAGACCATTGACGAACAGAAGCGACATCAAGAAGAGTGCGCACAGTGGTCATATGAGCTACAGGAGCAAAGGTCTCATCATAGTCACAACCGTGCTCCTGCTGAAAACCACGAGCCACAAGACGCGCTTTATAGCGCTCAAGAGATCCATCAGAGCGGGTCTTAATTTTATAGACCCACTTACACGTAATAGGACGAACACCGGGAGAGGGAGAAACAAGATCCCAGGTGCCAGTGCGCTCAAGCGCAGCAATCTCCTCAGCCATGGCCAGCTGCCATTCAGGATGATGCTCAGCATCGCGATAAGAAGTCGGCTCAGAGGCAATAGAAAGACCATACTGACTGGGAGAGTAATGGTTGGGGGCACGACGCTGACGAATAGGACGAGTAGAGGGAAGCTCATCAGAGGAAGACGACTCATGAGACGACGATGAAGAAGAAGGAATAGTAGAGGAAGGCTCTGGAGAACGAGGAGAACTAGGGGAACTAGACGAAGCAGAAGAGGATGGTGCCGAAGAGGAGACATTAGGGAGAGTGGGTCCTGAAGAAGACATAATAGGAGTAGAAGGGGGTGTGTCAGGAAAAAGAACAAAAGAGATATCTTCCACCGGGTAGGTACCAGCGGTGGGACGAGGATAGAAAGGGCGCGTCTCATCAAAAGTAACATCACGAGAGATACGCATCCGACGACCAATGGGGTCCCAACAACGATAGCCCTTATGCTCATCACTATATCCAAGGAAGACACACTCAACAGACTGAGCGGTCAGTTTGGTGCGTTCACGAGGGGCAAGGAGAACATAGCAAACACAACCAAACAAGCAAAGCATGGAGTAGTCTAGAGAATTACCAGATAGACGCTCAAGAGGGATACCACCCTGCAGAGCGGCAGAGGGCTGAATATTGATGTGGTAAGTCGACGTAGCGACAGCCTCAGCCCAGAAATGCAGAGGAAGGGAGGAAGCAATCATCATGGCACGAGTGGTCTCAAGAAGATGGCGGTGCTTACGCTCAGCAACGCCATTCTGGGCATGTGCGCCGGGACGGGAGAACTGGGCAAGGGTACCCTGCTCAGCAAGAATACCTCGCAACATCTGGGAGATATACTCACCAGCAGAATCGGCACGAAACACACGAATGGGTGTAGAATATTGAGTATGGACCATGGCCGCAAAACGCTGATAAATGGAGAGAACTTCACTGCGAGAGCGCATAAAATACAACCAAGTGTACCGAGAAAAATCATCGATGAATAAAATATAGTAGCGATGGCCCCCTTTCGAAGCGAAAGGAGCCGGACCAAAAACATCGAAATGAATTAAATCAAAAGGTCGTTGAGATACAGAGACGCTAGTAGGATAGGGAAGTTGAATCTGTTTGCCCAACCTATAGCCCTGACAATGTAAAGACCCATCTCCTGAGACAGACCCTAGAAGACCACAATGAACTAACGACGACAGGCGAGTGTCACAAAGGTGACCAAGACGATGATGCCACTGCTGAAAAGAGCTGGTAGCAGAGGCGACGACCAGAGAAGAACTGGCAGATGAAGTGGCAGCAGAAGGAACACGGAGTTAGTCTAACTCCCAAAGTCCTAAGGAGTCACGGCTGCGAGGGCCAGCTCCAACCAGGGGATGTGTCCGACGATCCTGGACAACACAAGAATCAGCATCAAGAATGACGCGACAACCAGAGTCAGTAAGCTGGCTAGTAGAGAACAGATTCATCTTAAGACGAGGAACATGAGAAATATCAAGAATAGAAAAAGAAGAAGTAGAAAAGGTGCCTCGACTAAAAACAGGAAGAGAGGTACCATCGGTCGTGAGAACACGGATAGGAGAAGGAAGAAAACGAAGAGCAGACAGAAGAGAAGACTCAGAGGTCATATGAAAAGAAGCTCCAGAATCCAGATACCATGGGGACGTACCTGAGTGTGTAGAAGGTGGTGGTCGCTTAGTGCCTGAAGAATCAGTCACAGAACCAGCACTGCCCGTCGAAGAAGAGCCTGTAGCAGCAAGCAGACAACGAAGGCTCCTAATAATGTCCTGATCAGAGAGAGCAACTGCTGAAGATCCGGACGGAGCCAACTGACCACGAGTCTGGTGCTTCTGACATAAACTGGGATCCCGTGTATAACAGGTGGCCCAAGTGTGGCCATCCCTACTACAGTAAGTGCAGTGACGAAGAGAACCACGGCGACCCTGACCACGAGCCTGCTCTGACCCTGAGACTGCTAGTGTTGACTCTGACCCTGACCTAGAGGAGTGGGTAGTATCGGCGGTGGTATAGAGGATCATGGCTGAGGCGAGGGAGCAGACGGCAGAGAAGGACCACGAGTAGCAAGCACAGACGGAACCGCAAGAAGACCAGCACCACGGAGACGAGTCTCCTCGGCCCAAATCTCAGACAACACCTTAGAGAGAGGAACACGACCACGAGCATTCAACTGAGCACGGCGGGGCTCGAACTCCTGGCGGAGCCGAGACAGAAACTCATAGATGCGGTGGAACTCCAAATATGAGCGCACAATCTAGCAGCACGGGCATGTATCACAAACAACAGTACGGAGAGAATCAAGCTGACGCCAGATAGCAGCACTCTGAGTATAGAACTCATCAATAGTGGAATCACCCTGCTGAAGAGCATGCTCCTAGCGGACCACAAACAGGTAAAGAGCATCCCCAGACAGCTGATAGCGCTGACGGATATGGGCCCACTGAGCAGCAACAGTGGGAAGACTCATGAACTCAGCGGAAAACTAGGGCAGAACACTGGAGGTGAGAACAGCAGCATCACGAGCATCCTCATCTACCCACTGAGTGTAGGCCGTCAGATCGAGACGATAGGTCTCGAGATCAGCAGAGTATTGTTTGAGCTTCAGTTCATATGCAGCAACAGCAATATCATCGGTACTCTGAGCAGCATCCTTGGCCTCCTGAGAAGCATCAGCACCAAGAACGATCGGCGGCGGAGGAAGACGAGCCAGAGGAGCAGTGGGGCACGGCGAACAGGAGACCTCACCAGAGAGCACACCCCATAAACGGAGACCGCGCACGTGAACGCGCATAAAGGCAGCGAAATCAGAATAATTCGCACCATCGAAGATCACCGGACAGCGAGGAATCGCAACATAGCCCGATGCAGAAGACATATTTTTTTTTCAAAGTCAGATCGATCTCAGATTAGATCCGATCAACACAGGACCGAAGCCGGCGAAGCACGTCTGGAGGCAGACGGGGGAGAGCCGGCGGGGTCGGGGACTGGGGCCGGCGGGGGCAGGGACTGGGTCTGGCAGCGGCGATGACTGGGGCCGGCGGCGGGGACTGGAGGCGGCGGCGGTTGGTGGAGAAGCGGACGATGGTGGCGGCCGATCTGGGCGGCGGCTGCCGATATGGGACCTTGGGCGGCGGCGGTCGATGTAGAGGGTGGGCAGGGCGGCGGCCCAAGTCGGAGGTGGGGGACGCGGCCAGGAGGAGGTGGTCGGAGACGGGATGGACTGCAGCGACCGGCGGCGGCGACGTCGGCAGACAACCGACGGCGACAGGGACGGTGGCGGCTGTGACGAGGTTGCAGAAAAAAGTCTAACCTAGCTTTGATATCATGTTAGGAATATGCAACATATATTCCTCTGGAGGCCAAAGGCCAAAATATATAGTACATATACAGGTGGAAATATGTAGGAAAAACCCTAACAATCGGGGACATACAATATACAAATATACATCTAACACTCAATAGGCGTACCGGGGTCTCGCGCGAGGACGACAGTACTTGGAAGGTGATGTAGGTGCTTGAGAGGAGAGGGACGCTCCGGAGAAGGGGGATAGAGTAGTTGGTGGAAAGGTATCGTTTTCCCTTGGAATATTGATGGGTTCAGAATTTGGGTAAAAAAAATTATAGAACTTAGTTTGAGTCAAGACATACTCATTAGCTGGACAAGACAGAGGATCTCCAGATATGTATATTGATTTGGTAGCCATGGACTATTTAATATCCTATTTAAGCTAGAAAATTTTAATTTGAACCATAAACTAAAATAATAAAATCTACATATCAGAGGAAATAAAATACTCCCTCCTTGCCATAATATAGTACATATAATTTTTTTTAAAATTCAAACATCATCAACTTTGACCAAGTTTATTGAGAAAAATATCTATATTTATAATACCAAATATATCTCGAATCAGGCTCGCGCCCCGCTTTATAAATAAAGCACAATCCAAGTACAATAAGGGACCGACACACAACCAACACGGCCGAGGCCAAAGAAGCGAAAAAAGGTCGCACCAACGCTGGGGCCACAGCACATCAAAGTCCAAAGAAGAAACCAAAAAAGGAGGGAAACCAGGGGAGACGGTGTCCATCAGGTCGACAGGGCGGCCGCGGGGGGAGTCGACGACGGTGCCGCGAAAGGGAGGGCCGCAGCGCGCAGCGCCCGGAGCGAAGACTCGACGCGAGCGATCACGCGCGCACTAAGGGGACCACCGGAGGAAGGCAAGCAAAGAAAAAACTGAGTCGACGCCGGGTGGGAAAATCCGTTCGATCACCATCTTGTTGCGCACATTCCACAACGCCCGTGATAGGGCTGCGAAGGAGCGAAAAGGCGGCGTCCTCCTCCGGTCCGATTTCGGCCTGCAGGAACTCCCAGCCTCACTCGCCAAGTCGGACCTAGCCTCTGAACAAAGTTCCATAAGAACCGTGCCGCCAAGCAAGAGAACATGATATGGGAGCACGACTCCGAGTCCCATAGGGGCACCGATCACCGGGACCGTTACGCTTGAGACTTCCACCCCGACGGTAACCTATCCCGAGGAGCTGCCAAACGAAGATGCGGATACTAAGGGCAGTGGCTCCTCCCAAAGGGGCCCGACCACGTCTAGCCGGGCCCGAAAAGGGCCTTATAGGCCGAACTCACGAGAACTCACCCGAGGGAGGAGCAGCCAGCGCCACATCCTCCTCGGGAGGGCCATAGGCAAGGCCCCCATCAAGGACTGGAGTTCGGCAGCCTCCACCTCGTTGAAGGTGCGGCGAAACAGGGGATTCCATAACCCATCCCGAAAATTCTCCGCGACCAGCGATGATGGAGAGGCCGATATGGCAAAGAGAGCGGGGAACCGGATCCCCAATCGACCGGAATAGCCAGGTCAAGCCAAAGCGGATCCCTGGCCATCCCCACCTGAAGGAGATGCCACGCCAATGTAGTGCTTAATGTCCTGAATAGATCTCCAGAATCGACCCCTCCGCCGGTCGCAGGCCAATAGGGGCCGGCCGCGGAGGTATTTGGCCTTGATAAGTTGCAGCCAAAGCCCCCCGTCGTCTCGCAGAATGCGCCACACCCACTTCAGCATCAGGGCCACGTTGAAGCGCCGGGAGTCCAGGATACCTATGCCCCCAAAGCATTTGGGGGCGCAAACGTCCGCCCACTTCACCATATGGTATTTTTGATGTCCGTCCCTAGCCGCCCAGAAGAATCGCGACAATTCTTTAGCAAAGTCGGCATGGATTCCCTCGGGCAGTAGGTACAGACCCATCTGATACATGGGAAGGCTCGAGAGACAGGAGTTGATCAGGACCGTTTTGCTCCCCTTCGACGTGAGCCGCTGCCAAGGCTCGGCCCTCGGCGCTGCAGCGTGACCAGGGGAGCAAGATCATTGATCAACACCCGAGACTCTCGCATGGGGAACCCCAGGTAGGAAATGGGGAATTCCGCCAGGGAGCAGTTGAGATTGTCGGCTATACGCTGCCGGTCGACGTCATCAAACCCTAGGACCATAACCTCACTTTTGTCGAAGTTGATCTTGAGCCCTGACATGGTCTCGAAGTAGAGCAGCAAGAATTTCAAATTCCTGATGTCTAGGTCCGAGCCCTGCACCATGATCATGGTATCATCCACGTACTGCAGATGAGAAATACCCCCTCCCGGGATCAGATGCCCTACCACACCATTAATGTGTCCAGCGACTTTGGCTCTATCCAAAATCTCTGCAAGGGCATCCACCGCGGAGTTAAAGAGGAGGGGGGAGATCGGATCCCCTTGCCTCACCCCACAGGAGGGGGTAAAGTAGGGTCCAATCTCCCCATTGATATTGATCGCCGTCCTACCACTCGTCACAAACTGCATAATCCAGCAAATCATGCGATCATCGAACCCCCTCCGCTCTAGGACAAGTCGCAGGAAAGCCCAGTCCAGCCGATCATAGGCTTTCTGGAAGTCCAGCTTGAGGAACACCCCTTTCTGATGGTGTACCTTGACCTCATGAATAATCTCATGGAGGGCAAGGACATCATCATGAATGAGGCGCCCCTTCAAGAACGCGAACTGGAGGGGGTGCGTGAGTCTCTCTAAGACCGGCGCCAACCGGATAGCACATACTTTCGCAAAGAGGCGCTGAATGACATTGATCACTGTGATGGGACGGAATTGGCGGATGTCTGTGGCCCCCACAACCTTGGGGATCAAAGAAATCACACCAAAGTTCAGACGCGCCATCACCAGAGTCCCAGTATAGAATTCCTGGAACATCTGCAAGATCACCGGTTGGAGTTGATCCCAGAACGTTTGCAAAAAGCTCACCGGCAGGCCATCGGGGCCCGGCGCCGACCCCGTCTTCATAGATTTCAGGGCCGCCGCCACCTCGTCCGCGAGAAACGGCCGTGTGAGGACCGCGTTCTCAGACGGGGTAACCAGCGCTCCCCCTGTCCAGAAGGCCGGGGCAAGCGAGATGCCCGATGAGGGCGCCACCGAGAAGAGGGACTTGTAGAAGCTATAAATATGGGAGGAAAGTGCCTGTGGAGACTCCAACAGCGCCCCTCCCTCCCAGAGGCAAGGGATCGAGCACTTCCTCCTCCGCCCATTGGCGATGGCATGGAAGTAGGCCGTGTTCGACTCCCCCTGAACAGTCCAGTTCTGGCGACTCCGCTGACGCCAGAACGCCTCCTCGCCCCTGTAGATTTCCATAATGGAGGTCTCCAGGGCATACCTATGGGACCAAGCTTCCGCCGACAGGCCCCGAAGATCAGCCTCCCGGTCCAAAGCCTGGATCTCCCGCAAGATGGACTCCTTCTGTGACCTGAGCTCAGCCCCCAGGTTGGCCCCCCACCCGCGCATGAACTGGCGGGATATCTTAGTGCAATGATGCCAGATATCCACCGCAGAGTGTGCCCGGGGGGGAGAAGCGGCCGCCAGCAGCCACCTGGCCCGAACTGCCTCCACGAATCCTTGCTTCTGGAGCCAGAAGGATTCAAAGTGGAAGCGGTTCAGTCTAGGCGGACGGCCCCCTCCCGAGGACAGAAGGAGGGGGGTATGGTCGGAGCCGATCCTAGTCACAGCCCGAAGAGAACAAAGAGGGAACATCACTTCCCAGTCAACCGAGACAAAGGCGCGATCAAGGACGCTGCGAATCGGGGCAAGCTGTTTATTGGTCCACGTATATCTAGCTCCCACCCGCGCAATCTTGCGCAGCGCAAGATCCGCAATGCAGTCATTGAACATACGCATCCTAGGGAGGTCCACGTTCGCCGAGCTCTTGTCCTCCACCGTGCGGATCAGGTTGAAATCACCGGCAACAACCACCGGGATCTCAGCCCGTTCCACTTTCAGCTTCAGCTCGAGCAGGAATTCGGTGGACCTCCGATGGTCCGCGGGGCCATAGACAATGATCATCTCCCATTTGAAACGAGATTGTCTATGGGTGAGGGACATGCTCACAAAGAAGTCCCCGCGGTCCATATCATCCACCTCAAAGGTGTCCTCCTTGACCCCAAGGAGGATGCCCCCAGAGTGCCCACTAGCCGGAAGCCAGGACCAGCAGAACTTGTGGCGAGAGAGGCCCTCGAGTTCAGCAATAGAGAAGTCCTGGCGGATCGTTTCCTGAAGGCCGACAATATCCGGCGCTTCCAAGCGAAGATACTCTTTGATCTGGCGGCGACGACCCTCGTGCCCGAACCCACGGATGTTCCAAATGAACACCCGAAAGGCCCGGCTGAGATCCATAGGGAACCTCAAGCCTCCAGGGTCCCCTGAGCGGGGACCGACAGGGCACGACAGGCGAGGGATCGGGCAGCGGCAGCCTTGGGAGGTCTACCCCGAGGTCTACCCCTCGGGGTAGACTCCCGAAGGACCTCCCTCCCATCAGGCGCAGGGGGGGATCCGTGCTGGGACCAGGTCCAGAGGACCTAGCCACGGCCAGGATCTGGGCGCGTTCACGCTCCCGAGCATCACGCGCTCGAGCAGCCGCGATCGCACCCGCGTACCCCTCCCGCGCCTTAATGGCGGCCAGCTGCTCAACCCGGGGGCCCTTCTCACCACGGAACACGATGCCACAATCATCAGCCACCTCACCCAGGTGGGCCAGCGAAACCTCAGACAAGACACAGAACGACGAGCCAGGAAAACCAGATGGGTCAGGGTCAGAAAGACGAACAGGGGGGGCAGGGGAAGTACCTGAGAACTCATCCCTAGCCGCGACACGAATAGCAGCCCGCTCGGCCACTGTCGGCTCCGGCCCAGAGAGGCCCACCCTTGCCCCAGCCAGGCGGACACTGTGGCGGGACGGCGGAGGCGGGGGAGGCCTGGGAGTCTTGTGTCGACGGAGCGTGAGGGCCACCTCAGGGGAGGGAGGAGGCACCTCTCCGGCGGCAGCCGAAGAGGGGTCCGGAGTATCCGGGGCGAGGGAGTAGCAGACCACCCCAGGGGAACGGGGCGACTGGGGGGAGCAAACCACCAGCCCCACACTCCCCGAGGTCTCCCCATCAGAGGACATGAGCGTAGACGGGGGGGCGCCGGAGATCAGGGCCAAGTCCAAGGCCTGTGTTGGAGCCATCGGGTGATGGGGAGGTCAATGGAGAACGCCGGATCGGATCGAAGCGCTGGGGACATCGACCGGGGCCAGCTTGGCGGTGAGCACTCACGATCGACCGGGAGACCCCGGCTGTGGGGCACATCTGGATAGCGCCCGCGCAGGCCATGGGGCCCCCGGTACCTCCATCCTGAGGCCGTGGGGGGGCCGGTGGCGAGGCGTCACGGCCAGGCGACTCGGGTCGACCTGCAATCGAGTTCTCGGATCCCCACCCCTGCCCGGGCTCGGGCCGAGGGGGAGAGAGAGCCTCCATGGGCAGCATCTCCTCGTCCAGCTCCACCAGGAGGTCTCTGCCCACCCGGTCAAAGAAGACGCGGGGGAGGGAGACCGGGAACACGGAGATCGCAGGACAGAGCAGACGGAGGCGAATGGGGCCGTGGCCCGGTAGGGAGCTCATGTCCATCTTCGTGAGCTTGCCCACGGCCTGGGACAACAGGGCCACCACCTCAGGACGCCGAGCCTCATGGGGGATCCCCGAGATCCGCACCCAAACCTCCGAGAGAGTAGCCACGGTCTCCTGCGCGGCCGAAGATGGTTGGATGGAGACCCGCAGCTGGTGGAGAGGCAGGGTGAAGGACGAACCACAGGCACACATGCGGAGGATCGCCACCGAGGGAAAGTGGACCGCGAACTCGGACGTGGAGACTCGGTGGACCGGCCACTCGTGGCCAGGCAGGACAGCGCGGAGCTCCTCCTGGATCAGGTCCTCCGTGACCACCAGCGCCGGGGGGAGGTCCTGATCAGGGAGGATGGAAACCATGGCCAGGGTCTCGGGTCGGTCATGCCGCGCGCCCCATGATGATGTAAGCGCCATGGAAGCCATCATCAACCCTCCCATAGCAGGAGGCCTCCTTGGGATGCTCAGGGAGGGGGAGGTCCTGGAGGAGAGAGGATGGGCGGCTGTGGTCTCCAGTCATCTGCCACGCCGCCCGCCATGTCGATGGCGTTTAGCCCATCACCAACATCCAGGCCTCCACCAAGCTTCCGGCGGGGGCGGGCCGAGAAGACCAGGCAGGCGGGAGGAGCCCTGTGGGGCCCAGGACCCCAGCAGCAATGCCACCGCTGCCGCACCCACCCACCGACGCCACCTTCTTCTTCTTCTTGGACTTTCTTTTCTTCTTCTTGGGAACCGACGACTCGGCAATCACCCCCTCTTGGAAGCCCGAAGTGCCCCGGGGCTGCTGGCCAGGGACTCGCTCCTCGCGCCAGGACGGAGCGTCAGCCCGACTCCCTCCCTGCCGCGACACGGCAGCCGCTGCCCGGGACTGGAGCGCCGCATCCCGCAGGAGCTCCTCGCGCGCCAGATCAGGCTGTTGGGACGACGGGCGGCGGGGGAGGTCCTCGATGCGCCGACGGTCCCGGGGAGGGGAGCTAGACGGGCGCCGTCCCAGGTCATGGGAGGGGGGCGACCTCCACCTGTGGTGGCGGTAGTACCGCCTGCGGGCAGGAGGATGGCGGGAGCCCCGCGGCGGGGAGGAGGCCCCACGGGCAGGCGACGACCGGCGTGGGAGGCGTCTGCAAGACCGAGGAGGCCCGACGGGGAGCGCTGCAGGGGAGAGGGCACGGGAAGCCGTGGCGGGGACCCGACGAGGCGGGCTTCTAGGCCCGTTGGCCATGGCGGCCGACAGGTAGGAGCGGGAGGGAGGGCCGGGCGATGTCGGGCTGGGCAGGAGCCGTGAGCGAGGTGGCGGGAGTGGGAGCGGGACGGGAAAGGGAGGCTAGGTTAGGCCAGGGGTCCAACACGCCTGGCTCGTGGCCGAGAGGGCTGCCCAGCAGGCTACCCAGGGGGCCTCCAGAGACAGCGGCCCCAACATCCAGACCCTTGAACTCCAGCCCAGCCCTACCACCGCCCACCCCACCCCACCCTGTTGGAGGCGCGGCCTGGCGGCAAGATTTCGCCGGGCGAGGTCGCCAGAGGCAACCAGCGTGCGGTGAAGTACGCCAGTGGGCGGAGGAGGTGTGGAGGCGGCGCGAGCCGCCGGGACCTTGCTCCTCCTCGAGACGCCACCGCCGCCGCCGAGGCCACGCCGGAGAGCAGCTCGGTTCCGCTTCCGCGGAGGCCCTCATCGGCCGCTCCTCCTCCTCCACGCCGCCCACGCGAGGCCATGGAGGTCCGCCAGAGCCGCGACGCGCCCGGCGACAATGATCTCGGCCTCGAGACGGGTCGCGAGGAGGAGCGGGAAGAGGTGGGCGCCGCCGCCGGGAGGCACCGAGCCCCGACCTTGACGGCGTGCCCAGGGAAGGACAAGGAGCCAGCTTGCCGGACGAATTCCCCGGGGCGACGCTCCCGAGCATCCAGCACGACCCCGGACGCGAGAGAGGATCGAGCCGCCGTCCCGGCCGGAGAACGACGGCGGGGAACCAGCCTCGCCCGGCGCCGGCGAGCCGCGAGGAAGCCGAGGCCAGCCAGCGAGGGGTGGGGAGGAGACGGCGGAGACCACCACGGAGGGGCATGCCGGACGGCTCGCCGAGGCGGAAGGAGGCAGGAGGGATCCGCCGCCGCCGTCGTCTTTCCCGCAACGGCTCGCACAGACAGGCGGCTTCCGCAGAGGGAGCGGCGTACCTCGGAAGGGCAGACGCGCCGCCGCGGCGGGCACAGCGACGAGGGCGGGGACGCCCAGCGGTCGGCGCGGGCGGGACCCCCTACCAGCCGGCGGCGCGGGGCGCCGGCGAGCCAGCGGAGCGAGCGCGCAGCAGGTTCAAAAACCTATAAGCCTTTTCCAAATTGTGAATCGTTTCAAGTCGTTATCTCGATGATAATTAAGTCCTAGGACCCAAGCTTTTATAGAAAGCAATATAAGGTCGCTTCTCATCGCTAGGTATGATTAACGTTAATGGACCCGGTAGCTTTCGTGTCCATGGACCAGAGGTATGATTAATGTTAACACGTGTAATTTTAGACCGCGTCCATGGACCCGGTAGCTTTCGTGTCTCAATACCAAATATATACGATATGAAAATATATATCATGATGGATCTAATGGTATTGAGTTGGTATTCTAGATGTTTGTATCTTTTCTTACATGCTTGGTCAAACTTGACATCGTTGGACTTCTTAAAATTCTTATATGCACTACATTTTGGCAAGGAGGGAGTACAGCCATAGAAAAGGACAATACATTTTCTTGATAACATGCATTTTTCTTGATATTCAACATCTTATTTCAGGATCTTAAAGTAGTACTAGAAAACTGAAGGATTTGCGCTCGGCCTTTCACTCACATGCATGCATGTCTGTCCTCCACATGTCAGTGAGAAATCGATCTCGAGTATCAACCTGATCTAGCGTTAATTAAACACAGTTGTTGTTGCAGTAGTCAGTGCAGCCGCCCACGCACGACTGCATCATGCGGTCATTGCATTCCTGGGGCGAAGGGCAGCAGGTGCTCTTGCACCGGCTGCTGTAGTCAACGTTGCGGCTGCAGTAGTTGCTGCAGGCACCTTCGCAGCCGCAGGACGGCCCGCAGCCGCTGGTGCAGCCGGCCGTGCACGAGGAGTTGCACTCCGCGAGGGCCGCCGACGTGCAGTTCTGCATGCACTGTGGCGGTGGGCTACAGATGCCGCTGCAGGCGTAGGCCCCGCCGGAGTTGACGCTGCTGCTGCACGACGAGTTGCAGTAGGTGGTGCAGTCGCCGCATGCCGTCGCTGCCGCCGACCGCGCCGAGGATGAGACGAGGACGATCACGAAGACGGCGAGAATGGCGGCAGCGCTTGAAGCCATTGCGAGGTAGCTAGGCAGGGAGAAGAGCAAGAGGGAGACACGGTGTGAACTTGGTGCTGTTATGGTAGAGCATGCCTTGCTATTTATAGCTACCCAACGGACGAGCTCTCGCATAGGATCATATATACGTACATTGCCTAGCAAAGTAGAACCTTCGGTGAGGCGCGAGGTAACATGCTGACTTTACGAGTCGTTGAGACGTGCGATCCTTCTGTCCTTCATATATCTGCAACTTGTACAATGCATGTTACTGAAGTTGACTTAGGAGTTGCCAGCCTCCATCCTTTGCGTTGGATTTGACACCGGACAACCGAGCAAATCGGCTGTCGGTTTAGGTTGGCCGTCGACGTAGGATGAGATAGACCGATGGTAGCCGTCGGCATAGACCGGGCATCAGCGTAGTTGATCGTTCGTGACGGCAATGGGACGTCATTAAGCTATTTCCCATTTTTCCTCATTATTCCTAGAAAAAATATAACTAAATCATTCGAATTCAAAAAATACATATTATATATATTAAAATTTGCAGAAAAATAAGATCTATCTAACTAAACTCAAATATTACGTATTTTTATTGAATAAAATATAAAAATAGTATATATACTTTCGTATAACATATTTTTCTATTTTCTGATGCCAAAAACGGGGTGTTTTGTCGAGCATCCACAAAACGGAAGTTTTAAAATGGTACCATTCCATTTTTTAAAAATACTAAGAGAACTTGCATGGACAATGTCACAATCGAGATATTTTAAACCTATCCGTCCATCCCTCGTGAAAAAGATAAATTCCCGCCAAATTGATAGGAAATTGGTTAGATTTGAACTACTGGTACATGATTTGATGCTCATGATTTTTTGAAAAAATTATTTTTAGATTCACAATGTGCTATTTCATCATAGATGAATCTTCATGTTCGGTGTTTTGACCATATATAGTTTAAAACAGGTATAAAAAATTGAAAAACGATGATCAAAACAATGTAAAACCTCCGCGTGGCGTTATATTATATGACATAGCTATAAGTAAAAATATCAAACTTGGTATATTGATTGCATCTAAAAAACCATTCTCCTAAATAAGCTATCATGTTCGAGGTTTCATGGTTTTTAGGCCAAATGATCAATGTTATGGCTAGAATCGCGGCATATTTTATGATAATGTGCATATATTATGCACACAAGTAAATCATGGGATGGCGAACAATGTTGTAGGAAGAAGTTTTTTTGGTCCCACCAAAATGTCATTTTCAATTTTCTAAGCGTAAAAAACGGGGTGTTTTGTGAAGTAACCACCAAACGAAAGTTTTAAAATGGTACCATTGAAGGGAATATGCCCTGAGAGGCAATAATAAATTGTTTATTATGTGTATTCCAAGTATATGATAGATGTTTATTTTGCATGCTATAATTGTATTAATACGGAAACGTTAATACATGTGTGTTTAATAAACAAACAGAAAGTTCCTAGTTAAGCCTCTCTCATAAACTAGCTCGTTGATTAACAAGATGATCAAGGTTTCCTGATCATGGACATTGGATGTTGTTAATAACGGGATCACAACATTAGTGTAATGATGTGATGAACATTCATCCGAAGTATAGCATTACGATCAAAGTCATTGAGTTTATATTGCCATAACAACTTACGAAGTGATCCTAATCCTTAGACCATGAGATCATGTCAATCACTAACACCGGAAGAGTTTCTTGATAACATCAAACGTCACACCGTAACAGGGTGATTATAAAGATGGGTTCAGAACTAATAAAGTGTTATGTTGAGGCTCATGGATCGAGAGTGGAATTTGTTCATCCCGATGACGGATAGATATCCTCTGGGCCCTCTCGGTGATATCACATTGATTAGCTTGCAAGCAAGTGATTTGATCACTAGAATGTTATATCACAGGAACGAGAAAAGAGTGCATGTCGGTAACGAGATCAAACTAGGTATGGAGATACCGATGATCGAATCTCGGACATGTAATATATCGTGAGACAAAGGGATTAAGATACTAGCGTAAAAGGTTCCGACGATCACAAGAAAGTCATCGTTGAATGTGTGGGAGTCAGTATGGGTCTCCAGATCCCGCTTCGATTATTGATCCGAGAGGGTCTCGATCATGTCCGCATTATTCACGAACCGTAGGGTGACACACTTAAGAGACACCGACATCCAATTGGAGCAAAAGTTTCATGCCGAAAAGAATAAACAAGCGAGGAATTTATTTCACTAGATACCAAACAAAGTTTTCGTGAAATTGCATAAAGTGGTTATGCATGTGAAATAGAATTCTAGCAAGGGGTTATTTGTGAATGTTTGTCATTAAAGTAATTGACAAAATTCTGAATAAAATAAAAGAGTTTTATTTAATGAGAGTTTGCATTAAATTTGGTGGAAATTTAATGGGATCTTTGAGTGGGATTTTGAGTGGAGGAATTTGGAGGAGTTTTGTGAGTGGAGTGTCCACCCACATGAAGAGGGGAGGGCAAGGGGGCAGCCCCATGCGCCGGCCACCCCCTTGGGGTTCCCCCCCTCCTCCTATAAAAGGAGCCCCTCCTCTCACTTCTCACTCACACCTCCTCGTGAAGGATCTCTCCCCCTCTAGAATTTATCCCCCATGGTCTCGGACTAGCGAGATACATGTTCCCGGTGGCTATTCGGCAAGAAAGAGTTGTGCTTCCGCTGCATCGCTGGAGCGAGGAGGCGGAGGTTGCTCGGTGCCTCGAACGTGTGTGCGAGCACGGATGCGCCGCTGATTTGCGGCGCTAGGACTTCCTCTCGATCTTGAGATCGGCAAGAGATCGCTACATCAACCACGAGTTTGGACTCGTTAAACTTTGTCGGTCTTCAAGGGTATGTTCTCACGGATGTACATCCGCCCGTTGTTTGTATCTAGTATAAATAGATCTTGGTATATAGTTCACATCGAGGAAATTTTTGTTTTCTATGTCACGAACCCTTCGGTATCGAGCCGGATCTATGCGTAGATACTTTACACGGTAGTACACATATGAGTATGTGGGCGATGATGATCATGTTGTTGCTCCTTTCTTGTGATTTTGGATATTGGTGGCATAGTGGGATGAAGCGCCCGACAAACTTTACATGTCCTCGCACATGAGACCTGTTCCACGCTTGACATGCAACTAGTTTGCATAAGTGGCTAGCGGTGTCCGCTCTCCTACTATAGTCAATATCTATTTTGCAAGCGAGTTGTCAACAATTTGATTATCCTCGTTGTGGTTCATGTTCGTAGGTAAGAACGGTTCTATCTCGAAAGCCCTAAGCCACGTAAAACTTGCAATGGATAAATTAGAGGCGTCTAGTTTAGATTGTTGTGGGCTAGTGTTATGATATGGTAGTGTTGTAAGTAGAAGTATGAGATGATACTCTTAACACATAGCGGTAAAATCCATAGACTATGGATTTACACATATAGGTATGATAGTGATCATACCACGATGCACATGATAGAGATCATCTGCGGAACCATATAATTTCACTAATAAACATATGATGTTTGATTGCATCTTATATTGCTTGTTTAGCGCTTTGTTTAAGCATAATAAGATGATCCTCATTTAAATATCAAGATAAGAATGTGTTCTTCCTTTAGTATGCACCGATTATGTTTTCGCCGCCCAAGACATCACGTGATGATCGGGTGTACTTGGATCCTCGACCATACTTCGGTGTAAACAGTTACACACGCAAATACTAAGGTTCTAACTTGGCGAGCCTAGCATGTACGCATGGCCTCGAACACGTAATCGAAAGGTTAAGCATGAGTCATATAGTTGATATGATGCCCATTTGATGCTCGCTTTGAAGCTATACCGACTCACGTGATGATCGGACTTGGTGTAGTGGATTTGGTTCATGTAATCACCAAAAGGACACGAGGGATGTCGCTTTTGAGTGGGAGTTCATTCGTAATATAGATTAGTTGAACTCAATCTATCATACACTTAGTCTAAACTTTACAAATTCTTGTAGATGGCACCACCGCTTTTAAATTCAATGCTCATGGAGAAAGAGAAACTAGCAACGAACGGTAGCAACTTTACCGAATGGGCCATGAATTTGAGGATTCTCCTCACGCACAAAAGCAATATGTGCTAGAAGCGCCGTTAGGCCCCCAATTTTGACGATGCCCCGACGAGGAGAAGAATGTCTATCGACTCATCAGAGGACCACAACTTAGTTCATTGCATATTATGGGCTAGAGCCGAACTTCGAAAGCGCTTCAAAACGGCAATGCTTTTGATACAATGGGTGAGTTGAAAATGATTTTCGACACATGAGAGAGCTACAATGCTTCGTAAAAGTTCTTTAGTCGCATGATGGAAGAGAACAGTCCGTTAGTGAGCATGTACTCAAGATGTCGTTACGCCGATAAGCTTGTGTCCTTGGGAATAACGATTCCCATTGACTTAGGCATCCATCGTTCTCAGCCTCTCGCCACCTAGCTATAAGAGCTTCGTGATGAACTATAATATGCAAGGCATGAAGAAGTCTCCCCGAGCTCACAATGCTTAAAACTGCAGTGGAGATCAAAAGGAACATCAAGTGTTGATGATCAATAGGAACACCGGTTTCAAGAAAGACAAGAAGGGAAAACGGAGGAAGTAAGGGGCAAGCCTGTTGTCGCTGAAAAGAAACCCCGAGTTGGACCTAAATCGATACCGAGTGCTACTATTGCAAGGGATCGCCATCGAAGCGCAATCGCCCCAAGTATCCGCGCATAAGAAGGCAAGGCAAACAAAGGTATATATGATATACATGTTATTGATGTGTACTTGACTAGTGCTCGCAGAGCACCGGTATTTGATACCGTTCATTGCTAATATTTGTAACTCGAATCGAATGAAGCGACCGCTAGCAAGGGGTGAGGTCAAGATGCGGTGTCGGCAATGGATCAAGTGTTGATGTGATCGCCGGAACGCTACCTCTCCACTTACCGCCGATTAGTCTTAAACTTAAATAAATGTTATCTGGTGCACCGAGCATGAACATTGTATCCGGATCATGTTTGATGCAAAGTGGTTATTCATTTAAGTCTCGAGAACAATGGTTGTTCCATTTATATGAATGAAATCTTTATGGTCATGCACCGATGATGAATGGTTTATTTCGTTAGATCTCGATGATAATGTTACACATATTCATAATGTTGATGCTAAAAGGATTAAACTTGATGATGATATATCCGCATATATGTGGCACTGCCGTCTAGGTCATATTGGCATTAAACGACTGAAGAAGCTCCATTCGATGGACTTTTGGAATCACTTGATTATGAATCATTTGATACATGTGAGCCATGCCTTATGGGCAAGATGACTAGAACGCCGCTTTTAGGTTCAATGGAACGGCGATGATTTATTGGAAATCATACATTCGATGTATGTGGTCCAATGAGTGTGTCGAGGTGGATATCGTTATTTTGTTACTTTCAAGGATGATTTGAGTAGATATGGTTATATCTACTTGATGAAACACAAGTCTGAAACCTTTGAAAAGTTCAAGGAATTTCGTAATGAAGTGGAAAATCATCGTAATAGAAAGATCAAATTTCTTCGACGACCGTGGAGGAGAGTATCTAAGTTACGAGTTTAGCACTCACATGAAAGAGTGTGGAATTGTTTCACAACTCACACCGCCAAACACCACAGCGAAATGGTGTGTCGAACGTCGAATCGCATTTTATTAGATATGGTTCGATCTATGATGTCTCTCGACGGACTTGCCGTCATTTTGGGGTTATGCACTAGAAACCTGCATTCACTTTAAATCGGGCACCATCTAAACCGTTGAAACGACACCGTATGAATTGTGGTTTGGAAACAAACCTAAGCTGTCATTTCTTAAAGTTTGGGGTTGCGATGTTTATGTGAAGAAACTTCAACCGGATAAACTCGAACCCAAAGAGGAAAATGCGTCTTCATAGGATACCCTAAAGAAACTATTGGGTATTCCTTCTATCACGCATCCGAGGGCAAGGTTTTTGTTAAGAATGGATCCTTTCTAGAGAAAGAGTTTCTCAAAGGTGTGAGTAGTCGGAAGGTAGAACTCAAGAGGTTATGGAACCTTCTCTTCAAAGTATGGCGAGTAGCCGAAGTTGTTCCGAGTTGGCTCCACACATTGAAGAGGGAACTAATGATAATGATCATGAAACTCGAAGAGAGTACTACCAAACCTCGCAGTCAAACAGACGCTGCAGCCCCGTCAGACGGAAATCTCATAAATTTCATGGTTGATGAAAACAATGACCTGCGACGTATGAAGAAGCGATGATGAGCCCGGATTCCAACAAATGGTTAGAAGCCATGAAATCCGAGATGGAATCCATGTATGAAAATCAAGTTTGGAACTTGGTGGAATTACCTCACGACCGAAAGGTCAGAGAGAACAAATGGATTTTCAAAAGGAAAACTGATGTGATGGTAATGTGACCATCTATAAAGCTCGACTTGTCGCAAAGGGGTTTCAAATTCAAGGAGTTGACTACGATGAGACTTTCTCTCCGTAGCGATGCTAAAGTCGTTAGGATTATGTTAGCAATTGCTGCATATTTCGATTATGAAATATGGCGATGGATGTCAAAACCGCTTCTCAATGGTAATATTGAAGAAGAGTTGTATATGATACAACCAAAGGGTTTTGTCGATCCTAAGGATGCTAACAAGGTGTGCAAGCTTCAGCGATCCATCTATGGATTGAAGCAAGCATCACGGTTGGAATCTCCGCTTTGATGAGGTGATCAAAGAGTTTGGATTTGTCCAAACTTATGGAGAAGCTTGTATTTACAAGAAAGTGAGTGGGAGCAATGTGGCATTTCGATATTATATGTGGATGACATATTATTGATCGGAATGATATAGAACTTTTAAACAGGTTAAAAGTTATCTAAACAAAGAAATTTTCAATGAAGGACCTAGGTGAAGGCCATACATATTAGGCATAAAGATCTATAGAGATAGATCTAGGCGCCTAATAGGGCTATCGCAAAGTACATACCTTGATAAGATTTTAAAGAAGTTTAAAATGGACGGAAGTAAGAAGGGTTCTTACCTATGTTGCAAGGCAAGACATTGAGTAAGACTCAAAGTCCGCTTCCGGAAGAAAGAGAGATAATGGACAAAGTCCCTATGCTTCAGCCATAGGCTCTATAATGTACGCCATGCTATGTACAAGACCGGATGGCACACGCTATTAGTTTGACTAGTAGGTACCAATCGGATCCGTTCTAACATCGGATAGCGGTCAAGAATATCCTTAAGTACTTACGAAGAACTAAGGATATGTTTCTTGTATACGGAGGTGAAGAAGAGCTCGTCGCTAAGTGTTATGTCGACGCTTAGTTTGACACCGATCCGGATGACTCTAAGTCTCAATCCGGATACGTATTTCATGAATGGCGAGCGTTAGTTGGAGGAGCTCCAAACAACCTGTGGTAGCGGGATCAACAACGGAGGCGAATATGTTGCTTCGAGAAGCGCTTTGGATGAAGGAGTTCATATCCGAACTAGGAGTTGTGGCAAGCACGTTGGACCCAATGGTGATCTATTGTGACAACAATGGTGCCATTGCCAATGCCAAAGAGCCAAGGTCTCACAAGCATTCCAAGCATATTAAGCCGGTTTCACTCCATCCGAGCATGTCAAGGATGGAGATATAAAGATTTAGAAGTACATACGGATCTCAATGTAGCAGATCCGCTGACTAAAACTCTCCTAGAGCAAAACATGATCAACACCGTAACTCAATGGGTGTTAGATATATCACTATGTAACTAGATTATTGTCTCTAGTGCAAGTGGGAGATCAAGGAATATGCCCCGAGAGGCAATAATAAATTGTTTATTATGTGTATTCCAAGTATATGATAGATGTTTATTTTGCATGCTATAATTGTATTAATACGGAAACGTTAATACATGTGTGTTTAATAAACAAATGTAAAGTTCCTAGTTAAGCCTCTCTCATAAACTAGCTCGTTGATTAACAAGATGATCAAGGTTTCGATCATGGACATTGGATGTTGTTAATAACGGGATCACAACATTAGTGTAATGATGTGATGAACATTCATCCAAGTATAGCATTACGATCAAAGTCATTGAGTTTATATTGCTATAACAACTTACGGTGATCCTAATCCTTAGACCATGAGATCATGTCAATCACTAACACCTAAGAGTTTCTTGATAACATCAAACGTCACACCGTAATGTGGTGATTATAAAGATGGGTTAACTAATAAAGTGTTATGTTGAGGCTCATGGATCGAGAGTGGAATTTGTTCATCCCGATGACGATAGATATACTGGGCCCTCTCGGTGATATCACATTGATTAGCTTGCAAGCAAGTGATTTGATCACTAGAATGTTATATCACGGAACGAAAAGAGTGCATGTCGAACAGATCAAACTAGGTATGGAGATACCGATGATCGAATCTCGGACATGTAATATATCGTGAGACAAAGGGATTAATATACTAGCGTAAAAGGTTCCACGATCACAAGAAAGTCATCGTTGAATGTGTGGAGCAAGATGGGTCTCCAGATCCCGCTCGATTATTGATCCGAGAGGGGTCTCGATCATGTCCGCATTATTCACGAACCGTAGGGTGACACACTTAAGAGACACCGACATCCAATTGGAGCAAAAGTTTCATGCCGAAGAATAAATAAGCGCAGGAATTTATTTCACTAGATACCAAACAGGTTTTCGGGTGAAATTGCATAAAGTGGTTATGCATGTGAAATAGAATTCTAGCAAGGGGTTATTTGTGAATGTTTGTCATTAAAGTAATTGACAAAATTCTGAATAAAATAAAAGAGTTTTATTTAATGAGAGTTTGCATTAAATTTGGTGGAAATTTAATGGGATCTTGAGTGGGATTTTGAGTGGAGGAATTTGAGGAGTTTTGTGAGTGGAGTGTCCACCCACATGAAGAGGGGAGGGCAAGGGGCAGCCCCCATGCGTCACCCCCTTGGGGTTCCCTCCTCCTATAAAAGGAGCCTCCTCTCACTTCTCACTCACACCTCCTCGTGAAGGATCTCTCTCCTCTAGAATTTATCCCCATGGTCTCGGACTAGCGAGATACATGTTCCCGGTGGCTATTCGGCAAGAAAGAGTTGTGCTTCCGCTGCATCGCTGGAGCGAGGAGGCGGAGGTTGCTCGGTGCCTCGAACGTGTGTGCGAGCACGGATGCGCTGCTGATTTGCGGCGCTAGGACTTCCTCTCGATCTTGAGATCGGCAAGAGATCGTCTACATCAACCACGAGTTTGGACTCGTTAAACTTTGTCGGTCTTCAAGGGTATGTTCTCTACGGATGTACATCCGCCCGTTGTTTGTATCTAGTATAAATAGATCTTGGTATATAGTTCACATCGTAGGAAATTTTTTGTTTTCTATGCTGCGAACCCTTCAACCATCCCATTTTACAAAAATACTAGGCCACCTTTAATGGAAAATATCTCAACCGGGGTATCTTAAACCTTTCCTTTCACCCCTCATGAAAAAGACAAATTCTTGCCGAATCGGTAGAAAGTGAGTCAGATTTAAACTACAGGTACATGATCTTATGCTCGTGATTTTTTGGAAAAATTATTTTTAGGTTCACAATATGCTATTTCATCAAAGATCCACTATAAGTTTAGCGAGGCTCAGCACGAGCTAATAATCTTCATATCCGCTGTTTTGAGCATAGTTTGAAACGGTCATAAGAAATTCAAAAACAATCCAAATAATATAAAACCTTCGCGTGGTGTCATATTATGTCACATGGTTGTAAGAAAAAAATATCAAACTTGATATATTGATTGCATCTCAAAAAAACCTTCTTATAAATGAGCTATCATGTTCGAGGTTTTATGGCTTCTAGGCCAAACGACCAATGTTATGGTCAGAATCGCAACATAGTTTGCATTAATGTGCCCATATTATGCACGCATGTGCATCATGGAACGGCGAACAATGTTGCAGGAGGAAGTTTTCCTTTTTGTCAGACCAAAAAACAATTTTCTATTTTTTGAGTGTCATAATAGGTTGTTTTGTGAAGCAACCACCAAATAAAAATTTCAAAATGGTATCACCTATTTTTCAAAAATACTAGGCCACCTTGGATGGACAATGTCCCAGCCGAGGTATTTTAAATCTTCCCTTCCATCCCTCGTGAAAAAGATAAATTCCTGCTAAATCGGTAGGAAGTGAGTCAGATTTGAACTACAGGTTTAGAAAAATCATTTTTAGGTTCACAATATGATATTTCATCTGAGATCCACTACAAGTTTAGCGAGGCTCAGCCTCGAGCTAAGGATTTTTTAGAATCCTCAAATTCAAAAGGGAAATTTTAATATGATTTTTTGAAGATTTGAACACTATTAAATGAATTTTATTTATAAAGACATGATGCATGATTAAAAAGATGATAGGAATGTCATGTTTGGATTATTCTCATTTTTCTGATTGATTTGGATATATTATTTGTCGAATTCTGATTTACGGATTTAGAGATATGAATTATTCCATATTAAATAGAAAAATGCAAAACAAATTCAGTTTACTATTATTTAAACTAGCAGGGCAACCCTCGCAATTGCGAGGGCGTCATTTTTAATATAGTGATAGTAAAATCATAGAGTTCCATAGTCCACATAACAAGATAGATATATATACTTTGTCTTATAATTTTCAAATATGTTGAGCATGTTCACATTTTGATTGGACTCCAAATCTATGTTAAAGAGATGCTTTAGCAAGGTTGAAATAGCAATTTTTTAACTTTCTCACTTCATTGTGGAACAATCAAAGTCTTTATATTGTATGAAGAGCACACGGTCAATAGTCCATCATCCCCGCCAACTCATCTCACATAGAACATCCGCTAAGGCGTCAGGAGGCAAAGTAACCATAGATCAACATGTCACGTCAGTCATGATAGTTGAGATGTAGTCTTACTAATAATGTTGGTTCGATCATCATTCTTGTTTGACCATAATGGTTTACTCCATGGAACTAATTCCATTGTCAACGTCTTTTAGAAAATTCGATTCTCTCCTTGCCGACTAAGGGATTAAGCAACAATTTGGAAGCTAGTCATTTGAGAATAATGTCCCTAGAAAAGTTGTGATCAATGATATTAGTTAGAATAATATACTATTCATCAACTCATGATTCGTAATGGCTTTCATCTATGTTTATAACATTGTGGATCATATTTGATCTTGTCTTTTTACACTCTTCGTGTTAAGCTTTGTGCCAAAATAGAAATCATCATATCATTGTATTGGCATGTTACATATACACATTTTATCTAGCTAATGTGATTTCTTTAAGATTACCTTGCATATATCATCCATTGATTTTTATCCCTGGCAAGGTACTATATCATTATTGTTATTACATGATTCACGTTCTTCAAATAATCCACCGAAACATGTGGGACGTACACCATCTATGAGTGGTTTGTTCCTGCGGTTTACTATCTCTCATATCCACTGTGTTCTGTCTCTCCTCCTCTATATCTCTCAAGTTCCCTAAAAAAATATGTCAAGTCACATCCACCATATACACACTTCATAAATTCTCTTCAAGCCAACTACCCTATGTCAGTGAGTCACACATCTTGCAATGCGCCACTTATCAATCACTATAGGTACATGCACGATTAACCTATGCGAGATGAGTTTCTGCCACATGGCCACACTCTCAGTTTTAGATAGTCCAACATCATGAGTAGGTGCCATTTTTTTGTGCCAAAAAAAAGTTTGTAAAAGGCATGGTTAAACTAATTTTGAGCTTGTTAATTATCATTTTTTTGGAAGCATGTCATTTTGTTTGGATTTTTTTTTGAAAAAATTTAAGTTTTATTTTAACATTTAGAAACATTTCTTTGTTTTCTCTATTATGTTCTAAACATTGATCGACAAACTTTAGAAGTCATCATTGTGCATTAATAATTTGTATTTTGCTTTTTTGAACTTTGGTTGAATTTTTTTAAGCTAGCCCTTTAATTTTTGGATGCTCATCTTTGTACCGTTCGAATATTCGCCTCAACAGTTGGATATCCCCTATATTATTTAAGAAGTTATTTAATTTGTACATTTATGAAAATAAATCATGTACATTTTATAGCTTTCCATGATTTTTGAAACCAAGTTGTATATTTATTTAAGGAGAGTGCTACCAGTGGCGCCACATTTTGCTAGATTTGTGCGGTGGCAGCCTCCCACTATTTCTTGAATGCAAGTCATTTTACGTTATCTAGATTCCTCTAGTTGTAAATTTTTAAAAAGTTTTATCTCTCAGACAGTTAGCTTCATTAACTATCAGTTTTACCAGTAGTTCACAAATGTTTGCAAAATCACATTATGTACAGAATTTCAACAAAGAGCAAAAACGCATATTAATCCGTTTGTTATATTGCTAGCTACCTTCTACATACATTGGTAAATATAAATGTGTTAGTACTGTCACCAAAAAATAAATCTAGCTTGTTAGGTGCTTTGCATTTAAACAATTGCTATCGTACCTTATCTGGACTTTTTTTTGGCAAATCTGAAGAGGTACAGATTCTTTAGGACCAAAAACTTTAACTCCTTACACTAGTGCACAACGATGCTTCTAACACCGATTCGGACCATCCTCTAACACCGGTTATAGAACCGTTGTTGCGGGTTCGGTGTTAGAGTCCTCCCCCTCCTTTAACACCGGTTCTTATACGAACCGCTTTTAAGGGTGGCGCACGTGGGGGCTTCCGCAGAGCGTAGGCCACCCCTTTGACATCGGTTCGTAACACGAACTGGTATTAAAGGTTTCCTGCCGCGGCAGGAAAATGGCATAAATCTCTGTCGTGACAGAGTTCTGCCGCCGCCCCGTTTTGGGCGGATTTCTGCGACGGCGGGTACGAGGGGTCGATCGGGAGAGGTATACACATACATCGTCGGTACATACGTACATCAATAATTAAGCAACTATTATTATACACAAACATCGTCATTGTGGTATTCTTCGTACACGTTCAAGCAACAAGTACAAGACAAATACGTTCAAGCATATATACAATATAACATCTCCGTACACGTTCATTTTTGGATATCTATAGAGTTCTCCGCTAGGCGTGACGACCTCATCAAGTATGAACCCCGTCAATTCCTCTTGAATGGCTCGTACGCGGTCAAATGGTAGGAGTTTGTCCCGCATCCGTTTGATCTAAATATATATGAAGAATGGGGTCAATATATATAAGAATAAAACTCAACACAACCGATGGTAATAAAATAATGTTGTGTACTTCGTTTACGTACTCTAAGTTATTCTAGTGCGGTTTGACCCGTCGCACATATCATGTTGCGAATGAACTCGCAAACGTAGTATCCACATAAGTTATTGCCGGCTTCCTGCTGCGTGCACTTTACGAGAATAGAGAGTTCAATCAAAATAATAATCAATAAAGCATGATATAATGGAATTGAAAAAAGAATCAAAGATATAAGCAGACCTAGCTGGCTAGTATTACTTATATTTTGATCTACAAATTCTAGTTCTTCTGACCATTCACCCACGGCCCTACCCGTGAACCTTTTCCAAACCCTGTCCGACAAAGAAAATGAATAAAAGAGTAATTAATTACTTGTTGTCACGAAAGTTGCCGATCTAGTGAGATAATATGATTGAAATTACCTCTGGAGCATCGTCTTAAAGTCTGCCCATAGCTCTTTGTCTTTTCGTGCCGAGTCCATGACAAGGACTTTTCCTGCGTCAACTTGAATGACTAGCAGAATAAAGTGAAACCTGCGCACGCATAACTCATCATCAGTTATACTTAACATCGAGTAAGCCGAAACAGAATGTGTACAAGAGAGGATAACACCTACAAGAAGTTGTAAGGCAATAGTGTTTGTCTTTTGGTTTGTTGTCTCAGTAAAGACCTTAGCAAGAAATCTTCTGTTTGCCCGGGTTTGTGTTGTACCACTTGTTCATGAACTCTATTTGGATCAACAAACCCAATGTCATAAGGGCCTTCTTTCATGCATTCCATAACCTTTTTTCCTGCATAATAGTATTTACATATATGGTGAGCATATATATACATGCAATTAATGAATTAAATGAGCTGATATAGAAATTATAGAAATAGTACTTACACACAATAAAGGCTGAGGGCAGCTTTGTCGAGTTCCTTCTGATTGAATAAAAAATGCAGGTCTTAAATGTTGAAGGTGATCTGGTCATCTCCGCACAATAAAATATCATCTCTTATATGCGCCGTGATCCATTCTTCATTTGTCGTCTTGCAGAAATTAAGGTACCACTTATGCAATCTTCGAATCTTTGTTGATAGATTCTTGAGCTCCTCTTTCTTGACGAGATTCTTACCATACTTCCATGGCTGTATGCGGTTGACATCGCCTTTGGGCAATTGGTCTCCCATGATGTTCAAGTATGCAATGTGAGTCATCCCCATCTCATTGGCCTTTTTTGTAGCTCTTGCTCATAATCATTTACACGAGGAGATATCCGTGTATCGAACACTTGGAGCGGGGCGCACGATTGGTTTTCCTGCTCTCCGAGCTGGGAAACTATTTTTTGGGGTGCATGACTACTACTTTCAGACTCCCCCCGCCTTGCATCCCCCTTTATAATCCGGCGTTCGTAGTCCGGCACAAGTGCGGGTTCAGGTTTCAAAAGATTATTGTAAAACTTCTCCACCACCGTCGGATCTAGTTTCTTCTTTGGCTCGGCCCGTTTAGGTGTGAAGAATTTCTTAACCTCGTCTTCCGAGATCCTCTTGTTCTCCTCGTCGCTGCGATTCCACGGTAATACCGGCAATGGCTTGGTAGAAGGCTGCGGGACGTAGTTCCTTGAACTCTTCGGCGTACGGTTTCCTGCAGATTTCTTCGTGGTAGTAGTACTAGTGCTCTTCATGGCAGTCCTCTTCCGCTTACGCTGACGCGCAGGAGATGACTGACGCGCCGAAGATGGCTGAAGCGACGGAGACGGCTGACGCGGTGGAGACGACAGGGGAGTATTATGATGACCCGAAGATGCTGAGGCGGCTCAGATTGCTGACGCTGCAAAGACGGCGGGGGAGCCAGTGGCCTCCAATTTGGAAGCATAATGTGTTCCTTCTTCCAGAGAATGGTTATTTTCACTGCAAATTTCAGTTGAGTTTCCCCTTCACCTGTATCTTGGCCAAGCTGTGCTTCCTCATATTCCTTCACAACCTCATCCACCCCGACAATAGCATAGCCATCTAGAATCGGTCGGGAGTGGTAAGTTCCACCAGGTACAGGAGGTAAGACATAGCCGACCGCCACCTTAATGGATAATCCCATTAATTTCACATGTAGCTCAGCATGTTCGCTCTTTGTGGTCTCATCCACGGGGTATCGAGGACCCGCCATTCCAAGCGTGGGCTGCACGTTCTCCGTGGAAGCCACGCTGCTTTTCCGCGCAGAGTCTGGGCCGTCGGCAGCTTCCAATGCAGGCTCTTCGTGCCGCTGAGATGGGCCGGTAGCTTGCTGGATATTTTGTGCGTTCACTTGTGCCTGCAGCGCCATAAGTGTATGTTCTATCCGTGTCATCCGGTATGTACGCTCTTTTTCTTTTCTGTCGTGCCATCTGTAAAAATCGCCCCACACGGCAAACCCATCCTTCCACGTCATACCCCCTGTGCCTCGTGCTAGTCCAGGGTGTTCTTTTTTACCGATGGCGCGTGTCAGCTGGTCATTCTCTCTGTCGGGATGGAAGGTCCTTGTAGGGGTTTGTAGCATGGAAAACAAACAATTTCTACCGCATGCACACAAAAAAGGCAAGATCTATCTACTAGATTATAGCAACGAGTCGATAGAAGCACTCACCCTCGAAGACTCCAAAGCGGTTAATGAGAGAAGATTCTCGTCGGTGATGTAGTAGTACACTTGCCAATCTCAAGATCGCGTAGACGATCCTTCCGGCGCTGCGTTTCGGCAGCGCTTCCGCAATCGGTCACACGTTCGGTACTCGATGAATACCTTCCTCTCCCTTCTTCCAGCAGGCAGCGGAGGTTGTAGTTCTCCCCTCGCGATTCCGGTAGCACAACGGTGTGGTGTCGGAGGCAGAGGGAAGATCCTGCAGGGTTTCGCCTAAACCGGTGTGAGTTATGGTGGATCTAGGGTTTCCCGGTGATCTAGGGTTTAGAAGACCGGGAGGAGGAGGAGGTGTCGGCGGCGGCTAGGGCGATGGCGGCGCGGCGGCGGCTTGGCGGTGACGCGGGTGTGGGAGGGCTAGGGCTTGGCTTTTTTGGGGCAGCTCTCCTCCTCTATTTATGAGATGGGGAAGCTTTGGGAGGGGTGGGTTTGAATCCAAACCCAAACCCAAGTTGGATTGAGAGAAGGACTCTTTCCTTCTTCCACTAGGAAACCATTGTTCTAGTTTGACTTTTCAAACTTCCCGTTTGACTTTCAATTTAGAGCTTTAATTCTTTCTTGCAAATGTCCACACCAAGTGACCTAAGATATGGTCCAATCATTCCACTTACCCATGACACATTCATGGACCATTCCCCTTCCGGACCGGTGAACCTTCTAGACCCTTATAGAACCTCTCCGATGAAAACATCGGAATCTTTCCCGAACTCCGGAATCGGACTTTCCTTATATGAATCTTATTATCCGGACCATTCTGGATCTCCTCGTGATATCCCGGATCCCATCCGAGACTCCGAACAACATTCGGTATCCATACTAACATTCCATATCTACTAAACAACATCGAATCCTTAAGTGTGTCTCCCTACGGTTCGTGAATTATGCGGACATGACTGAGACACTTCTCCGATCAATAACCAATAGAGGAATATGGAAATTCATATGGCTCCCACATATTTCTACGATTACTTTGCGGTTGAATGAACCACTTACATACGATACCAATTTCCCTTTGTCTTGCGATAGTTTACTTATCCGAGGTTTTGATCGTCGGTATCTCTACATACCTAGTTCAACCTCGTTACCGATAAGTACTCTTTTCTCGTTCCCGTGTTATGTGATCCCTTGTGAGTCAGTCACATGCTTGCAATCCAATTGGATGACATTCCACCGAGAGGCCCCAGAGTATATCTATCCGTAATATGGATGGACAAATCCCACTCTTGATCCATGTGCATGAACACATATTTTCCGAACACTCAATGCCACCTTTATAGCCACCTAGTTACAGTGTGGCGTTTGATGTCATCAAAGTATCCTTCCGGTGATGGTGATTAGCATGATCTCATGGTGGAAGGAATTAGGTTACTATGTATTAGAAAGCTTATAGCAAATGAACTATTGAAATGACTTGATCTTTATGCTACGCTTATCTATATGAGTATGTCCATCATACCATTCTCCTAATGATATGATCTTGTTGTTAACAACATCTCAATGTTCATGATCGGGGAAACCACGATCATCTATTAACCAACAAGCTAGTATTACAAAGAGGCTTTACTAGGGACTCTAATTTAGTTTACAAATCACACAAGTATTAATGTTTCCGGTTAATACTGTTATAGCATGAATGTAAACATTTATCCTAAACACAAAGATATAATAATAACCACTTTTATTATTGCCTCTAGGGCATATCTCCAATAGTCTCTCACTTGCACTAGAGTCAACTAATCTAGATTACATGGTAATATACCGAACACCCATGGCGGTTTGGTGCTGGTCATGTTTTGCCCTCGGGAGAGGTTTAGTCAACGGATCCGCCACATTCAGATCTGTGTGTACTTTGCAAATCTTTATGTCACGATCTTGGACATGCTCTCGAATAGCGTGAAAACGTATCTTGATGTGCTTCAGCTTCTTGTGTGACCTTGGTTCTTACGCATTGGCTATGGCACCCATGTTATCACAGTAGATAGACATTGGGTCCAGCGCACTTGGAACCACACCGAGCTCTGTAATGAACTCCTTCATCCATATCGCCTCTTGTGAAGCCTCCGGAGCACCTATGTATTTCGATTCAGTTGAAGATCTCGCCACAACGCTTTTCTTTGCACTACTCCAGCTAACTGCTTCATCATTCAAAGTAAATACGTATCCAGATTGAGATTTAGAATCATCTGGATCGATGTTCCAACTAGCATCGGTGTAACCATTAACAACGAGCTGTTCATCACCTCCATAAGAAAGAACCATATCCTTAGTTCTTCTCAAGTACTTAAGGATGTTTTTGACCGCTTTCCAATGATCTACTCCTGGATCACTTTGATATCTTCTAGTCAAACTAACAGCATATGCAATGTCGGGTCTAGTACATAGCATGGCATACATAAGAGATCCTATGGCTGAGGCATAGGGAGTCTTACTCATTCTTTCTCTATCTTCTGCCATTGCAGGACTTTGAGTTTTACTCAAGGTCGTATTGGGCAACATGGGCAAGAACCCTTTCTTGCTATCTTCCATTCCAAACCTCTTTAGAACCTTGCCAAATATGCACTCTGTGGAAATGATATTAGGCTATCTCTATAAATCTTTATGCCTAATATGTAAGCTGCTTCGCCAAGATGTTTCATTGAAAAACTATTGTTCAAATAATCCTTGACACTATTAAGAAGGTTTACATCATTCCCAATCAACAATATGTCATCTACATATAGTATTAAGAACGCTACAGAGCTCCCACTCACTTTCTTGTTAATACAAGCTTCTCCATAAGTTTGTATAAAACCAAAGCTTTTGATTACCTTATCAAAACGTTGATTCCAACTTCGGGATGCTTGCTTCAATCCATATATGGACCGTTGAAGTTTGCATACCTTGTTAGCTTCTTTAGGATCGACAAAACCTTTGGGTTGCATCATATACAACTCTTCATCAACCATTGAGGAATGTTGTTTTGACATCCATCTGCCATATCTCATAATCATAATATGCAGCGATTGCTAACATAATCCTCACAGACTTTAACTTCGCTACTGGTGAGAAAGTCTCATCGTAGTCAACTCCTTGAATTTGTCGAAAACCTTTTGCGACAAGTCGAGCTTTATAGACAGTAACATTACCATCAGCATCTTTTTTATTCTTGAAAATCCATTTGTTCTCGACAGCCTTCCGGCCATCCGGTAAGTCCACCAAAGTTCATACTTGGTTTTCGTACATGGATCAAATCTCGGATTTCATGGCTTCTTGCCATTTATTGGAATCTGGGCTCATCATCGCTTCCTCATATGTCGCAGGGTCATCGGTGTTGTCCACCAACATGACACTCATAACGGGATCATACCAATCAGGAGTGGTACGAGTTCTCATTGACCTGCGAGGTTCCGTAGTAACTTCAACTGAAGTTTCATGATCAACATCATTAGCTTCCTCTCTTATTGTTGTAGGCGCCACAGGAACTACTTACAGTGTTGTGCTACTTGCAAGTTCGAGAGAAGGTTCAACAACCTCGTCGAGTTCTACTTTCCTTCCAGTCACTTCTTTCGAGAGAAACTCCTTCTCTAGAAAGGATCCATTCTTGGCAACAAAGATTTTGCCCTCGGATCTATGATAGAAGGTATACCCAATAGTTTCCTTCAAGAATCCTATGAAGACGCATTTTTCCGCTTTGGTTTCAAGCTTGTCGGGCTGTAACTTAATTTACATAAGCTTCGCAACCCCAAACTTTAAGGAACGACAATTTAGGTTTTTTCCCAAACCACAATTCATACGGTGTCGTTTCAACGGATTTATATGGTGCCCTATTTAAAGTGAATGCGGCTGTTTCTAATGCATAACCCCAAAACGATAGCGGTAAATCTGTAAGTGACATCATAGAATGAACCATATCTAAGAGAGTTCGATTACGACGTTCGGACACACCATTACCCTGTGGTGTTCCTGGCGGGGTCAATTGTGAAAGTATTCCGCATTTCTTCAAATGCTCGCCAAACTCGTAACTTAGATATTCACCTCCACGATCAGAATGTAGAAATTTAATCTTTTTGTTATGTTGATTCTCTACCTCACTTTGAAATTCCTTAAACTTCTCGAAAGTTTCGGACTTATGTTTCATGAAATAGATATACCCATATATACTCAAGTCATCCGTGAAGGTAAGAACATAACGATAACCACCGCGTGATGCTACACTCATTGGACCACGCACATCGGTATGTATGGTTTCCAATAAGTCCGTAGCTCGCTCCATCATACCAGAAAATGGAGTCTTAGTCATTTTACCCATCAGACATGCTTCGCATCTTTCAAGTGATTCAAGAAGTCCATCGGAATGGAGTTTCTTCATACGCTTCACTCCAATATGACCAAGACGACAGTGCCACATATAGGTCGAGTTATCGCTCAATTTCAAAAGTTTAGCTTCAATGTTATTAATGTGTGTATTACCACAATCGAGATTCAATAAGAATAGACCGTCTATCAAAGGTGCATCTGCATAAAACATATTACTCATATAAATCGAACAACCATTATTCTCGGACTTAAACAAGTAATCGTCTCGCAATAAACATGATCCGGATATAATGTTCATGCTCAACGCAGGCACCAAATAACAACTATTTAAGTATAAAACTAATTCCGATGGTAGATGAAGAGGTAGCGTGCGGACCACGATCACATCAACCTTTGATCCATTTCCAACGCGCATCGTCACCTCGTTCTTCGCTAGCTTCCGTTTATTCTGTAGCACCTATTTCGAGTTACAAATATGAGCAACTGAACCAGTATCAAATACCCAGGCACTATTACGAGTACTAGTGAGATACACATCAATAACATGTATATCGGATATACATTTCTTCTTGATGTTGTCGTTCTTAAAATCCACCAAGTACTTAGGGCAATTCCGCTTCCAGTGACCTTCTCCCTTGTAGTAAAAGCACTCAGTATCAGGCTTAGGCCCAGCCTTAGTCTTCTTCGCCAGCACGGTAACTTTCTTACCTCCCTTCTTGAAGTTTCCCTTTTTCTTAGACTTGCCTTGCTACTTGGTGCTCTTTCTTGATCTCCACTTCCGCAGATTTTAACATGGAGAAGAGTTCGGGCAACGACTTGTCCATGTTTTGCATATTGTAGTTCATCACAAAATTCTTGTAATTTGGTGGTAGTGATTGGAGGACACGGTCAATCCCCAAAGCATTAGGAATCACTATACCTAAGCTTTGAAGCTTGCTTGCATGCCCAGACATCTTAAGCACGTGCTCACTGACGGAGCTGCCCTCTTCCATCTTGCAGTTAAAGAACTTTTCAGAAGCCTCATAACTCGCAACTGCCGTGTGAGCCTCAAATATCATTTTGAGTTCACGGACAATATCATGTGGGTCATGGTTCTCAAACCTTTTCTGAAGCTCCGATTCCAAATCATACAACATATCACACTGAACTGTGGAGTACTGATTCTTTCGAGCGAGGAAAACATTCTTTACATCATCGGTAGCATCAGCTGCAGGCGGGTCACCCAGCGATGCATCCAGCGCATAGGTCAAATTACCACCATTGAGGACAATCCTTAAATTGCGGAACCAATCCGCGAAGTGTTTTTCAACTTTTCTTTCTCTAGGAACGCATTAAAATTGATGGAAGGGGCCGCCATTGATCTACAACATATTTGCAATAGTTTAGACTAAGTTTATGACAAATTGAGTTCTAATTAATAGTTAAATTAATCTAGGTGAACTCCCACTCAAAACAATATCCTTCACATTGCTTTAGTGATCACACGAACCAAATCCACCACATCAAAACCGATCATCACGAGAGTTGATGTAGCTTCAATGGCGAATAATCAACATGTTCATCATATCTACTATATGACTCATGATTTACCTTTCGGTGATCCGTGTTCCGAGACCATGTCTGTACATGCTAGGCTCGTCAAGATCAAACCTTAGCTTCCGCATGAGCAAATCTGGCTTGCTCGCGTTGTATACACTCGCAGAATCTAACACACCCGATCATCAAGTGGTGCTTCAAAACAACGAGCTTTAGCAACGGTGCTTACTAAGGATGAACACTTTATAACTTGAATTTTTTGTGCTTGAGGGATCATCTTATAATGCTACCGTCGCAAACTAAGCAATACAAGATGCATAAAAGGATTAACATCACATGCAATTCATAATAAGTGATATGATATGGCCTTTCTTCTTGTGCTTTCGATCTCGATCTTCAAGCATGAACATGATCTCCATCATCACCAGCATGGCGTCAAGGTCAATGGCGCCGCTTCATGGTTGTCGTCCACCAGCATCAACTATTACAACTACTTTGAATAGACACGCAGGTCTTAACAAAATTAAAAGACAACCATATGGCTCCTTCTGGTTGCCGACTTACAATAAGGAACATTGCATACATCATATCTAATCACAATCATGGCCATATCACATCACCGCACACCCCTGCAAAACAAAGTTAGACGTCTCTAATTTTCTTTGCATATTTTACGTGGTTTGGCGCTTTCAATAAGCGTCATTCTAACTTACGAACAAGAACCACAACGTTGATGTTTGAACTATCAAGTGCCCGTTGTAAATTGAATCTATACTATGATGGGAGAGACAGACACCCGCAAAGCCACTTATGCAATACAAGTTGCATGTTAATCATGGAGCAAGTCTCATGAACGATGTCATGTAAGGTTAGCCCGGGCCGCTTCATCCCATCATACCCTAAGATGCAAAGTACAGAAAAAGCAATTGATGATAAAAGCACCACCGCCCACAATGACCATTGTGTTCTACTCGTGCAACAGATCTACATATAGACACGGTCTGATACCACTGTAGGGGTTCATAGCATGGAAAACAAAAAAATTCTACCGCATGCACACAAACAAGCCAAGATCTATCTTCTAGATTGTTATGGGGTAACCCCTTGGGGTGGCCCGATCTTTCACGAATTCCAAGGGAATCGAGGGGAAAGCGGTGGAAGGGGAAAGGGGATGAAATCCACGAACACACACACGAAGAACTCGATGAACTCACGCACATGAAAACACGATACACGCAAATAACTCACGCCGGTGGAAACCGGTCCAACATAATCCCTAGGATCGGTGTTGGGCGAAGCTCTCTCTCCACGGCCAACAACGGGGGCGAGATGCTTGGTGAGATCTTGACTACTTGGGCACGAGACACCGATATCCCAAGGACTTGTACAACTTGAACGCACTAGGCAAGATCCAAGAGGTTGTGGATAATATGGTGCCCCTTGGTAGGAGCATGAGACCAATAGATGAAAGATCCTCAAAGGGGTGTCCTCAACTATTATTATCCAAGTCTAGGGTTTACATAAGAGGGGTGGGGCTTTATATAGGCCAGCCACTTAAACAGGGGTAGTTTTGGAATAAAACTGGAAGTTGGGGCGAAACTGGGGGTTACATGGGCTAGGCCCAAAAGGCCTTGACATGCCTGGCATCGAGCAGGCGAGACTCCGGTGTTGGTCCGGAGACTCCGGAGACTCGGTCCGACCGGAGACTCCTGGACCGAGACTCGGCCAATTTCGGACCATCTCGAGGGGGTATCGACTCCCGGTCTTGTTTCTGGGCCGGACGAGGGAGGTCGAGACTCGGTACCGGACCGGAGACTCCGGTGTACACCAGAGACTCCGGTGTACACCAGAGACTCCGGTGTGCAGAGCTCCAGCAGCGTCTCCTCCTGGTCCTTCTTCCTTGGGGGCTTGGGGTGGTGATGTTGCTTCATAGTTGAGGATACACAACGTAGTTGCATGAAGTAGCAAGCCATTCAAAGGTAGACCAAAATCACATGAGGAAAGGAGCGAGTTAACCTTGGATTGTAGGAGCTTGGCTCGGACGTGAGTCATTGGTGCACTTGGGGGACTAGGTGTTGTAGATGGAGGTGCGTCTGTAGGACGGGCTGCATCAGCTCCCCCTCCCTTGGGAAAAAGTCGTCCTCGACTCTTCAACCTTCTCAACTTCATCTTCTCCATGGTAGGGTGAGAGGTCCTTGACATTGAACGTCGGGCTCACAAGATACTTGGATGTTGGGATATCGATGATGTACGCGTTGTTGTTGATCCTCTTTAGTACTTTGAACGGTCCATCACCTCTTGGCTTGAGTTTGGAGTCGCGGTCCTTGGGGAAGTGGTCTTTACTCAAGTGTATCCACACAAGGTCGCCTTCTTCGAAGATCATCTCTTTCTTGTTCTTGTTTAGCCTTGATGCTTGGCGAAGGACTCGTTGCTCGATCGTAGCTCTTGTGTCTTCATGGAGTTTCTTCATTGTTTGGGCACGCTTGACAACGTCCATATTGGCACGGTCATGAAGCAGAAGTGGAAGGATATCGAGCGCGGTGAGAGGCTTGAAGCCATAGACGATCATGAACGGGCTCCTCATGGTGGTGTAGTGCTTGGCGCGGTTGTAGGCGAACTCGGCGTGTGGAATACATTCCTCCCAGTATTTAAGGTTCTTCTTTATCAACACACGTAGGGGTGTGCCAAGGCTTCGATTGACGACCTCGGTTTGTCCATCGGTTTGAGGATGCGAGGCGGACGAGAAGAGGAGCTTGATGCCGAGCTTGGCCATGAGTGTCTTCCAGAAGTAGCTCATGAATTTGACGTCACGGTCGGAGACGATTGTTCTTGGTACACCATGTAGCCGAATTATTTCCCTAAAAACAAATTTGCTACATGTGAAGCATCATCGATCTTATGGCATGGAATGAAGTGTTCCATTTTGGAAAAGCGATCTATTACCACAAATATAGAATCATGTCCACGTTTAGATCTAGGCAATCCTAACACAAAGTCCATGCTAATGTCCTACCAAGGTGCATGAGGAATAGGCAATGGCATATAAAGACCAAAGGGGTTAGACTTAGACTTATCTTGGATACATGTAGTGCATCGTTGGACGTGGCGCTCCACGTCGCGCTTCATCTTTGGCCAAAAGTAGTCAGTGGATAGCATGTCATATATCTTGTCATGGCCAAAGTGACCCATAAGGCCTCCACCATGGGACTCTTGAAGAAGCAAAATTTGAAGAGACGACTTCGGAATGCAAAGCTTGTTTTGTTTGAAAATAAAACCCTTATGCAAATAGAAATCATCAATCCCTTTGTCTATTGAACATTTTGCAAAAATTGGTCCAAAGAAAGGGTCGGACGCGTACAAAGATTTGATGTCATCAAGACCCAAGACATTTACTTTGAGTCATGTAAGAAGGTTTGTGTTTTTGCGAGACAAAGCGTCCGCTACAACATTTTCTTTGACCTTCTTGTACTTGACAATGTAAGGAAAAGATTCCATGAACTCAACCCATTTGGCGTGCCTTTTACTCTAATTGGCTTGGCCCTTAAGATATTTCAACGACTCATGGTCGGAATGGATGATAAATTCTTTGGGCCAAAGGTAGTGTTGCCACACTTGAAGGACACGAACCAAGGCAAAAAGCTCTTTGTCATAAATTGGATAGTTAAGGCGTGCTCCATCAAGTTTCTCACTATGGTATGCAATAGGACGCCCATTTTGCATAAGTACGCCTCCAATGCCAATTCCACTAGCGTCACATTCAATCTCAAAGGTTTTTGTGAAATCCGGTAATGCAAGAAGTGGTGCTTCGGTGAGACTCTTTTTGAGTTCATCAAAAGCCTTTTGTTGTGCTTTTCCCCAAACGAACGTGACATTTTTCTTGGTCAATTCGTTGAGGGGGCAAGCAATGATAGAAAAGTCTTTCACAAAGCGACGGTAAAAGCCATCCAACCCATGAAAACTACGAAGTTCACTAACATTGGTAGGTATGGGGCAATCTTGTATGTCCTTAACTTTTGAGACATCAACTTCAATGCCATTAGAAGACACAACAAAACCAAGGAAAATGAGTTTGTCTTTTTCAAAAGTGCACTTTCGGAGATTAGCATAAAGCTTTTCATGACAAAGGATTTGAAGGACCTCCTTAACATGAGTTGAAGGGAATATGCCCTGAGAGGCAATAATAAAGTTTTTATTATGTGTATTCCAAGTATATGATAGATGTTTATTTTGCATGCTATAATTGTATTAATATGGAAACATTAATACATGTGTGTTTAATAAACAAACAGAAAGTTCCTAGTTATGCCTCTCTCATAAACTAGCTCGTTGATTAACAAGATGATCAAGGTTTCCTGATCATGGACATTGGATGTTGTTCATAACGGGATCAACACATTAGTGTAATGGTGTGATGAACATTCATCCAAAGTATAGCATTACGATCAAAGTCATTGAGTTTATATTGCTATAACAACTTACGAAGTGATCCTAATCCTTAGACCATGAGATCATGTCAATCACTAACACCGGAAGAGTTTCTTGATAACATCAAACGTCACACCGTAAGAGGGTGATTATAAAGATGGATTCAGAACTAATAAAGTGTTATGTTGAGGCTCATGGATCGAGAGTGGAATTTGTTCATCCCGATGACAGATAGATATACTGGGCCTCTCGGTGATATCACATTGATTAGCTTGCAAGCAAGTGGTTTGATCACTAGAATGTTATATCACAGAACGAGAAAAGATTGCATGTCGATGCGAGATCAAACTAGGTATGGAGATACCGATGATCGAATCTCGGACATGTAATATATCGTGAAACAAAGGGATTAAGATACTAGCGTAAAGGTTCCGACGATCACAAGAAAGTAATCGTTGAATGTGTGGGAGTCGAGATGGGTCTCGGATCCGCTTCGATTATTGATCCGAGAGGGGTCTCGATCATGTCCGCATTATTCACGAACCGTAGGGTGACACACTTAAGAGACACCGACATCCAATTGGAGCAAATGTTTCATGCCGAAGAATGAACAAGCGCAGAATTTATTTCACTAGATATCGAAAAGCAGGTTTTGGGTGAAATTGTATAAAGTGGTTATGCATGTGAAATAGAATTCTAGCAAGGGGTTATTTGTGAATGTTTGTCATTAAAGTAATTGACAAAATTCTGAATAAAATAAAAGAGTTTTATTTAATGAGAGTTTGCATTAAATTTGGTGGAAATTTAATGGGAATTTGAGTGGAGGGAATTTAAAGGAGATTTGTGAGTGGAGTGTCCACCCACATGAAGAGGGAGGCAAGGGCATCCCCATGCGCCGGCCACCCCCTTAGGGTTCCCCCCTCCTCATGTAAAAGGAGCCCCCCTCCTCACTTGTCTCTCACACCTCCTCGTGAAGGATCTCTCTCCCCCTCTAGAATTTATCCCCCATGGTCTCGGACTAGCGAGATACATGTTCCCGGTGGATATTCGGCAAGAAAGATTTGTGCTTCCGCTGCATTGCTGGAGCGAGGAGGCGGAGGTTGCTCGGTGCCTCGAACGTGTGTGCGAGCACGGATGCGCTGCTGATTTGCGGCGCTAGGACTTCCTCTCGATCTTGAGATCGGCAAGAGATCGTCTACATCAACCACGAGTTGAACTCGTTAAGCTTTGTCAGTCTTCAAGGGTATGTTCTCTACGGATATACATCCGCCCGTTGTTTGTATCTATTAGATAGATCTTGGTATATAGTTCACATCGTAGGAAAATTTTTGTTTTCTATGCTGCAAACCCTACAGTGGTATCAGAGCCGGATCTATGCGTAGATACTTTACACGGGTAGTACACATATGAGTATGTGGGTGATGATGATCATGTTGTTGCTCCTTTGTTGTAATTTTGGATATTGGTGGCATAGTGGGATGAAGCGGCCCGGACAAACTTTACATGTCCTCGCACATGAGACATGTTCCACGCTTGACATGCAACTAGTTTGCATAAGTGGCTAGCGGGTGTCTATCTCTCCTACTATAGTCAATATCTATTTTGCAAGCGAGTTGTCAACAATTTGATTATCCTCGTTGTGGTTCATGTTCGTAGGTAAGAACGGTTCTATCTCGAAAGCCCTAAAGCCACGTAAAACTTGCAATGGATAAATTAGAGGTGTCTAGTTTAGATTGTTGCTGGGCTAGTGTTATGATATGGTAGTGTTGTAAGTAGAAGTATGAGATGATACTCTTACAACACACATAGCGTGTAAAATCCATAGACCTTGGATTTACACATATAGGTATGATAGTGATCATACCACGATGCACATGATAGAGATCATCTGCGGGAACCATATCATTTCACTAATAAACATATGATGTTTGATAGCATCTTATATTGCATGTTTAGCGCTTTGTTAGCATAATAAGATGATCCCTCATTTAAATATCAAGATAAGAATGTGTTCTTCCTTTAGTATGCACCGATTATGTTTTCGTCGCTCCAAGACATCACGTGATGATCGGGTGTTCTTGGATCCACGACCATATTTCGGGTGTAAAACAGTTACACACGCGAATACTAAGGTTCTAACTTGGCGAGCCTAGCATGTACAGACATGGCCTCGGAACACGGACCGAAAGGTTAAGCATGAGTCATATAGTTGATATGATGCCCATTTGATACTCGCCTTTGAATCTATACCGACTCACGTGATGATCGTACTTGGTGTAGTGGATTTGGTTCATGTAATCACCAAAAAGGCACGAGGGATGTCGTTTTTGAGTGGGAGTTCATTCGTAATATGGATTAGTTGAACTCAATCTATCATACACTTAGTCTAAACTTTACAAATTCTGTTGTAGATGGCACCACCTGCTTTTAATTTCAATGTGTTCATGGAGAAAGAGAAACTAGCAACGAACGGTAGCAACTTTACCGAATGGGCCATGAATTTGAGGATTATCCTCTCTGCTGCACAAAAGCAATATGTGCTAGAAGCGCCGGTAGGCCCCCCCACCTTTAGATGATGCCCCTGACAAGGAGAAGAATGTCTATCAGAATCGTCAGGAGGACCACAACTTAGTTCATTGTGGCATATTGTATGGGCTAGAGCCGGAACTTCGAAAGCGTTTCGAAAACGGCAATGCATTTGATACAATGGGTGATTTGAAAATGATTTTCGACACACATGCTGCTGTAGAGAGCTACAACGCTTCAGAAAAGTTCTTTAGCTGCATGATGGAAGAGCACAGCTCCGTTAGTGAGCATCTACTCAAGATGTCGGGTTACGCCGATAAGCTTGTGTCCTTGGGAATATCGATTCCCATTGACTTAGGCATCCATCGTGTTCTGCAGTCTCTGCCACCTAGCTATAAGAGCTTCGTGATGAACTATAATATGCAAGGCATGAAGAAGTCTCTCCCCGAGCTTCTGTCAATGCTTAAAACTGAAGTGGAGATCAAAAGGAACATCAAGTGTTGATGATCAATAGGAACACGGTTTCAAGAAAGACAAGAAGGAAAACGGAAGGAAGTAAGGGCGGCAAGCCCATTGCAGCGCTGAAAAGAAACCCGAGTTGGACCTAAGTCGATTCCGAAAGTGCTACTATTGTAAGGGGATCGCCATCGGAAGCGCCCCAAGTATCTGGCAGACAAGAAGGCCGACAAGGCAAACAAAGGTATATATGATATACATGTTATTGATGTGTACTTGTCTAGTGCTCGCAGTAGCACCTGGGTATTTGATACTGGTTCAGTTGCTAATATTTGTAACTCGAATCAGGGGCTGCGGAACAAGCGGCCGCTAGCAAGGGGTGAGGTCAAGATGCGTGTCGGCAATGGATCAAGCGTTGATGTGATCGCCGTCGGAACGCTGCCTCTCCACTTACCATCGGGATTAGTTATAAACTTGAATAAATGTTATCTGGTGCCTGCACTAAGCATGAACATTGTATCTAGATCATGTTTGATGCGAAGTGGTTATTCATTTAAATCCGAGAAGAATGGTTGTTCCATTTATATGAATGAAATCTTTTATGGTCATGCACCGATGATGAATGGTTTATTTCTATTAGATCTCGATGATAATGTTACACATATTCAAAATGTTGATGCTAAAAGGATTAAACTTAATGATGATATATCCGCATATATGTGGCACTGCCGTCTAGGTCATATTGGCGTTAAACGCATGAAGAAGCTCCATTCGGATGGACTTTTGGAATCACTTGATTATGAATCATTTGATACATGTGAGCCATGCCTTATGGGCAAGATGACTAGAACGTTGTTTTCCGGTTCAATGGAACGGGCGACAGATTTATTGGAAATCATACATTCTGATGTATGTGGTCCAATGAGTGTGTCGGCGCGAGGTGGATATCGTTATTTTGTTACTTTCACGGATGATTTGAGTAGATACGGTTATATCTACTTGATGAAACACAAGTCTGAAACCTTTGAAAAGTTCAAGGAATTTCAGAATGAAGTGGAAAATCATCGTAATAGAAAGATCAAATTTCTACGGTCCGACCGTGAGGTGAGTATCTAAGTTACGAGTTTAGCACTCACATGAAAGAGTGTGGAATTGTTTCACAACTCACACCTGCCGGAACACCACAGCGAAATGGTGTGTCGGAACGTCGTAATCGTACTTTATTAGATATGGTTCGATCTATGATGTCTCTGACAGACTTGTCGTTGTCATTTTGGGGTTATGCACTAGAAACTGCTGCATTCACTTTAAATCGGGCACCATCTAAATCTGTTGAAAAGACACCGTATGAATTGTGGTTTGGAAACAAACCTAAGCTGTCATTTTTTAAAGTTTGGGGATGCGATGTTTATGTGAAGAAACTTCAACCGGATAAACTCGAACCCAAAGCGGAAAAATGCGTCTTCATAGGATACCCTAAAGAAACTATTGGGTATTCCTTCTATCACAGATCCGAGGGCAAGGTTTTTGTTGCCAAGAATGGATCCTTTCTAGAGTAATAGTTTCTCGCGAAAGGTGTGAGTAGTCGGAAGGTAGAACTCGAAGAGGTTGTGGAACCTTCTCTTCAAAGTATGGCGAGTAGCGCACTTGGGAAGTTGTTCCGGAGTTGGCTCCACCGTTGAAGAGGGAACTAATGATAATGATCATGAAACTCCGAAGAGAGTACTACCGAACCTCGCAGTCAAACAGACGCTGCGTCCTCGAACTGTCGGAAATCATGTCATGAATTTCATGGTTGATGAAAATGATGACCCTGCGACGTATGAAGAAGCGATGATGAGCCCGGATTCCAACAAATGGTTAGAAGCCTGAAATCCGAGATGGAATCCATGTATCAAAATCAAGTTTGGAACTTGGTGGAATTACCTCACGACCGAAAGGCCACGGAGAACAAATGGATTTTCAAAAGAAAAACTGATGCTGATGGTAATGTGACCGTCTATAAATCTCGACTTGTCGCAAAGGGTTTCGACAAATTCAAGGAGTTGACTACGATGAGACTTTCTCTCCGTAGCGATGCTAAAGTCGATTAGGATTATGTTAGCAATTGCTGCATATTTCGATTATGAGATATGGCAGATGGATGTCAAAACCGCGTTTCTCAATGGTAATATTGAAGAAGAGTTGTATATGATACAACCAAAGGGTTTTGTCTATCCTAAGGATGCTAACAAGGTGTGCAAGCTTCAGCGATCCATCTAGGGATTGAAGCAAGCATCACGAAGTTGGAATCTCTGCTTTGATGAGGTGATCAAAGAGTTTGGATTTGTCCAAACTTATGGAGAAGCTTGTATTTACAACAAAAGTGAGTGGGAGCAATGTGGCATTTCTGATATTATATGTGGATGACATATTATTGATCGGAAATGATATAAATCTTTTAAACAGTGTTAAAAGTTATCTAAACAGCAAATTTTCAATGAAGGACCTAGGTGAAGCGTCATACATATTAGGCATAAAGATCTATAGAGATAGATCTAGGCGCCTAATAGGGCTACCGCAAAGTACATACCTTGATAAGTTTTTAAAGAAGTTTAAAATGGACGGAAGTAAGAAGGGGTTCTTACCTATGTTGCAAGGCAAGACATTGAGTAAGACTCAAAGTCCGGCTTCGGCGGAAGAAAGAGAGATAATGGACAAAGTCCCCTATGCTTCAGCCATAGGCTCTATAATGTACGCCATTCTATGTACAAGACCGGATGTGGCACATGCTATTAGTTTGACTAGTAGGTACCAATCGGATCCAGTTGGAACATGGATAGCGGTCAAGAATATCCTTAAGTACTTACGAAGAACTAAGGATATGTTTCTTGTATCTGAGGTGAAGAAGAGCTCGTCGCTAAGTGTTATGTCGACGCTATCTTTGACACCGATCCGGATGACTCTAAGTCTCAATCCGGATCGTATTTCTCATGAATGGCGGAGCGGTTAGTTGGAGGAGCTCCAAACAACCTGGTAGCGGGATCAACAACGGAGGCGAATATGTTCTTTGCTTGAGCGGCTCGAGAAGCGCTTGGATGAAGGAGTTCATATCCGAACTAGGAGTGGTGGCAAATGCGTTGGACCCAATGGTGATCTATTGTGACAACAATGGTGCCATTGCCAATGCCAAAGATCCAAGGTCTCACAAGCATTACAAGCATATTAAGCGCCGGTTTCACTCCATCCGCGAGCATGTCAAGGATGGAGATATAAAGATTTGTAAAGTACATACGGATCTCAATGTAGCAGATATGTTGACTAAAACTCTCCCTAGAGCAAAACATGATCAACACCAGAACTCAATGGGTGTTAGATTTATCACTATGTAACTAGATTATTGTCTCTAGTGCAAGTGGGAGAAAGGAATATACCGAGAGGCAATAATAAAGTTTTTATTATGTGTATTCCAAGTATATGATAGATGTTTATTTTGCATGCTATAATTGTATTAATAAAACGTTAATACATGTGTGTTTAATAAACAAGCGAAAGTTCCTAGTTATGCCTCTCTCATAAACTAGCTCGTTGATTAACAAGATGATCAAGGTTTCACGATCATGGACATTGGATGTTGTTAATAACGGATCACAACATTAGTGTAATGGTGTGATGAACATTCATCCAAGTATAGCATTACGATCAAATTCATTGAGTTTATATTGCTATAACAACTTACGGTGATCCTAATCCTTAGATCATGAGATCATGTCAATCACTAACAGGAAGAGTTTCTTGATAACATCAAAGCGTCACCGTAACAGGGTGATTATAAAGATGGATTCGAACTAATAAAGTGTTATGTTGAGGCTCATGGATCGAGAGTGGAATTTGTTCATCCGATGACGGATAGATATACTCTGGGCCTCTCGGTGATATCACATTGATTAGCTTGCAAGCAAGTGATTTGATCACTAGAATGTTATATCACAGAACGAGAAAAGAGTGCATGTCGATGAGATCAAACTAGGTATGGAGATACCGATGATCGAATCTCGGACATGTAATATATCGTGAAACAAAGGGATTAAGATACTAGCGTAAAAGGTTCCGGCGATCACAAGAAAGTCATCGTTCAATGTGTGGGAGTCGGTATGGGTCTCCGGATCGCTTCGATTATTGATCCGAGAGGGTCTCGATCATGTCCGCATTATTCACGAACCGTAGGGTGACACACTTAAGATACACCGACATCCAATTGGAGCAAATGTTTCATGCGAAAGAATGAACAAGCGCGAATTTATTTCACTAGATACCTAAAAGCAGTTTTCGGGTGAAATTGCATAAAGTGGTTATGCATGTGAAATAGAATTCTAGCAAGGGGTTATTTGTGAATGTTTGTCATTAAAGTAATTGACAAAATTCTGAATAAAATAAAAGAGTTTTATTTAATGAGAGTTTGCATTAAATTTGGTGGAAATTTAATGGGAATTTGAGTGGACTTTTGAGTGGAGGGAATTTAAAGGAGATTTGTGAGTGGAGTGTCCACCCACATGAAGAGGGGAGGGCAAGGGGGCAGCCCCATGCGCCGGCCAGCCCCTTGGGGTTCCCCCCTCCTCATGTAAAAGGAGCCCCCCTCCTCACTTGTCTCTCACACCTCCTCGTGAAGGATCTCTCTCCCCCTCTAGAATTTATAACCCATGGTCTCGGACTAGCGAGATACATGTTCCCGGTGGATATTCGGCAAGAAAGAGTTGTGCTTCCGCTGCATCGCTGGAGCGAGGAGGCGGAGGTTGCTCGGTGCCTCGAACGTGTGTGCGAGCACGGATGCGCTGCTGATTTGCGGCGCTAGGACTTCCTCTCGATCTTGAGATCGACAAGAGATCGTCTACATCAACCACGAGTTGAACTCGTTAAGCTTTGTCGGTCTTCAAGGGTATGTTCTCTACGGATATACATCCACCCGTTGTTTGTATCTATTATATAGATCTTGGTATATAGTTCACATCGTAGGAAAATTTTTGTTTTCTATGTTGCGAACCCTACATGAGTAACATGCTCCTCTAGTGACTTGCTATAAAGAAGGATGTCATCAAAGTAAACCACTACACTCTTCCCAATGAGAGATCTCAAAATATGGTTCATGAGGCGCATGAAAGTAGATGGGGCATTTGATAAGCCAAAAGGCATAACCAACCATTCATAGAGACCAAGCTTGGTCTTGAAGGCGGCATCCCCTTCGGCCATGCGAATTTGATGGTAACCACTACGAAGATAAATTTTCGAAAACATAGTGGCTTCACATAACTCATCAAGCATGTCATCGAGACGCGGTATAGGATGTCGATAACGCACGGTGATAGCATTGATTGGACGGCAGTCCATGCATAACCGCAACGTATCATCCGTTTTTGGAACTAGAATCACGGGACCACGCTTGGGCTAGTGCTTACTTGGATGAAACCTTTGGAGACGAGTTGGTTGATTTGTCGTTCTATCTCCTTCGTCTCTTCTGGGTTCGTGCGATACGCGGCGCGGTTTGGGAGTGGAGCGCTGGGTATGAGGTCGATGTGGTGCTCGATTCCACGAAGAGGAGGTAGTCCATGAGGAAGCTCTTTGGGAAATACATCTTGGAATTCCTGCAAAATAGCCATCAAAGAAGGAGGAACATTTGTCAAGTCATTAGTTCCTTGCGCTAGTCCCTTGCATACAAGGACATAGTGCAAGATGGATGGGTTGTTCCGCACTTCTCTCATCTCACTTTTGGTGGCAAGAAGAACACTCTTAGTTTTTCCACTCGAGTTTGGCTTGTGGCACTCACTCACTATAGTGTGGTTCTCTCGCTCACCACTCTTCTCACATGGTGGTTTTGTGTATTGCGCCCTCGCTAAAGCCTTTGCATTGTCCGCAATTATTTGGCTCGGAGTCATTGGTTGCAAAACACAAGTTTTTTCAAGCCATTTGAAGGTATAAGTGTTTGAGTGACCATCCTACAAAGCGCGCTTGTCATATTGCAATGGCCTTCCTAGAAACATATGGCAAACCGTAATGGGGACTACGTCACATTCCACCGTGTCTTTGTATGGTCCAATTGGAATGTTACCGAGACGGTGTGCTTGATCTTGACGGACCCTTGGTCACTTAGCCAATGTATATGGTAGGGGTTCTTATGCGGATGGAGGGTGAGGTTGAGTTTCTCACACAATTCTGTGCTTGCAAGATTGTGGCAACTCCATCCATCGATGACAACTTTGATGGACTTCCCATTGATACCGGCATGAGTTTGGAAGATGTTTGATCGTTGGTCTTCATTCTCATTGACTTGAGTAGTTAAGACCCTTGTGACCACAAGCGGTGGACTTGCATCATGCTCACACACAAGTAGTTCTTGGTCCTCTTCCAAATGTTGCCTTGCCATGGCTTCCTTGACCCTTGCATCAAACTCATCTTCACTCAAGTATTCTTCATCGCCGTTGTCATGGATGAACAAAACTTTCTTGTTCCCACATGCGGCCGACTTGTGTCCTTTGCCTCCACACTTGTAGCACTCACCATTGAATGTATGTTCATCCCTTGTGTATTTGCCACTTGGGGCGGTTTTCCTTGAGGAAGTGTTGGCTTGAAGGTAAGCTTGGTGGTATTTGATGAGCTTCCACTTGGTGTTGTCGGAGTAGTGGTTGGGGCTTGCTTGTATATGAAGTATGTCTTTGGCTTGTTGTACTTGATGTCCTCTTGCACTTGACGCTCGGCCTTTGATGCTATGTGCACAAGCTCAACCATGTTGTTGTACTTTTGGAACTCGGTGATGCGCTTGATTGGATGGTTCAAGCCATTGAGGAAACGTGCCATTGTTTGTTCATCACGCTCTTCAATGTTGGCATGGATCATGTTGAACTCCATTTGCTTGAAGTACTCTACCACGGTCTTTGTCCCTTGACTAAGCATTTGAAGCTTGTTGAAAAGGTCATGCGTGTAGTGCGAAGGAACAAAGCGGGATCTCATATGAGCCTTCATATCTTTCCAAGTTGAGATTGGGGGCTCTTCTTTTGATTCACGAGAGAGTTGGACTTGTTACCACCAAAGGTTGGCATACTCATCAAACTCGAGGGATGCCATGGCCATCATCTTCTCATTGCTATAGTTGTGCATGCGGAAGATCTTGTTAACCTTGAGTTCCCACGAGAGGTATTCTTCGGGTTCATTGGAACTAGTGAACTTGGGCATGGTGAACTTGAGCTTGCCGAAAGTTTCTTCTTCATTGTGGTTCCGGTGGTGACGGTTGCCATGATTTTGGCGGCCATCTTCATCATCCGAGCTCTCATGTCTTTCTTGGGGATGATGGCGTTGCTCTTGCGGTTGTTGAGGTGCCGCGTTTTGTGGTGGAACTTGGTTTTGACGACGAGCTTGGGGAGCTTGCTCGTGTTGTTGGCGCGGTTGAGGACGAGGAGGAGGTTGTTGATCCTCACGAAGAGCTTGGGGAGCTTGCTCTTGTTCTTGTCGTGGTTGATGCCGAGGAGCAATGTCTTGCGCCATGTGGCGAGGAGGACGTCGAGTCGCATGCGCAATGGGCTTCTCTCTTTCTTATTGATGTGGAGGAGGCTCGTCATGATGATCATGTTGTCGATGTTGACGTTCATGTCGATGATGACGCCTTGGTGGATCTTCGAGTGCTTCACGCCGACGGCGACCTTGTTCTTCCACTTCGGATGCTTCACTTGTTGTTGAAAGAACATGTCTTTGGCGATGGGCTTGGTGGTCCATGTGAGGTTGATCTTGTTGAATCACAAGTGCCCTTGGTTGTGGCCGGTTCGCGTCACGTCATGGAGGTCTTGCGGAGAGGTCACCATCATAGCTTGACGTCGCGGCGTGTCGCGGAGATGGTACCGCTTGAGAAGAGCTCATGGATTGAAGGACGGGTCCATCCCAGTGCCTTGAAGCGTGACGGCGAGGTGCACTTGATTCACTTGAGGAGTGCCGTGATGAGCTTTAATTGCGCGATCGTGGCCTTGCTAGCTCATCAATGAGGCATTGAAGCTTCTCATCCGTTGAGGCGAGGGTGGGCAAGAGCTTCATTTTGATGACCGAGGTTGTGTTGCATGGCATGCATTTGGCCTCGGACTTCTTCGAAGCGGTTGTCGATGTTCTTGAACTCCACTCGGGCTTCGCTAAATTGTTCATCTTGGCGCCGCTCAAGGGCTTCACAACGGTAGTTGAATTCTCCTCGGACCCTCCAATGATCCCATCTTGTCATGTATTGTGTGTCGTCCTCCGGAGGTGGTTGTGGTTGGGACGGCTCGCAATTCCTATCCATGATGCAAAGCCGACAAGGGTTGTATATAGAGAATAAGTGTGCGTAGAGTTAGCCTTTTACCTCACCTTGGAGATTATAACAAACCAATTGCCACACAAAGGAGCGAACAGCTTGCAAAGTGAAATCACAAAGAAACTCACACACAAATAAGCTACAACTCTCAAAAGCTTTTGGTGGATGGTTAGGATTGTGGGAAAGCCAAAGAACCAATCAAAAGCAAAGGATAGTCAAAAGTGGAGAAGATCCAACAAAACTCAAGTCAAAAGGAAATGGTCAACTCAAAAGTTGACGAGAGCCTACGACTACACACACGCGTGGAGAAAAATGGGGTTAGCACGACTATGAAAGTGAGCACGAAATGGCCTAACGAAGACTACGCTCGGTTGTCGTGCCAACTCAAGGAGAGACCACAACTCGTTTGCCAAAAGAGGGTAAGCAACGGATTTGTGCACTTGCCTTGGCGCGCTTCTTCCTCTCTCTTTTGCTTACAAGCTTGATATTCTCTTTGTATTGGGAGACTATGTATCTTTCTAGTTTTCTTTTTCTTTTTCTTCCTCTTTTTTTGATTCTTTTTCTTTTTCTTCCTCTTTTTTTATTCTTTTTCTTCTTATCCCTTTCTATGCTACTATGTTAACTTTTGTATTTGCTCTCACACTCTCACTTTCCAATGGCAAGTGCACAATGCTTAGACAAACACAAAATGAGTTGCTATCATAGGATAGGTACACACAAAGGAAGATATGGTTACAAGGGTTGACACAAGTTATACCTTAGTTGTTGATGATGATCTTGTGTCGATGGAGCGGGGAAGAGTTTCGGGTCCGTGGTGTCAAAGAGCGCGGCGATGTTGCGGAAGCTCTCTGTTAGTTGGTGACACGCACACGAAACACAAACAACAAGCAGACAGATTAGCCAATGCAGAAAAGAGGAAAAAGGTCAAAACTAGCGTCCAGGGCCGGAGACTCTGGTCTGGGCCGGAGACTCTGGTGTAGGCCGGAGACTCCGGTGCACAGGGCTAGAGACTCCAGTGTGGAAGATCTGCTCGTGTTCTTGAGCGGAGATTCACGGCTAGAGTCCTCAAATTCACGAAAATTTGGCCAAAATTGGGCTGGGAAACGCAGGCAAAAGCTGGACCAAAACCTTAGACAAGATTTGGTCGGATCAAAACCACAAATAACACTCCAAAATGATATATCGATCCAAAGGCAAATTGGGGCTGTTTTTTGGAAATTTTCGAATTTATGGTGGATAGAAGAAAAATTGAGGGGAAATTCGTGATCAACCTTGATCTTGATACCAATATGTTATGGGGTAACCCCTTAGGGTGGCCCGATCTTTCATGAATTCCGAGGGAATCGAGGGGAAAGCAGTGGAAGGGGGAAAGGGGATGAAATCCACGAACACACACACGAAGAACTCGATGAACTCACGTGCACGAAAACACGATACACGCCGATAACTCACGCCGGTGGCAACCGGTCCAACATAATCCCTAGGATCGGTGTTGGGCGAAGCTCTCTCTCCACGACCAACAACGGGGGCGAGATGCTTCGTGAGATCTTGACTACTTGGGCACGAGACACCGAGATCCCAAGGACTTGTACAACTTGAACGCACTAGGCAATATCCAAGAGGTTGTGGATAATATGGTGCCCCTTGGTAGGAGCATGAGACCAATAGATGAAAGATCCTCAAAGGGGTGTCCTCAACTATTATTATCCAAGTCTAGGGTTTACATAAGAGGGGTGGGGCTTTACATAGGCCAGCCACTTAAACAGGGGTAGTTTTGGAATAAAACTGGAAGTTGGGGCGAAACTGGGGGTTACATGGGCCAGGCCCAAAAGGCCTTGACATGCCTGGCATCGAGCAGGCTGGAGACTCCGGTGTTGGGTCCGGAGACTCCGGTCTAGACCGGAGACTCCGGTCAATCTCCGGACCTGTCTCCGGAGGGGGTATCAGACTGTCCCGGGCTTGGTTCCTGGGGCCGGACCGGAGGGAGGTCCGGAGACTCCGGTGTACCGGACCAGAGACTCCGGTGTACACCGGAGACTCCAGTGTGCAGAGCTCTACCAGCGTCTCCTCCTGGTCCTTCTTCCTTGGGGGCTTGGGGTGGTGATGTTGCTTCATAGCTGAGGATACACAACGTAGTTGCATGAAGTAGCAAGCCATCCAAAGGTAGACCAAAATCACATGAGGAAAGGAGCGAGTTAACCTTGGCTTGTAGGAGCTTGGCTCGGGCGCGAGTCATTGGTCCACTTGGGGGGACTAGGTATTGTAGATGGAGGTGCATCCGTAGGACGGGCTGCATCATATATTGTAGAAACGAGTCGATAGAAGCACTCAACCTCGAATATTCCAAAGCGGTTAACGAGAGTAGATTCTCGTGGGTGATGTAGTCGTACACTTGCCGATCTCAAGATCGCGTAGACGATTCTTCCGGCGTTGCATTTCGGCAGCGCTTCCGCAGTCGGTCACACGTTCGGTACTCGATGAAGACCTTCCTCTCCCTTGTTCCAGCGGGCATCAGAGGTTGTAGTTCTCCCCTCGCGATTCTAGCAGCACGACGGCGTGGTGTCGGAGGTAGAGGGAAGATCCCGCAGGGTTTTGCCTAAACCGGTGCGAGTTATGGTGGATCTAGGGTTTCCCGGTGATATAGGGTTTAGAAGACCGGGAGGAGGAGGATGTGTCGGCGGCGGCTAGGGCGACGGCGATGGGCCGGCGGCAAGGCGGTGGCGGGCGTGACAAGCGACAGCGGTGGGAGGGCTAGGGCTTGGCTTTTTTGGGGCAGCCCTCCCCCTCTATTTATGAGAGGGGGGAAGCCTTGGGAGGGGTCGGTTTTAATCCAAACCCAAACCCAAGTTGGATTGAGAGAAGGACTCTTTCCTTCTTCCACAAGGAAACCATTGTTCCAGTTTGACTTTTCAAACTTCCCATTTGACTTTCAATTTAGAGCTTTAATTCTCTCTTTCAAATGTCCACACCAAGTGACCTAAGATATGATCCAATCATTCCACTGACCCATGACACATTCATGGACCATTCCCCTTCCGGACCGGTGAACCTTCTAGAACCTCTCCGATGAAAACATCGGAATCTTTCCCGAACTCCGGAATCGGACTTTCCTTATATGAATCTTATTCTCCAGACCATTCCGGATCTCCTCGTGATATCCCGGATCCCATCCGAGACTCCGAACAACATTCTGTATCCCTACTAACATTCCATATCTACTAAACAACATCGAATCCTTAAGTGTGTCTCCCTACGGTTCGCGAATTATGCGGACATGACCAAGACACTTCTCCGATCAATAACCAATAGAGGAATCTGGAAATTCATATGGCTCCCACACATTTCTACGATTACTTTGCGATCGAATGAACCACTTACATACGATACCAATTTCTCTTTGTCTCGCGATAGTTTACTTATCCGAGGTTTTGATCGTCGGTATCTCTACATACCTAGTTCAACCTCGTTACCGATAAGTACTCTTTTCTCGTTCCCGTGATATGTGATCCCTTGTGATACAGTCACATGCTTGCAAGCCAATTGGATGACATTCCACCGAGAGAGCCTAGAGTATATCTATACGTCATATGGATGGACAAATCCCACTCTTGATCCATGTGACTCAACACATACTTTCCAAACACTCAATGCCACCTTTATAGCCATCCAGTTAGGGTGTGGAGTTTGATGTCATCAAAGTATCCTTCTGTTGATGGTGATTAGCATGATATCATGGTCGAAGGAATTAGGTTACTATGTATTAGAAAGCTTATAGCAAATGAACTATTGAAATGACTTGATCTTTATGCTACGCTTATCTATAGGAGTATGTCCATCATACCATTCTCCTAATGATATGATCTTGTTGTTAACAACATCTCAATGTTCATGATCGGGGAAACCACGATCATCTATTAACCAACAAGCTAGTATTACAAAGAGGCTTTACTAGGGACTCTAATTTAGTTTACAAATCACACAAGTATTAATGTTTCCAGTTAGTACTGTTATAGCATGAATGTAAACATTTTTCATAAACACAAAGCTATAATAATAACCACTTTTATTATTGCCTCTAGGGCATATCTCCAACAGTCCTGGCGGTTGTTTCTTCGAATGCCGCGATGAGTTCATTGACGGGTTTGGCATGAATTTTTGGGAAGATACACATTCCTATTTTTGGGTCCAACTTTGCCCCGATTTTGTAGAACCAAGTATTTGCACGTAGCTCCCACCCCTCTGTCTGGGGTGTGATCCCTCTATCACGCAGGTCCTTCTCTACTTCCTCCCACTTAGGCCTCTGAGATATGTAGCCACCTAACCCCGTCCTCTGGTGATATTCCTTCTTCTTGGAATTTAGTGTATTGGTTTCTGACCTCTTTGCAGCTTTAGCACCTTTCTTGTACGCCACAAATTCGGGCCAGTGAGGTCTTATCTTTTCATACTTCAAAATCTGGAGTCTCGCCAGCTTTGACAAATTTGTTCAATTTTGTCTTCCAGTTGCGGAAAGCTTCTGCCATCTTCTTTAGGGTCCACTCTTTGACCTTTTCCTTTATAACCGGTTTATTTTCATCCTCCTCTGACGGTTGGTTGAAATTTAACAATAGCGAAGTCCAAATTGTTTCTTTAGATCTTTTATCGACAAAGGTAGTGTCGCCCTTCTTTGGCTTATTCCATTCTTCAATTGTGATTGGGATTTGGTCCCAAACAAGAACTTCAGCCTGACGTATAAATTTGTCTGCGGCCTTCTTGGGCTCCATCGGCCTGCCATCAACACGGACTGCTTCGATCGTGAACTTTGCACGATCTTTTAACCGATGGCTCGCGTCTCGCTTGCTCTTTTTCGTAGAAGAAGATTGTTGCTGGGTGGTCGATCCGGAGGGCTAAAAGAAGAAAGAAGCGTTAATTAATGCATGTACATATATACAAATCAATCGGTGCAAGTCAGCAGAGGCTTAATCCATACATATACCTCGCCGGACTTTGTAATCACTAAAGTGCGTTCACCGGAGTCATCATCTTCTCCATGACTACTTGATATATCATCATGTCCCTCCAAGTTCATATATTGTGAGGTGTCCTCATGGATCATGTTCTCTATTATTTCTTCCTCTTCAAGGTTTCTACTGAGTGGATCCATAGTTTCTAAAACAATAATATTATCACATAAATATCAGTAATACATCTCGAATAAAACCAGTTGATACAAATAATACATCTTGAATAATCCAGTTGATAAAATAATGCTTTCTAGCAATAACGATGCACATGTGAATGTCTCAAAACAAGAAAATTAGGCACTATACAAACTCATTTTAACATAGAAAACATTTGACACTGAGAGTTCTACCTCATACCAAATTTTGTTCATACACACTTTCTTATGTATACATACACTACAATACATACACTTTCATAATAATCCTTTCTATTAATTTGTTCATACAAAAAAATATACATACCCTTTATTTTTGTTCATACACAACAATATATATACATATACTTTCTTATATATACATATCCATACACTATATATAATATTCAATCAAATATGCATATATTCAATCAACAATATATATACATATATTCAATCAAATATATACAACAATATATATAATATTCAACAATATATATACAATTATATATACAACAATATATATACATATATTCAATCAAATATTCTAGGATTTTTGTTTAGCAACTATATATAATATTCAATCAAAGGAGCTCACCCCCGGTGGCGGCAAACTCAATCGGGGTCGGCGGCACCGGGCGTGGACGGGGTTGGCGGGCGGCGGCTCCGAGTGGCGGCGGCTCTGGCTGAGTGGAGGAGGGTTGGCGGCGGCTCCGGGGTTGGCGGAGGCTCCGAGGTGGCCGACGGCGCGGGCGCACGCGGTGGTGGACGATGCTGGCGCGGCGGCGATGGCGGCGGACGGCGACGGCGCATCGAGCATCCTGTCGGCGTCTTCTTGTTCTCCGCCGCACGCTCCTCTGCTCGATCCCACAATGTGGCTAGGGAAGAGGAAGAGGAAGTGTGCGCGCTTTATACCCTCCCCCTTTAACACCGGTTCGTGCCACGAACCGGTGTTAAAGGGGGGAATTTGTTTCACGCGTGCACACACCCCCCTTTAACACCGGTTCCAGCCATGAAACGGTGTTAAAGGGGGGAATTCGTTTCACGCGTGCACCCCCCCTTTAACACCGGTTCGTGGCGGGAACCGATGTTAAAGGGGGGCATTTTTAATTCCCAAAAATAGGATAGAATTTAGAAAATTCATATCTTTTTCATTTCAACTCAGAAAAATATGAATAATATATCCTAATTTTCATAAAAATAAGACATATTCATTCATATAAAAACATTTTATAGTTACTGTACATGAAATTTTTCAAAATGATTAAAACACTTACATATGAATTTTGATTATTTAATTAAGAAAAAAATAAAATAGTCAAACCCTAAAACTTTGAACTTAAGAAATATTAATCATCTGAAAAGGAATCTAACCCTATTTTTAGAAAATGAAAGATAATTAGAGCAAATCATATTCTATTTTCTATTAACATTTTTGAATTGTTTGGATATTTAAATTTAGCATATTTTGTATACTTTTGAATCTGACAAAACTTTCAACATGAAAAGTGTTTGCATTTGAATAAATAATCCAAAAACATTTTTGTTTTCAAAAAATAAAATTCTGTCTATTCAAACTAGTAACAAATGGAAAAGGGCGGGAAGAAAAGGGCGGGAAATAATGGGCGGAAAGAAAATTTTATTACGGTAGAAGTGGAATTAAAGTACATAACGCAACTAACACTAAGTTATAGAAAGCACGACTGAAAATTAAGATACATAGAAGAACTGAAAATTAAGATACATGGCCAGATTAAATCATAATCGGCCGAACTTATTTTGGAATGTTGGAGTGATTCATTCATGCTCCTGCCTACACCTGTAATACTCGCCACTATAGTCGTCGTACTCGCCGCGGCTGTCGTCGCTGTTGTCGCCGGGGTCATTGTAGTTGAACCTTGAAGGCTGAGTACACGTGGGATGGACTTGAGGGTAGCGCAGGCAGGGGTTAGAGTCGGCTGTGTTGTAGGCCATGACACTCTTGAGAGTTCGGCCGCGCCACCACAACCGACGGCCGGCCTCGTTGAAGTTCAGAGGAGATGAGCCATCCTCCTCGTGCCTGGCGAGCTCCCTCTCACGCCGATCCATGAAGAAGGCTTCCCAAGTCGGGAAATAGTCGGAATGCCAGTTGGGATTCCTCCGCTGCTCCGGCGTGAGCTCGAAGTAGTAGTGGTTCGTGATGGCCATCCGGCGCGCCACACCTAGAGGGACGGGAGGTACCGGCACGCCTCCGGCGCTCAGCATCCAGCCAACGGGGACGCAGTAGCCCGGCAGGCAGGGCTAGTTCGAGGCGCAAAGCTCCTCCACCTACCTAGGGGTTAGTGGTACGGTGGAAGCCATGGGAAAGAGTGATGAGGTTGTAGATATGAGTCTAGAGATGTGAAATGACAATGGAGGCCAATCCTACATATATATAGTGAGAAATGGCGGGAAGAAAAATGGCGGGAAGAAATGGCGGGAAGAAAAATGGCGGGAAGAAATGGCGGGAAAAAAATGGTGGGAAGAAATGGCAAGAAGACAGAGGCACGAATTTTTGACCAACCGAGACTAAAGGGGCTTATTTTTTGTAATAAAAAATTCATTTCTTTAGAACCAAGTGTTAACGGAAGAAATATGACATTGATTTCCATGTTGAGATACATATGTGTGCCAAAAAATGGCTCATTTAATACATATAGTCAATCTTATGATCGCGTCGGCCGTAACCATGGAGTATCAACACCATTTAACAGGATGGTTGGGTCAGTCTTCACTTTGAAGGGCGAAATTTTATCAAACTTATTATAATCTTCTGACATATATGGCTTGTCCTCCACTCCCATGATGTTTCTTTTCCCTGAAAGAACTATGTGACGCTTTGGCTTATCATGTGATGTATCTATTTGCTTATTTTTCTTTTTTTCGGTTTGGTAGACATGTCCTTCACATAGAAAACCTGAGCCACATCATTGGCTAAGATGAATGGTTCGTCTAAGTATCCAAGATTGTTGAGATCCACTGTTGTCATTCCGTACTTCTTGTCTATCTCAAACCCTCCTCATGTCAGCTTGACCCATTTGCACCGAAACAAGGGGACCTTAAAAGTAGGTCCATAGTCAAGTTCCCATATCTCCTCTATGAACCCATAATACGTGGTCTTTTGCCCATTGTCTTCTGCTGCATCGAAGCGTACACCACTGTTTTGGTTGGTGCTCTTTTTATCTTGGCCTATCGTGTAAAATGTATTATCATTTATCTCGTACCCTTGGAAAGTACATATAGTCGAAGATGGTGTCCTGGCCAACAAGTACAACTGATCTCTAATAGTGGTGTTATTCGTGATAAGTATTTGTAGCCAGCCGCCAAAACTCGCCATGTGTTCACTTCTAATCCGTTCATCAGACTGTCCCGGGTGTTTGAGGCACATAAAATTATTGTGTTCATTGATATACGGGGCAACCAAGATAGATCTTTGTAAAACCGTGTAGTGTGCTAGATTGAGAGAATGCCCGTCCCTATATATCATTGCTTTACATCCTAGGGTGTCTTTTCCATGCAGTCTCCCCTCATGTCGTGATTGTGGAACACCAATCGTCTTAAGGTTAGGAATAAAGTCAACACTGAACTCAATGACCTCCTCTGTTACATAGCCCTTGGAGATGCTTCCTTCCGGCCTAGCACGGTTATTGAAGAAGGATACAGGACCGAGAATGGCAATATCTTCTACTAGGTGAACCAGGAGATGCGTCATAATATTGAAGAAGGATGATGGGAACACCAACTCGAAGCTGACAAGACATTGGGCCACATCTGTCTATAACCCTGGTAGGCTTTCTGGAACAATTACCTTCTGAGATATTGCATTGAGGAATGCACAAAGCTTCACAATGGGTACTCGAACATTTTCAGGTAGAAGCCCCCTCAATGCAATCGAAAGCAATTGCGTCATAATCACGTGGTAGTCATGAGACTTCAGGTTTTGGAATTTTTTCTCTGCCATATTTATTATTCCCTTTATATTCTACAAGAAGCCAGATGGGACCTTGATACTGCTCAGGCATTCAAAAAAGATTTCCTTCTCTGCTTTGGTAAGAGCGTAGCTGGCAGGAGTTAAGTGGCGTCCTTTACCCTTCTCGTTCTCAGGATGCATATGATTTTCAGGTTCTTCCATACGTTCCTGGTCCTGTCGTGCTTTCGGCGTATCTTTTGTCTTCCCATACACTCCCAGGAAGCCTAGCAGGTTCACGCAAAGATTCTTCGTCACGTGCATCACGTCGATTAAAGAGCGGACCTCTAGGACTTTCTAGTAGGGTAGGTCCCAAAATATAGATTGCTTCTTCCACATGGGTGCGTGTCCAGTAGCGACGTCGTTCGGAACAGATTGACTGCCAGGATCTTTTCCAAAGATTACTTTTAGGTCCTTGACCATACCAAATACTTCCTCACCAGTACGGAGGACATGCTTCCTCCGGGGTTCTTCCTGACGTTTGAAATGCTTGCCTTTCTTTCTTACGGGATGCAGGTTCGGAAGAAATCGAATGCCCTAGGTACACAACCTTCTTACATTTATCCAAATATACACTTTCAGTCTCATCTAAACAGTGTGTGCATGCTTTGAATCCCTTGTTTGTATGTCCTGAAACGTTACTAAGAGCAGGCAAATCATTGATGGTTATGAAAAGCAGCGCTCGTAGGTCAAATGGCTCCCCTTTGTGCTCATCCCACATACGTACACCTGGTTTGGCCCACAGCTATAAAAGTTCTTCAACTAAGGGCCTTAGGTACACATCAATGTCGTTGCCGGGTTGCCTCAGGCCTTGATAAGCACTGACATCATAATGAACTTTCGCTTCATGCACAACCAAGGAGGAAGATTATAGATACATAGAGTCACAGGCCAGGTGCTGTGACTACAGCTCTGCTCCCCAAAAGTATTCATGACATATGTACTTAGACCAAACCTTAATTTCCTTGCATCACGTGCGAAGTGCGGGTACTCTCGCTCGACTTTTAACGGGGTGTATCAACATCGCGTCTTTCTTACGGTCTTCCATGTGCCACCGCAATAACTTGGCATGCTCTTTATTTCTGAAGAGACGTTTTAACCGTGGTATTATAGGAGCATACCACATAACCTTGGCAGGAACCTTCTTCCTAGGGACCTCGCCCTCAACATCGTCAGTGTCGTCTCGTCTGATCTTATACCGCAGTGCAGTGCATACCGGGCATGCATCCAAATTCTCGTACTTCTCACCGTGGTAGAGAATGCAGTCATTAATGCAGGCATATATCTTCTGCACGTCTAATCCTAGAGGGCAGACAACCTTCTTTGCTTGCTATGTACTGTCGGGCAATTCATTATTTCTTGGAAGCAGATTCTTTATTTTTACCAACAACTTTGAAAATGCGCTGTCAATCACACCGTTCTCTGTCTTTCATTGCAGCAAATCCAGTGTGGTACCTAGCTTTTTGTGGCCATCTTCGTAAGTTGGGTACAACAATGTTTTGTGATCCTTTAATATCTGCTACAGCTTCTCCTTCTCCTTTTCAGTTTCACATTCTTCCTTTGCATCAGTAATGGCCCGACCAAGATATCATCAGCGAGCCCATCTGCTGCCTCTTGATCTTCATCTACCCCGTTGCAGTATCATCGTATTCAGGATACATATTATGATAGTTGTCATCATCATCTTCTTCTTTGTTGTCTTCCATCATAACCCCTCTTTCTCCGTGCTTGGTCTAACAATTATAGCTGGGCATGAAACAGGACCGAAGCAGGTGGGCGTGAATGGTTTTGGTATTTGAGTAGTCTTTCTTGTTCTGACAGTCAATACATGGACAACACATAAAACCATTGTGACCAAGGTTTGCCTTAGCCACAACGATGAAATTTTGGAGGCCCGTAATATACTCGAAAGTGCGTCGGTCACCGTGCATCCATTACCGGTTCATCTGCATTATATAATTAATTACATATATCAAAAATCATTACAGTACATCAAGAATTAATAGGGAGATGACCACTTTTACAGTACATTAATGACACATGAAAGGATAAAGTTGTCGACCTCGACCGAGAAGGAAAGAGCAACGAGAAAACTTAATTCGAGCTCTCGGGCATTTCACCGAACACCTCTTGTGCATAGGAAGAAAACATAAACTAGCACACCTCTCACCCTCTTTGCTAAGCTCCAAAATCAGAGAATGAAAAAATAAGAGAAAGGGGTGTGAGCTACGGTGTATTATATAGGCGCACCCCCTTTAACACCGGTTTAAGCCACGGACCGGTGTTAAAGGGGGGAATGCTGGGCGGCTCGGTGGTGCAGGGCCTTTAACACCGGTTTGTGGCTCAAACCGGCGTTATAGGGAGTGCGCCTTTTTGCTGCACGGGCACACTGGTACGGGCACCCCTTTAACACCGATTCGTAGGAGAACCGGTGTTAAAGCTCAATTCCGACCTCAACTAAAGGCCTCGTTTCCATTAGTGTTAGGTAATTTAGGCTTAGACGTTACTTGCAAAAAAAATTAGACCTACACGTTTTCTATTGTACTCCAACTTGTATGGACTCTTTTGGCGAATCAACACATGATGGATCGGAACATGATCACGTTATGTTTCACTCAAACCATGCTAGAGATTAAAGACGTGACAGAGGTTGGATATGTGTATATGGAAATAATATTTCGTTACGTTATTTAGTTAAATCTTAACCATAATTTTCAGATCTAACTATCAGAAATTATTTTGATGATGTGGATTAAGCGTGGTGTCACGTGTGACACCATGATCTAAGGGTTAATAGGATTGATATGGTAGTATAATCAATAAGGTCTAATTTTTTTATCGAAAGCTCGTTCGGAAGAAACAGAGACCCTCTTGAGATTAACGAGTCAAGCAATTAAAAAATTGAGAAAAAAAATAATTTTTTTAAAAAAAATAGGCCGACAATATTGCAGTCGGCGTAGCTACCGCCATACTAAACTGCCGTCAATCTAGGCCGACGACAATGCTATCAGCGTAGCTACAGCAATACCAAACAGCCGTCAATCGCTGATGTGGGTCCGCATGCGCTACACCGACGGCCATATGGTCTATGCCTACGGCGAACGACGACGGCAGCCGTTGGCATAGCCTACGCAAACGGCAATCGCGGACTACACGTCGACAGAAGCTGGTCGTCGGTACCTAGCTCGTTTCCTGTAGCGAAAGTATACTGGTACCAAGTAGATTAGTGTTTTTCCCAAGAAATAATAACTAATTTAACATCTATTTTGGGATGATTTACAGTACATCAATGCAGCCTAGACCGTATAATTGGCTCAATCCTACGATTCAAATCTGATACACTACCTTAAATTTTATAGTATATTTCGTCCCGAGCAGCATTTTCGGTATAACACTGTTTAAATCATGTATCCAGTTTTCCGATCGAAAGGTAAGGTAGTATTTTCATCTATATAAGTAAAACTACAAAACTATAATTTGAACCCCAGAAAATTCTGACAGAAATTAGCAAATTAACTAATGGCTCAAAACTGGCCTAATTATGTTGGACCATTCGATCCGATGCACCGGTGGATGATACGTACTCAATCCATTTAGAAATATAAGATATTTTAGGTTTGTGAAAGAGATGTATTTAGATATATTTTACTGTCTAGATTTGATCCTATACATTAAAAGATGTCTAGATACTTCTTTTTCACAAATTTAAAGCATCTTATATTTTAAAACGAAAGGAGTACTCCCTTCATACATGGGCAACTTACTTCACGCATGTTAAGAGTCTGAGTTGACTTGACTTGCAGAAGGGCAACTCTGATAATCACCGTGATCGGGCTACACTCTTGGCTACTCCTTATGTTTCCTAATACTCCCTCTAAACAATTTGGATTTGTCTTGATTTGGATGAATCTAAGTCAACTAATATGGGTCGAAGGAAGTATAAGATGTTTTCGAAAACTATTTTAGTCTGGCAAAACTATGATCGCTATAGGTCTGGGTAGAACGATGCCCTTGAGTTCAGGCTCGTTGCATGTTAAATAGGCGATGCCAAAACCATCGGCAGAGATATTACAGGAGAGGTTACAATCTTGGAGAAGAGGCAAAGATCGACATGATCCTTATCAATACAAATTCGTGTAGTTACAGGAGATAAGCAAAGTCTATCTTTTCCTATCTCTAACTTACGCTTAACAAACTCTACCGTGACAACATAACATGACACGGAAATATGCTAGCGCTGACACCCCTCCTCAATCACAACATCTTAAAGTTGAGATTGTGTTTAAACTCTTCTAACTGCCGAACAGGTAATGCCTTGATAAATCCATCATCCACTTGGTCTTTAGATGGAATGAATCTGATCTCTAACTTTTTGCTTGCTACTCTTTCTCTGACAAAATGGTAATCAATTTCTATGTGCTTTATCCTGGCATGAAAAATTGGATTAGCTGAAAGGTAAGTAGCACCCATATTATCACACCACAAACATGACGTCTGACTTCTAGAGATTCCAAGTTCTCTCAAAAGTGACTCTATCCAAATGATCTCAGCAGTGGCATTGGCTAGAGATTTGTATTCAGCTTCTGTACTCAACCTTGATACAGTGGCTTGTTTTCTAGCATTCTATGAAATCAGATTAGGCCCAAAATACATTGCAAAGCCTCCCGTGGATCTCCTGTCATCCACACACCCTGCCCAATCAGCATCTGAAAAAGCACTTACAAGGGTAGAGGATGACTTCCTGAAGGTCAGTCCAAGACCAACTGTTCCACTGACATACCTCAATATTATTTTAACAGCTGTCCAGTGTACAGTAGTAGGAGCATGAAGGAACTGGCATACCTTGTTGACAGAAAAGGCAATATCTGGTCTAGTGAGAGTCAAATATTGAAGTGCCCCAACTATACTTCTGTACCTTGTACCATCTTCTGGACCTAGGAGTTCTCCTTCAGTGATCGAGAGCTTCTCAGATGCTGACAGTGGTGTTGGTAGTGCCTTGCATTCTTTCATTCCAACTCTGTTGAGCAAATCTGAAGCATACTTCTCTTGGGTTAGCATAATGCCTTGAGAAAACTGGTTTACCTCAATTCCCAGGAAGAAGCTTAAGTTACCAAGATCTTTTAATGCAAATGATGAACCAAGATCTTGAAGAAGTGTTGTATTGCTTTGTTGGGGGAACTAGTGACAATAATAGCATCAACATACACTAGCACATAAATCATGGTACCTGATTGATTATATATGAACAATGATGTATTTGCCTTGGATGCCAGAAAACCAAGCTCTTGCAATTTTGAGCTTAGCTTAGAGAACCATGCTCTTGGTGCTTGCTTGAGTACATACAGAGACTTGTCAAGTCTGCACACGTGAGAGGGCACACTTGGATTCACGTACCCAGGTGGCTGCTTCATGTAGACCTCTTCTTCCAGAACACCATGAAGAAATGCATTCTTTACATCCCATTGCCTCAAACTCCAGCCTCTTGAAACTGAAATAGCTAATACAAGTCTGATAGTAGCAGCTTTTACAACAGGACTAAAGGTATCCTCATAATCTATACCATATATCTATTTAAATCCTTTTGCTACTAATCTAGCCTTATATCTATCAATTGTTCCATCAGCTTTTCTTTTAATCCTATAGACCCACTTACAATCTATGAGATTTTTGCCTTGTTGATGTGGTACTAAGTGCCATGTCTTGTTTTCATCAATGCACTCATCATCCATCGCATTTTTCCACTCTTTCTTTTTTAATGCTGCCTCCAAAGTTTCAGGTTCATTTGATTCTTTAGATGAACAAGATAAACCATAAAGAATAGTGCCATCGGTATACCGTTTGGGCTTCACATTAACAGTTGCAGTTCTTGTTCGGTGTATCCGTGGTGCAGGTTCGTCAGCAGAGTTCGCTGATGCAGAGGATCCGCCAGGACAGGATCAGACTCTGATCCAATCGAATCACACAGCGATCCCGAGGGAGAATTGTGGCCTGGCGACGCGGTTTGCTGATGCACAGAGAATCCCGGGGAAGATCCCGAGACAGATCGGTCGGGTGCTGATGTGGTTTGCATGTCGCTGGGTCCGCGTCTTGATGGAGACGTGTCGCTGCGCGATTCGTGCGGTACAGCACCGGGACCGGGTGGTGTCGGCCCTTGCGACGTGTCCACGCGCAACTGGCGCGGCTTGGTGGAGGAGGGACCGCCTGGTGGGTGCGCTAATTGCGAGGAGGATTTCCCGACGTAGACGCGCGTGATCCGAGGACGATGCGCCCCGTGCTCCGCGCCAGGTGCTTCCTGCTGCATACAATCATGCTGCTGTACATCTCCGTTTGGTGCGATTTCTGCACCGTTTTCTGCACGATTTTCTTCATAATTCTGCAGTTCCTGAGACACACTTACAAAAGGCATTATTTAGTCATTAGGTGTTAGATCATTGCAACGTTTTCCCCCTCTTGATGTGACACTGACATAGGTTGGAGGGACTTAGGAAGTAGAAGGATTTCTCGTTGGAGAATTTTGCCTACATTAGGACGAAGTTGGGAGAAAGGAAACACCGTTTCATCGAATACAACATCCCGTGAGATGTACACACAGCCAGATTGAACATCAAGAAACTTTACTCCTTTGTGCATGTGACTATAGCCAATGAAGACACATTGCTTGGAGCGATAGGCAAGCTTTCTTTTGTTATAGGCCTGAGGTTAGGCCAACAGGCACACCCAAAAACACGAAGAGATGCATAATCTGGATTTTGGTGGCGAAGTCTTTCCATGGGAGTTTCATGATTTATTACTTTGGAAGGTAACATGTTGATAAGATAGGTGGCAGTGAGGAAAGCTTCGTCCCAAAAAATTTAATGGCATGGAGGCATTAGCGAGGAGAGCAAGCCCGACTTCTACAATGTGTTGGTGCTTGCGTTCAGCTGAACCGTTTTGTTGATGAGCATGTGGACATGAAACATGATGTTCAATTCCTATCTTTTGAAAGAACGAATTTAATTTCTCATATTCCCCACCCCAGTCAGATTGTAAGGCAAGAATTTTTCTATCGAATTGGCGTTCAACAAGTTGCTGAAAATTGTGGAAGATTTGAAAAACATCAGACTTTTTCTTAAGGAGATAGATCCATACATATTTGCTATAGTCATCAATGAAGCTTACATAATAAGTGTATCTCCCTACCGAGCAAGGTGCTGGTCCCCAAACATCGGAGAACACAAGTTGAAGAGGAAAGGTGGATACACTAGTGGACCTCTCATAAGGTAATTGATGACTTTTAGCACATTGACATGAATCACAAATCGACTCATTACTAACTTTATCTGAGCATGGAAGACCATGCTTGCTAAGAACTTGTTAAACAATTCGAAAAGAAGGATGTCCTAAACGACTATGCCACTTGGAAGCTGAAGGCTTGGTGACACCAAAGACTTGTTTATTCTTGATGGATGATGAAGATATCCAAGGATATAGGCCTCCCACGCATCTACCTTTAAGGAGTGTTTTCTTCGTGGCTCGATCCTTGACATAGAAATTCCAAGGGTGAAATTCAAGAAAACTTCATTGTCTTTGCTAAATTGATGAATGGAAATAAGATTTTTAGTGGCATGTGGAACATGGAGGACATTTTTAAGATGTAATGGTTTTGATGGGGTATTAACAATTGCATGAACAACATGTCTAATGCTCATACCTTGTCCATTGGCCGCATGAATTTGCTCGTGGCCGTTGTATTGCTCCTTCATGGTGAGCATATTGAGCTCACCGGTGATGTGGTCGGTGGCACCAGTGTCGCAGTGCCAATTGGTGTCCACACCATAGGACGCCATATGAGCGCCCTTCTCTTCCTCCTCATCTTCGTCATCAGAATAGCGGTGCCAGCACTTCCAGGCTTCATGTCCTGGTTTGCCGCAGATTTGACAGGCGATGGCGTCGCGGTCCTTGCCGCCGCCTCTGCCTCCGCCACGACGTCCACCACCACCACGCTGGGAGCGTCCGTGACCATGGCTGTTGCCGCGACCACCACCACCGCGGCGCCCACCACGATAGCCGCGTCCACCACGGCTACCACGGCCGCGAGAAGCAGTGTTTGCAGATGAGTTGATGTCGCCCATGTCAGAGACGAGGTTGACGTGATTGTCGTAGGACACGATCTGAGCATAGAGCTCGCTCACGGTCATGTCCTCGGTGCTGCGGACTCCAATGGCGGCGAAGAGGGCGTTGTAGGAGTCGTCGAGGCCGTTGAGGAGATACTCGATGAGTTCTTCCTCATCGATGGAGCGGCCTGCCGCTGCGAGCTCGTCGGCGAGCCCTTTCATCTTGGCGAAGTACTGCGGAGTGGTCATGCCCTCCTTCCTCGTCTTGGCAAGGACGACACGGAGGTTGGAGACCCGTGTCTTGGACTGGGAGGCAAACATCACCTTGATTGCCCCCAGACTTCAGCAGTCGTATTCATCCCTGTCACTGAAACGAGAATCTCTCGGGACAGAGAATTTACCAGAAAGGATAGTACATACTGATCGGTGGCCACCCACACATCGTAGGCAGGGTTGGGAGTCTTGGTCGGCTTGCCATCATCACCGGCGATGAACTCAGCCGGTGCTTCCGTCGTGTCGTCGAGGAAGCTCATCAGGCGTGCTCCGCGGATCGGCGGGATCACCTGGGACTGCCAGAGGAGATAGTTCTCCCTGGTCAGCTTCTCAGAAACTACTTGGCCTACGAGAGGGTTGGTCATGGTGGAGGATGGAGCGAGGCACATGGAAGTTTAGGAAGCTGGCTCGATACCATATGATCGCTATAGGTCTGGGTAGAACGATGTCCTTGAGTCCAGGCTCGTTGCATGTTAAATAGGCGATGCCAAAACCATCGGCAGAGATTTTACAGGAGAGGTTACAATCTTGGAGAAGAGGCAAAGATCGACCGGATCCCTATCAATACAGATCCGTGTCGTTACAGGAGATAAGCAAAGTCTATCTCTTCCTATCTCTAACTTACGCTTAACAAACTCTACCGTGACAACATAACATGACACGGAAATATGCTAGCGCTGATAAAAACGTCTTGTTTAGAAAACAGAGGAAGTACAAGTTTAGTAGGACTTATAGCATCCGTAGCGGATCCTGCATAACGCCGCGACCCCTAAATAATCGGGCCGATATGCTGTTTTAGGGGGTGAGGGATGCGACGGGGGTGGACCTCCTTTTGGTGGCGGCGACAATGCCTCGCGAGTCTCCTGAAATTGGTGGAGAATCTTACTTCCCGACCTCTACATCACCAACTAGAGATGTATACAACATTTTAATCATGAGTAACATTATTTTTAGTCTTGGTTAAGCACTAAACACCAGTTCAACGACCACCATCCCATGGAACGTATGAATGGGCGCTCACAAAGGCTGCATCATACTAGTGAAGCAACAAGATGGGTGAAGTACAAAAAATAGCACATGCAATTTCTTTTTGCAAAAAAGCACATACGAGATATTACTATAGAGTCAAAGCCTCAAAGGGGCGTGTCTTTAGACCACAAGGAGCCTTGATTGATGGGGTACCCGTTCATGGAATCAGTGATCCAGGTGGCAATTTGACCAGCATTTTGGGACAAAGATGGGATAGTTTGGCCCTCATGTTATCTACCCCATTCTTGTAATGATGGTAATTCTCCCAAGCATGTTCGTTGGTCCGATATGTCAAATCCACAACTTACAAATGGTGCTTACTCAGCATAAACAGGTGCATTGTATGTTATCAACTTGAAGTTAGTCTGAAGTTAACCAAGGGGGTTAGCAACACCCCCGAGGAACACAACATGAGCACCATGGAGGTGAGGAGTGTGTGCGCCGACCCAGAGCATGTGAGCAGAGCAATCGTCGAAACGGACGTCCGTCTGGTCCTGACGGGTCAGAGCTTGCTATACGGTAGGAGCAGGCACTTATGGAAGGTCCAGAATTCAGCAGTCGACATAACCGGGTGTCCATTGTTAGCCCAGCTGCAGACATGAAGCCAGGGGCTCTTCTCGTTGAATGCATCCCCATTGATGTTGTCCCCTCAGTAGCTCCGCAGCTTCACTCCGTCCCTTATACCTCTTCTTTGCGAATTGTCATTGAAACGTAAGAAATTTGTTCTACTCCAATCTCTCATATCAAGCCTATACTTGTATCATATCGCAACAACCGTTAGATTTAACAAATAATCTACATACATGGCCTGAGGGTGCTATGAACTATATATCTCCATTTCTGCACACGTCTTTAGCTGGCTTCGCCGTTTATATAGCCAAAGATGACTCTTCCATTTTAGCCATCTCATGCGGTTTTTTTTTTTTTGAAACAATCACCGGGGAGGGAGAGGATCCCCACCTGAATATATTACTTCAAAGACCAGCAACAGGTTTCACGAGCATCGTGACAAGAGGTAGTCACGCCAAAAGCCAGCGTGACTTATTTGAACCTCATCCCTACAACGATGAGACCACACAGTGATGTCGTCCAAAGTTTTAGAAATAGTTACATAAGAGGGTTGACCAATATGTTTGAAGATCATGCTATTTCTGGCATCCCATATTTTCCAAAGGATGATGAGAGCGATAGACGGCCAAATAGAGGAGTCAAGGCCAGCAGGCGTTGGAGTGGTCCATAAATCGGAGAAGTCGTGGAAGGTCGGCTGAATGTGGTGAGTATTCCATACCTCCATTGCGCGAGGGCAAACGAAGAAGAGGTAGTTCCGACTTTCCAAGGAGTGGTCGCATCTAGGACAAGTTGCGGAGGAAATGATAGTCTTCTTGTATAGATTCTCCCATGTATTAAGTCTGTTCAGGGAGAGGAGCCAGCCGAAGATCTTCACCTTTTGGGGGACGAAGGACTCCCACACCTTGGCCAGGTGGGGGTGCTGAAGCTGTGTCGAGAGGGCAGCATAAGAACCCTTGGTGGAGAAGCTGGAGCCGTCGAGTAGTGTCCGGCGATCGTCCGCGTCTGAAAGCTGGACCCCCTGCAACAAGACACGAAGAGACAAGAGCTCGCTAGTAGCGGCCGAGGTCAGCCTGTTACGAAGGTCAGATTCAATCTCGCCCTGCAGAACCGTAGAAACTAAAATATGAGATTTGGTATGGTGTGAGAAGATGGCGGGGAATGCAGTAGCTAAGGGCTCATGGAGAAGCCATCGGTCAAGCCAAAAGAAAGTACAATGTCCATTTCCTACTGTGCATTGAGAAATGAGTCGTAGTGTATCAAGGTTTTGCTTGACTATTTTGGCAAGGCACGTTGTGTTTGAGGAGTGGTGTATGGGTAGGGCGAATGGTAAAGAAGCCAGTCACGCCAAGGTAGGTTTGATGCATGCATGAATTTGTAAACGAATTTCAGCAGAAGGCAAGTATTCTGGATTTCCAAATTCTTAACACCTAGACCACCAGCATTTTTTGGAGTACAAAACTTATCCCACGCGACAAGACATTGCGCACCTGTGCAAGTTTCCTCTTGGGCCCAAAAAAACGCTCTATTTTTCCTATTTAGTTTCTCAATGTTTTCTTTCGAGAGAGGAAAAGACGACATAAGATAAGTGGGTAGACTGTCGAGGACAGCCGAGAGAAGAGCAAGCCGTCCTCCTTTGTTTAGGAGGGACGCGCTCCATCCGGCGAGGTGGGTATTGCTTCTACTTAGGGCAAGGGTGAAGGCGGAGGAGGGAAGTGTCTGGTGGGACAGGGGGAGCCCAAGGTAGACCTGAGGGAAGTGGGAGATAGAGGTACCTAAGGCAGAGGCCATGGATTCCGCGTCGGAGTCGGAAACGTTCATGGGGATAAAAGTCGTCTTATGGAAGTTTATGCCCAAGCCAGTGGCAGCAGCGAAATCATCCAGAATAGTACGAAGATGCTTGGCCGCGGCTGTGGTTCCGCGAGCGAGGATCAAAGTGTCGTCGGTGTATTGGAGGACGGGGCAGGGGAGTGTGTGAACGATGGGGTGGGCAAGGATCCCGAGGGAGCAAGCATGCGAGATGAGTTTTGGGAGGACATCTCCAACAGTGTTAAAAAGGAAGGGGGATAGGGGATCTCCCTAGAGCAGGCCATTCTTGCAATTGATCCAAGGTCCAGGGATGCCGTTTAGGAGGACGGTGGTTTTTCCAGTAGTTAAGATGTCTGAAATCCACCGGCAGAATTTGGGTGGGAAGCCCCGGTGCACGAGGATGGTAAGGAGGGAGTCCCATTTGACAGAATCGAAGGCTTTTTTAAAGTCCAGTTTGATGACTATCGTGGGGGATTTGGATTTATGGCAGCATTTCAAAAGGTCAGCAGCGTAAACAAAGTTATCGGAGATGCAATGCCCTGAAATGAAGCCTAATTGATCTTGACCTACGAGGAGAGGCATAAGGGGTTTGAGTCTGTTAGTGAGAACTTTAGCGATGCCTTTGATGGGAAAGTTTTGGAGGGATATGGGGCGAAAGGCGTCAGCCGTGCGGGCGGATTCGTTTTTGGGTAGGAGGATAATGTAAGCGCGATTGATGGAGCCAGTGTCGGTTTGATGTTCAGAGAAATCGTCAAAGAGGGAGCGTATGGATGCTTTAACTATGTTCCACATTTTCCTATAGAATCCAAGACCAAAGCCGTCGGGCCCGGGGCTAGCGGAGAGGTTCATGTCATGGAAGGCATCAAAGATTTCTTGGTCGGAAAAGGGGGCGTCTAGGTGCCTGAGCTGGGGTGTAGGGTTGGGGTAGAGTGTGTGAAGGGAGAAATTCCAAGAAGTAGGGGGTGTAGTACAGGAGGCAAGTGTATAAATCGGTGAAGATGGTCATTTTGTGGTCGTGGGAAAAATAGTCGGTTCCATTAGAGGTCAGAACAGAAATTTTATTACGGCGCATGCGGTTAGAAGCACATGTGTGGAAATATCTAGTATTTTCATCCGCTTCAATCGCATCGCGGATTTTACCACGTTGCTTCCAAGAATCGACTTTGGCTCTAATAGTTCTTTGTAGGATGCAGATGATAACTTTCCTAAGTTTAATTTCAGGCGGAGAGAGATTTCTGATCTCCTCAACACGGTCGAGAATATTGATGACAATTTTAGAGTAAGATTCTTGGGAATTTAGAGGGAGTAGAGATTTGCGCCAAGTTTTAAGGGCAAGACGAGTTTTCTTGATGGCAGCAACCAGAGTTGACGCGCCGTTCGATAGCTGACGGGCCGAGGCCCAGGCGTTTGAAATCAGCGGTCTACAGGCTGGGTGCGAGGCCCAAGCATTTTCAAAACGGAAAATGGCGGGGCGAGGAACGGAGGAGGATATGGAGACGATGAGAGGAACGTGATCAGAGATAAACCTTGTGATGGAGGAGACTAAAGTGTTGGGAAAGGTCGCGTCCCAAGCCAGGTTGATAAAGATGCGATCAATTCTTTCAAGGGTAGAAGCCGCACGGTTGCTGGACCAAGTGAACTGACGGTCAAGGAGGGGGAGCTCGATGAGTGATAGTTGATCAATGTAGTCATTAAACATTTACGCTTCCGTTTCTCTGAAAATGTTGTTATTTTTGTCAGATGGGTATCGAAGAAGGTTAAAGTCTCCTAAAATAATCCAAGGGGTTGTTAACGGGTCAGGAGCGATAGAGGCTAGATCTTGTAGGAAAGTTTTCTTAAGCTCGTGATCGGTAGGCGCGTAGACATTGGTCACTAGAATGGGGAAGGGTGCGCGAGGCAGGTGACTGTGGAAGAGAGAGTGAATTCAGTAGCCCAGGATGAGGAGAGGGTGAAGTGAGTATTAGAGAAGGCATTGAGGATTCCTCCTGCAGACGCGTTAGTAGGTTTATAATCAAAAGAGCCCAAGGATCGAGGGAGGAAGGATTTGGCTTTGAAGATGTCAATATTGTCGAGTTTGGTTTCTTGAATGTAGCAAGCCGATGGGTTTAGAGAAACTAGCTCAGAGAGAACGTCAGCACATTTTGTAGTTTGCCCTAGGCCACGAATATTCTAGTTACAGAATGAGTATGAAATATTAACCATAATTAAACTTAGTAGCACCAGGTTCACCACAAAAGTGGTTATTACAGCCCGAGTAAGGAAAGCAAATACCCGTTGGGGCCCTAAGTGGCTGGATAAAGTTCTGGTAAGCGGTAGAGAGGGAAGTAGTTTGGTTAGGCAAGCAAACACCACCACCGATTAAGCTCAAGCCTAAAGAACTGGAACCGTGGAGATGCCCCTCATGCAAAGCCGCGCCAATGATGAGGGCCAGAAAACTGGACATCGGTGCGGCATCAGCTAAGGCAGTCTTCATGGTGCACCCTCAGGCACCTCGTCCTCAGCGTTCGCGTCCGCATCCGCCACCGATGAGGCCTCAGCATCGTCCGCACCACAGGCACGAGCGACACCAGCAAGGGAAAGGGCAGTTGCAACCTGGGCGGCAGGGTGCAGGAGGATGCGTGAGTGGTCGAGCGCCCTGGCCAGAGCAGGCGAGGCATGGGAGGTGTCGAGGCGCAGCGCTTTGATACGAACGGCACGGTCCTTCATAGGAACAAACTCCGCCTTTTCCTTGTTAGCGAGGCGCGTGCTGCGGCGCACCTCAGCAACCTTGTCTTTGCCGCGCTTATCTCGGACGCGAATCTTGCGTGCTTCATTCTCATGTGGCGCCTCATCGGGGACGGTGGTAAGGGAATTATCTGGGTCAAGAGAATGATTTAGCGGATGGACGTTGGCGGGAATAAAACAAGAAGATTGGGTAGGGGAGTCGTTACCGGCGACGTCGGGCGTTTCGCTGAACTGGAACGTGCCATCAATGGCAGCGTCGGCAAGTTCAGCCGCGAGGTCTAGAGCGCCGGCGCTCAAAGGGGATTCAGGCTCGCTATCGGACCCCGACAAATGCCCCATGTTACGTAGTCATGCATATGTTGACCTAATCCCATGTTTAGTTCATGAATTATCTCTTTAATAGCCATTTTATGCATGAAGGGAGCTGATTCTTCATGATTTCTGGACTGACAGATTCAGTTTTCAAAATGTAGAAGTATCTTGAGCTAATAAGCTGTGTAAGCAGAAAACTTGAAAGTGTCTTCAGATAAGCAGTGTTAAGGAGCCACACGGATGGAAAATAACCCTGGATGTCCAAGCGAGCATTAAATTTGTCTACAAAGATTCAGAATGCAGTCTGCAACATTCGCATGTATGTCTAGAGTAATGACATGTTACTTCAGTGCTTGCCCTAAATGATTAGTCTTCTGCTTAGTGAATTTTATTTTCACCATCCTGATTGTTTTCAAGAGTAAGAATGCATTTGTTCGTTTGTCCATACAAAGCAAGCTGGGCTTGCTAAGAGTATAGCGGCGTTTTTACATGCGCGTTATCTAGAGTGCATGTTTATACCGTTGATTTGGTGCTCCAAGATTCATGATGGGATGTTTTGGCAAGTTTCGTCACGTTTTAAACAAAAAAACTGCAAAGAAACATGGTAAAACAATGGACGTTAGATTCGTAGAAAGACGTTTCTCATGCTTCCATACAAACATACCTTTTTTCTCTTCCACTTCGCTTTATCAGAGGTACACTGTATTTGCTGATGTGCCTGCTCAAAAGATATCTCGATCTTCTACTGTGTGAATCATATCCACTTATGTTGGGTTGTCTTATATAATTTAGGACAGGTGTGCTGTTGGATCGAGCGAACACGAGAGTTGGATGATAAACATCGAGCAATTGATGGATTTCATTACATCTAAGATGCTAATTAAGCCTTTATATTTTACATAATACACTTTTATACGCAGAAATAAATACGTAGTAGTTTCTCTCTACTTATGTATTTTGAAAGAACTCCACTCGCATATATGTTACAAAATAAAGTTGCTAGCCCTTGAGAAGAAGCACAGATGACTCATTGACCTAATTACAATTCAGTTTACAAGCGATGCGTAACACCTCTAGTGGTTACGATCTTGTTCAGGCTAGACTAACTACTAATGAACTATTGACTGAAAACGTATACATCGTGTTATATTCGTACAGTGGACTCCGGCGAGCTGGAAGCCACAGTACGAAAGCTCGATGCCCGATGGAGTTAGCCGCCTGGGACGATACCTGAGTCACCTATCTCACTCGATACTCCCAAACAACATGATACCGTCTGCGGTGGTGTCCATACTAATGTGATGATTCTTGACTCTGAAATATAACACATTTGTTCCACTCCAATGTCTCATATCAACCGTATACTAGCTTCAGATTGCAACACCCAACCAAACAAATGAAGAACATACTCGAACACATCAGAGTAAGTGGCCTGAAGGGGCTACGAAGTAGTCATACATATGTTGATCAGTTGAATGTAGTCTCAGATTTAGAGCATCTCCACTCGTTGGCCGAACCCAGGGCAAAAATTTGGTCCATTTTTCGGCCGGACTGAACTTATTTTCGCCTGGGTACGCCCATTCTCCCACCCGCGTACCCAGGCCGAGTCCCCAAGTTCGCTAAAATTCATCAAATTTAGGCGATTTTCATTAAGTTGGGCGAATATAGGCGGATGATATCAAATTTAAACGAAACTAGTATATAAATAAACTTAAAAAGGCCGTCGGTGCCTTCTCCTCGCCGTCCTACATGCCGAACTTGCCGTAGAACGACGTGTAGCGGGGGTCGGCTCGGCCGTCATCCTCGCCACCGTCGTCGTCGTCGCTCGGCGGCTGGTTCTGGCAGGAGCTGCCCTGGCCAGGGTCGCCGTACCTCCATGGCTGGTAGGGCAGACCCTCGTCTCGTCGTCTGCCGTCCGGGGCGGGCGCTGCAGGCCGAGGATACGCTGATGCTCCGCCTTCTCCCGGTCCCTCCTGGATCATTCGAGGATGTCCGGCGAGGAGGGCTCGACCAGCGGCATCGTCGGCGTAAGCGGCGGCGCTTCGCGGAGCGACTGCTCCAGCTCCATCTTCAAGGTGGCGTCCTCGGCCGGCGCCGATCCTTCTGTCTTGGGGCGGCGTAGGCGCAGGTGGCCTCTTGGAGGCATGGGCGCAGACGGCTCGGTGATGAATATATCGCGGCAGCGTGTGCAGCGGTGCGCGGCCGGGACAACAGCGCTTCACGGCTGTCGGCGTGCGAAGCGGCGCGCTGCCGGAAGAGTGGGACGCTGAAGCGGAGGAGGACGAGCTCATGCTCGCCATCCTCCTCGGTGCCCAGTTCGCCGGAGCACGCCGACCCGTCCCGGCCGCCGGCGTCGGGTTGCGCGGGAAGCCGAGCCGCGGAGTGTTCCCGCGGTTGATGTGGTCCAGCACGGCGGCGAGCGTACGCCCTGGTGCACTCCACCAACGCCGGCGCCTCGCCGAGATTTTGCGTGCCGGCGGGGACTCGTTCGACGGCCCCTCGTGGCGGGCGAGCTCCTGTTGGCGCCGATCCTCGAAGAAGTGCGCCCAGTAGACGAGGTCGTCGGCGCTCACCGCTTCGGCGGGGTTGTCCATGCCGGCGATGTACTCCTGTACATCATACGGCAGCTCCTCCGGCGTCGGCCCCGGCGGGATTGGTATGCCGCTGGCGCTTAGCGTCCATCCCGGAGGCATCCGCGTGTCCTGCGGCCCCATGTACCCCGCCTCGTACAGCATGCGCGCCTCCCAAGTTTGGAGAGTGCGCAGGCCGAAGCCGTTCACCGCAGCGCCGTCGCCGGGGTAGCGTTCGCCCATGGTGAGAGAAGGGGGAAGGGGAGAGCTTGCCGGAGTTGGGCTTGTGTGTCGGGGAAGATGTGAGAGAGTGTGAAGATCTCCGGCGAGGGGTACGGCTTATAAAGGCCGAGGCTGACGGCGAGGGCGGGAGGGGTGTAGCGGCGAGGGCGGGAAAAGTGGAAACGGCGGGAACTTAGTGACCGCCGGTCCGTCACGGGAGCCGAGGCGGCGACGGTGGCGCTGTAATTCGGCGACGCGTGGCCGACCCGACGGGCAGTTATTGCCCGACGGTCGCCGCGTGGTTCCGAGGATGACGACGACTCGGCTTCCGTCATTGACACGGCGGATCCACGCGCCGCTTTGTTTTTTTTCGACGATATCACTGAGTCCGGCGCCCCCAGGGCGTACCCGGAAACCTGGGTTCGGCCTGGTAGCCCGGATCAAAAATGGACGAAATCCGGCGAAAACAAGTCCTTGGATACGCGACTGGGCCGATTTTCAGCGTCCAGACCAAAATTCGGCGTCCCGATCGGCCTATTGGGTAAGCTAGTGGAGATGCTCTTAGTTCTCGAGTCTTCTCTTTACCAACAAATTTCTGCAGGAAGAAAGGGGTTCCTTCACGAGTTCTGCACTAACAGATCCAGTTTTCACAAGACAATGTACAAGTGTCTTCAGTTTAGCAGTGTAAGCAGCAGCAACACACGTATGGAACATACAACACGGATGGAACATGACCTCAGTTTTCTTCTAGAGTACACATAACCTCAGATTTGACTCACAAGAAGATGCATTCACTCTATCTTCCTAACTGTTACGTGCAAGCTCATGAAAGCATTTGGAATAAAAAAATACTTTCAGGTGTTTGGCAACTGACAAAAACATAACGCCTCTGAATTTGACGTGGATTTCATGCCAATGCCATAGATGTATCGGTCTGTCAGGCATATTTAAGTTTTTCATGCGAGCACTGTGCAGATGATCCTTTAGCTTGTGATCAAATTGCAAAATAAAGTGTGGCAAATTGTTAAATTCCCCTCACAAAGCATAAAGTAATCATCGGTCATGGTTAGAACTCAAAAGTCAAAAAACTAAACGTTCCAAGCTCGTGTCCGGGCGTCGGCTGATGGGGCCTGTCTATAAGTGGCACATTAATTCCATAAACTTTCCTCATTAATTGATAGCCGGTTACATGAAGAACTATGTCGGCACGGGAGTTTCCGGTCGTGGGCGAGAAACGGGCACGACACACACGGGAAACATGAGCCAGCGAGGACAGGAACACCAGCTGCAGGGGGAAGCCGACGGTGGTGATTGGTGACTTCCTATTGCCATTAGAGAGAGGTCGTCAAGTTTTGATAATGGACGGGACGGTCAAAATGCGTTGGGCTGCTGGGCACACCCGTTGACCTGGCCGGACTGCGACACATTTTCTATCCGTGGGTAAACCTATATGGACAGAATTAGACCGTTTGCATCGTTGGTTTGAGTCCGCCCGCTGGGATGCCCTTACTTGTAAGTTTTGCTTCGTGCCAGGACAGAGTGACCGGACATGTCCGTTGATGTGCACGTTCGTTTCCAACGCGCTTCCTGTCTAGCCAAATTGCGGTTGAACAGTCCGGCTGCTCACAGTACCTCATGGCCGGCTAGCACCGCGCTTTGCCGCTCCTCCCGCCCGTCGTCCACGACCGCCACCGAGTGGAAGAGCCACCGCCGATGAGGACTTACCTACATACTCATATCTTTACATATTCGTACAATTTAGTTGGGTCATACAGATTTTGTACAGGACTACGTCTCGTTTAATATTAATAACGAAGGGATATTGAGTGATTTCACGACTACGCTGTCGGCATATAGCTATTTTCCATTTTGCCTCATTAATCCTAGAAAAATTATAACTAAATTATTCAAATTAAGAAAAATACATATTGTATATATATCAAAATTTGCAGAAAAATAATATCTATCTAACTAAACTCAAATATTACGTATTTTTGTTGAATAAATATAAAACATTACATATACTTTCGTATAACACATTTTTCTATTATCTGATGCCAAAAACGGGGTGTTTTGTAAAGCAACAACCAACAAAAGTTTCAAAATGGTACCATCTCATTTTTTTAAATAAAAATACTAAGTGTCCTTGCATGGAAAATGTCCCAATCCAGATATTTTAAACCTTTTCGTCCACCCCTCGTGAAAAGGATAAATTCCCGCCGGATCGATAGGAAATTGGTTAGATTTAAACTACTAGTACATGATTTGATGCTCATATTTTTTTGGAAAAAACATTTTTAGATTCACAATATACTATTTCATCAAAGATCCACTACAAGTCTAGCGAGGCTCGGCCCCGAGCTAAAAATCTTCATGCTCGGCGTTTTAAGCATATATAGTTTAAAACAGGCATAAGAAATTCAAAAATGATGATCCAAACAATGTAAAACCTTCGTGTGGTGTCATATTATATGACATAGTTATAAGTAAAATATCAAACTTGGTATATTGATTCCATATCAAAAAAAAACTTCTCAGAAATGAGCTATCATGTTCGAGGTTTCGTGGTTTTTAGGCCAAATGACCAATGTTATGGCTAGAATATCGGCATTTTGTGATAATGTGCATATATTGTGCACACAAGTACATCATGGGATGGCGAACAATGTTGCATGAGGAATTTTTCCCACCAAAATGTCTTTTTCCATGTTCTAAATGTCAAAAACGGGGTATTTTGTGAAGCAACCACCAAATGAAAGTTTCAAAATGGTACCAATCAATTTACAAAAATACTAGGCCACCTTTAATGGATAATGTCCCAACCGGGGTATCTTAAACATTTTCTACCACCCCTCATAAAAAAGACAAATTCTTGCCGAATCGGTAGGAAGTGAGTAAGATTTGAACTACAGGTACATTATCTGATGCTCATGATTTTTTGGAAAAAATATTTTTAGGTTCACAATATGATATTTTATCAAAGATCCACTGCAAGTTTAGCGAGGCTCGGCTTCGAGCTAAGAATCTTCATATCCGCTGTTTTGACCATAGTTTGAAACGGGCACGAGAAATTCAAAAACGATCCAAAAAATGTAAAACATTCGCGTGATGTCATATTATGTCACATAGTTGTAAAAAAAAATATCAAACTTGATATATTGATTGCATCTCAAAAAAACCTTCTGAAGCTATCAGGTTCGAGGTTTTATGGCTTCTAGGCCAAACGACTAATGTTATGGCCAGAATTGTGACATAGTTTCCAATAATGTGTTCATATTGTGCACACATGTGCATCATGGGACAACGAAAACAACGTTGTAGGTGGAAGTTTTCCTTTTTGTCGCACCAAAAAGCAATTTTCTATTTTTTGAGTGTCAAAAAGAGGATGTTTTGTGAAGCAACCACCAGATAAAAATTTCAAAATGGTACCACCTATTTTTCAAAAATACTAGGCCACCTTGGATGGACAATGTCCCAACCGAGATATCCTAAACCTTCCCTTCCACCCCTCGTTGAAAAGACAAATACCTGCCAAATCGGTAGGAAGTGGGTCAGATTTAAACTACACATACATTATTTGGTTCTTATTTTTTTTAGAAAAAAATCATTTTTAGGTTCACAACATGATATTTCATCATAGATCCACTACAAGTTTAGCGAGGCTCGGCAAGAGCTAAGAATTTTTTAGAATCATCAAATTCAAAAGGGAAATTTTAATATGATTTTTTGAAGATTTGAACACTATTCAATGAATTTTATTTAAAAAGACATGATGCATGATTAAAATGATGATAGGGATGTCATGTTTGGATTTTTTTCTCATTTTTCTGATTGATTTGGACTTATTATTTGTCAAATTCCGATTTACGAATTTAAAGATATGAATTATTTCATATTAAATAGAAAAAGGCAAAACAAATTCATTTTACTATTAATTAAATTCAAGATTATTATTACTTAAATAATTATTAAATGTAAAAAATAAATGTGACACCATGGTCCAAGGGTTAATAGGATTGATATGGTAGTATAATCAATAAGGTCTAAATTTTTTATCGGAAGCTCATCCGAAAGAAACTTAGACGCTTTTGAGATTAACGAGTCAAACAATTCAAAAAAATTGAAAAAATTGAAAAAAATGATTTCCTTTAAAAAAACTAGGTCAACGATATTGCAGTTGGCGTAGCTACCGCCATACTAAACGGCCGTCAATCTAGGCCGACGACAAATGCTGTCGGCGTAGCTACCGCCATACCAAACGGTCGCCAACCGCCAATATGGGTCCTGTAGGCACTACGCTGACGGTTTTTCTTACACCGACGGCCATATGGTCTATGCCTACGGGAAAAACGCCGACGGCAGCCGTTAGCGTACGCCAACGGCAATCGCGGGCTACGCCGACAGGAGCTGGCCGTCGGCACCTAGCTCATTTCCTGTAGCGAAAGTATAACTGGTACCACGTAGATTAGTGTTTTTGCCCAAGAAATAATGACTAATTTAACATCTACTTTGGGTTGATTTACGGTACATCAATGCAGCCTAGACCGTCTAATTGGCTCGATCCGACGATTCAAATCTGATAGACTACCTTAAATTTCATAGTATATTTCGTCCCGAGCAGCATTTTTGGTATAACACTGTTTAAATCATGCATCCGGTTTTCAGATTGAAAGGTAATGTTGTACTTTCATCTATATAAGTAAAACTATAGAACTATAATTTGAACCCCAGAAAATTCTGACAGAAATTAGCAAATTAACTAATGGCTCAAAACTGGCCTAATTATGCTGCACCATTCAATCGGTGCATATACTACAGGTGTCGTCCAATGCACCGGTGGTTGAGACGTACACCCTTCATACATGGGAAACTTACTTCACTCATGTTACGAGAGTCAAGTTGACTTGACTTACAGGAGGAGTGAGCCTAGCTCAATTGGTTTGGGTAGTGGATGTACAAATCCAACACCTGAGTTTAAATCCTCACGGAAGCGAATTAAGGTTCCTATTTATACTTGAGGACCAGGCTCTTCTGGTACTCATGCAATTTATCTTGAGGACCAAGCTTGGTGCTTAACCAAGTTTAAAAATCCTCGTACTCATGCTTAATGGTTGTGTGCATCCCTAGTTGGTGCAGAAGCCGGAGAAGTGAAATCCTCCCTCCATTTTATGGGGAGTGAGCCTAGCTCAACTGGTTGGGGGAGTGGATGTACAAACCCAACACCTGAGTTTAAATCCTCACGGAAGCGAATTAAGGTTCCTATTTATACTTGAGGACCAGGCTCTCCTGGTACTCATGCAATTTATCTTAAGGACCAGGCTTGGTGCTTAACCAAGTTTAAAAATACTGGTACTCATGGTACTCATGCTTAATGGTTGTATGCATCCCTAGTTGGTGCAGAGGCCGGGGAAGTGAAACCATCCCTCCATTTTATGGGGAGTGAGCCTAGCTCAACTGGTTGGGGGAGTGGATGTACAAACCCAACACCTGAGTTTAAATCCTCACGGAAGCGAATTAAGGTTCCTATTTATACTTGAGGACCAGGCTCTCCTGGTACTCATGCAATTTATCTTGAGCATCAGGCTTGGTGCTTAACCAAGTTTAAAAATCCTGGTACTCATGCTTAATGGCTGTGTGCATCCCTAGTTGGTGCAGAGGCCGGGGAAGTGAAATCCTCCCTCCATTTAGGGGGAGTAAGCCTAGCTCAACTGGTTGGGGGAGTGGATGTACAAACCCAACACCTGAGTTCAAATCCTCATGGAAGCGAATTAAGGTTCATATTTATACTTGAGGACCAGGCTCTTCTGGTACTCATGCAATTTATCTTGAGGACCAGGCTTGGTGCTTAACCAAGTTTAAAAATCCTAGTACTCATGATTAATGGTTGTGTGCGTCCCTAGTTGGTGCAGGGGCCAGGGAAGTGAAATCCTCCCTCCATTTTAAGGGGGAGTGAGCCTAGCTCAACTGGTTGAGGGAGTGGATGTACAAACCCAACACCTGAGTTCAAATTCTCACGGAAGCGAATTAAGGTTCCTATTTATACTTGAGGACCAGGTTCTCCTAGTACTCATGCAATTTATCTTGAGGACCAGGCTTGGTGCCTAACCAAGTTTAAAAATTCTGGTACTCATGCTTAATGGCTGTGTGCATCCCTAGTTGGTGTAGAGGCCGAGGAAGTAAAATCCTCCCTCCATTTTAGGGGAGTGAGCCTAGCTCAACTGGTTGGAGGAGTGGATGTACAAACCCGACACCTGAGTTCAAATCCTCAGGGAAGCGAATTAAGGTTCCTATGTATACTTGAGGACCAGGCTCTCCTGGTACTCATGCAATTTATCTTGAGGACCAGGCTTGGTGCTTAACCAAGTTTAAAAATCCTGGTACTCATGCTTAATGGTTGTATGCATCCCTAGTTGATGCATAGGCCGGGGAAGTGAAATCCTCCCTCTATTTTAAGAGGCTTAGGATTCTTTCATGTTGAAATCCCTGAGACTAATCGAAATCTCTTTTCGCTCTGATCAGCTCCGAAAAAATAGGAGAGCCGTTGTGGCGAACTGGTGGGCGATTCTGGCCGCTCAGACATGAATCCGCCGACGAGGAGGAACCCCTTTCTCCGACGCTGGCATGTGCATCACCTGAGACAACATCGTGATCGCTGTCTTATCTGTGTAAGACTCCGGTTGAGATGTGTTGCTCTTTGAGTTCTAAGTCTACGGCGGCGATTCGGCGGAAAGAGGAGAAGAAGAGAAGACAGCGGCAGTTGGCTATCGATCTACAGGATGATCTGCCAAGTGCGGGGGTCCATGATCGATGCCCAAATCTTGTGTATGCAGGTCAAGGTAGGAGGAATACGACGGTGGTGCTGCCTCCATCTACGTTCGTCCTCGAAAATTTTGACGCCAAGGAATGGATCATGGTTCATCGGAGAAGACGAGTCACGGCGACATCGAGATGTACACATGCTCGTCGATGATGGAATCTTGCGCAATCTCCGGTGATGCCTAAGGTATTTTTTTCGAATTTCGAACGGACAATGAGTCATGTTCCTTTATCTCGAGCTGATTCAACGAGCCATGTGGTCTCTATTTTGAATATGGCTTGTTCGACCCTAACTCATGGCAATGATGCTATGGGCCAGAGGCGCAGAGCCTAGATCCCGAAACCCTCTAGACTTACGGCTAGTGGCATGCGTCGCCTCCTAGGTCATCTCTGGAATAACTCTGGAAAGGCGGCGGTGGTCGTTGCTGGCAATCACGCTGCTCTGTCTGAGATGGCGAACAACGGAGGAGGGAACAACCCTGGTAGGGGTCGGGGCGGGGCTGGAGGTGGCTGTGGCGATGGTCGCCGGGATCCAAGCTCAAACCGGAATTTCTTCCAGGGAGGACCGAGTGGCACGGCTGGTGATGAGGCCGCATATGGTTTCCAGGGAAATTTCAATGATGCTGGGAACCAGGGCTTCGATGGGGGCCGAGGTGGTTTCAATGTTGGCGCTGGTTTCGATAGGGGCAGAGGGCGTTTCAATGGAGGCGCCGGCTACCAGAGAGGGAACCAGAGATGGATGAATGGAGGCGGGGGTAGAAACCCTCGTAGGTATGAAAATAGGAATAAATCTGGTTATTTCCGTGCTGTCTATGGTGGTCGCGGGTCGGGAGGAAGATCAAACTATGATGTCCAAAATTCTGATCTTTCATTAATGCAAGAGGAGTTTGTAAAGAATGCTGCAGCTGCCATTCCAAAGCAGTTCGCGGAGCAGTTGGGAGCCATGAACTCGACGTCGGGGACGACACCTTCGCAGCAGGTGCCTATACTTCCACAAGCGCTGCCGAGATAGCCTGCAGTAACCCAGCGGCAACCTTCCTTGCCCCCAAGACAGTCTACTGAGGTACCGCGGCAGGCTATCGTTCCTACGCGTCAGCCTGATGTGCAGGGAGCTGCCACCAACGCGGCGACAAGAAATGGTGTGCAACCTTTGCTAACCAGAAATAATGATTTCAGAGAGGCTAATGGGGATGCTGGTTCTGATGGTGGGAAAAATGCTAGAGCCAAGAAGCACAAGGGCCCTAAATGTTTTCGTTGTGATCAACCTGGACACCATTTAAATGATTGTAACACCCCTTTGTGCGACATTTGTCGGTCTACAGCTCATCCTTCTAATGCTTGCCCTATTTTGCTGGCGCCTAAGCCTACTATGGTGATGTATGGTTTTGCTCGCGAGCAGCTGATGTTCTTTGAGGCACCATTGACTGGGGGTATTCGTTCGACTATGGAAAACACTCGTATAGCTAGGGTGACTATTCAGGGAGGTGTAATGACAATCCCTGAAATTATATCGCAGCTATATGGGTTGTGCCAGATGATCGTTATCAGTGGAATGTAAGGGAGATTGAAGGTAATGTATATCTGGTGACTTTCCCTAGCAAAAAGCATTTACTCACTGCCCAGCATTTTGGTACTCTCAGAATTCCAAATAGTACTTGCAGTATGACTTTTGATTTTTGGAAAGTGGCTGTGCAGCCTGCCTGGACGATAGATAATGTGTGGATAAGAGTGCATGATTTACCCTCAGAGGCTCTTGATGACTATTTAGATTTATGGGCAATTGGAACTTTGTTTGGTAAAACGATGGACATTGATATGGAGTACACACGTAGGAATAATGTTCTGCGTATCCAGGTTGCTTGTCTTGATCACTCTTTAGTGCCTGAGAGGATGGATATACTGATAAAGGGAGCATTTTATGAACTCCGTTTTTAGGTGGAAGGAACTCCTTTACCACCGCTTATGCAGGATATAACAATGGATGATGCCGCAAACAATGGTGATGATAATGATGGTGGTAATTCAAATGTTGAGAGGAATATTTTTGAAAACACTCCTACTTTTGGGGCTAAGGATGATGTTAAGGAGGGTCATGGTGGCACTGAGATGCAACATGATGGATCTGTTCCGCCTCGGCAACAAGCTTGCACTGAACCAACAATTATTTTCGGTTCATTCTCTACATCTTTTTCCTCGAAATCGGCTAATCATGATGATGATAGATCTGTTCCTGCGTTGCTTGTGTCAACTCCTAGGACAGTCTCGAATTTACCAAATGGTACGTATGATTTATTTGCCTCATCATCTTGTAAATTTTTTCTGCACCAGCAGCTTGTACATACAGTTGAGGAACCTATTCCTAATTCAATCATAGTGGCAGACGATGTCACTAGGGTGGCTTTTGTCTAAGCCTTTCTCCACCAAAAACAATGGTGAGTTGGGGAGCAGGGATCTTGGGGAGGTCCCACTGATGCGTTCTTCGGAGAGGGCTGAGGCGGCAGCCGTGATGCAGGTCCCGTTGATGCCCAGTGATAAGATGGTTAGGGGGACACCCACACGTTCATCGGCTGCGTCCACGCCTTCAGCAGGGATTGTGACAATGTTGATCTCAGGTGTGAGTACGGACGCGAAGAATATTGCTGCTCCAATCATGAGGAGCAAACCGACGGAGGCAAAGATCATCTGTTTTGGTGGTGTGCAATCACCAATGGGGATTCGGTCAAGTGGTCGCATTCAAGCTCAGTCAAATGCCGATGCTACACAACTTGAGAGGACTATGCTGCTTTCTCAACACCGTGACAATCTACAAGGCCAAGGTAAGAACCTTATTAATAAATTTTCGTTAGCTTCGTTTTCTGAAAATGAAATCATTCATAAGGCTGATAGAGTGGGTGTGTCTATGGGAAAGAATGTTGTGGAAAAGGGTGTGGCGGCTAAGTTGATTCTGGATACAGAGATGAATAGATCTTTAACTTTTCTTAAAAAATGAAAAACTTGTCGACGTTGAACACAACTTTTTGGTATCTCATGCATCTAACCTATGTGAGAATTTGGTGGATGAGCATAGCCATGTTAGTGAACACATTCCTGAACTTGTTGTTTAGTGGGCAGATGTATCACGTCCACATCGACGAAAGTCTTATGATAAGACTAACTTACGTAGAAGTACAAGAGTTAGATTTAAATCAAATAGGTTGTGATGGCTGGTCTAAAGGGTATGACTTGGAACAGTGATGGTTTTGGAGATCCCGCTAAACATTTATTTTTTATTGACGCGATTAGAGAGCATCGCTTAGATTTATTGCATCGTTGGAAACGGGTAAATCAAATTTTACGATGCCTTTCTTGAGACATATCGCGGCGGGTAGGGATTTTATATGGTTCTGTTTACCTCCACATGGGAGGTCTGGTGGAATTTTGGTAGGCGTAAACTCAGAAACTCTGCAAGTCAAGAATGTTGAGACTGGGGATTTCTGTGTTAAATTACACTTACGATCTAAATATGATGGCTTTGAATGGATCTTTTTGTCGGTATATGGTGCTGCACAAGATGTCCATAAGCCCTTTTTTCTATCTGAGCTTGTTCGGATGTGTGAGACTGAATCACTACCAATGTTGTTAGGGGATGATTTTAATATCTTACGCAAACGAGAAGAAAAAAGTAATGATAATTTTAATCCTCGATGGCCTTTTATGTTTAATGCGATCATCGAGAATTTGAACTTGAGAGAAATTGTTCTCTCGGGTAGATAATTTACTTGGGCTAATAGAAGAGAAAAACCAACTTATGAAAAGTTGGATCGTATTCTTGCTAGTGTTGAATGGGAACAAAAATTTCCGTTAGTGTCAGTGAGAGCGTTGACACGTTCTAGCTCTGACCATACACCTTTATTAATTGACTGTGGCCATCAAGCTCATTTAGTGAACAATGCTAAATTTTCTTTTGAATTGTCTTGGTTGTGCCAAGATGGTTTCTTTGAGATGATTAAACATGAATGGGAATAAGTATCTATGGGTGAGACTCCTATTCAAAGGTGGCAGAATAAGATTAGGCATTTGCGCCGTTTTTTGAGAGGATGGGCGAAGAATTTAAGTGGAAAATAAAAAAAATAAAAAGATTGCTTATTGTCCATTATTGATGAGTTGGACATTAAGGCTGAATCGGACCCTTTGACTGGTTTAGAAAAGGAAAGACTTAGAGATGTGAATGATCGGGTTAATAAACTTAGGCGCGATGAAGAGATCAAATGGGCTCAACGTGCTAAGGTAAAACATGTTCAAGAAGGTGGAAATAATACTAAATATTTTCACTTAATTGCTAATGAAAAACATAGGAAAAAAAGATATTCCAATTAGAATAGGATGAAGGAACCATTGTTGGAGAGAATAATTTGAAGGTCTATATTACTGAATATTATAAAAAACTTTTTGGTGAACCGGAACATAATAATGTTACTTTGGTTGAAGAACGGATTAATGACATTCCTCAACTTTCAGCGGAAAAAAATGCCATTCTTACTGCTGATTTCGCTGAGAAGGAAGTTTTTGAGGCTATCTCTCAGATGGAACATAATAAAGCTCCGGGACCAGATGGGATACCTGCTGAATTTTATCAGACTTTTTGGGATGTTATCAAATTGGATTTAATGGCTCTTTTGATCAGTTAAAAAGGGGGAATTGCCTCTCTTTAAATTGAACTTTGGGGTGATTACATTACTTCAAAAAAAAGAAAATGTTGTCCAAATATAACAGTATAGACCGATTTGTTTACTTAATGTTAACTTCAAAATATTCACTAAGGTAGCTACTAATCGCATTAGTGAGTTGGCTCATAAGGTGATTAGACCTACTCAATCTGCATTTATGCCAGAACGACATATCCTTGAAGGGGTTGTTGTTTTGCATGAGACTATTCATGAATTGAATCGAAAGAAAATGGATGGTGTGATTTTCAAAATTGATTTTGAAAAGGCGTATGATAAGGTGCAATGGCCTTTTTTGCAACAAGTGCTAGGCATGAAGGGTTTTGATCCATAATGGTGTGAATGGATCAAACAATTTGTGCAGGGTGGTAGTGTGGGAATAAGGGTTAATAATGATATTGGCCATTATTTTCAAACTAGAAAAGGTTTGAGGCAGGGGATCCTCTGTCTCCAATTCTTTTCAACATTGTTGCTGACATGCTTGCCATTCGCATTGCTCGTGCAAAAGATGATGGCCAAGTTGGAAACCTCATACCACATTTGGTGGACGGTGGGGTTTCTATTCTTCAATATGCGGATGATACCATACTTTTTTTGGATCATGATTTTGAAAAGGCCGTTAATATGAAGATAATTCTCTCAACTTTTGAATAGTTGTCGGGCTTAAAAATTAATTTCCACAAGAGTGAAATATTCTGTTTTGGTAAATCTATAGAGAGGGAATCGGAGTATAGGCAGATTTTTGGCTGTGAGGCTGGTTCTCTTCCTTTTCGGTAGTTGGGAGTACCTATCCACTATAGAAAATTAAAGAATTCAGAATGGAATCCCATGGAGAGTTGTTTTATATCCAAGCTAGGATGCTGGCAAGGAAAATGTTATCATATGGGGATCGACTGGTTTTGATTAATTCGGTTTTGACAAGCCTACCGATGTTTATGCTATCTTTCTTAGAAATACCCAAGGGGGTTAGAAAACGCATAGATTATTTTAGGTCAACATTTTTTTGGCAAAGTACTGATAATAAGAAGTATAGGCTGTCAAAGTGGAATATTGTGTGTCGCCCAAAATATCAAGGGGGACTAGGCATCGAAGTTCTTGAGATCAAAAATAAGTGTTTACTTAGCAAATGGCTTTTAAAACTACTAACGGAGGAGGGAATGTGGCAACAATTATTGCATAACAAATACCTCCATGATAAAACTTTATATCAAGTAGAAGGAAAACCTACGAATTCTCCCTTTTGGAAAGGCCTTATGCGAGTGAAGAAAATGTTCTTTGCTAATGGCTTTTTTAAAATAGGAAATGGTGAAAATGTTCTCTTTTGGGAGGATATTTGGTTGGGCCATACATCATTAGCACAACAATATCCCTCGTTATATAATATTGTTGTTAGGAAAACCGTCTTAGTGGCAGACGTCCTCTCTCAGATACCTCTTAATATTGCTTTTAGGAGAGCTTTGACTGGTATAAATGGACAAGATGGTTACATCTATGCCAACACCTAATGATGGTTCATCTTACTGATCATCATGATCATTTTGTGTGGAAATTAACTACCACAGGAATGTTTTCTGTCAAGTCGATGTATTTAGATCATATGAATGGCCACACTAGATTCTTGCACAAGTACTTGTGGAAGCTAAAAGTCCCTCTTAAAATAAAAATATTCATGTGGTTCCTTAAGAACAAAGTGTTGTTAACTAAAGATAACTTGGCAAAGCGCAAATGGAATGGATGTCAGAAGTGTTGTTTTTGTGATTCGGTGGAGTCTATAGAACATTTATTTCTTACATGTCCTTTTGCTAACATTATTTGGAGAATTATTTATTTTACGTATAATATACCTCCACGATCCAATATTACAAATATGTTTGGAAATTGGCTGAACGGGGTTGACAAGAAAAACAAAGCTAGATTGCTTATTGGAGTATCTGCTTTATGTTGGGCCTTATGGATGTCCAGAAATAATATTGTCTTTAACAAAAAAAACAGGTACTAATTTTTTGCAGGTTATACGATTGGCGGCGCATTGAATTCATCTTTGGTCTTTCTTACTCCCGGTGGATCAGCGGGAGCCAATGGTACTGGATGCAACCGGTTGCTGATGGTTGCTCAGGACTTCTATTTCCTGGCCACTGGATGGCGACAGACTAGTAGATTATCGAATGGATAGCTTCTTGTTGTTTATCATTTTTAGATGGTTGATACATGTATCGACCCTATCTGATCCCTGAATGTAAGACTTTGATAATTTTTAAATAATATAATAAAGGGCGGTGTGCATCACTCGATGCAGAGGCCGGGGCGTAGCTCCCTTTTCGGAAAAAAAAACTCTGATAATCACCGTGATTAGGCTACACTCTTGGCTACTCCTTACGTTTTCTAATATAAGATATTTTCGAAAACTATTTTAGTCTGGCAAAACGTCTTGTTTAGAAAACAGAGGAAGTACATGTTTAGTAGGACTTATAGCATCCGTAGCGGATCCCACATAAATCCGCGACCCCTAAATAATCGGGCCGATATGCTGTTTTAGGGGGTGAGGGATGCGATGGGGGTGGACCTCCTTTTGGTGGCGGCGGTGATGCCTCCGGGGCCTCCTGAAATTGGTGGAGAATCTTACTTCCCGACCTCTACATCACCAAATAGAGATGTATACAACATTTTAATCATGAGTAATATTATTTTTAGTCTTGGTTAAGCACTAAACACCAGTTCAACAACCACCATCCCATGTGAAAAGGATACAGATGCCACCTAGAGGGGGGGTGAATAGGCGTTTTAAAACTTATACGAGATGCGCTTAACAAAGGCGGAATAAAACTAGTGTTTACTTTGTCAAGCACAAAACCTATATAAACTACGGTTCACCTATGTGTACCAACAATTTATGCTAAGCAAAACAGGCAACTAAGTGATAGCTAGATATAAGAAATCAAGCACGAAGGCTATCACAAAGTAAAGTGCATAAGTAAATAGCTCGGGTATAGAGATAACCGAGGCACGCGGAGACGATGATTTATTATCGAGTTCCTCCCATAAAGAGAGTACGTCTCATTGGAGAGGGGGTGGTATCAAACCACCTACGCCACAAAAGTCCTCCCTTATTCTCCGGTGAATCTCATCCCAACGGGATCGATCCACACTTCCACTATCGGTGCACTTGTCGGTGGCAACCGGAACTTCTCACAAGGTTGGGACACTTCTCCACAACTTAATCGGAGGCTCCCAACAAACGCCACCAAGGCCACAACCTGCAACACCAACAAACCGTCTAGGGTTCCAAGAACCCAAGAGTAAAAAGCTTCTCAACTTTCACTCACCAAATCCTCCGAGGAGAACTCAAACTGATGCACCAAATGCAATGGCAAGAACACAGAAAGTGCTGAAGTCCTTCTCTCCCAAATTCCACAAAAGCTACAAAAGCTAGTGGGAGAATAAGAGAGGAAGAACACACGAGGAAATCCACAAAAGAAACCCCAAGATCTAGATCCCAATATGTTCCCCTCACATAGAGGAGAGATGGATTGGTGGAGTTGTAGATCTAGATCTCCCCTTTCAAATCCCCCCAAAAGATTCAAGAAATATGGGAGGGATTGAGAGTATTTGCAAGCTCTTGAAGGTCAAAACAATGGAGGAGAGAGAGAATGCAAGCAACAAGCCTAAGGAGGAAGAAGGGGTCTATTTATACCACTCCCCAACGAAATATGACCGTTTGGGACCTTCTAGGCCGGATAATCCGCCCCTCCCCCGGATATTCCTTGTTCCCCGGGCCAAAAAAATGGCTAAGGACTTCGCGGCGCGACTCTCAGTATAGGGGCAGATATTTGGGGCGGATAATCCGCCCCCGAAGGACCAGTAAATACGCCCCCATTACTGGGAGCAATGCCTCAAAGTCCTTAGCCGTTTTTCAAAAATTGGGCCGGATAATCTGCCCCCATGGCCGGATAATCCGCCCCCCCTGAAAACTAGCAGGAACAGCAAAACTGAAACCATCATAACTTTTTCATTCGGACTCCGGTTTTGATGATCTTGGGCTCGTTTAGAAGATAGTAACGAGCTCTACAAGATCATGCGGGGAACCATCATAGTCCATCAAGGTAGGATAGAACCAAATGATGAAAGGTTTAACCTATCTATAAAAGACAAACCAGTAAAACCTCCAATATCGAAAACACAATAGAGAATGCATATGAAATCCGTTTTCGATGAACTTAAGCTTGTCATAGAGATTGACACAATATCTAAGAACCAAGAAATATGATGCCAAGTATGCAAAGGTTTGAGCTCTCACCGAGGGATATGATCAAGTTACTCACTTGAGAGCCCCTCTTGATAGTACGATTATCTATCCTATAAACCGGTCTCTCCAACTAACACTGCGAGACCAGTGAGAAAGAAACCCTATCAATATCAAACCTTTGCCTTGTATATTCCACACCTCAGGATGGAGCACCTTTCTTGATTGCACTAGCTTGGTGAAGATGCTCCCCCATACTCCACTATGGAAGAGCCTCTCTTTTAGGCATATCTTCACATATCCATGATCATCATAAGGATGGAACGACACACTTGAGATCATCTTAAGAAACCTTGATCAACACTTGATCTTCTTCACTTTATTCTTATTCCAACCTTGAAGCCACCATATGGTTCAAGCATTGTCTATGGACAAATCCTACAAGTAAAACTCAATGCAAACATAAGTCCGTAAAACATTGTCATTAATTACCAAAACAACACATGGGGGCACACATGTTCTTTCACCATGGAACGTATGAATGGTACTCACAAAGGATGCATCATACTAGTTAAGCAACAAGATGGGTGAAGTACAAAAAACACCACATGTAATTTTTTTTATTTTTTTGCGAGAAAGCACATACGAGATATTATTATAGAGTCAAAAGGGTGTGTCTTTCACTACAGAAATAGGAAGCTACGCCGACGGCCGGTCGCTACGCCGATGGCCAAACATCGGGGCCGTCGGCGTAGCCATCGTCCAGACTAGCCCCGCCAAGCAGCCGTCGGCGCAGAATTTCCTCGGCATATCCTATGCTACGCCGACGGCTGCCCGTCGGCGTAGCATACGTCGACGCCTGCCCTCGGCGTAGCTATTTTTTTATTTTACCTCATTAAACTTTGAAAAATCATAACTAAATCATTCTAATTCAGAAAAATACAAATAATATATCAAAATATGCAGAAAAATAAGATCTATCTATCTACACTCAAATATTACACATTTGTAAATAAAAATTAAGTGAAACATAAAACATTATATATAGTTTAAAACGGGCATAAAAAATTCAAAAACGATCGAAACAATGCGAAACCTTCGCGTGGTGTCATATTATGTGACATAGTTATAAAGAAAATATCAAACTTGGTATATTGATTATGTCTCAAGAAAAACCTTCACAAAATGACCTATCTCATTCGAGGTTTCTTGGTTTTTGGGTCAAATGACCAATGTTATGGCTAGAATCAAGGCATAGTTTGTGATAATATGCCCATATTGTGTATACATGTGCATAATAGGATGGCGAACAATGTTGCAGGAGGAATTTTTCCTTTTCGTCGCACCAAAAAAACATTTTTCATTTTCCGAGCACAAAAAACAAAAGGTTTTGTGAAGCAACCACCAAATGACTAATTCAAAATACTACCACCACATTTTACAAAAATACTAGACCACCTTATATGGACAATGTCCCAACAGGGGGATCTGAAACCTTTTCGTCTACCTCTGGTGAAAAAGACAAATTCCTGCCGAATCGGTAGGAAGTGGGTCAGATATGAACTACAGGTACATCATTCGATGCCCATGTTTTTTTACAAAAATCATTTTTAGGTTCACAATATGCTATTTTATCAAACATCCAATGCAAGTTTAGCAAGTCTCGGCCCCGATCTAAGAATCTTTATGCCCGTCGTTCGACAAAGTTTGACGATAGTTTAAAACTGGCATAAAAAATTCAAAAACGATCGAAACAATACGAAACCTTCGCGTGGTGTCGTATTATGTGACATAGTTATAAATAAAAATATCAAACTTGGTATATTGATTATGTCTCAAAAAACCTTCACAAAATGACCTATCTCATTCGAGGTTTCTTGGTTTTCAGATCAAATGATCAATGTTATGGCTAGAATCAAGGCATAGTTTGTGATAATGTGCCCATATTGTGCATACATGTGCATCATAGGATGGCGAACAATATTGCAGGAGGAAGTTTTCGTTTTCGTCGCACCAAAAAGTCATTTTTCATTTTCCGAGCACAAAAAATGGACGGTTTTGTGAAGCAACCACCAAATGGCTAATTCAAAATACTACCACCATATTTTACAAAAAATATTAGACCACCTTATATGGACAATGTCCCAATAGGAGGATCTGAAACCTTTCCGTCTACCTCTGGTGAAAAAGACAAATTCCTGCTGAATCGGCAGGAAGGGGGTCAGATATGAACTACAGGTACATGATCCGATGCCCATATTTTTTTACAAAAATCATTTTTGGGTTCATAATATGCTATTTTATCAAAGATCCGATGCAAGTTTAGCAAGGCTCGGTCCAGAGCTAAGAATCCTTATGCCCGTCGTTTGGCAAAGTTTGACGATAGTTTAAAACTGGCATAAAAAATTCAAAAACAATCGAAACAATGCGAAACCTTCGCGTGGTGTCATATTATATGACATAGTTATAAGGAAAAATATCAAACTTGGTATATTGATTATGTCTCCAAAAACCTTCACAAAATGACCTATCTCATTCGAGGTTTCTTGGTTTTCGGATCAAATGATCAATGTTATGGCTAGAATCAAGGCATAGTTTGTGATAATGTGCCCATATTATGCATACATGTGCATCATGGGATGGCGAACAATGTTGGAGGAGGAATTTTCCTTTTCGTCGTACCAAAAAGACATTTTTTATTTTCCGAGCACAAAAAATGGATGGTTTTGTGAAGCAACCACCAAATGGCGAATTCAAAATACTACCACCATATTTTATAAAAATACTAGACCACCTTATATGGAAAATATCCCAATAGGGGGATCTAAAACCTTTATGTCTACCTCTGGTGAAAAAGACAAATTCCTGTCGAATCGACAGGAAGTGGGTCAGATATGAACTATAGGTACATGATCCGATGCCCATATTTTTTACAAAAAATAATTTTTAGGTTCACAATATGCTATTTTATCAAAGATCCAATGCAATTTTTGCAAGGCTCGGCCCCGAGCTAAGAATCTTTATGTCCGTCGTTTGACAAAGTTTGACGATAGTTTAAAACTAGCATAAAAATTTTAAAAACGATCGAAACAATGCAAAACCTTCGCGTGGTGTCATATTATGTGAAATAGATATAAGAAAAAATATCAAAATTGGTATATTGATTATGTCTCAAAAAACCTTCATAAAATGACCTATCTCATTCGAGGTTTCTTGGTTTTCGGGTCAAATGACCAATGTTATGGCTAGAATCAAGGCATAGTTTATGATAATGTGCCCATATTGTGTATACATGTGCATCATGGGATGGCGAACAATGTTGCAGGAGGAAGTTTTCCTTTTCGTCGCACCAAAAAACCATTTTTTATTTTTCGAGCACAAAAAACAGACGGTTTTGTAAAGCAACCACTAAATGGCTAATTAAAAATACTACCACCACATTTTACAAAAAATACTAGACCACCTTATATGGACATTGTACCAACCGGGGGATTTTAAACCTTTCCGTCTACCTCTGGTGAAAAAGAGAAATTCCTACCGAATCTGTAGGAAGTGGGTCAGATATGAACTACAGGTACATGATCCGATGCTCATGCTTTTTATAAAAATCATTTTTAGGTTCACAATATGCTATTTTATCAAAGATCCAATGCAATTTTTTCTTTTCATCGCACACCAAAGCCATTTTTCATTTTCCGAGCGCAAAAAAAGGATTTTCTGAAGCAACCACCAAATAGCTAATTCAAAAACGGAGGGTTTGTGATTAGTTGATATGGATATCATATTTAGATTTCTCTCATTTTTCTGATCAATTTAGACATATTATTTTTCAAATTCCGATTTACGGATTTAAAGATACTAATTATTCCATATTAAATAGAAAAATACAAAAAGTAAAATTATTATATTTTTATTTGAATTCAATAATATTTTTGCTTATTCATTAATGTTTACTTAAATGATTGTTTGTAATTTTAAAAAATACAAACATGTGACTTGATGATATAAGAGTTATTAGGATTGATATCATAGTATTGACAACAATGTATGAATTACTTTACGGAAACAGATTATGAAGGAACGAGGAAGTTAAGCGTGCTGGAGCTGGAGTAGTATTAGGATGGGTGACCGTCCGAGAAGTTTGACCAAGATTGCAATTTAATGAAATATTAAAGTATAATTAGTGTTAAAATGTTTAAAGTGAGAGATTAACGAGTCAAATAATTCAAAGATTAAAAAATTGAGAAAAAATATTTTTTTTAAAAAAATGTTTTTGCAACATGTCGACAGGCTATGCCAACGGCCGCTACGCCGAGGACAATTTTGATACGCCGACGGCATCTATGTGCTCCGCCGAGGGAGGCCTTTGACGAGGAGGCTACGCCGAGGGCACCCGTCGGCGTATCATACGCCGACGGCTTTTTGCCCTCGGCGTAGCGCGCGTCTGTAGTGTTTAGACCACAAGGAGCCTTGATGGTGTTCCCGTTCATGAGATCAGTGATCCAGTTGGCAGTTTGACCAGCATTTTGGGACAAAGATGGGGTAATTTGGCCCTCATGTTATCTACCCCATTCTTGTAATGATGGTAATTCTCCCAAGCCTGTTCATTCGTCCGATATGTCAAATCAGCTTCACCTAGTCGCTGGGTTCATTTTGTCACTCACCTGAAATCCACAATTCACAAATGGTGTTTACTCAGCAATCAGCATACGACGGGTGCATTTTATGTTGTCAAAACTTGAAGTTAGTCTAAAAAACAACCTTCATGCCAAGGGGGTAGCAACACCTCCGTACCAACTCAACATGAGCACCAACGAGGTGAGGAGTGGGTTCGCAGACCCAGACCACGTGAGCAGAGCAATTGTAGAAACGGACATCCATCTAGTCCTGACGGGTCAGATCTTGCTATAGGGTAGGAGCAGGCACTCTCGACAGGTCCAGAATTCAGCAGTCGGCATAACCTGGTGTCCAGTGTTAGCCCAGCTGCAGACATGAAGCCAGGGACTCTTCTCGTTGAATGCATCCCCATTGATGTTGTCCCCTCAGTAGCTCTGCAGCTTCACTCCGTCCCTTATACCTCTTCTTTGCGAATTGTCATTGAAACGTAAGAAATTTGTTCTACTCCAATCTCTCATATCAAGCCTATACTTGTATCATATCGCAACAACCGTTAGATTAAACAAACAATCTACATACATGGCCTGAGGGTGCTATGAACTATATATCTCCATTTCTGCACACGTTTTTAGCTGGCTTCGCCGTTTATATAGCCAAAGATGACTCTTCCATTTTAGCCATCTCATGCGGTTTATGCTATGTAGTCATGCATTACCTAGTCTCATGTTTGGTTCATGAATCCTCTCTTTAATAGCCATTTTCTACATGAAGGGAGCTGATTCTTCATGAGTTCTGGACTGACAGATTCAGATTTAGTTTTCAAAATGTAGAAGTATCTTGAGCTAATAAGCTGTGTAAGCAGCAAACTTGAAAGTGTCTTCAGATAAACAGTGTTAAGGAGCCACACAGATGGAAAATAACCCTGGATGTCCAAGCGCGCATTAACTTAAGTCTACAAGGATTCAGAATGCAGTCTGCAGCATTGGCATGTATGTCTAGAGTAATGACATGTTACTTCAGTGCTTGCCCTAAATGATTAGTCTTCTGCTTAGTGAATTTTATTTTCACCATCCTGATTGTTTTCAAGAGTAAGAATGCATTTGTTCGTTTGTCCATACAAAGCAAGCTGGGCTTGCTAAGAGTATAGTGGCGTTTTTACATGCGCGTTATCTAGAGTGCATGTTTATACCGTTGATTTGGTGCTCCCAGATTCATGATGGGATGTTTTGGCAAGTTTCGTCACGTTTTAAACAAAAAAAACTGCAAAGAAACATGGTAAAACAATGGACGTTAGATTCGTAGAAAGACGTTTCTCATGCTTCCATACAAACATACCTTTTTTCTCTTCCACTTCGCTTTATCAGAGGTACACTGTATTTGCTGATGTGCCTGCTCAAAAGATATCTCGATCTTCTACCGTGTGAATCATATCCACTTATGTTGGGTTGTCTTATATAATTTAGGACAGGTGTGCTGTTGGAGCGAGCGAACACGAGAGTTGGATGATAAACATCGTGCAATTGATGGATTTCATTACATCTAAGATGCTAATTAAGCCTTTATATTTTACATAATACACTTTTATATGCAGAAATAAATACTTAGTAGTTTCTCTCTAATTATGTTTTTTTGAAAGAACTACACTCACATATATGTTACAAATAAAGTTGCTAGCCGGTGAGAAGAAGCACAGATGACTCATTGACCTAATTACAATTCAGTTTACAAGCTATACGTAACACATCTAGTGGTTACGATCTTGATCCGGCTAGACTAACTAATGAACTATTGGCTGAGAACGTATACATCGAGTTATATTCGTACAGTGGACTCCGGCGAGATGGAAGCCAGAGTACGAAAGCTCGATGCCCGATGGAGTTAGCCGCCTGGGACGATACATGAGTCATCTGTTTCACTCGATACTCTCAAACATCAGGATTCCATTTGCCACGTTGTCCATCCTAATGTGATGATTGTTGGCGCTGAAATATAACACATTTGTTCCACCCCAATGTCTCATATCAACCGTATACTAGATTCATATCTCAACACCCGACCAAACAAACAAACAACATACTCAACACATCAGAGTAAGTGGCCTGAAGGGGCTATGAAGTACCTCCATCTAAGCACACGTCTTCAGCTGGCTTCACCATTTATATAGCCAAAGGGAACTCTTCCACCGCAGTACTTAGCCATCTCATGCAGGTTTTGCTGCGTAGTCATACATATGTTGATCGCTTGATGTAGTCCCAGATTTAATTTCATGAGTCTTCTCTTTACCATCAATTTTCTGCAGGAAGAAAGGGGATTCCTTCACGAGTTCTGCACTAACAGATCCAGTTTTCACAAGACAATGTACAAGTGCCTTCAGTTTAGCAGTGTAAGCAGCAGCAACACACGGATGAAATATGACCTCAGTTTTTTTCGAGAGTACACATAACCTCAGATTTGACTCACAAGAAGATGCATTCACTCTATCTTCCTAACCGATACGTCCAAGTTCATGAAAGCATTTGGAATAAAAAAAATACTTTCAGGTGTTTGGCAACTAAAAAAAACATAACGCCTCTGAATTTGACGTGGATTTCATGCCAATTCCATAGATGTATCGGTCTGTCAGACATATTTAAGTTTTTCATGCGAGCACTATGCAGATGATCGTTTAGCTTGTGATCAAATTGCAAAATAAAGTGTGGCAAATTGTCAAATTCCCCTCACAAAGCATACAGTAATCATCAGTCATGGTTAGAACTCAAAAGTCAAAAAACCAAACGTACCAAGCTCGCGTTCGGGCGTCAGCTGACGGGGCCGTCTGTAAGTGGCACATTAATTCCATAAAGGCGTGAGAGTTTTCGGTCGTGGGCGAGAAACGAGCACGACACACACGGGAAACATGAGGCAGCGAGGAAAGGAAACACCAGTCGCACGAGGAAGCCGATGGTGGTGATTGGAGACTTCTTGTTGCCATTAGAGAGAGGTCGAGCGTTGATAATGGGCGGGACGGTCAAAATGTGTTAGGCTGCTGGGCACACCCCTCGACCTGGCCGGGCTGCGACACATTTTATATCCGTGGTCCGACTCATATGGACAAAATCAGACCATTTGCATCGTTGGTTTGAGTCGGCCCGCTGGGATTCCCTTTACTTGCATTTTTTGCTTGGTGCCAGGACAGAGTGACCGGACATGTCCGTCGATGTGCGTTTTCGTTCCCAACGTCTGCTTGTCTAGCCAAATTGCGGTTGAACTGTCCGGTTGCTCACAGTGCCTCATGGCCGGCTAGCACCGCTTTGCCGCTTCTCCCGCCCGTCGGCCACGGCCGCCATCGCGTGGAAGAGTCACCGCCGATGAGCCGACTTACCTACATACTCATATCTTTACGTATACTACATATTCTTACAATTTAGTTGGGTCATACAGATTTTGTATAGGGCTATGTCTCGTTTAGTATTAATAACGAAGGGATATCCAGTGATCGCAGTCGTCTTTCTATTTAAGTTTGCCTGAATTTGGTGGGAGGGGTTTGTACCGGAGCAAAGACATATACAGAAAAGAATTACTTAGTATTTTCTCTCTATTTATGTGTTTCTAAAAAACTTCGCTCATACATGTTACAAATAAAGTTGTGGGAGAACAAAATCGGACTGCAGATTGCATGTCTCATTCGGTTTCATTGATTCGGTATTTATACAGGGTACAACTTGGATTACAAGTTAGCTAAGTCGGTTTTAATCTATACATGCATGGAAACCGACAATACCATTTGATCTTGTTCTCGTGACTGACTTGAACACAATGTGGTGGATACACTATAAAAATAGGAAGCTACACCGACGGCCAAATGTCGGGGCCGTTGGCGTAGCCATCGTCCAGATCAGCCCCGCCAAGCAGCCGTCGGCGTATAATTGCTTTTGGTGTATCCTATGCTACGCCGACGGTTGCCGTCGGCGTAGAATACACCGACGGCTGCCCTCGGCGTAGCTATTTTTTCTTTTACCTCATTAAACTTTGAAAAATCATAACTAAATCATTCTAATTTAGAAAAATATAAATAATATATCAAAAATTGCAGAAAAATAAGACCTATCTATCTACACTCAAATATTATATATTTATAAATAAAAATTAAGTGAAACGTAAAATATTATATATAGTTTAAACGGGGATAAAAAATAAAAAACGATCGAAACAATGCGAAACCTTCGCGTGGTGTTATATTATATGACATAGTTACAAGAAAAAAATATTAAACTTGGTATATTGATTATGTCTGAAAAAAACCTTCACAAAATGACCTCTCTTATTCGAGGTTTCTTGGCTTTCGGGTCAAATGACCAATGTTATGGCTAGAATCAAGGCATAGTTTGTGATAATGTGCTCATATTGTGCATACATGTGCATCATGGGATGGAGAACAATATTGCAGGAGAAAGTTTTCCTTTTCGTCGTACCAAAAAGCCATTTCCATTTTCTGAGCACAAAAAACAGATGATTTTGTGAAGCAACCACCAAATGTCTAATTCAAAATGCTACCACCATATTTTACAAAAATACTAGACCACCTTATATGGATAATGTCCCAACAGGAGGATCTTCAACCTTTCCGTCCACCCCTGGTGAAAAAGACAAATTCCTGCCGAATCAGTAGGAAGTGGGTCAGACATGAACTACAGGTATATGATCCGATGCTCATGTTTTTTTACAAAAATCATTTTTAGGTTCACAATATGCTATTTTATCAAAGATCCAATGCAAGTTTAGAGAGGCTCGGCCCCGAGCTAAGAATCTTCATGCACGTCATTCGATAAAGTTTGACGATAGTTTAAAACGGGCATAAAAAATTCAAAAACGATCGAAACAATGCGAAACCTTCGCGTGGTGTCATATTATATGACATAGTTATAAGGAAAAATACTAAACTTGGTATATTGATTATGTCTGAAAAAACCTTCACAAAATGAGCTATCTTATTCGAGGTTTCTTGGCTTTCGGATCAAATGACCAATGTTATGGCTAGAATCAAGGCATAGTTTGTGATAATGTGTCCATATTGTGCATACATGTGCATCATGGATGGCGAACAATGTTGCAGGAGAAAGTTTTCCTTTTCGTCACACCAAAAAGCCATTTTCCATTTTCCAAACACAAAAAACATATGGTTTTGTGAAGCAACCACCAAATGGCTAATTCAAAATGCTACCACCATATTTTTAAAAAAAATACTAGACCATCTTGTATGGACAATGTCCCAACAGGGGGATCCTAAACCTTTTCGTCCACCCTTAGTGAAAAAGATAAATTCCTGCCAAATCAGTAGGAAGTGGGTCAGATATGAACTACAGGTACATGATCCGACGCTCATGTTTTTTTACAAAAATAATTTTTAGGTTCACAATATGCTATTTTATCAGAGATCCAATGCAAGTTTAGCGAGGCTCAGTGCGGTGACCCAGCATACCACTGCATGTGTAGTACACCATAGTCGTTGACATGACACTCACAGAACATCGTTCCGTAAATATCACATCCCTCAGAGTGGTACAACAGAAACATTGCGGGTCCATATTACAAACATTCACACATTATTATTATTACAATACCAGAAGTTTAAGACTTCAAAAGATTCAACTTACAAACCAAAATATAAAGTGTTCAGCGGAATTTAACAGTAACAACTCCGACTAGGAGTTGAGCTCAGCAGCTTATTCTATAGAGTTTATGCTGCTCGGCTCCGTTGGTTACTACTAACTAGGGATACTTAGTTGGACTCGTTATCCTCGACACCATAGCGGATCTCGTAATCCACTCCTTCAACTCCTCCGGATAGATCGGGTTCCTCGTAGAACACATCTTCTTGGCATTCGGCTGCATACATTGGCACGTCTTCGGAATCCTTAGAGTCTAAGCAAGGGATCAAAGGAAAGAATGAGTAACAGCGTTACCCAACAAGTTCATTATATGCAAGGTGGGAAGTTTGATGCTCTAAGTGTAGCACCTCGGATTATAAATCCTTGGCACTATGCACTTTTTGTAAATCTTTCTTCAAAGATTGATTTTATTCTAAAAACTATGACAATCAGCCTTCACAGGTTGACCAGAACTTTCATGGAGTTCCTTTCCTGCCGCGTTCGTAGCTCCTTCCTGGAACAGGGAGTAACAAGTTACAATTTTTACACTCTGCAGAGGTGCGTTACTTTACCCATGAGAGATCAACTCCTTGTTGCACAACCGGGCGTACTTTCCCGTCCACAATTTCATGATGTGGGGACCAGTAGTTGGTCCAAGCCAATCACTGCCCCCTTCGCGACCCCGCATGCCTCCTTGGTGTACACCATGCCCACATAATGAATTACGGCAATGGTTTGTACAAACCGTTAGATGCCAGAACTATCGTGGGACGATGAGGGTTCCCACACATATGCTGCATATCCTCTACGAATTACCAATTAATATGCAAGCTACGAGGATAACAGCCACGACCTGCACATCCGGCTTCATGCGAGAGGAAGAAGATACAGTTGACTTCTCTGTCCCATTCCAAATCTCATGGCAATGCGTAATATACGGCGCTAGAATCACTGATGTCAGGGGTTATTAAGTCCCTACTTGATTATCATTGTTGCAATTAGAACACTAAGTTCCGTTGCTCCATTATATCACCACTTACGATGATATCTATAATTTCTTTATTTGTGAAAATAATAGTTTCTTTCTTTTATAGCATATATGATAACACACAATTTGCAAATACTTTGATAAAGACTCTTCAAAGGACATGAGCAAGTGATGAACTTGCCTTGTGATGGCAAGGTAGTGAAGTCTGATGCTTGCACTGGACCTTGAGCTTCTAGTTCTACAAAAACATCATTATTGCCCGGTAAGGACAATATTTAAAGAAGCAAAATGATTATGCAAGTAATGTAATGCATTATTTAATTTTATATGCATTTACCCCAAAAAATATCCCTTTTAGTAATAAAGGATTTATAAATATTATCTTTTAATATTTATAACATATATTGAATTATTTTATTTTATTTCCCTTTTATTTGACTTTATTGATTTAATAATTCTTTTAGGAATTATTAATTAAACATTAAAAATTGTGATTAAATATAGTATTTTTCAAAAATACTAAAATATTAATACATAATGAAAGTGAATTTTAATTAATTTTATCACCTTTCAATTATTTTGTAAAATTCCATAAGGAATATATGATTTACAAATTCCTAATAAAATTTAAATGTCTAAAATTTATATTTTAATTTATTTGGGTAGTTTGGATTTTTGTGAATCCAAAAATATTTTATTTATAATTTTTGAACTTTCATTTTATTTTCTAGAATTTTATTAATTCTAGGGGTATTTTGGTCTTTTCCTTTTTATTTAAACAGGCCTGAAAGAATTTCTGGGCTGGTTTAGATTATTGGGCCCTAGTGGCCCATTAGTCATTGACAAAAGAACCACCCCGAAGGGTATGGCCTAGCTCGGCCCACTCCCCACTGCCTCTCTCTCTCCCTCGAGCTTATCCTCTCCTCCTCTGACCCAGGTGGCGATGCCACCACCGCGATTCCGCCGTAGGGGCCGTCACGGCCGTGGTGTGATTGGGGGTTGTCGATGACGCTCATTCGTTCTATCCAATTGGATTCGAGCCTGGGGCTCCCCAGTAATGGATCGATGTCGTCCCGAACCCTAGGGTTTGGGGGTTGGCATGGATTCAAGTATTGTCGTGGTTGTCATGTGTCGAGGTGATGCTCTGCACCTCCAGGCGTGATCAGGGTCACTGTCGTGGCGCCGTGTGGGTTGCAGCGCCCCCTCTTAGGTGCTCCCCGTGGCGCCATGGTCGTCGGCCCCTCTGCTTCCTCTTCTAATCTTCAGCGAGGACTTACGGTGAGTTTGATTCTTCTCCCCTGGTGTTCTCTGTGCTTGTTGATCCGATGCTAGTTGCTGGCAGTGATCTTTCTGGCTACTGTCTGATTCAGATTAGGATGATTGTCCATTTAGGGTTCCTATCATGTGATTGATCATGTACTGGATGAATTAGTTCATGTTTGGATGGTCTGTGCACATGCTAAATGATTATTGGCCTGAGGCTTGTTGCTTAAAATGATCTATGATGTCTCTGGTGGCTTATTAGATGATTTTTATGATTGGACTGCATCTGATTCAGATGATATAGTTGCTTGGGAATCATGTTTGATTAAGTCAGTGACTGGATAAGTTTTCACTATTACTTGATTTATGGTCATGATTATGATATGATGAAATCATTGTCCTGATGTTGTTGGCTTAGAACTATTGTGTGGTTTGAGATCATCAATCTCAAACAGTGAAGTTTTATATAGGAATATCCTAGTTATGATTCCTGTGTTAACAGGAAAATGATTAGTAAGTTGATTGTCTGAATTTATGATGATCAAATGCCTATTCTGATCCATATAAAATTGTTCTTGTGACACCATCATGTATGGCACACAAGTTTGATTATAGTCCATTGATTGGGTTGATCTATGCTTCAGAAAAACTTGGCTTTATAAGATAAGTAGAGATGCTCTTATCTGAATTCCCTAAGACCAATGATGTTGGTCTGAGGCTTAGGGATTCAGACCTTATATAATTGGTTCATATAGATAGTCCTGGTAGTGGTACCAGCTATTGTTTTTGAATCAAAGTTTGGAAAAAAATGATAGTGGGCTTGATCATGATCTGGATCCAAAGGTTTTGTTTCTAAGGTGCTACGCTGCTTTAGGGATGTGCCTAGAAATAGATCCTAGATATATGTATGCTTGAATATAGTTTGACAACCAGAGCAAGGATGTTTCTCTAAGCTCTGACTGAGTCCTCATACTTTGCTGTTTGCTTTTAGAGTTAAAAAATCCCTATGATGGATTCACCCCACTTGGGTGCTTTCTGAGGATTTGATTTATAAAACAACGCATGCTTCTTTCTAAATAATATGATTAGATCATGTGAAGGTTTTATGAAACTCACCACAAAATCTGATGTTTGTGGAGTAAGTTGGTGATGATCTTGATCTGGTTTTGTAACATCCCAAAAATACCAAACTTAGATCATCAAACACTAATCATCAAGATTAGGGTTAACAAAAACTTTTCTAAATAAACTCATAAATGCATGTATCTGTGTATGCATGGATTTTGAATTTCTTTAAAAACCACCTTGTTTGTGTGATCCATTGCTTGTAAAATGTTTCTTAGGTGAAATGAACATCATCTAAAACATTTCCCACACTTTCCTTAAAGACAAGTAAATCAAAACAAATCTATTAAGTGAATGGTCATTTTGGCCAATTTAACTCCCATGCCTACTTTGGCTGTCTCAAACTTTCAGAACCTAACAGAAACTTTTCTGGATCTTTGCACCCCTTGAATGTACTCATAACAGAGTATCAAGGCCCACTTTGTGATCATCTAGAAACTTTCAAATGCATAGTTTAAATGACAATTCAAAATTGAATCTTCTTCATATGGGAAGATCCCACTTTTTCAAAACCCACTCAAACAAGCTCAAATTTCAAAACCCAAGCATCTGCAGACTCACCAGCACCAATCTAGCAAACCCACCAAAAATCATTTCAAAATTCAAAACTTGATTTCATGCGGCCATTTCATCAAACAGGTTGCAGACACAAATCAAACAAAACATCAAACACTATAGTGTGCAGTGATTCTTGCCTAACTTATTCCCTTGTTAGCTCACACACAGCTCAGTAGATCATCTATAAATATTAGCCCAACACTAGCACCCCTGTGAGCTTGCCATTGCCATTAATGGTGAACAGCCGAGCACCCCAATGTAACCCCATTGTGGACAGCAAGCTAGAGGAAGAACTAGCCGTGCCAACCTTGTCTAGGAGGCAGCCCACCGTCCACCGCCACTCACTGTCCCAGCCGCAAGCGTTGCCAAGCCCTGGACCACGCGCACAAGCCGCGCCCAGACCATGCCGAGCGTGCGCCAGAGCGCCACCCTCGACCAGCATCCACAGACCGCGCGCCGCCCTCGCCGCGTGCATACCCGATCGCCATCAACCCAGGAGACCGCTAGACATCCCCATTTGCAGCCCCGTGCCGCATAGCCACCGTCCGCCGTCGAAGACGCCGCCTCTGCCGCGCAGAGCACCGGCCATTCCAGACCAAACCACACCGCCCCATGCCTCGCGACCATGTCGTTGAGCATCACCAGGAGACACAGCACCGTCCCCTACCCTTGCCCATGCCAATAGCCGCCTGTAACGTCACCCCCGACAAGCTCACCGTGCGCCCCGACGGTCCCCTCGCTCGACTATAAATAGAGGCCACCCCCGCTCGAATTCTTCACACCATCTCACTCCCCTATCCTCACTGATCGTGCCACACCATTCTCAGAGCAAGGCGAGCACCACCTCGCCGGAATTTCACTGGAGCCTGCCACTGCCGGAGAAGAAAGGAGCCAGCGATTGGAGCCGCCCCAGGAGCTGCCGCGACCAACCCTGAGTTCGCCGTCGTCGACTTCGTCGTTCGCCCGCCTCGCCAACCCTCGCCAGTACCCCGGTGAGCCCCCAGCGTGTAGGGATTCGTAGCATGGAAAACAAAAAATTTCTAACGCATACAAACAAACAATCCAAGATCTATCTACTAGATTGTAGCAACGAGTCGATGGAATAACTCACCCTCGAAGATTCCAAAGTGTTTAACGAGAGCGGATTCTCGTGGGTGATGTAGTCGTACTCTTCCCGATCTCAAGATCGCGTAGACGATCCTTCCGGCTGCGTTAGCGCTCCCGCAGTCGGTCACACGTTCGGTACTTTAAGAACTTCCTCTCCTTGTTCCAAAGAAAATGGAGCTTGTAGTACTCCTCGTGATTCGGCTGACAACGCGTGGCAGAAGTAGAGGGAGATCTCGCAGGCTTCGTAAGCCGGAGCGAGTATGGTGGAGTATGAGAGTCCCTCGACGATCTAGGGTTTAGACGCCGAGGAGGGGCTAGGCCATGGCTAGGGTTTCACCTAGGCGTGGCGAGTACCCTAGGGCCAAGGCGGCTATGGAGGCGGCTTGGTACTAGGGTTTAGAGGTAGGAACTTGTGTGTCTAGGAGGGAGCCCCGCCTCCTTTTATAGGTGGAGGGGCCAGGAGGGGGAGTCCCTCCCCAACTCGTCTTGGTGGTGCGCCGGCGGTGGGGAGGAGGGACTCCTCCCCAACTCGGTTTCCTCCTCTTCTTCCACTTCCCAAAAATAGTCGTTTGACTTTCAAACTTGGCGTTTGACTTTTCAAACAAGGATTTGATTTAATCCTCTATTTTGTTCAGCGATGACACTTAGTACATGATGCAATCATACCAACTTGATATAACACATTCATGTACCCTTCCCCTCCGGAGTGCCGGACATTTCGGAACCTTCTAGAACATTCCCGATGAAAACACCGGAACTATTCTCCAACTCCGAAACGGGTCTTTCCTTATATGAATCTTATTCTCCGGACTATTCCGGATCTCCTCGTGATATCCCGAATCCCATTCGAGACTCCGAACAACATTCGGACTCTCTCTCATCATTCCATAACTACTCAAACAACGTCGAATCCTTAAGTGTGTCTCCCTACGGTTCGTGAATTATGCGGACATGATCGAGACACTTCTCTGAACAATAACCAATAGAGGAATCTGGAAATTCATATGGCTCCCACATATTTCTACGATTACTTTGCGATCGAATGAACCACTTACATACGATATCAATTTCCCTTTGTCTCACGATAGTTTACTCATCCGAGGTTATGATCGTCGGTATCTCTGCATACCTAGTTCAACCTCGTTACCGATAAGTACTCTTTTCTCGTTCCCGTGATATGTGATCCCTTGTGAGCCAGTCACATGCTTGCAAGCTTATTGGATGAAATTTCACCGAGAGGGCCCAGAGTATATCTATCCGTCATATGGATGGACAAATCCCACTCTTGATCCGTGTGTTTCAACCAATACTTTCCGAACACTCAATGCCACCTTTATAGCCACCCAGTTACGGTGTGGTGTTTGATGTCATCAAAGCATCCATCCGGTAAAGGTGATATGCATGATCTCATGGTCGAAGGAATTAGATTACTATGTATCATAAAGCATATAGCAATTGAACTATTAAAATGACTTGATCTTTATGCTACGCTTATCTATAGGAGTATGTCCACCATATCATTCTCCTAACGATATGATCTTGTTGTTAATAACATCTCAATGTTCATGATAGGGAAACCACAATCATCTATTAACCAACAAGCTAGTATTATATAGAGGCTTTACTAGGGACTCTTATTTTGGTCTACAAATCACACAAGTATTAATGTTTCCTTGTTAATACCATTATAGCATGAATGTAAACATTTATCATAAACACAAAGATATAATAATAACTATATTTATTATTGCCTCTAGGGCATATCTCCAACAGTCTCCCACTTGCACTAGAGTCATCTAATCTAGATTACATGGTAATATACCGAACACCCATGGCAGTTTGGTGCTGGTCATGTTTTGCCCTCGGGAGAGGTTTAGTCAACGGATCCGCCACATTCAGATCTGTGTGTACTTTGCAAATCTTTATATCCCCATCTTGGATATGTTCTTGAATAGCGTGAAAACGTAGCTTGATGTGCTTCAGCTTCTTGTGTGACCTTGGTTCTTGCGCATTGGCTATGGCGCCCATGTTATCACAGTAGATAGACATTGGGTCCAGCGCACTAGGAACCACACCCAGCTCTGTAATGAACTCTTTCATCCATATTGCTTCTTGTGAAGCCTCCGAAGCAGCCATGTATTCCGATTCAGTTGAAGATCTCGCCACAACGCTTTGCTTTGCACTCCTCCTTCTAACGTTTGCACCATTCAAAATAAATACGTATCCAGATTGTGATTTAGAATCATCCGGATCGGTGTTCCAACTAGCATCGGTGTAACCATTTACAACGAGTTGTTCATCACCTCCATAAGAAAGAACCATATCCTTAGTTCTTCTCAAGTACTTAAGGATGTTTTTGACCGTTGTCCAATGATCCACTCCTGGATCACTTTGATATCTGCTAGTTAAACTAATAGCATATGCAATGTCGGGTCTAGTACATAGCATGGCATACATTAGAGATCCTATGGCTGAGGCATAGGGAGTTTTACTCATCCTTTCTCTATCTTCCGCCGATGTCGGACTTTGAGTTTTACTCAAGGTCGTATTGGGCAACATGGGCAAGAACCCTTTCTTGCTATCTTCCATTCCAAACCTCTTTAGAACTTTGTCCAAATATGTACTTTGTGACAATGATATTTGGCGTCTTGATCTATCTCTATAAATCTTTATGCCTAATTGTAAGCTGCTTCGCCAAGATCTTTCATTGAAAAACTATTATTCAAATATTCCTTGACACTATTAAGAAGGTCTACATCATTCCCAATCAACAATATGTCATCTACATATAGTATTAAGAACGCTACAGAGATCCCATTCACTTTCTTGTAAATACAAGCTTCTCCATAAGTTTGTATAAAACCAAAACTTTTGATCACCTTATCAAAACGTTGATTCCAACTTCGGGATGCTTGCTTCAATCCATAAATGGACCGTTGAAGTTTGCATACCTTGGTAGCATCTTTAGGATCGACAAAACCTTTGGGTTGCATCATATACAACTCTTCATCAATGTCTCCATTGAGGAATGCTGTTTTGACATCCATCTGCCATATCTCATAATCATAATATGCAGCGATTGCTAACATAATCCTCACAGACTTTAGCTTCGCTACTGGTGAGAAAGTCTCAACGTAGTCAACTCCTTGAATTTGTCGAAACCCCTTTGCGACAAGTCGAGCTTTATAGACAGTAACATTACCATCAGCATATGTTTTCTTCTTGAAAATCTATTTGTTCTCGACAGCCTTTCGTCCATCCGGTAAGTCCACCAAAGTCCATACTTGGTTTTCGTACATGGATCCAATCTCGGATTTCATGGCTTCTTGCCATTTATTGGAATCTGGGCTCATCATTGCTTCCTCATATGTCTCAGGGTCATCGGTGTTGTCCACCAACATGACACTCAGAACGGGATCATACCAATCTGGAGTGGTACGAGTTCTCGTTGACCTGCGAGGCTCTGTAGCAACTTCAACCGAAGTTTCATGATCATCATCATTAGCTTCCTCTCTAATCGCGTGCACCACAGGAACTTCTTCCGGTGCTGCGCTACTCACAATTTCGAGAGAAGGTTCGACAACCTCGTCGAGTTCTACTTTCCTTCCAGTCACTTCTTTCGAGAGAAATTCCTTCTCTAGAAAGGATCCATTCTTGGCAACGAAGATTTTTCCTTCGGATCTATGATAGAAGGTATACCCAATAGTTTCCTTCGGGTATCCAATGAAGACGCATTTTTCCGCTTTGGGTTCAATCTTGTCCGGCTGTAACTTCTTTACATAGGCTTCGCAAACCCAAACTTTAAGGAACGACAATCTAGGTTTCTTCCCAAACCATAATTCATACGGTGTCGTTTCAACGGATTTAGATGGTGCCCTATTTAAAGTGAATGCGGCTATTTCTAATGCATAACCCCAAAATGATAGCGGTAAATCTGTAAGTGACATCATAGAACGAACCATATCTAAGAGAGTTCGATTACGACGTTCGGACACACCATTACGCTGTGGTGTTCCCGGCGGTGTCAATTGTGAAAGTATTCCGCATTTCTTCAAATGCTCGCCAAACTCGTAACTTAGATATTCACCTCCACGATCAGAACGTAGAAATTTAATCTTCTTGTTACGTTGATTCTCTACCTCACTTTGAAATTCCTTAAACTTCTCAAAAGTTTCGGACTTATGTTTCATGAAATAGATATACCCATATCTACTCAAGTCATCCGTGAAGGTAAGAACATAACGATAACCACCGCGCGATGCTACACTCATTGGACCACACACATCGGTATGTATGATTTCCAATAAGTCCGTAGCTCGCTCCATCATACCGTAGAATGGAGTCTTAGTCATTTTACCCATCGACATGCTTCGCATCTTTCAAGTGATTCAAATCAAGTGATTCAAGAAGTCCATCGAATGGAGTTTCTTCATATGCTTCACTCCAATGTGACCAAGATTGCCACATATAGGTCGAGTTATCGCTCGATTTCAAACGTTTAGCCTGAATGTTATTAATATGTGTATTTCCACTATCGAGATTCAACAAGAATAGACCATCTATCAAAGGTGCATGTGCATAAAACATATTACTCATATAAATCGAACAACCATTATTCTCGGACTTAAACAAGTAACCGTCTCGCAATAAACAAGATCCCGATATAATGTTCATGCTTAACGCAGGCACCAAATAACAGTTATTTAAGTATAAAACTAATAATGATGGTAGATAAAGGGGTAGCGTGCCGACCGCGATCACATCAACCTTTGATCCGTTTCCCACGCGCATCGTCACCTCGTTCTTCGCTAGCTTCCGTTTATTCTGCAAAGACCGCTTTGAGTTACAAATATGAGCAACCGAACCAAGATCAAATACCCGAGCACTACTACGGTACTAGTGAGATACACATCAATAACATGTATATCGATATACCTTTCTTCTTGATGTTGCCGTTCTTCAAATCCGCGAGTACTTTGGGAAATTCCGCCCAAAGGACCTTCTCCCTTGCAAGAAAAGCACTCAAGATCGTCGGGCTTAGGTCCAGCCTTGGTCTTCTTCGTCGGCGTGGTAACTTTCTTACCACCCTTCTTGAAGTGTCCTTCGCTAGACTTGCCTTTCTTGAATTTGGTGGTCTTATTGACCAACAACACTTGGTGCTCTTTCTTGATCTCCACTTCTGCAAATTTCAACATGGCAAAGAGTTCTGGCAACGTCTTGTTCATATTTTGCATGTTGTAGTTCATCACAAAGTTCTTGTAACTTGGTGGTAGTTATTGGAGGACGCGGTAAATCCCCAAAGCATTAGGAATCACTATACCCAAGCTTTGAAGTTTGTTTGCGTGCCCAGACATCTTAAGCACATGCTCACTGATGGAGCTGCCCTCTTCCATCTTGCAGTTAAAGAACTTTTCAGAAGCCTCATAGCTTTCAATTGTCGCATGAGTCTCAAAGATCAATTTGAGATCCTCGACAATATCATATGGGTATGAATTCTCAAACCTTTTCTGAAGCTCCGATTCTAAACCATACAAGATAGCACACTAAATTGTGGAGTACTGAGTCTTCTGAGTGAGGTAAACATTCTTTACTTCATCGGCAAGATCACCGCAGTGGGTCACCCAATGTGCATCCAAAGACATAGGTCAAATTACCAGCTATGAGGACAATCCTCAAATTGCGGAACCAATCCGCGAAGTTGCTTCCATTGTTTTTCAACTTTTCTTTCTCTAGGAACGCATTAAAATTGATGGTAGGGGCTGCCATTGATCTACAACATATTTGCAATAGTTTAGACTAAGTTTATGACAGGTTGAGTTCAAATTAATAATAAAATTAATCTAGGTGAACTCCCACTCAAAACAATATCCCTCACATTGTTTTAGTGATCACACGAACCAAATCCACCACATCAACACCGATCATCACGAGAGTTGATATAGTTTCAATGGCGAACAATCGACATGTTCATCATATCTACTATATGATTCATGCTTTACCTTTCGGTGATCCATGTTCCGAGACCATGTCTGTACATGCTAGGCTCGTCAAGATCAAACCTTAGTTTCCGCATGAGCAAATCTGGCTTGCTCACGTTGTATACACTTGCGGAATCTAACACACCCGATCATCACGTGGTGCTTCAAAACAACAAGCTTTAGCAACGGTGCTAACTAAGGGTGAACACTTTATGACTTGAAATTCATGTGCATGAGGGATCATCTTATAATGCTATCGTCGTCTACTAAGCAATACAAGATGCATAAAGGATTAACATCACATGCAATTCATAATATGTGATATGATATGGCCTTTCTTCTTTGTGCTTCCGATCTCCATCTTCTAGCACGAACATGATCTCCATCATCACCGGAATTGCATCAATGTCAATGACGCTTCTCCATGGTTGTCGTCCACCGGCTTCAACTATTACAACTACTTTGAATAGACACGCGGGTCTTAATATAAATTAAAGACAACCATATGGCTCCTGCCGGTTGCCAACTTAAGGAACATTGCATACATCAAATATAATCACAATCATGGCCATATCACATCACAACACACCCCTGCAAAACAAAGTTAGACGCCTCTACTTTCTTTGCATGTTTTACGTGGTTTGGGGCTTTCAATAAGTGTCGTTCTAACTTACGAACATGAACCACAACATTGATACTAGTATTGTTAATCACCCGTTGTAAATTGAATCTTAACTATGCTAGGAGAAACAGGCACCCGCAAAGCCACTTATGCAATACAAGTTGCATGTCAAGCGTGGAGCAAGTCTCATGAACGATGTCATGTAAGGTTATCCCGGGCCGCTTCATCCCAACATCCCGCAAGATGCAAAGTACACAAGAAGCAATCGACAATAAAAGCATCAACGCCCACAATGACCATTGTGTTCTACTGTGCAACAGATCTACATATAGACACGGCTCGATACCCTTTGTAGGGATTCGTAGCATGGAAAACAAAAATTTCTAACGCACATACAAACAAGCCAAGATCTATCTACTAGATTGTAGCAACGAGTCGATGGAATAACTCACCTCGAAGATTCCAAAGTGTTTAACGAGAGCGGATTCTCGTGGGTGATGTAGTCGTTCTTCCGATCTCAAGATCGTGTGACGATCCTTCCCAGCTGCGTTCGGCGCTCCAATCGGTCACACGTTCGGTACTGACGAAGACATTCCTCTCCTTGTTCCAAAGGCAGCGGAGGTTGTAGTACTCTCCTCGCGATTTCAAAGACAACCATGGCGTACCTAAGTAGAGGGGAGATCTCGCAGGGCTTCGCCTTAAGCCGGAGCGAGTATGGTGGAGTATGAGAGAGTCCCTCGACGATCTAGGGTTTAGACACACCGAGGAGGGGGCTAGGCCGGCGGCTAGGGTTTCACCTAGGCGGCGGCGAGTGCCCTAGGGCCGGCGGCGGCTATGGAGGCGGCGGCGGCGGCTTGGTACTAGGGTTTAGAGGTAGGAACTTGTGTGTCTAGGAGGGGAGCCCTGCCCCTCCTTTTATAGGTGGAGGGGTCCGGCCAAGGTGAGGAGAGTCCCTCCCCAACTCGTCTTGGTGGTGCGCCGGCGGTGGGGAGGAGGGACTCCTCCCCAAATCGGTTTCCTCCTCTTCTTCCACTTCCCAAAAATAGCTGTTTGACTTTCAAACTTGGCGTTTGACTTTTCAAACAAAGATTTGATTTAATCCTCTATTTTGTTCAGCGATGACACTTAGTACATGATGCAATCATACCAACTTGATATAACACATTCATGTACCCTTCCCCTCCGGAGTGTCGGACATTCCGGAACCTTCTAGAACATTCCCGATGAAAACACCGGAACCATTCTCCAACTCCGAAACGGGTCTTTCCTTATATGAATCTTATTCTCCGGACTATTCCGGATCTCCTCGTGATATCCCGAATCCCATTCGAGACTCCGAACAACATTCAGACTCTCTCTCATCATTCCATAACTACTCAAACAACGTCGAATCCTTAAGTGTGTCTCCCTACGGTTCGTGAATTATGCGGACATGATCGAGACACTTCTCTGAACAATAACCAATAGAGGAATCTGGAAATTCATATGGCTCCCACATATTTCTACGATTACTTTGCGATCGAATGAACCACTTACATACGATATCAATTTCCCTTTGTCTCACGATAGTTTACTCATCCGAGGTTATGATCGTCGGTATCTCTGCATACCTAGTTCAACCTCGTTACCGATAAGTACTCTTTTCTCGTTCCCGTGATATGAGATCCCTTGTGAGCCAGTCACATGCTTGCAAGCTAATTGGATGACATTTCACCGAGAGGGCCCAGAGTATATCTATCCGTCATATGGATGGACAAATCCCACTCTTGATCCATGTGTTTCAACCAATACTTTCCAAACACTCAATGCCACCTTTATATCCACCCATTTACGGTGTGGTGTTTGATGTCATCAAAGCATCCATCCGGTAAAGGTGATATGCATGATCTCATGGTCGAAGGAATTAGATTACTATGTATCAGAAAGCATATAGCAATTGAACTATTAAATGACTTGATCTTTATGCTACACTTATCTATAGGAGTATGTCCACCATATCATTCTCCTAACGATATTATCTTGTTGTTAATAACGTCTCAATGTTCATGATAGGGAAACCACAATCATCTATTAACCAACAAGCTAGTATTATATAGAGGCTTTACTAGGGACTCTTATTTTGGTCTACAAATCGCACAAGTATTAATGTTTCCTTGTTAATACCATTATAGCATGAATGTAAACATTTATCATAAACACAAAGATATAATAATAACTATATTTATTATTGCCTCTAGGGCATATCTCCAACACAGCGACCCTCACTGGCCGCGCTAGGTTTCGTTCTCGCCGGAGTTGTCTCGCGTCGACGATGACTCCCAGCCGTTAGATTAGAACTAGATCGAACGATCCACGTTGCCCCATACCGCTTCGCCCAGCCTCGTGTCACTGACGAGTGGGGACACCCACTTAAGCAGCCCGCGGGAGCACTGCGCTTAGCAGGCCGGCCCGTTAGAATTTCCCGCGCAGCCCAGTTATTCAAATTAAATCTTTTTCTATTTCAATTCAAACACACTTCTATACTCAACTTCAAAAATCAACCTAGATCGATTCAGTGCACCAATTTGAATGAAACCAATTTTGTTGGAAAGGTCTGTGAATGCTGAATCCAAGCCCGTTGTATTCAAGTCATTTGGATCTATAGATCACCCCTGGTAAAAATAACAAGGCAGAAGCTTTTCTGCATTCAAACATTTTTTCAAATTTAAACCATAATAGCTTTTGAGTTGATTCCAACTCTCAAAAATCACATTTAACCATACCTTTTAGAATAAATAAAAATATATAGGTTTACTTGCAGAAATATTGTTCAAGTAATAAAAGAATGCTTCATAAGCATTTCTAGCCACTTTAATTAATTAAAATAAAAGGGTAAAACCTTATTAAATTGTGACACTACTTTAAATCACATTCCCATGGACTACAATATGTGGTGATGACATGTGTCAACATGATCCCATGTTTAGTTTGGAGAATATTAAATATTAAGTAGTTTTTCAATGAGTAGAAATTACTTTTCTAAAAATAAAAAGATTTAAACCAAGCCTTAACCTTGTAAGGTTAGACATGATGCTAGGTCATCTATAGTACCCTTGTGTGTGATGATTGCAAGTAGTTAAGTATTGTTTGGTGATTGTGTACCTCGTATTTATTCCTAGACGCTAGTACCGACCAAGGATGCGAGGAGGAAGGAGGATACTACGAAGAGGAAGCCGAGGAGAACTTCAACCACTGTTATGCACAAGGCAAGCCTAATGTTATTAGTTGATTGTGCAAGCTAGTAACTATGCAAGCTTATACTGATATTGATCCAAGCTAACCCTTGCAAGATACCCTACTGATGCCACAAACCCATACTTGTGATATGACTACTATATGCCTTAAGCATATGTGAGCATACCCACTTGGTAAACCAAATCCTAGTTTTATGTGCAAGCTTCTTACTTTATTTCTTTATCAAAGCTTACTTAGAGTATACCTAAGAGTTTGGTAGATACTAGACAGTTGTGCTGAAGGTTGCATAAAGAGCATAAAATTTGGCCTAAGCTAGATAACCTTGATGTCATCCTAAGGCATGAGTTTGAACTTAGTTAAAACCCACTAGTTTACCACCCTCATCGGTGCTTACCCCACAGTAGATGCTAGTGCTAAGCATAAAACTTGATCAACTTTAGATGGGAATACTTGGTGGAAAAATGGTTATGAAAACCTTGGAATGATGGATCATTCTATTGAAATGTTTTGGACATGTGTTTCCAAACACTTGATGATTTTGGTGATGAAAATGTTGAGGCATGAGCCTTAGCCCTTTATAAACTGATGGTTGTCGGATGCGATACCATTCCAATTTTATCGTACAACCACAATACCCGAAGATTGGGTAGGGATTGATGAAACTTATATTCCTTAGTATTAGTTCCTCACGGCCAAGGTCCGAGCTGAGGCTACCTTGTGAAGATTATCCACTGCAGCACCCAAGATGACAGTTGGTCATGGTTGGGAGGCCAAACTCACGGAGAGGTGCTTATACTAGGCGTGTAATCGAAAGGTTAGGATTGATTATCCGTGACACGAGTATGGTGAATTCAGGATTTGTTCATGACGGATGTATCGAATGTTGTGGTGAAAGTGTACAATCTGCAGAGTGTCAAACTATTCAAATAGCGCGTCATGATTATGGACAGTTGGAGTGGCCATACTGTTCCCCCCGTCAGACTTTTCAAAATGACTTGTGAAACGAATTGAGACTTTGACTTGACCACAACAGAGTTGTGACCTAAATTATAAGATCCCACTTAGGAGTTATAAAATTGTGACTAGTTGTGGAACTGAGTAGAGATAAACCTGGCTTTTTGCAAAACAACCCTAGAGCCTAGTGTCCTATTATCCAAAAACCCCTTACTTGTTAGTATTAGTTTGCGAGTACTTAAAGAGTACTCATGGCTTTGTCCCTGGATATTCCCATGGCCAGACTATGAAGAGGAGTACCTGGAAGATGGACCCCAGGAAGGTTACGACAACTAGGATCATCTCCCATCGTCAGCATTGCCTGTGACCCTGAAGATGGAGCTTCGCCTACGCTACCGTTATTATTACATATTCCGTTGCTTGAAGTTGTATTAAGAACTGGATCATGAGATCCTTATTTGTGTAAGAACTTATGTATCGTTTGTAATGGATGATGTACTATGGTATCCAATTCTGTTATGTCTCGCAAAAATGGTAATCCTGGGATTGCGATGTATGGCATAATAGGCATCTAGGATTGAAAAATCCGGGTGTTGACAAGTTGGTATCAGAGCCATCCTGACCATAGGAGACCCTAGTTAGACTGGACGTTGAACCAAAAACTTAGTTTCAAAACCAAAGAAAAACAAATATTTACAAAAACCTATTCTCATTCTTATCTCTTTGATTCTTTCATAAAAATTCATGTCCTCAAAAACTCTTGCAAAATACCTAAAATTTTGACACACTTGATCACTCTGCTAATCTACTCATCCTCTATTTTTATTGATGGACGTGAAGTACAGCAAGTTTTATCAGTTGGGGAATGGAGGAGACCTTATCTTTGAGAGGGATCTGGATCAGCTTTCGGAACTTCTAGAGCGTCCACACCCCGAGTTCTTCGGAGCTCAGCTCAATGATCAAGGAGGAGAAGATCTGCAGAGGTTAATCGTTGCAAGTCTCCGAGGAAAGATTGAACCTCCCACTGCGGAAGGAATTTAGTTTACCTTAAGAGAGAACAACTGGCTCGATGGACTTGCCAGAGCAATGCAGGAATCTCTCTCCCGTCTGTGTGGGCAGAGCATCAATCAGATCAAGGGAACCCGCTTTGAGTTTTTCCCAAGGCGTGATGCAAATGGACAACCACTGGAAGCCCCATACCACCCCGAGCTGAAGACTCAATTGGACCACCTTAGCTTCATGATGTATGATCGTCAGCAGGAGTTGGACAACTGCCGTGACTATTGCAACCACAAGTCTGCCATCATCAAGACGAAGGATTAGACCATACCCATGTTAGCAAAGGATCGCAAGTCTCGTCGCCGTCAACTCGACAAGAAGGAGCGCATTATTGCCCGTCTTCGCCACCGCATCTCATCTCTGGAAGAGACCATCCACGAGAGGGACATGCAGTTGGAGGAAAGGGAGAATGCCGGAGAGGATCTTCGTGGAGACCCTTACTCTTATCTCAGTGATGACGATGATTTTCTGGAGGATCAGGCCATGGACTTCTTCACCGATGAGGATGATTTCGCCTTCATCGATGATAATGAAGATGATGAAGCCACAGACTCCGAGGAGTAGTAGCACTGAGCACTAGCGTAGTGAGTAGTAGTCAGTCCCACTGTATCGTAGTTTTCAGAATGGTTCTTAAAACCATCTGTTTTTCCTTGTTGTGGTGTGTGTTGTACTGTATGCTATGAATGAATGAATGAAAAAGCAAGTTGCTAGAAAAATCTGAGTCAAACCTTTAAAAAAAATTCAAAGACCCCAAACCTTAGAAAATTTCCCTCTTTTCTCATGATTTATCTAAATCTTCAGATGCCACGTGGAGGAAGTGGTTCAGCCCCGGATCCGATGTTGCAGATTCTGCAAATGTTGACCTCTGACCTGTCGAAGAGCGAACGTCAAGCCAACCTAGCCACTCTGCAACAGATAGCCCAGCTAGCCCACAACAACCCAAGGCCATGGAAATCAGGACAACCATGGATCTAAGCTCAAGAATTTCAGAATACCAACCCACCTGTTTTCACCAAGTCAGAAGAACCCCTAGACGCTGATGATTGGCTGCAAACCATGGAAAATAACTGAGAAGTAGCAGGTTTCGAAGCCAACAAGAAAGTTCTATTTGCCACCCACTATCTAGCCGGAGATGCCAGGGCATGGTGGAACAGTGTTCGTGCCATGACCGGAGGCCAGATGATGACCTGGGAGGAATTCAAGGTCAAGTTTAGCAGAACCCATGTGCCACCAGGTTTGATCAAGAGAATGAGAGACGAGTTCAGAGTCAAGCAAGGGAGGATGATCAGTGGAATACCGTGACAAATTTTTGTCATTAGCTAGGTATGCCCCGGACGAGATAGACATCGAAGCCAAGAAGAAAGAAAGATTCCTGAATGGTCTGCATGACGAGATGCAGACGGTGTTAGTCAATATCCCCTTTGCTGATATTGAAGCCCTTGTCGATTCAGCCATCCAGATGGAAGGAAAGATCAACCAAGCCAATGAGAACCGCAAGCGTCGTATGATGCATCAACCAGGAACCCATCAGACCCCAAAGTATCGCCCCCAACCCATCTCCAGGATTTGCCCCAAGAACCAACAGACCCCCTATGACCCGTCCAACCTATCCCAATCGTGGAAACCCTAGAACCGGAGGAAATCACAAAAAACCCGGCAACTCTAGCAATTTCACCCGTTCCCCACCCAAGTTCAACACCAACAATGCTACCACCAATCCCAACACTGCCCCGAGGACTAGAAGCAATGATGTGCCTGTCGCAGCCAAGGACAAGTCACAAGTGACTTGTTATGACTGTGGAAATAAAGGCCACTATTCCAACGAGTGCCCCAACAAGAAGAATGCTACAGCCCCTAATGCCAATACCCCAGCTCAGCAAGAGCGTCGTGTTCAGCCAGGAAGGAGATTTGCCCCAGGAAATTCACTCAACCGCAATGGTCGTATTTTTCTCATGCATGCTGAAGAAGCTCAGGAAGCGCCAGACGTCGTGCTGGGTATGTTTTCTGTTAATTCAGTACTTGCAAGAGCGTTGTTTGATTCTGGTGCATCACATTCATTTGTCACCGAAGAATTTGCCTGCACTAGTAAAATTCAACCAACCAAACTGAAGCATGTTATGATTGTGCAAATCCCCGGATCAACCACCAAGGCTAGGCAAATTTGCAAAGTCGTCCCTATCCGAATCCATGGCATAGATTTTTATGCTAATCTAATAGTACTCGGAACTAAAGGTTTGGAAGTATTACTAGGAATGGATTGGATGTCCAAACATAAGGGATTGATTGACTGTGCCAAGAAAGCCATCACCATGACCAGTACCTCCGTAATATCAGTCGAGCATATATCTGAAACCTTACCTCGCCAATTCAAGTGTAACAAGAGTCTAGCCCAACCTACCATTGACCAAGTCCGGATAGTCTGTGAATACCCCGATGTATTTCCAGATGTTTTGCCCGGTATGCCCCCAGATCGGGATATCGAGTTTATCATTGAACTAATCCCCGGAATAGGACCCATAGCCCAGAGATCCTATAGTATGAACCCATCAGAGTTAGAAGAACTGAAGAAGCAACTGGATTCCATGCTAGAAATTGGACTAATTCAACCAAGTGCGCCACCATGGAGATCACCTGTCTTATTTGTGGACAAGAAAGATGGAGGTAACTGTTTATGTACGGATTATTGAAAGTTGAATGATGTCACCATCAAGAACAAGTACCCCTTGCCCAATATAGAGGATTTGTTTGATCAGTTGACCGGTGCCCAGGTGTTTTCTAAGATTGATCTTAGAACTGACTATCATCAACTCAAGATTCGTGCAGAGGATATTCCAAAGACTAACTTTACCACCAGATATGGATTGTACGAGTATACAGTCATTTCTTTTGGATTAACCAATGCCCCCGCTTATTTCATGAATCTCATGAATAAGATTTTTATGGACTTCCTGGATAAGTTTGTCGTTGTTTTCATCGACGACATTCTGATTTATTCCAAATCAGAAGAAGAACATGAGCTACACCTAAGGACCATTCTTGGAACCCTTAGAGAGCATCAGTTGTATGCGAAATTTAGCAAATGTGAATTCTGGTTACAGGAGGTAGGATTCCTCGGTCACATTGTATCAGTAGGAGGAATTTCCGTTGACCCTGCCAAAGTGAAAGATGTAGAAGATTGGCAAGCCCCAACCACTCAAACCCAAGTTCGTGCTTTTATTGGATTGGCGGGATATTACCGCAAATTCGTAGAAGGATTCTCGAGTATCGCCAGACCCATGACCCAATTGCTGAAGAAGGACAAGAAGTTTGAATGGATACACCAGTGTGAAGCGAGTTTTCAAGAACTCAAGAGGAGATTGATCTCGGCCCCAATCTTGATCATGCCGGATATCACGAAGCCCTTCGATGTGTATTGTTATGCATCCAAGATTGGTCTCGGATGTGTGCTAATGCAAGAATTCAAAGTTATATCTTATCTATCTCGACAATTGAAGCAACATGAGCAAAACTACCCAACCCATGACCTCGAACTCGTAGCCGTAGTTCTAGCCCTGAAGACATGGAGACATTACCTGATGGGAAATCGTTGTGAGATTTACTCGGATCACAAGAGCCTAAAGTATATATTCACTCAGAAAGAGTTGAATATGAGGCAGAGAAGATGGATTGAGCTAATCAAGGATTACGACCTAGACATTCACTATCACCCTGATAAAGCCAATGTGGTAGCCGATGCCCTTAGCAGATTTCCGTGCCGCTTGAACTCCATGATTTTAGAGGAGCAACCAAGTCTGCACAAGGAGATGGAAGATTTTCGAATAGAATTAGTAAGTGAAGGATTTTTGGCTAGCATAGAACTTCAGCCCACTTTGATCACAGTTAAAGAGGCGAAGGAAATGCTAGTATCGACGGAATCAGCGTCAGACGCAGACAGCAAAGTACCTGGATTCACCGAGGACGAAGAAGGAGTTCTGTGGTACAAAGGACGCCTTTGTGTACCAGCAGATTCGGAGTTGAAAGAAGTTATCTTGAAGGAGGATCATGATACTCTTTATTCTATCCATCCCGGAGGAACGAAGATGTATCAAGATTTGAAAGAGAAATTTTGGTGGCATAAGATGAAGAGAGAAATCGGAAGCTATATCGCTAAATGTGATATATGCCAGCGAGTCAAGGCAGGACATCAAAGACCCGCTGGATTGTTGCAACCGTTGCAAATTCCGGAATGGAAATGGGATTCTGTAGGAATGGACTTTATCACTGGACTACCTACTTATAGTAGGGGAAATGACTCTATCTGGGTCATAGTGGACAGATTGTCCAAAGTCGCCCATTTCTTGCCCGTCAAAACCACCTATCAGAGTTCGAATCTAGCAGAGTTGTACATCGCTAGAATAGTTAGTTTGCACGGAGTCCCCAAGAACATAGTATCGGATCGAGGAACTCAGTTTACCTCGAGATTCTGGAAGAAAGTCCAAGAAGGTTTAGGAACCCGCCTAGATTTCGATCACGTATCACCCTCGCATCGATGGACAAACGAGCGAGTAAACCAAATACTCAAGATATGCTTAGAGCATGTGTGCTAGAATATGGATCCAAGTGGAAGACTGTCCGCTTTGCAATTTTCTTACAACAATAGTTACCAAGCCAGTTTGCAAATGGCCCCATTTGAATTCATGTACGGAAGAAAGTGTCGCACCCCTATGAACTGGTCGGAAGTAGGAGAGAGTCAGATCTTCGGACCCGACATCCTACGAGAAGCAGAAGAGAAGGTTCACAAGATTCGTGAGCACCTCAAGACCGCCCAATCCCGACGGAAGAGTTATGCCGACAAGAGACGTCGAGACCTCGCCTTCAACATCGGAGATTTTGTTTATCTGAAAGTGACGCCATTGAAGGGAATGCAGCGTTTCCAACTCAAAGGAAAGTTAGCCCCCAGATATATCGTACCTTTCAAAATTTTGAACCATCGAGGAGAAGTATCATATCAACTGTAACTACCTGAAGAGATGTCAGCTGTGCACAATGTGTTCCATATCTCATTACTTCGCAAATGTCTCAAAGTCCCCGAGAAGACCGAAGTGTTCAAGAATATCGATCATCGGACCATAGAGATCAACGATGACCTGACCTATCCCGAAGTGCCCATCCGCATTTTGGAAGAAGCTTTTTGAACTACCCGAACCCGAAGCATCAAGTTTCTCAAGATTTAGTGGAGCAACCACACAGAAGATGAAGCTACCTGGGAGCGCGAAGATTACATCAGGACGGAGTTTCCCGATCTCTTCAAATCCTAGGTAATCTTTTTGTCCTTTTTCAAATATCGGGACGAGATTTTGTTTAAGGGGGAAAGGTTTGTAACATCCCAAAAATACCAAACTTAGATCATCAAACACTAATCATCAAGATTAGGGTTAACAAAAACTTTTCTAAATAAACTCATAAATGCATGTATATGTGTATGCATGGATTTTGAATTTCTTTAAAAACCACCTTGTTTGTGTGATCCATTGCTTGTAAAATGTTTCTTAGGTGAAATGAACATCATCTAAAACATTTCCCACACTTTCCTTAAAGACAAGTAAATCAAAACAAATCTATTAAGTGAATGGTCATTTTGGCCAATTTAACTCCCATGCCTACTTTGGTTGTCTCAAACTTTCAGAACCTAACAGAAACTTTTCTGGATCTTTGCACCCCTTGAATGTACTCATAACAGAGTATCAAGGCCCACTTTGTGATCATCCAGAAACTTTCAAATGCATAGTTTAAATGAAAATTCAAAATTGAATCTTCTTCATATGGGAAGATCCCACTTTTTCAAAACCCACTCAAACAAGCTCAACTTTCAAAACCCAAGCATCTGCAGACTCACCAGCACCAATCTAGCAAACCCACCAAAAATCATTTCAAAATTCAAAACTTGATTTCATGCGGCCATTTCATCAAACAGGTTGCAGACACAAATCAAACAAAACATCAAACACTATAGTGTGCAGTGATTCTTGCCTAACTTGTTCCCTAGTTAGCTCACACACAGCTCAGTAGATCATCTAGAAATATTAGCCCAACACTAGCACCCCTGTGAGCTTGCCATTGCCATTAATGGTGAACAGCTGAGCACCCCAATGTCACCCCATTGTGGACAGCAAGCTAGAGGAAGAACTAGCCGTGCCAACCTTGTCTAGGAGGCAGCCCACCGTCCACCGCCACTCACTGTCCCAGCCGCAAGCATTGCCAAGCCCTGGACCACGCGCACAAGCCGCGCCCAGACCATGCCGAGCGTGCGCCAGAGCGCCACCCTCGACCAGCATCCACAGACCGCGCGCCGCCCTCGCCGCATGCATACACGATCGCCATCAACCCAGGAGACCGCCAGACATCCCCATTTGCAGCCCCATGCCGCATAGCCACCGTCCGCCGTCGAAGACGCCACCTCTGCCGCGCAGAGCACCGGCCGTTCCAGACCAAACCACACCGCCCCATGCCTCGCGACCATGTCGTTCAGCATCGCCAGGAGACACAGCACCGTCCCCTACCCTTGCCCATGCCAATAGCACCAGTAACGCCGCCGACGAGCTCACCGTCGCCCCGATGGTCCCTCGCCGACTATAAATAGAGGCCACCCGCCAATTCTTCACACCATCTCACTCCCCTCTCCTCACCGATCGTGCCACACCATTCTCGAGCAAGGCGAGCACCACCTGCGAATTTCACTGGAGCCGCCGCCGGAGAAGAAAGGAGCCGGATTGAGCCGCCCAGAGCTGCGCGACCACCCCGAAGTTCGTCGTCGACTTTGTCGTTTGCGCCGCCGACCCCTCGCCAAGACTCGGTGATCCCCCGACCCTCACTAGCCGCTTAGGTTTCGTTCTCCGGAGTTGTCTCGCCGACGATGACTCACACCGTTAGATTAGAACTAGATCGAACGATCCACGTTGCCCCATACCGCCCAGCCCGTGTCACCGACGAGTGGGGACACCCACTTAAGCAGCCATGAGCATCATGCTTAGCAGGCCGGCCCGTTAGAATTTCCCGTGCAGCCCAGTTATTCAAATTAAATCTTTTTCTATTTCAATTCAAACACACTTCTGTACTCAACTTCAAAAATCAACCTAGATCGATTCAGTGCACCAATTTGAATGAAACCAATTTTGTTGGAAAGGTATGTGAATTCTGAATCCAAGCCCGTTGGATTCAAGTCATTTGGATCTATAGATCACCCCTGGTAAAAATAACAAGGCAGAAGCTTTTCTGCATTCAAACATTTTTTAAAATTTAAACCATAATAGCTTTTGAGTTGATTCCAACTCTCAAAAATCACATTTAACCATACCTTTTAGAATATATAAAAATATATAGGTTTACTTGTAGAAATATTGTTCAAGTAATAAAAGAATGCTTCATAAGCATTTCTAGCCACTTTAATTAATTAAAATAAAAGGGTAAAACCTTATTAAATTGTGACACCACTTTAAATCACATTCCCATGGACTACAATATGTGGTGATGACATGTGTCAACATGATCCCATGTTTAGTTTGAAGAATATTAAATCTTAAGTAGTTTTTCAATGAGTAGAAATTACTTTGCTAAAAATAAAAAGATTTAAACCAAGCCTTAACCTTGTAAGGTTAGACATGATGCTAGGTCATCTATAGGACCCTTGTGTGTGATGATTGCAAGTAGTTAAGTATTGTTTGGTGATTGTGTACCTCGTATTTATTCCTAGACGCTAGTATCGACCAAGGATACGAGGAGGAAGGAGGATACTACGAAGAGGAAGCCGAGGAGAACTTCAACCACTGCTCTGCACAAGGAAAGCCTAATGTTATTAGTTGATTGTGAAAGCTAGTAACTATGCAAGCTTATACTGATATTGATGCAAGCTAACCCTTGCAAGATACCCTACTGATGCCACAAACCCATACTTGTGATATGACTACTATATGCCTTAAGCATATGTGAGCATACCCACTTGGTAAACCAAATCCTAGTTTTATGTGCAAGATTCTTACTTTATTTATTTATCAAAGCTTACTTAGAGTCTACCTAAGAGTTTGGTAGATACTAGACAGTTGTGCTGAAGGTTGCATAAAGAGCATAAAATTTGGCCTAAGCTAGATAACCTTGATGTCATCCTAAGGCATGAGTTTGAACTTAGTTAAAACCCCACTAGTTTACCACCCCTCATCAGTGCTTACCCCCACCTGTAGATGCTAGTGCCAGGCATAAAACTTGATCAACTTTAGATGGGAATACTTGGTGGAAAAATGGTTATGAAAACCTTGGAATGATGGATCATTCTATTGAAATGTTTTGGACATGTTTTTCCAAACACTTGATGATTTTGGTGATGAAAATGTTGAGGCATGAGCCTTAGCCCTTTATAAAACTGATGGTTGTCTAGATGCGATACCATTCCAATTTTATCGTACAACCACAATACCCGAAGATTGGGTAGGGCTTGACTGGAAACTTATATTCCTTAGTATTAGTTCCCTCACGGCCAAGGTCTGAGCTAAGGCTACCTTGTGAAGATTGTCCACCTGTGCAGTACCCAAGATGATAGTTGGTCATGGTTGGGAGGCCAAACTCACAGGAGAGGTGCTTATACTAGGGCGTGTAATCGAAAGGTTAGGATTGATTATCCGCATACTAAGTATGGTGAATTCAGGATTTGTTCCTGACGGATGTATCGAACGTTGTGGTGAAAGTGTACAATCTCTGCAGAGTGTCAAACTATTCGAATAGCCGCGTCATGATTATGGACAGTTGAGTGGCCATACTTTCCCCGACTTTTCAAAATGACTTGTGAAACGAATTGAGACTTTGACTTGACCACAACAGAGTTGTGACCTGAATTATAAGATCCCACTTAGGAGTTATAAAATTGTGACTAGCTGTGGAACTGAGTAGAGATAAACCTGGCTTTTTGCAAAATAACCCTAGAGCCTAGTGTCCTATTATCCAGAAACCCCTTACATGTTAGTATTAGTTTGCGAGTACTTAAAGAGTACTCATGGCTTTGTCCCTGGCTATTCCCATGGCCAGACTATGAAGAGGAGTACCTGGAAGATGGACCCCAGGAAGGTTACGACAACTAGGATCATCTCCCATCATCAGCATTGCCTGTGACCCTGAAGATGGAGCTTCGCCTACGCTACCGTTATTATTACGTATTCCGCTGCTTTAAGTTGTATTAAGAACTGGATCATGAGATCCTTATTTGTGTAAGAACTTATGTATCGTTTGTAATGGATGATGTACTATGGTATCCAATTCTGTTATGTCTCGCAAAAATGGTAATCCTAGGATTGCGATGTATGGCATAACAGGCATCTAGGATTGAAAAATCCGGGTGTTGCCAGGTTTTGCTGGACTCCTGTGCTTGATCTTGAGCTAGACTGCTCCTCCTAGCTCCTGGACTTGTCCTTGTTGTTCACATGATCCTTCCCCCTCCTTATGTCACCATCCTGGTGAGGTTTGGTTGATCCTTGGTGGTTTGGTTTGGATGATGTGCTTGGTAAGCTACTGTCTAGTATGGCTGTTCTTGTGTGCAAACTATGGAGTGATGCACTAGTGTGCCACTCCACGACAGTGCTTGTGGTTTTGTGAGTTTGGGCTATTCTGTGGGATCGACAACACACCACATGCATGTTGGTGTGTGTCCTGCATGTGTGCCTGTTGTGCACTTGTGGATATGTTCAGAATTTTGAAACTTACTATCACCTAGTTACTTTCACCTGGCTGGTGAACTTGCCCCTCTTGGTTGTCATTTGACTTCTGGCTTTGAATTTATGAAAGATGGATTCTTTCATATTGGTGAAAACTTGCCCCTTTTATATAAATTTATCAATGATGAATTTGTCTAGTGCAGTTCAGTGACATATCTGAGAGAAATAATACTAACACTAACCTTCTTTTGTTTTTTATTTAGACTTTGTTTTGCAGGTACAGATATACAGATAAAGATTTAGTTTAGGTTTAGTTATAGAATAGTTATAGGATAATCCAATGTAATTTTCTTATTCTTTTGTAATTTTCTTTTTATTCCATTGTAATAAGGATTATATTATTAATAATAAAGAATATTCTTATTCCTTATTATTTTATAATTGTGAAGTTCGAAAATGGTTTCACTAAGTTACATTCTTTGTAACTTGTTTATATTTTGATAATATGAAATAAGTTTTCATATTCATAATTGTTTTATTTAGATAATGTTTAGAGTTAAAATCATTAACTCATAATTAAATCAAGATTCAAACCTTTTTTCTGATTCATTTGAATTATAATTCAAACACTTAAGTTTAAAATTCAAATTCATTTTAAAACACATAATTTCTTAAAGATCATATCAAAGTTTATAGCAATCACCCTTTAAGACTAAACCTAGTCTCAAGGTATGAAAGAAACATTGATCACTTAAGGTTTTAATTTCGTGAAATTTTTTCCCACATTTTCACAAATGAATGCATGCAACATTCCATATTCCTAAATCTACCCTTCGTTAGTTCCTAAATGCTGGGATGTTACAGACTTCCCCCCTTAAATTAAACTTCGTCCTGAAGTTTGTGGAGATGTACCTAAATAGTTCTGGATAGGCTTTTCTTAAATCCTCTTCTTTCTCCCATGTGGCTTCCCTTTCAGGGTGATGTTCCCATTGTACCTTGCAATATTTGATTGCTCTATTTCTTAATCTTTTCCAGTTTTCTTCTAGAATCTTACAGGGTTTTTCAATATAGTTCAGGTCTGCTTGTAGTTCTATCTCTTGATGTGTGATTGCATCGTCTGGAACTTTCAAACATTTACAAAGTTGTGACACAGGAAAAATATTATGCACCTGAGCCAATCTTGATGGTAACTCTAAAGCATAGGCTATAGTTCTATTTTGACTCAGTATCTTGAATGGTCCGATGTATCTCGGACTCCATTTTCCTTTAACTCCGAACCTTTTTACTCCTTTCATTGGACTTACTTTCAGATAGACCATATCTCCTACTTCTGGATGCCATGATCTTCAACTCTGATCCGCATAACTTTTCTGCCTGCTCTGGGCTATTTCAGTCTATCCCTGATCTTATCAATGATATCTTGTCTTTCCTTGATATAATCTGGCGCAAATTCTTTGCTACTTCCAAGCTCATACCAACATATTGGTGATCTACACTTCCTTCCATACAAAACTTGGTATGGAGCTGCCTCTAGACTACTCTGATAGCTATTGTTATAAGAAAATTCTGCCAATGGTAGATGATCTTCCCATGTTCCTCCAAAATCTAATGCACAAGCCCTTAACATGTCTTCTAGTATTTGATTTGTTCTTTCAGTTTGACCTCCCGTCTCAGGATGGTATGCCGTGCTGAAATCTAACTTTGAACCAAGTGCTTCATGCAATTGCTTCCAAAATGCTGAAGTAAACACTGATCCCCTATGAGTTACGATCTTTTTGGGTACTCCATGCTTACTTACTATCTCTTTGACATATACTTCAACTAACTTCTCGGCATTATACTTTTGATTCACTGGAATAAAATGTGCACTCTTAGTGAGTCTATCCACAATTACCCATATCATATCCTTCATTTTTGGTGTCATGGGCAATCCTGTGATGAAGTCCATACCTATTTCCTCCCACTTCCATTCAGGAATTTCCAAGGGTATTAACGGTCCTGCTGGACTTTGATGTTCAGCCTTCATCCTTTGACAAGTATGGCATTCCGATACATATTTAGCAAATATCTCTTTTCATGTTATTCCACCAGAATAGTTCTTTCAAATCCATATACATCTTAGTACTCCCTGGATGTATAGAATACGGTGTTTCATGTGCTTCTCTGAGTATAACATCTCTAATCTCAGTCACATATGGAACACAAAGATGGTCTTGAAACCATAAAGACCCATAATCTCCAAGGCGAAAAACTGATTTTTTTTCCCTTGAGATATTCTCCGAATTTCCTCGGCAATAAAAGGATCTTTTTCTTGATGTCTAAAAATGTCTTGCTTAAGATCACTGTCTTGCTCTGCAACTACCTGCATAGTAGCTAATCCTCTAAGAACCTCTGTCCTGATGAATTGAAGTTCTAATATTTCCAAGTCCATTTGTAACTCTTTTGGTAGCTCCCTATTGCTAGGCTGAATATCTGCACTCTTTCTGCTTAAAGCATCTGCTAAAACATTTGCTTTCCCTGGAGTGTAGTTGATTGTTAAATAAAAATCCTTGATTAATTCCAACTAACGCTTATGTCTCATATTCAATTCCTTTTGAGTGAAGAAATATTTGAGACTTTTATGGTCAGTATATAACTCACATCTGGCTTCATAAAGAAAATGCCTTCATCCTTTCAGCGCAAAAACTACTGCTGCTAACTCTAAATCATGAGTTGGATAGTTGACTTCATGTAGTTTCAGTTGTCTTGAACCATAAGCAATCACTTTCCGATCTTGCATTAGTACACAACCCAAACCTTCTTTAGATGCATCACAGTATACCGTGAAGTCCTTCCATGTTTCAGGAACTGCTAAGATTGGAGTTGTGGTTAATCTAGTCTTCAACTCTTGAAAACTTGCTTCACATTTTTCATCCCACTTTAATGGGGCATTCTTTCTTAATAATTTGGTCATTGGTCCAGCTATTTTGGAGAAACCTTCAATGAATCTTCGATAATAACTAGACATTCCTAAGAAACCTCGAATTTGCTTCACATTGGTCGGTGCAGTCCATTCTAGTACTGACTGAACTTTAGATGGATTCACAGCAATTCCATCTTTACTGATCACATGACCGAGGAATTCCACCTCATCTAGCCAAAATTCACACTTGCTTAATTTAGCATAAAGTTTGTGTTCTCTTAAAGTCTGCAATGCTATCCTTAAATGATCAGCATGCTCTTCCTTATCCTTGGAATATATCAAAATATCATCAATAAAGACTATGACGAACTTTTCCAAATATGGCATGAAGATCTTGTTCATCAGATTCATGAATATTGTCGGTGCATTGGTCAAACCAAATGGTACTACCAGATACTCATGGTTTCCATATCTTGAGACGAATGCTTTCTTTGGAACATCTTCCGGTTTGATTTTTATTTGATGGTATCCAGATCTTAAATCGATCTTTGAAAATCCTCCAGCTCCTTTCACTTGATCAAACAAATATTGAATTCTTGGTAAAGGATACTTATTCTTGATAGTAACGTTGTTTAGATTTCTAAAATCTCCACACATTCTTATTCCACCAACTCTCTTGTCCACAAAGATTACTGGTGTTCCCCATGGGGATACACTTTCCTGTATAAATCGTTTTCTAGCTAACTCATCAATTTTCTCTTTGAGTTCTTTCAACTCTTTGGGTCCCATCTTATATGGTGCTTGAGCTATTGGTGTTTTTCTAGGAATTAGGTCAATGGTGAACTCTATCTCCCGGTCTGGTGGCATTCCCGGTAGCTCTGCTGGAAAAACATCTTGAAATTCATTTACCACAGGAATCTCCTCCAATTTGACCTCATTCATTGAGTTCAACTGCAGATCCACCATGATATGATTGTGCTTATCTGCTTGGTAAACTATCCTTGCTCCACTTGGAGTTTTGATTGAGACAGTTTTCTCCTCACAATTTATCTGAGCTCCGTGTTCCATCATCCAATCCATCCCCAGTACTACTACAATTCCCTTCAAAGGAATCACATAAAGGTCTGCGAAATATGTACAACGACAGATCGAGATAACCTGATCTTGTTTTATGTGGCGTACAATCACATTCCCTCCTGTCGTAACTACGGTCATAGGACTTCCTAACGTTGCCCTTCTAATCCTGAACTTATCACAAAATTCTTCAGAAATGAATGAAGTAGTTGCACCAGTATCAAATAGAACCTTTCCGGGATTGGTAAGGATATTGAGCGTACCTATCACTGCATGCTCCGAATTATCCACCTCCTCGAGGGTTGCACAGTTCAGTTTTCCAGTAGGTCGGTTCCTCTTGCCATTGTTGTTTTTGCCATAATTTCCTCCTTTATTGGGCTGTCCATTTCCTCCACTGGCTTGTCCTCCTCCCTTGGTAGGCCATCCTCCAGGTGGTTTGCTCGGACAATCTGGCTTAATATGCCCCTTCTAACCACAACCGTAACAGATCACTACAGGCTTTTTGCATTCCCTCTGGAAATGCCCTGGAATTCCACAATTGTTACAAATAACATTTCTTCTCGGATCGGATTGAATTCCACCACTGCCCTTGTTATTGTTATTGTTGTTGTTATTGTTGCCATAATTCCTATTCCGAGATTTGAACTCCAGGTTGGGTTTAGGTTTGCTTGCCTGAACTCTCTTGGTTTCCTTCTTGGCTCTCTTCCTCCAGTCCTCTTGGACATTCTTATAATCATCTTCAAAAGTAATGGCTGCATCCAATAACTACTGATAAGTTTGCTTATTGGCTAACCTTAGCTGCATCTTCACAAACAGATTTAATCCACGCAGGAAACGCTTCTTCTGCTTCTTTTCCGTGTTGACATCCTCCTCAGCATAGCGAGACAGTTGACTAAAGTCCCGGATGTACTTCATGACACTTGTATATCCTTGTTGAAGATCCTCAAACTCTCTCCGCTTCAACTCCATAACACTTTCCGGAACATGATATTCACGGAATCTCTGCTTAAACTCTTCCCAGGTAAACTCCCTTCCTGGTGGTTGCATGGCTAACTAATTCTCCCACCATGATGCTGCAGGTCCAGTCAGAAGATGAGTTGCATACCTCAATTTCTCCTCATCATTGCAACCTACAGTTTTCAGCTTCCTTTTAGTATCTGCTAGCCAGTTTTCTGCATCCATTGGTTCAGGAGCTGATGAAAAAGGTAACGGTCTTGCATTCTGAAAATCAGATAGACTCACTCCTCCACCTTCAGTTGCCCTCTAATTTTCTCGTCCCAGCAGCTCTTCCATGAACTTGTTCTGGGTCTCTTGCATCATTTGCATGCATTGCATAAAATTCTGCTCCATTAACAGCCTCATTGTTGGTGGTGGTAATGTTTCTTGGTTTGCTGCATCTGCATCGGCCTTCTCCTTGGCCTCTCGCTCCATCCACTTCTGCTCAGTTTCCATTCCTACACCCGTATCCATGACCCTCTAGTCCTGCAACATAAAGCGAATACTCATAATTACATCATGCACATGTGTTCTGAGCTCGACTTTACGCATAGAACTAGTCACACAATGAAGATCCAAAGAAAATCCAAATATGCATTTCACATATTTTACATAATATCATAATGATACAAAGTCATTACAACATATACCATATAGGTATAATCACCAAACTACCTTATTACTTGGGGTACAATACACGGTACTTGATACTACTAACTAATTGCCTCCTTCTAGTAGAAACTACGCTCTTCATACATGCCTGATGTCCAACCGTGATGACGTGTTGTTCGTCGCACAGTTTGTGGAACATATGGCCTTCCAGAAGGAACATACTCAGATCAAGTGTCGGGACTTGAGTCATTACTCAACTCAGGCGCATTGACTCCAAATTTCGGTGAAAAGTCTTCAGAAACATATTCAACATTATCTCCAGTCTACATCTCTTGAGCTTCATTTCTTGAGTTGTCAACAGGATACGCAGATCCTGCTGCTTCCCAGGTGCTCTCGTGGGCAAGATAATTAAACACTAGATAATGTATATTCCCCGGGTTTTGAGAAGATGTTGATGATTCAAACACTCTCTCCTCAGGATCTTCTTCTTAATCCTGATTATCTACTGACATGGTATTTCTACTACTGTTATTAGGGTTCATTCTTGCACCCATCCAACTAGATTGTCCAACATTACTGTCAGAACCATCTGTGGACATTTGGTGTTCATGAGATCCATTATATGATCCCATTCTCCAACCATCTGAATTCTCAATAGGAAGTTCTGAGTCAGAACCATCCTCTGAGCCCTGTGGTACTACATATCGCATATCCATAGTAGGATCATGTATAGGTTCAGGTCTTGGTGAATAAGGATATGGTACAAAAGATTCAGGATCTATGGGTATATCCTTCAAGATAGGTGTTGCACTACTACTTGCTTCTTTCTCTAGCTGGAATGCTAACTGCTTCCTTCTTTCCGGATCAGTTAGATCCTCTAACATGTCATTTTTGTCTTCAACTATCACTTGATGGGTCTTATAAAAAGACGCAACGAGTGTTCGATATCTATCCATAAACTTGGAAGCTAACTTAGGATGCTTCTTAACCAAAGTAAGATGATCCGGTATAGGCTCCGAGTCTATAGAATCATGGGGTATCACAGAGAATGTGCTACCTTCTAGCTCCTTTGTTTTCTGCTCCCGGATATTAGCTATCGCCTCCACAACAACAACATGATATGCTGCTAAATGACTCCTACCTTCTCCTATAGGTAGATCGTGATATAATCCAAGATTCTCTGGAAGTTGGATACTCACACGATACTTGGATAACATTCGCCCATCAAGGTAAGTGATAGTGTTCACTAGAATTCTAGTTGGACAACTAAAGAGCTTTAAAAGTTGACGAAGTTGATCAGTGAATGATCCTTGATAATCATCAAGAGTCTCCTCTTTCCTTACCAAAGTTTGTTTTAGGAACTTTGGTGCCATATCTCTGTACATCAGAAAAATAATTTTGATTAGTATCAAATAATATATTGCATCATAACAAAGAATTATCGCACTAAAATATATAAGGGAATATTCTCATTTGAATACCCATTATATTACTTTTAGAGAATTCTTTATCGTTGCTAAATTTTCCTATAGGTAATACCCTTTACTAGGTTTCCAACCTAAGGTCAAATCAATTTGCTCTGATACCAACTGCGGTGACCCAGCATACCACTGCATGTGTAGTACACTATAGTCGTTGACATGACACTCACAAAACACCGTTCCGTAAATATCACATCCCTCAGAGTGGTACAACAGAAACATTGCGGGTCCATATTGCAAACATTAACACATTATTATTATTACAATACCAGAAGTTCAAGACTTCAAAAGATTCAACTTACAAACCAAAATATAAAGTGTTCAACGGAATTTAACAGTAACAACTCCGACTAGGAGTTGAGCTCAGCAGCTTATTCTATAGAGTTCATGATGCTCGGCTCCGTTGGTTACTACTAACTAGGGATACTTAGTTGGACTCATTATCCTCGACACCATAGCGGATCTCGTAATCCACTCCTTCAACTCCTCCGGATAGATCGGGTTCCTCGTAGAACACATCTTCTTGGCATTCGGCTGCATACATTGGCACGTCTTCGTAATCCTCAGAGTCTAAGCAAGGGATCAAAGGAAAGAATGAGTAACAACATTACCCAACAAGTTCATTAGATGCAAGGTGGGAAGTTTGATGCTCTAACTACCACCTCGGATTATAAATCCTTGGCACTATACAATTCTTGCAAAACTTTCTTCAAAGATTGATTTTATTCTGAAAAACTATGACAATCAGCCTTCATAGTTTGACCAGAACTTTCATGGAGTTCCTTTCCTGCCGCGTTCGTAGCTCCTTCCCGGAACAGGGAGTAACAAGTTACAATTCTTACACTCTACAGAGGTGCGTTACTTTACCCATGAGAGATCAACTCCTACTTTCCCGTCCACAATTCCATGATGTGGGGCCTAGTAGTTGGTCCAAGCCAATCATCGCCTTCATGACCCTCAAGATGCCTCCTTGGTGTACACCATGCCCACATAATGAATTACGGCAATGGTTTGTACAAACCGTTAGATGCCAGAACTATCGTGGGACGATAAGGGTTCCCATCCATATGCTGCATATCCTCTACGAATTACCAATTAATATGCACGCTACGAGGATAACAGCCACGACCTGCACATCCGGCTTCATGTGAGAGGAAGAAGATACAACTGACTTCTCTATACCATTCCAAATCTCATGGCTAACGCGTAATATACGACTCTAGAATCACTGATGTCAGGGGTTATTAAGTCCCTACTTGATTATCATTGTTGCAATTAGAACACTAAGTTCTATTGCTCCATTATATCACCACTTAGGATGATATCTATAATTTCTTTATTTGTGAAAATAATAGTTCCTTTCTTTTATAGCATATATGATGACACACAATTTGCAAATACTTTGATAAAGACTCTTCAAAGGAAATGAGCAAGTGATGAACTTGCCTTGTGATGGCAAGGTAGTGAAGTCTGATGCTTGCACTCGACCTTGAGCTTCTAGTTCTACAAAAACATCATTATTGCCCGGTAAGGACAATATTTAGAGAAGCAAAATGATTATGCAAGTAATGTAATGCATTATTTAATTTTATATGCATTTACCCCAAAAAAATTCCTTTTTAGTAATAAAGGATTTATAAATATTATCTTTTAATATTTATAACATATATTGAATTATTTTATTTTATTTGACTTATTGATTTAATAATTCTTTTAGGAATTATTAATTAAACATTAAAAATTGTGATTAAATATAGTATTTTGTATCTTTCAAAAATACTACAATATTAATACATAATGAAAGTAAATTTTAATTAATTTTATCACCTTTCAATTATTTTGTAAAATTCCATAAGGAATATATGATTTACAAAATTCCTAATAAAATTTAAATGTCTAAAATTTTATATTTTAATTTATTTGGGTAGTTTGGATTTTTCTGAATCCAAAAATATTTTATTTATAATTTTTTGGACTTTTATTTTATTTTCTAGAATTTTATTAATTTTAGGGGTATTTTGGTCTTTTCCTTTTTATTTAAACAGTTCTGAAAGAATTTCTGGGCTGGTTTAGATTATTGGACCCTAGTGGCCCATTAGTCATTAACAAAAGAACCACCCCGAAAGGTTTGGCCTAGCTCGGCCCACTCCTCACTACCTCTCTCTCTCCCTCGAGCTTATCCTCTCCTCCTCTGACCCCGACCCTATGGCCGGCGATGCCGCCACCGGCGATTCCCACCGCCGTAGGCCGTCCTCGTCGCCGCTGTGGTGTGATTGGGGGTTGTCGACGACGCTCATTCGTTCTATCCAATTGGATTCGAGCCTAGGGCTCCCCAGCAATGGATCGGTGTCCTCCTGAACCCTAGGGTTTGGGGGTTGGCATGGATTCAAGTGCTGCCATGGTTGTCGTGTGTCGAGGTGATGCTCTGCACCTCCAGGCGTGATCAGGGTCGCTTGGTGGTGCCGTGGGTTGGCGCCCTCCAGGGTGCTCCTGCGTGCCGCCATGGTCCGTCGGCCCCTCTACTTCCTCTTCTAATCTTCAGCGAGGACTTACGGTGAGTTTGATTCTTCTCCCCTGGTGTTCTCTGTGCTTGTTGATCCGATGCTAGTTGCTGGCAGTGTTCTTTCTGGCTACTGTCTGATTCAGATTAGGATGATTGTCCATTTAGGGTTCCTATCATGTGATTGATCATGTACTGGATGAATTAGTTCATGTTTGGATGGTCTGTGCACATGCTAAATGATTATTGGCCTGAGGCTTGTTGCTTAAAATGATCTGTGATGTCTCTGGTGGCTTATTAGATGATTTTTATGATTGGACTGCATCTGATTAAGATGATATAGTTGCTTGGGAATCATGTTTGATTAAGTCAGTGACTGGATAAGTTTTCACTATTACTTGATTTATGGTCATGATTATGATATGAAGAAATCATTGTCCTAATGCTGTTGGCTTAGAACTATTGTGTGGTTTGACATCATCATGATCTCAAACAGTGAAGTTTTATATAGGAATATCCTAGTTATGATTCCTGTGTTAACAGGAAAATGATTAGTAAGTTGATTGTCTGAATTTATGATGATCAAATGCCTATTCTGATTCATATAAAATTGTTCTTGTGACACCATCATGTATGGCACACAAGTTTGATAATAGTCCATTGATTGGGTTGATCTATGCTTCAGAAAAACTTGGCTTTATAAGATAAATAGAGATGCTCTTATCTGAATTCCCTAAGACCAATTATGTTGGTCTAAGGCTTAGGGATTCATACCTTATCTAATTGGTTCATATAGATAGTCCTGGTAGTGGTACCAGCTATTGTTTTTGAATCAAAGTTTTGAAAAAAATGATAGTGAGCTTGATCATGATCTGGATCCAAAGGTTTTGTTTCTAAGGTGCTACCCTGCTTTAGGGATGTGCCTAGAAATAGATCCTAGATATATGTATGCTTGAATATAGTTCGACAACCAGAGCAAGGATGTTGCTCTAAGCTCTGACTGAGTCCTGATACTTTGTTGTTTGCTTTTAGAGTTCAAAAATCCCTATGATGGATTCACCCCACTTGGGTGCTTTCTAAGGATTTGTTTTATAAAACAACACATGCTTCTTTCTAAATAAGATGATTAGATCATGTGAAGGTTTTATGAAACTCACCACAAAATCTGATGTTTGAGGAGTAAGTTGGTGATGATCTTGATCTGGTTTTGCTGGACTCCTGTGCTTGATCTTGAGCTAGACTGCTCCTCCTAGCTCGTGGACTTGTCCTTGCTGTTCACATGATCCTTCCCCCTCCTTATGTCACCATCCTGGTGAGGTTTGGTTGATCCTTGGTGGTTTGGTTTGGATGATGTGCTTGGTAAGCTGCTGTCTAGTATGGCTGTTCTTGTGTGCAAACTGTGGAGTGATGCACTAGTGTGCCACTCCACGACAGTGCTTGTGGTTTTGTGAGTTTAGGCTATTCTGTGGGATCGACAACACACCGCATGCATGTTTGTGTGTGTCCTGCCTGTGTGCCTGTTGTGCACTTGTGGATATGTTCAGAATTTTGAAACTTACTATCACCTAGTTACTTTCACCTGGCTGGTGAATTTGCCCCTCTTGGTTGTCATTTGACTTCTGGCTTTGAATTTATGAAAGATGGATTCTTTCATATTGGTGAAACTTGCCCCTTTTATATAAATTTCTCAATGATGAATTTGTCTAGTGCACTTCACTGGCATATCTGAGAGAAATAATACTAACACTAACCTTCTTTTATTTTTTATTTAGTCTTTGTTTTGCAGGTACAGATATACAGATAACGATTTAGTTTAGGTTTAGTTATAGAATAGTTATAGGATAATCCAATGTAAGTTTCTTATTCTTTTGTATTTTTCTTTTTATTCCATTGTAATAAGGATTATATTATTATTAATAAATAATATTCTTATTCGTTATTCTTTTATAATTGTGAAGTTTGAAAATGGTTTCAGTAAGTTACATTCTTTGTAACTTGTTTATATTTTGATAATATGAAATAAGTTTTCATATTCATAATTGTTTTATTTAGATAATGTTTGGAGTTAAAATCATTAACTCATAATTAAATCAAGATTCAAACCTTTTTTCTGATTCATTTGAATTATAATTCAAACACTTAAGTTTAAAATTCAAATTCATTTTAAAACACATAATTTCTTAAAGATCATATCAAAGTTTATAGCAATCACCCTTTAAGACTAAACCTAATCTCAAGGTATGAAAGAAACATTGATCACTTAAGGTTTTAATTTGGCGAAATTTTTCCCACATTTTCACAAATGAATGCATGCAACATTCCATATTCCTAAATCTACCCTTCGTTAGTTCCTAAATGCTGGGATGTTACAGACTTCCCCCCTTAAATTAAACTTCGTCCCGAAGTTTGTGGAGATGTACCTGAATAGTTCTGGATATGCTTTTCTTAAATCCTCTTCTTTCTCCCATGTGGCTTCCCTTTCAGGGTGATGTTCCCATTGTACCTTGCAATATTTGATTGCTCTGTTCCTTAATCTTTTCCAGTTTTCTTCTAGAATCTTACAGGGTTTTTCAATATAGGTCAGGTCTGCTTGAAGTTCTATCTCTTGTTGTGTGATTGCATCGTCTGGAACTTTCAAACATTTATGAAGTTGTGACACATGGAAAACATTATGCACCTGAGCCAATCTTGATGGTAACTCTAAAGCATAGGCTAAAGTTCTGTTTTGACTCAGTATCTTGAATGGTCTGATGTATCTCGGACTCAATTTTCCTTTAACTCCGAACCTTTTTACTCCTTTCATTGGACTTACTTTCAGATAGACCATATCTCCTACTTCTGGATGCCATGATCTTCGACTCTGATCCGCATAACTTTTCTGCCTGCTCTGGGCTATTTTCAGTCTATCCCTGATCTTATCAATGACCATATCTGCCTGCTCTGGGAACCAAATTGCATGAAACCAATTTTGTTGGAAAGGTACTGGAATGCTTAATCCAAGCCCGTTGAATTCAAATCATTTGGATCTGTAGATCAACCTTGGTAAAAATAACAAGTCAGAAGCTTTTCTGCATTCAAACATTTTTTAAATTTCAACCATAATAGCTTTTGAGTTGATTCCAACTCTCAAAAATCACATTTGATCATACCTTTCAGAATATATAAAAACATATGAGTTTACTTACATAAATAATGTTCAAGTAATAAAAGAATGCCACATAGGTATTTCTAGTCACGTTAATTATTTAAAATAAAAGGTTAAACCTTATTAAATTATGACACCACTTTAAATCACATTCCCATGTACTGAAATATGTGTTGATGACATGTGTCAACATGATCCCATGTTTGAGTTGGAGAATATTAAATATTAAGTAGTTTTTCAATGAGTAGAAATTACTTTTCTCAAATTTAAATAAATAAGGCAAATGCTTTAATCTTGTAATATAGGTGATGATGCTAGATCATCTATAGTGCACCTTTGTGTGATGATTGAAAATAGTTAAGTATTGTTTGGTGATTGTGTACCTCGTATTTATTTATAGACGCTGGTACCGGATACGAGGAGGAAGGAGGATACTACGAGGAAGAAGCCAAGGAGAACTTCAACCACTGCTCTGCTCAAGGCAAGCCTATACTGATACTTATGCAATCCTAATACTACTAGTTGATTTGGCAAGCTAACCCTTGCAATATACCCTACTTATGCAAGTAATACTTGCTTGTTACCATGCCAACTATAAGCCTTAAGCATATGTGATCCTACCCACTTGATAACCCAATCCTAGTTTTACTTGCAAGCTTTATACTTTATTTCTTTATCAAAGCTTTCTCTTAGAGTTTACTTAAGTGACTTGTAGATTCTAGGAAGATAATTGAAGGTTGCATAAAGAGCATTAAATTTGGCCTAAGCTAGATAATCTTGATGTCATCCTAAGGCATGAGATTGAACTCAATTAATCTCCCCATAATTACCACCCCTCATTAGTACTTACCCCACTTGTAGATGCTAGTGCTAAGCATAAAACTTGATCAACTTTAGATGGGAATACTTGGTGAAAATGGTTATGAAAACCTTGGAATGATGAGTCATTCTACTGAGATGTTTTAACATGTGTTTTCGAACACCAGATGATTTTGATGATGAAAATGTTGAGGCATGAGCCTTACCCCTTTATAAAACTGATGGTTGTCTGGATGCGATACCATTCCAATTTTTATCGTACAACCACAATACCCGAAAATTGGGTAGGGCTTGACTGGAAACTTAGATACCTTAGTATGGGTTCCCTCACGGCCAAGTTCTGAGCTGAGGCTACCTTGTGAAGATTGTCCACCTGTGCAGTACCCAAGATGACAGTTGTTCATGGTTGGGAGGCCAAACTCACAGGAGAGGTGCTTATACTAGGGCGTGTAATGGAAAGGTTAGGATTGATTATCCGCATACTGAGTATGGTGAATTCAGGATTTGTTCCTGACGGATGTATGGAATGTTGTGGTGAAAGTGTACAATCTCTGCAGCGTGTCAAACTATTCGAATAGCCGCGTCATGATTATGGATTAGAGTGGCCATCTGTTCCCCATGGATGTTTTAAAAATGACTTGCGAAATGAATTGAGATTTTGACTTGACCATAACAGAGTTGTGATATGAATTCAAGTTCCCACTTAGGTGTTACAAAACTTCAACTAGTTTTTCTTGCTTCTGAACTTAGTAGAGGTAAATATGGCTTTTGCAAAATAACCCTAGAGCTTAGTGTCCTACTACAAAACCCCCCTTCACTTGTTAGTATTAGTTTGCGAGTACTTAAAGAGTACTCATGGCTTTGTCCCTGGCTATTCCCGTGGCCAGACTATGAAGAGGAGTACCAGGATGATGGACCCCAGGAAGGTTACGACAACTAGGATCATCTCCCATCGTCAGCATTGCCTGTGACCCAAAAGATGGAGCTTCGCCTATGCTGCCTTTAATATTACGTTATTCCGCTGCTTAAGTTGTATTAAGAACTGGATCATGAGATCCTTATTTGTGTAAGACCTTCTGTATGGTTTGTAATGGATGATGTACTATGATATCCAAATCTGTTATGTCTCGCAAAAATGGTAGTCCTAGGATTGCGATGTATGGCATAACAGGCACCTGGGATTAAAAATCCAGGTGTTGACAAGTTGGTATCAGTGCCAGCCTGACCATAGGAGAACCTAGTTAGAATGGACGTTTGAATCAAAAACTTAGTTTCAAAACCAAAGGAAGCAAATATTTACAAAAACTTATTCCCATTCTTATCACTTTGATTCTTTCATGAAAATCCATGTTCCTCAAAAACTCTTGCAAAAGACATAAAATTTGACACATTTGATCACTCTACTAACTTACTCATCCTATATTCTTATAGATGGACGTGAGGTACAACAAGTTTTATCAGTTGGGGAATGGAGGAGACCTCATCTTTGAGTGGGATTTGTACCAGCTTTCGGAACTTCTGGAGCGTCCGCACCCCGAGTTCTTTGGAGCTCAGCTCAATGATCAGGAAGGAGAAGATCAGCAATGGCTAGTTGTTGCAAGTCTCTGAGGAAAGATTGAACCTCCCACTGCCTAGGGAATTCAGTTCACCTTAAGAGAGAACAACTGGCTTGATGGACTTGCCAGGGCCATGCAGGAAGCTCTTGCCCGTCTGTGTGAGCAGAGTATCAACCAGATCAAGGGTACCCGCTTTGAGTTTTGTCCAAGGCGTGATGATATGGGACAACCACTGGAAGCCTCATACCACCCCGAGCTGAAGACTCAGTTGGACCACCTTAGCTTCATGATGTATGATCGTCAGCAGGAACTGGACAATGCTCGTGACTACTCTAACCACAAGTTTGCCATCATCAGGATGAAGGATCAGACCATCGCCATGCTACCGAAGGACCGCAAGTCTCGTCGCCGTCAGCTCGACAAGAAGGAGCGCATCATTGCCCGTCTTCGCCACTGTATCTTGGATTTGGAGGAGACCATCCACGAGAGAGACATGCAGTTGGAGGAAAGGGAGAATGCCAGAGAAGATCTTCGTGGAGACCCCTACTCCTATCTCAGCGATGATGATGATTTTTGGGAGGATCAGACCATGGACTTCTTCACCGATGAGGATGATTTTGCCTTCATCGATGACGATGAGGATGATGAGGATGACGATTACACCGACTCCGAGGAGTAGTAGCACTTGAGCACTAGCGTAGTGAGTTGTATTCGGTCCCACTGTATCGTAGTTTCCAGAATGGTTCTTAAAACCATCTGTTTTTCCTTTGTTGTGGTGTGTGTTGTATCATGTGCTATGAATGAATGAATGAAAAACAAGTTGCTAGAAAATCTAAGTCAAACTTTAAAAACTTTTCAAAGTCCCTGAACCTTAGAAATTTCCCTCTTTTCTCATGATCTATCTCAATCTTCAGATGCCTCGCGGAGGAAGTGGTTCATCCCCGGACCCGATGTTGCAGATCCTGCAAATGTTGGTTTCTGACCGCGAAGCTGAAAGATAAGAACTTCAAGCCAACCTATCCACCCTTCAGCAGATAGATCAGCTGGCCCACAAAAATCAAGGCCAAGGAAATCAAGACAACCATGGATCTAAGCTCAAGAATTTTTAGAACACCAACCCACCTATTTTCACTAAGTCGGAATAGCCCCTAGATGCAGATGATTGGCTGCAAACCATGAAAAACAACCTGAAAGTAGCTGGAGTGGAAGCTAATGAGAAAGTTCTGTTCGCCACCCACTATCTAGCCGGAGACGCCAGAGCATGGTGGAACAGCGTTCGTGCAATGACCGGAGGACAGATGATGACCTGGGAGGAATTCAAGGTCAAGTTCAGCAGAACCCATGTGCCACCGGGTTTGATCAAGAGAATGAGAGATGAGTTCAGAGAACTGATACAAGGAAGGATGACCATAGTGGAATACCGTGACAAATTTTTGTCATTATCTAGGTATGCCCCGGATGATATCGACACTGAAGCCAAGAAGAAAGAAAGATTCTTGAATGGTCTGCACGATGAGATGCATACGGTGTTGGTCAATATCCCCTTTGCTGATATTGAAGACCTTGTCGACTCTGCCATCCAGATGGAAGGAAAGATCAACCAAGCCAATGAGAACTGCAAGCGTCGCATGATGCATCATCCAGGAACCCATCATACCCCAAAGTATCACCCTAACCCATCTCCAGGATTTGCCCCGAGAAACAACAGACCCCCGATGAACCGTCCGACCTATCCCAACCGTGGAAACCCAAGGCCCGGAGGAAATCACAATAACTCCGGCAACTCTGGCAATTTCAACCGTGCACCACCCAAGTTCAACAAAAACAATGTTGCCGCCAACACCAACACTGCCTCGAGGACTGGAAGCAATGTTGTGCCTGTTGCAGCAAAGGACAAGTTGCAAGTGACTTGTTATGACTGTGGAAATAAGGGTCACTACTCCAATGAGTGCCCCAAGAAGAATGCTGCAGCCCCCAATGCAAATGCCCTAGCTCAGCAGCAGCGTCGTGTTCAGCCTGGAAGAAGGTTTGCCCCAGGGAATTCGCTCAACCGCAACGGCCGTCTTTTTCTCATGCATGCTGAAGAAGCCCAGGAAGCGCCATACGTCGTGATGGGTATGTTTTCTGTTAATTCAGTACTTGCTAGAGTGTTGTTTGATTCTGGTGCATCGCACTCATTTGTCACCAAAGAATTTGCATGCAATAGTAAGATTCAACCAACCAAACTGAAGCATGTGATGGTTGTTCAAATCCCCGGTTCAACCAGCAAGGCTAGGCAAATTTGCAAAACCGTCCCTATCCGAATCCATGGCATAGATTTTTATGCTAATCTGATAGTACTCGGAACTAAAGGTTTGGAAGTAGTACTAGGAATGGATTGGATGTCCAAACATAAAGGATTAAATGACTGTGCCAAGAAAGCCATAACCATGACCAGTACAGCCAGAATATCAGTCGACCATGTATCTGAAACCTTACCTCGTCAATTCAAGTGCAACAAGAGTATAGCTCAACCTACCATTGACCAAGTCCGTATAGTCTGTGAATACCCCCGATGTATTTCAGATGTTTTGCCCGGTATGCCCCCAGATCGGGATATCGAGTTTATCATCGAACTAATCCCCGGAACAAGACCCATAACCCAGAGACCATATAGTATGAACCCGTCTGAACTAGCAGAACTGAAGAAGCAACTAGATGCCATGTTGGAAATTGGATTGATTCAACCAAGTGTGTCACCATGGAGATCACCTGTCTTGTTAGTGGACAAGAAGGATGGAGGTAACTGTTTGTGTACAGATTATCGGAAGTTGAATGATGTCACCATCAAGAACAAGTACCCATTACCCAAGATAGAAGATTTGTTTGATCAGTTGACCGGTGCCAAAGTGTTTTCCAAGATTGATCTTAGAACCGACTATCATCAACTCAAGGTTCGTGCAGAGGATATCCCAAAGACTGCCTTTACCACCAGATATGGATTGTATGAGTATACAATCATGTCTTTTGGATTAACCAATGCCCCCACTTATTTCATGAATCTCATGAATAAGATTTTTATGGACTTCCTAGATAAGTTTGTCATTGTTTTCATCGATGACATTCTGATTTATTCCAAATCAGAAGAAGAACATGAGCTACACCTAAGGACCATTCTTGGAACCCTTAGAGAGCATCAGTTGTATGCCAATTTTAGCAAATGTGAATTCTGGTTACAGGAGGTAGGATTCCTCGGCCACATTGTATCATCTGGAGGAATTGCCGTTGACCCTACAAAGGTGAAATATGTCGAAGATTGGCAAGTCCCAACCACTCAAACCCAAGTTCGTGCATTTCTCGGATTGGCGGGATACTACCGCAAGTTCATAGAAGGATTCTCGAGTATCGCCTGACCTATGACCCAATTGCTGAAGAAGGACAAGAAGTTTGAGTGGACGGACAAATGTGAAGCAATTTTTCAAGAACTCAAGAGGAGATTGATTTCAGCCCCAATCTTAATCATATCGGATATCACGAAGCCCTTTGACGTGTATTGTGATGCATCCAAGATCGGTCTCGGATGTGTGCTAATGCAAGAAGGCAAAGTTATATCTTATCTATCCCGACAACTGAAACAACATGAGCAGAACTATCCAACCCATGACCTTGAGCTCGTAGCCGTAGTTCTAGCCCTGGAGACATGGAGGCATTACCTGATGGGAAACCGTTGTGAGATTTATTCGGATCACAAGAGCCTAAAGTATATATTCACTCAAAAGGAGCTAAATATGAGACAGAGAAGATGGATTGAGCTAATCAAGGATTACGACCTGGACATTCACTATCACCTCGGTAAAGCCAATGTGGTAGCAGATTGCCGTGCCGCTTGAACTCCATGATTTTGAAGGAGCAACCAAGCTTGCACAAGGAGATGGAAGATTTCCGAATGGAATTAGTAAGTGAAGGATTTTTGTCTAGCATAGAACTTCAACCCAGTTTGATCAGCCAGATCAAGGAGGCGCAGAAAGGAAATGCTAGTATCGACAGAATCAAACGTCGTATCGGTACAGGCAAAGTACCCGGATTCACCGAAGACAAAGAAGGAGTTCTGTGGTAAAAAGGACGCCTTTGTGTACCAGCAGATTCTGAGTTGAAAGAAGTTATTCTGAAGGAAGCTCATGATACTATTTATTCTATCCACCCCGGAGGAACGAAGATGTATCAAGATTTGAAAGAACAATTTTGGTGGCATAAGATTAAGAGAGAAATCGGAAGCTATATCGCCAAGTGTGATATATGTCAGAGAGTCAAGGCGGGACATCAAAGACCTGCTGGATTGTTGCAACCATTGCAGATTCCGAAATGGAAATGGGATTCCGTTGGAATGGACTTTATCACCGGATTACCTACTTCTAGTAGGGGAAATGACTCTATCTGGGTCATAGTGGACAGATTGTCCAAAGTTGCCCATTTCTTACCAGTCAAGACCACATATCAAAGTTCGAAGCTAGCGGAGTTATACATCGCTAGAATCGTCAGTTTGCATGGAGTCCCCAAGAACATCGTATCGGATCGAGGAACTCAGTTTACCTCGAGATTCTGGAAGAAATTCCAAGAAGGTTTAGGAACTCGACTAGATTTCAGCATAGCTTATCACCCTCAGACTGATGGACAAACGGAGCGAGTAAATCAAATACTCGAAGACATGTTGAGAGGATGTGTGTTAGAATATGGATCTAAATGGGAAGATTGTCTGCCGTTCGCAGAATTTTCATACAACAACAGTTACTAAGCTAGTTTGCAAATGGCCCCATTTGAGTTCATGTACGGAAGGAAGTGTCGCACCCTTTTGAACTAGTCGGAAGCAGGAGAGAGTCAGATTTTCGGACCCGACATCCTACGAGAAGCAGAAGAGAAGGTTCACAAGATTCGTGAGCACCTCAAGACCGCCCAGTCCAGACAGAAGAGTTATGCCGACAAGAGACGTTGAGACCTCGCCTTCAACATAGGAGATGTTGTGTATCTAAAAGTGTCGCCATTGAAGGGAATGCAGCGTTTCCAACTGAAAGGAAAGTTAGCCCCTAGATATATTGGCCCCTTCAAGATTCTGAACCATCGAGGAGAAGTGTCGTATCAATTGGAACTGCCCGAAGAAATGTCAATCATGCACAATGTGTTCCATATCTCATTACTTCGCAAGTGCCTCGAAGTTCCGGAGAAGACTGAAGTGTTCAAGAACATTGATCATCAGAACATAGAGATCAACGATGACCTAACCTATCCCGAAGTACCCATCCGTATTTTGGAAGAAGATTTCAGAATTACTAGAACCTGAAGCATCAAGTTTCTCAAGATTCAATGGAGCAACCACACTGAAGAAGAAGCTACCTGGGAGCGCGAAGATCACATCAGACAGAGTTTCCCGATCTCTTCAAATCCTAGGTAATCTTTTTCGTCCTTTTTCAAATCTCGGGACGAGATTTTGTTTAAGGGGGGAAGGTTTGTAACATCCCAAAAATATTAAACTTGGATCATCAAACTCTAATCATCAAAATTAGGGTTAACAAAAACTTTTCCAACTAAAAATATGAAAGCATTCATATGTGTGTGTATTAAAATTTGGATTCTTTTAAATTGCCATGGTTCTGAGTTTCTTTGCTTGTAAAATGATTCTTAGGTGAAATAAACATCATCTAAACAATCCCCAAACTTTTCCCAAAGACAAACAACTCAAAATGAATAAATTAAGTGAATGGTCACTTTTGCCAAATTAACTCCCATGCCTACTTTGTCTATCTCTAATTTTCAAAACTCAATAGAAACATGCATGGATCTTTGCACCCCTTGTTAGTACTCATAATAATTTACCAAGGCCCACTTTGTAATCATCCAAAAACATTCAAATGCTAAGTTTAAATGACAGTTTGAAATTGAATCTATCTCATATGGGAAGATCCCACTATTTCAAAAACCACTCAAACAAGCTCAATTTTCAAAACCCAAGCACCCACAGAATCCTCAACACATGCCTAGCACACCCACCAAAAATCTTTTCAAAATTCAAAAATAAATTTCTTGCGGCCATTTCATCAAACACTTGGAGACAGAAAATCAAATTGGCCAAACTTCATTGTTTTGAGCAGTAATTTGGCTAAGCACTGTTCACCATTGATCACACTTGTCTCCCCTAGTGCCAACCAGTGCCTTGACCACCCCTAGCCCCTACCCATTGCACCATGCCATGCCAACCCAAAGGAACCCTTGCCAGCCGACCATGGCTAGCTAGCCAGAGCAAGCACCAAGCATAAACACCATGTCTAGGACGCACGCCACCGTCCACCGCCACCCCTGTCCAGCGCTTGAACCCTGCCAGCCATTGGACCACACGCCCAAGCCATGCCAAACTTCTCTGAGAGCATGCCGAGAGCGTGCCAGAGTGCCAGCCTCGACACACGCCCACAGACCGTGCGGTGACCCAGCATACCACTTCATGATGTAGTACACTATAGTCGTTGACATAACACCAATGAAACACCGTTCACTAGTATTACATCCCTTAGAATGGCACAACAGAAACACAGCGGGTCCAATACATGGCTTAAAGGTTACAACGCACTCTTCACATAAGATCCAGAGAACACTCTAGGTTAAAGAGAGAAAGAGAACTTATTTTACTAAGAAGAATCAAGGATAAATAACGCAAAATTATTATATTATTAAAATTAGTATTTACCTAAGGAATTGGCATTGCCGCTATTGCAATGTACTACAGAGGTAGGTTCTTTGGCTAGAGATTGTATTACTATCTAGTCAGTAACTTCGTCTTCACTTGAGTTGAGAATTATGTTGTCTTCCTGGTCTTCATCGAAGAATCTTTAGCTGAGCAAGATAAGTCCTGTAGCATAAATTGTTGGAGTTGTTGTCTACTTCGGCTTCAGAATCTAGCAAGGGTTAAGAGGATACTTTGAGTACGAGCGTACTCAGCAAATTTACTAGAAAAGGAGTGTTTGATGCACTATAACTACAGCCACAGACCGTAGGTCGTAGGCAATGCAAGTTTTCATAAACATTTCTTCCAAGGTGGCATTTATTCTGAAAAACTATGTCCGACAGCCTTCACGGGTTTACTAGAACCTTCATGGGGTTCCTTTCCGCTGTCATGACTCCTTCCCGAATGTGAGTAACAAGTTACAATTTTACACTGCAGATGTGCATTTTACCCATGAGAGATCAACTCTTTGTTGCACAACCGGCAGCTTATTCCCCCACAATTCCATGATATGGGGCCCAATATGATCCAATCCAATCACGCCTCTTCATGCTCAAGATGCCTCCTTGGTGTACACCATGCCCACATAATGAATTACGGCAATGGTTTGTACAAACCGTTAGATGCCAGAACTATCGTGGGACGTTGAGGGTTCCCACACATATGTTGCATATCCTCTATGAATTACCAATTAATATGAATGCTACGAGTGATAACAGCCACGACCTGCACATCCGGCTTCATGCGAGAGGAAGAAGATACATCTGACTTCTCCGTCCCATTCCAAATATCATGGTTAACGCATGATATACGACGCAAGAATCACTGACGACATTGGTTGTTAAGTCCTAGGTAATATGTTCCTTTACCACCGGAACTTTTATATTAGGTTATTACCTCATGGTAATAAACCTATAATCATATTATTATGAAAATAGTGTTTTCGGACCTTTTTAAAATGCAGGTGATGACAACACTGGATTTGTAAATACTTTACAGAAAATAATCAAAGGACATGAGCAAGTGTGAACTTGCCTTTTGTGATTGCAAGATTATGCACTCACGGTCTTCGAGTCAATGTATAAGATCCAAAATCTGAAATCAACATCATTGGACCGGAAGGACTAATGTTTAAAGAAGCAATATGCTTTTATGCATAAGTAGTGTGATGCACGTTCTAAGCGCAATTCCCGGGAATAACGTTGTCCTAGGGTTTGGATTCCGAAAATGGTTACTTTGGAATGTGTGGTCCTTTTAGATAAGTTTCATTGTTGTACTTTTATTAGAGGTTTTGAGTGGTTGCAAACATCACATATGTAGGAATAAAGTGTACATACTTACGGCATACTAGTTAGGATTACTTATATAAGGTTTCTTATTTAAAGTGGCAAAAAGGATAACCTTCGAAGAAAAGGTTCGCTTCTAAGGTCTAAACAAACTTTGTGATTAGTTAGTGGTGGTTGATGTCATTTGTTTGCTCAAATGATTTGGCTTGAGTTACGTTATAGTTTGACTACTTCAGACCAAAGTTAACTATACAACATATAATAATGCTTATAGTGTTATATTAAGATTTTGTAGACTAAAGCTAACTTTAAAGTATAGATAGTTTTGATAGTATATTTGTATCTTGTATATCTTAAATATGTTCTTTAAGTTACTTAGGAATGTTTATTCTGTTACTTGAGTAATGATTTCCTGATTTGAGTATGGATGAATATCATTTATCTTTTATAGATAAGTGAATATAGTTTTGTAAGCCCAACATAATGTTATTTAATTACTTTTGGATTTATTTGGTGTTATAGTACTTTTGGATTAATTTGGTGCTATAGTAGTTTTTATAGATAAGTGAGTAATTAATATGGTTTAGAAAAGATTTGATTGTTTTCATGTTGTTCTTGAAGGATTTATTATTAGTGGAATTCTTCTTAGAGATAATCTTCATTTAAAGTTGTAGATTCTTCTAAGATAAGAACATTCATAATGTTTGAAATTATTATGGTATTATATTATTAATATTTAAGACTAATACTAGTTATTAGACTTATTTGACTCATTTCAGGAATATTAATAAATATTATTTCTCTTTATAAGAATTATTAATGAAGTAAATAAGTTTAAATTTGAGTTATTAAAATATTTAATTTTTCTATTTATCTCCAAAAGGAGATTATTAGATTTTTAACATGTAAACAATATTTTTATGATCATTTTGACATATCATATTTATTTTTTTATGATTTATAAGTAATAAGATAGAATTTTTATAATTCTTATTACTTTATAATTACTTAATGATAAATATTTGATTAAGTGAAATAATAATACATGATTATAGTTTTATATTAGAATTCTTATTTTCTAAGAAAAATTGGTATTTTATTTCTATTATTAATATTTATTATTATAAAATATGAATTATCAAAGTTTTATTACTTATAAAACTTTTATTAAATAATATTTACTTAAATCATCATAATAATAATATTTGATAATAAGTTTAAGTTGTAGATTTTATTTTTCTGAAAATTTTCATATATTATACATATTTTTCTAAATTGTAAATCAAAAGTTATTAATTAAACAAGATTTAATCATTTATTGAATTTCTGGAATAATATTAATTGGATTATAATGGTTTATTTATTTCTGAACAGAAAATACTTTTTATACCACGACCAGAGCTAGCTCCAGTCACTGATTAGTGGGTCATTGTCCACCTCAGCTCTCAGGTGAAAGAATTACATTTGTTACGATTGGTTATCTACCCCAGTCAATGACATATGGGCCCTGGGCCACGTCACTTGCCACGTTAGCAAATACTAGTCAAACTAGATGACGTGGTGCGATCATGACGCAAGGATGGCGTCAGCACCACCACCGCCATCGGTGAGTGGTCACCGACAATGATACACGGCGCCCTAGCAAACGAAATAGGTCTAGTCTGAATCAGTGCGACTAACTGGACCCAATAGTGGCAGCGCCGCTCGGAAATGGTCATCGGAAGGTCATCGGCGACGAGCTACTGCGGCCAGCGGCGATGCTCAACAAAACTAGACCTACGGTGCGAATCCACAAACGAAACTAGGGTCCAGAGATGCGTATGCTTACCCTGATGACGATAGAGTGCTCGACAAGGACATGCACGGTCGGAATCGAGCTCCCCGACGAGGATTCCGACGAACTGCCGCGAAGGAAATCGACCAAATTCACCCGCTCCAGTGCTCCCCTTGATGCACGCTTCTACCCAGAGGATCTACGGAGGTTGGCTGTGGCGCCCCGCAAAAACCACTACTAGAAAATCGTGTTATTTTTTGTGCATTGCATCATCATGACCGCATGCTCATGTCATCATGCCACATTGCATTTGAGCATCGTCATCATCATTCATTTGTTTGTCTGAAACTATTTTCGAAAATCATATTTTGTTTTCTAAATACCCCGCCTTTATTTCAAATCCAAAACCCGGGTCTCCAGATTATTTTGTTTCGTCTACCAATGGTTTTCAAAAGCCCCATTTTAAATATTAAAATATTTATTTTATTTTTAGGGGCAGCCGTACCGGGCCGATCCGACCCAGTAGGCCACCCCCAGTGCTAAAACCAGACTACCCAAACATTTTCCTACCCCAACCTAATCTACCCACCCTTCCTCCACCTCATCCCACCCAATCGGTGCTCGCCACCTCAGCTATCCTCCCTCCATCCACCCAACCACCACCTGCCACCTCATCCACCCAACCCGCAACACACCCATGCCTCCACCCCACTGCCTCCCGTCTGGCCCCACCCCACCAGCCACTCGCGCCCCTGGCCCCACCCTGACCGCGTCCCACCCCGCTACCTCGTTCTGTTCCCTACCCGACGAAGCCACCAACCCCGCCTTCTCCATCGCAGGCGCGGCCGCCAAGATCCATCCCTCACGCTTCTTCCTCGCCCGATGGAGAGCGCTGCTGTCCCCACGACCCCGCCCGTGCCCAAGGCCCTCCGTCGGCAGGAGCGATGATCCTCCCCACCCTAGGTCGACCTCGCCTCCCCGGTGCCAGAGCCCGGCGTCCCCGAGCGTTGTCGTCCCGTCCCCGGCCGCCTCACCACCTCTACGCCGTCCTCTTGCGTCCCTTGCTCTGCCATGGGTCCTCCTCCGACCACAGAAGCCCTCCGCCGCCGTCCGTTCACATCGGCGTCGCCTTCCCCCGCCGACATCGCCTACCGCTTTTCTCCGCTGTCAAGCCCGTGTGTGGCATCCCGCAAAACCACTACTAGAAAATCGCGTTGAATTTGTGCATTGCATCGTCGTCATCATGCATTGTTTGCTAAAACTATGTTTGCAAAGCCCGTGTTGTTTTCTAAACGCCCCGTCTTTTATTCAAACGCCAAAACCGGGTCCCCGGAATATTTTGTTTTGGCCCATTTGCTTATGTATCGGCCCGTTTAAATCAAATAAAGTATTTAATTTATTTTAGCGGGGCAGTCGAACGGGCCGTATAGACCCGAACGACCGCCCCAGATTTTTAATCGGCCCAACCTGTCCCACCCTAAATCCTAGAGCTACCTAAAAATCTACCCACCCCTACCTGGCCACATCACCCCCACCTATCCTAGGCCGCCACCTCATCCTCTCCTCCCCTCCCATCCAACCACAAGCTTCCACGTCAGCTCACCCCTCCTCTCCCCCTCTTTTCTCTCTCTCCTTCCCCCACTCAAAACTCTCTCTCAGCCACACAACCATGAAAGCACACACACACCAGACGCCACCACTCCCTCCCACTAACCGCGTGGCTCCTGGTCCTGGCCCACCTCGGCGCCCACCACCAGCCCTCACGCCAAGACACCGCCTCACCCACACCCCTGCCCAGGGCGCCCGCCCACACTCCTCCCCTCCCCACGACGTCTCCCCCAACTCCTGTCGTCTTCCCTCAAGCCCGGCCACAAGCGCCATACCAAGCAATTTCAAAGACTGCCGCTTACCCCTCTCCGCCATTAGGCTTGACCTCGCCCTCCGCCGCTCAACCCCGCCTCACAGCGCCTCACGGCCGCTTCCTTCCTCTTCACTGTCTCGCTGCTGGCCTTCGCCTGCTTGCCGGCCATGAAGCTTCATACACAAGGCTTTTGCCATCTCCCTCTTCACATGAAGTCACGGAGCCCGCCGCCTGGCCAGCCACTCATGACAACCCCGCTTCCTGCCGCCCACCGCAGCATCCCTTGCTGCCGCCGGCCATACCACTGCTCTCGCCTTCACGGCCGCTCACGCCAGGCCACACACAACCGCCTCCTTCGACTCCCAAGGCCTACGACTTTGCTCCTCGCCAGGTTATGTCCTTCGCCACATGGACAAGGCCCTGTGGCCTCTCTGTCTCGAAAGACGCGCACCGCTGCCGCCGCTGCCGCCATTGTCACCGCCACCATGCGCCTGCAGCCCGGCATGCTCCAGCGCTGCCCCTCTTCGCCGGGGCCCAGGAGCTCGACGCCGCTGCCGCTGTCGGTCCGGTTCTCCTCGTGAGCTGACCACGGCTCGGTTCTGCCAAGCACCCACGCATCGGCGAGACCCCGAACCCGTACCGGTGCCTCGCCAAGATCTCCATCCCGGACTTCAAGTACCACCCCGAGGGACGAACCCCGGACTCCAAGTTTCCCGAAGACCGTGTAGGGGCAGATCCCGAGATCGACGCAGACTCGATCGAACCCGATGAACCACCGTAGCCGGAACCTCATGATCTCCTTCCCGGAAGCATTGACGCCGCGCGACAAGATCTTCGTCACGGAAACCCCGACGCCAAGATCTTCCTCTCGGACCCGAAGCCATCAAGACCCCAGATGCGACAAGAACGGCACCGACCAGGGCGGACCCCGATGCGCCCCCGACGCCAACCAAGCCCTGCTTTCCGGTTGCGCCAAGACCTACCCTTGAATCCGAGAACGCTTCCGCCGAACCCCCCCGAACCCCAGATCCGTCGAACCCCGGACCCCGAACCCCGGAACCCAAGATCGTCGAGCCCCCTCTGATGTGTGACCCCTTTCCCTCGAACCCTATTTTATAACATCATAACAACTTGTTGCATATTGAATCATTCATCTCGCATGCATATCTGTGGTTTGGGGGCCTTATGCCGATTCACCTAATAATTAAATATGGGGCCCATATGCGGGCAAATCTAGTCTCATATTGGCCTCATTTAAATTTGTGTAGCGAACCGGTGCTAACTTTTGCCATGCTAAAACCACATTTAAAATGCGGGGTTTCTAAACAACCCGAACCATATATTAATTGCCGGGACCCCGGTTCCACTTAATTTGACCTAATTGCATCGCCTCTTGCCATGCCATGCATCATACATGCATCATGCTGATCTTCTGTCGTTGTATTAAATATTGCATCCGGTGTTTCTTCTAGTGTTTTGCTTCTTCGCGGATAAGGCCGATGAGTTGATGTGAGTCACCGCTCTTGGTTGAACCTTCGACAATGTTTTCAAAGCAGCATCTCTCCCTTTCTACCTATCTTACTTTTATAGTCTTTATTTCCTCCCGTTGATCTATTGCTATCCGGTGATGCGATGCTTTAGTTTTCGCACTGCGATATTCCCCTGCAATATATCGCCTTGGACACATCCTATTACCGTTGTTTGGTAGATAGTTGGACTTGCGTCGTAGTTGCTTGCTCAAGTGCTGATGTGTGTCGTCATATGCCACGGGGCCTTGATGTATTGCCGCATGTTGATGATGGAGTTGATCCTAGTTTTACTTATCGTCACTTTAATTTCTGCTTAACAACTAAAATTGAAATAAGCAGAGGCATCGGTGGGTGATAGATAATATTTGGTTTCCGAACGCCACTTGTCCCGTAAGACCCGAGTACTTGATACCTGTTCTTGATTTATCGCTATCCACATCCGGAGGTATATGGGACCCCCAGCCGTAGCTTGATTCATTCTTATTTCTTGGGGCCACAAACTAGTTTGAGGTTTTATTTATGATCCCGTACTTATGCCATGTTTTACCGCTTTATTTATTGTGCGAGGTACCGCATTAATCGCATCGCTTTTGGTAAGCGGATGTTATCATGTATCGATACCCCCGATTGGGACCTGCCGTCGCTCTGTACCATCGACGCAAACCTTGAGTCCGTCTCGAGCTTGCTTACTCCGCTATGTGTACCCAAGGGTGGCCCTCAAATATTTCTCAATCCGATTGTTCACCGTGAAAGCCTCGTTGGGTTTTGATTTGGTTTTTCCGAGGTTGATCGAGCGTGTGTTGCTATTGGTGCACCCCGGCCGGGTAAAACTTTCTGAAAGCCGTGTCCGCGGATATGGACGACTTGGAGCACAGTTTCCTGATCATAGACAAGCATAACTAAAGTTTATTGCTATAAATTTGACTTATAATGACTAGTAATTAGCTTCACTATAATGGAATGGCTAAATAATACTGCCCACCATTGCTTGTTCGGTTGTCGCTTGCGACAATTGTATCTGACTAGTAAGTATTGCAACTACAACGGAATGGTTGAATAAAAGTACCAACAACTGCTGGGTTTAAGGGTTATCTCATGCTAATTGTATCTGCTTAGTAATTGCTGCCACTACAACGGAATGATTAACTAAAAGGACCCACTACTTACTTTATCAGGACGATTATCTATACCTGACTAGTAATTGCTGCAACGATAACCAAATAAGTAAAACTGCCAACGGTGTGAGTTCCTCGGTTGACTTCCTCGTTTGGTCTCGAGGGGGAAACACCAGGATGGGTTTGTTTGGTGTTAGCTTCGGGTTGGATCCGGTTAGGTCATTCTTGTAGGGTTCGCAGCATAGAAAACAAAAATTTTCCTACGATGGGAACAACTATGTACCAAGATCTATCTACTAGATACAAACAACGGGCGGATGTATATCCGTAGAGAACATACCCTTGAAGACCGACAAAGCTTAACGAGTCCAAACTCGTGGTTGATGTAGACGATCTCTTGCCGATCTCAAGATCGAGAGGAAGTCCTAGCAAGAAAACAAAGCAAGATCCGCAGTTTCGCACACACGCTCGAGGCACTGAGCAACCTCCGCCTCGCCTCCAAACATGCAGCGGAAGCACAACTCTTTCTTGCCGAAAAGCCACCGGAACATGTATCTCGCTAGTCCGAGACCATGGGGATAAAATCTAGAGGGGAGAGAGATCCTTCACGGAGGAGGTGTGGTGTGAGAGGAGAGAGGGCCTTTATAGGGAGAGGGGGCACCCAAGGGGCCATGCGCCAGCCATGGGGCTGCCCCACCTCTTCCACATTCATGTGGGTGGAGCTCCCACTCAAAATGAAAAGCCTCCACTCCCATTAAAAAGCCTCCACTCATAAATCCACTCACATGCATTAAATTTCCACCAAATTTAATGCAAGCTCTCATTTAAATAAAACTCTTTTATTTATTTATTCAGAATTTTGTTAATTACTTTAATTAACAAACATTCACATAAACCCCTTGCTAGTATTCCATTTCTCATGCAACCGGGCCAAGAATTTCAACCAAACAGCTTTGTCTAGTGAAATAAATTCTGCGCTTTTCCTTTTCTTTTCGCATGAAACTTTTGCTCCAATTGGATGTCGGTGTCTTAAGTGTGTCACCCTACGGTTCGCGAATAATGCGGACATGATCGAGACCCTCTCGCATCAATAATCGAGCGGATCCGAGACTCATACCGACTCCCACACATTCAACGATGACTTTCTTGTGATCGTTTAACCTTTTACGCTAGTATCTTAATCCTTTGTTTCATGATATATTACATGTCCGAGATTCGATCATCGGTATCTCCATACCTAGTTTAATCTCGCTAATCGACATGCACTCTTTTCTCGCTCCTGATATAACATTCTAGTGATCAAATCACTTGCTTGCAAGCTAATCAATGTGATATCACCGAGAGGGCCCAGAGTATATCTATCCGCCATCGGGATGAACAAATTCCACTCGATCCATGGGCCTCAACATAACACTTTAGTAGTTCGAACCCATCTTTATAATCACCTCACATGTGTGACGCTTGATGTTATCAAGAAACTCTTCAAAGGTTAGTGATTGACATGATCTCATGGTCTAAGGATTAGGATCACTGTAAGTTGTTATAGCAATATAAACTCAATGACTTTGATCGTAATGCTATACTTCGATGAATGTTCATCACACCATTACACTAATGTTGTGACCTCGTTATTAACAACATCCAATGTCCATGATCGTGAAACCTATGATCATCTTGTTAATCAACGAGCTAGTTTATAAGAGAGGCATAACTAGGAACTTCCTTTTGTTTATTAAACACACATGTATTAACGCTTCAGATTGATACAATTATAGCATGCAAAATAAACATTTATCATAAATAAGGAATACGATAATAACCACTTTATTATTGCCTCTAGCATATTATTCCCTTCACTCCCACTTGCACTAGAGACAATAATCTAGTTTGAGAACTTTGTGTATTGAACACCTATGGCTTTCTCGTGTTCCATATACACAATTGCAAGTGGTTAACATAATCTACGAGTCGACGCCTGTGTCCGTGTGTATTTGCATGTCTTTAGCCTTCACGCATCACTCATTCTCCAATGAGATGGCATTGTATAAATTTGGTCTTTCGGTGAGACCTTTAGTTCCTTGGGGTTAAAACACGTCGATACTATTGTCATACAATATATCTTTAGTGTTAGCCCGCTATAACCACACCTTAGTTTGATAACAAACTACTTGACACAAATTCCTCCTTTGTCGCTACTATAGCGTCATATACTTAGCCCTTTTGTTGTAGTATTCACACAATGTCTTAACTTTGGAACTCTTCCAAATCCATCATGGAATCTCATTTCCATTACATTGTGCCACCCATAGTTTAAATTGAGATAAACTTAATTTGTATCTTGTGACAAAACTAGTATCAATGTAACGCTTTACAATGAACTATTTGTAATTGTTTGTCACCTCTACACAAATATATTCTTAGTTCTTCCAAAAGATCATAAGAATATCCTCACTATCGTCCAATGATCATTTTATGATTCATTCTGTATATGCTCATAACACTTAGAGCATAGGACATATCCGATGTGTACATATCATGGTATGATTGATCAAACATTCTCGTGATTGCACTCATCAAGTGTCAAAGCACTTGAATTTTGTTTCACTTATCAAGTGTCGATACACTTGAATCTTGATTCAATTCTTTCCATGCAACAAGAACTGTTTCTTGTCGCTTCTATATTGAACTCCTTCAATATCTCATATATGTACGTTTGGCATAACCATATTACGCCATACCATCCACTATAGACATTCACGCTAAATATTCGGTTTTGCCTAAGTCTTTCATCAAAATGAAATTCTTAACCTTTGTCAATAAAAGATACATCATTTCTAATCAACAAGATGTCCTTCACATAATGTATTAGAAATATGTCTCATTCCCACTTTAATTCTTGCAAATGCAAGCATCTTCATCGCCTCGATGAAAACTCCTTTCATCATGGTGAAGATTCCAACTCATGATGCTTACTTCAACCATTGAAGTTTGCATGCCCTTTAGCATCCTTTTGAATTTAATAAAACCTTTGGACCGTGTCATGTACACGCCCTAGGTAACCATTCTATTAGAAGAACTTTGTTTTGTTTATTCATCTACCATATACCAAATTATATGTAGTGGTTGCTACTTTAACTGCTCAGACTAAATATCGCTATGAAAGATCAAATCTTGTCATAGTCAACTCTTTGAACATTGTCATAAAATACTTTACAACATGTCGAATATTTCATAGATGTGAGACATCCATGTCTGCTTCTTTATAGATCCAAATACGACCGATAGGTTTTACACCTTTCCGAGGGTCTTCCAAGTTCAAAACTTGATTTCGTATATGGAACTATCACGATTTTATGGCTTCAAGCCATTTGACTGAGTCGTGGCCCATCATCGCTTCTTTGTATGCATTCGGTTCATCATTGTCAAACAATAATGATTTACTCTCAAATCTTAGCATTTGATTGTTTAACCGACCTACTTGGTTCAATAGGAACTTTAGACCTCCGTGACTACAACCTTTGAGGCACATAAGCTATGAGCATTATGGCGCCTCCGCATCCATTTCCGCGCTTAAACTCAAAGACATTTAGCTAAGGTTCGTTAACCTTATCAAAGTTCTATTGTCCTCCCACTTAACATTTATGAAAAATTCCTTCTTCAAGAAACTTTTACATTTCAAGCGACAAACCCTTTTGTCTCGGTGTTATGGAGGAATAACCAATTGTTATTCAAATAACCTACAAAGACATGCTCATCCGACTTCTTGTAAACATCTTACTTATGTTTAGTATACCAAAATTTAAGAAATGACAACTTGGGTTTTACCCCAAACCATAACTTTGATGGTGTCATTTCAAGCGGATCAAGATGGAGCTCTTTCAAGAAAAAGCGGTAGTCTCTAAAGCTTTAATCTTTTAAAACATAATGGCGCTTTTATAAATAACACCTTTGATCCAACCATGTCAAACAAGGTTTCATTACAAATCTCAAACACTCCATATTCCTATGGTGTTTCTGGAGATGTAAATCTAGGTGTTTTGCTAAACTTGCAACTCAAATAAATCCTTTATGATAAAATCATAATTCATTTATTTTCTTGTTACACTTGTAACTCAAATAAATAAACCCTTTATGATCAAATCATAATTCATTTATTTTCTTGTTACAATGATTTTCCACTTCATCTTGAAAGTCTTTGAAACATTTTCAAATATTTCATACTTGTTTCTCATTAAGTGAACATTCACTCAAATTTCCGGAAAGCATATGAAGTTGAAACCCATCGCCACGAACGCATTATAATGGACTACATACATCGATATGTATAAATTCCAATATTTTAGTCGCTCGTTCTTCTTGGCCTTTGAACGAAGTTTTAATTATCCCGAGGAAAGTCTCACAAGCGTCACTTGATCAAATCAAAGACTCCAAAATCCATGAAAATGGAGATTCTTCATGTTTTCTTTCTTTCCAATATAATTTAAATATATGTCACTTCATAAGTGATCTTTCAATCATTTGTCTTGCAACATTTTAGCATTAGGATTTATGGATGTGATTTCTTCAACTAGATTTGTAAATCATCCATCTTATATGGAATACGGTAATTATTTGAACAACCTTTGTTCTTATAATACCCGATTCAAATAACAATTATTAAAACAAATCTTGAAGTCTTTCTTCAACTAGATTTGTAAATCATCCATCTTATATGGAATACGGTAATTATTTGAACAACCTTTGTTCTTATAATACCCGATTCAAATAACAATTATTAAAACAAATCTTGAAGTCTTGCTTTGATGTCAACGAAATACAAACAACGGTTTGTTTGTTTCGATGAACATCATCACATTTTCTCTTGCTAGTTACTTAGGCCATTGTGGTTCATGAATTGCGTCATTCCGTATGAAATTTCATACCAACCAATTCGGTATCCAATACCCAAGAACCACATTGTTTAACAAGCAAAAATACAACCATAACATGTATATCATCCATATACCTAAATTGGATATTTCCAATCTTTTCTTTTCGCCAAATATATTTTATAGATTCTCTTTCAGCATTTCTTTTCCTTTTAAAAGAATCTATCAACATCAAAAGTGGCGCCATATACATGACACATAGTCCAAAGCGTGTATATTCAAATAATAATACCTTTGGACTTGCACTTTGAAGTAGATCACCATCATCAAAATGATCGTATTCTTTCAAAATCCATTCTTTAGTAATCTTTTAGTGTAGTAAACACTTTACATACATCTTCTATTCATCCTTATCATGACGACATTCATGATCAAGCTACTTTAGCTTATAAAGGCGAATCGTGAGTATAACATTACTTCCAAACCTTTTGGATGATTAGGATGTCTAGCATCTCCAACCTTCGCAAATTCTCATCCAATATGAGAACATATATTATACTCTATCATATTGCACTAAAACATTGTTTTATATCGTTATATCTCGCCACACATGATGGTCTCAAACAATTCTTTTCAAATTTCCTAGATAAACTTGATGTTTAAATCAAGAATCATGGAGGCAAACATGATACTTAAGATACTAACATGGAATTGTTACTCTCGATTTAATACCAATTATTAAATTTCACGAGTAAATAGAATTTGCTGAAAGTTTGCAATAGGACTTTAAACTTTAGATTGACACTCACAATACGATACCAGTTAGAAGTATATATCCAATTCTATAGTTCTATTATCTCAATTACAACTATGCATAAGGTGGTGAACGAATGCCAATGACTACAACAAATTATGCAAATTCACTTTGATTTAATTTATGATAAATTGAGTTCTACTAATCCAAATTAGAAATGAACTCCCACTCAAAACGACATCCTCGTGCCTTTTGGTGATTACATGAACCAAATCCACTACACCAAGTCCGATCATCACGTGAGTCGTGTAGCTTCAAAGGCGAGCATCAAATGGGCATCATATCTACTATATGACTCATGCTTAACCTTTCGTCCGTGTCCGAGGCCATGTTCAGACATGCTAGGCTCGCCAAGTAAGAACCTTAGTATTCGCGTGTGTAATCGTCTTACACCCGAGAGTGCTCGTGGATTCAAGTACACCCGATCATCACGTGATGTCTTGAAGCGTTAAACATTGTCGATGCATACTTAAGGAAGAACACATTTTATCTTGATATCTAAATGAGGGATCATCTTATTATGCTAATAAAACGCCAAACAAGCAATATAAGATGCTATCAAACATCACATGTTTATTAGTGAAATGTTATGGTTCCCGCAGATGATCTCTATCATGCACCGTGGTATGATCACTATCATACCTTTATGTGTAAGTCCAAGGTCTATGGATATTACATCGTTATGTGTGTTGTAAGAGTATCATCTCATACTTCTACTTACAACATCACCATATCATATCACTAGCCCAAAGAACAATCTAAACTAGACGCCTAATTTATCCATTGCAAATTTTACGTGGCTTAGGGCTTTCAAGATAGAACCGTTCTTACCACGGTAACATGAACCACAACGAGGATAACCAAATTGTTGACAACCTGCAAATTAGATATTGACTATAGTAGAGATGCAGACACCGCTAGCCACTTATGCAAAACTAGTTGCATGTCAAGCGGAACAGTCTCATGTGCGAGGACATGTAAAGTTTGTCCGGCCGCTTCATCCCACTATGCCACCAATATCCAAAGTACAACTAAGAAGCAATAAATGATCATCATCGCACATACTCATATGTGTACTACCCGCGGTAAAGTATCTACGCATAGATCCGCTCGATACCACCAGAGGGTTCGCAGATAGAAAACAAAAATTTTCCTACGATGGGAACAACTATGTACCAAGATCTATCTACTAGATACAAACAGGCGGATGTATATCCAGAGAGAACATACCTTGAAGACCGACAGTTAAAGCAACGGTCCAAACTCGTGGTTGATGTAGACGATCTCTTGCCGATCTCAAGATCGAGAAAGTCCTAGCCAGCAAAAACGGCGGCGCCGTGCTGACACACGTTCGAGGCACCGAGCAACCTCCGCCTCCTCGCTCCAGCGATGCGGCAAGCAACTCTCTTTCTTGCCGAAAAGCCACCGGAACATGTATCTCGCTAGTCCGAGACCATGGGATAAAATCTAGAGGAGAGAGATCCTTCACGAGGAGGTGTGGTGTGAGAGGAGGAGGGGGCTTTATAGGAGAGGGGGCACCCAGGGGCCATCGCCCAGCCATGGGGCTGCCCCACCTCTTACACATTCATGTGGGTGGAGCTCCCTCAAAATGAAAAGCCTCCTCCCATTAAAAGCCTCCACTCATAAATCACTCACATGCATTAAATTTCCACCAAATTTAATGCAAGCTCTCATTAAATAAAACTCTTTTATTTATTTATTCAGAATTTTGTTAATTACTTTAATTAACAAACATTCACATAAAACCCCTTGCTAGTATTCCATTTCACATGCAGAACCGGTTTGAGAATTTCAACAAAGCAGTTTCGGTGTCTAGTGAAATAAATTCTCGCTTTCCTTTCTTTTCGGCATGAAACTTTTGCTCCAATTGGATGTCGGTGTCTCTTAATGTGTCACCCTACGGTTCGCGAATAATGCGGACATGATCGAGACCCTCTCGCATCAATAATCGAGCGGGATCGGAGACCCATACCGACTCCCACACATTCAACGATGACTTTCTTGTGATCGTCGGAACCTTTACGCTAGTATCTTAATCCTTTTGTTTCGCGATATATTACATGTCGAGATTCGATCATCGGTATCTCCCAAACCCATTAACTCTCATCCTGATCAGAGGAGTCCTAGAATGATCCAGAGAGATAGAGAGGAACAAACCTTTATTCAGACCGCCCTTTCAAAACTCTACCAACGATGACACACTGCACCTCCCATCAACAACATCAAGACTTCTGGATCAACCAGATCAATCACATCAACTGGATCAACCACGATATCGAAAATCTGGATAAACTGGATCCACACTGAATCAACCTGATTGATCATTATCTGATCAAACCAATGATTGTCCATGATCAGGATACAACATCTTCCATCCTCCTCCCAAAGGACTGAGATCCTCATCTCATCAATCCAGATTTGAACTTTTCCCCTGGATCAATATCCAAGATAATCGGATCAGTCAAGTTAGATCATGATAGTGAGGTGGTGATATTTAACTCGGCAAGTACCACTATGGCTCAATCGATGAGATGGTGTTGATGTGTTGCATAAATCGAGACGCCTTCCGTGGATGATACAAAACAACAATGATGTCGACAAGATTTGCGACTAGGTCCATCGACCATCGAGCATTCAACTGATCGCCCGACCGCGGATCCTCAACTTCTCCTTCGCATGGAAAGCGAAGAAGGCAGAGTTCTCAGGCGGCTTGAAGTAAGATCTCGGTGAACCCCAAGATCGTGAAGCCCACAAGACCCCTCCTATTTTTATAATATATAAATATACTTGTTGCATATCAATTGTCATGCTTGCATACATATTTCTTATAATTAAATATGGGATCCATATCTTGAGCCAAATCTAGTCTTATTGGTCCCATATAAATTTGATGTCAGTGATATATTTTGCCGTATTAAGACAACATTTAAAATGTGGGGTATCACATGAACCTAGTAAATAATTATGGGACCACTATTAAACCATAATATGTATATTCAAATACTATCGGAGACCAAATCAACGCCATGACATCATCAGGCTGATTCTTCATGCCCGATTCTAACGTAGTATTCAATAGCAGCATCCTTCTATTTCCATAGTCTATCCTCTCATTAGGAAGTAGTTGATCAGATTAATAGAGCCCGATGTTGGAGATGAGACCATCCAAGTTTTTCGAGCAGCATCCCTTCCCTTCTACCTATTTTGCATTTATAGTCTTTATTTCCTCCTGTTGATCTATTTGCTATACATTGATGCGACTGCCAGTTTTCAGGAATGATATCACGGACACATCCTATTACACATTGTTTGGTAGATAGTTGGACTTGCGGCTCGTGATACGCTTGCTCCAGAGTGTTAGCGTGTGCGTCGATTACCTCCCGGTTGTTGGAGTGTTATGCATGTTTATTGTGGATACTGAATCAGAATAACTATCTCTTTCAAATTTCTTTCCCTCGCCTGACCACGGCTGGAAGTAGGTAAATAATGCGAAGGAAACGCAATGGGAAATAGATGTTATTTTGTTAGCAGGTCCACTTGTGTCCGTAGGACAGTTCTTGACTTTACATGTTAGAGATCAATGGCATGTAACCCACCAGTGGGAGTGTATAGGCACCCCCATCGATTAATGCACGATTTCAAAATATTGTGCTTGGGGCCACAAGTAGTTTGGGGCTTTTTATACTATCTGTTATGCCATGCTTCTTTGTTTTATTTCACGATTGTCTTGAGGAGAGCACTGTCTTATTTAGGATCGTGACACGTTTTTTAACTTTATGTATCGATAAGCCGATTACGATCACACTTTGGGTTCCCGATCGTTTCTGACCGTCGTACTGGCTCCACAGAGTCCGTCCTAGGAGAACCGGCCGACCGTTGCGCGGGTAGTAGAATTAGCCCCCATGTACTTTGCTTTGGAGTACTAGGAAAGCGTCATGACTTAGGCCCCCGGCAAACACTCTGCGATGGGTGTGGCAGTGATTGAACTGATCTGGCATAAAAAAGGTTAGGAAGTGCGTGTGGATGCTTTGGTGCACCTATACGCTCTTATATGTCCGACTTGAAGATTGATCTCGATCATCAACACTGAGGATAACTAAATTTTCTTTGTTATAATTTGACTTGTATCCGATATTACTAGTGTCAACTTCACAGCGGAATGGCTAAATAAAAGTACCAACAAGCTGTGGGTTTTGGGATATCTCATGCTAATTATGTCGACTAGTAAGTGTTGCACCTTCTAGCGGAATGGTTAACTAAAGCCTTGCTTATTATATTAGGATGACTATCTATACGACTAGTAATTGTTGCAGCGATAGCTGAATAAATAAAGCGCCAGCGTGTGAGTTCCTCGGTTGGCTTCCTAAATGCGGTCTCGAGAAATACCGAGATGGGTATGTTTGGTGGTAATGTCGAGTTTGGTTCGGATAGGTCTTTTTATCCCTCTCTCGATAGCGCAGCGGTTATCGAGTCTCTATAGGTTGATTAGTGCATGTATTGCCGATCCACCATACCTTTGTAGGCGAGGCCTGGCGAATTCTAGTCTCGCCAGTGTCCTCGCTAGCTCTCTTTTTCCTTTGCCCTTTGTCGGCACCCTTTTGTTTCGCGAGGTTTTGAGATCGGCGTCGTTAGCGGGGTTACCCGTCTTTGGCGCGGAGTTATGGGCGCCATTGGTTATTCTTGAGGCTCTTAGCTCGATTGCATCTTGTCGGTACTCGGACGCTATATCGTTTAAAGGTGATTTGGATCTTTGTATTGTCCGTATTCTTGACTCTTTAATTATTTGTTGTATATATATGTTTTGTGGGTTCCATCGAGGGACTATTGTGTAATGATATTACCGTTTTCCACCATATAAAGTGCCTTGTGGGCACCTTTGAATCGTTTCTATGCGGGTTTGGCGGGAAGCGCTGAAACTTGCATAGGGCCGATTCTGAGGGTGTTACATTGGCGCTTCTCCATGACGGCTCAGAATGGTGTGGGGAGGCGTGGTTCGACGACGAGGAGTGGCTCCGGCGAGCTAGGGTTCGGTCTTGCTCGTATCTGAGAGGATAAGGAGGGATTGGGGATAGGGATTGAGACGATGCGTCGTGGTGGCCTTCTTATCCCCTCCTGGAAACGACGGCGAGTATCTTGACGCAATGACGGCAATGACGGCATCGGGTGGCGACGAGCTCGCCGGTTACTGTGTGTTGTGTGATGGCCGTTTGCGGATAACCCCGGCGTTTTCTTTAGCTCGCCAAGCGGTCGTTCGGCCCTTATCGATCGCAGACGAGAAAAGAACTGGCTGATCTTTGGTAGTTGTAGAACTACTGGCGTCGGGTAAGCAAATGTGTTGAAATTGCGGCGGTTTAGTTTTATTGCTTTCTCTTTTTTTATTTTTCATTTCATCCGGTTTAAATTTGAATTAGATTTTTGAACCTTTCTTTGTATGTTTAATTTGCTGGATATCGGCAGTAATATTAAAATATATTTGGCAACCTTTGTGAACCTTCATTATGCCTTCTTTTTATATTTCTTTTATTTTCTTAATAAGAACTCTTTTTTAATATTTGGAAGAAACTTCTTCTTATTATTTTTCTCTTCTATCTTTACTTAGAGATTTATTGAATGATATGTTCTTATTTTCTTATAAATTCAATTTTTATGAGCTCATAGTTTGAATAGAAACTTTATATAAGTTTAATGCTTTTATACCATTATTTGATGCATGAAATATAAAGACATTAATATGGTAACTATTACTTCCATTAATTTGGAAAATAGCAATGTATGTGAATAACAAAGAAGTTTAGGGTGTTGAATCTTGGAATATTACCCTTGGTTTTAAGATTTTATATAGGTTTAGATTTTCTTTAAGATTTAGGATTTATCAACTAAGTGTATTGCCTTTTGTGTACTGTATTGGATGAAATATCCCTTTTAAATTGGAAAATTTTAATTAGAGTGTTTTATAGAAGTGAAAATACTTAAGAACATATAGTGAGGATGGTTGAAATTAACAGAGATATGCTTATGTAATTTGCTATAGGAAACTATCTCTATAGAGTGTTATAGACATCAGATGATTAATCAATGGTATATGATGGATAGTATGTTTGATTGAATGCTTACCATGATTAAAATAAGACAATGATTTATACATATAACTATATTTCTCCACCTTGGGTTTCTAATTAAGGAACTCCTTTCCTAGATATAATACCTTTTTCAATCCATTACCATGGTTAGTTTGAATTCAATATATCATTCTTCTAAACTTTGGAATGAATCCAATGAGTTTGATATAAATATACTTCATAGCTTTCTCAATTCTTGCTTGGTTGAATCTACTATTTTTTTTACTGTTGACAATCTTCCATCCCACCGGTAGTTCCTTCAAACTCTACTCCCAACCTTCCTTAATCCCCAATACTATTCTTTCTCTAAAGTAAACTATCCTTAAAGATGAATACATCACTTTTAATGTCCATATGCTCTACTGGCTTTAGTTGAATAACACTATCTTATAATTACATAACTCTTATGACTTACACTTCAATCCCTGAATTATATTTATGTGGGTTGCAAAGGCTTCTCTAGAATCACTTATCTTTACTAAGATTCCACTCATGTTCTACCCATCAGTATTACCTTACTATAAACATTTCATGTTGGTGGCCCAAACATTACCATTATAATACTTTAATCATTTATTACTGAAGTTCTTAGTTGACTAAACAGGGCTTTATCAATCCTACCTTTTATGGTCTGAAAATTATCTTCTTAGTATCTTACATTGGATTAAGGTTATTAATGTACTATGCCCTTATTAGAAGATTTGAGTAGATGTTCTGATAAGATCAAATAATAGATCAAGAACTAATAATTAAAGAAGTTGTGAATCAATGGGGAATTATCCAATATTGATGAACAACATATTTTGAAATAAGTTCTATAAAGATTCTATAGAAAGGAAGATATACCTATATATAGTGGATGATCTTGACTTAACCTCTTTTTACCATGATTATTAGAATTTTAAGATATTTATTATTTGTTTTATATTCTTAACTAAGTATTTATGAATGGTTATAATGAATACTATAATATGATAACCTAATGATCAATATATTTCACTATATTAGGGTTTAACTTATAGTACATTTGATCTACCTCTTTCAAAATGAGATTTTAACAAAGGTATTGAAACTTATCGCAATCAACTTGATGATCTTTCAATTCCACCAAGCTAAGAGAAGCTTCAATCATGTTGACAAGTTTAAAAAGCAAATTACAGTTTTCTATGCATGAATGCAATGCACACATCGTTCAACTTATCTCTAGGCTCTAATGAGCTTCGCCAGAACATAGACCTCTCGCCACTATAATTACCCTCTCTCTGACATGTTCATCCAGCAGCGGGTGGAACCCCCTATCAGCTGAGCCCCACGCTGCGGAGTGACACTGGGTCGGCCCATTAACCTCTCCCGCGCAGACCAGTCGTTTGAATTTAGAATTTTCCTTTTAAATTCAAACTCAGTTCTGTACCTAGTTTCAAAAATCAACCCAGCTCGATTCAGGGAACCAAATTGCATGAAACCAATTTTGTTGGAAAGGTACTGGAATGCTTAATCCAAGCCCGTTGAATTCAAATCATTTGGATCTGTAGATCAACCTTGGTAAAAATAACAAGTCAGAAGCTTTTCTGCATTCAAACATTTTTTAAATTTCAACCATAATAGCTTTTGAGTTGATTCCAACTCTCAAAAATCACATTTGATCATACCTTTCAGAATATATAAAAACATATGAGTTTACTTACATAAATAATGTTCAAGTAATAAAAGAATGCCACATAGGTATTTCTAGTCACGTTAATTATTTAAAATAAAAAGGTTAAACCTTATTAAATTATGACACCACTTTAAATCACATTCCCATGTACTGAAATATGTGTTGATGACATGTGTCAACATGATCCCATGTTTGAGTTGGAGAATATTAAATCTCAAGTAGTTTTTCAATGAGTAGAAATTACTTTTCTCAAATTAAAATAAATAAGGCAAATGCTTTAATCTTGTAATATAGGTGATGATGCTAGATCATCTATAGTGCACCTTTGTGTGATGATTGAAAATAGTTAAGTATTGTTTGGTGATTGTGTACCCTGTATTTATTTATAGACGCTAGTACCGGATACGAGGAGGAAGGAGGATACTACGAGGAAGAAGCCGAGGAGAACTTCAACCACTGCTTTGCTCAAGGCAAGCTTATACTGATACTTATGCAAGCCTAATACTACTAGTTGATTTGGCAAGCTAACCCTTGCAATATACCCTACTTATGCAAGTAATACTTGCTTGTTACCATGCCAACTATATGCCTTAAGCATATGTGATCCTACCCACTTGATAACCCAATCCTAGTTTTACTTGCAAGCTTTATACTTTATTTCTTTATCAAAGCTTTCTCTTAGAGTTTACTTAAGTGACTTGTAGATTCTAGGAAGATAATTTAAGGTTGCATAGAGAGCATTAAATTTGTCCTAAGCTAGATAATCTTGATGTCATCCTAAGGCATGAGATTGAACTCAATTAATCTCCCCTTAATTACCACCCCTCATTAGTACTTACCCCACTTGTAGATGCTAGTGCTAAGCATAAAACTTGATCAACTTTAGATGGAAATACTTGGTGAAAATGGTTATGAAAACCTTGGAATGATGAGTCATTCTACTGAGATGTTTTGACATGTATTTCCGAACACCAGATGATTTTGATGATGAAAATGTTGAGGCATGAGCCTTACCCCTTTATAAAACTGATGGTTGTCTGGATGCGATACCATTCCAATTTTTACCGTACAACCATAATACCCGAAAATTGGGTAGGGCTTGACTGGAAACTTATATACCTTAGTATGGGTTCCCTCATAACCAAGGTCTAAGCTGAGGCTACCTTGTGAAAAATTTCCACCTGTGCAGTACCCAAGATGACAGTTGGTCATGATTGGGAGGCCAAACTCATAGGAGAGGTGCTTATACTAGGGCGTGTAATGGAAAGGTTAGGATTGATTATCCGCATACTAAGTATGGTGAATTCAGGATTTGTTCCTGACGGATGTATGGAATGTTGTGGTGAAAGTGTACAATCTCTACAAAGTGTCAAACTATTCGAATAGCCGTCATGATTATGGACGATTAGGGCCATCTTGTTTCCGTCAGATGTTTTAAAAATGACTTGTGAAATGAATTGAGATTTTTACTTGACCACAACAGAGTTGTGATATGAATTCAAGTTCCCACTTAGGTGTTATAAAACTTCAACTAGTTTTTCTTGCTTCTGAACTTAGTAGAGGTAAATCTGGCTTTTGCAAAACAACCCTAGAGCTTAGTGTTCTACTATAAAAAAAAAAACCTTCACTTGTTAGTATTAGTTTGCGAGTACTTAAAGAGTACTCATGGCTTTGTCCCTGGCTATTCCCGTGGCCAGAATATGAAGAGGAGTACCAGGATGATGGACCCCAAGAAGGTTACGACAACTAGAATCATCTCCTATCGTCAGCATTGCATGTGATCCCGAAGATGGAGCTTCGCCTACGCTACCTTTAATATTATTTTATCCCACTGCTTGAGTTGTATTAAGAACTGGATCATGAGATCCTTATTTGTGTAAGTTATGTATGGTTTGTAATGGATGATGTACTGTGATATCCAAATCTGTTATGTCTCGCAAAAATGGTAATCCTGGGATTGCGATGTATGGCATAACGGGCATCTGGGATTAAAAATCCGGGTGTTGACAAAGGCTATGCCGACGGCCGCTACACCAACCGCTTTGCCCTCGGCGTAGCTTACGCCGACAGTATTTCGATACGCCGACGGCTTGTGTGTGCTCCGCCGAGGGATACCTTCGCCGAGGGCAGCCGTCGGCGTATGCCGTCGGCTTAGCATACGCCAACAGTTTTTTGCCCTCGGCGTAGCAAGCGCGTCCTGTAGTGATATATCTAACAAAAGTTGCTAGGTTCCGCGGATGCAAGGGTTGATGACTAGTTGACATAATTACAATTCAGTTTACAAGTGATATTGTGCCGTCGGCGTAGCAAGCGCGTCCTGTAGTGATATATCTAACAAAAGTTGCTAGGTTCCGCGGATCCAAGGGTTGATGACTAGTTGACATAATTACAATTCAGTTTACAAGTGATACTAACACCCAGGTGGTTATAGATCATGTGTTCTATCACTATGATGGACCCCACTGAGCTGGAATTCAGAGTACGAAAGCTCAATGTCCGCAGCAAGGAGCCGACCGAGACGATAACTGAGTTATTTATTTCACTTGATACTCTCATAAAGCACGAAGCCGCCCTCCGCGGTGCCTGTTCTAATGTGATGATTGTTGGCGCTGAAATATAAAACATTTGTTTCACTCCAGTGTCTCATATCAACCGAATACTGCTTCAGATTGCAACAACCAAACAAAACAAACTACATACTCAACACATCAGAATAAATGGCCTAAGGGTGCTATGAAGTATCTCCATCGCAAGACATGTCTTTAGCTGGTTTTAGACTGTTTATATAGCCAAAGGTGACTCATGTAGTTTTTGCCGTGTAGTCATAGATATGTTGATGTAGTCTCAGATTTAATTCATGAGTCTTCTCTGGCTCTACCACTCATGGCCATATTTCTATATCCCATAGACGTGTCGGTCTTTCTGCCATATTTCTGTTTTTCACGCGAGCACTCGTGTAGATGATCCTTCAGTTTGTGACGGTCGAACCAGTCAGTGTGCTGCAAAGCACAGAATTGGTACTCATACCGGTAAATTACAAAAAGTTACACCTGATACTAGTACATAGTTAGAACAGATTCTGAACATTTAGACTGGTTCTAGTAGAGGTAATTTAGTAGCATGCATGCCATGTTAGCAAAAATCTGATGTGACACAATAATTAATAAAGAAAAAAATGGTTAGAGTATCATATGTAGATACCGTATCATAACATGTAAAACAAAAAAATTCTCATACAAATAAATCTTGTACACAGTTTTGTATTAAGATTCTACAAATTATTAAATATAGTATATCATATGCATGATACTATGGTATGATAGTACTACTATGACCGGACTTTATCGTACTAGATTTAGGGGTGCGCCTTGGCGCACGACCCCGTAACTCTTGCAACTATTTATATTTTTATAAAACACTATATTAAGCAAGCTAAGAGAACAAATAGACACTTAGTGTAGCTAAATATTGCATATGTATACACTTATTGCCACACTAACGCACTACCATATCCTTAACAATAATTTCATCTCAGTACAAATGGTGCCACATGAGAAGCACCATAAGCCCTAGCAACCACAAATCTCTAATCGTCTTACCACCTGCAAGAAGGCATGTATATCAACAGTTATAAGCTGACCAAACTATTTATCATTTGGAGAACAAAAATACAAGTAATGGATCTTTTTTATTAAAGAAGAAATTGCCATTCCAGGAACCAATTAGGTGTGCATGAGTTGTTTTTAAACACTTTTAACATCACAAGCTTTCTTTGATTACCTTGGCACACAATCCCCCGGCTGTCACAAATCACGTTTCACAAAACGCCAACAAGTATACAGGGTCATCAACTTCTTGACAATTAGAGCTCTATGTGACATATAAAAACTTTTTTTGAGTGGAATGTGACATATAACAACTGATATATGCAATGATGAAGCATAGTGGTATACCAGTGCATATTTCTTTTGACACTACAAACCACAAATCCACGACAAATATATTATCCTAGCCACAATCCAAGTTTATTTCCTTTTGCATCATTTCAGGGCCAGTTTGCTAAGCTAAGGTATAGTTCAACGCACATAACAACACAAAATGAAGCATGCCTAGTTTAGCGAGAACAATACCGAGCATTTTTAGATAGCAGGGTGAGAGCCGGTGAGATTTCTTTCAAGTGATAAAACTCTATTCTGAATACTACTAACATGCCATGTACAAAATAACTGATATATAATCATAGTGGATCCACAAACTAATTAAGCAGATGTTCAAATCCTAGAGGTTTGGTCACTAATGGTAGATAAAAAACTGACATCTCTGGAGAATACATTGCTCCTACATGCATAAATGTAGCATACCGGAGAAAGCGGGAAAATACATATCAGTGGTAGTGTTCATCTAGAGAAAATCCAATTGCTCTTACATACATAATGGTTACATATGGAAGTCTCGAGGAAATATAGCTAGTAGATGCAAATAATTACATAGCACATATGCAAAACGGTAGGTTCAGTACACTGCAACACACATACACTATCAGAAGGGCATAAACAAACTAATTACTATGGAGCACAATCTTAAAGCCTAAGATATTTGGCGAAAGCAGCATCCATAGAAGGTGCACTTTGAGTATCGACGACGGGCACATGTTCATATTTACATGCCAACATCAAAAGTAAGGGACATGATCTTTTGGGATCCAGTTTAAATAAACAAGGACAAGGATATTCATCTGGAACTTGTATCACCGAAAGCCAATACCCCTGCTAGAATAAAATCTGAAATAAGACAATGACCAAGACGATAATGGAGCGGACCAATGACAAACAATAGTCCATAGGCATATGATTTACTCCCAACCATTAATCCTAGAAGAAAAGCTTAGTAGACATGATTTACCATATAATCCTGATTGAAATGTGCAAGAATATACATAGGGTATACATAAGAACATGTATCGAGATTCTTTCAGATTTACCTAATTCTGATCTTAGTTCTTGTTGCCTGCTCCACCCGGCTGAGCTCTCTATACATAAGAAAGGCAGCTTGCACCTACAAATATATTACAGACATGCCTCTATCAGCATAACAAAATACAGCCATATGAAAAATATCTATACAACAGCTGAAGTTTACACCAACAAAATAAACCGAATAGAGTTTACCTTCTGACCAGCACTGCATCACTCTCGCATTTCCAGCTCAGCACCACCACTTTGCATGGCAACCTAAGGGATAGTTCAAACAGTTAGATGTTTCAGGAGTCAAAGCAAGTAATTGAAAATTTAGCCTATTTAACTTACATAATAACTATATGATCAAGTGCCAGCACCCTCAGAATCATAACTGAGGCTTGTGCACCCAGCAGGATCTTCTATTCTTCTTCACTTTAGGAATAAAGCATAACAGCAGTTGCGGTTGAAGTAGAGTCGGGAGCACATTTTTAAGAGTAGAGGCACGGTAGGAGAGAAAAACTCGGATGAAATCCAGTATGTACAACAGAAACTGATCTACACTAAAAGACTATTTGAATGTGAGATTTAGCTCCCAGTTCTCAATATTTCAGAGTAGAAAACATGTATGGGTCCTACACATATAATAGCACATAAACTGATTGATAGAAGGGAGATTTGAATGTGAGATTTAGCTCCCAGTTCTCCATGCATACTAACAAAAATAATGCAAACTCGATGAAGACAACCTACGTGAATAATAAATACATGGCAAATAATGCAAGGTACTGCAAAAAAAATTGTAATTAAATAGTTCAGATTCAATGAAGCAAAAGAAAGAACACGATCAACGGTGGGATCACAACTCTTTAGAACTTTACTGGTAGACAACAAATAATTAATTGACGATTATCAGTAAACCATAGAAATGTAGCTAACATATAGCTAAATACTTTCTTACTAATCCTAGCTCTGGTTATTATTATCTGACAAAGCTGCACTTACGGTTCTAAAATTCCGATTATTATTATCTGACAAAGCTGCACTTGGTTAACACTTTTGACAAAGTAGGGAAACAAATATACATGAAAGTAACGGTCCTACTCTTATTGCTTTTCTTCCTGTCCCTCGGGGTGAAATGGCGAACCAGAGGCAATAATGAGGGAGGGTCAACAGTGCATACATGATACTTCAGTTCTTCTCAGATTCTCATGGTGCAAATATGAAAATATGATATCAAATGTAAGCTGATTGCTTTGGGATTTCATTTAAGAATAGGTCACACATGAAGAACCTATGATGAGTAAATAAGAAATAACCTTTTGGCATTAGCAAGAACCGATACAGATGTGAGTAATAATTTAACAGAAATAAATACTCCATATATGGAATGAAACAGAAGGGACCACTATTATATGCGAAATTTCTCAACCACATTATTATGGTATGAAAAGTATAGGACAAGAGGACAATAGTACCTGCGTCCACATGTAGCTTATATGATTCACCCTATGCAATTCCCTTCACCAGAAGCCGGACAATCACTTTGAATGCAGAAAAAAAATATTTAGTCAGCAAGGCTAAATGTTTATTTTGTTATTGACAGAGAATAATGTTTAGAATTATTGTGTGAAGTGTCACACTTTCGTTTCTTCACAAATGCAAATAAGACAAAAGTTTTTTCTTGAGGTCTGGGCTCACCTCCGGCTATGGCTAGCATCATGTTCACCGGTAGAGGCCCTAGCGCTAGAGTTGTTGCCCTGGGTGTTGTGCCAGCAGCTGCAGATAATATGGTGCAAAGGCAAATTGGGATATGCTGGAGAATGCCTAGCACAAAGTGAGACAAAGATAGTAAACGCATATGAGCACAATCTTCAAAAGTCTAGTATACGCAAACAACAGAGAAAGAATATCCACTTGTAACATGTATCACCAAAAGCTGGCACTCGTGGGAAAGAAAATCAGAAATCAGCCAACAACTAAGTTGAAGACAGAGCAGAGCAATGCCAAAGAGCATAGGCTTTCTTTCTCCTCGATATCATGAACATAGTTTTGTCATTTACGCCTAATCACTTACTCTATTGTCATAGTAGATACTACATCTGATTCACTATTTACTCCCCACCAAAACTTGCAAGAATATCCATATACTTCATATAAGACCTATGAATATCATTTCAGATTGTGTACCTGATGCTAATCTAGGTTTTCTTCTTTGTTTATCCATCTGAATGAGCTTTCTTCGATGTCGGTCCAGGCCTACAAACATTTTACAGAAGGCTTCATAAGCATAGGACAATAGAATATCGAACCTGTAAGGTGTAGAAGTCAAATAAACCATAAGAAATTAGCAAACCAAGCACAAAAGACACAAGCAAATGTACCTAACAAGCATGTAAGGAACAAAGCTCTCTGCATGGCTGAGTCCCTAACATTTTAGGAAAATCTGAACAAAACGATGGTGCACAACGATATGGAATCATAGGAATTATCGGTCTATATATAACATCATGGAGCCTTTGATCCGTGTGCACCTACCTAAGTCCAGGAGTTTTTTTATAACTGATGGAAGCGTATGGTAGACTCGTCTCAGCAGCGAACTCATTCTAGCAAATACCTTCGTTGCACTAACCTCATACAATTCAGCATATCAAACTCCAGCAGTTAAATTTCTTGTACCTATGATTTTAGGGAAATTTAGGTAATCTATAAGTTTTGACTTGTCACAAACAGCTGAGGTAATATAATTTTTCGACTGTAAGTATGTGAGGACTCTATAGGAGCCTGAACACGCATCCAGGGACATGACTCCCATTGTCAATTCACACCCTCTAAACATTTTGCAAAGAAGGTGCATGAGCAAGCAAAAAATAAAGAGGTAGTATTCACAAATAGTCCAAGCAGAGAAATACCATCTGGACAACGGAGCATATTTCAAGCAACCACCAGATATCAATGCCAGATTAAAAATACAAATCAAAGGAGAGGAAGGAGAGAAATTGGAGTACGTATGTAGTCGTCGACACGGCGGCGCTCGATCTCCTTGATGGCTACGCGCGCGCTGGGGGGAGGTGCGCGGCGCGGAACACCTCCGCGAACGTACCCTTCCCCACCATCTCCTGCAGCCCGTACTCCCCCACCCCCCGCCGACGGTAACGGCGACTCCTTCTCCGTCTTCTCGTCCTCCATGGCGCCGCACCACAGTCCTATTCCGACACTGCATACCTCGTCGGAGACGCCGGTGAGTTTGTTTTGCAATGAGAGACAAGCGTCGTGTCTGCCGGCGATGGAAGGGGGTCACCGCGTCATTGCTTTCGATGTAGAGGTCCCAAGGCTGGGGCCATGGCGCTGTGCTGATGCTCATGTTGATGCTTCTCGCGATGGTGGTGGTGGTAAGGAGCCGGAGCCAGGGATGGCGCCAGCGGAGGGACTAGCGGCGGCTGCTGGGAGAGGAAGGGATGGGAGGAGGAGTTCACGGGAGGAAGCGGAGGGGGCGTGAGGCGTGAGCACGAGATGAGCGGCGGCTAGGGTTTTCACCGTGGAGGATTCTACTGGGCAAAGGATTGGGAGAGAGCAGGGTGGGCGTGGATTGAGTTGTGGTGGAAGGGCAGGATCGACCAGGATAGACAACTTGTACCCGACACAAGCCTCAATAAAACATTACAATGGAGGCTGACACGTGGGACCATACCTAAAGCAAGGGTAATGTGGTTGAGAGGTGCACATGACTGGGTAGCAAGGACGGGTGCACACTAAAAAATAGCAAAACACTGTTGGCAGGGGCAAACAAGACTTACTGCAAACCGATGGCCCAGATGCTCTGTAAGGGATCGATCCGAGGGCTCAGAATAACAATCGCATGTGGTTGCCCCATGGGGAAGCGTCAATAAAACCTTTAGATGCTTGGGTTGTGGCCAGCCAGAAGAAAACAGACAAAAAAATTCAGAATGTGAGGCGTCAAGCAAGCAGCGGAGGCGGAGGCGGCGCTTCGCCGCCGGTGGAGGAGTTGCCGCGGGCGGTTAAGGGATCTGCGTCCAGTGCAAGGGTCCGGACTCCACCGCCCAATGCCCTTCTCCTCCGATTGGACTCATCCACCTCCGCCGCCGGAGATAAGGAGATCTCCTCCGTTTCCACATCTGCGTCACCCCTCGCCCCTCCGTTCTAAATCAGCAAGTAAGCCCCTGGAACTCCACTCATTCTGCTGCAATTTCAGATCAAATCGCACCCTCAGCAAAATGTTGGATAAAATCATCAAAACTTGTGTTCGGATGCATATGTAGGGTCAGTTTTTCGGAGTGCTATGCAATACTCTTTTTCGGTTGTGATATACTATGAAATTCCAAGACAGTTTTCCTCGAAGAAAGTTCTGAGTCAATTCAGACTAATTTTATTGTGATACAGAACGGGAGTTTTAATGGGCATACGTTCTAGCTAGAATGTTAGATTTTTTTTTCTCAAAAGACAGCTTTTGATGATTTGACTTCGTTCATGATAATGTGGTTTTCTCCACCCACCCACTTTGTTCAGTATGAGCCATCGAGGAAAGCTCGCTGTTGCACACACACACGCTCTGACAAAAAATCCATGTAATTTCATCATCCAACATCCATATCTTGTATGTACTTATTTATCAAGTATCTGGTATGTTGTAGTACTAGAATAATAACTACGTGCATTTTCAGCATTTAGCCTGAAAAAAAGTTTCCACAGTTTGTGGCTGCAATACTTCTTGTACAATTCACAAGCTTTATGTCGACACAGGAAAAAGTAGCCTGTGAAAGAGCATCAGCTAGTTGTTACAAACCAAACAGAAAATCACCTACACCATTTGCACCCAGAAATTCTCATGATAGATCATACTCCATCTGGAGTATCGTTATTCCTGTACTTCTTCAGTTAGTCTAGGATTCAAGAAGTGCTGTTTCTTTGGAGACAGCATGCTGCGGGCTCCTTTCCAGGGATTTGTGTTCAAAACGGAGAAGAGCATGCAGCACATCCTTCATTGATGGCCGCAGTGAAGGCTGTTCTCCGGTGCATATCATACCTAGCCTAAACACTGCGAATGTGTCTTCCATGTAGGCTGGATCTCGAATGCCCTCATCAAGAAGATCAATTGACAGGCCATACTCTTGATACTGTCTCCATGCCCATTCTGCCAAGCAGTACTCCAAGCCAGCATCATTTGCCACCCGCCCAGTTGTGAGCTCCAACAGGACCACTCCGAAGCTGTTGACATCGACCTTCTCATTCACCTTATGCTGATATCCATACTCTGTGAACAAATTAGCCTCTGATCAGCACATGAACAACCTACATTTATACTCCCTCTGATCCATAATAAGTTAAGTACTAGTTTGAGTTTGCATTTCTAGCTCTTACCTGGTGCCATGTAGCCAAAGGTACCACCTACGGCAGATACTGACCCAAGATCTCCGGCTTTCAAAAGAATCCGAGCAAGCCCAAAATCGGCTATCTTTGCTCTAAAATCAGGGTCCAGAAGGATATTGGAAGACTTTACATCGCAATGCACTATGGTGGGTGAACTACCATGGTGCATGTAGCAGAGACCTCTTGCCGAGTCGATGGCAATTTGCAATCTAGTGGGCCAATCCAAAGGTGTGAGTGCACCAATTCTATCCCTCTGATGCAGCCATCGGTCTAAGCTACCATTTTCCATGTACTCATAGACAAGAAGCTTTGCCTCTGAGCTTGAGATGCAGCAGAGCAACTTGACAATATTTGTATGTCGGATCTCGCCCAGTATCTGGACCTCTGCAAGGAAGTCCTTTTCCAGCTTCTTGTCAAGGTTCTGCATGTTCCATATCTTTTTGACAGCCACCATCCTACTACCAGCTTCTCCATCCACAACACAAACTCGGTATACCTTGCCGGACCTGCCACTTCCAATACAGTTCTGCTCACAGAGCCCAGAAAGAACATCATACTCTGTGAAATGCAGTGCATGGAACTGGGTCAGCTTCCATGATAGAGGATCTTGGCTATTCTTTTGCCCCTTTAATAGCAAAAAACCACCAACAGCCGAACCCACAAGCATTATACTGCCAAGAGCAAAGAAGAGGGCTATAAGCCCCCTAGAGATATCATTGCTACTGTTTGCTCTTGCCCTGCAAATTGGTAAATTCGGGATAGAATTATTCGATGAGACACAGAGGGCTGGATTGAAGAGGAAACTCTGCCCATATGCTTCGTTCTGCAATGATGTTGGAATTTCCCCTGTGAGGTTATTCATGGAGAAGTTTAAAAAGTCCAAGCTCAACTTATTGAAATCCTTTGGGATCTCACCAGATAGCACATTTGAGGAGAGGTCAAGGATGGTTAGTTCTGACATAAACCCAAACGCTGCCGGTATAGTACCAGATATCTGATTTCCACTTAGATTAAGTTCGTTGAGGTGGTTCAGCACTCCAATTGTCATGGGTATTGATCCAGTAATTTGATTCCCAGAAAGGTCAAGTTCTATTACCTGTGAAATGCCCGTCAAATCCCAGGGAATTTCGCCAGAAATCAAGTTGTTTGCTGCCCTGAATACTTTCATTTTGCCTGCTAAAGTTGGAATGGGACCAGAAAATCTATTATTGCTGATCTCAAGACGGGTAAAATTCCATGGTAGCTGTGTAGGAAATGTTCCAGAGAAATTGTTGTTTTGGATCATAACTGTCGTGAGCTGATTCGTCACCACTGACCAAATGCTCTTGGGGAACTCTCCAGTGAAATGATTATCGTACAGCATTAAATTGTTCAACATATAACATCCATCTAGCGATTCTGGAAGCTTCCCAGAAAAACTATTATTGAACACAACGATGTCAAATAGCTTCCTGTTGGAGCAAAGATTGGCTGGCAGTTCGCCCGAGAGGTTATTGTTGCAGACCTCAAGATTGCCTAGTGGGGAGTGTTTACCAAGCTCTGGTGGAAGAGGAACAGATAACATGTTCTCGAATAGCCGGATGTCGGTGAGATTTGGCAGCAACCCAATGCTTGGCGGTGTTGATCCATGCAGTTGATTCGTGTAGAGAAACAACAAGGTAAGATTAATGAGCTTACCGAAATCATCTGGTATTGTCCCTGTTAGTTTGTTTGTGGACACATCAAGTTCCACCAAGTTTACAGCAGTCACACTGGATGAGATCTCACCGGTGAAACTGTTGCTAAACAGGTACAAGTACTGAAGCTTCTTATGCTGCCATACCCATGTCGGAATTGCGCCTTGCAGCATATTGTCTGACATATCCAAGAGACCGAGCTCTGTGAGGCTTGACAGGCTCTCAGGGATCTCACCTGTCATGTTCATACCCGACAGCCACAAGTATGTGAGGCGTGTCAACTTGCCAAACTCAACTGGCACTGGAGCGGGCAGAAATGGGTTTTCGGCTAGAGTCAGCACCTCGAGGTTGGCCAGATTGCTTATGTTCTGTGCTGGATAACTTCCATCAAACTGATTGGTGTCGAGAACCAGTGACTTGAGCATTGGAAACTGCCCAATGGATGCTGGAATTTTGCCCGTGATATGATTGGCTGATAAGTTGAGATGCTCGAGCTTTGCTGATAAACTGTTTATGTTAGCTGTGAGTTGCCCAGCAAAGGCATTGTTGGAAAGGTCTAGGTACTTCAGATTGGAGCAATTGTAGACCACCGTAGGGAATGAAGTGGAGAAGTTATTGTAGGAGAGGTCCAAGTACGTAAGGTTCTTGAGGTGGCAAAGAGAGGGAGGGATTGGTTTGCTAAATGTTTGGTTTCGAAGGAATATGGCAGTGACCATACCATTTTTACATGTAACTCCTCCCCAGCTGCAGTGATCAGAAGAAGTGGGGTTCCATCTGCCAAGTACAGGTGAGCTCCCCCAATATCTCTTGAGTCCCAGGAGGAGTTGGTGTTCATCACCAGATTGGTTTGTGGACTGTGGGCAAGATCTTGGCAGGAGAAATACTAGTGTTGTAAAGAATAGGAAGAAGCTAGCGCAGTAGCTGTTAGCCATGTCTGCTGAAGCTCTTTGGTTGGAAATCTCTTGCTAAGGAAGAGGAACAAATAGGGCTTTGGTTAGGGAGGGGCAATGCACGGTGGATAAAAAAACCCTTTAATTTGGAGTAACTCTCTTGACCAGCAAGTCTCCTGCTGACTAGTCAAGATATCCTCCTTCACAAAAAACCCTTCAAAAGAAGTGATCAATATTTATTTATTTTAAATATCTGATGGAAACTTTAGTAGTAGTATCTGTAAGTGATCCCAATCCTGGAACTACTTAATCATGCTACATAATATATTTAACAGTTACTCCCCACCCACCCTCTTACATGCTTATGTTTTCATACCATGGGAAAAAGTACCAAGAAATTTAACCGAATCTCTTGATGAATTTGGTTTGTTTTCTACAATTTTCGTTTATTCATTTTTTTTCATATCAGCATTACGGCAATTATTAAGTATTGGAAGTTTGGCTAGACCATTCGATACTTGGTCTGGATGTAACTACTATGAGGAATGAAACCGGCTGGTCTATTCACCACCTCAGAAGGGAATAAGGCTACTAGAAAATTGAGGGATTGGGTCACCCCGTGATGGGTCACCCCTGTGTTGAGGTAATTCCTCCAACAAATATCTTCTGTAACCTGCAAATGTAAGTACTTATGTTGCTAGTGTATTCTGTTTCATCTCTTAATAAAACAAATTCTGGCAACTGAGTAACTGAAACAGCCAGTTATTATAAGCCAGAGTAAGATAACACTACACTTCTGGATCACCCCTACGCTGTCATTTGCCTCGAGCTGAACATCAGAAGGTCCTGTTGATGTTGACACACTCTTCCCTCACCTGTGCAAAGAGCTCTGTGTTCAGATACCTCTCTGCGCCACTTGAAAACATTGTCACAATCATCTTGCCCTTGTTCTCCTCTCTTGATGCAACCTATCAGGAAGTACATAAATCAGAGACAGCATAATAACCAGATTTATGTAACCTTCACTGTCCTATTTGAAACGAAAGAACATCCTAGAATCTTGAAAAAAAAAACTTGCCTTTAAGCAGGCAGCTGCATTTGCCCCTGAAGATATGCCAACAAGCAATCCTTCTTCCCTCGCCAACCTCCTAGCCATGTCCATAGCTTCTTGAGTAGTTACTGTTACAATTTCATCTATTTGGGACCTGTCCAATATTTCTGGGACAAAACCTGGCCCTATACCTAGGATGTTGTGAAAGGCTGGTTCTCCACCTACGAATCATAGACAAGCAAGATTCTACTCGTTTACAAGCCAAGAAAGGAAGCAAGGTTACTGGTGAGTGTAATCGTGCATGCCTATTATCATTTATCCACTGTGTTTCACATAGTATATTAGATTGAAAATATCATTTTTTGGTGGTCAAAGTTTCTTACCTGAAATTACTGGACTTTCAGCTGGTTCAACGCAGATTAATTTTACGGACGGGTTCATTATCTTGAGATACTTGCCCGCGCCTGTTATGGTGCCTCCTGAACCAGACGCAGCTATAAATATATCCACTTTGCCTGCTGTATCTTTCCAAATCTCAGGCCCTGCAGACATATTTAGTTCAATACATTGCTGCTGAGGTTCATTTGTTAGTCAAGAATCGGTAAGAGTAGAGACATTGCATGGAAGTAAGATCCTGCAATGACCAACACAATGTGGACCACATAAAAACATATATTTCACACCATCTATTAATTTATTTCAACATTTAATTGTTCAGTTCATAGTCTTCAGTTGGGTACAGGACGTCATGATGCTTATATCGGCCTTGTTCGAGAAGAATCTAAAGTTACTCTAACACTACTTCTCTTGCGTCCTATTTACATCAAAGAAATAGTGTTACCGGTCCATCTGAAGTGCGCATCAGGATTTGCAGAATTGGCGAACTGATCTAGAACATGCACATTATCCAAATCCTTCTTCAGCTGTTCTACCCTATCAAGTAATGCTTTGAATCCATGTTGTGCAGGATCTGTAGGACAGAAGCATGTTACCATCTGACATGTGATATGTGGATCATGGTATTTAGCTTCTTACCAACTAATAACACTTCAGAGCCAAGGTATCGCAACAGCATCTGCTTATCAAGTGACAGTTTGGCAGGCATGACCGCAATGAACTTGTATCCTTTCTGTGCAGCAATGAATGCCACACCGATGCCAAGATTACCGCTCGTGACCCCCACCAGCGTTGTCATGCCAGGTGTAATCAAGCCTTTCTCCTCGGCATCTTCGATCAGTCTGCAAATTTTGGCATTGATTAACTCATATGGTAGATTTCAGGCGAAGCAATCCTTCCTCATAAGGAAAGAAAACGAACAGCCACCTGAGAGCACTCCGATCCTTCACAGAGGAAAGGGGCTGGTATGGCTCAATTTTCCCGATCAGCCGAGCACCTATGCCATCTTTCTCCGCAATATTTTTCAGTTCTATCAGTGGTGTCCAACCAATGAGCTGGAAGGCACATAATTTACTTGGAGATTAAACATAACAAGCAGTGCACACTAAAGGAATAAGGGCACCCAAGGAATAATGACAATATACAGAGAAAGTAGGCACCTGTGTGATGTTGGATGCAATACACTCTCCCTGCGAGGACAGCAGAGATGGTATCTCTTTCCTCCCTTCCTGCAGCTCCATTTTTCTGGTCTTATTTCGCTACAGAGAAAACTAGAAACTAAACAAGCTCGAATGTTTTGAACAAATGGATGAGTACAAATAGGAGGTGCTCCGTTGTCCAATGATGTTCTGTGTATATATAGCTGATAAGTTCCAGTCTGATGGTGCACTACATGGATAAATTAATACCGAGTTTAGGAGGAAGGCTACCAAAGCTGTGAACCGAGACCAGGGAAGTATCCCTGAAACTTCTCCAGGCATTTTTTAAATCAAAGTTTCTTCACATATGACACTACGTCAGTGTGCAGGTGCAGCATGCCCCACATGATATGAAATATAAAAGCTACCGGTTGGTTGGAAGCCTGAAACTTGGACCACAAGTTTCCCTGCCTAGAGTGCAAGATAGTCAACCATTATGCAGAGGGCGAGAAGGAACATTGTGGCAAGTGCACCAAAATACTGATTGTTTTCTGAACTCCGACCTATCTGTAGTACATTTCCTTTTCTCCTGATAGCATGATAAACTTATCACCTTTTAATAATGTATTTTTCTAACAGGCGTACATTGACCTTTTAACATTTAAGTAAATGATTTATATTTTTATTATGTTTTACTTTTATATATCCACACAAACTATTTTTGGTATTTTCTGTCGTAACATCCTCTTGCACTAACTTTGTTGGCTGAAAAAAGCTAGCTTGCGAATAGATGTTGTCGGCTATTTAAAAACCAATTTTGAAACATTAAAAAGTCTCTGCTATCAAAATTGAGTGTCCTAATCGAAATCTGTTTTCACCAAAATATAATAGTAATATCTACTATGTTTTACATTCAATTACTTTAGTTTTTGGAGTCTACCGCAGTTTGCTTCTAATACTACCTCCATCCCAAAATAAGTGACACAGCTTTGTGTCTAGATACATGCGTATCTAGTCTAGACAAAGCTGCGTCACTTATTTTAGGACGGAGGGAGTACTAGTTTCCATTGCACTTTGTTGGATTATGTTGCATTTTCTAGTGCACTTTTAAAGTAGTTTATACTGTGATTTACACTTTGTAGAGTATTTTACCCTAGTTTCTACTACTCCCTCTGATCCATAATAGTGTCGCTCATTTTATACTAAGCTAATACAAACTTTGTACTAAGTGGGCGACATTTATTATGGATCGGAGGGAGTACATCTTTGGATGGACTGTGTTGCAATTTTTGTCCAAATCTACTGCATCCACTACGAAGAAAGAAAGAAACTACTTCTAGAAAAAGAAAGAATGGAATTAGTAGCAGTAACTAGTGTCTTTTCTCGAACACGGCATCTAAATGCATGTTATTTTGTATTAACTACTCCCTCCGTTCCACAATAGATGTCTTAGGTTTTTCAAATTTTGGATGAATCTATATACTAAATAGTGTCTAGATTCATTCAAATTTTGACAAATTTGAGACATCTATTTTGGGACGGAGGGAGTAGTATTTTTATAGGGTGTTTAACAGTTAAGAAACTCTTATACGTTTACAGGGGAGACAACCTCTCTTTTTTCTGCAAATCACTTGTATTACTCAATAACATCAGGAATTGCTGCAGGTCCAGAGGATAACCATACTGCCGCACGTCTACTAGATCTAGCATAATTTGCCATAAAATGGCTACTAGTATTGTGACATCTTCTAACATGACTAATACAAGTTTGTCTAACCTTAAGCAAGGTTTTAATCTCTTGAACTGTCATGGCGTAAGCTGATCGGTCTAGCTCCACATTGTTCAGCATATTGACTAACTCGAGGCATGGTTTTTAAGGCGTCCAGGCGACTTAAGGCGCTGGGGGGGCGCCTCAACGCCTAGGCGCTCAAAGCGCGAAGCGAGGCGACGCCTTAGTTCATTTTAAACAATTAAGGCAGAACAAATATGACACCCAGTTTTAGACATAAAATACCTTGATTTGCCTTGTTGTTGAGCCCAGGTAGCATCCATATCTCCCATCCCTTTTCCCATTTCTTCCTTCCACAATAGAAATCTGCAAAACAGCAACATATATGGTTAGAAGTTGACTTAGTAGACCACAGTTGGTAAAAAAACAGAAAATAAATTAGAGTATAAGTGCAAAGAAAGATGACAAACATGAGTGCATTACATATTACATAAACAGTCCATCCAATGCAATGCAAGTCCAGAACATAAATAGTTCTTGCTAGTACAATCACAACATAAATTAGGTTCACAAATCACACCAAACAACATAAACTAGGTTCCACACAACACGATCAAATCATAAGCAAGGCTGGGCCAGACTCAATCAAACAAAGCCATCATCGAACTCATCAATGGTAGCATTTGTGTTGTCTCCATCTTGATCACCACCAGTTGGATCATCATCGGTCACATCAACATCATCTTGAAGAAAATCTGAATCATTATCCTCTCCATTGGGGATAGTTGAGTGTTGTTCTTGGTCATCGTCTTCAATGTCTTCAATCTCTTCATCAACATCATGAACAAATGTTGGTGAAGGAGCAGGCCTTTTGCGCTGCCTGTTGTAGTGCACATTGACATTTGAGGGGCCCCTTTGCAGGCTAGCTCTAGGAAAATTGCGACCTTGCAGCGACGAAGTTGCACCAACAGCCTCATCAATCAACTCCCATGAAATGTCATCCGGACACCCTCGAGCACCTTGTGGTGGAGGCATTGTTGGGTCAACCCACTCATTGTCCCAATCAAAATCCTCAATGACAAGAGGGTCATAGCTTTTGTCACCCAACTTCTCACGCCTCTTTTGAAACCTATCCATGTTCTTCCGGTTGTATGAAACAAACACATTGTCATTCAATATTCGATGTTGTAAACGGTTCCTTTTCTTTGTGTGGATCTGCAAATAACAAATAGAGTGAATAAATAACTTGCTGAAATTAACTTGCTCTTGCTGAAATTAACTTGCTCTTGCTAAAATAGAGATAAAAAAGTTACTCACAAATTCAAATGCGCTCCAATTTTTCTCACAACCAGATGATGAAGCACAAAGACTAACAATACGCTTTGCAAACCTTTGTAGCTCAATTGCCCGACCACCGTATGAACGCCACCAATCAACTAAAATGGTAAAAACACACATGCATTAGGAGTTTGTACAGAAAATAACTTGCTGAAATTAACTTGATGCATGCTGAAATTAACTTGAGTTGACTTACGGGGGTTTCTTTTGTCCATGTTTTCGATTGCCATCACATTAGCAAAGGTTCCTCGCCGGTCCTCATAGAGAACAGATATCCTCAATTAGAATCTTCTCCATTAGAATCTTTCCCGCTGCCTTGTAGTTAGCACCATTGTCGGTGACAACTTGGACTACATTCTCTTTACCAACATCCTCAATTCCCTTCTCTAACAAATCTGCTATCATCCGAGCATCTTGGCATTCACTTGATGCATCAACCGACTCCAAGAAGTAAGTGCCCTCCGGGCTGTTCACAAGGAAGTTGATCAAGTGACGTCCCCTTCTATCGGACCAACCATCTGACATTAGTGTGCAGCCATATTGCTTCCATGCTGCCTCGTGCTTTGCCCTCAATGTTTTTGTTTCCTTGACACAATCCCTAAGCAGTGGCTCCCGCAGCTCATGAGGAGAAGGAGGCTTGTAACCCGGGCCATATTGGCAAGAGGCTTCTATTGCAATCTGAAATTGCCTAGAGCTTGCAACATTGAAAGGTATGCCACACTCGTAGAAGAATAATGCCCATTGCATACTCACATAGTGCCTCTCTTCCGGTGTTTTTGTGCTTGCCTCCATGGTTCTTTGAGAGCTCCCAGAGCGTCTTTCATCAACAACCTCCTCGGGTTTTTTCCTAAGCATTGAGACAATTGACTTGGTTGCAACTCCTTGACACTTTTTGCTGGAGATTTTTACAGCAAAGGCTTTCTTGTTCTTCTTGGCTGCTGTCCCTGAACTTGGTCTTGTAGTGGAGGCCATGGAGGACTGAACTGTTGCTGCATCTACCTCCACAACATCATCATCATCATCTGGCTGTCCTATGTTCCTCTTGTTCTTTTCCAAATACTCCAACATCTCCCTCCTAAGCTGTGTGCTAGCCTTTGGACAGCCCGTTGCATCCCCACCGGTGCCAGCAAGGTGTTCCTTGTGTCTCTTGATCCCTCCAGAAGTAATCTTGCCACAAAGATTGCACGCCACCACATTGTTGTTGCCAATTTTCCACCAATACCCATAGTTCCATCCCGGATCATTTGACCTCCGTGGCCTACGTTCTGGATCTTTCATTGGATCATAAGCATCACCATCTCCATCCCCATTAGCTGCTGGATCTGACATTGTGGGGCTGCAAAGTGCAAACAATATATTAAACACCATCCACTAAGCTACTATTCTATTCTAATCAGCCTAGTATAAACTATAAAGAAGATCCACTAAGCTACTTAGCTACTATATAATGTCTAATCATCTAACAAGGACAAGCAACAACTATTTTAATCAAACCATGCACAGCTAACAGTCAAATTCCAGCAGCTAAATAATTTAATATACCATCACCATGTACCAAGCAGCAAGCCAGCAACTACTATATTAGAGGCATTGAGGCAGTGAAGCAGGCAAGCAGCAAAGCAGTACAAGTGCCAAAACTGTACAACCACAAGAATAGAGACAGGACAGGACTCACAAAAACATCCCTGGGCGGAGAGGAAAGAGACCGTGGGGGAGAAGGTGCCATACCTTGTTGCCCTGCTGGGAGAGGGCTGCGCCAGGGGAGGAGACGCCCAGATGCTTGGCCAGAGAGGAGGAACCTGGTGGAGGAGGAGCAGATCTGGAGGACGACCTGCTGTTCGCCTGAGAGGAGAGAGCTCCTCTCTCTCTCTCTGAATCAAATTGGCGCCCTAGGTCTGTTTCCCTCTCCCTCCCCTCTCTTTTCCCTCTCTTTAGCCCCCAAGTTCCCTCCAATTTCGCCCCCAATTTCACTTTTGCCGCCCGCCAGTTCTTTTTCCCTCTGTTTCCCGCTCGCCCCTGCCCAAAGCGTCCAGAACCAGGCAAAGCGACGCCTTTGGACGCCTCAGGACGCCTTTGGACGCCTCAAGGACGCCTCAAGGACGCCTCAGGACGCCTTAGACAGATTTCTAAGGCGAGCTCGACGCTTTGCTCTCCTGGGGCGCTGCGACGCTTAGGCGACGCCTTAAAAACCATGACTCGAGGCAATCCACATCAACAATCGGCGGTTGGTTGCATCAACGCAAGGCTATCTCCAAAAGGCGCCGCAGGATTAGGACTGTGGCGGCAGGGCTCGAGGCGAATAGCTGGACGCGGGACATTCAGGGCGTGGTGGGGCGTGCACGAGATTGGTCAGTACCTATACCTATGGCATGCCATCGCACATACCACTCACCGCCGACCGCGACCGCCTCGTCTGGAAGTGGACGCCCAACGGCGTATACACCGCCCAGTCATGCTACAAGGCTCTCTTCCACATATCGATGCTGTCCCATAGCTGCAGGCTGATCTGGCGGACCTGGGCACCGCCACGTGTCAAGGTATATCACTGGTTGGCGATGCAGAACCGGTGTTGGACTGTTGACTGCCTCGCGAGTCGAGGGCTGCAGCACCACCCCAAATGTCTGCTCTGTGACCAACTCCCCGAGACGATGCACCACCTCACCGTCGCTTGCCCCTTCTCTAGGCAAGTGTGGCACGAGGTCCTGTCCTGGCTCAGGTTGCCTTGCCAACCGCCCAGCGCCGATGATGCCAGCCTCATGGACTGGTGGAGCGACACAAATGCTGCCATGCCGAAGCCCATGCGTAAAGTCTTGGCCTCCATCACCCTGCTCACGCCCCGGATGATTTGGAAGCATCGCAACGACTGCACATTCAACAACATGCAGCCCTCAGTGCCTGACCTGTTAGCCAAGATCAAGAAGGAGGCGTCGATGTGGGTCATGGCTGGTGCCAAGGGCTTACGGGACATGTGGCCCACGACTTGGGATGTCCATTGATGTATTTTTTTTGGTGTTTTTGCGCCTTGGAACTCTTCCTATTCAATGAAATGAAACACAATAGTCTATTGCGTTTTCTCTAAAAGGAAAGGCCCTCCAACACTGCAAGCAATTCTGCATGCAAAGCATCTCCGCAAGATAAAATCTGGCGACACGAAGACAGCAAAGTCTCCCCATTGTGGTCTCTGACAACAATCCCTGCACCAGCATCACCTTCAGATCCAAAGGATCCATCATTATTTACCTTGCACCAGCCGGCCAGGAGCGGAGTCCAATTCAGATTAAGTTCAGTGTGTTGCACACTGACTGAAGACAGCCCCTTTGCATATGTGCGTTTATGTAGATAACATGTTAGCACATAATGATCAAGAAAAGGTGAACAAATATAGTTTACATAGTCCAACATCCATATCACAAGTATCTATTTGTTAGGAAGTCAGCTAATTATTCGTGTGCCAGTGACATGATTTGCTCCTACTGTAAATACTTCTTCTATCAATGCATCAAGGTCCAAAGTCTGCCTTTTTTTTCCTCAAAAACATTTGCAATTGCATCCATATTTAACAAGGTTCACCTTGTACAAGATTGTTCGTATGAAAGCTAGTTGCTACAAATGGAAGGGAGAATCACCAAGACCATCTGCAGATATATATTCTCATCACCATCAGTCTTGCTTCTTTCTGAATATAGCTTCTCCCCTGGGACTGGGAGTTGAGAGATCACAAGTCACACTTTTAAGAATATGAGAAGGAAGAAGCAAGTAATATTAATCTGGGCTGAACTGTTGATCATCATGATGTACACGTTGTGAAATACCCAAGACAAAAATTGATAGATTATTTCGCAATTTAGCAGGTTACAAAGTGCCAATGGTAGCCGTTGTTAGACTTGTGAACCGTGATTTTGCTGCAACTGAGATGTCTGGTTACATGTTCATGAATCAGAGATGCAAATAAACAGTGATTGGGGAAGCTTCCCTGCTCTCTGATAAGAAAACTAGTTAAGGACTTAAGGTACATGCTCTAAAAGAACTAGTTAAGGACTTAATGACTTAAGGTACATGCTCTCTTACATGTTCATGCTGTTATTTTCTTCACGCCCTTAGTATCAGACATCACTGTTTTAGTCATATTAATGAAAGAAATGCTTGTTTCTCACCTTCAAGGTGTATTCACGAGAGTTTTCTATCTTTCTCCTAAATTATTGTTCTTCCAAGCAGGCTTGATACTTGGATTTCTAACATACTGCACATAAAGTTTCTAATTTATATCTAAGAAATCAAAGAACGACTAACCACTGTAGTCAAATCAACCATTTGACATGCTTGCCAGAGTAGCGTAAGCATGAAAATCACATTATGATGATATCACAAGCATATTTTACCTAATGGGCGATTACTCCTGTGTTTGTCAATGCCTGTCACACCCAAAGTAGCCGGAATAATTAGGCCAAGGCAAATTCGAAGGATAGGAGCCGCTTCTCTCCAAAACCTCACTGGCAAGGAGTCTGCGGCCTGTTCAGTATTCAGTAGATTTTACATTATCGAGAAGGCTAGGAAACTTTAGATTTATGTCCACTTTTCACTTCCTAGTATCCAATTAGGGCACTATCTTCTCACCTAGTTTCTCATTAGAAGTCCCCTAGACAACCAATTAGAAAGTACGGTATCACAGTTTTAATTGAAATTTGGAGGGTATTTTATGTTCTCTGTGAAACTCGTGTTCCAAACAGGCTCTAGACAATTTTGAAACTTCAGATGGCACGATGGCATCACAGTGCCATAGTATTTACCTTCCAAAATCCAAATCTCAAAACAAATAATGAACACAAAAAATAGTCGTAGCTGAAGTCGATGGGAAATGCCATCACATAATCTGATGAACGTTTCACTTTCAGCTATGAGGCCTCAGCCCATGGCATCCACATGAGGTTGTACCTGGCTACATGCCTACTGAGATACATCCACTGCTCTAGCCTACAAAGGCTGAGCCTCCCCAGCAACCACCTCCAAACACTGAACCATCAGGCTGCACGTCCAGAAATGAGGGTTTTTACTCTCTACACATCATTTTCTCGAAAGAAAGAAGTTGCAGAAGTTCAGCGTACAAATGCACATCATAGATCACAAGTCAGAAAGTCATGCAGAAAGATAATAGTTTGAGATTCCCTTGGTGGCCAGGTGCAATAGTTGTCCAGCTACTCCTACAGCAGCATCAACCCCTAATCTTGGAAGGAAAGTCTATAAATTGCTGAACAAAGAGACTGCGCTATAGTACCTTTTGGGTGAGACCCGATCACAATCGTTTAGTTGAAAGGTCGATACTATGTTGAAACTTAACATTAGAACAGAAAAATGGTATGTATCTAGACAAAGTTGAGTCAACTAATATGGGTCGGAGGGAGTATTTCAATTTACTTTTTACTCCTGTGGCCATGGAAGAAATTCATGGCAACATAACGACATCAATTCTGTTAACTAACCATGAAGCACCCACTCCGCTCAGATTTTGGGGCCCAATTTTTGCATCAGGACACCTGTAGACTTGTAGCACATCATCGAGAGGTTGTTCACAAGAGAATGCTCTAGTTGGATTTTCTAACTGTGATGATCATCCATCGATCTAGTGTGGTAGGGATGCGCATCAGGTCAAAAGGTGGCATGTTTTTAAGTCACCTTTGGTAGTTCATGTATCATCTCATCAAAATTTCCAATGGAAAATAATTTACAGTAGGGGCATGTTTCCGCTTTTTGTGGGTGCCCAAGAATATTGGAGGTTCTTGGTAGAGCCTATCAACCTATATAATATCTTCAGGAACGCTTCCAGTTTAACTATTCCTGATTTGTTGTTTGTGAAGGATCTAGTCCATCTATGCATACCGCTTCTGATAGAGCTTATCAGGGGAACAGTAGCATGTGAGTAGCTATGATATTCTCCATTTGATTCACTTCATGGGTTCCTTTTCAAGTTTCTGGACTTGATCATTACCTCTGGAAAGGGGAGGAAGGCTAAAGCAGGATATTTTTCTCTCTGCTAGCTTTATCTTTCACTTCCTCCTCTTCTCCTATTCATTTTTGACGAAACTCCTCTCATGTTATTGATCAGACAGTTCTGCACTTATCCCCAATTTTTCGTAGTCCCTAACACCCTATATTTATGTAAACCATACCCTATATTTATGTAAACCATATTTCTGTAAAGAAAATTAAGGTTGTGAAACATTGCTGTGCTGCAAACTCGTCAAGCAGAGGAGTTATGGCATGAAATAAATCATGGATTTTGAATTTTATTGTACTAATGCCTGCATATAGTAAAAAGAAACTATTTTCATCCTTTTTTAAACTGAAATCTTGAATTAGATAGCTCTGCAACTCGTTAACTAGGCTGGATAGATGAAAGAAAACAAGGGCCATGATAATGGTTAAACATCCCATAGAAAAAGTTACATATAAACCAAATCGAAAGACAAGCATCCATATAGAATGGAGAAGCATGTACATATAAAATACAAGCGCAATCATCTTTGATTGGTAAAGAACAGGGCTGGAGTCCATACCATCACTGTAAGATTGGCATAGCTTGATCTGGGTAACAGCCTTGGAGAAAAGGTGCCTGATTGGAGAGAACCTTTCCTGAAGGGGATGGCAACTGGAAAAACCATGCCAACCCTACAACCAATATCCAGAGAATGTGAACCATCCTTTTCCATGTTGTAGGTCGTGCTGGGTGGAATTGGACTTTCGAATCACCTACAACATCAGTGCTACGGTAACATCACAGTCAGAGATGGTACGAACAAAGTGGTAGCTGTAAGGCCTGAATTTATCTGAATGGACTAAATATCCTGCAGGATTGAACTGGTTTATGTCTTGTTGGGTTTGATCATTTCTAGTTTTCGAGGCATTTTTTTTCCGCGAAAACGCAAAAAGCTTTGCGTTTCGATTCATTGATAGAAAAAGAGAGTTCTGTACAAAATATACACGGCTCGAAGAGAGCCAACGCCCCGTACAACTCTATCCACTAGACCTACGGGGCTGCGGGGATCAAGGCCCGTAAGCTAACCGCGCCAGCAGCATCCCAAGCCCTAGCCTCAGACCAAATCGTACACAGAAGACTACCCAATGCCGACGACGCGTTGTCGAAAACCACCACATTCCACTGCTTCCAGATCCACCACGTGTGGCATCCCGCAAAAACCACTACTAGAAAATCGTGTTGTTTTTGTGCATTGCATCATCATGACCGCATGCTCATGTCATCATGCCACATTGCATTTGAGCATCGTCATCGTCTTGCATTTGCTCGCATAAAACTATTTGCGAAAAAGCCTGGTTTTGTTTTCTAAACGCCCCGTCTTTAATTCAAAACCAAAACCGGGACTCCGGAATATTTTGTTTTGACCAACTATGTTTTGCAAACGGTGCATTTAGAATTAAATAAAATATTTCATTATTTTAGTGGGGGCAGTCGAACGGGCCGATTTGACCCGAACGACCACCCCCAGTCCCAAAACAATCGGTCCGCCTAAAATACCTAAGCTACCCGTCCTAGTCTATCGGCCACCTCACCCGGACCAGTCCCACGCCGCCACGTCGCCCCTCCCCAAATCCCCACCAACCACCTGTTGCCACCTAGACCAACCCACTCCCTCTCCCTCACCGGCAGCACACACACACGCATCACACGCACACACAGCCCCTCTGCCAGCGCCCGACCCCACGCCACCCACCTGTCCCGCTCGAGCCCATCCCCCCACCTACCACGCCCGTCTGCCTCGCCCCGCCCCTCGTTGCCACCGGCTCGCCACGCCCTCGCTCTCCGGCTGCTCACGCTGGTGGCGTCCTCCGCCACGGCCGCCGCTTTCCGCCTCCAAGCCTCGAGCCCGCATCCGCCGCTTGAGAGCCATGAAGGCTGCCGCCGCCCGTCATCGCCAGCTCTCCTCGCCGGGCCATGACCACCTCCGCCTGACCTCCTCGAGCCGCCTCAGCCCCTCAGAACCACTCCCGCGGCCTCCCTCGGCGCCACGCTCCCTCTCTGCCGGCCGCGTCGTCGACCTCCCGCCGGCCACCCCTCGACGTCCCTGCTCGCCTAGCCTCGCCGTCCCGCCTCCTCGACCTCGTGTTCTAGCAGATATGTGGCCGTTCGATGCCCCGGTGATGTGATGTTTGATTGATGTCACGCGCGTGCGAAATCGCTGCTCCATGGCGATGCCCAAGTCCCTGAGAGGAGAACTACGTACCAAGGACCGTTCCAACATCACCAAGATCTGCCGTAGCCTTGCCAAAATCCTATGGAGACGTCAGGGACCAAAAGAAGCCCAAAGTTCAAGACCTACTTCCAGGAGCCGACGGCCTAAAACTCTCTGTCTCGGAACGCCAAGGTCGTCTTCACGGATCCGAAGGCCCCGGTACCCGATCCACCCAAGAACGACATCGACAAACGAAGACGGGACCATCAGGACCTTCGTCACAGAACGCCTAGATCGTCGATGCGAATGCGCCAAGTCGTCTACCCCGAACACCGTGCGACTAGATCATCGACATGGAATCCGAAGACCACATGTGCGACAAGTACTCACTCGAGGACGCCGAGTACTTCACCCCGGACACCGAGACCCGGTGCGACAAGTACTCCTTCCCGGACGCCGAGCTCGCCGAGAACCCGGATGCGCCAAGATCTACCCCGTTACCCGAGAAAGATCCCGTCGAGGCCGAACCCGTCGAACCCTGGACCCTGAGACCGACCCCGAACCCCGGAACCCCAAGATCTGCCGAACCCTAATGTGTGACCTCTTTCCTTGATCCCTATTTTATAAATGAAATAACAACTTGTTGCATATTAATTATTCATCTCGCATGCATATTTGTGTGGTTTGGGGGCCTTATGCCGATTCACCTAATAATTAAATATGGGGCCCATATGCAGGCAATCTAGTCTTATATTGGCCTCATTTAAATTGTGTAGCGAACCGGTGCTATCTTTTACCTTGCTAATACCACATTTAATTTGCGGGGTATCTAAATAACTTGAACCATTTAATTAATTGTCGGGACCCCGGTTCCGCTTAATATGACCTAATTGCATCGCACCTTTGCCATGCCATGCATCATATCATAAGCATGCCGATCTTTTGCCGTTGTATTAAATAGTGCATCCGGTGTTTCTTCTAGTGTTTTGGTTCTTCGCGGATAAGGCCGTTGAGTTGATGCGAGTGTCGACCCGATCTTCGGTTGAACCTTCGACAATTTTTTCAGGCGAGCATCTCCCCCTTTCTACCTATCTTACTTTTATAGTATTTATTCCCTCCTGTTGATCTATTGCTATCTGTGTTGCGATGCTTTAGTTTCCGTACCTGTGATATACCGTGCAGCCCTATATTGCCTTGAACACATCCTATTACCTGTTGTTTGGTAGATAGTTGGACTTGCGCGTCGTAGTCGCTTGCTCAAGTGTTGTTGCGTGTCGTTCAGTGCCACAGTTGTTGATGTATTGCCACATGTTGATGTTGGATATGATCATAGTTTTACTTATCGTTCACTTTAATTCCTGTTTAACAACAAAAATTGAAGTAAGCAGAGGCATCGGTGGGTGATAGAAAATATTTGGTTTCCGAACGCCCACTTGTGTCCCGTAGGACCCCGAGTACTTGATACTGTTCCTTGATTTATCGCGCTATCCACATCCGGAGGTATATGGGACCCCGAGCCAGAGCTTGATTCATCTTATTTCTTGGGGCCACAAACTAGTTTGAGGTTTTATTTACTATCCTGTACTTATGCCATGCTACTTTTGTATTTACGATTGTGCGAGGAGCACCTTGTCTTGTTAGGAATTGTGACTGTTTACGCTGTATCGACAAGCCCAGTTTGGGTTCCCGATCGCTTCTGTACCCCACAAACCTTGAGTCCGTCTCGAGCTAGCTTACTCTTCGGGTAAGACTCAAGGGTGGCCCCCTGAAATATTTCTGAATCCTGTGATTGCTTTGTCGTGAAAGCCTCGTTGGGTTTTGATTTGGTTTTTTCGAGGTTGATCGAGCGTGTGTTGCTATTGGTGCACCCCGGCCGGGTAAAACTTTCTGAAAGCCGTGTCCGCGGTTATGGACGACTTGGAGCACAGTATCTCGACCATAGACAAGCATAACTAAAGTAGTGCTATAAATTTGATTTTTTTATACTGACTAGTAATCAACTTCACTATAATGGAATGGCTAACTAAAACTGCCCACAATTGCTTGTTTGGTTTGTCGCTTGCGACACATTGTATCTGACTAGTAAGTATTACAACTACAACGGAATGGCTTAATAACAGTACCAACAACTGCTGGGTTTTGGGTTTATCTCACGCTATCTGTATCTGGTTGCAACTATAACGGAATGGTTAACTAAAAGTGCCCACTGCTTACTTTATCCGGATGATTATCTAAGCCTGACTAGTAATTGCTGCAACGATAACTGAATAAGTAAAACTGCCAACTGTGTGAGTTCCTCGGTTGACTTCCTCGTTTGGTCTCGAGGGGGAAACGCCAGGATGGGTTTGTTTGAAGGTAGCATCAGGTTGGATCCGAATAGGTCTTTCTTACCCCTCTTTGATAACCGCCAGTTGTATCGAGTCTCTATAGGTTGTTCTAGTGCATGCTGCGCTGCCGCTTCAGTCCACTATACCTATGTAGGCGAGGACCGCCGAATTCTAGCCTCGCCGTGTACTGGCCTCAGTACTGACCGCTCTCTTTTTCCTTTGCCCTTTGTCGGCACCTCTTTTGTTTAAGAAGGTTTTGAGATCGACGTCGTTAGCAGGGTTACCCTTCCGCTTTGGCCGGGGTTATGGACGCCATTGGTTATTCTTGAGGCTCTTAGCCCCATTTGCATCTTGTCCGTAGTTGGACGCCTATCGCTTTCAAGGTGATTTGGATCTTTGTTACGTATTCGTATTCTTGACTCATGGAGTCGTGTTGTATATATATATCTGTTCTGTGGGTCCCATCGAGGACTGTTGTGTAATGTTATTACTTCGTTTTCCACCCGCACGAAGTGCCTGGTGGGCACCTTTGAATCGTTTCTATGCGGGTTTGGCGGGAATCGCTGAAACTTGCATAGGTCCGATTCTGAGGGTGTTACACCACGTTACCAGCATGATGAGCGAAGATGTCCCTTTTCGTAGAGCTCGGGGGGTGGATCTCAACGCCTGTAGCCACCAGTCCACGAAGTCGTCTTCCCCATCCTGTGGCGACGTCGTGGATCAGATCCATGAGAGCACTTCATTCCAGGTTGCCCTAGAGAAGGGACAACCCACCATGATGTGGATCATGGTCTCAGCCGATTGGTCACAAAGGGGGCAACGTGGGGGGTGGGCCAGGCCCCGACGTGCCAGGCGCTCAGCAGTCCAACAACGGTCCTGACAAACAAGCCAAATGAAGAACTTGACCCGCGGGGGCGCCCAGGCCTGCCAGTTTAACCTCTAGGACCTCGAGATGCATTCTTTAAAGGAACGTGAAATTTTAATCATAAAATTTTGGATCCCAACACATGCGTTCATGTGGTTTTGGTTGTTGTTGTTGTTGGTGGTGGTGGTGTGTGTGTGGGGGGGCGTGGATCTGGTGGTCGTTGTGCTCTGTCGTTGTGCTGGTGTCTTCAGCCGGTGCTCCAGAGTCCAGACCTAGTTCAGCTAGGTATTGTGGCCATGTCTAGGGTTTTCTCCAGATTTTCCTAAGAAAACTGTGCCATGTGGTTTTTCGTCCGGTTTTTCCTACTAAACTGAACAAGAGTGTGTCGAGTTTGTATCAGGTTTCGGGAAGTTTCCCTTATAAACTGACCAGTTCTATTCTACTTGATGAAGAGTTATAGCTCCTGCCAGTTGCTTGAAAAAAGTAATAAAGCGTCCATTTCCTAAAAAAAAGTTGCTTGAAAAAAACACATGCGTATGAAATCTGGAGTTTTGGAAAGTTCGCCAAAAACTTGTGTGGTGTCTTTTATGCGCATTCTGGTCGATTCAGTGCCAGGTGATGACGCCCTTGATCACGGTGGGCTGAGACAGTGGGGATCTCTTGTCTCCAATGGTGTTCGGCATCGCCAAAGGAGGCCCTGAATAAGCTCATCGCCTGTATGTGGTGGCTACTCAGCTGATGGACAGGGGAGCCACTACCATTTTGACAAGTAAATTAGCAGTGCAAAGTTCAATCTGACTGGGAAGTGAGCTTGTCACTGCATGAAACCCTACACCAAAGGAGTGGAAATACCGGTTGCTCAAGTATCCTGATGCGATACGGACCATGTCAGAATTAATCACATTTTCAACGGCATCCTACTTGGGATCTTAAGATGCTTGCAAAGTTTATTCCAATCATACCGCGGAAAATTGACAACCATTTTGACTGCCATTGGCCAAGATTGCGGGATTGAAACGGATGATGTGAATTTACTGACCGCATTACTATGCTGGAATTGGTGCATCTGTCTAGTCAATTAGATTCCACCTTCCGTCCTGTTTTGTCGTTGTCGTCAACGAAATTATCGTCATTGTCGGTGCTTTAAGATTTATGTGACGACGATTAATACACCCAGAGAATTACCGGAACCAATTTTCATGGGAAAAGGATGTGTGAGGAGTGAGGACTGAGAAAGAACCTCACATTCTCAGCTCTCTTCCATTTGTGATGTCATATCGATGCATTCTATAGGTTGGTATGTTTGAGTGGAGTTCAACTTGTTTTGTTCTAGATAGGTGAGATGACGCTGCTGTAGATGTTGAATCTATTTTATGGTTACGAGAAGTTCCCGTGAAGATGGAAACCTGCTTGCAAGATATCATGGCACAGTGCTCGGATGACAAAATTCTCAAGCCATACCATAACCGTCATAGTAGACTACGAGAAAAGCAAAGCGGGCTACTCACCGACCGGAACAAAATTTGGTTGGACAACTCTGAAAGCAAAGGTATGTCACGCTGTTTCATTTCCTCAGAAGATAGCAGAGCCACCTTAAGCCTCAGGCATGGTGCCATCAAAGATGAAAGCATGGTATGTCACGCTGCTTAACATACGAAAGTCTCTCTGGATCAAGAAGTACGTGTGACCGAAGGGTCGCTGCGCGTGGTGACTCCGGAGGGTCCAAAAAACCCTAGGCCCAGTCGCCGCTGGCCGATTCCTCTGGCTGCTGCCGGCGGTGGCGGCCTCGCCCTGGCTGCCAAAGAGGTCGGCTTATGAACGGACGGAGGCCGTGCGGCGAGGCGACAGCGGCCGAGATGGTGGGGCGGCAGCGCCTTCTCCGGTGAGGTGGCGGCTTGCAGCAACGCACGGCGGGGAGGCGCGGAGGAGGACAGAGAATGTTGCAGAGATGGTCAGGGGCCGCGGCGGTCCTGGCTTGATCTGCGAGCCAGATCTAGGGATTTCTTGGGCTCGTCTGGGAGCCGGTCGGCGGTGTGGGGACTGTTGTGCTGGTTTGGCTTGAATAAAGGTGGTCGTCCTTGGATTTTCCTCTTACCGTGATGAAGAACTACCTGTCGTCAGTCGTCATTGATCTTGGATAGACTATCGAGTTGCGGAAGACTACATCGGCGCATTCCAAATGGATAACATGCCTAGATATCGCTGATGCGAACGGTGTTTCGGTCGCACACAACCATGTTTTTTGCTGGCCATTTGGTTTTAGAGGTGGCGTTGTGAAGCTCTGCGGTATGTTGCCATTATGGGACATACTTTGTTCCACGATGAAGTTAGACGTGAAGAATGGCACGAAAGCCGGGAACTGAAGACTGGCAATAGAAGTTTTGAGTCCTGGGGATATAGGGTTTCTGGCTTGGTGTTTTGTGAATTGGAGAAGCGGAATTGGCAAGTGAGGGCGACAGCAGCAACATAGGAGGAATTCAGTGTCTAAATCTGCAAGTTGAAACCCCAAGGTCTGGCCTTAACTGGTCGTGTCTGGCAATGACCTCGTTGAAGGCATTGTTTTGTTGTGTGAACTTTATCTAGGATGAAAACATATGGTCTTTGATCAGGACGATGACAACGCTTGAGCACTGTTTTCTTCTTGGAGGCATCGCTTTTAAAATTGTTGGATTTGTGGTGCTATTTTGGTGGTGTTTTGTCCGTTGTTTTAAGGATCTGATCACTGTAAGAGATTTTTCTTTTTTGTAATTTTACTTTCTTTTGTTGTTTGTGTGCATCTGTAATACCAATATGGTATTGCGCTGTTAGAGAAGCTGGGTGTAATTGGTATCTCATAATATTAATATATGCTCCTTTAAAAAAATGTTGTCTCTGCCTGAGGATAACATTTTATCTCAAGTATAGAGACCGGAAGGAAGAAGCAGAAAAGAAAATCCTCACATAGGTGTCTAGCGGTTTTGGGAGAGGTCGTGAGAATCCTTCTGTGTTGACCAAATCGTGTTGTTGTGAACTATGTGTCGACCAAATCGTTTGTTGTTGTGAACTTAGGACAACTCAGACGCGGCAACTCATATCGCCCACGGGTGTCCATTTGTATCTGTGTGGTCCGACACGGAGATGCAAATGGACTACTGTCCGGGCCCATTTCCAACATAAATTTTAGCTGGATGTCCGTCCTGAGCAGACATGTCGTGGATGTGTCTACATTGTCCTCTCTTATTCTCCCATACCCGCAAGTCGGTCACACAGACCACCATTTCCATCTACTCTCTCATTCGACAAGCCCGAGGAAAACCAAGACATATCACAGACGCTTTGGACCCTACAATTTTGAGATCGATTAGAGTGAAACCTTCCTTCAAAAGAGGTGGGGATTTATCCAAGCAGGGTGCAACAAGTTTTGTGGTGCGTATAACCATGTCAAGGACCGACCTGTGAGTGTTATTGGCGTCAAAGACATGGTACATTCTATTCTAAATATGTGAATATACCTTGTTGCGTGCATATGTGATTCTATCTTATTGATTTACGTCTATATGCGTAGGTGCGTCAAGCTTTGGATTTCTTAAAGAAATAGTATGACGGCAAACCTTTTACGTTGACTCATTGTTGGAGGATGATCAAAGAATGTCCCAAGTGGTAAGATCTCTATGCAATCACTCAAAAAAGCTGGAGGTAAGGATTCCAAAGGAAATAAACGTGGCAACGATTCATCGATCTTGATGATGCTACCCCAAATGTGGGCACTCTTGTGGTTCGGCCGAGGGGAAGGACCAATTCCAAACTAGATGCAAAGTGTGGGGCTTCCACACTCACATTGCAGGATAAATTGAAGAGGTTGATAGCTGACAAGGAGGTGTCAAGTGAAAAGGGGGGAGAGAGAAAACACCGGGAGAAAAAAGAACAAATGAATTAACTTTCCTGATGTACAAAAAAAGTAACTCGAAATTCAAGAGACCAATGCCATGTCAAGATCCGTGGAAATAGAGCTTAAAAAAATGAAGTTGAACTCAATGCATTGGCTGCAGCCAGGGAAGTTAAGCTCAATCCATTGGCAAGATCTAAGAAAGTAGAGCTCAAGATACTCACCAAGGAGACGATTATAATGGCTGACCTGAGCCGTATGGACCCAATGAGAAGGGCTTGGTTTGAGAATAAGCAAAAGATGGTCCACGATCAATTTGAGCGATCGCTTCATATTTTTATCGCACTATATTGTGTGTTTGTATGAACTTTGTACTACAGTATCGATTATTTTGGTACTATTTTGTACATCACCGTGGATAATTGATTTGCCGAATAGTTGGTAATTTGTTTGATATTTTTCATATCATTTATTTGCTATCATTTGAAAAAATGTTAAAATGATGGAAAATTGGGAAAAGGGGACAACCCGGACACAACGCCTAGAATTTATTGATACTTTCAAGCTTTGGCAGGTGTTGCGAACACAACGCCTAGAGTTGAGGTTGGGTAGTCTAGGTCCGTGCCGAGCCATCTTCTTAGATTCTGATGAGTGAGACTCCTTTTTTTTAAGCTGAAAACTGTAGGGGAGGCCCCGACAGTAAAATTTTATTAAGAGGAAAAATATGTACAAGAAGGACAGAATAATATACAAGAGGGCTTAGCCCAGGGCATATCCTAGAAAAATTACAGAGCGTCTAGCCAAGTAACTAGGGAGTAGGGATGAAAGTGAAGCGGAAAGTTTCCGAATTTTTCGTGGAAAAACGGAAACGGAGTGAAAATACAGAAATAGAAACGAAATTTTGCAAATCAAAAATGAAAATGGAATTGGTCTGACGGAAACAGAAACAAAAACGGAACAATGTTTTCCGGCAGAATAGACGCGGAAACGATTTTTCGTTTCCGTCTAATATGGAATTTCTGTTTTAGTATTGATGTGTATGGACAAATCAAATAAATCTGTTATATGACCTTGTCAAATTAAATTTGCAAAGCTGCTGATCCTAGAACCGACGACCATGTAATCCCTTCACACATTTGAGTAGGCTTTCATGATTTGATCTTTTTATTATTCCCTTATAAACCTAGCACCGTGCTATAATCAGGGAACACATTTGTTGGTTTTCTTAAACGCTTAAGATTTGTTGCATGATTTCGGAGTTGTCTTGGTTCCGGATAAAATCTGCATTGTTCCGCGTTTGCACCGATTTTAGCCCATATCTGTTTCCGACAATATTTGCTTCTGTTTTTGTTTCCGGGGTTTCTGTATTCGTTTCCGCTTTCGCATCAAAATATGGAAACAAATGTGGCACCACTCAGTTCCGTTCGTTTTTTGCTCCGTTTTCATCCCTAATAGGGAGGATTTCAGATCATCCTTCATTTTATAAGAAAGAAGGAAAAGGTCCCTTTTAAACGAGTAGGGCCAAGAGCTAAAGGAAGGGGTTACATTGTCAAAAAATAAAGCATTCATGTGCTTCCTAATATTCTTCCAGCATGACGTGGCAAACGCCTCGAAGAAAAAAGGTCTTCTAAAGTTACTTCTTGCAGGATGATCATTTGAGAGAGTTCCAACGTGTCGAGTATTATATTGATAGAATGCTAGCATTGCCTACTAAAACTGCAGATCCAGAAGAGGTGGTCTCTAGATTCTAGAGACCCATTATCACAGATTTTGCAGAGGCCATTGTCATCTAGATTGAAACTTTTCCTAAGGAGCATGTCCTTAGTGCTTAGGCGATCATTGGCGAGGAGCCAGAAAAAGGATTTTATCCTCCAGATCCATGGGGAGAAAGTTGGGGCCTCGATATGGTCGAATTTCCTAAGGAGCATGTCCTACAATCTGTTATTAACAAAGCCTGCTAGTTGAACCTCCTTCACCACCCCATCCCACCGGTCAATGGTGATTTCCCGATCACACAATATGTGGATGATACCCTCATTATGCAAGCTTGCCCTTGTCAACTCCTCTGTCTTAAAGGCATTCTTGAAACATTTGCACAATCTATGGGTCTCAGGGTTAATTTTGCCAAGTCCTGCCTCCTTCCAATTAATCTCTCTAATAAGAAAGCGAACCCTTTTGGCGGGGGTTTTTGGTTGTAAGCTCAAATCCTTCCCTTCACTTATCTTGGTCTCCCAGTAGGTCTAAGCAGACCTCACATTAGAGACCTTAGCCCTCTCTATTCTAGAATAAATCATTGTCTTGCGATTACTTCATCCTTCCTCTCTCTTGATGGAAGAATCCTGGTGACTAAGGCCATCCTTAGCTTGCTACCTACTTCCTACTTATGCACCTTTAAGCTTGCTGAGGGTGTCATTGATATTGTGGATAAATCTAGAAGAATTGACGTGTGGGGAAAGCAGGAGAATTCTAACAGGCCTAAATCCTTGGCGGCTTGGGACCTGGTCTATAGGCCGAAATTTAAGGGTGGATTAGGCATCACTAATCTCGCTGCTCACAATGAGGCCCTTCTCATCAAGTTCTTACATAAATTTTTCAATAAGGAGAACATCCCTTGGGTGCATTTGGTTTGGCAGAATTATAATAATTCTTCTCCGCAAGCCACTAATATCTCTAGCTCCTTTTGGTGGAGGGACATTGTCAAACTATGCGCAAAATTTAAAAGGACTACATCTTGCTTGATTGCCTCGGGGGATACTGCACTATTTTGGAGTGACGACTGGGATACTGATCTTCCAATGGTTAAATTCCCAAGACTGCACTCTTTTTCTATTGACAAACTTTCCTCGGTAAAAAATATCCTTGATTTGGATGACCCCATCGATGCTTTTCATCTTCCTCTATCCACCCAAGCTTTTGAGGAGTTCCATGAATTTAACCAACTCATAGTTCAGACCAGAGCTACTAGGAACACGGAGGGCAATGACCTATGTTCATATAATTGGGGTAATGAGTGAGACTCCTCATTATCATATCTTGGCGCTGTAGGGGAAAGGGGATTCTTTTTCACCCATTCTCGAGTGCCATCGGTTCTCTTAGCAACAATGAGATCTGGGAGCATAAATGGTCCACCTTTTCCAGCATATGTTTCTTGAAAATGAGCTTCCATATCTTGACTGAGTTGAGTATTAACCTCCATACCTGATGAGTGTCAAGCCAAGGTTGGCCATCAAAAAATAATTTTATATCTTACTTTCCATAAGCCCCATAAGACAAAAGAACAAACTAAATTTAAAACTACAGGTTTTTTATTAGCTACCCAAAATTTAGCCACAGAAGACAACTGCAACATTCCAAATTTGTTTAGCTACACTGCATTAGAAGAAAAGGTGATCAATAGATTCCTACTCAGCATAGAAAATGTACTCTTTGGGTTTATTACGATGTCTTTTTTTAGATTATCTCTAGTCATGAGTTTATTCTGAGAAAGAAGCCAAAAGAAAATATGAATTCTAGGTGGCACATGAAATTGATACACGGGTGGCTCCTCCAAAATTGTTAACAACATACAAAGAATAGATGGAGTATTCCCCCTCAGATTGAAATTGCCATAAGAGATTATCTACCTTAGTAGAGTAAGTAATAGAAGACGATATTTCCTCCATTTCATGCCATTTATGCATCATGGAGGATGTAAAATTTCTTCTAAAGGTAAGCTTGAGTTCTAAACCATACCAAACTTGCGGAATGGTTCTCCGTTGATCATTATAAAGGACATAAAGGTCAAAAAATGCACGACAAAGGGGGTTGTCCAATTCAACATTGCAGAAAACTCTGTCAATGTTGGACATAATGATATTTTCCTGATTATTCCCCCAAGTAAACTTCCTTCCACTAAGTTGAACTTCTAGGAGACTCCAAATCTCTATCCATTCATTAAATCTATCACTCCAATAATTTAGTTAGTTTGAAAGAAAGGCAAAAGATTTTCCTTAATTCATTAATGGAGAAGGATTTCACAAAGGTCTAATCTCCTATTAATAAATGACCCAAATGCTTTGCCCCGGCAAAACCCCAAGCCCGAGCCTCCGACATAATTCTCGCAAAAACGACATTGGGCGTAGTAAACTTCTTCTTGAAAATTCTCGTGTTTCGCTCATTCCATAATTCCCACGAGACAAGCATAACAAGAGAGGCCATCGCCTTTTCTGCCCTCGATGGGAGAGAACAAGATGGTTCCACCAAGACTTTCCATCGTCAAACACTATCCAACTTGAGGGGTCGAAAGCATGAAGCTGAAGGTGAGCGTTGATCAAGTTCCAAATGCGGGTGGAGTAATGGCAATGGAGAAGAAGGTGGAAGGACATCTCATTAACTTGACGACATGGTCCATCCCCCTCTCTGAAGCCGGTCCGCTGTCCACACACGATTTTAGAGAATGAGCCAAGAGAAGAACTTACATTTGGGTGGCAGACAATTTTTCCATACAAGTGAGTCCATTGGTAAATGAACAGAACCTTCGAATTGAGCTTTGTAGGCCGAGAAACAAGAGTACTCGACGTAGTTGGTAAGCTTCCAAGTTATAGTGTGCATTGTTATTAAGAACAAGTTGAGAAGTGTGGTTCCAAAGCTTGAAAATTCTTGGAGGTGGTGCAAGGAGAGGTCTTCATAAGTGTCAAGTTGATGAATCCAAGCATCATCGGTGGCTTGGTTGAACGGTCCAAGTTTTCCTTTTCGAGAATCACTCCACTTATGATCTATGACATCATTACTCTTTTTTCCGCAAATTCCACTAATCATCAAAAATAGTACAAAAAGGGCTAAAAGTAATCAAAATTATAAATAGGTCCATGGACTAGTAGCAATGACTACAAAGTACAAACACTAGCACGAGCCGAAAGCGTGTCACCGTTCTCATCCCTCCATCACTGAAGCCGGGCAAAACTTATCGTTGTAGATCTTGTTGAAGTAGAAAGACGGAAAGTCGTTGTGCTAAGAGCCTAAGACCAACGCACTAGAGTAGCATTAGAGTAGATCGAAAGAGACTGGTCTGCAATCGTACCAACGAATACGAAAAACGACTTAGATGGATTTTAGTGATGAATTAGAATAGAAATAGATTTCTGGGTCCAAAAATAACACAAACCATCCAAGAATATACCGTAAAAGAATAGGGGAACGCCTACGTCTCAGGCGACCGAGAAATAACTATTTCTCAGTCGGCTGACGTGGCTGGCTCAATCGAATGGAAACATGTATGGTTTACAAATAAAAACTGCAACCAGATGGCTCAAATCGAATCCTGGAACCAAAATCCAACGGGCGTCTGAGAAATAGCAAAACCGAAAGAATAGATATGTATCGGAGCATTGGATGAGCTGTGGACTGCCATAGCCCATAAGAGCAGTTCTATCGGAGCCCATAATAAACTCATTAACTGTAAATCGTGTTTACAGGTCACGGAAAACCACTTTCACCGTCGCCTAGGAGCATATGTATCCTCGCCCGGATGCAACGTCATCTCCAGGATGCAACGTCCATGGTGATGCAGAGAGAGCCAGAGACGCCTCTAATGTCTGCCACAGCCATCATCTGACCAAGACGGCGCTGACGACAGTCACGTCGCCGGATGGTCCCCTATAAATTGGCACGAGCAACACACCTACCAATGCAGAGACCAGATCGAACACAGATCGGGTACTAGCTGACATCCTCTTCTTCCATGGAGGCCACCAACTGTTCCATTGCACTACTGGAAACTGCAGGCAATGCCGCTGCCGCTGCACACGGCGCAAACGTACTCGCTCTGCTGCTCTTATCTTCGCTGTCTCTGATCGGCGCGTTCCTGGTGTACTTCTACGCGCCATTCTGGGCCGTGAGGAGGGTGCCGGGACCTCCGACGAGGTTCCCTCTCGGCCATCTCCATCTTCTCGCCAAGAACGGCCCCGACGTCCTCCGTGCCATTGCCAAGGAGCACGGCCCCATCTTCAGGTTATCCATCTTCGTCTTCTTCTTCTTCTTCAGGTTTCTTCAGTTTTGGTCACTGTTTTTTGTTACTACTATAATGGAAGGCATGGATGAATTACTGGTGGGTGCAGGTTCCACATGGGGAGGCAGCCGCTGGTGATGGTGGCGAATGCGGAGCTGTGCAAGGAGGTGGGGATCAAGAAGTTCAAGGACATCCGGAACCGGAGCACCCCGCCGCCCACGGTGGGGTCGCTGCACCAGGACGCGCTCTTCCTCACCAGGGACTCCACCTGGTCGTCCATGAGGAACACGGTCATCCCGATCTACCAGCCGGCGAGGCTCGCGGGGCTCGTCCCCACGATGCAGCTCTACGTGGAGGCACTGGCGGACAGCGTCGCCGCATGCCCGGACCAGGACTGCGTCCCCTTCTGCCAGCTCTCCCTCCGCATGGCCATCGACATCATCGGCAAGACGGCCTTCGGCATCGACTTCGGCCTGATCCGCAACAACAAGGCCCAGAACGAAGGTGGCAGCGGCGACGACGACGACGACGTGAGGGATCTGCTGGAGGAGTACAAGAGGTCCATGGAGTTCATCAAGATGGACCTGTCCAGCTCGCTCTCCACCATCCTCGGCCTCTTCCTCCCGTGCGCCCAGACGCCCTGCAAGCGGCTGCTGCGGCGGGTGCCCGGCACGGCGGACTACAAGATGGAGGAGAACGAGCGCCGGCTGTGCCGCCGCATCGACGCCATCATCGCCGGCCGGCGCAGGGACCGCGACCGCGGACAGAGCAGCGCGCCATTGGACTTCATCGCGGCGCTGCTGGACGCGAGGGAGAGCGGCGCCAGGGACTTGGCCCTGGAGGACAGGCACGTGCGCGCGCTGGCGTACGAGCACCTGATCGCCGGGACCAAGACGACGGCGTTCACGGTGTCGTCGGTGGTGTACCTGCTGGCGTGCCACCCGCGCGTGGAGGAGAACCTGCTTGCCGAGGTGGACGCCTTCGGCGTCGACGGCGGACGCGCACCCGACGCCGACGACCTACAGAGCAGGTTCCCCTACCTGGACCTGGTGATCAAGGAGGCCATGAGGTACCACCTCGTGTCGCCGCTCATCGCCAGGGAGACCTCGGAGCAGGTGGAGATCGGAGGGTACCTCCTCCCGAAGGGCACGTGCGTGTGGCTGGCGCCGGGGGTGCTGGCCCGCGACGCGCGGCAGTTCCCGGAGCCCGAGGAGTTCCGGCCGGAGAGGTTCGCCGCGGACGGGGAGGAGGAGCGGGCGCGGCACCCCTACGCGCACATCCCCTTCGGCATCGGCCCGAGGGCGTGCGTCGGGCACAGGTTCGCGCTGCAGCAGGTGAAGCTCGCCGTGGTGCACCTCTACCGCCGATACGTCTTCCGCCACTCGCAGGCCATGGAGTCGCCCATCCAGTTCGACTTCGACCTCGTCCTCGGCTTCCGACACGGCGTCAAGCTCAGGGCCATCAGGAGGACGAGGGACTGATTCACATACCCTCCTTTCGACGTGAATCATTTTCCCCCAATCGCATATAAATATGATATGCTATATATGACGGGCTTGTGGGGTGTGTGATCTAGAATTCTAGATACATGATGTTTAGCTAACTGAAGGAAATGTCGGTGTGGTTATTAAGCTATTCATAAAAAAAATTATTATTCCTAAGTTCCTTAAGAATAATGTATTTTTAAATGCTGGACTTGCTAATTTGCGTTACATAAGAGATCACTTTTATAGAAATATATAAAATTTTCTTGGTTCAGACTTTGACAGTTCAAATGTTGCTTCGCCAAATCAATATGCTTCAGCCTTCCGGTGCTAGATAATCTCCTTTCATTTTGACTGCACAGCCAAAAAGATAAGGGAATACCAATTCTGGCAAAATCAACTGAAAATGCATGGGCGCCAAAATGTCGCACATGAACGAGGAGAAAAGAATCTCTTTCATTGAAGGGAACTGCACAAACTTTACAGACAGGGTTCAGGAATGTTGATACATACATAAGCCTACTACAACTGCACTTTTTCTGATTTCATAGATTACAAGTGTGTGATCAATAAAAGAACCAATGCTACCTCCCCGTGTACAAGACGAAAATTAATCCAATATATAAACCCTTAATGGTACAGAAGCCCTGCTGCTACTGCTAAAGCACGCTTGTGTAATACGTGGAAATCACCTGACAAAGAACATGAAGTAAAAATAGTAAATGCCCCTAATGCTTTAGTGCAAAGGAGAATGATAAGAACTGATAAGGTACTTCGACAGATATACCTTGGAACGAGCTTGGCAAGGCAGTACATGGGGATGACAGTTCATGAAGATATACATTCGCGATAATGTCTAACCAAGCGTTTGGGAGGTGGTGACTCCCAAGTACTACCTACTGCTGAACATTCAAACCCATTGATTATTGGACGTTAGCCACTAATAATGCACATGAAGCCCGAACCACAAACCGCGTACCTTGAAGTAACTACCGGAGCTCGTCATGAGACCCCTCATCATCCTCCGTGAATAAAGCACTGTAAAATACGTAAGGGTTCTCAATCATCTCATTCAAGCTCAGCTGCCCATCTTTGTTTGTGTCAGCCTACATTAAAAGAGGCTATCAGATAGTTACTCATTCAACTTGTCTGAAGTGGAAAGAATGTTAAAAAGCGAAGGCTACAAGATCTGACAACATCAGATAGAAAGGCAAGCCCAAATATCCCAGTAGAAAAAAATGAGATGCTTTCAGCTCGTTACCTGTGATATTACATAGTCAGCTTGTTGCTTGGCATAGAAGTTTTCTGCTGGATGGAGTTTTCCGATTATAGGTTTTAGCTCGTCTGCTGACAAAAGCCTACAAAAGGGGGGAGCCTCCAAACTCAACTAACAATTATATTCTTCAATAAATATGAAAGAAAAACTATTAGCTGTTAAATTTACCCATCATTATCCAGATCAAGCTGTGAAAATGATTTTCTAGCTGGTACATCAGAGCCATTTGAGTCATCTGTTGAAGTTTCATCGTCATAATGTCGAATCGAGTAAAACAATCCATTATAGAACTCTTGAAAATTGAGCTTCCCGTCAGCGTCTTTGTCTCTTTCCCTGAATAGCCAACCAAAATAGGACTTACAATGTTGATTGTGAAAGACGGTCACAGATATGCCATTGTGGCTGAGTTCCTGGAACAATTTTAGTTTGGACCGCCCGTTTGGTACTGGTGTAAATAATATGGACAATCCATAAACTGAATGAAGTAACTCTTTTTAAAAGGTTTGCAGTGTAAATGGGTAGAGGAGTGGGGTTAATTCTTCAATAAAATCAACTATTTTCCTAGAAATATTATACTATCATGTTTACCTGCACAAATGGTTTGGGACTCAACAGAATCAGCATAATTATACATAAAATAACCAAATTCATAGTTCGGCTCGCTGTTCTCATACCCTTGACTCCTTGATACCTAAAGTGCCTTACCAAAAATGGCGAATTGGAACTAATTTGGCAACCATTTGATTTTATGACGAAATTTTGGTGGTAGTGTGTTCGATATGGCTCTCCACTTCAGGCATAAGAAGCAAAATATGGCAAAAACCTGGCTGGTTAATTAGCCCAAAGATTTCAGTGACGCCAATTAAAAGAATAGCTCAGTCTCCATGTGCTACTTTGGGCTCAAAGTCGATCAGACGATCAGGCACTAATTCTTCCATTAAATCCACAAAATTTAGTACTTAAAACAGCTTGATCCAAGTACCAACAAATTTCGAACAAGTATTTGTGGCATTAGGCATTCAGCTGTTTGATGTGGTTCAGAAATCAAGTATCAACATTTCCAGAAAATTCATTAGTATAATACCAAATATGTAGTTAGAAAATGCCCCAGACTTCGGTTAGAACCACACGAAGAACAAGATCATATGTCATATACTAGTATCATGTACTAACATCATAGTTGACAAATAATGCGATAAGTTTAAGAAAACAGGGATGAGGAATCTAAAATACCCCTTTACTATATATATGCACAGACTATGGTCCATTATATTCGATTAACCAAGAATAGCATTGAAATTTCGAAATGAATTGTCCCTGATAACCGAGTATGATCAGAAGTTCCACAAAGAATCTTGTTTCATTACAATAAAAAGGTTATATTTTCATTATTTTTCTGCAGAACTGAATATAATAAGACCAAAAGGGTGTTGTTGAAACCGAAAGGCAAATGTGCAAGGAAAAAAATTGGACAAAAGAAGCACCTGACTTCTTCGTTGCACAACCAGTGTATTAGCTTTGGGTTGGTAGAATCAGCTGGATGTAAGAAGCTGCATACGGTGAAACAGAGTAAATACTACGCAAAAACATGGAACTTCAGAAGTTAAAGGAGGTCAGATAGAATGTTGTACTCGTTAAACTCTGTAAGATTTAGAAAGCCGTCACCATCCATATCTGCAGCATTGAAGTGCTCCTCCTTCCACCATCCCATTCCGTCATCGGTTGAGTTATTATCTGGACAATATGAGATTTAGTGCTCAGCTCGTTAAGGGACACATGTAATCGTTCGGTAGTGGAAGAGCATGTTTTGTTAAAGGATGCTTAACTAGTTATCATGATCTTGGTAGGCACACACGAATGTTTTTCGTCCTTTCCATGTGGCATACAACTTTATTAATTGACATGAGAACTATCAAGCTGGATCCATATGCAGGACTTTTTTTCAATAGGTCAAAAAATGATGCTAAGTTTACAGTTGACCCAGGAGACACAATGAAAACTGCACAAAGAAAACCTTCGCAAGATGCATAAGAACAGTTATTTAGTATGATCACAAACATTACAAAAGTGTTATGAATGCAAATTTATGACATGCCACTACTTGGTAGTCATTAGAATAACATTCAATCGCTAAAATATGAATTGAAGTATGGTCGATTTGAGAATATATTCTTAGACGATGGCACTACTTCCTCTGCTTACTAGAATTATTCCTCTGACCACTTATGACATGCCACTACTTGGCAGTCATTAGGAATAACATTCAATCGCTAAAATATGAATTGAAATATGGTCAATTTGAGAATATATTCTTAGACGATGGCATACTGCCCAGTTTACACTGAATGCACAAAAGAGAACAGTGAGCCTAGAATCTATCACAGGAATACTGGAAGGTTCCCCACAAGTGTAACTGTGAAAGGTCGGCTAAATGAACAAGTCAGGTATGGATACTCTATACAAATGACTTCAGATATCTTAGGGGAACAGGCAAGAGCCGGAATCATTATTCTTCCTTTTCAAAGGCTGCATTCATTTTCAACAGCAACTCTGCATGAAATGTATTAGCGCACCAAAATCCAAAGCTTCTTTTCTTTGCGGGGACCAAAATCCAGAGCTTCCTCAGCTACATTCGCACGAGTCTAATTATCTCCCGTCAAGCTAACTTCTTTTTCTAAGTAGGCATTGCAGCCCAGATCCAAAATGCGAGTTATGAGATCAGATCATACATAAGTAAGTACGTACCGTCGAACCGCGAGGCCCAGCTGGGCCTCTCGTACTCGGAGAAGGCAACGAGGCCGTCGTGGTCGCGGTCATGCAGTTCAAGCTCCCGTGCGGTGCGGTGCAGCACCTCCCGCCGTGCGGACGCGAGATTCCACGCGGCCAGCTCGGCGCCCGTAACGGCGCCGTCGGCGGGGTCCACGTCGATCTTGGGGAACAGAGCCGCGACGCGCAGCGTCATGTTGAACCGCGCGGCGTCATTGATGTACTCGTCCTCGTAGTCCGCGATGTCCTCCGGGACGGGGGCAGCCTCCATGCCCGGCGCGTGCAGCCCCGCGGCCGCCAGGCGCTCCCACTCGCGGTCGTCGAGGCGGCGCTCGAGGTCCGCGATGACGGGGTCGAACGGGATCTGGTGCGGGGCGGCACCGCCGCCCCCGGGGCGGGGGCCGCGGAGGCGGAGGCGGCGATGGGGGTGCGGGTGCGCGGATGGCGACGAAGGGGAGAGGTGGACTAGGAGGAAGAGGAGGCCCACGGAGGCGAGAGCCAGGACCAGTGTCAGGACAACGGTGGGCGCCGCCGAGGGCTTCCTCGCCGCCGCCGACTGCGCCATGGCCGACGAGTCACGACTCGGGCAGTTCTTCTCGTTATCTTTTTCGGGTGCTCTATTTTCTCTTTGCTGGCGATCGGGAGATGGTCTACTGCACGTCGGCAGTTCGGCACCATTCTCTGTTCTCTGCTCATATCGAAGTTTTTTTTCTTTATCGAAGTTTTTTTTTTAGAGAACTGGCGCTTTATTATTAACCCAAAACATTACAAAATGTTTGCCGGATACAACCTGGAACAGAATGAATAATACAAGAAGAATCAACTAACAAACTTGACTTAGCTAAGATATACGCAGCCTCATTCACATTTCGCTTCACGTGGCAGAAAGATCCAGACGAGAAGTGTTGCACCAAAGTCTTGATATCAGCCACCAGAATACCAACATTGGACTTGTCTTTTGTCGAAGAAGATAGGCGTTGCACCAACGATAAGCAGTCCGAAGCAAAAACCACTCGATCAAACCCTTCCTCGTTAGCCAAAACAACAGCACGACGAAGGGCTAACGCCTCAGCGTACTCAGATTCAGTGATCCATTTCAGATGCTCACGACAGGCTATAAGAAAATCACCATGATGATTACGAATTACCACACCTGCCCCCATACAGCCTATAGCCTCGGAGATAGCAGCATCAGAGTTAACTAGAACCGTGTCTTGCGGTGGTGGGGTCCAACAGTCTGACCTTGGCTCACACCTTTGCTTCGACGCCGGTTTACACAGATGGTTTCTGATCAAATCAACATAGGCTAAGACTTTATCTCCAGTATGACTTGGATTTGGTTTTACTTCCGCATTCCGCGACTCATTGCGTGCTTCCCATATGTGCCAAAAACCAACAGCCAACGTCGTAGCTTGGATATCAGAAGCTTGGCCAAGAAAATCAAACAACCATTGCTTGCAAGAAGCGAAACTTTTCTTGGTAAGATGCATGGGCACCTTTTGTTTAATTTCCCGCCAAGTAGCACGTGCAAACTGATAAAAGAGCATCGCATGTTCAATGCTTTCCTTCTAGACACAGAAAATACAGAAGCCATCCGCAGGTATATGTCGCCGAACAAGTTGAACCCCGCTCGGTAAACAGTCATGTACGAAACGCCATAGGCGTATCTTCATCTTCCCTGGCGCCTGGATGCTCCAAATTTCTCTCCAATCCTTCTCATTCTCTGCCCAACACGAGCTAAGGCCCTTGCCAGTCACACTATGATTTTTTGAAGAACTTGGACGAGCGGGCAAAATTATAAGTTGACCGCACACTATATATTCCGTGACGTGTGAACGGACAACAAGCAAAATCACCATCATCATGGCATGCAATTGGAACCTGAAGGATCTGTTCGGCCGCTTTCTCGGTGAAGAAGACATGGACCGACTCCTGGTTCCAAGTGTTAGACGTATCGTCGATCATGCAATGAACCGTGGCAGAAGCCGGAATGGGTGACGTTGGTTTCAACAAACCAGGGGAATTTGGGCACCCAGTTGTCACCTATGATCTTCACACTCCTGTCATCACCAGTACCCCACCTGATCCCTTGCTTAAGAAGATCACGGCCATGCAGAATACTTCTCCATGTAAATGAAGAAGATCGAGGTTTAGGGGCATTCCGGAAGTCTGTGCCAGGAAAATATCTCGCCTTCAAGACACGCGCACAAAGAGAGTCTGGTTCAGTTATGAGGCGCCATCCTTGCTTAGCTAGCATCGCTTGATTGAAGAGTACAAGGTCACAAAAACCCATACCCCCCAAAGCTTTAGGAGTAGACAACCAGTCTCATGATCTCCAGTGCATCTTCCTCTTTCCATCTTCCAACCCCCACCATCGATTTGCAATGATGGATTTAATTCTATCACAAGTAGCAATCGGAAGTTGGAAACAACTCATAACAAAGGTTGGAATAGCCTGGATTACCGCCTTCAGCAAGATTTCATTGTCCGCACGTGACATCGGACGGTCAGATAATCCAACTAGATATTTCCATATCTTGTTATAGAGAAAACTAAAGGTTGCAGTCAGAGAATGCTTAACTGATGTAGGCATACCTAGGTAAAAATCATTGAGAACTTCACTCTGAACTCCCAACCTCCCTTTCACATCATTCTTTATTTGGTCCTAACAATAATTTCCAAAAAAGGTTAAAGACTTCTCAAGGTTAATCTTCTGGCCAGAGCCTTCACAATAAACCTTAAGAGTATCTTTTAGAGCATCCACACTCCTACGATCTCTCCTTGCAAAGATGTTGTCATCTGCAAACAGTAAATGAGGGATAGGGGGACCGAGTCGACCATTGCAAATACCATAGATCTCACCTCGATCCTCCCATTTTTGCATTAAACATGACAGACCCTCCGTACACAGGAGAAACAAATATGGACTAATTGGATCGCCTTGCCAAATAACCCTAGATGGAACAACCGGTGTTGTTAACTCTCCTTTAACACGAACAGCATAGTGAACACAAGTCACACACCGCATGACCGACTATATCCATGTAGGGTCGAAACCAAGCTTGCTTAAGCAACCATGGAGATAATCCCACTCTACTCTGTCATACGCCTTCATCATATCAATTTTCAAGGCGAAGAACGGTCGCTTCGACCGCTAGTTGCGAATGGTGTGCAAGCACTCATAGGCAATCAAGGCATTGTCCATGATCAATCTTCTAGGAACAAAAGCACTCTGCTTCTCTGAAATTACCTCGGGAAGGAACACTTTCAACCTATTTGCCAGAACTTTGGAAGCTATCTTGTAAAGGACGTTGCATAAACTAATAGGACGGAAATTCTTCAAGTGTTTTGGTTTTGCAACCTTGGAAATCAGCACAACCACTGAATCACATAGTCCTTCAGGGATCTCACCTCCCCATAGGAAACTTCTCACCGCATTACAAATTTCATCTTTGATAAAATCCCGGTGAGTTTGGTAGAATAATGCCAGAAATCCATCCGGTCCGGGCTCCTTAGTAGGCCCCATTTGGAACAATGCCTCTTCTATCTCACTGTCAGTATAAGGTTTACATAGATCGGCATTCATTCCCGCCGTCACTTTAACATGAATAGAATCTAGCACTGCATCAGTTGAAGCACACTGTTCAGATGTAAACAAATTTTCATAAAACTCATGCACCATACCTTTAATCTCCCCTTGAGCTTCACATTTAGAGCCATCCTCACGTACCAAAAGGTCAATTTTATTAGTACGCTTGCGTGCAGATGCTCTAGCGTGAAAGAACAACGTGTTACGGTCTCCTTCTTTGAGCCACTCCACTCTCGAGCGCTGTCGAGCCATGATCTCCTCACATTCAAATAGCTCACATAGCTTACGCTCAACGTCACGTTCCTCCATAATGGCCGCATCAGATGGAGCTTGATCCCGCAAGTGTACCAACCGTATCTCCAATAGTCGAATCTGCTTACGATTCGAGCCAAAGGTCATACGGCTCCAGTCCTTTAGCGTTGACGCCATCCGGCCCAGCTTAGACCACGTCGATTGCAAGGACGGAGATCCGACACTCTCCGATACCCAAGCGGACTCCAACATCTCCTTATAGTCAGCGCACGTTGCCACATCGCCTCATACCTGAAACTCTGGGCCACAGGATGATAAACGTCTCTTCTTTTGATCATGAATCAACGAGATTGACACTTCATAGTGATCTGACGAGGTAGTAATAACGTTGTTCACGGTACAATCTCAAACAGACGAGAAAACTCAGCATTGCCCATTGCCCTGTCCAACCGTACCTTGACATGATGATCAGCGTCAGTGGCGGAGCTAGGGGACCAGCAGGTGCCCTGCCCCCCCCCCCCTTATGCATGGCATTGCAAGCTATTTTTTAAGCATATAAAGCTAGATTAGACATGATTGAGCTGAAAATTATATGTTTGACCCCCTCTAACAAAAGATTAAACATGTTCGCCCCCTCCCCCTTAATTCACAACCCTGCCTCCTTCGTTGATCAGCGTATTGTCGGTTTGACCAAATGAACTTGGGCCCTGAAAATCCCAGATCAAGCAGTTCACAGTCCAACAAACAGTCTTGCAAAGCCACGATTTGTGCCTTCGTACGATCTTTGGTGCCTACGTGCTCATCTTGGCTCAAAACTTCATTAAAAACGCCACAACAGAGCCACGGGCCATTCCACGACCGGTGGATGGAGCGGAGAAGGTCACAAAAGACGTGTCTAAGCTCACGTTTGGGTTCTCCATAGACATCCTCTCTTTATCGAAGTTAGGACTGGAACATGTCGGCCATATTAGAGCAAGATCAATAGAGAGGACGGCGTTCTCACAATGTTTTTTTCCTCAGAAAGCCAAAATTCTTCCGATGGCATTTTTAAGATCGAATTGCGTTAGATTTGGCCCAATTTTTGTCAGCATTCTTAGGCCGAATCCGGGACGCTGGAAACCGTCTGGGAATGCCGGATGCAGCGAAAAAATGGGTGGACCAACCCTGTCGACGACTCGAGGCCGAGCTCCCGCCTTTTCTTTACCGCTCCCGCCTTTCTTCGCCATTCCCCACCATATCTCCCGTTAGTTCCCCAAGCTCCTGCCCACCATGTCGTCCAAAGGCTTTCGTCAAACCCGAATCCACCATCGGCGAACCAAAGGTGAAAAAGTCGAGGAAGCCGACGCCGAGGCCGGAGGGCTTGACCGACACCGAGTGGTTGAAAGAAGTCCGGCATAGAAAGGTCAAAATAGAGAGCCGCAAGGATAGAAAGACAAGGTCAAAGGAGGCGAAGGAGATCGTGGAGGCATAGGCGATAAGGGAAGCGTAGGTGGCTTCGGAGCGCGTGGCGTGTACGGTGATGTCACGCCCGATGTCGATTGTTCCCGCACAGTACGTCACGCATTGGGGGAGCCAACCAAGCGTCGGATCATCGGCCAGGTTCTCGCCGATCTCGTCGGCCATGTTTCAGGAGAGCCAGGCGAACCCGCGGCAGAGGTACTCCTCCTCCCCCGAGTTTGATGGTGGGATCAACCCGAACGTACTCTTGAAAGGAATATGTCCAAGAGGCAATAATAAAATGGTTATTATGCTATTCCAGATTTATAATAAGTGTTTTTTTTCATGCTAGAATTGTATTAATAAGGAAACATTAATACATGTGTGATTTATAAACATAAATGGTTCCTATTAAATCCTCTCTTTATACTAGATTGTTGATTAACGGATGATCAAAGGTTTCCTGATCATAACATTGGATGTTGTTAATAATAGGGTTATATCATTGGAGAATGATATGATGAACAGTCACCCGAAGTAGATGTAGCAATATGATCATGTCATCAAGTTTAAATTGCTATCACATTCATAGTAACTCAATGTCCTTAGACCATGAGATCACGTCAATCACTTTCACCGGAAGAGTACTTTGATTACATTAAACATCACACCATAACAGGGTGATTATAAAGGTATTGTCGGGTATTTGGAAAGTGTTAGTTGAGGCTCGTGGATCAACATTGGAATTTGTACATCCGAATGACGGAGAGATATACATAGGGCCCTCTCGGTGATATCATATTGATATAGCCTTGCAAACAAGTGATTTGATCACTAGAATATCATATCACAGGAACGAGAAAAAGTGTACTTGTCGGGAATGAGATTAAACAAGGTATAGATGATATTGAGTGATCTAATCTCGGACAAGTAATATATCGCGAGACAAAAGGAATTTGATTGCAGCAAAAGAGGTTCGGATGATCATGAGATCTTCGAGGAACTAGTGGGAGCCATTATGGATCTCCAGATCCCGCTAATGATTATTGATCGGAGAAAGTCTCGATCATATCTACATAGTTCCCGAACCCGTATGAAGACACACTTAAGGTTAATCGACGTGTTTGAACGGATAGGGGACACATAGAAAGTTAATGGACATCACAGAAAATTGTTCTGTTGCAGAAAATTGTTCTACCGAATCCGTTGAAATAGTTTCGGGGGATTAAAACAAATCAAGGGATCAAAATGTTAATGTGTTCATTAAATAAAGTGTTCATTAAATGAAGTACTCATTAAATGAAGTGTTTATTCAATTGAGCTGCATTAAAATGAAATTAAAGTGCTTTAATGGATAGACCTTTAAGGGAATTAAAGTGTTTTAATGGAATTAAAGTGTTTTAATGAAAATACCTTTAAGGGAATTAAAGTGTTTTAGTAATATACCTTTAAGGTAATTAGAGTGTTTTAATGGAAATTGAATGAGAGGAGGGGAGGGGGCAGCCCCATGGCGCCTATAAAAGGAGGTGGCCTCCTCCTCCTCTACACACTCTCTCACAAGCTCTCTCATATGCCCCAAGGTTGGCATCTTCTCCCCTTGCTTGCCTTGTCCATTGCCACTAGAAAATGTGCTTGGCGAATCCCTGCTCTAAACCTTCCCCTCCACCACCACTACCATGGCGTAGCGCTATTGGAGTTTTTGGGAATCCGCTACTTCTGCTGCCCGGCTGGAGTAAGGAAAGTCGTCAGCACACCGAACGTGTGACCGATTACGGAGGTGCTGCCCATCTGTGGTGCTGATCATATGCACATCCTTGAGTAAGATCGTGTACCATCTACATCAACCACGTTTGTTTCCTTTGTACATATTGCACTGGTCCGTCATCAAGAACTCTGCCGCAAACATCTATGAGGAGAGGGCAATCGATGCCTTCAAGGACGGCGTCAAGTGTCATGAGTTCAAGGAGGAGCTCGGGCGCGTCAAGCCCAAAACCCTCGACCACCTAATGGATATCACCAATCGTTGGGCAGATGGAGAGGATCTCGTTAATCGAACACATTCAGATGACGAAAACGACTTCGGCCGCAGGCGCGATCGCCGCAGAAAGAGAAGACCGCGCGTCTACGACGATTGCGAGGAGGTCGACATGGTTGCGGTTGGCTACTCCGATCACCGCGACGACAACAACTGCAACAGCGGATACCGCAATAGCGGGTACCGCAACGTTGGATGACCCACCCAGACGTGGCAGGGTCGCAACCGCGACGACAAGCCTTCGGCATACGACAAGCTATCAGGTCTCTGCACCATCTACTTCTACATCGACAAGCAAGATGGTAAGAAGAAGGCCATCCACATGCTCAAGGACTGCCGTGAGTTCCAAAAACTTAGCGAGGGCCTCACCCAGATGCGATGCCAGGCGGTGAACCTAGGATTCGCACCAGCCCCAGGAGTCGTAGCTCACGGGGCTCCACCACCACCACCACCTGGAGGACCCTTGCAGCCTGCGGTTGCACCACCGCAGAATAATGGTGCAGACGGATACCCGCCACCAATAGGGTCTATGATGATACAGAAGGGGCGCCCAACCTACAGGGTGCAGAAGAAGATCACACGCCAAGTAAACCTGGTCGTGACCTCCCCACCAGCCATACCTGAGTACCTCAGCGGCTCAGAATCCTACATCACGTTCAATCGCTCGGATCACCCACGCCAGATACCTCGCCCAGGTCACTCTGCCCTGTTGCTCGAGGCCCAGATCAGAGGGTTTGAGATAAGCCGCGTCTTCATGGACGGCGGCAGCGGCATCAACCTGATGTTCGCCAGCACACTCGCAGCAATGCGGATCCCACTCTTTAGCCTAGATCCTTCAGAAAAATGTTCCACAACATCGTCCCAGGGAAGGGCATATACCCCTTGGGCAAGAAATGACTCGACGTCATCTTCGGCAAGCCCGAAAACTTCAGGCGCGAGTGGCTGGAGTTCGAAGTGGTGGACTGGCCCTCACAGTACCACACCATCCTCGGGCATGTGGCATTTGCAAGATTCCTGGCAGTACCGCACTATGCGTACCTGATGGTGCGTGGAAGCTTCGTTGGGAGACCCCAAGAGGAAGATATGATGAGCACACCAGCAAGTTTTCCCTCAGTAAGAAACCAAGGTTATTGAACCAGTAGGAGGAAGGAAATGACTCAAAGGTGTTGATAGCAATATGTAACACCCTCAGAATCGGACCTATGCAAGTTCAGCGAGTCCCGCCAAACCCGCATAGAAACGATTCAAAGGTGCCCACCAGGCACTTTCGTGCGGGTGGAAAACGAAGTAATAACATTACACAACAGTCCTCGATGGGACCCATGCAGATATATATATACAACACGACTCCGTGAGTCAAGAGTACAGATATACGTAACAAAGATCCAAATCACCTTGCAAAGATACAGTCATCACTACGCACAAGATGCAAATGGGGCTAAGAGCCCCAAGAATAACCAATGGCGCCCATAACCTGCCGGCCAAGCGGAAGGGTAACCCCGCTAACGACGCCGATCTCGAAACTTGCTTAAACAAAAGGGTACCGACAAAGGGCAAAGGAAAAGAGGAGGCGTCGATCGAGGCGATGCAGCGAGACTAGAATTCGGCGGTCCTCGCCTACATAGGTATGGTGGGCTGAGCGGCAGCGCAGCATGCACTAAACAACCTATAGAGACTCAATAAAACAGGCGGCTATCAGAGAGGGGTAAGAAAGACCTATCCGGAACCAACTTGATTCTACCATCAAACAAACCCATCCTGGCGTTTCTCCCTCGAGACCAAACGAGGAAGTCAACCGAGGAACTCACACAGTTGGCAGTTTTACTTATTCAGTTATCGTTGCAGCAATTACTAGTCAGGTATAGATAGTCATCCTGATAAAATAGGCAGTGGGCAATTTTAGTTAACCATTCCGTTATAGTTGCAACACTTACTAATCAGATACAAATAGCATGAGATAACCCAAAAACCCAGCAGTTGTTGGTACTTTTATTTAGCCATTCTGTTGTAGTTGCAATACTTACTAGTCAGGTACAATGGTCGCAAGCGACAACCCAAACAAGCAATTGTTGGCAGTTTTATTTAGCCATTCCATTATAGTGAAGCTGATTACTAGTCATTATAAAGTAAAATTTATAGTACTACTTTAGTTATAGTTGTCTATGATCGAGATACTGTGCTCCAAGTCATCCATAACCGCGGACACGGCTTTCAGAAAGTTTTACCCGGTCGGGGTGCACCAATAGCAACACACGCTCGATCAACCTCAGAAAAACCAAATCAAAACCCAACGAGGCCTTCACGACAAAGCAATCACAGGATTCAGAAATATTTTAGGGGGCCACCCCTTGGAGTACACCCGCAACGAAGTTAGCTGACTCCGTGACGGACCCGAGGTTTGGGTGGACGGCTGTGAACGACTGGGAACCCAAAACTGGGCTTGTCGACACATCGGAATCGTGTCCCGATCCTAAACAGTACAGTGTGCTCCTCGCACAATCGTAAATACAGTAGTAGCATGGCATAAGTACAGGATAGTAAATAAAACCTCAAACTAGTTTGTGGCCCCAAGAAATAAGAATGAATCAAGCTCTGGCTCAGGGGGTCCCATAATCCTCCCGGATGTGGGTAGCGCGATAAATCAAGGAACAGGTATCAAGCACTCGGGGTCCTACGGGACACAAGTGGACGGTCGGAAACCAAATATTATCTATCACCCACCGATGCCTCTGCTTACTTACTTCAATTTTAGTTGTTAAACAGGAATTAAAGTGAACGATAAGTAAAGTCTTGACCATCTCCAGCATTCAACAGGCGGCAATTCTCCCACAATGGCGGCTGACGACACGCAACAACACTTGAGCAAGCGACTACGGCTACAGTCCAACTATCTACCAAACAACGGTAATAGGAGGTGTCCAAGGCAATATAGGGCTGCAAGGGATATCACGGGTACGGAAACTAGAGCAACGCAACACAGATAGCAATAGATCAACAGGAGGGAAATAAATACTATAAAAGTAAGATAGGTAGAAAGGGGGAGATGCTCGCCTGAAAACATTGTCGAAGGTTCAACCGAAGATCGGGTCGACACTCGCATCAACTCAACGGCCTTATCCGCGAAGAACCAAAACACTAGAATAAACACTGGATGCAATATTTAATACTACGGCAAAAGATCGGCATGATGCATGTATGATGTATGGCATGGCAAAGATGCGATGCGATTAGGTCATATTAAGCGGAACCGGGGTCCCGACATTTAATTAAACGGTGCAAGTTATTTATCTACCCCGCAAATTAAATGTTGCATTATCAAGACAAAAGATAGCACCGATTCGCTACACAAGTTTAAATGAGGCCAATATAAGGCTAGATTTGCCCGCATATAGGCCCCATATTTAATTATATGGTGAATCGGCATAAGGCCCCCAAACCACACAATGTATGCATGCAAGTATGACAATTTAATATGCAACAATTTATATAGATGGCATTTATAAAATAGGGCTCGGGAAAAGGTTCACACATTAGGATTCGACGATCTTGGGTTCCGGGGTTCGGGGTCGGTCTCAGGGTTCAGGGTTCGACGGATCGGCCTACGAAGGTCGGATACAAGGGGAAGAGCTTGGTGTTCCGGGAAGAAGGACTTGGTTCAGTGCCGGGGGCGCATCGGATTCTTCCGGGTCGGTGTCGTTCTTATCGTCGCGAAGATCTTGTCGGTACCGCGTACCGGTCGGTCTTGGCGTTCGGGATGCAGAACTTAGTGTCCGGGACGGAGTACTTGTCGCACCGGGGTCTCGGTGTCCTCGGATCCGATTGACGATCTTGGCGTCCGGCGGGATGGGTTTTCGGGTTCTCGACGTCCGAGAACAGGTCTTCAGGGATCAGTCTTCGCGTTCCGGCACCAGGGCCCTCGAGTCCGTGTTGACGACCTTGGGGTTCCGACCTTGGTCGTTGGCCGCGAACTTGTTCCGCGAAGGTACGGTCTTCGGGTCCGGGAGGGAGTACTTGAGGTTTCCGTGTAGAAGATCTTGGCGCACATGTGGTCTTCGGGTCCGGGGATCTCGGCGTCCGTAGTAGGTCTTGGCGCTTCGGTTTGATGTCGTCCTCCTAGTACCGCGGTTCTCGGTGAACTGGTCGGTTCCCTGTCGGAGGCCTTGGCGCTTCGGATCGGTCTTCGGTTCGGGGGTCTCGGCGTCCGGGGTGAAGTACTCGGCGTCCTCGAGGGAGTACTTGGCGGCTGGGGTTCCGACGAGCTTGGCGTCCTTGTCGGAGTTCTCGGATGGCGATGTCGGTCTTGGGTTTGGCGCCGGTGGATCTTGGCGATTCCATGAAGGCCTTGGTGTTTCAGTCCGGTGTCGATCTCCGGGTACCGTGGTTTCTCGGTGTGGTTGGCGCACTTGGCCTAAGTCGAGTTTTCTCCCGAAGATCTCGGGGTTCCCTCTTGGTTTTGCCGATGCCGATCTTGTCGTTGGACTCGGGCGTTTTGGAGAACATCGCACAAACTCACAAAACACACGTGGCGGAGGTGAGGACGCGCTGGTGTCGCCGGGTCCAGGGCCGCTGGGTCCAGCGGATCTGCTCGGCAGTCAGCCGGGGACGCAGGAGGCCGGAGGTGGAAGAGGGCGCCGAGGCCATGGGGTCCGAGGTCGGCCGGTGGGGAAGAGCGGTGGCGATCTTGCGGAGGAGCTTGCGGGAGGCGAGCAGCGAGCTCGGGCGGCAGCGGGGAGGTTCTGGCCATGGCCGAACTGGCGGCGGTCGGCTGAGATGGGCGAGGCGGGGCCCTGGCGGACGAGGCCATGGAGGCGGTCGCCGGAGAGGGAGAAAGCGGGGAGGCGGGCGGGAGCTTGAAGGAGGCGACCGCGTGAGAGGCAGCGGCGGTGGCGTCATGGGCCGCAGGCGAGGCAGGCGGGAGGAAGGGAGGCGGTCGGGCAAGCGCCAAGGGAGGAGAGCCGCCGGACCAAGGGGAAGGGAGCACGGGGCTTGGGCGCTAGGGCGGGAGGAGGAGGAGCCGACGCGGGCCGGAGCAAAGCGGAGGCGGATGCGGGGAGCACGCCAAGGGGAGGGCGCGGGGCAAGCGTGTCCGACGACGGAGGAACGGAGGAGGTCGGGCGGCGGTCGGGCGAGGCCGAAGCGGAGGAGGCGGCGGGGTTGCACGGTTGGTGGGGGGCAGGACATGCGGGGAGAGAGGAGAGAGGCGGCCGCGGCTGGTGGCCGGCGCCGGAGAGGGAGAGGAAGCCGGAAGGAGGAGGCCGAGGCGTGAGGGCGACCAGGCGGTTCGGGAAGGGAGGAGCGGTTGAGGGAGAGGTCGCGTCGTCAGGGTGGAGTCTTGGGCCAGTGGTGTGGGTTCTGGGTGGGTCCCGCGGGCAGGGCGGTTGACCGGGTCCAGGGAGAGGGTGAGGTTAGTGGTGGGGGGCTGCTGCGGGTCCAGGGGGAGGTGGGGCCACGGGGGAGAGGGGGGCGCGGCCTGGCAGGTGGGCCAGGTCGGTGGGATGGCGGTGGGTCGGTCAGGGGGAAGGTGGAAGAGAGAGAAAGGGGTGGTGGATCGGTGAGGTGGCAGGGTGGGTAGGAATTGGGGGAGAGGGTGAGGTGGCGAGCTGTGAGAGGTGGGTAGGATAGATTTGGGTGGGAATAGAATTTAGAGCTGTAGGTTTTGCAAATATGTGTTTGTTTGGTTTTGTTTATTTTAAAACAAGGCCACTTGCAATTAGTTTTTTTTAGGGAAATAAAATATCCGATACGATCGGGGTTTTGCCTTTGAAATAAATAGGGGTGTTTGTACAAAGAAAAACTAGGCTTTTCGAAATAGTTCAGACAAACAATGCATGATGATGGTGATGCAATGCACAAAAACAACGCGATTTTCTAGTAGTGGTTTTGCGGGATGCCACAATTCGACACCACTAACAATGGATCTCGCCCTCGAGATCCGCATCGTGATACCGGAAAGAAGGTCGGTGATCTGCATCTTCTCGCTTCGTGTAGATCCTCGGGACACCACTAACAAGAGTTCATTGTCCGTGATCGTCGAGGGAACACTCCGGGAACAAAAGGTCAAAGGTAGAGGCATCAACAAATAAAGCCACCTCTAGCTTCCGTGGACGGAGTAAAATTGCTGGACCCACTGATTCGAGGTACAAGAGCGAATGATAAGAGTAGTCGGATGTTGATCAGTCCATCGCGCACCCAAACCATTACTCTGCACACGAATTGGCGGATTATGCAACCAACTCTCGGAATTAGACTGAAGATCTCGACAAGCGAGGTTCGGAAACAAAGGAGTGATGCAGACTCTGCATCGGATCTGGCGTAGATGATGTCGTCGCGTCGGAAAACACCGGAAGGCACGAGAAGGAACAAAGAGAAGTCCACCAGACGAAGGATCCCTCGGATAGCGTGAAGACCAGATGTAGAAGCATCGTTACCAGAAGAGGAAGCGAAACCCTGAAGGTACGACGAAACCCAACCACGAGAATTCCTGGACTCGAAGAAAGAGACGAGAGCAGATTCAAAACACGTAGAGGTAAGAGGAGAATAGCAGAGGGGTAAGGAATAAAAGCAGACCTAACCAGATCTATCCAACCGATTTTGCAAAATAGTTTTTGACACTATACTTCGGCCGTTAGCTAGGTTATCCTCACATTTGGACTTGTGGGGTATCAACCGCCGAGCTCGATACCACTGTAACACCCTCGAATCGGACCTATGCAAGTTCAGCGAGTCCCGCCAAACCCGCATAGAAAGCGATTCAAAGGTGCCACCAGCACTTTCGCAAGGGTGGAAAACGGGTAATAACATTACACAACAGTCCTCGATGGGACCCACGTAGAGCATATATACAACACGACTCCAGAGTCAAGAGTAGATATCTGAACAAAGATCCAAATCACCTTGCAAAGATACAATGTCAGACTACGGAGAAGATGCAAATGGGGCTAAGAGCCACGAAGAATAACCAATGGCGTCCATAACCTGCCCGAGCCAAGCGGAAGGGTAACCTGCTAACGACGTCGATCTCGAACCTGCTTAAACAAAGGGTACCGACAAAGGGCAAAGGAAAAAGAGGCGTCGATCGAGGCGATGCAGCGAGACTAAAAGTCGGCGGTCCTCGCCTACATAGGTATGGTGGGCTGAGCGGCAGCGCAGCATGCACTAAACAACCTATAGAGACTCAATAAAACATGCGGCTATCAGAGAGGGGTAAGAAAGACCTATCCGGAACCAACCTGATTCTACCATCAAACAAACCCATCCTGGCGTTTCCCCCTCGAGACCAAACGAGGAAGTCAACCGAGGAACTCACACAGTTGGCGTTTACTTATTCGCTATCGTTGCAATTACTAGTCAGGTATAGATAGTCATCCTGATCAAATAGGCAGTGGGCAATTTTAGTTAACCATTCCGTTATAGTTGCAACACTTACTAATTAGATACAAATAGCATGAGATAACCCAAAAATCCAGCAGTTGTTGGTACTTTTATTTAGCCATTCCGTTGTAGTTGCAATACTTACTAGTCAGGTACAATGGTCGCAAGCGACAACCCAAACAAGCAATTGTTAGCAGTTTTATTTAGCCATTCCATTATAGTGAAGCTGATTACTAGTCATTATAAAGTCAAATTTATAGCACTACTTTAGTTATAGTTGTCTATGATCGAGATACTGTGCTCCAAGTCGTCCATAACCGCGGACACGGCTTTGAAAGTTTTACCGGGGTGCACCAATAGCAACACACGCCGATCAACCTCGGAAAAACCAAATCAAAACCCAACGAGGCCTTCACGACAAAGCAATCACAGGATTCAGAAATATTTGGGGCCACCCTTGGAGTACACCATAGCGAAGTTAGGCGACTCGAGACGGACCCGAGGTTTGGGTGGAGACGTGTGAGCGATCGGGAACCCAAAGCGGGCTTGTCGACACCGCGGAATCGTGTCCCGATCCTAAATAGTACAGTGTGCTCCTCGCACAATCGTAAATACAGTAGTAGCATGGCATAGGTACAGGATAGTAAATAAAACCTCAAACTAGTTTGTGGCCCCAAGAAATAAGAATGAATCAAGCTCTGGCTCAGGGGGGTCCCATAATCCTCCCGGATGTGGGTAGCGCGATAAATCAAGGAACAGGTATCAAGCACTCGGGGTCCTACGGGACACAAGTGGGCGGTCAGAAACCAAATATTATCTATCACCCACCGATGCCTCTGCTTACTTACTTCAATTTTAGTTGTTAAACAGGAATTAAAGTGAACGATAAGTAAAGTCTTGACCATCTCCAGCATTCAACAGGCGGCAATTCTCCCACAACTGTGGCGCTTGACGACACGCAACAGCACTTGAGCAAGCGACTACGACGCGCAGGTCCAACTATCTACCAAACAACGGTAATAGGAGGTGTCCAAGGCAATATAGGGCTGCAAGGGATATCACGGGTACGGAAACTAGAGCAACGCAACACAGATAGCAATAGATCAACAGGAGGGAAATAAATACTATAAAAGTAAGATAGGTAGAAAGGGGGAGATGCTCGCCTGAAAACATTGTCGAAGGTTCAACCGAAGATCGGGTCGACACTCGCATCAACTCAACGGCCTTATCCGCGAAGAACCAAAACACTAGAATAAACACCGGATGCAATATTTAATACTACGGCAAAAGATCGGCATGATGCATGTATGATGTATGGCATGGCAAAGATGCGATGCGATTAGGTCATATTAAGCGGAACCGGGGTCCCGACATTTAATTAAACGGTGCAAGTTATTTATCTACCCCGCAAATTAAATGTTGCATTATCAAGACAAAAGATAGCACCGATTCGCTACACAAGTTTAAATGAGGCCAATATAAGGCTAGATTTGCCCGTATATGGGCCCTATATTTAATTATATGGTGAATCGGCATAAGGCCCCCAAACCACACAATGTATGCATGCAAGTATGACAATTTAATATGCAACAATTTATATAGATGGCATTTATAAAATAGGGCTCGGGAAAAGGTTCACACATTAGGATTCAACGATCTTGGGTTCCGGGGTTCGGGGTCGGTCTCAGGGTTCAGGGTTCGACGGATCGGCCTACGAAGGTCGGATACAAGGGGAAGAGCTTGGTGTTCCGGGAAGAAGGACTTGGTTCGGTGCCGGGGGCGCATCGGATTCTTCCGGGTCGGTGTCGTACTTATCGTCGCGAAGATCTTGTCGGTTCCGCGTACCGGTCGGTCTTGGCGTTCGTGATGCAGAACTTAGTGTCCGGGATGGAGTACTTGTCGCACCGGGGTCTCGGTGTCCTCGGATCCGATTGACGATCTTGGCGTCCGGCGGGATGGGTTTTCGGGTTCTCGACGTCCGAGAACAGGTCTTCAGGGATCAGTCTTCGCGTTCCGGCACCAGGGCCCTCGAGTCCGTGTTGACGACCTTGGGGTTCCGACCTTGGTCGTTGGCCGCGAACTTGTTCCGAAGGTACATCTTCGGTCCGGAGGAGTACTTGAGGTTTCGTAGAAGATCTTGGCGCACATGTGGTCTTGGTCCGGGATCTCGGCGTCCGTAGTAGGTCTTGGCGCTTCGGTTTGATGTCTTCCTCCTAGTACCGCGGTTCTCGGTGAACTGGTCGGTTCCCTGTCGGAGGCCTTGGCGCTTCGGATCGGTCTTCGGTTCGGGGGTCTCGGCGTCCGGGGTGAAGTACTCGGCGTCCTCGAGCGAGTACTTGGCGGCTGGGGTTCCGACGAGCTTGGCGTCCTTCGGAGTTCTCGGATGGCGATGTCGGTCTTGGGTTTGCCGGTGGATCTTGGCGATTCCATGAAGGCCTTGGTGTTTCTCCGTGTCGATCTCCGGCACCGTGGTTTCTCGGTGTGGTTGGCGACTTGGCCTAAGTCAATTTTTTCTCCAAGATCTCGGGTTCCCTCTTGGTTTTGCCGATGCCGATCTTGTCGTTGGACTCGGGAGTTTTGGAGAACATCGCACAAACTCACAAAACACACGTGGCCAGAGGTGAGGACGCCTTGGTGCCGCTGGTCCAGGATGCGGGGTCCATCGGCTCTGCCGACGGTCGATGCCGGGGGCCTTGGAGGCCGGAGGTGGAAGAGCGCTCGAGGCCGTGGGGTCGAGGTCGGCCGGTGGGGAAGAGCGGTGGCGATCTTGCGGAGGAGCTTGCGAGGTGGGCGAGCGAGCTCGGCAGCGGGGAGGTTCTGGCCGGGCGAACCGGCAGCGGTCGGCCTGAGAGACGGCGAGGCGGGACCCTGGCGACGAGGCCAAGAGGAGGCGTCGCTGCCGGAGAGGAAGAAGGCGAGCACGGGGGAGGCGGACGCGGGAGCTTGAAGGAGAGGGCGGCGGGGAAGGCAAGGCGGTGGCGTCATGGGCCGAGGCGAGGCGTGAGGCCTTGGGAGGAAGGGGAGAGGCGGTCGGGCGGCGCGCTCTTGCGGGAGGAGAGCCGCCGGCAGCGGGACCGCGGGGAGGAAGGGGAGCACCGGGGCTTGCGGCGGCGCTAGGGCGGCGAGGAGGAGGAGCCGAGGCGGGCGGAGGCGGAGGCGGGAGGAGCAGCACGCCGGTCTGGGGGCGCGGGGCAGCGGTCGACAACGGAGGAACGGAGGAGGTCGGCGGCGAGGTCGGGCGAGCGGAGGAGGCGGGGGTTGCCAGTTGGTGGGCAGGACATGCGGGAGAGAGAGAGGCGGCCATGGTGGTGGCCGCGCCGAGGAGAGAGGAAGCCGGAAGGAGGAGGGCGGCGTGAGGGCGACGTGAGCGGTTCGGGAAGGGAGGAGCGGTTGAGAGGGAGAGGTCGCGTCATCGGGTGGAGTCTTTGGCAGGCGGGTGTGGGTTCTAGGTGGGTCCCGCGGGCAGGGCGGTTGACCGGGTCCAGGGAGAGGGTGAGGTTAGTGGTGGGGGGCTGCTGCGGGTCTAGGGGGAGGTGGGGCCACACGGGGAGAGGCGCTGGCAGGTGGGCAGTCGGTGGGATGGATGGTCGGTCAGGGGGAAGGTGGAAGAGAGAGAAAGGGGTGGTGGATCGGTGAGGTGGCAGGGTGGGTAGGAATTGGGGGAGAGGGTGAGGTGGCGAGCTGTGAGAGGTGGGTAGGATAGATTTGGGTGGGAATAGAATTTAGAGCTGTAGGTTTTGCAAATATGTGTTTGTTTGATTTTGTTTATTTTAAAACAAGGCCACTTGCAATTAGTTTTTTTTAGGGAAATAAAATATCCGATACGATCGGGGTTTTGCCTTTGAAATAAAGAGGGGTGTTTGTACAAAGCAAAACTAGGCTTTTCGAAATAGTTCAGACAAACAATGCATGATGATGGTGATGCAATGCACAAAAACAACGCGATTTTCTAGTAGTGGTTTTGCGGGATGCCACACAATATGGAAACCTGCACAACACAAACTCAATACTTTGCCCCAACGAATAGTGAGGTTGTCAATCTCACCAGTTTACTGAAAACAAAGGGTTAACTGTATGGTGTGGAAGGTAATAGTGGTTTGTAGAAAGTAAACAGTAACAGTGGAAGATGTATCAATGGTAAAGATTGGACCAGGGTCCATAGTTCACTAGAGGTGTTCTCCTTAAGATAAACAAACATGGCATGTTGGGTAAAGAAATTACAGCAGGGCAATTGACAGGACTGAGCAAGGCATAACAATGCAATACTATACATTCATGATCCTATGAGATTCGATTGAGCAATACAACAAGATACATAGACCACCATCCAACTGCATATATGACTAGTAATCCACCTTCAGGTTATCATCCGAACCCCCTCCAATATTAAGTTGCAATCAACGGATAACTGCTTTAAGCAAAGTGTGTAAGGTAAACAATCCACTTGTTCCATGAATAAGATGAAGGGAATATGCCCGAGAGGCAATAATAAAGTGGTTATTATCGTATTCCTTGTTTATGATAAATGTTTATTTTGCATGGTATAATTGTATTAAAATGGAAACATTAATACATGTGTGTTTAATAAATAAACAGAAAGTTCCTAGTTATGCCTCTCTCATAAAACTAGCTCATTGATTAACAAGATGATCAAGGTTTCCTGATCATGGACATTGGATGTTGTTAATAACGAGGTCACAACCTTAGTGTAATGATGTGATGAACATTCATCCGAAGTATAACATTATGATCAAAGTCACAGGAAAGTCATCGTTGAATGTGTCGGAGTCAGTATGGATCTCCAGGTCCCGCTTCTGATTATTGATCGGAGAAGGGTCTCAATCATGTCTGCATTATTTGCGAACCGTAGGGTGGCACACTTAAGGGACACTGACATCCAATTGGAGCAAAAGTTTCATGCCGGAAAGAATAACAAGCGTAGGAATTTATTTCACTAGATAGCGAAACAGGTTTTCGGGTGAAATTGCAGAAAGTGTTTTTGCATGTGAAATGAAATACTATCAAGGGGTTATATGTGAATGTTTGTCATTAAAGTAATTGACAAAATTCTGAATAAATAAAAGTAGTTTTATTTAATGAGAGTTTGCATTAAATTTGGTGGAAATTTAATGGGAATTTTAGTGGGTTTTTTAGTGGAGGGAATTGAAAGGCATTTGAGTGAGTGGAGTGTCCACCCCCATGGCTGGGTGCCATGCCCCTTGGGTTCCCTCCCTCTCCCCTATAAAAGGCCCCCCTCTCATTCTCCCAATGCACACCTCCTCGTGAAGGATCTCTCCCCCCTCTAGAATTTATCCCCCATGGTCTCGGACTAGCGAGATACATGTTCCCGGTGGCTATTCGGCAAGAAAGAGTTGTGCTTCCGCTGCATCGTTGGAGAGAGGAGGCGGAGGTTGCTCGGTGTCTTGTGCGTGAGTGCGAGCACGGATGCGCTGCTGTTTTGTGGCGCTAGGACTTCCTCTCGATCTTGAGATCGGCAAGAGATCGTCTACATCAACCACGAGTTTGGACTCGTTAAGCTTTGTCGGTCTTTAAGGGTATGTTCTCTATGGATGTATATCCGTCTGTTGCTTGTATCTAGTAGATAGATCTTGGTACATAGTTGTTCCCATCATAGGAAAAAAATTCTATGCTGTGAACCCTACAGTGGTATCAGAGCCGGATCTATGCGTAGATGCTTTGCACGGGTAGTACACATATGAGTATGTGGGCGATGATGATCATTTTATTGTTTCTTAGTTGTACTTTGGATATTGGTGGCATGGTGGGATGAAGCGGCCCGAACAAACTTTACATGATCTCGCACATGAGACCTGTTCCACACTTGACATGCAACTAGTTTTTCATAAGTGGCTAGCGGGTGTCTGTCTCTCCTACTATAGTCAATATCTAATTTGCAACGAGTTGTCAAAAATTTGGTTATCCTCATTGTGGTTCATGTTCGTAGGTAATAATTTTTCTATCTTCGAAAGCCCTAAGCCACGTAAAACTTGCAATGGATAAATTAGAGGCGTCTAGTTTAGATTGTTGCTGGGCTAGTGTTATGATATGGTGATGTTGTAAGTAGAAGTATGAGATGATACTCTTACAACACACATAACGTGTAGGTTCTATAGACCTTGGCCTTACACATAGAGGTACGATAGAGATCATACCATGATGCACATGATGGAGATCATATGCGGGAATCATATCATTTCACTTACAAACATGTGATGTTTGATTGCATCTTATATTGCTTGTTTGGCATTTTATTAGCATAATAAGATGATCCCTCATTTAAATATCAAGATAAAAAATGTGTTCTTCCTTAAGTATGCACCGACAATGTTTCGTCGCTTCAAGACATCACGTGATGATTGGGTGTACTTGAATCCACGAGCATATCTCAGGTGGAAGACAGTTACACACGTGAATACTAAGGTTTTTACTTGGCGAGCCTAGCATGTACAGACATGGCCTCAGAACACGTACCGAAAGGTTAAGCATGAGTCATATGGTAGATATGATTCCCATTTGATGCTCGCCTTTGAAGCTACACCGACTCACGTGATGATCAGACTTGGTGTAGTGGATTTGGTTCATGTAATCACCAAAAAGACACGAGGGATGTCGTTTTTGAGTGGGAGTTAATTTCTAATTTGGATTAGTAGAACTCAATTTATCATAATGAAATCAAAGTGAATTTGCATAATTTGTTGTAGTCATTGGCATTCGTTCACCACCTTATGCTTAGTTGTAATTGGGATAATAGAACTATAGAATTATGGATATTTACTTTACGAACTGGTATCGTATTGTGTTGAGTGCCAATCTAAAGTTTAAAGTCTTATTGCAAACTTTCAGCAAACTCTGTTTACTCCATGAAATTTGATAATTAGTATTAAATTGAGAGTAACAATTCCAGTGTTAGTATATTAAGTATCATGTTTGCCTCCATGATTCTTGATTTAAATATCGAGATTATCTAGGAGCTGAAAGAATTGTTTCAGAGACCATCATGTGTGACAGATATAACGATATATGAAACAATGTTTTGGTTGCAATATGATAGAGTATAATGTATGTTCTCATATTGGGTGAGAATTTGCAAAGGTTGGAGATGCTAGACATCCTAATTATCCAAAAGGGTTTTGGAAAGTAATGTTATACTCACGATTCTCCTTTATAAGATACATTAGCTTGATCATGAAAGTCTTCATGATAAGGGTGAATAGAAGATGTATGTAAAGTGTTTACTAGACTAAAAGATTACTAAAGAATAGATTTTGAAAGAATGCCGATCATTTTTATGATGGTGATCTACTTCAAAGTGCAAGTCCAAAGGTATTATTATTTGAATATACACGCTTTAGACTATGTGTCATGTATAAGGCACCACTTTGATGTTGATAAATTCTTTAAAAAAAGGAAAAGGAAATGCTGAAAGAGAATCTATAAAATATATTTGGCAAAAAAGAAAAGATTGGAAATATCCAATTTAGGTATAAGGATGATATACATGTTATGGTTGTATTCTTTGCTTGTTAAACAATGTGGTTCTTGGGTATTGGATACCGAATTGGTTGGTATGAAATTTCATACAGAACGACGCAATTCATGAACCACAATGGCCTAAGTAAGTAGCAATAGAATATGTGATGATGTTCATCGAAAACAAACAAACCGTTGTTTGTATTTCTCGTTGACATCAAAAGCTTGCCTTCAAGATTTGTTTTAATAATAGTTATTTAAATTAGGTATTATGAGAACAAAGGTTGTTCAAATATTTATCGTATTCCATATAAGATGGATGATTTACAAATCTAGTTGGAGAAACCACATCCATTAAAATAATGCTAAAATGTCGCAAGACAAATGATTGAAAGATCACTTACAAAGTGACATCACCGTTTAAATTATATTAGAAAGAAAACATGAAGAAACTCCATTTTCATGGATTTTTGGAGTCTTTGATTTGATCAAGTGACGCTTGTGAGACTTTCCTCGGGATAATTAAAACTTCGTTCAAAGGCCAAAGAAGAACGAACGACTAAAATATTGGAATTTATAGATATCTATGTATGTAGTCCATTATGTGTAGTCGTAAGCGATGGACTTCAACTTCATATGCTTTCTCCGGAAATTTGAGTGAATATTCACTTAATGAGAAAGAAGTATGAAATATTTGAAAACGTTTCAAATACTTTCAAGATGAAGTGGAAAATCATTGTAACAAGGAAATAATATGGTTTATGATTTTATCACAAGGGATTTATTTGAGTTACAAGTGTAACAAGAAAAATAAATGAATTATGGTTTATCATAAAGGGATTTATTTGAGTTGCAAGTTTAGCAAAACACCTAGATTTACATTTCCCAAAATACCATAGGAGTATGGAGTGTTTGAGATTTGTAATGAAACCTTGTTTGACATGGTTGGATCAAAGGTGTTATTTATAAAACTGCATTATGTTTCAAAAGATTAAAGCTTTAGATACTACCGCTTTTACACTGAAAAGAGCTCCATCTTGATCCGTTGAAATGACGCCATGGAAGTTATGGTTTGGGGTAAACCCCAAGTTGTCATTTCTTAAATTTTGGTATGCTAAGCATAAGTAAGATGTTTACAACCAAAGTCGGATGAGCATGTCTTTGTAGGTTATTTCGAATAACAATTGGTTATTCCTCCATAACACCGAGGACAAAAGGGTTTGTCGCTTGAAACTTGAAGTTTCTTGAAAAGGAAGTTTTTCATAAAAGGTTAAGTGGGAGGACAATAGAACTTTAATAAGGTTAACGAACCTTAGCTATATGTGTTGAGTTGCATAGCGCCGGAAAAGTTCCGGAGGCAGCCAGAATGCTCATTGCTCACGTGCCTCAAAGGTTGCGATCACGGAGGTCTAAGTTCCTATTGAACCAAGTAGGTCGGATAAACAATCAAATGTTGAGATTTGATAGTAAATCATTATTGTTTGACAATGATGGACCGAATACATGCAAAGAAGTGATGATGGGCCCTGACTCTGTCAAATGGCTTGAAGCCATAAAATCCGTGATAGTTCCATACCCAAAAAATCAAGTTCTAAACTTGGAAGACCCTCCGGAAAGGTGTAAAAACCTATCGGTCGTATTTGGATCTATAAAGAAACAAACATGGATGTTTCACATCTATGAAATATTCAACATGTCGTAAAGTATTTTATGACAATGTTCAAGGAGTTGACTATGACAAGATTTGATCTTTCATAGCGATATTTAGTCTAGAAGGATTCAAGTAGCAACCACTACATATAATTTGGTATATGGTAGATGAATAAACAAAACAAAGTTCTAATAGAATGGTTACCTAGGACGTGTTTATGACACGGTCCAAAGGGTTTTGTTAATTCAAAGGATGCTAAAAGGGCATGCAAACTTCAATGGTTGAAGTAAGCATCGTGGAGTTGGAATCTTCACCGTGATGAAAAGGAGTTTTCATCAGGAGACAATGAAGATGCTTGCATTTGCAAGAAATTAAGTGGGAGCGCTGAGACATATTTCTAATACATTATGTGGAGGACATCTTGTTGATTAGAAATGATGTATTTTTATTGACAAAGGTTAAGAATTTTATTTTGATGAAAGACTTAGGCAAAACCCTAATATTTAGCATGAATGTCTATAGTGGATAGACTGTGACGCTAATATGGTTGTGCCAAACGTACATATATGAGATATTGAAGGAGTTCAATATAGGAAAGACAAGAAACAGTCCTTGTCGCATGGAAAATAATTGAATCAAGATTCAAGTGTATTGACACTTGATAGGTGAAACAAGATTCAAGTGCTTTGACACTTGATGAGTGAAATCACAAGAATGTTTTGATCAATCATACCATGATATGTACACATCCAGATATGTCATATGCTCTAAGTGTTATGAGCATATACTAGAATGAATCATAAAATGATCATTGGACGATAGTGAGGATATTCTTATGATCTTTTGGAAGAACTAAGAATATATTTGTGTAGAGGTGACAAACAATTACAAATAGTTCATTGTAAAGCGTTACATTGATACTAGTTTTGTCACAAGATACAAATTATGTTTATCTCAATTAAACTATGGGTGGCACAATGTAATGGAAAGGAGATTCCATGATGGATTTGGATGAAATCCATAGTTAAGACATTGTGACGAATACTACAACAAAAGGCTAAGTATATAACTGCTATAGTAGCAGCAAAGGAGGGAATTTGTGTCAAGTAGTTTGTTATCAAACTAAGGTGTGGTTCGCAACGGGCTAACAATAGAGATATATTGTATGACAATAGTATCGACATGTTTTAACCCCAAGGAACTAAAGGTCTCACCAAAAGACCAAATTTATACAATGCCATCTCATTGGAGAATGAGTGATGCGTGAAGACGCAAAGACATGCAAATACACACGGACCTGAAAGTGTCAGATACGTAGATTATGTTAATCACTTGCAGTTGCGTATATGGAACACCAGAAAGCCATAGGTGTTCAATACGCAAAGTTCCTAAGCTAGATTATTGTCTCTAGTGCAAGTGGGAGACTGGAGAGAATATGCCCGAGAGGCAATAATCAAGTGGTTATTATTGTATTCCTTGTTTATGATAAATGTTTATTTTGCATGCTATAATTGTATTAATATGGAAACGTTAATACATTTGGTTTTAATAAACAACAGAAAGTTTCTAGTTATGCCTCTCTCATAAAACTAGCTCGTTGATTAACAAGATGATCAAGGTTTCCTGATCATGGACATTGGATGTTGTTAATAACAAGGTCACAAACTTAGTGTAATGATGTGATGAACATTCATCCGAAGTATAGCATTATGATCAAAGTCATTGAGTTTATATTGCTATAACAACTTACGAAGTGATCCTAATCCTTAGACCATGAGATCATGTTAATCACTAACACCGGAGGAGTTTCTTGATGACATCAAACGTCACACCGTAACTGGGTGATTATAAAGATGGATTCAGAACTACTAAAGTGTTATGTTGAGGCTCATGTATCAAGAGTGGAATTTGTTTATCCCGATGACGGATAGATATACTCTGGGCCCTCTCGGTGATATCACATTGGTTAGCTTGCAAGCAAGTGATTTGATCACTAGAATGTTATATCACGGGAACGAGAAAAGAGTGCATGTCGGTAACAAGATCAAACTAGGTATGGAGATACTGATGATCGAATCTCGGACATGTAATATATCGCGAAACAAAGGGATTAATATACTAGCGTAAAAGGTTTCGACGATCACAGGAAAGTCATCGTTGAATGTGTGGGAGTTAGTATGGATCTCCAGGTCCCGCTTCTGATTATTGATCGGAGAAGGGTCTCGATCATGTCCGCATTATTCGCGAACCGTAGGGTGGCACACTTAAGGGACACTGACATCCAATTGGAGCAAAAGTTTCATGCCGGAAAGAATAACAAGCGCAGGAATTTATTTCACTAGATACCGAAACAGGTTTTCGGGTGAAATTGCAGAAAGTGTTTTTGAATGTGAAATGAAATACTAGCAAGGGGTTATATGTGAATGTTTGTCATTAAAGTAATTGACAAAATTCTGAATAAATAAAAGTAGTTTTATTTAATGAGAGTTTGCATTAAATTTGGTGGAAATTTAATGGGAATTTGAGTGGGTTTTTGAGTGGAGGGAATTGAAAGGCATTTGAGTGAGTGGAGTGTCCACCCACATGAATGTGGAAGAGGTGGGGGCATCTCCCATGGCTGGGTTCCATGCGCCTTGGGTGCCCTCCCTCTCCCCTATAAAAGGCCCCCCTCTCATCCTCTCAATGCACACCTCTTCGTGAAGGATCTCTCTCCCCCTCTATAATTTATCCCCCATGGTCTCGGACTAGCGAGATACATGTTCCCGGTGGCTATTCGGCAAGAAAGAGTTGTGCTTCCACTGCATCGCTGGAGCGAGGAGGCAGAGGTTGCTCGGTGTCTTGTACATGTGTGCGAGCACGGATGCGCTGCTATTTTGCGGCGCTAGGACTTCCTCTCGATCTTGAGATCGGCAAGAGATCGTATACATCAACCATGAGTTTTGACTTGTTAAGATTTGTCGGTATTCAAGGGTATGTTCTCTACGGATGTATATCCGCCCGTTGCTTGTATCTAGTAGATAGATCTTGGTACATAGTTGTTCCCATCGTAGGAAATTTTTTGTTTTCTATGCTGCGAACCCTACACAAGAGACCGTTGTTTTCTCCCTAGTGGCAAAAACACATCTACAGCCTTAGAGATTTCTGTCACTTCCCTTAGATTAAATAGAGGCATGAACCCACTATCAAGCATAAATACTCCCTCTTGAAGTCACTAGCATCTACTCAGCCAAGATAGCTACTAGAAACAGGGAGCATGCAAGATCACAAACAACACAGACATGATAAAATCAATAAGACAAAACCATTAATCAATCTGACATAGTAATCCCAATATCCATCGGATCCCCACAAACACAACATGCATGATTACAAATAGATGATCTTAATCATGAACGGAGCTCATAAGACCTAAACATGGTAGCACAAAGGAGAAGATACAACCATCTAGCTACTACATGGACCCGTAGTCCAAGGTGGAACTACTCACACTTCGTACCGGAGGCTGGAATGATGAAGAATAAGGCCTCCAGGATGATCTCCCCTCCAGTAGGGTGCCGGGAAGAGCTTCAGATCCCCCCGATCTAGGGACGATGGTGGCAGCGGCTATAGACAGATCGGACACTTAGGATTTCTGCATCGGGGGGTCTTTATAGGCGAAGAGGCAAGGCAGGGGCAGCCAGGGCGGCCGCACCCCCTAGGTGTGGACTGGGCTAGCCGCGCGGCCAGGGGTGTGGCCCCCTGGTGGCTCTCCTCCATCTCGTACTCTGGCTTCGTGTTCCCCACGGTAAAATATTGACTTTGGCTTTTGTCCCGTCCAATTCCGAGAATATTGATTTTCTGCCTTTCTGGAACCAAAAACAGAAGAAAATGGGCAACTGGCACTGTGGCATCTTGTTAATAGATTAGTACCAGAAAACATATAAAAACACCTCCAAGTGTAGACAAAGCAAAGCAAAGTAGATACTAAACAAGCATGGAACAAATTATAGATACGTTTCCAACGTATCAGTACCTTCTACTGAAGATGCCAGCACCCAGGGGCGTCATCACCATCCCAGGAAGCTTCACGAGGTCGGATAGTTGCGACAGAGACTTCAACAGAATCTCCGAGTCGTTCGGCATGCAGGAGGAGCTCACAAGGCTCAAGGAGGTCACAAACAACGGGGCACCCCTAGTCACCAGGCAAAACGCACCTGATATGTCATTCGACTCCACAGTCAACACAAAGAAGGTGTAGGTTCACCCGACGGACGCCTCCAAGATGGCGTTAATCTTCAATGACCTGAGTCTCGCATAGGAAAGCGTTCTCATCGAATTCCTCTGTGAGCGTTGGGAAATTTTCGCCTAGTGTCCTGCGGACATGCCAGGAGTTCCCAGGGAATTTGCCGAGAATGCACTCAATGTGTTTCCAGATGCGAAGCCAGTCAAGCAATCGATGCATCGACTATCCGAGCCAAGATCTTAAGCCGTTGGTATTGAATTCAACAGACTCCTCGACGCCAACTTCATCAGGCAGATCAAGGAAAGCGAGTGGCTGGCCAACCCCGTGCTGGTCCCCAAGAAGGACACGGACATCCTGCGGATGTGCGTGGACTTCACATCGCTTAACAAGCACTATCCCAACGACCACTTTCCTCTCCCACGGATCGATCAAATCATCGACTCCACTGCAGTATGCGAGAAACTCTCCTTCCTCGATGCCTACTCAAGCTACAACCAAATTCGGCTAAAGGCCGAAGATCAGGAGAAAATGGTGTTCATCACGCCTTTCGGGGTGTTCTGCTACAACACAATGCCTTTTGTGTTGAAGAACGCAGGCGCCACTTACCAGAGATGCATGCAGGCATTGTCTGAAGGACCATATTGGTCGCAACGTCTAGGTCTATGTCGATGACATAGTGATCAAGACCAAGGAGGCCAGGACGCTTCGACGACCTCCGCGAGACATTCGACAACCTTGATCGCTACAAGATTAAGCTGAACCCAGACAGGTGCGCTTTCGGCGTCCTGTCTGGCCAACTACTCGGGTACTTCATCTCTCAGCGTGGCATCGAGGCAAACCCGAAGAAAATCAGGGCTATACTAGCCATGGAAAAGCCCAAGAACCTCAAAGGGGTCCAACAGATCACTAGGGGAATCGCGGCACTTAGCAGGTTCATCAGCCACATGGGCGAGAAGGCTCTCCCTTTCTATCAGCTACTGCGCAAGGCTGAAAAATTCCAGTGGACGGCCAAGGCAGACGACGCATTCGAGGACCTCAAACGTTTGCTCTCCACATCACCTATCCTGGTGACACCGAAGGAGAGGGAGCCTTTGCTGCTATACATAGCAGTCACGCATTAGGTGGTCAGCACCGCACTTGTGGTCGAGCGACCCAAAGATGGCAAGACCCACGGGGTCCAACGCCCAATCTACTACCTCAGCGAGGTACTGACCCCAACAAAGCTGGTACCCCCATTACCATAAGCTCACCTATGACGTATTCATGACTGCGCGTCGGTTGAGCCATTACTTCTAGGAGCACCAAATCGTGGTCGTCAACGACGCCCCGCTGTCGAACATCCTAAACAACCCCGAAGCCACGGGGCGAGTAGCCCTGTGGGTCATCGAGTTGTCTCCTCGAGACATCATCTACGAGCGGCGCACCGCCATCAAGTCTCAGATCCTCCCAGATTTCCTTGTCCGTTGCATGGAACTCCAGCTGCCGGACACTCCGGAAATGTCGTAGTCCTAGACAATGCACTTCGACGGCTCCAAGCGCGAGGCTGGAGTAGGAGCTGGCGTCATACTAACAAGATGAGGTATGTCCTTCAGATGAAATTCCATGCATCCAACAACGAGGACGAATACGAGGCACTCACACACGGCATGAGGATGGCCAAAGTATGCGGCGCCACACGCTTGTCATTTACGGTGACTCCAACCTCGTCTAGCAGACGATGAACGAGTGCGACGCCCATAGAGCCAACATGATCGCATACCGTGCGCTCTACAACTCACTCGAAGGGGACTTCGACGACTGCAAACTTCGGCATGTTGGCAGAGAAAGCAACGAAGAAGCCGACAAGCTCACCAACATCGGATCCACCTACACCTGGGTACCACCAGGTGTGTTCCTCGAACAAATTTGCGAACCCTCCATCAAGTGGAAATTTCTAAAGGGTACAGCCGAAGCCGCAGAACACTCGGGGGCTGCGCCACCCGAAGGACAAGAAGGACCCGAAAATCTCGACATGGAGGTCGAACTAGTAAGCCTTATGCAGGTCATGGCGGTTGAGGAAACATGGGGCCAACCGTACCTCCGCTACATGATGAGCAAGCAGCTGCTGAGGACCCGACAGACGCCCGATGCATATCTTGCCGATCAAAGGCCTTCACCATCATCAAAGGCGAGCTATACAGGTGCAACATTTCGGGTATGCTCCAACGATGCGTCACCATCAGCGACGACAAAAGAATACTCCTAGACATCCATGAGGGTATCTGTGGCCACCATGCAGGCAGCCGCGCTCTGGTCGCCAAAGCTCTACGAGTTGGCTTCTACTGGCCAACCGCAATGAACGATGCCAAGGAGATAGTCTAGAGGTGCAACGCCTGTCAGTGGTACACAGACAAGCCATATGCGTCCGGATCGGATCTGCGACCCATACCGCTGGCATGGCCTTTTGCCCAATGGGGCTCAAAATGACCAGGAAACTTCCAAAGTCCGGCAGTCGACAAATTCTCGAAGTGGATCGAGGCCATGCTTGTTACTAACCAAAGCGGCACCGCTGCCATCAAGTTTTTCGAGTCCATTGTCTACAGGTTCAGAGTACCCCATAGCATCATAACGGACAATGGCTCGAACTTCATATCGAAGGAGTTCCGAGGCTTCTTCAAAACCTCGGAATCAACCTGTCATATGCCTCTATGGCGCATCCGCAGACCAATGGATAGGTCGAAAATGCCAACGGTCCCATCGGCAATGACATCAAGAAGCGTCTGCTTCGCCCACTCGAAAGGCTTCTGGGAGCCTGGGCGGATGAGCTACCCTCTGTTCTATGGAACCTACGCACAACGACAAACAGCTCAACTGGCTACATGCCCTTCTTCATGGTGCACGGAGCCGAAGTTATGTTACCTGCTGAGGTACGCTACATGGCCACACGGGTCGTCGCCTATAGCGAAGCCGAATCATCGTCCGCACTTGAAGACACCGTCGACATGCTGGATGAGGCATGCGACATCGCCGCGGCTTACTCAGCGGTGTATCAATAGAGTCTCCCCAACTACCATAGCCGTCGGATGTGTCCAAGGTCCTTCGTCGAAGGGGACCTCGTTTTATGACTCAAGCAATAAGGGCACAAGAAGCTCGAGTCACCCTGGGAAGGACCCTACATCGTCACCGAAGTTATCAAAGGTGGCGCCTACCGCCTCATGGACGTCGAATCAGGAGTCAAATACTTGATACGTCCAATTTGCATCACCATTCTATATCATAATTTGCCTCTATTCATTGATATATTTCATATTAAGAGGTGTTACTTATGTCTTTTCATCCATTTTTGCATGTTGGATGATTCTTGGAGGATGGACTGCCGGAGTCATGATTCTGATGGAAAAAGAGGTGTTTTGATGCAATTCCGCGAAGATCAAAAAAATGCCAGAAAAATATGGAAAATCATATTTTCCCAGAAGACGAAGAATGCCAGAAGGGGGCGGAGATGGGCCACAGGGGGCCCACACCCCCCAGGCACGGGCCACCCCTAGGCCGCGCCTACAGGGGGTGTGGCCCACCTCTGGCTCCACCCTCTCGCCTATATCTTCTCCTTGGAACCCTAATACACGGGGAGCGACCACAGAAAGATTCTGTCGCCTCTACGAGGCTGAAAACGCCGAGAGAGAAAGAGCTCTCCGGCAGACAATTTTTTGTCGGGGAAATTCCTTCCCGGAGAGGGGAAATCATCGCCATCAACACCATCGTCAAGCTAGACTTCATCGGGATCATCATCATCCACACCATCATCTCCACCAGCACCATCATCACCACTCCATCATGTTGTAACAATTGTGTTGAATACTTGCATAGTTCTTAGGGGAAACTTGCTCGGTGTTGATTACTATTGTAGTTGATGCTTGTGAGTGGAACCACTGGATTATTGTTTATGTTCAAATTGTTATTCATCACCATATCATCTTTGATCTTGATTCATATGATGTCTTATGAGTAGTTCGTTTAGTTCTTGGGGACATGGGAGAAGTCATGTTGTTAGTAGTGGTTTTGTATTGAGATATCATTCAATGGTTTAGTATTTAAGTTGTGGTGCTATTCTTCTAGTGGTCTCATGTGAACGTCGACTACATGATACTTCACCATTTATGGTCCTAGTGGAATGCATTGTGTATTTGGCTACTAATTGTGGGGTTGCCGGAGTGATAGAAACCTGAACCCCCGTTGGGACACCTTTGCACAAGGGAGCGTAGGATCTCATAGTTTAAGGTCGTGGTTAGGTTTATATCTTAATTGCTTTCTTGTAGCTAAAGATGCTTGCAGGGGGTTAATCACAAGTATGTATTAGTCCAAGTAAGGTCGGCACATTAGCACAGGTTCACCCACACAACACTTTCAACACCAAAGAAGGGTACTCAGCTATTTGAAGCAAAAGCACTTGACAAAATTCCCATGTGTCCTCGAGAACGTTTGGTCCTTATAAGTATTTCCACCGGTTTGTCCTTTGCTAAGAAAGTATTGGGCCACTTGATGCATTTGTTTGTTGTCTTTATTACTTGCACTTTATTTCTTTGCTTTATCAGAAAACCCCTAAAAATCCGTTTGCTAAGTATTTACAGAGATTTCCTGCTTCATACCACTAGTCAACACCTTCTGCTCCTTGTTGGGATCGACACTCCTATTTATCCAAAGTACTACGATACCCCCTATACTTGTGGGCCATCAAGACTATTTTCTAGCGTCGTTGTCGGGGAATGAAGCGCAATTGAAGAGTGGAACTGGTAGATGAAACTTCTACTGTGAGTATTGCTTTTTATTTATGTTTGTTACTTTGTTTCCAATATGGATAACCCACTTGGTTTTATGTTTGGGAAAACTACTACCACTGTTAGGGTAGTATATGAACCACCACCTATTGATATAGATCCTTTTAAGATACCTACAAGTATTGTTAATCGTGTTATAGATAGTTATTATTTAGGGGATGGAACTGTCCACCCTGGTGATCATTTGCTTTTTATCCATGAATTATGCGGGTTGTTTAAGTGTGCAGGTATCATAACTGAACATGTGAAGAAGAAGTTACTCTCTATATCCTTAAAAGGGAGAGCTGAAGAATGGTATAAGTTGCTGAAGGATGGGCAATCAATGGAATGGTAGGAAATAGTACCTCTCTTTTATTCTAAATTTTATCCTCCCAGTGAAATTCATAAGGATAGGAATCTGATATATATATAAATTTTGGCCTCGTGATGGAGAGAGTACATCTCAAGCTTGGGGGAGATTAAAGTTACTAATGCTTAAATGTCCTATTCATGAACTCCCTAACAATATTATTATCAATAACTTTTATGCTAGGATTTCTCTTCATGATAAAGATTTACTAGATGCTTCTTGTGCTGGATCATTCACACGTATGAAGGAAGAAGCTAAATGGGATCTCCTAGACCGTATTCAAGAGAACATTGAAGCTTGGGAGAATGACAAAGGAAGAAAGTCAGGTATAAATTATGATTATGAATGCATTAAATCTTTTATGGGAACTGATGACTTCCGTGATATTAGTACTGAGTATGGTCTTGATTCCCAAAGTATTGCCAATTGTTTTAAGGCTTTTTCCTCTTACATAGAAATTCCCCAAAAGAAGTGGAATAAGTACCATGCACCTTATAAAGATGTTGTTAGTCATGTTCCTGTTAGAAGCACTGAAGTTTGTACTATCGATCATATTTTGCATGAACCTTATGTTGGGAAAATACCTTTCCTAGCTAAGGTAAAGGAGTATTCTATGATTATTAGTGCGAATAACGAAGGTACAAAGAAATCTGTGGAACCTGATGAGCAAATGAACACTTAACCCGTGGTAGCTATTGTGAAAAATGGCCTGCCTAATAAAGATTTCAGGATGGAACAACTTCCTTCTATTGATCCAGTTTATGACCCGGGACCTCTTTTTGATGATTGTAAGTACGCTCATTCTGATGATAAAGTTGTTGCTAGTGATAGTTATATTGTCAACTTTATTCAAAGTTCTACTGAAAGTTATTATGAGAGAGGGAAACATGGTTTTATGCATCTCAATAATGTTAAGTTTCCCCGTTTTATGTTGGAAGCTTTGAAGTTGCATTTGTTTTGTCTTCCTATGCTAGTGGATTTTTGTTTCAACAATTTATTTTCTCACGATACCCCCATGCATAGGAAGTGGGTTAGACTCAAATGTGTTGGTTATTTGCTTCTTGATGCTCTTTTTCACTTCAAATATTTATCTCCTATGTGAGCATCTTTGAAACTATCAAGCCTAACTTAAAGGCATTAAAGCAAATAACTTCTTGGGAGATAACCTAATAGTTTTGTTGAGACTTGGAAGTTATTACCTCAGTAATAACCGCTCCTTATACTTTTTGTTTTGGTTTTTGTGTCAAGATCAACTACTTTTGAGAAGTAGAGGAGTTGTGAAAAGTGGCTGTCTTGGGACAGATTTTTGTGTTGCATTGTAAAAACTCGTGAAGGAGCTCAATACTTCGGATGGATCTGTATTTTTATGTGCTTGTTCTCCAAGTTGTTACTTTATTTGAGCAACAGAAGTTTCTCAAAAAATCAATATTTACCCGCTGGTCTGTTTTGACAGATTTCTGCCTTCATTTGCATTTGCCTCTTCTATTGATTCCCTTTTGGATTCTTTTGGGTTTTTGGAAAGGAGTTGCTACAGTAGCTTTTGTTTTGTTGATTTCAGTTGAAGTGTGTACCTAAAGGTTTATTGTTTTTGCATACACTAATGTTGCCATTGAGGTTTGTGTAATGCCCTCTGAGAAAAGGAATTTCTAGGAAAAGGAGAAAAGGAATCTGCAGAGTCTGTCTTTGAATAGGTAAAAGTGGTGAAAGCAGAAGGTTCGTGAAAACCCTATCTTTTTGTATTTTTGATGTTTTTATTACATACGAAAGGCTACGAAACGAAACAGAGGAGGAAACGGAGGCCAGGGTGGCTGCACCCACCCTAGGCGCGGGCCCTAGCTAGCCACGCCTGGAGGGGGTGTGAGCCCCCTGAGATCCGTCTCCGCCTCATTTTCGCACCAGTACCTTCCTTATGCATTGAAACTTCGTAATATATAACCCCCATATCCCCCGAGGTTCGTACATCGTGTTTTCGTTTTGATCTGTTTCTGTCAGGAAACACTCAAGTTTAGAGCACCATGGTCTCTGCCAACTACAAAGGTAAGAAGCCCGTGGAAGAAGAAAGGATCGCTGCTAGGCGTGAAGACATGGATTGGAGCGTCGAGGAGGAAGTTAAGATGGAGGAACAAATCGCCGCAGGGTCAAGGGCAAGGAAACCTACTTTTGTAGGAGCAATTAACACTAGACGTGCTTTTTCTCGTAACATGCAGGGGATTATAGCCTCTGTTCTAGACTTCAAATCCTGCCCTAAGGCAGTGGAAGCCCTTCAAACCACTGACGTGTTTTGTGACAAGTACTGTGCTCTGAGGTTGAAGATGGATGTACTCCAAGAGGAGGATAACAGGCTTCATAATATGCTGGAAGGTTTTCTTACCCTAAACAAGAGAACACCACCACTACCGAAGGAGTAACGCATCATCAGGTTTGGCATCCCCTTGGCTTGTTCCAAGCTTGGGGGAGTGTCGTGGTATCACATCATTATCTTTTATCTTTTACCTTTTTAGTAGATTCATATCTTTGGTAGAGAAGTTATCTTATAGGTTGGTTTGCATGTGGAATTATCTCTCCATTTAGTTGATCTATGTATCCCTTGGTGTGAGTGCCTTTATGGAATTTTAATGAGAAGGTTCATCTTTTGATTTTTGCACTTCTTATTTTAGTTTGCAATCTCTGTTATATGATTGATCTTGTTGATCAGTATTGGTATCACTTTGGGAGCATCAAGTAGATCTAAATTGGTTTTGGCAAACCAAGCTCTGGTTAGTAGCAACACTTTTTGAGGTTTGAAAGGAAAAGAGAAAAACCTTATAGGTATTATGTATCATTTATTTTCTTTCTTGATTGGCTCATAGGCTTAGTATTCTTTATTTAAGATCTTTTGTGTCTTCATGGAAGATTGCATGTTTGGCTTTATCACTTGTAGGTTTACTTTTTTCCTTCAACTCTTTTGCTTGCTACCCAGCCTTGCTAGCCAAAAACCTATTTCGAGAAGGCATACTTCTCATGCATCCAACCCCTTTGAACCAAACATGTGCCATTTGTGTCCACCATATCTACTTATTAGCATTATTGCTATTCCAAGCAAATTCTCAAGCTTCATCTATCTTTCGAATTAAAAAATATTTTGTTATGTGAAAACTAGTTAGTAAAGCTCTCACGAACTTGATGGCACACCTTATTTTCTTGTCCCTAATAAACTTGAACCATTGTGTCATCGAAGTTGTATATGCTTGCATATATACGTTGGGATTAGCAGAACCGTGTCACGGGAAACTCTTTCAACACCTGTAAATACATACCCAGTTGATATCATGCTCTTTTGTTTGCGGATGTCGTCTGTGTGAAATAAAAGGGGATCTTGTAAGTCCATGGAGTTATGTATATGTGTTAGAGAAACGCCTGGGCCGCTAGCCTAAGCCATGCCTAATCATGGTGGAAACTTGCAACATCACCATAGTGACATCTATCAAGCATTCTTCTTATACAAAAGAGATTGAGAAAAAGATACATATTGAGAAAAGAGGAAAGAGAGAAAAAGGCACCATGTTCCCATGGTAAATAAGAAGAATGCTGATATGCTCATTGTTTGCTTGCCTTGTCATTTTGGTTATGGGAAAGCTCTTGTACCATGTGCAAGGGGTACCCCGTTAGCGGTTCTTTATGATACACATGTACTTACAATGACAAGAACTTACCGATAACTAAAGTTGAGTAGCATAAGGAGCGGCCCTCGTACTCAAGGGACATGAGATTGCCAACTTATATTTCGTCAAGTATATACTCCATCTTTGTTCACTTTAACCTTAATCACCTCAAGATGCTTATGATAGGGGCAATGAGGGGTCAAAACTATTAAGTACCATAATCTTTTGGAAGATCTCTATGAACTTGAAATCCCTGCTTCCCTCTATGAAGGGCCTTTCTCCTATTTCTAAGTTGAGTCAGTAAACCTACTTCCTCTCTATCTCCAGCAAGCATTTGAGTTGTTGTTTTTCAAGCATTCATATGATGATTTATTCAATCATGTTCTTTATCTTCCTTGTTTGCACAAGACGCTTATCTATTGAGTATTACTTTTAAAGCTATCATTATGAAAAACCTTTTATGTTTGAGCAAAGAGTACTCCTGTTGTGAAAACTTCTACAAAAGCTTTTTGTGAAACTGTTTGCCAGTTGTTCTCTGACCAAGAACAAAGTTTGCGAATTCCAATTATGATTTATATTTATGCATCTTTATTGTGACTCATGTACTTGTTGCAAACTAAATTATATATTGGTGAGTTGCTTTCTTCTATGAGTTATGTAATGGTAAGTGTGATGCTTATAGCTTTTTGTGAAACTGTTTGCCAGTTGTTCTCTGACCAAGAACAAAGTTTGCGAATTCCATTCTATATCATAATTTGCCTCTATTCATTGATATATTTCATATTAAGAGGTGTTACTTATATCTTTTCATTTGTTTTTGCATGTTGGATGATTCTTGGAGGATGGACTGCCGGAATTAGGATTCCAATGGAAAAGAGGTGTTTTGATGCAATTCCACGAAGATCAGAAAAATACCAGAAAAATTATGGAAAATCATATTTTCCCAGAAGACAAAGAATGCTAGAAGGGGAGGCAGAGATGGGCCACAGGGAGGCCACACACCCCAGACGCGGGCCACCCCTAGGCCACGCATATAGGGGGTGTGGACCACCTGTCCCACCTCTAGCTCCTCCCTCTCGCATGTATCTTCTCCTCGGAACCCTAATACACGGGGAGCAACCACAGAAAGATTTCGCCGCCTCTGCGGGGCGAAAACACCGAGAGAGAAAGAGCTCTTCGGCAGACAGATTTCTGTCGGGAAATTCCTTCCCGGAGAGGGGAGATCGTCACCATCAACACCATCGTCAAGCTAGACTTCATCGGGATCATCATCATCCACACCATCATCTCCACCAGCACCATCATCACCACTCCATCCCGTTGTAACAATTGTGTTGAATACTTGCATATTTCTTAGGGCAAACTTTCACACTGTTGATTACTATTGTAGTTGATGCTTGTGAGTGGAACCATTGGATTATTGTTTATGTTCAGATTGTTATTCATCACCATATCATCTTTGATCTTGATCCATATGATGTCTTGTGAGTAGTTCGTTTAGTTCTTGAGGACATGGGAGAAGTCATGTTGTTAGTAGTGGATTTGTGTTGAGATATTATTCAATGGTTTAGTATTTAAGTTGTGGTGCTATTCTTCTAGGGGTGTCATGTGAACGTCGACTACATGATACTTCACCATTTATGGGCCTAGGGGAATGCATTGTGTATTTGGCTACTAATTGTGGGGTTGCAAGAGTGACAGAAACCCGAACCCCCGTTAGGACACCTTTGCACAAGGGAGTGTAGGATCTCAGAGTTTAAGGATGTGGTTAGGTTTATATCTTAATTGCTTTCGTGTAGTTGTGGATGCTTGCAGGGGGTTTAATCACAAGTATGTATTAGTCCAAGTAAGGTCGGTACATTAGCACAGGTTCACCCACACAACACTTACAACACCAAAGAAGGGTACTCGGCTATTTGAAGCGAAAGCACTTGACAAAATTCCCATGTGTCCTTGAGAACGTTTGGTCCTTATAAGTATTTCCACCGGCTTGTCCTTTGCTAAGAAAGGATTGGATCACTTGTTGTATTTGTTCGTTGTCTTTATTACTTGCACTTTATTTCTTTGCTTTATCAGAAAACCCCTAAAAAATCGTTTGCTAAGTATTTATAGAGATTTCCTACTTCGTACCACTAGTCAACACCTTATGCTCCTCGTTGGTATCGACACTTCTATTTATCGAAAGTACTACGATACACCCCCTATACTTGTGGGCCATCAATACTACAACCCCTGGAACGTCACAAGACTGTGACGCTTCTACCCTAGTTACCTTTTGTTTTCAATAAGGCTATTCAGACGAACACTGTACCTCCTACATTACGATGAATAAAAGCTAAGTGCCTTGGCCCAAATCTTTCTCCCTTATATTATTTTTCACTAAAACATGCTCGGGGGTTGTGCCCCACCTTACGACTTTGTCGATTGACAATAATGCATATAACCTGAATAGCTGACCATGTCATGCTAATAAAAGGACATGCATACTCTATAGTCATACAACACACTACGTGCCAATACATACAACTTTACAAGGGTATTACAAGCCCACTCGAAAATATACAGGCTTTACATTATATCGTTTTTCGTTTGCAGGACTCAAGTATGCTGGAGCGGAATGTTTGTTCGCTCCTCAAACACATCTACAATTTCTTCAGCATATTGCGCCACAGTCGCGTAGTGTGGACGCATATCCCACGCCATACCATCTGGAGGAGGAGGTGGCCTAGCCGCTATCTCCGTAAGATTGACATCACAGCGATGCAGTCGAACAAGAGATAGGTATACCTTCACGCCCGCAACTAGTTGATGGCGCATCAGCTCCTTCACGTGACCTGCATCTCAAAACTTCCTAAGCAAGCCTAGAAAGCTAGAAGGTGCAGAGTCTAAGGGAAACATGGTGGCCCAAATCGCTGCGAGCGACGAACTTTCTCGCCTTAGCACTCAAAGTACTTGATGTTCGCGATCTTGCACCATCGCAAGTACGATCGCTCGATCACAGTCCATCCAGAAAAAGCTGTCGGCTCCAAATCTTGTTGCGTTAGGCAATTCATTTGAATTGCAACATGCTCCTTCTCTTCCTTTGGAAGAAGATTCACAATTGCACAATACAATGGGTTAGTTGACATAAAAACAACCGACACACTCGAAAGAGATAAAGGGTCATGATGAATTACATTGGAGTTGCTCGCCCACTTGTCGCAATCCCTCCACTAGAAACTCTTATCTGGCAATGGCTCGCTAGGCCTTGGACTTCCACACGTCTGCCTGACCTCGGATGTTGAGGATGTCCTTCTCCAAGCTTCGGACGCGATCACGCAAAAATGACAACTGCGACGACTCGCTCAACGACGGGCGAGAGCCAGGTGCAGGAGAAGGTGTAACCACTAGAACCGCACCCGAAGGACCCTAAGGGTGCACAGGAAAACATCAATATCACAATATTTGACAATAGTCAAAAGATGCATTCATATATACACAAATAAGGCCACTACATGGCAGAATGACACTTGTTCATCCAAAAGATGTTACACATGCAACAGAGAAAGAAAGCTAGACTAGCTACAAGCAGAAGTGCCTAAGCGCCAGCACCCGGAGCAGCTCCGGATCTAGACTATCTACTCTTGGCCGCTCGCTGCTACTCCAGCGAGTAGTCAGCCAGAAGATCTATCAGCTTAGGCCCAAAATGCTTGCAACGGGAGGCGGAGGTGGCAAACGCTACCTTGTTGCCATCCGCCGTTGTCGGCATCCTAGACGTGACCTGCAGTAGATCTAGCTAGGCTCCGAACGTCATTGCCATTGCCAGCCCCGTCGCAGAGCCGACCCCTTCTGCGTCTGCTTGTACTTTGCAGGAGCATCGTCCGCCAGAGCCTCCGCGAGGAAATCGACGTCCTTGAGGGCAACGCCCTTGGGGTTGATCTCCTTGTATAAGCGTGCGAGCACCTTTTTGGCATTATAGAGCGACTCCACGGACAAGGTACAACGATCTTCGATCACTGCAACGGCATCCCCAGAGGATCACCATGCTCCAAGGCGTCACGATCAAACGTAACACCCAAGGCATTTGCAAAAGAAAAATGGCAAACCCTTCGGATGAGGAACAAGGAATCGCAGTCAAAGCATCTAACACTCAAAGGAAGAGCAAGATGGCTTACTGTATATAGCCTTGGGAACAACCATAAGCTTTTCAGCTATGGCTTTCTCTTGGGTCGTTGCGACGACCGCGAGCTGCTGCTGACGCTGGAGGGCCTCTGCAACATACTTTGCCTGCTTCTTCGCTTTGCCAAGACTCTTTCCGAGTGCGTTCAGGTTGCGTAAGGTATCGTTGTTGTGAACTGTAGCATTGGGAAATAAAGGATGGGGACAATAAAAAATTCAGGATCACTTGAAATCAAGCAAGAAGAAACCTACGCAGCTTAGTGCTGCTTGATATCGCCTTCCAATGAAATGTGCTTCTGGATCAGGCGGTTGGCATCATGGACAAAAGGCTGCGAAAAAATCAGCAATTTTGATGAGTAAAAGGCTCGGGGGATTGCCCTAGTAATATAATAATAACACTTACATGGTCTGCTATGGAATTCGAAGGTTTTATTATCGTCTTCCGCATAACGAGAGCACGAGGCTCCCGCCTCGCGGAGCTCGAGTCCTTGTCGTCGGAGTTGGCCACCGTCTTGGGGGACGAAGAGGCAGGCTTCCGCGGACATTTCTTCGGGTTCCTCATCGAGGGACTCCTCTGAATGATTACTACTAGCAATTACGAGGAGCAAAATCAGTAACAAGCTAAAACTTAGCATACCCACAAAATAATAAGACTCGATCAATAGCAACTTACATGGTATGTCTGATAGGTTGAGGACATGAGACTCCTTTTTCTCCTTCTTTTTCTTCTTGGCCAGCGGTTGCGGGGCCATCGCTCGAACAGGCACAGCCACAATGAGGGAGGAGGTAGTACCCTCATCCCTGTCGTGTTGCTCGAGGAAGGAGGGACCCTTCAGCGTTGGTGGCGTAGCCCCATCCAAAGTCTTGCTCCGGGACCTTTTTCGAGTCCGCCCTTCGCTCGGCTCGGGGGCTTCCAAGGGAGGCGACTGCGCAGGGGGAGCTTGGAATCAGACTACGCCTCATCGTTGTCCGACGCAACCGAGTACTTTTCGGGTAGAGGGGGCACCATCCCTGCTACTTGTACCCTGCAAATAGAAGACACAAGATGAAACAAGATAAGAAATAATAACAAGCAATAAGCACTCAAAAGTGTTACGTGCAACTACAGGTTTCACCTGAGGGACTGCCTTCTTTGCACTGAACGGAGAAGTTAGGGACTTCCCCGGAATATAATCGTCGGCTTTGTGCTTCAGGAGAGGCCGAAGCGCCCTATCAAGGTCAGCCGAAGACATCTCCTCCAGCAGAACCCTTGTTGGGTCACTGGCGCCAGCATACAAGAACATCGGGTGCGCCCTCGCTTGGAGAGGCTGCACCCAATGCTTGAGGAAGGTGTGAATGATGTCGACACCATTGACCTCTTTGCCTGGCACCAGCTGAAGGGCCTCCACCCGCTTGTAGAGCTTCTCCACCTCTTTGGACTCACCCTCCAAAATGTCGTTTGACCACGAACTCTTTCGAATGATCTTCTGGGCGGAGTCGAAGGGAGGGAGCCCATAATGCTGACCGTCTAGCTTGACATCGCGGATGTAAAACCACTTCCTCTGCCACTGCTGGACGGACTCGCAAAGATGAAAAGAGAAGAACTAGACTGAGGAGCGGATGGAAATCTCGCACCCTCCTAGTGGATAAACACCACCGGTGGTAGATTGCCTCTTTACGGAGTAGAGTCTCCGGAAGAGGACAAAGTGAGGCTCGATACCGAGCCAACACTCGTAGAGGGTAATGAAGCAGGCGATGTAGAGAAGATAATTGGGAGACAGGTGGTGAAGCTGAATCCCATAAATAAAAAGGAGCCCACAAAGAAATTCATGGGCGGGCAAAGAGAGACCACGGATGATGAATGCGAAGAACATAACCCGAAACCCTTTGGGTGGGCACGAGATTACCTCTTGACCCGGTAGGATGGCGTCATCCTTGGTCTTCGAAATCAAGCTAGCCTCACGCAATTTGTGCAAGTCCGACTCGCGCATCTCCGTGCGCCGCCACCCACCATCGGTGGTCTGGCTCGGAGCAGCAGCTTTCTTGGCGGTGCCAGCGGTGCTCAAGCCCGCCACGGCGGATGAGATTCTCTTTGGCTTTCCCATTGAGGAGCGGCGAGTGTGGTGGTGCGCGCGGATAAAGGAGGAAGGAAATACACGGAGAATGTCCAATGCGCGAAGAAAGCAAGAGCTCAAGAAATGGTGGCAATGGTGATAGAGAAATGCAAATGGCGAAGGGGTGAAAATCCTATTTTTCCCTCAAGGATGGGGACGACGAAGCAGAACCGTCGATATAGAAGCCCTAACGCGTGCCCCAGATCTCACCGTCCACATGTCAGCACTAACCTGAACCGTCGCGAACACGCCGTCCACTACGCACGGAAATCAAGGAGACGCCGTAATTTTCGCCATGATTATGCGTGGCTAGTCAAATCCAAGTCAGGTGGTGGGACCCAGGATCGTCCTGTCACATCATCTCTGCTGCCGTAGACGGTTGAGCTCACCAATCGTCAGCAATGACGTCATCAAATCAAAGCCAGCAACGACTCGAAGATTTCGACTGAGCATAAAGTACTTACTCGAGTCTATGACTCAACCAACTACTCGGGGGATACTCCTATCAGGAGTGCTGGCCGCGCACCTAAGAAGTTACAATTGTAATTACCTCGAAAAAGATTTTTGAGTCCTACATTGAGTCTGCAACTCCACTATGGACTCGGGGGCTACTCTCATAGGGAGTGTCGGTCGCGCATTCGAAAAAATACGTCCTTTGGACAGATAACTGAAGCAAACACAAATGACCGAACTAAAGTCTCCATTCGAGTCTATGACTCGAACAGACACTCGGGGGCTACTCCCATGGGGAGCGCTGGCCGCGCACCCTATGAACTATTCGAGTGAGATACTTCGGTTCAAACACGATGAAAATCTTTTTGGAAACTTTGCCCAAATTATCGCTAAGTGAGGAACAGCCTCCTTGGTCACTCGAAACACCTCCGTGGTGATAAAACTTCGGATGTTGTGTCTACGATGCAAAGATAAGCCCTACAGATATCATCTGATGGCCTGGTAACACACCAGACTACGCTCTGCCAGTAAACTCCCATGTCAACAGGCACGATGAAAATCTCGACAGACGCGTTGGGTACATCACTTGAAAAACAGTGGGATTCGACTCCTATAAGACCTCAATGGTCCGAGTCGGATTACACCAGCATTTGTTCCTGATTCGAGTCCGGGGACTCGAATCTGAAGAAGATCGTGTTGTTTTGTCCTATGACAGTTAACTGGTGTGAGACCCTGGCGCATGGCTCAATAAAGTTGCAACTTCTTTTCCGGAAGCTCATTCGAAAAGAACTCTAAGGTTAAGCATGCTTGGCCTAGAGCAATTCTAGGATGGGTGACCGACCGGGAAGTGGGTACCGGGTGCGCACAAGTGAGGACAAAGTGCGCAGAAAAGACTAGTGTTGGTCTGTGGGGTTAGTCTAGCAATCCTATTGAGCTGCCAGAAGTGGCAGCTGTTAACACCCGAATTTTTTATCCTAGATGCCTGTTATGCCATACATCGCAATCCCAGAATTACCATTTTTGCGAGACATAACAGATTCGTACCATAGTTCATCATCCATTACAAACCATAATAAATGTCTTACAAATAAAGGATCTCATGATCCAGTCTAAATACAATCAACACAGCGTAATAATATAATAACGGTAGCATGGGCGAAGCTCCATCTTTAGGGTCACAGGCGATGCTGACGATGGGAGATGATCCTAGTTGTTGTAGACTTCCTGCTATCCATCATCCTAATAGTCCTCCTCATAGTCTGGCCATAGGAATATCTAGGGACAAATCCATGAGTACTCTTTAAGTAATCGCAAACTATCACTAACAGGTAAAGAGGTTTCAAGTAGTAATCCTAAGCTCTAGGTTGTTTTGGTCTGGAATGTGCGTTTTGGTCTGGAATGTGCGGTGCTCTGAGCGGCACCGACGACTTTTTTGACGACGCACGGGTGCTCTTGGTCGCGTGGTGGAGAACGGGCATGTATGGTGGTCTCCTGGGATGGTGGTGATCGCAGGCACGGGCGACGAAGGCAAGGCGCGGCGTGTGCGAGCATGTCGGGCGCGACACTCTGGCGTTCTCTCGGCATGGCAGGAACAAACTGGGCGCGGTGTGTTCTCTTTGGTCCATGACTTGGCAGGGCTCGAGGGTGGACATGGGGTGGCGGTGGACGGTGGCCTGCCTCCTGGACATGGTGGCTAGGCGCGACGAAGGCTCCTGCTAGATTGCCATGGTCGGCTGGCAAGCGGTGGCTCGGGCATGCACGGCATGGTGCAATGGTAGCTCGCTCGGTTGATTCAATGCTGGTGTGCTCACTGGGGGATACAAGGGTTGAGAGTAGGGTGCAAAGAGGGAACAAAGCATTGATCAAACACAATGTTAGTTAGGCAGGTTTACTGTGCTCACTAAGTGTTTGATGAAATGGCCGAAAGAAATTTATATTTGAATTCTTGGATGAAACTTGGTGAGTGTACTGGGCACATACTTGGTAGTATCTGGTTGTTTGGTGATGGGGATACGCCTACTGGGGTATACTCAGCAGGACGTTTCCGACTGGCTCGAGGGCTGGCGAGTGGGCCTGCAGAACGGCGAGTGGATCAAGGCCCAGCAAGGTACCAAGCGACTGGAAGCTGGAGGCCCAGGCGAGTAGATAGGCCCAGTCGGATTAGGTTAAACGATTACCAAAGCTGTAACCGAATCGGTTGAGATATGTAAACCCTAGGAGAGGTGAGCCTATATAAACCTCCCTATGGGGTGAGTAGAGACACGTTCCCTCATACACCCAAGCGACTCGCCGCCTAGCTGCCGAGCTCGCCCATTGTAAACACCTCCATAATACAATCTAGCAGGAGTAGGTCTTTACCCTCCGGGGGGCCGAACCTGGGTAAAACCCTGTGTCTTTGCCCTCATCTCGCACCGCAGATGGCTGGCCGCCCTTGCCCCTCGTTCTACTACTCGCTGCCGATTGCAGCATCTGCCGTGACCATTCCCACGACATTTGGATTTGTCAAGGTGAACTGGTTGTAGGGGTTCGTAGCATGGAAAACAAAAATTTTCTATCGCATACAAACAAACAATCCAAGATCTATCTACTATATTGTAGCAACGAGTCCATGGAATAACTTACCCTCGAAGATTCCAAAGCGGTTAACGAGAGCAGATTCTCGTGGGTGATGTAGTCGTACACTTCCGATCTCAAGATCGCGTAGATGATCCTTCCGGCGCTGCGTTAAAGCGCTTCCATGATCGGTCACACGTTCGGTTTCGGAAGACCTTCCTCTCCCTTGTTCTAGCAGGCATGGAGGTTGTAGCACTCTCCTCGCGATTCCGGCCTGGCGTGGTACCGAAGTAGAGGAGATCTGCGAGCTTCGCCTTAAGCGGGCGAGTGTGGTGGAGTATGAGAGATCTATTAGTGGTCTAGGGTTTAGACACACCAATTAGAAGGCTCTAATCCAAGGCTAGTGCAATTAGAAGCTCTAAACCAAAGCGGCTCTAAACCGGAGTCTAGGGCTAGGATTTAGATTAGAGGATAGGAACTTGTGTGTCTAGAGGAGGCCCTGCCTCCTCTTATAGGTGGAGGAGGGCCGGCGGCCAGGGAGGGAGTCCCTCCCAACTCGATCTAGGTGGTGCCGGCTTGGAGGAGGACTCCTCCCCAAGTCGGTTTAACCTCCTCTTGCTTGTTCCTCGGTTTCTGTTTTGCGTTTGACTTTCAAACTAGCCATTTGACTTTTCAGTTTTAGGATTCAATTTAATCCTTTCTTTGGAACAGAGAGAACACTTAGTACATGATACAATCATTCCAATATGTAGTGACACATTCATGTACCCCTTCCCCGGTCTTGGGACATTCCAGAACCTTCTAGAAAATTCCCGATGAAAACACCGGAATCATTCCCGAACTCCGAAACGGGACTTTCCTTATATGAATCTTATTCTCCGGACCATTCCGGATCACCTCGTGATATACCGGATCCCATCCGAGACTCCGAACAACATTTGGTCTCTTTCTCATAATACCATAACTACTCAAACAACGTCGAATCCTTAAGTGTGTCTCCCTACGGTTCGTGAATTATGCGGACATGATCGAGACACTTCTCCGAACAATAACCAATAGAGGAATCTAGAAATTCATATGGCTCCAACATATTTCTACAATTACTTTGCGATCGAATGAACCACTTACATACGATACCAATTTCCCTTTGTCTCACGATAGTTTACTTATCCGAGGTTATGATCGTCGGTATCTCTGCATACCTAGTTCAACCTCGTTCTGATAAGTACTCTTTTCTTGTTCGTGATATGTGATCCCTTGTGAGCCAGTCACATGCTTGCAAGCTAATTGGATGACATTCCACCGAGAGGGCCAGTATATCTATCCGTCATATGGATGGACAAATCCCACTCTTGATCCATGTGTTTCAACCAATACATTACGAACACTCAATGCCACCTTTATAGCCACCACATTACGGTGTGGTGTTTGATGACATCAAAGCATCCATCCGGAAAAGGTGATATGCATGATCTCATGGTCGAAGGAATTAGGTTACTATGTATCAGAAAGCATATAGCAATTGAACTATTGAAATGACTTGATCTTTATGCTACGCTTATCTATAGGAGTATGTCCATCACATCATTCTCCTAATGATATGATCCTGTTGTTAATAACATCTCTATGTTCATGATCAGGAAACAATGATCATATATTAACCAACAAGCTAGTTTAACAAGAGGATTTACTAGGGACTCTTTTATGTTTACAAATCACACAAGTATTAATGTTTCCGGTTAATACAATTATAGCATGGTATGTAAACATTTATCATACGTGTGAAGATATGATAATAACCACTTTATTATTGCCTCTTGGGCATATCTCCAACAGTCTCCCACTTGCACTAGAGTCAATAATCTAGTTTCAAACCTTTGTGTATTCAACACCTATGGCTTTCCGGTGTTGTATGTACACGATTGCTAGTGGTCAACTAATCCGGATCGACATTTCCGGTCCGTGTGTATTGCATGTCTTTGCGTCTCTACGCATCACTCATTCTCTAATGAGATGGCTTTGTATAAATTTGGTCTTTCGGTGTGACCTTTAGCTCTTTGGGGTTAAAACATGTTGATAATATTGTCGCACAATATATCTTCATAGTATTATCCCACTGTGAACTACACCTAGTTTGATAACAAACTACTTGACACAAATGCCCTCTTTAGCTTCTATAATAGCAGTTATATACTTAGCCTTTTGTTGTAGTATCTGTCACAATGTCTTAACTTTCCATTATATTGTGCCACCCTTAGTTTAGATTGAGATAAACTTAATTTGTACTTTGTGACAAAGCTAGTATCAATGTAGTACTTTTACAATGAACTAACCATCTATTTGTCACTTCTACAAATATTATACTCTTAGTTCTTCCAAAAGATCATAAGAATATCCTTACTATTGTCCAATGATCATCTTACGATTCATTCTGGTATATGCTCACAACATTTAGAGCATAGGACATATCTGGATTTGTACATATCACAGTATGATTGATATAAATACTCTTTGTGATCAAGTATCAATCTATACTTGATTATTTGTTTCACTTTACCAAATGTCAATACACTTGAATATATCATCAACATTGAACTCATTCAATCCTTTTCTCGTGCGACAAGAACCTCTCTTGTAGTTTCTATATTGAACTCATTTAATATCTTGTCTATGTATACGGCAACCATATTAGCGTCTATTGATGCCAAATATTTGGGTTTTGCCTAAGTCTTTCATCGGGATGAAATTCTTAATATGTGTTAATAAAAGATACATCATTTCCAATCAACAATATGTCCTCCACATAATGTATTAGAATATGTCTTAGTGCTCCCACTTAATTTCTTGCAAATGCAAGCATCTTCATTGTCTCCGATGAATTTAAACTCTTTTAACAGTTTCATCATAGTGAAGATTCTAACTCCGCTATGCTTACTTCAACCATTGAAGTTTGCATATGCCTTTAGCATCCTTTGAATTAACAAAACCCTATGGACCGTGTTATGCACATGTCCTAGGTAACGATTCTATTAGAAGAACTTGTTTTGTTTATTCAACTACCATATAACAAAATTATATGTAGTGGTTGCTACATTAATCCGTCTAGACTAAATATCACTATGACAGATCAAATCTTGTCATAGTCAACCTTTGAACATTATTGTGAACTCTTTCCCAATATGTCGATTATAGATGTGAAACATCCATGTCTATTTCTTTATAGATCCAAACACGACTTTAAGGTCTTACACCTTTCTTGAGGGTCCTTCAAGTTCAAAACTTGATTTTTCGTGTATGGAACTATCACGGATTTTATGGCTTCAAGACATTTGACGGAGTCAGGGCTCATCATCGCTTCTTTGCATGTAGTCGGATCATTATTGTCAAATAATGATTTAACTCTCAAATCTTGGTATTTGATTGTTTACCCGACCTACTTGTCTCAATAGGAACTTAGATCTCCGTGACCACAACCTTTGAGGCAGGTGAGCCATGAGCATTGTTGCTGCCTTCGGAACACTTTTCGGCGCTGCGCAACTTTGCACATATAGCTAACGTTCTTTTAACCTTATCAAAGTTCTATTGTCCTCCCACTTAACTTTTCACGAAAAAATCCTTCTCAAAGAAACTTGACGTTCTAAGCAACAAACACTTTTCTCTCCGGTGTTATGGAGGAATACTCAACAGTTATTCGAAATAATCATACAAAGACAGGTTCATCCGACTTTGGTTGCAAACATCTTTCTTATGCAAAGCATACCAATGTTTTAAGAAAGGACAACTTGGGTTTTATCCAAACCATAACATATGGTGTCATTTCAACGGATTATGATGGAGCTCTTTTCAGTGGAAAAACGGTAGTCACTAAAGCTTTTAATCTTTAAAATATAATGGCAGTTTTATGAATTACACCTTCGATCTAACCATGTCAAACAAGGTTTAATTACATATCTCGAACGCTCCATACTCTTATGGTGTTTCGGGAAAATGCAAATCCACGGAACGATTCCTTAAATCTTAGGTATTATGCTAAACTTGTAACTCAAATATCTTCCTTTATGATCTTATCATAAACTATTTATATTCTTGTTACAATGATTTTGCACTTCATCTTGAAAATCTTTGAACTTTTCAAATATTTCACACTTCATCCTTATTAAGTAAATATTCATATATTCACTCAATTTTTTTTGAAGAAAGCATATGAAGTTGAAATCCATCGCTCTTGACTACACATAATGGATTTCGTACAACAATATGTACAAGTTCCAATAAGCTAGTCATTCGTTCCCTTTTGGCCTGTGAACGAAGTTTTAATTATCTCTAGGAAAGTTTCACAAGCGTCATTTGATCAAAATCAAATAGACTCCAAAATTCCATCCATACGGAGTTTCTTCATGTTTTCTTTCCAATATAATTTAAACGGCGATGTCACTTCCTAAGTGATCTTTCAATCAATTTGTCTTTCGACATCTTTAGCACTAGTTTTATGGATGTGATTTTTCCAAGGAGATTGTGAATCATCCATCTTTTATGGATTACGGCAATTATTTGAACAACCCTTTTGTTCTCATCATACCTGATAAAACAAATCTTGAAGGCAAACTTTGATGTTTAACGAGCAACACAATAACCCTTTCGATGAACATCATCACATATTCTTTTGCTACTTACTTAGGCCATTGTAGTTCATGAATTGTGTTGTTTCGTATGACGATTCACACCAACAAATTCAGTATCAAATACTTAAGAACCACATTGTTTAATAAGCAAAGAATATAGCCATAACATGTATATCATCTATATACTTAAGCTGAACAATTCTAGTCTTTTCCTTTCTGCCATATACTTATGAGATTTTCTTTCAATATTTCCTTTTCTATTTGAAAGAATCTATCAACATCAATAGTGGAGTCATACATATGACACATAGTCCAAAGCGTGTATAATTAAATACCAATGTCTTTGGACTCGCACTTTGAAGTAGATCACCGTCATCAAATGTTTGGTGTTCTTCCAAATTCCTTTCTTTAGTAATCTCTTGGTGTAGTAAATATTTTACCTACATCAAATATTCACCTTTATCATGGAATTATCCATGATCAAGCTACTTTTAGCTTATAAAGATAAATCGTGAGTATAATGTTGCTATCCAAAACCTTTTGGTGGATTAGGACAACTAGTGTCTCCAACCCTTTGCAAATTCTCATCAAAATATGAGAACATGAACTTTGCCATATTATACTCTATCATGTTGTAACCAAAACTTTGTTTCAGATATGACAATATCTTCCACACATCATGGTTTCAAACAACTCTTTCGGATCCTAGATAACCTTGATATTAAGAGAATCCTTTGAATATCAAGAATCATGGAGACAAACATGATACTTATATACTAACACTTGGAATTGTTACTCTTGATTTAATACTAATTATTAAACTTCATGGAATGCTTAGGAACTTCTTGAAAGTTTGCAATAGGACTTTTAAACTTTAGATTAACACTTCAAAACAATATGATACCAGTTCGTAAAGTAACTAACCAGAATTCTATAGTTCTATAATCTCAATTATAACTAAGCGCAAGGTGGTAAACGGATGCCAATGACTACAAAAACTATGCAAATTCACTTTGATTTAGTTTATGATAAGTTGAGTTCTAATTAATAATTAAATTAATCTAGGTGAACTCCCACTCAAAACAATATCCCTCACATTGTTTTAGTGATCACATGAACCAAATCCACCACATCAAAACCGATCATCACGAGAGTTGATATAGCTTCAATGGCGAACAATCAACATGTTCATCATATCTACTATATGACTCATGCTCTACCTTTGTAATCCGTGTTCACGAGGCCATGTCCATACATGCTAGGCTCGTCAAGATCAAACCTTAGTTTCCGCATGAGCAAATCTGGCTTTCTCACGTTGTATACACTTGTAGAATCTAACACACCCGATCATCACGTGGTGCTTCGAAACAACAAGCTTTAGCAACGGTGCTAACTAAGGGTGAACACTTTATGACTTGAAATTCATGTGCATGAGGGATCATCTTATAATGCTACCGTCGTCTACTAAGAAATACAAGATTCATAAAGGATTAACATCACATGCAATTCATAATATGTGATATGATATGGCCTTTCTTCTTTGTGCTTCCGATCTCCATCTTCAAGCACGAACATGATATCCATCATCACCGGCATTGCATCAAGGTCAATGACGCTTCTCCATGGTTGTCTTCCACCGGCTTCAACTATTACAACTACTTTGAATAGACACGCGGGTCTTAACAGAATTTAAAGACAACCATATGGCTCCTGCTGGTTGCTTAACTTACAATAAGGAACATTGCATACATCATATATAATCACAATCATGGCCATATCACATCACTGCACACCCCTGCAAAACAAAGTTAGACGCCTCTACTTTCTTTGCATATTTTACGTGGTTTGGGGCTTCCAATAAGTGTCGTTCTAACTTACGAACAAGAACCACAACATTGATACTAGTATTGTTAATCACCCGTTGTAAATTGGATCTTAACTATGCTAGGAGAAACAGGCACCATAAAGCCACTTATGCAATACAAGTTGCATGTCAAGCGTGGAGCAAGTCTCATGAGCGATGTCATGTAAGGTTAGCCGGGCGCTTCATCCCAACATACATAAGATGCAAAGTACACAAGAAGCAATCGACAATAAAAGCATCAACACCACAATGACCATTGTGTTCTCTGCAACAGATCTACATATAGACACGGCTCGATACCCTTTGAGGGGTTCGTAGCATGGAAAACAAAAATTTTCTATCGCATACAAACAAACAAGCCAAGATCTATCTACTAGATTGTAGCAACGAGTCGATGGAATAACTTACCCTCGAAGATTCCAAAGCGGTTAACGAGCGATTCTCGTGGGTGATGTAGTACACTCCGATCTCAAGATCGCGTAGACGATCCTTCCGGGCTGCGTTAAAGCGGCGCTCCGATCGATCACACGTTCGGTACTCGGAAGACCTTCCTCTCCCTTGTTCCAGGTGACGGAGGTTGTAGCACTCTCCTCGCGATTCCGGCTGACAATGTGGTCAGGAAGTAGAGGAGATCCGCGAGCTTCGCCTTAAGGGAGGCAGTATGGTGGAGTATGAGAGAGAGAGCTATTGGTGGTCTAGGGTTTAGACACACCAATTAGAAGGCTCTAATCCGAAGGCTAGTGCAATTAGAAGCTCTAAACCAAAGTGGCTCTAAACCGGATTCTAGGGCTAGGATTTAGATTAGAGGATAGGAACTTGTGTGTCTAGAGGAGGAGGCCCTGCCCTCCTTATAGGTGGAGGAGGGCCAAGGGAGGGAGTCCCTCCCAACTCGGCCTAGGTGGTGCGCGGCTTGGAGGAGGACTCCTCCCCCAAGTCGGTTTCAACCTCCTCTTGCTTGTTTCCCTCAGTTTCCTGTTTTAGCCGTTTGACTTTCAAACTAGCCATTTGACTTTTCAGTTTTAGGATTCAATTTAATCCTTTCTTTGGAACAGCGAGAACACTTAGTACATGATGCAATCATTCCAATATGTAATGACACATTCATGTACCCCCTTCCCCCCGGAGTGTCGGACATTCCGGAACCTTCTAGAACATTCCCGATGAAAACACCAGAATCATTCCCGAACTCCAAAACGGGACTTTCCTTATATGAATCTTATTCTCCGGACCATTCCGGATCACCTCGTGATATCCCGGATCCCATCCGAGACTCCGAACAACATTCGGTCTCTTTCTCATAATACCATAACTACTCAAACAACGTCGAATCCTTAAGTGTGTCTCCCTACGGTTCGTGAATTATGCGGACATGATCGAGACACTTCTCCAAACAATAACCAATAGAGGAATCTGGAAATTCATATGGCTCCCACATATTTCTACGATTACTTTGCGATCGAATGAACCACTTACATACGATACCAATTTCCCTTTGTCTCACGATAGTTTACTTATCCGAGGTTATGATCGTCGGTATCTCTGCATACCTAGTTCAACCTCGTTCTGATAAGTACTCTTTTCTCGTTCCGTGATATGTGATCCCTTGTGAGCCAGTCACATGCTTGCAAGCTAATTGGATGACATTCCACCGAGAGGTCCCAGAGTATATCTATCCGTCATATGGATGGACAAATCCCACTCTTGATCCATGTGTTTCAACCAATACATTCTGAACACTCAATGCCACCTTTATAGCCACCCTGTTACGGTGTGGTGTTTTATGACATCAAAGCATCCATCCGGAAAAGGTGATATGCATGATCTCATGGTCGAAGGAATTAGGTTACTATGTATCAGAAAGCATATAGCAATTGAACTATTGAAATGACTTGATCTTTATGCTACGCTTATCTATAGGAGTATGTCCATCACATCATTCTCCTAATGATATGATCCTGTTGTTAATAACATCTCTATGTTCATGATCAGGAAACAATGATCATATATTAACCAACAAGCTAGTTTAATAAGAGGCTTTACTAGGGACTCTTTTATGTTTACAAATCACACAAGTATTAATGTTTCCGGTTAATACAATTATAGCATGGTATGTAAACATTTATCATAAGTGTGAAGATATGATAATAACCACTTTATTATTGCCTCTTGGGCATATCTCCAACACTGGTTTGGTTGGGTTTTGAGAAATGGTGATCTTACCATATGAACTAGATTCAATTTTGAATTCTCCTTGGCATAGATTTGTAAATTGTTTCTGTGTGTTTGCAAGGTGGGCTTGGGTTCACTTTTACTTTGTATAGCAAGGGGTGAAAAGAATTGGATTTTTTTCTGTTAGAAATCTTGGACTAGAAACACTCAAAGTGGTCTAGTGAACAAGTTTGGCAAAAATGACCATTTGCTCATATAGTTTATATTTGAATTTCTCTTGATTTGATTCTGCTTGGAAATGATTTAGATGATATTGTTTTCATCTTTAAACCAATACCTGACATTCATAATCATCAAACAAGTCATTGCAAGCATTCATCACATACACACATGCATTCATATTGATTTAATTAACAAAAGTTTTTGTTAACCCTAATTTTGGGTGATTAGAACTTGATAACCTTGATTAATATTTTTGGGATGTTACATCAGCCGTCGGTCCGGAGTGACCGGGGGTGTTACAAGTGGTATCAGAGCCGACCCTCGCGGTTACAGGGGCGTGTGCGGGGTTAGTGGTGGACATGTGGCGCAAGGCGCGTGTGGCCCGGAGTGGACACGACATGGCACATGTGTCGGCACTAGACGCATAGACGTATGCCAAGAGGGGACGTTCCTGTCTTGTGGTTGATCGACGAGGACATCGATCTTCTAAGGGTGGATGTATGTGAGACCCTGGCGCATGGCTCAATAGGATTGATAGGAAACCCATACCAACAAGTTGCAACTTCTTTTCCGGAAGCTCATTCAAAAAGAACTCTAAGGTTAAGCATGCTTGGCCTAGATCAATTCTAGGATGGGTGACCGACCGGGAAGTGGATACCGGGTGCGCACGAGTGAGGACAAAGTGCGCAGAAAAGACTAGTGTTGGTCTATGGGGTTAGTCTAGCAATCCTATTGAGCTGCTAGAAGTGTCATTCGTCGGTCCGGAGTGCCAGGGGTGTTACAACTGGCCCTGATCCATCGGGCGAGTCAGGCACACGCATCAACAATCCCTATAAACTAACATGTTTATTCCTAAAGATAGGTTCAAATGCAAAGCACCCAAAAGATTATAGAGTCTCCAGTCGAATCTACGATTCGACTGAACACTCAGGGGCTACTGACAAGGATATACCCTACGGGTGCCTTACATTGGTATACCCGGTCCATCCCAGGGAAGGCCCACGTAAAGACTCGCTGCCCAAGAAGATTCCGGGTGGTCCAAGCCCACTACAAGTTTGGCTCCTTAGAGGACAAGCAAGCTGTAGATAGAATTTCAAAGGGTTCAACCCTAATTTGTAACTGACTCGGCCTATCCCGGGACCTAGCTTGTCTATATAAGGGCCAGGAGGGCACGGCGAGAAGGATCTCTTCACCTCATACACACACCTCACGCCATATTGCATCTGCGCACCCATGTAACCTTTCGGTTCTACCGTAATCAAGAACATACAAGCAGGAGTAGGGTTTTCCCTCCGGGGCCTGAACCTGGGTAAACCTCGTGTCCCCGTGTTGCTTGCATGTTAACCGTCTCGCGACTTCTAGCATCCCCATCTTCTCCAAAACCCAAGTCCATAACAATAGGCATTGACGAGTCGAACCCTCATCGGTGAGCGTTGATAAGTCTTGTTATTGCAAATCTCTTGTATTTTGGATATTGGTGGCATAGTGTGATGAAGCATCCCAAACAAACTTTATATGTCCTCGCATATAAGACATGTTCCACGCTTGACATACAACTCGTTTTGAATAAGTGGCTAGCGGGTGTCTATCTGTCCCACTATAGCTGATATATGATTTACAACTTTCTGCTTAATAACTTGGTTATCACTTTTGTGTCCGAAGTTCATAAGTAGAACGGTTCTATCCTAGAAAGCTTGCAGTCGCGTAAAATATGCAAAAAATGAATTAGAGGTATCTAATTTGTTTTTGTAGGGCATGTGATGTGATACAGTCTGTGATATAAATGATTTTTCTAGTAGTAGAGATTATGTCACTATTTTTCTAGTAATTAAAGCAAGATATTGCTTTACGCGTGTCATTACAAGACTGTCGTGTTGCATGGGGAACTATTAACTCTGCTAGCAAACGAACGATCTAAATGTGGGAAACCACTTGATTTCGGCTATTGAGTTATGTAAGCGTCTGTATCTGCAATGCTATGACAAGTAATTTTTTTAGTCTCCCCGTGGTCTCACGTTCCAAGTAAAGTTGTAGTACTCCTCTGGCCTATTACTATTCAATAGTTTTCTATTGGCATGGTCATGAGTACGCAACACAGTCCCAATTAACATGTTAAAAATAGTGGCATGGTTTCTCTATGGAAGAGTTGAAATTTTTGAAAAGCAAGGAAAGGAAAAAAAAAGGTGCTTTAAGGGTCTTAAAATTTTGACGTGGGAGTACATGAGTTGTTCTTAATTTGAATGTTTCTGGCGCCAAATTGAGTACTCTTAATTGATTAAAGAAACAAGAGCAAAAAGTCTTTCATCTCTCAACAAAGAAAGGAACCAAAAGAATGTGTTTCACTTTCCTAGCTAATCTATTGACACTTGCTCGGGCATATAATTTATTCGCTAGCAAGATATACGTCGTTAGGAAGTGGACTTAGTGCAATCTTGTGAATACTTGTATGATCATGTTTAAGATTGCACGAATTGTGAAGAAAGGAATTTGCCACCAATTTGAGCTTGTAAGTCCTTTTATTTCAGTTTTGAATCTCCGCTATTCTTCTCTATTTTCTTGTCACTCAAGGGCGAGCAACATCTAAGCTCGGGGGAGTTGATAGTTGTGAGATGTGATATATTTTTAATGGTTTTCTTGATTGTTTTCATCTTGATTTGATGGTTTTCTAGCTTTACCTAACGCTAATACTTCGGTAGCGAAGAAAACTTGGTTTTCAATGTGTGTTTCGGGTTATGAACATCAACAAAAGGTTTCAACAACAGAAACACAATATTCAGGCGAAAACAAGCAAGTCTCCTTTTGGAAGAAATCGAGGAAGGCAACCAGTAGGTTTAATGACCAACTATACGTCGGAATATTTTTTTGGCCATATAGTTGTCGCCCGACCTGTCAAAAGGAACAACTTTCGTGAAGGAGGCAAATGCTAAAACACAACACAATAGCCGTTGTTCCATCCTGAAGGGAGAAAGAAGAGATTCGGAGAAGAAGGGGAAGACGCTCTTCATCTCGCTCCACGATCTTCAATCTCCAAGCCATCACACCCCCATAACCATTACTTGTACTTGAGAGAGAGAGATTTTCACCTTGCAAGATTAGGGTTTGAGATTGTTTCTTCCTACCTTGAATTGTGTTGGATTGATTTTATATTCTTATTGTGGATCTCCATGGTAATATTGAAAAGAACTCCCTTTATTTAAATTATATCGATGATACTTTATTCTCTCGTGTGTGAGTAAGATCCTGTGGGCGTGGGAGATGTAAGGGATTAGTGAGATGTGATGTGCATATATAATTTCTATTAGTTTTTATTTGATTTTAATTACTATATTATGTATGCTTGACTATCTATGGGATGCCTAATGCTTGTTGTCTAATTAAGAGCCCACACAACATGATATTTAATTCTACATAGATAAGATCTTGTTTGCTAGCAGATCGGTGAACCTCGAGTGACACGGGGATATCAATGGAAAACTAGTTGAACTCGAGGAGCACGAGGAGCCACTGTTCCTATTGCATTAGTCCAATCCAAGGAGCTTAATTGCTAAGCAACCAAAAGGATCTTAATTGCCTAGTGACTGATCATGATTTTGGTAACAGACTAGTAGGATTATTGAAGTTGGGATGAAATCTACCAAGAGGAGTTCTGGATAATTATGGGTTGCTCGCCTACACATATACTTATAAGATTATAATTGTTACACTTATCACTCGTCCACTTGGCACAGTCATTATCACCATGAACTGTATCTCCCCATGCCTGCTTTTTCATCTGCGGAAAACAACAAACAATCAAATCGTTATTTACCATTATGCTTTTTTATTTCTGAGTTTACATTTTAGTTTTATTTAAACGCATTAATCTAATCAAAAAAATTATTCTTATTTCAACACTTGCAGTCAATTCACTCGAAGACCTAACGAGGATCGATCTCGTCAATGCCCATTGTTATGAGCTTGGGTTTTGGAGAAGATGGGGGTGCTGGAGATCGCGGAATGGTTAATAGACAAGCAACCAGGGGACACGAGATTTACCCAGGTTCAGGCCCCCGAGGGAAAACCCTACTCCTGCTTGTCCGCTCTTGATTACGGCGGAACCGAAAGTTACAGGGGTGCGCAGATGCAATCTGGCGTGGAGGTGTGTATGCGGTGGTATGAGAGAGAGCCTCCTCATCGTGCCCTCCTAGCCTTTATATAGAGGTAGGCAGGTCTTGGGCATAGATGGAGTCGGTTACAGGTTTAGGGTTTGCCCCTTTGAATATTTTATCTGTTCTAGTCTTGCTCTCCAAGGATCCAAAGACGTCATGGGCTTGGGCCACCCGAAAATCTTCATGGGCCACGTATATTCTTGTGGGCCTTCCTTGGGCTGGACCAGGTATGCTAATATCGTGTACCCATAGGGTATAACCATGTTAGTAGCCCCCGAGTGTTCAGTCGAATTGCAGATTCGGATGAGGACCCTTCAATCTTTTGGGTGCAGTTGTTTCTGTTCATCATAGAATGATTTTAGTGTGTAGGGATTGTTGATGCGTGTGCCTGACTCTCCCGATGGATCAGGGTCAGTTAACTATCTTAGGACAAAACAACACGATCTTCTTCAGATTCGAGTCCCTCGACTCGAACCCGGCACAGATGCTGGCGTAATTCGACTCAGGCCGTTGAGGTCTTACAGGAGTCCAATCCCAGTAGTTTTTGAATGATGTACCCAACGCGTCCGTCGGGATTTTCATCGCGCCTGTTGGCACGGATTTTTACTAGCAGAGCGCAGTCGGGTGCGTTACCAGGCCATCAGACGTTATCTGTAGGTCTTATCTTTGCGTCACAGACACAACATCCGAAATTTTATCACTGCGGAGGTGTTTCGGGTGACCAAGGAGAGCATTACTCACTTAGCGTTGGTTGGGGCAAAGTTGCCGAAAAGATTTTGCATTCTGATCCGAGGGATCGAAGTCGAAGAATTCATAGGGTGCACGACCATCGCTCCCTATGGGAGTAGCCCCCGAGTGTCTATTCGAGTCATAGACTCGAGTAGAGACTTTAATTCAAACATTGTTTGCTTTAGGTCTATAACACACAATTTTTCCGGATGCTTGAATCAACCCTCCCTATGGGAGTAGCCCCCGAGTCTGTAGTGGAGTCGTAGACTCGACGTAGGACTCGAAGAGTAGATTATTGGTGTAGTACCTTATTCATGCTTCGGGTGCGCGGCCAGCGCTCCTGATAGGAGTAGCCCCCGAGTAGTTGCTCGAATCATAGATTCGAGTGAGTACTTTAGTTGTTTAACCGAAGATTTATAACCGTTGCCAGTATGGCTTTGATGACGTTAGTGCTGACGATCGGTGACCTTAATCGTCTACAGCTCCAGAGGTGACATGACTGGACGAACGAGTGTCCCACTTTCTGACTTGGAGTTGACTGGTCACGTGCGACGTGGCGAGAATTACGACGTCTCCTCGGTTTCCGTGCGTAGTGGACGGCGTGTGAGCGACGGTTCGCTACTGTGCTGACACGTGGATGGTTGGATTTGATGCTGGCGCTAGGGCTTCCCGGTGAACGGTCCCTGTTCATCGTCTTCGTCCTTATTGATGGGGATATGCCTACCGGGGTATACCCAGCAGGACATTTCCGACTGGCCCAGGAACTGGCGAGTGGGCCTGCAAGACGGCGATTGGATTGAAGCCCAGCGAGGAACCGAGCGACTGGAAGCTGAAGGCCCAGGCGAGTAGATAGGCCCAGTCGGATTAGGTTAAACGAGTACCGAAGCTTTAACTGAATCGGTTGAGATATGTAAACCCTAGGGGAGGTGAGCCTATATAAACCTCCCTATAGGGTGAGTAGAGATACGTTCCATCATACACCCAAGCGACTCGCCGCCGAGCTCGCCCATTGTACCACCTCCATAATACAATCTAGCAGGAGTAGGTCTTTACCCTCCGGGGGGCGAACTTGGGTAAAACCTGTCGCCTCATCTCGCACCGCAGATGGCTGGCCGCCTGCCCCATGTTCTACTACTGCCGATTGCGGCATCTGCCGTGACCATTCCCACGGCAGGCGCCCACCGTGGGGCCTGGCGGTCTGGCCGGTGTTCTGCGGCGAGATCCAATCGCCCATCAGCGAGGCGCCACCGCCGCATGATAGCGATCGAGATGCTCCAAATCTTGCCGAGCACGTTCGTGGCGCGACCCGTCACGCACAGCGTGATCCTGCCGATCGGCACGATCAGCCTCTTCGTCGGCCTCACCGACGTCATCGTCTCGGAGGATTCGGCTCGCATCCGCGAGTCGCCGCCACGCGATCGGCTCTCCGAGAGCTAGATCCGCACGATCCATCGCCGCCCAAGTACAATTTGCCTGACAACGTGGCGAAAACTCGCGCCGCAGAAGACGCGCTCAACGACGATGCCGACTCGGCGTCACTGGCCGGGTCCATCACCGCGGCTTCACCCTGGGCTCCATCACCAGTCTCCAACGGGAGACTTGAGACCCTCCATCCTCGGGATCTTGAATTCGACTCGGTCGGAGAACTCCGCCGACCTCATGACGGAACCGGTCGCCACGTGACCTACATGGCGGCCGGCACCGATCCGCCGGAGGATCCATTCTCCACCCAATCCTCCTAACGCCACGGCAGCGGAGGTCGATGAACTCCGCTGGCGGAGGCGCGCAAGGAGCAAGCGGCGCGAAAAATTTCGCCTCGGCGGTGTGGCGCAGAACTATCGCTACCAGCGGCGGATCGGTCGCGCTGAACCCCACCGTTCGGGCGCCTGAACTTCAACGGCAACGACCGGCCGTGGCGGCGCGCGTCTGCGAGCAGCGCCACCGGGAAGCGCCCGGCCCCGCCAGATCAGCGGCGATGGCGTCCCACCTCCACGCAACCGCACCTCCCGGGGACCAGCGGATAGTAGTCTCCTCACGGGAGCGAGACGCAACGGCCTCCCACTGTTCTCCACCCCGATGGACAACCTCGTGGCGGCCGAAGCGGCCGACAAGATCACGGCCACCGCGACGGCGCCCTCTGATCCAATACAGGCCCTCGCAAAGGTCGTCGAGCAGCAAAGAGCGGCCGACTCTGCAGGTCGAGTATACTCGCGTTCCTCGGAAGCGGGCGGCCTCGGCGGCGCCCAATGGCGGCAAACACCTCAGCGCCACCACCGAGCCACTGCGGCTCAACACCGACCGCGAACGGCACTCTCCACCAACGACCCTGGCGACCAACCTGTCGCCGCCAGCGGTCAACCATCGACGCCCGCACCCACATCATCAACCAAAGGTGGCGCGCCGCCCGACGACTGCGACACACCTAACCAATCGCGCGACGGCGAGCCCATGGGGTCGCTCGACTCGGCCCAAGTGCCGGACCAATGATCCGAGAAGTACCCGCCAAACTTCAAGGCGCGAAGGAGATAGAAAATGCGACTCGTGCGACCCCGCCTGGCTCGACACATACCTCATGGCGATGGGGATCGCGAGGCCACACCGACTGCTAGCCGCCCGTTACCTCCCCGATGATGGAGGGACGTGCGGCGATGGATCAACACCCTCCCGGGGCGATCGACTCACAGGAGGAGATGTGACGCCGTCGAGCACTTGAGTGCTCCTACACCCGCGCCACCACCATCGAGGACCTGAGCGATGCATCCGGGGACCCCGCAGTCGACCATGGCTGGGTCCAGCGGTGGCAAGAACTTCAGTACAACGCGGTCGGCATCCACCCGACACCGCGATCCATTGCTTCAAGACATCGCCGCTACGAGCCTGGTCGCCAAGCTCAGCGACACTCTCGCACACTCGACAACATCCCGACCTCCTCGAGATCAAACAAGCATGCGGAGGAAGACCCAAACCAGGAAACTGAAAGGCGAGTCGGAGGTCAACGCCCGGCGGCGTAGCGACAGCGGACGACAGTCCGACCTACGCTTCTGACAACACTCGCCTCACGGCAAGCGCCCACGATGACGGGCGAGTCGACTTCGTCGCCAACACGCACGCTGGCGCGAGCAAACTTCCGTCGCGACGGAGGACAACGCCGCGACGATGGCAACTACAAGGCCAAGCCAAGGTTCGACCCCGCGGTTCTCCTTAACCAACCATGTGCGTTTCATAGCAGGGAAGGGAAGCCCGCAACGCACACCACCGCCGACTGCCACACCCTCAGGGAGATCGAGAAGGCACGGCGAGCACGGGAGGACCCCGACAACGACCCGCCAAATGGCGGAAAATTTGGCAAAGTGGCCGGCTTGCTCCATACCTTCACGGGCTTCAACACGAAGCGCGAGAAGAAGGTCATCGCCCGTGCCGTCGCCGTCAACGAGGTGTCCCAAGTGGACGTTCCCTAGTTCCTCAACTGGTCGGAGCAGCCCATCACCTGGAGCCGACAAGACCACTCACGCGCCAGTATCCGGTCGAGTCGCCACGGTGGTCAAGCCTAAGGTCGGCGACTCGGCTCCCCAAGACATTGATGGACGCGGCAGCTCCATCAACATCGTGTACACCGACACCTTCAGGTGACTGCGGCTCCGCGATCGATGATCGAGACGACCCACACCACGTTCCACGGCATCGTCCCGGTCGGAAGGCGTACCCGATCGGTAAAGGTCACGCTGCCGATCACCTTCGACACCGGCAAACTTCCGCGCAGCGGATCGTCTTGAGCGGTGCCCTTGACATCCTACCATTGCGTCCCTGGCGCGAGCGTTCGCCAAGTTCATGGCGCCCACTCTGCGTCTGACGCGATGAAGCTCCGGGCGTGCGGCGTCATCACCATCAGCGGCGACCCGACATGGCGCGGTGCGAGGCCAAAGGGCGAGCTCGGCGCCATCATCGTGGCGGAGACCAACCATGCTGATGATCTCGCCAAATGCAGCGGGGTCAACAGCGACCCCACCATACTCAAGAAGCCCAACTCGGGCGCAAACACCTCAACCTTTGAGGCCCGACGGCACACCCGCCGTCGAGTTGGTCCCAGCGACTCGGCCGACGGTGACGATCGGGACGGGCATGAGCCCGGCATAGGAAGGCGCTCATCAAGTTCCTCCGTGAGCAGGGACATCTTTGCATGGAAGCCCTCTTACATGCCGGTGTCCCTAGGAGCTCGTGAGCACAAGCTAAGCCCGACCCCAAAGTGCGACACATCAGCGGTCCCGGCCCTTCAATGAAGAGCGCCCGTAGAGCAATCGCCGAGGAGGTGCAGCGTCTACTGCAGGCTTCATCCGGCCAATCAAATACTCAAGTGGTGGCAAACCCAGTCCTAGTCGAGAAGAAGCGGGACACGGAGGATGTGTATCGACTACACACTGACGGCGCTTTGCCCAAAGGAGCGATTCGTCCTCCATGGATCGACCGGATAATCGATTCAACCGCGGGCTCGGGTCGCTATGTTTCCTCGGCCTACTCTGGGTACAACTAGATCAAAATGGCTGTCGAGCGAGGAGAAGACGGCGTTCATCACGCCATTCGGGCCTTCGCTACACCGCCATGACCTTGACCTCAAGAGCGGGGCGACCTACCAGCGGTGCATGCAAGAATGCCTCGCGAGCCAAATTGGCGCAACATCACGTCTACATCGGCGGCGTGGTCGTAAAATCCACTCGCCGGCGACCTACTCACCGACTGGCGGAAACATTCGCCAATCTGCGAAAATACAAGATAAAGCTCAACCCGGCAAATGCACCTTGTGTACCTGAGGACAACTCTTTGGTGCGTCGTCTCCAAGCGAGGGATCGGAGAACCCCAAGATCGACACGATCGCCGGCTCGGCAAACCGAGTGCTGCGCGGCGTCCGAGGCGGGCGATGGCGGCTCTCGATCGCTTCATCCCCTCACAGGCGAAAGGCGATGCCCTACCTCCTGATGCGCAGAACCCCACCTTCCGGTGGGACAAGGAGGCGGGACGGCGCTTGAGACCTCAGAAGGTGCTACTCGCCGCACCGCTACTTTGCGCCGTAGACAAAGAACCCATGCTGGTTTACGTCGCGACTTCCGACCGTGTCGTCAGTGCCGTCATGGTCGTCGAACGACCAGAGGAAGGAAAAGAGCGCCCAGTACAGCGACCGGTGTACTACATCAGCGAGGTCCTCACCGAGTCGCGCCAGTAGTACCCCGATACCAAAAGTTGGTATCAGCGGTCTTGAGCTCGGCGGCGCCGCACTACTTCGAGAGCACCCGATCACGGTCGTTTCCTCGGCACCGCAAGACATCATCCGCATCGTGAGGCGACCGGGCGGGTCGCCAAGTGGGCGTCGAGATCGGCGTCCACAACATCAAATCTGAGCCGCTAAAAGCGATCAAGTCGCGAGCCCTAGCGGACTTCATCGCCGATGGAAAGAGGCCCAGCGAGCTGCCATACCTCCATTACTGGAGCCTGCACTTCGACGGCTCCAAGAACGCGGACGGCGCAGGCGCAGGGATCGTGCTAACTTCACCAAAGGGCGACAAGCTCCGCTACGTCCCCTGCCTCTACTTCACACCCTGCACCAACAACATGGCCGAGTATGAGGCCTTACTCCACGGCATGCGAGCGGCCAAGGAGATGAATGTCAACCGCCTACGCTGCTACGGCGATTCCGACCTCGTCGCAGGGCAAGTCGCTGGCACATGTGACACCGTCTCCCCCACCATGGCGGCGTACCGCCAAGCATTGTACAGGTTGGGCGGGCACTTCACGGGCTACTCCGTCGAGTGGATCGACAGGCGGAAGAACAAGGAGGCTGACGCACTCTCTCGCATCGGGTCGGCTCGACTCGCACCACCCGCCGGTGTCTTCCTCGACACGATCACCAAGCCATCAGTCTCTCCCGCGAGGGAGATCGACATCGAAGTCCCGCTCAACGAGAGGCAGCCACAGTCGCTTTTCGTCAGCAGCGAGCGAACGGCTGGACCAAGCCCTACATCGCCTACCTGGAAGCCGGCACCTTGCCGGCAGACGAGACGGAAGCTCGGATGATCGCTCGTCGATGCAAATCTTACGCCATCATCGACGGCGAGCTCCTGGCCGATGTCACCGGCGTGTTCCAAGCTGCGTCCAACCGAAGGGCGCAAGATCCTCCACGACATCCACTCCGGTGCTGCGGCCACCACGCCGGGCGCTCTCGTCGCCAAGGCTATGCGACATGGCTTCTATTGGCCCACCGCTGCCGCGAGCTGTCGACATTGTCCGGTGATGCGCGGGTGCAATCGCCAACAGACGCACGTGCTGAGCTCAGCGCTCAAAACAATCCCCATCACCTGGCCATTCGCCGTGTGGGGCATGGACATGGTAGGCCCCTTCAAAAAGGCTCCCTCCGGCTACACCCACCTCGTGGTCGCGGTCGACAAATTCACAAAGTGGGTGGAGTCCAAGCCAGGAATGCGACGGAAGACCGCCACTAAATTCCTCACGAGCTCATATATCGCTACGGGTTCCCAAACAGCATCATCACGGACAATGGCACCAACCGCCAAAGGAGCCATGGCTGAATTGCGAAGAGCACCACATCCGGCTCGACCTCGCCGGTCGCCCACGAATCAACGGCCGGCGAGCAGGCCAACAAAGCATCCTCCACGGCTGAAGCCGACTCCAAAGTACCACACGGCGCACGCCGGTGCTGGGTCGAGCTGCCCTCATCATCTGGGATCCGCACCTCGGTCAACAGTCGGCAGATTCACCCCCTTCTTCATGGTCTACGGCGCCGAGGCATTCATGCCCACCGACCTCGAGCACGACTCGCCGCGGGTCGTCCACTACACGGAGGCCGCAAACGAGCTCGCCCGCCAAGACGGGGTCGATCAACTCGACGAGGCACGTGACCTCGCTCGGTCACGCACCGCTATCTACCAGCAGGGACTCCGCCGCTACCACAGCCGGTGGGTGAAGACTCGTACCTTCCAAGAGGGCGACCTGGTGTTACGCCTCATCCAGGACAAGAAGGGCATGCATAAGCTCTCCCCTCCGTGGGAAGGGCCATTCGCCATCGGGCGAGTACTTGGCAACGACGCCTACTACCTCATCGACGTCCGCGGGGACGGCGAACTCGACGTCAAGCGACCATGGAATGTAAACCTCCTACGGAAGTTCTACGCCTAGAATCCCACATATGTGCTCTCCAGTCGCTATGAAATAAAAAGAAACGGTTACCCCAAATTGCGCCTACTCTCCATGTCTTGTGCCACTACTTTTCGTAATAACTTTACGCGAACATGAAGTCAACCTTTGGTACAGCGATCACGGCTAAGTAGTGCGGTGCGAGCACCGAGTCACCAGTCTTGCATCGTCCATGAAAACGCCACCCGAGCCCCATCGAGTCGCTTAGCTCGATTTGGTTCTACGAACCAAGACAACCGCTTCGCTTTACTGGCGACCATGGTCCTCCGCATCCTTGGCATAGCGACTCGAGCGGCTAAGTACCACGCCAGGATGAAGACCAGTTCATCGCGAGCGGTCCGGAAAACGCCAAGTAGGAGAGCATGCTCAGACTCGCTTCTGACCGACCCCACGGGCGGCAAGAGTGACGCTCAAACTAACGCGCTAAGTCCTCAACCACCTCGAGTCGCGCTAGAACAACCAAGTACCACGCTCGGGGACTCGGCCTCCGACCTCGTTCGCGCAAGGGAAAGCGGCAGCACAGAGCACTCAAGGAGTCGCCTAGCGGCTCTCCGAGTCGACCACAATGACAAAACACATAAAAACAACAAACATATCACATACGAGGTAAACCCCACAAAAGGGCGGACGCGCTCGGGGACTCGTTCAAACATCAATCACAAACACATGACAAATACCAAAATAGACACGATGTCTCATTCGATTGCATGTCGCATTGTCTCATGTCACAAAATATGCCCGCATGGCAGACCTGCTGCTAACGCCACAAGGCAAACTATTCTACTCTGCAGGCTTTGATGACGACTCGCCAAAACCCCGGCGATTGCGGATGAACGGCGTGTACGGGTTCGACGGATACGTCGTCAGTTCACCCGCCATCGCCACGCGAAAGGGTTGCTCGACCTTGAAATCACGATGCGGCGGCTCGGGGTCGTTCGGCACGACGACCGTCTCCTGGTACGGAAGGAGGTCGCCCATTGCCCAAACACGCTCCGAGTATGCGGCGGCGTGATCCTGCAACTTGAGGACCTCGGAAAGCTCCACCGCGCCAGTCGACGATGGGTAGCCACTCGTCACGTCGTCGATGTCGAAGTCCTCGGGGAAGTGAGCAAGCCCAAGACTAAGTGTCGTCGCCGCTCCGCGCCGAAATGCCGACCGCGTCATGAACTCAACGACCGCGGGCGCCTTCTCCAAATACCTCCACACCTCAACGAGGTCGCTGGGAATCACTTCCGTGGGCGATATCTCTTGGAGATAGGCACGGATGCACGTCGCCGACAACGTTGCCGAGTCGACAAGCATGCTTACACACTACCGCGCGTCGAACGAGCTCGCCTCTTCCGCGCTATCGATGATGCGACCTGTGAGTAGAAGACAATAATGAATACAACGGACACCACAACTGGCACAACTACTGGAAGAGGCAGACACACTTACCAATCAACGGGCGGGCGATATCTGTGATGAAGCATTGAAGCGACGTATGGTCGTCCTGAAGCCCAGCAACAAGGGCATCCGACACTTTGCGATCCTATTCGGCGGCTGCAATGGCGGCCTTGGCTCGCCCATCAGCCGAGCTCGCTTCTTCCTTCGCTTCCCGCAGCTCGCGCTCGAGGTCGGCGATCCGCTGTTCAGCCGAACTCAAATCCGATTGCGCCGCTAATTCACCGGGGACAAGCCTGGCGAGCTTCCTTCGCCGGCAACAACCTCAAGCCCTTTGTTCGCTTCCGGATGGCGCCTTTTCCGCTGCCCGCTACCAATCGGTCACCGATTCAAGTTGCGCACTGGCACCAAAAGGTTAATCCAAGCAAAATTTTAAGTGCCCACCCGCTGAAATTCAGCGATGCGCACTCGGGGCCGCAATCAAAAAATTCCTAAAGTGCCCACCCGCTGAAATTCAGCGAGTGCGCACTCGGGGACTGGTACTCAAAGAAATTCCTAAGTGCCCACCCGCTGAAATTCAGCGCGTGCGCACTCGGGGACTGGATGCGAAAAATAAAGATAAGACATTAAAAGAATCAGGCCGCTGCAAAGCACCGACCTAATCCTCGGGGACTGGATGTACCTGGATGGCTGCGCCAAACATGCCGTGGAGTTGTGTCGCGTCCACGGACGCGAGGAGAGCCGGCGTATGCCCACGACGTTGGTCGACTTCAGCATCGGCGGTACCAGGAGCGTGGCTTGAGGGAGAAGTCCCACTCGCCGCGGCCGCCTTGGTCATGAGACGCGGGAAGGTGGCGATAGAGGCACCCGCCCCAAAGGAGGTTGGCTCGGCCGTTCCCGGCAAGGGAGCGCCCTCCTTCGTGGATGCGGCTGCCTCCGTTACGGGTCCAGCTGGCGCGACCGCCGTGTCGTCAAAAATCATGACGACGTCGTCACCTTTGGCCTTCTTGCCGCCATCCACAGAGACGACGACCTCGTCCGCCTTCCTCTTGCGGGAAGGATCTTCCTCGCTAACGACGGGTGGCACCTTAGCCACGGTTGGGTGGCCCATCCTCTTCACCCCGGTCCTGTTCAACAATCATGTAAGAAATATAATTCGAGCTGCTATGAAAGACAAAGGAGAGAGAGTGTACTCACTTGGCGACTGGAATGAAGCGCAGCCCCGTACGGAGGCCGGCTGGCTTCTCTAGTTCGGGGCCCAGTCGGCGGCTAAGCCCCATTTCCAGAACGTCGCGTGCCCAAGACACGGACGGTTTCTTCGTTGTTGAGGCAGCAACCGGAGCCTCCGGAACGTCTTCAAAAGGAGCTTCCTTGTGATGCGAAGCCGCTGCGACCGAGGCGTCCCCAGCCCGTAGGTGAATGGCGGAGGCATCGACGCCGGGGCACCTCGATGGTGGCCGTGTCCAACGCGGGTCGTTAAGGCGCCTGCCCTTGGCCGGTCAGCGCCGAACTGCTGAATGTGGCGGCGAGGCCGGCCTCGTCGGTTTGGTCTTCGTCTTCCTCGGAGGCGCCTTCACCTCCTTTTCCTTCTTCTTCTTTTTCGATGGAGTCGCCTGGCGGCGCGAGGTGGTTTCTGGAAGCTCGTCGTCGTCATCGTGACGCTCGAGGCTTTTACTTGCCTCAAGCTCTCGTTGACGCTGCCCACGGGTCTTGCGGAGCAGTGGGGCGACTTCCTCTTCGGATTCGTCGTCGCTGTCGCCCTCGTCGCTCCCGGCATTGCCCTTGGCGGGAGGCGACTCGCCCACGTCCTGGACGGACGAGCTCGAGTTCTCATCGTCCGAAGGTGGGAGCCATCCTTCCACCACTTGGAATAGCTGCAATGAATACAAGATGAAATTAGAATTACCGCGACTGCATAAACTGCGACTGCGAGCGAAGTGAAGCGATTACCGTTGGGGCTGGACGCTTATGATAGGGCGACCACCATGCGTCCGGTACACCGCTGGTGATTTTCTTCGCTGGATGTAGTCCTCCGCTTCCACTGCCGAGGCAGCCTTCGTCGAGTCTTCCCGCCCGTGTCTTGGTACATGTAGTGCTTTCGCCCAAGCGAGCGATGAGCCGTCGCCCAAGCCGGCTAGTACAGGTTTATCGTCCGAGGCCCTTCTTCTTGCATCGCGGATGGTCTGGAGCATCGTCGACGACCATCCGCGATCGTTGGGGAGCTTGCGACTTGGAGACGGCGTGACTCGAACGATTGGCGGAGTATCATGATCGCCACCGCCTCCCGGTCGCCTCGGCACGAAACCACGATTTCTTCCAATGTCACGCTGCCTTGGCGGGTAGTCGGTCGAAGAATGAAGCCTTTGACTTGAGCTGAAGGTTAGCCGCCATGGCTAGCATTGGGTCATTGCTTCGCGGCCGATCCGTCCATGGAATGGATCTTGCCACAAGGAAAGTAGGGCGGCAGAGTAGCATTCGCAGAACTCCACGAAGATGGCGAGCTGCTCGATGTTGTGGGGACCCAGATCCGAAGGCTGGATCCCGTAGTAGGCGCAGAAGCGCCGGAAGAACAGGGACGTGGGGAACCCTAGCCCCCGTTCAAGATGGCTGGTGAAGAAGATGAACTCCCTCTCTCACGGATTCGGGGTCGCCTCTCCGTCTGCGGGGATGCGCCAACAGCCGGCTCGCAAGATCCCGGCCTCCTCGAAGGAAGCCAGTTGCGCCCTCGTGCACTTAGATCTACCCCACGGCTCGGTGGAAAGGGCCATGGCAGAGAGATTTGTTGCGGGTCGGGGGGATTTCAGGTCGGCTGGATCGCGATGCGAAGGGAGGCGAAAGGTGCACGCAGTTGGAGGAAATGGTGAGAAGGTGGTTCTCTGATCGCCTGCCATTCCTCTTATATAGCGGTTGTTACTCGCCAAATCAGGGAGCCGTTACTACGCGGTGATTACGCCAAAAGTTACCGTTGGATTACCCCAACGGCTAGTTTGACCACGGTTAACGGTCCAACGCCACTCGACTACCGATCCTCTCACTATGACGGTGTTTGCCGACCGACACGCCAAAAGCTGCGACCGGATGATTGGTTTCTCCTTTATACGGAGCTCGCCGACGATTCGATGGATGTCCACTCGTCAGATACTCCGATCGCCACAGCCACCTACGCTTAATCGACGGCCTCGGACTCTACTGATGGGGATATGCCTACCGGGTATACCCAGCAGACGCTTCCGATCGCCCAGAATGGCGAGTGGGCTGCAAGACGGCGATTGGATTGAAGCCCCGAGAACCGAAAGCGATCGAAGTCAAGGCCCAGAGTAGATAGGCCCACGGATTAGGTTAAATGAGTAATCAAGCTTTAACTGAATCGGTTGAGATATGTAAACCCTAGGGAGGTGAGCCTATATAAACCTCTATAGGGTGAGTAGAGATATTCCATCATACACCCAAGCGACTCGCCAGCCAGCCGAGCTCGCCCATTGTACCACCTCCATAATACAATCTAGGTGAGTAGGTCTTACCCTCCGGGGCGAACCTGGGTAAAACCCTGTGTCTCGCCTCATCTCGACCGCAGATGGTCGCCTTGCCCCATGTTCTACTACCGCCGACAAAGATTCGCCGTGACCATTCCCACGACACTTATAACTGTGGGGAATTTTTTGTTTGTTTTCACCGTAGCCACTTGCTTTCTACTTCCTCCATTTTCTTGAGCGTTTCTCGCTGCGCGCTAGAAGTTCTCCGATCTTTCCCTTCCTCATTTCTGCGCTCGCACCGCCGCCGCCGTCGCGCTGCAATGGTGAAATCAAAGAAGACCTCCACCAGTGCTGCCTCTGGCGGCAAGAAGGGCACCGCCGCCACTCGTGTCACCGATGGTGGGTGGCGGCGTACGGAGACGCGTGAGGGCGACCTGCGCTAGCTTCGCGAGCGGGGCTTAATCCCGCAGGATAAGGAGGCTGTCAAAATCCCAGGCGACGAGGTATTTCCCCGTCCTCCTGCAGGGTTTCGGGTAATGTTCATCGCCTTAATTATTCGCGGCCTTTCTTTCCCAGTCCACGACTTTCTTCGTGGACTGTTGTTCTTCTACGGCATTCAACTCCAACATCTTTCCCCCAATTCTCTTCTTCACATCACTTGCTTTGTTGCATTTTGCGAGTGCTGGCTCGACATTGAGCCGCACTTTGGCCTCTTCCGCAAGCTCTATTCCGTGAAGAGGCAATCCGGCTCCGACGGAGTTTATCCGATTGGCGGTTGCGTCATTTCTCTTTGATCTACTGCTCTTTTCTTCTCTTTATCTATGTTTGAGTCCGTCTAGGGCTGGCGGAGGAAGTGGTTTTATATCCGCGACTCCACAGTGGACGGGCAAAACTTTGGCCTTGCCCCTTTCGAATCCACCCAGAAAATCCAGCCGAAGAGATCCTAGAAAAACCATATCCTGGAGGGTGAGGTGGAGGAGATGGAGGAGCTCTATCGTTGGGTGGAGGACCTCCAGGTGATTCCGGAGAAGGAGGTGAACGGTGTGGACATCATCCGCACCTTCCTTAAGCGTCGGGTGCAGCCACTCCAGGCTAGGACGCACCCGATGTTCCTTTATTTTGGCCGCCACGACCCAACGAGAGTTGCGGCTGAGGAGCTCTCCAAGGGGGACCTTGACAGGGTCCTCCGGCCACTTCTGAAGTACAAGGCCGATGAGGACCTTCCGGGAAAGTCGCGGACCCCTCCGTTCAATGCCTCTCGACCAGTTCCGCAGGTGTAGATCTGGGACGTGCGCGTAGCACTATTTTCAAGTGTGTTTCCTTTGCAATTATCTTTTCTAGAAGTTTGTCTTCATTATGCAGTAGTTCAAGGTACCTGGCATGGTGCCCCCTCTACCCGAACAGTTTTCGGATGCGCAGGATAATGAAATCGTGGACTCCGTGTCCGAGCTTCCTCCGGGCACCGATCACCGAGGCAGCCAAAGCGAGGCGGACCCAGCGGACGCACGAGCCTCAAGCGAATCTTCGGATGCCTCGACTCCACCAACTCCTAGGGATCCGCCATGCCTTGTCCGTCGTAGTGGGGGTGATGGTGCCTCTTCCTCCCCCATCCCGGCCGTGCCTGTGCGGGTTGTAACGCCACAGCCGCCGGCGAAGAGGAAGAAGGAAGAGAAGAAGGGCAAGAGGGCCTTGCCTGTTTTTAACTTGACGATATGGACTCATAAGTTCCTTCGGATGCTTTTTGCTACCCCTTCTTGTTGTTTTCTTGTCTTTGACTGGTGTTTTCCTTTACAACAACTCCTCTGAGGGCTCTTGTAGCGATGCCACTCAGGAGATGGTGGGGGAGTCGAAGATGACGCCTCCTCTCTCTCAGACGGTGGCCACCTCTGGGGGCGCTGCTTCGAACCCCTCTCCGCAGGAGGCTCGGGTGATCGTCTCCCAAAAGACTACAACCGGTCCTTCGGAGTCGCCGTCTGAGCATGTAAGTATGTTCTCTCTTTCTGGGGGGAGCCCCTGAGCCGTATTTTTGTATGATCTGTTGATCGTTGCTTCTTCTTTGCGTGTCTCAGGGGAAGCCCCCGAGAGTTTTTCATATGCTTGATCTTTTGCTCGTTTCTTGGGCGCAGCCCCCGAGCCCTTGGCTTGACAAGTTGTTTCTTCTTGCAGCCTTTTGTGCAAGGTGCTACCAGTGGTGAAGCGACCTAGCGTGAGGCCAAATGTAGCTTCAAGGTACATCCATAACTAATCTTCTTTTTTGTCTGCTTGCTAGCTTGTTAAGCTCATGTACGTTCTTTGGCTTTTCGCAGATGATAATAACACTGCCCTTCGCGAGCTTGATGCTCTCAAAAAGAGCCTTGGGCGAGCGGAGGAAAGGCCAAAGATGTCGTTGGGGCGAAGGAGCGCCTCGAGCGGGAGCTAGATGACGCAGCTGCGGCCAAGGAGCGCCTGCAGCAGGAAGCTACGGACCGTGAGTAGCAGCTCGCTACCGCCGCGGCTTCGCGCGAGAAGGAAGTTGCTGAGAAGCTGATGGCTGCTGCCAAAGCTATTTTGGGTGAGTGATTTCGCCTGTATGTTCTATTTTGGCTGCCTTGTCTATGTGCTTTTCTTCGATTCTTACTGTGCTTTTTCCATTTCTCTAGATGTCGCAGGCATTAAGTTCAACCGTGGTGCCTTGGAGCACGGTAGTGCTTTGGATGATGCTACTGTGGCGATCGAAGACCGTTGTAGTACTGTGGTTGGATCTCTTGCCAAGGCCAAGGAGGTCCTTGAGCGCTTCTACAAGGAGCTCGTTCCCAAGGGCATTGCCCTTGAGGATGTCGACTTGTTGGCAGATGCGTTGTCAGTGGATGCGCCTGCAGCTTACAAGCGCAAGCAGAAGGGCATCGGTGCATCCATGGGGCTGGCCATGGCCATGGTGTCTGGAGCTATTGCCCAGTCTTGTGTTTTTATATATCCTTCTTGTTTTCCTTAGGGACCTTCGGGTGATGACCCCCTCGATACTTCTTCTACTCCACAGCCGCGACCATCCTTGGATGATGCGTCGCAGCTTGTTTTTCTTCGCGACCGCGTCCACGGTCTTGAGAAGGAGTTGCTTGGCATCCGAGGCCATGCGGATGTTTGGAAGTCAAAGGCGGAGCGAGGAGCCGCGAGAGAGGAATATCTGATGGGGGAGCTGCGGCAGTTGGCCGAGCACCAGCAATGTAAGTTTCTTCGAGCTGCTGCTCATTTTTGGATGCGCCTGTTGGCGGGCCATCTTACTTTGTAGTTGTTGCAGGTGTTAACCTTGTTTCGAGGGAGGAAAAAGAGTGCGTTGCAGTTCGGGTCAATTGCCTGACCCAGCAAGATATGGAGGATGATGGCTTTTTCTGGATGGATCGCGGCCGTGCCACGGTCCTTGCGACTATGCAAGATCGTGCCCACCAAGTGTCACGGGTGCTGCGGCAGGTAAAGACTTCATTGACGTCGATTTTGCATGTCATGTTTCCCCTTGATGAAGCGCCATCGACTCTCTGGGACTTGCTGGCGAAGTTTCGAGATGTGCGTCATGTCGTGGAGCAAGCGGCATCGCTAGTTGCGGTGAAAGCTCTTTCCCCAGCGTGCATCGCTCGATGTAAATCTTATATGGGCGGCTAGGGCCGCCGACCATATCGTGGCTTATGGGACATGCCGCAATATGCTTGTGAGGCAAGATCTTGAGGAAGTTGTAGATCTCTTTGAGCACCGTGCGCAGGTGATTCTTCAGAATAGGTAGGACCTATAAAAAGATAGATGTAAAATTTATATATATTTTGACTAGGCCTGTTATGCCCTTTGCTGTAAAGGTTGATTGTATTTAGCATGTGGTGCTTGTTTTTATGCATGTCCTTTTCGTTAGCCTGACGTGATCGCCACTCAAATTGCATACGTTATCCTCGATGACGGTTGTGAGGAGGGGAGCCCCCGAGTGTGTTGTAGCATAAATAAATACGAGTAAAAGATAAATTTTCGGGCGAGACACTTAGCTTTATTCATATCGTAACGAGGAGGTACATTGTTCGGCTGAGTAGCCTTATTGAAAGTAAAAGGGGATAGCTAGGGGTAGAAGCGTCGCAGTTGTGCGACGTTCCATGGGTTGGAGTATGCGACTCTAGACTCCACGTTCTTGAGGCGGTAGGCGCCACCTGGGATGACTTTGATGATGACGTATGGTCCTTCCCAGGGTGACTCGAGCTTTTTCGGCCGCTTTTGCTTGAGTCGTAAGATGAGGTCTCCTTCGACGAAGGACCTTGGACGCAGCCGACGGCTGTGATAGTTGCGGAGGCTCTGTTGGTAGACCGTCGATCGAGCCGCGGCGATGTTGCATGCCTCGTCGAGTGTGCCGACGGCGTCTTCGAGTGCGGCCATCGATTCGGCTTTGTTGTAGGCGACGACCCATGGGGCCTTATGGCGTACTGCGTGCACCATGAAGAAAGGCGTGTAGCCAATTGAGCTGTTTGGCGTTGTGCGCAAGCTCCAGAGGACAGAGGGTAGCTCTTCTGCCCATTCTCCCGCAAGCCGCTCGAGTGGGCTCAGTAGGCGTTTCTTGATGCCGCCGTTGGCCTTTTTGACCTGCCCGTTGGTTTGCGGGTGCGCCACGGAGGCGTATGATATGTTGATCCCGAGGCTTTTGCAGAATTCCTGGAATTCTTTGGAGATGAAGTTCGACCCGTTGTTGGTGATGATGTTGTGCGGCATGCTAAACCTATAGACTATGGATTGGAAGAACTTCACAACCGTTTTACCCTTTTGGTTGGTAACGGGCATGGCCTCGATCCACTTGGTGAACTTGTCGACTACGACCAGGAGGTAGACGTGGACTCCTTTCGAGGACTTGGGCAGTTTGCCTATCATGTCGAGGCCCCATTGGGCGAAGGGCCAGGCCAAGAGTATGGGCCTGAGCTCTGATCCTGGTGCGTGCGGTTTGTCTGCAAACCTCTGGCACCCATTGCACCTTCGGACGATGTCCTTGGCGTCGTTCATGGGCCATTAGAGAAGAACCTTTCGTAGAGCTTTGCGACTAGGGCACATTTTCGCGTGATGGCCGCAGATGCCCTCGTGGATGTCTTGGAGGATGGTTTTTCCGTCGCCGATGGTGACGCACCTTTGGAGTACACCCGAAATGCTGCGCTTATACAGCTCGCCATTGGTGATGGTGAAGGCCTTGGACCGACGAGATATGCGCCATGCATCTGTCGGGTCATCAGGCAGTTCCCTATTTATTAAGTACCGCAGGTACGACTGCGTCCATGTTTCTTCGACTGCCATGACCTGCATGAGGTTGACCACTGCGACCTCTGTGTCGAGCTTTTCGGGTCCTTCCTGTCCTTCGGGTAGCGCAGCCCCCGAGTGCTCTGCTTCTTCGGGTGATCCCTTGGGGAATTTCCTTTTGATGGATGGCACATAGATCTATTCGAGGAACACACCTCGTGGCACCCGTGCATATGTGGAGCCGATGTTGGCGAGTCTGTCGGCTTCTTCATTGCTTTCTCTTCCAACGTGCCAGAGCTCGCAGCCATCGAAGTCTCATTCGAGTGAGTTGTAGAGCGCATGGTACGCGATCATGTTGGCGGCGTGTGCGTCGCACTCGTTCATCGTTTGCTGGACGACGAGGTCCGAGTCACCGTAGATGACCAGGCGCGTTGCGACGCAAATCTTGGCCATCCTCATGCCATGGATGAGGGCCTCGTATTCGTCTTCGTTGTTGGAAGCTCGAAATTTCATCTAGATGACGTACTTCATCTTGTCGCCCTGTGGGGATGTCAGTATGACCCCGACTCCTGCTCCAGCCTCGCGCTTGGAGCCATCGAAATGCATCGTCCATGACTATGTCATGGCCGGGGTGTCCGGCAGCTGTAGCTCCATCCAGTGGACGAGGAAGTCCGGTAGGACCTGCGATTTGATCGCATGTCGTTTCTCGTAGACTATGTATAGAGGGGACAACTCGATGCCCCATAGGGCCACACGACCTATGGCCTCTGGGTTGTTCAGGATGATGTTCAGAGGTGCTTTGTTGACAACCATCACCTGATGATCCTGGAAATAGTGACTCAGCCGACGAGCCGTCATGAACACGCCGTAGGCGAGTTTCTGGTAGTGAGGGTACCTCTGGTTTGTTGGCGTCAATACCTCGCTGATGTAGTAGATAAGGCGTTGGACCCCATGAGTCTTGCCATCTTTGGGTCGTTCGACCACGAGCATGGTGCTTACCACCTGATGTGTGGCTGCTATGTATAGCAGTAGAGGCTCGTGATCCTTTGGCGTGACCAGGACGGGCGAGGTGGAGAGCAGCCGCTTCAGATCTTCGAATACGTTGTCCGTTTCAGGCGTCCACTCGAATTTGTCTGCTTTCCGTAGCAGCTGGTAGAAAGGTAGGGCCTTCTCACCCATGCGGCTGATGAATCTGCTCAACGCTGTGATGCGTCCAGCTAGCTGTTGGACACCTTTGAGGTTCTTCGGTTTCTCCATGGCCATTATGGCCCGGATTTTCTTCGGGTTTGCCTAAATCCCTCACTGGGATATGAGGCAGCCAAGCAGTTGGCCAGATGGGATACGAAGGCGCACTTTTCTGGGTTCACATTGATCTTGTAGCGATCAAGGTTGTCTAATGTCTCGCGAAGATCGTCGATCAGTGTCTTGGCCTCCCTTGTTTTAATTACTATGTCATCGACATAGACTTGTATGTTGCGCCCAATCCGGCTCTTCAGGCATGCCTACATGCACCGCTGGTACGTGGCACCTGCGTTCTTCAGCCCGAAGGGCATTGTATGTGAGAATACTACTCGAACGCCGCTTTTCTCGATCTTCACCTTCGAATTAACTGATTGTAGCCTGAGTAGGCGTCAAGGAAGGAGAGTTTCTCGCATCCTGTAGCTGAATCGATGATCTGATCGATCCGAGGGAGAGGGAAGTAATCCTTTGGGCAGTGCTTGTTCAGCGATGTGAAGTCCACGCACATCCCCAGGATGTCCGTGTCCTTTTTAGGGACCATCACGGTGTTGGCCAGCCATTTGCTTTCCTTGATATCCTTGATGAAATCAGCGTCGAGCAGTCTGTTGACTTCGACTCCGATGGCTTCTGCCCGTGGCTCGAACAATCGTCGGACGAACTGTTTGACGGGCTTGGCATATGGGAACACATTGAGTGCATGCTCGGCGAATTCCCTGGGAACTCCTGGCATGTCCGCAGGACACCAGGCGAAGATTTCCCAGCGCTCATGAAGGAATCCGACGAGCGCGCTTTCCTATGTCGGGCTGAGATCGTTGGCGATCAACGCCGTCTTGGAGGCGTCCGTCGGGTGGACCTGCACCTTCTTCGTGTTGAATGTTGAGTCGAACGACATGTCGGGTGCGTTTTGCCTCGAGACTGGGGGTTCCCCGTTGTCTGTCACCTCTCGGAGTCTTATGAGCTCCTCCTGCATACCGAATGACTGCGAGATTCTGTTGAAGTCCCTATCGTAGTGATCTGACCGGGTGAAGCTCCCGTGGACCGTGATGACGCCCCTAGGTCCTAGCATCTTGAGTAGCAGGTACGCATAGTGCGGTACTGCCAGGAACCTTGCGAATGCCACGCACCCGAGGATAGCGTGGTGCCGTGATGGCCAGTCCACCACTTTGAACTCGAGTCGCTAACACCAAAAGTTGTCGGGCTTGCCGAAGATGACGTCGAGACATATCTTTCCGAGGGGGAATATGCCCTTTCCTAGGACGATGTCGTGGAACGTTGTGTCGGATTGTTCCAGACTGCATAGCGGGGTCCACATTGCTTCTAAGGTGCTAGCGAACATCATATTGATGCCGCTGCCACCGTCCATGAAGACGCGACTCATCCCGAACCCTCCGATCTGCGCCTCAAGCACCAGGGCAGCATGACTTGGGCCAGGGATCTGGCGGGGGTGATCCGAACGGCGAAATGTTATGCAGGACTCCGAACCGCTGAGGTACTCAGAGATGGCGGGTGGAGCGGTCACAGCCAAGCTGACTTGGCGGGTGATTTTCTTTTGCACCCTGTTTGTTGGGCGCCCCTTTTGGATCATCAATGACCCTTTTGGCGCGGGTACCCGTTTCCGCTGTTGTTCTGCGCGTTTGCGATCGGGTGCGGGTGCGATCGGGTGGCGGAGGAGCTCCGTGGGCGATGTCACCTGGTGCGGGTGCGTGCCCGTACCCAGGGTTCGGGGCTTGCTGTCTCATCTAGGACATGCTCTCTCTGAGTTTCTAGAACTCGCGACAGTCTTTGAGCATGTGGCTAGCCTTCTTCTTGCCATCCTGCTTGTCGATGTAGAAGTGGATGGTGCACGGGTCCGACAATTTGTTGTATGCAGAGGGCTCGTCGTCGCGGCAGCGGCGTTGCCACGTTTGCGTTGGGCGTCCTTCATCGCGGAAGTTGTTTCCACGGTATCCGCCAATGCTGCGGTTGCTTTCGTTGCGGCGGTCGGCATAGCCAACCGCGACCATGTCGGGTCTGTCGCGATCGTCATAGACGCGCGATCTTCGCTTGCTATGGCGCTCGCGTCGGCGGCCATAGTCATCTTCCTCTTCCGAATGTGCTCGGTGGACGGAGTCCTCGCCATCTTCCCATCTGTTGGCGATGTCCATGAGGTGGTCGAGTGTCTTGGGCTTGACGCGCCCAAGTTCTTACTTGAAGTCCTGGCGTTTGACGCCATCCTTGAAGGCGTTGATTGTTCTCTCCTCAGAGATGTGTGCCGCGGAGTTCTTGATTTTTGACCAACATAGTATATACGAGCGAATGGATTCGCCCGTTCGCTGGGTGCAGGCCCGCAGCTCTTCGATCGAGGTTGGCCTCTTGCTAGTGCCCTTGAAGTTTCGAATGAAACTATACGCCAGTTCCTCCCAGCTTTGTATGGATCCCGAGGATAGGCTGCTGAGCCAAATCCGGGTTGCATCTGTCAGTTGTAGCTGAAGGCATTGTAGGGCGGTGTTTTTGTTGCCGCTGTGCAGCTTGATGGACAACAGGTGGTCGCTGAGCCATGCCTTAGGGTCCTGCATGCCGTCAAACTTCGGAGTGTCCGAAGAAAGCTTGAAGTTCCTCGGCATCCGTGTCCGCCGAACAGATCTGCTGAAGCATCGAGCCCCGCAGAGTTCTCCTTCATCATCATCCTCTTCAGATTTGGATGAGCACACGCGCTTGGCGCGTGCCTTGTCGATGTTGCGTTGAGTGAGTTTGCTTCGAGCGTCGTAGTTGCGGCTGCGACGTCATGAGCTCTTGTGCCGTCGAGGTAGGTCGTGTTCCTCCTTATCGGATGAGGGTGTGGGGATGCGGTTGAATCTGACCGCATCCTTCTTTTTCGGCTCCGCAGGAGCTTCCCCGTGGAGCGCAGCTCCAACGAGTCTGAGTCCGGCTAATGCGGAATTGTTCATGGCCCTCTTCGGGTCCCCCACCAGAGGTGGATGGGACGCAAGGTATGTGGTGGCTGCCATGATCGCAGCTTGCGGCGTCTTCGGGATGACGTTGCCGTTGGCGTCCATCTCCATGAAGGACGTGTTGAGGGTTCGGGTCACCTCACGACATGCAGCGGGGTCCATGTTCTCTACGCCAGAACAATGCTTGTTGGAGTTGTTGCCGTGCGAGCTGGAGCCGCCAACGGCGGAGAGCGCAGCTAGCCGTGCGCTAGACTCCGAAGCCGCTTGCTTGCGTTTGTTGAGTACTTCTTGCATCCTCACCTGTTTTTTGTGCTCTTCGATGAGGAGCAGGTGGTATGCCATCAGTAGGTCCCGCTAGGCACCCACAGGTAAGATCTTGTTGCCCTCCACGGTCACGTGCTTGGTTGCATCCTTCTTCGCTGAGGTAGATTACCCGATTGGCGTCAATATCGTCCTCGTTGGGCGGGGGGGGGGGATTGGTTTCTCTTGTTTTCGCCGTTTCTACCCTGCGGGTTGGTTGGCGGTACGTGAGCACCCGAACCTAGTGGTTGTTGCTCCACGTCGCTTTGGATGACCATCGTGCATTGGTAGCATCCGTATGTTGGATCGCTCCTGTCGCAACTTTCGGATCCGGAACCGTAGGTTCCTTCACCCGATGGAGGATCGCACAGATCTGAGTTGCAGCTGCTGCTGTCGTATGACTCATCTGTCGATGTTGACGTGCGTAGCACGGGATGCGGAGCCCACGAGGCGGTCCTGATCGATGGCAGTGGCACCCGCCCGGCGAAGCTCCTGAACAGGATCTCGAGCCCGTCGCCTACGGGCTCGAAGTCCTTCATGGTGGCTAGCGAGTGGGCGGTGAAGTCGAAAGCGCCGAAGAGGAGATGGCTCTCCGTCGCCGAAGAGTTGTGGATCGCTTTGGTCGGGACCGTCACGATCGCACAATCAGCGTCCCCAGTTCCCACATACGGCACCAATTGACGAGGATCGATCTCGTCAATGCCCATTGTTACGAGCTTGGGTTTTGGAGAAGATGGGGGTGCTGGAGATTGCGGAACGGTTAATAGACAAGCAACTAGGGGACATGAGATTTACCCAGGTTCAGGCCCCCGGAGGGAAAACCCTACTCCTGCTTGTCTGCTCTTGATCACGACATAACCGAAAGTTATAGGGGTGCGCAAATGCAATCTGGCATGGAGGTGTGTATGCGGTGGTATGAGAGAGAGCCTCCTCGTCGTGCCCTCCTAGCCTTTATATAGAGGTAGGTAGGTCCCAGGCATGGATCGAGTCGGTTACAGGTTTAGGGTTTGCCCCTTTGAATATTCTATCTGTTCTAGTCTTGCTCTCCAAGGATCCGAAGACGTCATGGGCTTGGGCCACCCGAAAGTCTTCATGGGCCACGTATATTCTTGTGGGCCTTCCTTGGGCTGGACCAGATATGCTAATGTGTGTACCCATAGGGTATAACCATGTCAAGACCCATGACAACTTTGAGTGTGACAGAGACTTCATTCATAAACACTTTCCTTTGGGCTCCCTGTGGGATCGATATCTTAACTTTGAAACTAACTACAAACGATCTGTGCACTTGTAGACATCAACAACGAGGACGATACTGTGTCAAGGAGAGATCAAGAAATCACTGACGAAGTGGGAACGTGTTTATGAATATCCGGCAACAATCCGTCGTCCGTTAAGATTAGATCTAAATGGGGTAGAAGGAGTTACTATGGGCGTTGTTGAAGATCTCCTCCACGCGTCGAAGTCAATGATGTGTGGAGGAGGAAGGGGACCGGGCCGAGGCGACGGCGATAGTGGCGTAGCGGTGGTGCCTTGGGCTAGGGCGTGGATTAGTGTGTCTTGCCCTTGGCCCTCTCCCCTCAATATATAGGCAGATTCCCTCCTCCATAGAGGATAGTAGGACTAGGATTTGTATCCTACAAGGACTCCTCCTTTTTTCTTTCTTCCACCAGTATAAAAGAGAGAAAGTCCGTATCCAATTCAGAGTCCGCATCAAATACATAGTTCTCCCCAAAACCAACCCGGGGGGGGCGAGTTTGAGATCGGGGATGACTCCTCCCCCCCGCATGGCCTCGCCCCACCCCACCTCCTCCACCCGCCGGCAGCCCCACGCGCGTGTGGCTCAGTGGGCCCATGCGTCCCTCCAGCCCATGTGACCCACTAGGATATTAATAATAATTTCTTATTTATTATTAATATAAATATTTATACCGAAGCTTTTCGAATTAACTTTCAGATACCTACGAATTAATTCGAAACCTTCCCAAATTATTCCTAACGTCCACTTGAATGTTCGGAACCATTCCGTCCACTCTCGGTGATACCCCAGACTCCTTCGGAATATTCCAAGACGCTCAGAAACACCCTTTCGAAATTACTTTATCTAACTATCTTATTCACACTCACATTCTAAAATGCTGTAAACGTGTTAAGTATGTGACCTGGTAGGTTCGGATATTTGTGGACATGTTCGGAACTTATTTCGACGACAATGATTAGTATCAGTGTCTTGATACAAGTAGCAACCCCGGCAAATAGCACGAAGTTCTTTATCATGCGAACCATATTATTGAATCCGATACATATCGTAATTCATCGATACTTTAAACTGTCCGAGATGAAACACTAGGTTATTCCTGGCATGTACTCTTTACTCATCCCGTACTATCAATGTTTTGTTTAACAACTTGATCACGTGTCTGGCCAGACGGTGACGAACATTATAGTACATGAGCGGACCCAGAGTGTATCTCTCCATCATCAGGAGTATCAATTCTCACAAGCACCCTATATGAATGATTGGCGAACCATCCAGTACGAACAAGCATCAACTTTATAATCACTCCGTTAAGAGCAACGTTTGGAGAATTTTGCCATGTTCATATTGTTCCCAAGTTCACATGTGTCCTGTGGTCAAACGATTTCTAGTAAAAACAATACAATATTTTATAAGATTAAACTATATTAATATACGTTTCACGGTATCTCATGTTTGGGTCTATGCATCGTCGTTGTTTTCCAACAACTCTGATCACATATGTTACCGGTAACACCATAATCACATTGTCACTTTGCTCATAGTTAGAAAACCGAAACTATCATTGACATACATACTAGTCATAGAGGCATGACCAAGGATATCTTTATATGGTGTTTATTATTCCACACATATATTAGAGTTTTCCTCCAAATATATTTTATTCAAAACTAATACAATTATACTACAGAACAATAAACTTAATTATAAAACAAAAATCTAAATAATAACACATTTAGCTAGGGCATATTTCTATCACCACGGTGATCATTACTCCAAAGATTTTTTAGGGTTTTACCACGACGATTTCTTGTATGTCTAGTATAACAAGATCTACTACCACAAGCTTTGTCCGGCTCCGATGTTAGAGAGATAAGTACGGCGACACGCCTTTGGCTCGCGCTGGTGTCTGTAGTCACCGTTAAATGGTCTAAGATTTTTTTGTAATTTTTAGTTATTACTTCTAAAACAATTTTACTATTGTTAATGATTATCGGTGATTTTTTTGCAAAAATATAGGCAAACTATATATTTTTAAAGATGTGCAGAAGATATTCACAAGGTCGAATAGGCCCTCCGAGTAGTGTACCTATTGGATTTGGACGAAGAGAGAAAAGAAAAAAGAATTGGATTTGAAAGGAAAAGAAAGAAAGAAAACCTCTTCATTGCTCTACGCGACTTTATAAGGCCTCCCCGAGCCAGTTCCGCGTTGGACTTGACCTCGCGCCGCCTCCTTTTTTCCTCCCTCCCCAATCTCTCTAAACCCGCATCAGACGCAGCGCTTCTAGGGTTTGCTTCATCCCCAAACCCTACCTCCAGATTGCCCCGATTACGACCGAGGTAATCCACAAGCTCCTCGCGCCCTCTCCCGTGGCCGCGCCCTAGGATTTGTTTCCGCATCGTGTGGTTCCTCAGATTCCGCTTGTTTCTGCAGGCGGCGGCTGCGAGCTAGCGGCATGGCGGGGTACCCGGAGGACAACCAGCACGCCATGAACGGGTATGAGGAGGTTGAAGAAGTGGAGGAGGTTGACGAGGAGGAGGGCCACCAGGGGAGGAGGGGACGGCGAGATGGGGGCGATGGCGGTTACGGTGACGCCGGCGGGGACGACGGCAGGGCGGGGGGTGGTGACTCGTCGGGGTAAGTGATTTGGACTACAGAGTTTTTGTTTGTTTTGGATTCGGAGCCTGTTGGGGGTCCTGATGTTTGGGGGTCCTTGCAGGAAGATCTTCGTTGGAGGCGTTGCTTGGGAGACAACTGAAGGTATAAGACGGTTCTTATTATTTATCTACTTCATAGTTGCAGATGTCTAGGATACTTGTTAAGTTAGTTCAGATGCCAATCTTATTTTTACAGCTCACCGCCTTTGAGTGAAATATAAACTGATAGATGCAGCTTCTTGATAGTAAATCTTAAGAAGTGTATTTAGCTTAAACATGTCATATAGCACAGTAATAGCTGCAATATAAGTATTTCATTGTGAGAAGTATTGTTCTTTTAATGTTCTGCTGTAAACTTTCTCATAAGAGATGTTATGCATATAGAAGTGAACAATTCCTGTTTTCTTGTTTGATGATTTTTGGTAGATTGATCTTATTCAATTTTGTATGTTATGACTTCTATGACGTGTGGCCAGAATATGTATCTATCAATCTTTTTCTTCAGTCAGCTATTAGGGAAAGGATGATATCTGGGGTACATGGGTTGTAAAAGTTCTTGTGCATAATGTTTGATTTGTTTGTATTTCAAAACAGTTTTGGTTCTTATGCCAAAGGATTGTTGTTTGTACATTGTTTTGAACTGTTGAGCTCATATCTGGTATATTTGGTTATTGCATTTGTTTTTAGTCTCATATATTTATGTTTATTGATGACCATGGATGATTTTTTCTTGAGGGTTTGTTAAACATAGCCATTAGCTCACACTCTTTTTTGGTAATTAATTTATTGAACCATTTATTACATCATTGGTATCAGATTTTTTACTTATGTTCATTATCAGAATATGGGTACATTCCACAGAAGATCAACAAATATGTGATCAGCGCACTTGACAGTATCAATCTGCATTCTGCATTAAGCTTATGTTGTTGATAGCATAAATATTTTTAGTTTCCTTGCATGCTGTAACATGCAGCTGGTAAATGCAATAAGATTCTGATAGTTTCTTCTAAAATTAAAGTACGTTTTTGGAGAATGGATTACTTAGTGTTGCTGTGTGTATCTGTTGGTGTTCTTGGTTTCTGAGTGGGTTAGCTATGCTGGCTTCTTTTATGTGAAATGTTTCTAGCTTAACTTGTTACAAACACTGCAATTTCTTCAATACTCCCTGGATTCCAGTCTGATTCTGTTTAGCAATCTAGTTAATTCTTCTTTCCCCGATTGACGATTGTGTATGGTTTATTTGTTTGTATGTAGAATCATTCTCCAAGCATTTTGGGAAGTATGGGGCTATAACTGATTCTGTAATTATGAAGGACAAGCATACTAAGATGCCTCGTGGATTTGGATTTGTTACATTTTCCGATCCATCTGTAATAGACAAGGTTTTGGAGGATGAACACAATATAGATGGAAGAACGGTAGGATATCTTAATTTAGATTGGCCGTTACGTGTGACCTCAGTGTACAGTTTACTCTAGTTGCAATGTTGCATAATTAAATTGAACAGTTCAGCTTCTCTGTAAATCTCTCAACTTATGAGCTATTCAGGTTGAAGTAAAAAGGACGGTCCCGAGGGAGGAAATGTCCTCAAAAGAAGGCCCCAAGACAAGGAAGATCTTTGTTGGCGGGCTACCGGCAACACTAACTGAAGGTAACTAGTGGTTACAAATAACTATCCCTGAACTTACTTTGGTTATGATATAAACTGAGAAGCAATGGAATTTCAGATGATTTGAGGGACCACTTCTCCTCATACGGTAAGGTGGCTGAACACCAGATAATGGTGGATCACAGCACTGGACGTTCAAGAGGTTTTGGCTTTGTCACTTTTGAAAGTGAGGATTCTGTTGAAAGGGTCATATCAGAGGGAAGAATGCGTGATCTTGGTGGGAAGCAGGTCTGAATCTTTTCCTGTCTTGAACTTCTTTGATCTGTAGTTATTACAGACTTTATCATTCTATAGTCCTTTACGAACATGGATAACCTGGCAACAAATATCGAAGCTAAGGATGGTAAATATTATTAGATCCTCATTGGTTCAATAGATGGGAACTGGTGAAATTATATAGCAAATGAGGATTTCTGCATCCAACTGTTCAATTATGAGGTGCTTTGAAATTACAAATGGAGCTTAGGATCTGTTCTTCAAGCTGCTGATTGTGGCTCGTGGTGATTGCTGCCACTGTATTGCATGTGTTCTAACATTTGGAGTTTTTTATGCATTAATAAGATTTCTTGCTGTACTTTCAAGCTTGACGATGATGTTGACATTTGAAGTAATTTTCTTTACAGGTTGAAATAAAGAAGGCCGAACCAAAGAAACATGGAAGCGATCACAGTAGTAATGCGAGATCTAGTCACTCAGGTGGTGGTTACCGTAGTTCTTACCGTAGTGGTGGAGCTGCTGCTGGGGGTGGTAGTAGCGGCGGTGGCAGTGGCAGTGGCAGCGCCTATGGCTATGGTGGTGGTCCCCATCGATCTGCTGCTGCAGGAAGTTACTACGATAGCACCGGATATGGTTATGGTAGAGGAGGCTATGGTGCTGCCTATGGCGGCAATGCTGGATTTGGGTCTGGCTATGGTGGCGGCTACGGTGGCTCTATGTACGGAGGTGCTTATGGTGCATACGGAGCATATGGTGCTGGTGCCTATGGTGGTGGCGCTTACGGAGGTGGTGCCTATGGTGGTGGTGCATATGGAGGTGGTGCTTATGGTGGTGCCCCAGGTGGCTATGGTGCCGCTGGTGGGTATGGTAGTTATGGGGGAGCTGGTGGTGCTGCTGGTGGGAGTGCAGGTGGTGGTCGTGGTTCTAGCAGGTACCATCCCTACGGGAAATAAGTGGCAACTCACCCAAGTTTTTTCTAGGATGCAATAAGCGTGCGCGTCATCATCAGATCTCCTAGAAGTTTGGTGTTCATCTTGGGTCACCTAATCGGAGGCATCAGAACATTTTTGGTTTTCCTCAATTAAGTCGTAACCAGGGACAAGTGTAATCTGTGTTGCTGAGCCTGCCTGTAGTTCGGTGTAGAAGCTACACATTCAAGCTGTGTTGTATTCTTTAGTTTCTATACGCAGAGCGTTAGAAAACCTTCAAACAAGCCTTTCGTGGTAGTGACAGTATTGGTGTGATAGAACTATATTTGTGCTGTAAGAGATTGTCTACACATTTATGCTGCTGCCAGTTTGATTGTTGATCCCCTTGCCGTATTTTTACATGGTAGGCTATGTATATGTAGTCATTGCTCCTGGAATTCTGGAATGCTGTCTGAAAAGACTGGTGTAAAAGAACATGATTTAACATCTTGTCGGGCACTGAGTTTTCTGTTACTAATCTTTGTGAATTTAAACATGGTTATGTCATGCCCTGTACAGTTACTTACACACGGTCTGGAAACTGCTTATTCCGTGGCCAACAGCCGGCTGTGTGAACCCTTCAAATAGCGCAGGTGCCGGGGCTGAGCTAGTGTGCATCCTGTCCTCACAGCTTTCATTCTACCTTTGTGTGCACCTGGTCTTGACAGGCGAACTATGCCCAGGCTTGGAGACAATCTCACCTTTGAAATTCATTCTACCTTTGTGTGTACCTGGTCTTTGACAGGCGAACTATGCCCAGGCTTGGAGACAATCTCACCTTTGAAATTCAACTCATGTATGAGTTTGAAGTACTCCTAAGGGCAACAGGTTGCCTCCAAAGAGTGAGGCTCTTCCAAACTCTAATGGAAGATGCTCTTACCCACTCATATTTATTTGGGAGATAATAAGAACAGGAAAAATGATGTCATATTTATTTGGGAGATATTAAGAACATGGAAAATGATACATATCCCCTAGGGGATCGTGTCCTCTTGGTCGCGCGCAGTCGGATCGTCTGTGATCGGACCATCCATAGATCACCGCGTAACCCCGTCCCTAGTGCACACTCTTTGGTTGCTACATGTTCTCGGTACTCGCACATGTTCGCTTCGCTTGACTCGTTTGGCAGTTCCGCGGAGAGGGAGAGGAAGAGGGACGCGACTGCGGATCGACGCATGTGCTGCCGCCGACTGCTACATCCGTGACCGCCGACGACCGTGGCTCCTCCTCCGGTTTGTGCATCTTCCTTCTCTCGCTCTGATCCCGCGTGTTTTCTCCCTCCTCTTTGATCTGATCACGGTTCAAAACCCTAGGCCACTAGGAGGATGGAACCGTCGCCACCGACCGATGCGGCGGGAGGGAGCACCTCCGGCACCGGAAAAATTGCCGTGAGAACTAATTCATGATTGTCCCTTCCATTTACGTTGATGCTTGCATGTAGTTTCTCTCTAGATGTGTAGGGACTAGATACTACTGTTTCCAGTAGTTGCTATTGTATTTTTCTGCTAATATTTGCTAGGTTATGATGTTTAATAGAACTTGCTAGTTGTGCCTTTTCAGTAGGGTTTGCTACATGTGCTAATTGCTACGATTTGCTACATAGTTGTTAGATAATTGCTACGATTTGCTACATGTGTCCTTTTAGTAGGATTTTGCTACTTTATGCTTGGATCTGGTACCATGTTCACTAGAATTTAAGAGATTTTATTGGCATGCTACATGTAGATTTTTTGGTTGGCTTGCTAAATTTAGTTGGCATGCTACATTTAGCTTTTTTGGTTGGCTTGTCTTTTGTTTGCATGCTAAATTTGGTTGGCATGCTACATGTAGCCTTTTTGGAGGTGCAGCTGCCATGTTCACCAGAATTTAATGGATTCTAATATTGTGCAGAAGGTTGCTCCAGATGGTAAGAGTAAGGTTCCTAGGGGCAAGAAGATTGTTGTGAGCCGCAATAAAAAGGGTGAGGGTGTGAAGAAGGTCAAGCATGATATGCGGATGTCAAAGGACCGGTTCAGTGCCAAGTGGTTGCATACCATTGCAGTCAACCTTTCTCCAGCGAAGACATATATTTGCGAGGTCAAACGGATTTCTCATTTTGGTCTATGTGACGCCTTTACTTCCTCCTTTTACTATTTTGGAGAGCTCATTTGCCCTCTTTAGTCGGAAGAAGACTGAGGGGTGGGGCGTCGGCTTTTGTCGTATATGTATTAGGTTTAGGTTTACCTTAGTGCAATCTAGAAGTAGGTTATTAGAGTTCTTCGGTTGGCTCCAATGCATCATGGGGCTCACTTTCGCCAGGGCGAAACTCTGGTTGTAGGGGCGTTCGTCATTGGGGGAGCTGATCCCAGGGATCTCCGCCAATAAAGTTGAATCCTGGAGTTCATCACCGCTGGTGGTTTCGCGTGCCGCTGGTGGGTCATCAGCGACCTTCTTCCACTTGTTTCCATGGCATAAGGTAGAGGAGGACTCAAGTATGGGCTCCTTTGATAAGTGATACGTCGGAAATGTATCTATAATTTTATGTTCCATGCTTGTTTAGCATCTATTTTGCTTTGCTTTGTCTACACTTTGAGGTGTTTTTATATATTTTCTGGTACTAACCTATTAACAAGATGCCACATTGTCAGTTGCCTGTTTTCTTATGTTTTTGGTTCCAAAAAATACAGAAAATCAATATTCTCGGAATTGGACGGGACAAAAGCCAAAGTCAATATTTTACCGTGAGGAACACGAAGCCAGAGTATGAGACGAAGAAGAGCCACCAGGGCCACACCCCCTGTCCACGCGGCTTGGGTGGGCCCGTGCCTGGGGGTGCGGCCACCCTGGGTGCCCTCTTGCCTCACCTCTTCGCCTATAAAGAACCCCCGATATCAAAACCCTAAGTACCCGATCAATCTTCCACGAAACAGTCCGTAGCCACCGCCACCATCGTCCCTAGATCGGGGGATCTGAAGTTCTTTTCGGCACCCTGCCGGAGGGGAGATCATCCCGGAGGCCTTCTTCTTCATCATGCCAGCCTCCGATATGAAGCGTGAGTACTTCCACCTTGGACTACGGATCCATGTAGTAGCTAGATGGTTGTATATCCTCCTTTGTGCTACCATGTTTAGATCTTATGAGCTCCGTTCATGATCAAGATCATCTATTTGTAATCATGCATGTTGTGTTTGCAAGGATCCGATGGATATTGAGATTACTATGTCAGATTGATTAATGGTTTTGTCTTATTGATTCTATCATGTCTGTGTTATTTGTGATCTTGCATGCTCTCTGTTTCTAGTAGCTATCTTGGCCAAGTAGATGCTAGTGACTCCAAGAGGGGGTATTTATGCTCGATAGTGGGGGGATGATAATACTATAGGAGGGTCGGATGATAACCTGAAGGTGGATTACTAGTTAAAGATGCAGTTGGATGACGGCCTATGTATCTTGTTGTATTGTCCAATCGAATCTCATAGGATCATGAATGTCTAGTATTGCATTATTATGCCTTGTTCAGTCCTGCCAATTGCCCTGTTGTAATTTGTTTACCCATCATGCCATGTTTGTTTATCTTAAGGAGAACACCTCTAGTGAACTATGGACACCGGTATAATCATTACCATTGATACACTTTCCATTGTTACTGTTTACCTTTCTGCAAACCACTATTACCTTCCACACCATACAGTTAATCTTTTATTTTCAGCAAACCAGTGAGATTGACAACCTCACTGTTCGTTGGGACAAAGTCTTGAGTTTGTGTTGTGCAGGTTTCCAAGTTGCTAGCAACACCTTTGAGTCGTTTTCTTCCTTCTACTGGTTCGATAACCTTGGTTTCTTACTGAGGGAAGACTTACTGCTGTGCTCATCACACCTTCCTCTTGGGGACTCCCAATGAAGCTCTACATTGATATGAGCCACCATCAAGATTTTCTGGCGCCGTTGCCAGGGAGGCTAAGGACGTCTTCATAAGGGGAGTCCTTCACAACCTTTCTCTTTACTTTGTTTTTGTTTTTCTTAGTTTTTTTCTTAGTTTTTTTGCTTGGTTTTTTTGCCACTTTTTATCAAAAACTCCAAAAAAAATTAGTTTGGTTTGGTTTGCTCCCTCTTATCAAAAACACAAAAAAATTAGGTCCTCCTCTAGTTGCTACCATGTCTGGTTTTGGTCCAATCCTTGTGTCACCTATGGAAAGGATCTTTACTTTCAAGCAAGAAGGTGAAGAGAGTTTCAAAGAAGCTTGGTCTAGAATCTCTGATTTACAATGAAAAACTGAGCCTAAGATGAGTATTAGCTTGGTTATTAACAGTTTCTACCATGGTCTTGCTCTTTGTTATAGATATGGTTTGGATGCTGTAGCTGAGAAAGATATTTTTCAATGTACTGAGGATGAAGCTTTGGATGCCATAAAAAAGTTGATTATAATTTATAATATGCCTAGCAAGTCTGATTCTTCCTTTATAAACATCTATGCTAGGTTGAACACTCTTGAGACCCGTACAGTAGCTTTGAAAGATTGCTATAACATGATTAGAGAGCACCATGATTATGTTCCAATAAATTCTAAGCCTTCAAAATTGTTTCCTACAATAAAAGTTGCTATAAATAGTGAAACTTTTGATGCTCGTTGTGATATCATGTCTGAGTTTTGCCTTATGCCTAAAGATATCTACGAGTCTTTGAATCTTTGGAGACTTTCTGAAGGAGGAGAAGAAATATCTCTTACCAATAATGCAACTTTATTACCCATTGGAATAGCTAAAGTGTGTTTACAAAAATCTCAGGGAAAGTGTTGTCTACTGATTATCTTGTTATTGAATGTCTAGGAAAAGGACAGATTACACTTGAAAGATTCCTGCTGAAACACCTTGGAGCAATAATAGATGTGGGAAAAAGCATTATGCATTTTGCTTCTCCAATAAGCAATCATATATTCCCTAAAGATAAGAAGAGAGGTAAGAAAGGTAGAAGTAAGAAAGTTGATGTTAATGCTTCTTCATTTGAAAATATTTGATTCTTACTTCTTGTGCCTAATTTAAATGCGCTAAAGAAAAGTACTTATTGAAAGATAACCCAAAAGTTTTCTTGAGTCTTGGAAGTTATTACTTCGGTAATGACCTCTCCTTATCCTTTTTATTTGCTTTTTGTGCCAAGAATAACCTCTAATGAGAGGGAGGTAAGATTTGGGGAGTTGCTGTCCCGAAACAGATTTTTGTGCTCCACCCTAATTTTTATGTAAAATCTCTGTAAGTCGGATTGAGATGATATTTTCTGAATAAATCCCCCAGTATGTTAGCTAACTTTCCTTAGTTCAACACTTTTTATTTGAGTGATAGAAGGTCTTCGAAAAAATCGATTTCTACCTACTGGTCTGTTTTGACAGATTTATGTCATTATTTGCAGGGCACCGCTAGGAATCGGATGCCGATATTGGCTTAAGATCGGACTAGTGCATGGCCGTAGATTGCATGCAGGTTGACCATTGATTTGCAACCAGACCGCTTACATTAGGGAATCAAAGACCGATTTGCATGCTTCCATAAAAACATATCCTTAATTAATTCACGTCCGTAGGTAACTACTCATTATTTCTTATTTGTAGGAAACTAATTTAGTTTTAATGAAAATGATAATTTTAGCAAAATTATTCTCCTAAAATCTGATTTACTTCCTTATAGAACAATTTTCTTTTGCAATACTATGTATATTTGCTTCCCATGTGATCAAACTTTGTGTTTCCAATGCTATTAAAATTTGCTTCCATCCATGAAAATAGTTGCCAACGACTTGCTTTCAAAATATTAAATCATGCTACTACATATATTTGTTTCCAACGTGATCTAAATTTGTGTTTCCAATGCTAATAAAACTCGGTTCTAATGGTATTAAATTTTGCTTCGATATGAAAATAATTAGAATGGCTTGTTTCAAAAATATCAAACCATGCTTCATCGACGGGTACTTTCCTCATCACGAATTTGCTTCATTTGAGCGTATGTGGTGGATCGAGGTGGCGCCAAACCGATAATCATACAAACGAGGAGGTAGTGATGATTTCGGCCTGTTTTTTCTTGAGAGGATAATCGGCTATTGCGTGCGATGCGTGTAATATATTTGCTTGCTTGACCAGATCATTTGCTTCCATTGCAATCAAAATTGTTTCAAGATAAAATATGAAAGAAATGTCCAATGTAATCAGATATTATTGATGCCACAATGTTTTGTACATCCATATTACATGTTTCCCAAGAACAAAACATTTTATTCCTTTCAGCCAATACTATAGAGCTTTATATGTTTATAACACATGCTTCCTATTGGCTAAATCTATGTTTCCATCCACTAGCCAAGATGCTTATGTGACTAACGATATGTTACAAACACTCAAGACCTTTGTGTGAATGGCAAGTCATGCTGGTCACGCCACTCACGCATGATGACGGTACACAAGGCGGAGGACAGGAAAATAACTTGATGGCAGCTCCCACGATGGACTTGTGGTGGTCGGCGAGCCGAGACCCGCAAAGTCGAACTTCTTCATGCCACGACAAAGCTACCAAGCTAGGCGCCGTGTTGAAGCCAAGAGATGCACATGACCATGTTAGTAGTCACAACTAATATTCAAAACCAATGATAAACTTTGACGCATTGTTGGCATAAACTAGAAAAGGATAATACAACCAGCTTAAAACAACAATGGGAAATATAAGAAGCACAAACTGATATTGCCTAATGAAAAAATTAAAAGAAACAAAGTATGGATTCTAATGGTTGAAGCAAAGTTCAATTGTATTAGAAACAAATATCACAAGGAAAGGAAACATGTAGAGGTATCAAACGCATATAGTGTGCTAGTACATCGAACACATATGAGGGCACATAGATCGAGACATGCATCGGTAAAAAATTGAGTTCACGAATTTGATAGCTTGCCACCAGGATTGGGGAACAAATATTAGCGCTTATATATGTGAAATTTGATCTTTCATATAGACGATAGCGAGAGAAGAAATCAATTAGAAAGAAAAGGAATTGGACTTATCCTAGGCTCATAGTTGTAGCTACCTTTGTTTCAAGATCGGTAGTGTGCAGCAATGGAGGCCGCCACCGCAGCGGGCCACACATACGGAAAGACAAGGCCCAATTGATGCTTCCCTCCGGGCTAGGTGTGAGAATAGCGAAGACACGGAGGAGCTAGGCGCCGCCGTGATACTTGACGATGTCTCTCATGGCGGAGCATCATGCGCGCAGAGACCAAGTGGAGGTGACGACCAGAGGGAGGAAGCAAGACGGGAGAGATTACGATGGAGAAGAGCGGCGTGATTTGGGGATCGGTCATGAGGCGGAGAAACGCCAGGATGCGTTAATGACCAGAAATTTCGTGTGATTTCGGTCAGCACGTAGTTAACAGGGACAGTTTTTGGAGGTGGAACTGGAACCCAGTCCATTCGATCGCACCAATATGGACGTTGTTGGAGAGGCCCGACAAATCGTTTCCCATCGGGCTATGATAGATAGTATTGAGCTTTTTATTGATTCCTTTTTGTTTTTTTTTTGGAAATTGAGCTTTTTGAGGGAATTGCTACAGTAGCTTGTATTTTTAGTGAAATTTTTGTTGTTCTAAAACCAAAACCAAAGGGTCTATTATCTTTTGAATATAGTAATGTTGCTAATGAAGATTGTGTAAAGTTTTGTATGAAGGAAAATTTTCAGGTGTAGAGAAAAAATGATGTAATGAGATGAAGAATGGACAAAATCTCAAGCTTGGGAATGCCACCCCGTCTCACCCCAAGAAATATTTAATAGGTACAAGCTTCAAAGCTTGGGGATGTCCAAGGCATCCCCTTCTTCATCAATAAAAAGCTCAGGTCTTTCTAGACACTTTGTTTTTATTGTTTCATGCACTGTTGTGTTGTTCTTAGAGCGTCTTAGTTTTTGTTTGCTTAAATAAAGTAGTTTGGACCCCCGTTCTCGCTGTGTTGTTGCAAATAAGTTGATTGGTGTTGGAGAGGAGTAGAAAATCCTTTCTTGAATAGTACAAGAGGATCTTGCTTTGACTGTGACTTCAACTTTAGCATGTCATGCTAAATGTTGTTTTGACTTTATGCTTAGTGATTATTGTTGAAGCATGACTTGTTCCAAACAATTGGTATTGCTTAATATGCGTTGAAGGAATCATGCGTTGTTTTAGCATACAAAAGCATAATATTGTGGTTTTCTCCTTTGATGCTTTGTTTGGGTTGACGTGGCACATGCTCACACCATGTTATGACTATGAACAAGTCACCATAACCTCTATGATCATTTAGTTCTTGACTTGTAGTACCACTTTATGCTTTGATTTGTAATTTTTTGTCGCTTTGCATGATTATGGCCATTATTGCTCTCTTAGTTGGTCGCTCCCAGTATTTTGCTAGCCTCCACTTGTACGAGTAAGCTCTACTCATGCATCCAACTCCCAAGAAACCAAGTTATTCCAAAGTGTCCACTATAAATTCCTATGTCATGTGTTACACCATTCCAAGTATATTCTTGTTTTCATCTATCTTCCTATTAAAAAGTCTTTTTGTTATGTGAAAACTTAGTGATTAAAGCTCTCACGAACTTGATGGCACACTTTATTTTTCTTGCCCCTAATAAACTTGAACCATTGTGTCATCTATGTTGTATAGGCTTTCACTTATACGTTAGAATTAGCAGAACCGTGCTGTCACGGGGAACACTTTCAACATTGCACTTGTACTTTGTACACAGTCTCTTTTGTCTATGGATGTCGTGTGTGTGAAATAAAAGGAGAGCTTTTAAGTCCATAGAGTTATGTATGTGTGTTGGAGAAACGCCTGGGCCGCTAGCCTAAGCCATGTCTAATCATGGTGGAAACTTGCAGCATCACCAAAATGATCAATCTATAAAGTTTTCTTCTTATAAAAAAGAGAGACATATTGAAAAGAGGAAAGAGAGAAAAAAGCATCATTTTCCCATGGTAAATAAGAAGATTGCTGAGATGCTCATTGTCTGCTTTCCTTGTCATTTTGATTATGGGATAGCTCATGTATCATGTGCAAGGGGTACTCCGTTGGCGGTTCTTTATGATACACATGTACTTACTATGACAAGAACTTACAGGTGACTAAAGTTGAGTAGCATGAGAAGCGTCCGTCGTATTCAAGGGACATGAGATTGCCAACTTATACTTTGTCAAGCATATGCTCTATAGTTTGTTCACTTTAACCTTAATCACTTCAAGATGCTTATGAAAGGAGCAATGAGGGCTAAAAACTAACAAGTACCATAATTTTTGGAAGCTCTTTTTGAGACTTGAAATCCCAGCTTCCCTTTTGTGAAGGGCCTTTCTTCCACCATTATATTGAGTCTCCACCTTCTATCCTTAGGCACCAGTTAAGAGAGGATAGTTGCCATTCTTAGTTCTATGTGCATTGTTCCAAAACTTATTGATTGATTCATATTATTGATATTGCTTGTTCTTGAACTATTTGTATCTTGTCACTCTTATGAACTTTGGAGGTGTCCTATGCATCTATTTGCTACTCCATGAGGGACAAGCTGAATGCTACTATGCTATGTTTTCTATATGTGAAACAAACAAACATCTTTCAATGCATTGTTATTCATGATCTTTGTTTGTAACCTTTCAAGTTGCATGCATAGTTACTTTATCTTACTGTTAGAACTCCATCTTTCATGCTCATGTTTAGAGTTCTTTGATCCCAACTTTCAATGCTTGCAAATGGTTTGATCTTGATTTTGATGGTGCCTGTCACCTCAAAAAATATTCTTTTTATCGCTTACCTACTTGAGGACGAGAAGGAGTTAAGCTTGGGGATGCTTGATACGTCGGAAACGTATCTATAATTTTTGATGTTTCATGCTTGTTTAGTATCTACTTTGCTTTGCTTTGTCTACACTTTGAGGTGTTTTTATATGTTTTCTGGTACTAACCTATTAACAAGATGCCACAGTGCCAGTTGCCTGTTTTCTTCTGTTTTTTGTTCCAGAAAAGGCAGAAAAACAATATTCTCGGAATTGGACGGGACAAAGCCAAAGTCAATATTTTACCGTGGGGAACATGAAGCGAGAGTACGAGATGGAGAAGAGCCACACCCCCTGGCCGCGCGGCCTGTGTGGGCCCACGCCTGGGGGGTGCGTCCACCCTGGGTGCCCCCTGCCTCGCCTCTTCACCTATAAAGAGCCCCTGATACCGAAACCCTAAGTATCCGATCAATCTTCCATAAAACAGTCCGTAGCCGCCGCCACCATCGTCCCTAGATCGGGAGGGATCTGAAGTTCTTCCCGGCACCCTACCGGAGGGGAGATCATCCCGGAGGACTTCTTCTTCATCATGTCAGCCTCCGGTATGAAGCGTGAGTAGTTCCACCTTGGACTACGGGTCCATGTAGTAGCTATATGGTTGTATCTCCTCCTTTGTGCTACCATGTTTAGATCTTGTGAGCTCCGTTCATGATCAAGATCATCTATTTGTAATCATGCATGTTGTGTTTGCGGGGATCCAATGGATATTGAGATTACTATGTCATATTGATTAATGGTTTTGTCTTATTGAATCTATCATGTATGTGTTTTTTGTGATCTTGCATGCTCTCCATTTCTAGTAGCTATCTTGGCCAAGTAGATGCTAGTGACTCCAAGAGGGGGTATTTATGCTTGATAGTGGGTTCATGCCTCTATTTAATCTAAAAGAAGTGACATAAATCTCTAAGGTTGTAGATGTGTTATTGCTACTAGGGAGAAAACAACAGTCTATTATTCATGGAACAAGTGGATTGTTTACCTTACACACTTTGCTTAAAGCAGTTATCCGTTGCTTGCAACTTAATACTGTAGGGGGTTCGGATGATAACCTGAAGGTGGATTGCTAGTCATAGATGAAGTTGGATGGCGGTCTATGTATCTTGTTATATTGTCCAATCGAATCTCATAGGATCATGAATGTCTAGTATTGCATTGTTATGTCTTGTTCAGTCATGTCAATTGCCCTGCTGTAATTTGTTTACCTGTCAACACCCGGATTTTTAATCCTAGATGCCTGTTATGCCATACATTGCAATCCCAGGATTACCATTTTTGCGAGACATAACAGAATTGGATACCATAGTACATCATCCATTACAACCGTACATAAGTTCTTACACAAATAGGGATCTCATGATCTAGTTCTTAATACAACTTCAGGCAGCGGAATACGTAATAATAACGGTAGAGTAGGCGAAGCTCCATCTTCGGGGTCACAGGCAATGCTGACGATGGGAGATGATCCTAGTTGTCGTAACCTTCCTGGGGTCCATCTTCCAGGTACTCCTCTTCATAGTCTGGCCAGGGACAAAGCCATGAGTACTCTTTAAGTACTCGCAAACTAATACTAACATGTAAAGTGGTTTTTGGATAATAGGACACTAGGCTATAGGTTGTTTTGCAAAAGCTAGATTTATCTCTACTAAGTTTCAAAGCTAGTCACAATTTTATAACTCCTAAGTGGGATCTTGTAACTCATGTCACAACTCTGTTGTGGCCAAGTCAAAGTCTCAATTCATTTCACAAGTCATTTTTGAAAAGTCTAACGGGGGAATAGTATGGCCACTCCAACTGTCCATAACCGCGGACGCGGCTATTCGAATAGTTTGACACTCTGCAGACATTGTACACTTTCACCACAACATTCGATACATCCATCAGGAACAAATCTTGAATTCACCATACTCAGTATGCAGATAAATCCTAACCTTTCAATTACACGCCCTAGTATAAGCACCTCTCCTGTGAGTTTGGCCTCCCAACCATGACCAACTGTCATCTTGGGTACTGCACCGGTGGACAATCTTCACAAGGTAGCCTCAGCTCAGACCTTGGCCGTGAGGGAACTAATACTAAGGTATATAAGGTTCCAGTCAAGCCCTACCCAATCTTCGGGTATTGTGGTTGTACGATATAATTGGAATGGTATCGCATCCAGACAACCATCATTTTTATAAAGGGCTAAGGCTCATGCCTCATCATTTTCATCACCAAAATCATCTGTTGTTCAGAAAACACATGTCCAAAATATTTCAATCGAATGATCCATCATTCCAAGGTTTTCATAACCATTTTCCCACCAAGTAAACCCATCTAAAGTTGATCAAGTTTTATGCTTATCACTAGCATCTACTAGTGGGGATAAGCACTAATGAGGGGTGGTAAACTAGTGGGGTTTCAACTAAGTACAACCTTATATCTTAGGATGATATCAAGGTTTCTAACATAGGCCAAATTTTATGCTCTTTATGCAACCTTTAGCTAACTTTCTAGTATCTACCAAACTCTTAAGTAAGCTTTGATAAAGAAAATAAAGTAAGAAGCTTGCAAGTAAAACTAGGATTGGTTTATCAAGTGGGTATGATCACATATGCTTAAGGCATATAGTAGGCATAGTAACAAGTATTGGCTTGCATAGGTATAGTCTCAGCTTGCTCAATCAACTAGTAGTATTAGGCTTGCATCAGTGTCAATATAAGCTTGCAAGTGTTAGCTTGCATAGGTCAACTTGATTAGTAAGGCTTGCCTTGTGCAGAGCAGTGGTTGAAGTTCTCATCGGCTTCTTCTTCGTAGTATCCTCCTTCCTCCTCGTATCCTTGGTCGGTACTAGCGTCTATGAATAAATACGAGGTACACAATCACCAAACAATACTTAAATACTTGCAATCATCACACACAAGAGTCCTATAGATGATCTAGCATCATCTCTAACATTACAAGGTTAAGGCTTGGTTTAATCCCTTTTATTTTTAGAAAAGTAATTTCTACTCATTGAAAAACTACTTAAGATTTAATATTCTCCAAACCAAACATGGGATCATGTTGACACATGTCATCACCACATATTGTAGTCCATGGGAATGTGATTTAAAGTGGTGTCACAATTTAATAAGGTTTTACCCTTTTATTTTAATTAATTAAAGTGGCTAGAAATGCCTATGTAGCATTTTTTATTACTTGAACATTATTTCTGCAAGTAAACCTATATATTTTTATATATTCTGAAAGGTATGGTTAAATGTGATTTTTGAGAGTTGGAATCAACTCAAAAGCTATTATGGTTTAAATTTGAAAAATGTTTGAATGCAGAAAAGCTTCTGCCTTGTTATTTTTACCATGGGTGATCTATAGATCCAAATGACTTGAATCTAACGGGCTTGGATTCAGCATTCACAAACATTTCCAACAAAATTGGTTTCATTCAAATTGGTGCACTGAATCGACCTGTATTGATTTTTGAAAATGGATACAGAAGTGTGTTTGAATTAAAAAGAAAAAGATATAATTCAAATCACTGGCTCACATGAAAGTTTAACAGGCCTGCTAAGCTAGTGCTCTGGCTGCTTAAGTGGGTGTCCCCACTCGTCAGTGACACGGAGCTGGGCGAAGCGGTATGGGGCAACGTGGATCGTTCGATTTGATTCTAATCCAACGGCTGGGAGTCATCGTCGACGCGAGACAACGCCGGTGAGAACGAAACCTAGCGGCCAAAGGAGGGGTCTTTGGGTCACCGGGTCTTTGGCGAGGCGAGGCGGGCGAACGACGAAGTCGACAACGGCGAATCTCCTGGTACCGGTGGCTTCTCCTGGGGCGGCTCCAATCGTGTAACACCCTCAGAATTGGCCCTATGCAAGTTTTAGCGAAACTCGCCAAACCCGCATAGAAACGATTCGAAGGTGCCCACCAGGTACTTTCGTGCGGGTGGAAAGCAAAGTAATAACATTACGCAACAGTCCTCGATGGGACCACGATGAGAGATATATACAAATGACTCAAAGAGTCAAGAATACAAATATAATATACAAAGACCCAAATCACCTTGAAAGCGATATAGCGTCCAGCTGGACAAGATGCAAATGGGGCTAAGAGCCCCAAGAATAACCAATGGCGTCCATAACCTGCCGCCAGGCCAGCCGGAGGGTAACCTCGCTAACGGCGTCGATCTCAAACCTGCTTAAACAACAGGGTGCCGATAAAGGCAAAGGAAAACTAAGGAGCGTCGATCACGAGGCCAAGACACGGCGAGGCTAGAATTCGGTGTCCTCGCCTACATAGGTATGGTGGATCAAGGCGGCGCAAAGATGCACTAGACAACCTATAGAGACTCGATACAACTGGCGGATATCAGAGAGGGATAAGAATGACCTAACCGGATCCAACCTGAAGCTATCACCAAACAAACCCATCCTGGTGTTTCCCCCTCGAGACCAAACGAGGAAGTCAACCGAGGAACTCACACAGTTGGCAGTTTTATTTATTCGGTTATCGTTGCAGCAATTACTAGTCAGGTTAAAGATAGTCGTCCTGATAAAATAAGCAGTGGGCCCTTTTAGTTAACCATTCCGTTATAGTTGCAACAATTACTAATCAAATACAGATAGCATGAGATAAACCCAAAACCCAGCAGCTGTTGGTACTTTTAATCAGCCATTCCGTTGTAGTTGCAATACTTACTAGTCAGGTACAATGGTCGCAGGCGACACTCCAACAAGCAATTGTGGGCAGTATTAATTAGTCATTCCATTATAGTGAAGCTGATTACTAGTCATTATAAAGTCAGATTTATAGCAATAAACTTTAGTTATGCTTGTCTATGATCGAGATACTGTGCTCCAAGTCGTCCATATCCGCGGACACGGCTTTCAGAAAGTTTTACCCGGCCGGGGTGCACCAATAGCAACACACGCTCGATCAACCTCGGAAAAACCAACTCAAAACCCAACGAGGCTTTCACGACTGAACAATCACAGGATTCAGAAATATTTCATGGGCCACCCATTGAGTAGATCCCGCAACGGAGTAAGCAAGCTCCGAGACGGACTCAAGGTTTGCGACAATGGATATAAGCGACTGGGAACCCGAAAGTGTGGCTGGGCTTGTCGATACCGCGTAATCACTCCACTTACCTAAACAGTACAGTGTGCTCCTCGCACCATTTAAATACATAAGTAGCATGGCATAAGTACAGGATCGTAAATAAAACCTCAAACTAGTTTGTGGCCCCAAGAAATAAGATAATCAAGCTCGCTCTGGGGTCCCATATACCTCCGGATGTGGATAGCGCGATAAATCAAGGAACAGTATCAAGTACTTTCGGGTCTTACGGGACACAAGTGGGCTTCGAAACCAAATATTATCTATCACCCACCGATGCCTCTGCTTATTTCAATTTTAGTTGTTAAACAGGAATTTAAAGTGTACGATAAGTAAAACTATGATCATCTCCATCATCAACATGCGGCAATACATCAACAACTGTGGCACTTGACGACACGCAACAGCACTTGAGCAAGCGACTACGACGCGCAAGTCCAACTATCTACCAAACAACAGGTAATAGGATGTGTCCAAGGCAATATAGGGCTGCACGGTATATCACAGGTACGGAAACTAAAGAATCGCAACACAGATAGCAATAGATCAACAGGAGGGAATAAATACTATACAAGTAAGATAGGTCGAAAGGGGGAGATGCTCGCCTGAAAACATTGTCGAAGGGTTCAACCGAAGATCGGGGCGAAGCTCACATCAACTCAACGGCCTTATCCGCGAAGAAGCAAAACACTAGAAGAAACACCGGATGCACTATTTAATACAACTGCAGAAGATCGGCATGATGCATGTATGATGCATGGCATGGCAAAGTGCGACGCAATTAGGTCAAATTAAGCGGAACCGGGGTCCCGACATTATTTAGGTGGTTCATGTTGTTTAGCTACCCCGCAATTTAAATGTTGTATTAACATGGCAAGAGATAGCACCAGTTCGCTACATCAATTTAAATGAGGCCGATATGAGACTAGATTTGCCCGCATATGGGCCCCATATTTAATTATTAGGTGAATCGGCATAAGACCCCCAAACCATTGATATGCATGCGAGATGACAATCAAATATGCAACAATTGATATCATTTATAAAAATAGGGTATCGAGGAAAAGGGTCACACATTAGGGGTCTCGACGAACTTGGGGTTCCGGGGTTCGGGCTCGGTCTCAGGGTCCGAATCTGGGGTTCAGGGTCTTCGGATCGGGGAAGTAGATCTTGTAGCATGAGCGTCGATGCTTCCGGGACGGAGAACTTGTCGTTCAGGGTCTCGAGGTCCGGGGTGAAGTACTCGGCGTCCTCGAGGGAGTACTTGTCGCACATGTGGTCTTCGGGTTCTATGACGATGACCTTGTCGTTACGATGTCGGGGTCTCGACATCCGTGAAGAGAGCCTTGTCGCCCTTGGGTGAAGAACATGTCATCCCGCGGGTCCGTGTAGAAGTGCTCGATGATCCATGACGGAGGTCTCCGGGTTCGGCTTCGAGTCCTTGAAAGAGATCTTGGGGTTTTTCTATGTCGACGACCTTGGAATTCGGGGCTTCGTTTCCTTGAGGCGACCTTGGCGCTCCGCGGCCTTCGGTCACGGGTTCTCCGGGCTCCCATGTAGGAGATCTTGTCGACGCGTCGAAGAACTCGGATTCGGGTGTCGGTGGACTACTTGATGTTCCCCCTTAGACGATCTTCGGGTTCCGTGAAGGAGATCTTGCAGTACCGGAAATCCTCGGGGTCGATCATCGGATCCGTCGACGGGCTTCGCGGCACTTGTTATAGGGTCTGCCTTGTATCCCTGTGCACGGGGTCTCGGTCGAAGAGCTTGGCGCGCCCGGGATCGGTCTCGCTGGGGCGTCTGGATTCTTGGGGTGGGGAGCGCGAGCACGAGGGCCTTCTCCGGCAGGCCCGCGGCCTTGTAGGTGTGACCGTCCCAGATATCGTACAAGCTTCGCCGGTACTCCATCGCCCACTCGCCGTGGTCGCGTCGGCCAATGAGCGATGAAGTCCTGGGCGCCAGGCACGCTGCAGTCATCTCGACGCGCGAACGCAGCTGCTTTGAAGCGCAAGGCGGCGGAAGCCGAGCTCTCTAGGAGTAGCCTCAACAGCCATGACCGTTGATGTCTCTCCGTGAGCCGCACGTACTCCAAGGCCGGGTCATCGGAAAAGGGCCCGAGCCGAGGACGCCCAGGGCGGCTGGGGAAGCGATGGCGGAACGCTGGCAATGGCCAGCCGGAGGAGGGCGGCCGACGCGGGAGGCGGGGACGACGGGAAAGGGGTGGCGGGGACCCGAGAGGAGGAGAGGAGGCGCGGGCCGGAGGGCGCCGACGTGAGGTGAGCGGCTCGGGCGGAGGAGCGCCGACTGAGGAGGCTGCAAGGCGGAGGTCGCCGACGGCCGCCGGGAAGCTTCGCGGGGACGAGGCGAGCCGACTTCGGTTGGGGCGGGCGAGCGCGACGCGAAGGACGCGAGGAGGCGAGGACCGAGGCGGCCGGAGATCTCGGGCAGTGACGCGCTGGAAGCCGCGTCAGGATCATGAGAGGGGCGCGGCCGGCGACGACTGCGAGGAGCCTGAGGGGCGGAGCTCGGGCCGAGGCTCGGGACGCCAAGGCGAGGTCGCCCGGAGAGGGCGGCTTCGCCAGAGATCATGGCGGGATGCCGGGCGAGGAAGCGGAGAACGGGAGCGGGGCGGAGAGGAGGAGGGCGAGCGGAGGCGCTGCCAAGTGTGGTTGTCGCGGGGAGGAGGGGTCGGCGCGCGCAGAGGGAAGAGAGGAAGGAGACGACGCGAGCGGCAGCGTGGGGACGCGGGCGCGGTGGAACCGGGGGGTGGGGCCCACGGCCAGGAGAGCGGGAGGCTGTGGCGCTGGCCGAGGGGCGGGTCAGGTGGGGCAGATCGTGGGTGGGGCCAGATCATTTAGTCCTTGACTTGTAGTACCACTCTTTGCTTTGATTAGTTTGCTTTGTTGCATTGTATAATTATGGCCATTCTTGCTCTCTTAGTTGGTTGCTCCCAGTCTTTTGCTAGCCTCCACTTGTATGAGTAAATCCTACTCATGCTTTCAACTCCCAAGAAACCAAGTTATTTTAAAGTGTCCACTATAAACTCCTATGCATGGTGTGTTACACCATTCCAAAGTATATTCTTGTTTTCATCTATCTTCTAATTAAAAACTATTTTATTATGTGAAAACTTTGTGATTGATACGTTGGAAACGTATCTATAATTTTTGATGCTTCATGCTTATTTAGTATCTACTTTGCTTTACTTGTCCACACTTTGAGGTGATTTTTACATGTTTTCTTGTACTAACATATTAACAAGTTGCAACAGTTCCAGATGCCTGTTTTCTGCTGTTTTTGGTTTCAGAAAATTTAGTAAAGAAATATTCTTGGAATTGGACGGGACGAAGAACAAAGTCAGTAACTTTTGTGGGGAACAAGAAGTCGAGAGGGGAGCCCGGAAAGCCATCCAGGGGGGCCAGACCCACCCTAGGGGCGGGTGGGCCCAGCCCCGCGCCTGGCTAGGGTTTGGTGGCCCTGGACGCCTCCCGGTCTCGCCCCTTCACCTATAAGAAGCCCCGATGCGTAAACTCAAGGATCCGATCGAAATCCACGAACCGCCTATAGCCGCCACAATCGTCCCTAGATAGGGGGATCAAGTTCTTCTCGGCAAGACTGGTGGAGGGATATCATCCGAGGCCTTCTCCCAGATGATTCGTGAGTAGTTCCACCTTGGACTATGGGTCCATGTAGTAGCTAGATGGTTGTATCTCCTCATTTGTGCTTTCATGTATAGATCCTGTGAGCTCCGTTCATGATTAAGATCTAATCTATTTGTAATCATGCATGTTGTGTTTGCGGGGATCCGATGGATATTGAGATTATTATGTTGGTTTGATTAATGGTTTTATCTTTATGATTCTATCATGTCTGTGTTGTTTGTAATCTTGCATGCTCTTCGTTGCTAGTGGTTATCTTGTCCAAGTAGTTGCTAGTGAATCCAAGAGGGAGTATTTATGCTCGATAGTGGGTTCATGCCTCTAGTTTCCAAGGGAAGTGACAATAATATCTTCGGTTGTAGATGTGATGTTGATACTAGGGAGAAAACAACGGTCTCTTGTTCATGGAACATGTGGACTGTTTACCTTACACACTTTGCTTAAAGCAGTTGAAAGGATCGTATGGGCACCTGGAGGGGGTGAATAGGTTCTACTTCAAATTTTCTTCTTTTTCAGTTTAGGGTTTGACAATGAGGTAAATTCTCTAGATAATGCAACTAAGGTGAATTTACCTATATGATAAATGAGCACAAGCTAACACAACACTAAGAAAGAACAAGTAAGTAAAGTGCGGTAAAGGATAGAAGTAACCAAAGTGGTGGACACGGAGATACAAGGATTTGTTTCCCGTAGTTCCTTCCTTTTGAGGGGAAGTACGTCTACGTTTGGAGAGGGGGTGGTTTCAAACCACCAACGCCACGAGAGGCCTCCCTTGTTCTCTGATGAATCTCACCCCAACGGGATCGATCCACCTTCCACTATATCGGCAACCTTCGAGGTGGAAGCCGGCACCTTTACAACAAGTTCGGGTCACACATCCACAACTTAATTGGAGGCTCCCAGATACAAGCAAGCTGTCAAGACAAAGCAAAGACAAGCTTGTAAGAACCAAATCAAAGTTAGGGTTTCCAAAGAAACACTAGAGCTTGGGGGGCCTCAAGTGAATGAGGGGGAAATGAAGATCTCTCTTGGTGAAGATGTAGATCAAGGACTCCTCCTTCGATTCTCCAAAGATCAATGACTTTGGATGGTTGGATGAAGAGATCTTGTAGATTTGGTGGCTCTAATGGAGTTAGTGTTCTTGAGCAGCTCGAGCAACTGAAGGAAGAAGATAAGGGTCCCTTTTTATAGGCAGCTCCCTCCACGAACCGTTTCCTGACCGTTGTAGAAAAGTCAGACCGGAGACTCCGGTCTGTAGACCGGAGATTCCGGCCAATCTCCGGACCAGCCTCGAGACCGCCCATCTAAATGACCCGGGCCATCCATGACCCAGCAAGACCGGAGACTCCGGACTGAGCTACCACCGGAGACTCCAGGGTAACCTCCGGGGCGGGCTCCGGACCCCTAATCAGAATGTCCCAGCCAGATCCAAGTCACCAGGAGATGATCCGAAACTCGGACCACACCGAGACTCCGGCCGAGTTTCCCAATTGTGTCACATGAGGGACTTTTCCCATGTGTGACGGTGCTTTTCACATATCATAATACCAACCTGTGGACAAGGACAAATCAGAAGTCATCTACTTGTTGTTAACAAACACAAAAAGTGATTATGACAATAAATGCCCTTTCAATCTCCCCCTTTTTGGTGTTCGATGACAACAAGTGATTTGCATGGAATAAAAATATATATGGGGCTCCCCTTTACTATATGAAATAAGATAATTAAGTAAATCATGCAAGGTAGATGGTATCAATGATAACACACATAAATCTCACATGAGTTACAACAGATAGTGCACACAAGCACATAGTCACGCACATGAATAGCAAATAACACACATGAAGTTCAAAGTTCGAATATGGCAAATAAAAGCATATAGTAGCAAATCCAAAGCCCCAAATCCATGCAAAACGATGAGAATGTATTCTCCCCCTTTGGCATCGGAACACCGAAAAAGGGAAAAGGTCCTAAGCTAGCGCCCCAATAACTCAGTAATCATCGTCATCCTCGGCATCCTCATCCTGGTCATTACCACCCTCATCATAGTCATCATCATCGTCTTCAGGAACAGCAGGCCCTTTGCCGTGAGGGCGAGAAGAGGAGGTACCCTGGTACCCAAAACCAGAGGTGACATCAGCAAATGTTTTCCAATCCACCAGCCTATCCTGTTGGGCATTCCATGCCCCAAATGAGAGTGTGTGATCAGACTCTATGGACTGCTGAGCCCCATGCTCATTATTGTATTCATCCTCACCTTCCTCGTTATCCCCTTCACCTTGTTCCATGATCTCCTGAAGGAGCTTCTCAATGCTACGGTTGTTTTGGTAGGATGCATGCAGCTGCTTACGGATGTCAACATTCATGCAACAAAGGGTCCTCTCCCAAAAGCTGGCCTTCTTGATCCTCTCATGCACATAGTCGCGAGTCATAGTAGGCATAGGGGCATTGGAGGCATTCTTCCTCCGAACTCTAGGAGGGAGCCCTCTCAGTCTCAATCTCCTCATCATCATCCCCATAGCGACGCCTCGGTGCAGGCCCCATACGCCCCTTCTGCTGAAGTGAGACCATGGCGTGATCAGTGAGGCCTGGTGGTATGCCAAGTGGAGAATCATGCTCCTGGGAGTTGATGAGCCTCATAACCAAGGGTGCATATGGAGGAGATTTCTTGTAAAGAATAGCATGGAACATCTCCTCGAAAATAAAATCCATCACATCAATAGGTGCAGATCGCCTGGTCCAAGATTGTAGATCCGGTGAGTGTGGTATAGAAGGTTGACAAGCCCACCTAATCGCATCATCATTCCAAAGACTAGGTGCTATGGTATGACGGAAAATTGTTAGCATAAGGTTGTAGAGAGTCTTGAGTCCCTTGGACCCTCCCACAACACCCTCGTCATACAGAGGTGCCAGCTTCAACTTGTTCTCACCCAGAGCTGCTGAGTGCATACGCAGCCCAACAGGAGTGGCATAGAACTGTTGTACAAGGTGGACATTGTAGTCTTCACGCAGCTCCATCAAGTTATACATTCCCAGCTTCTCACAAATCCACAAAGCATCATTGAAGTAGGGGTTGAGGCGCATCTGCTCAACACTCATGAACTTCTGAGGGCAGACCGGTGATTTGGTGAGCACACCATACACGTCCTTCATGAACACAACCTGTTCCTTCCTCCAGAAACGAGGGTCATCACTAGTACGAGGCAGCGTATAGAAATCTGTCGTTCTCAGCTCACGGTACTCCTCTTTTGACATTTTGTCCAAGGTCTGAAGGTTGTCATATTTGGCCTTCTTGGCACGGTCCTCTCGTTCAACCCTCTCTTGGTCCCTCTTAAAATAGGTTGCATCATGTGCCAGCTGTTTGCGGTTGTAAGGAGGCACAATAAACTGACCCTGAGCTTCATCATAGCGAGGATTGCCCCTTGGGGACTTGGCCTTGGTACGACGAGGACGACTAGAGCCATCACCTGTGAACAACAGTGAGAGAGATAGCATGGAGATGAGTATATATGTCCCAACAATGTAGTACAAGGACTTTGATGCATTTCTGGTCTGTTTGATTCATCCACCACTGGAGTCTCTGCACCTCATACCGGAGTCTTCGGCTTAGACCGGAGTCTCTGGTCCTGGAGACCGGAGTCTCCGGCCTGGACCGGAGTCTCCGGCCCTAAGTCCGGAATCTCCGGTTGGGAGGCTCGGGCATGAGATGGGGAGATGCTGGTGGGGGTGAATATAGCAGATCGGGCAATGCAACAAGGCTAAAGTACTAGAGTGCACGCAAACAAGTGATTCCAATGGACAAATCAGCACCAATCCTCAAAAACACATCTAGAGATGAACCATAGGAGAAAAAGTAGAGGGGAAGTACCAGATCTGTCCATGGGATCAATTCCTCTGGTGGGAATGACCCAATGGAGGAGAGGGGAAGGTTGGCCGGCGGCACGGCGGATCCCGGGGGCTTCTTGACCTTCGGGGAGGAGTTTTGGAAGAGGAGGCGACGGGTTTGGAGTTAGGGGACGGGGTGAAGAATGAGGAACTTCTGTACCAGTTCACCCCGCCCCCTACTTTAAGTGGCAGAAACCGTCTGGATCGAGACTCGGTCTACACGGAGACTCGGTGTATGTACAGGAGACTCGTCCTCGACCAAAAGTTCTAGGATAGGTGTTTTGGGGACATATATGAGAGATAGACAGTTTTAAGATAGGGAAAGGGCTTGGGTTGAGACATCAAACTGTGAAGAACCAATAAGAGCCATAGGAATTCACAAAAGCATTCAGAAAAGCTCCAAGAGACTAGAATCAAGCAAATGACAAGCATGAGTAAGTACCAACCTCTCGAATGAGAGAGGGCGGTGGCCTAGGCCACCATATTTGAGTATACTCGGCTTGGCACCACGAAGATATATCTTGGGTCCATTACCGAAACTCATCATTAAGCTCACATATCACAAAATGATATTAAGAGGAATGATTTTGATTGCTTTGGGCATAATGGGGGGAGGGATGGTCCAATCAATTAGGACCGCACTCCCCCTATATCCATGCCTACACCTAAACCAAATATGGGTAGAAGCATAGATGAGAATGCAAGAAAATCAAGTCAAGCTCCTTGAATCTATGACATTTAGTTCATTCCTCAAATAGCAAAACCTTGCTTCATCAAGTGGCTTCGTGAAGATATCGGCAAGTTGATCTTTGGTTGACACATATGATAGATCAATATCACCTCGAGCAACATGATATCTAATGAAGTGATGGCGAATCTCAATATGCTTTGTCCTTGTGTGATCCACCGGTTTGTAGGCAATCTTGATGGCACTTTCATTGTCACATAGAAGAGGCACTTTGTCACAATGGACACCGTATTCCTTTAAAGTTTGCCTCATCCAGTAGCAATTGGGTGCAAGCACTAGCAATGCCACATACTTGGCTTCGGTGGAGAGATATACAATTTTGCTTCTTAGAAGACCAACATACCAAGGACCTACCAAGGAATTGGCAAGCCCAGATGTTGATTTTCTATCATCCTTATCACCCGTAATCTGAATCGTGTATCCACAAAGAGCAAATGTTGAGCCTCGAGGATACCAAAGACCATAAAATGGGGTATGAACTAAGTATCGAAGATTCTCTTGACCGCCATTAAATGGCTTTCTTTAGAAGCCGCTTGATATCTTGCACACACACCTACACTCAACACAATATCGGGTCTAGATGCACAAAGGTAAAGCAAAGAACCAATCATAGACCGGTATACCTTTTGATCCACATCTTTACCATTTGGATTTTGTTCTAGACGAGTCTTTGTAGCCATGGGAGTAGGAGCTCCATTTAAATCTTGCATTTTGAATCTCTTGAGCATATCTTGAGTATACTTGGCTTGATTGAAGAATGTCCCTCCTCTAACTTGCTTGATCTCAAAACCAAGAAATACTCTCAACTCCCCCATCAAAGACATCAGGAACCTACTAGTCATAAGCTTTGAGAATTCATCATTAAAAGTTTTGTTAGATGAGCCAAAGATAATATCATCAACATATATTTGGCATACAAAAAGCTCCCCATTGACTTTCTTAGTAAAAAGAGTGGGATCGATTTTCCCAGCCTCAAATCCACGGTCAAACAATAGCTCTCTAAGGTGCTCATACCACGTGCGTGGGGCTTGCTTGAGCCCATAGAGCGCCTTATCAAGTTTGTAGACATGGTTTGGGAAGTTGGGGTCCTCAAATCCCGGGGTTTGCTTAACATATACCAACTCATTTAGTGGACCATAAAGAAATGCACTTTCTACATCCATTTGTTGCAACTTGAAGTTATGATGTGCCGCATAAGCAAGAAGGATACGGATGGACTCAAGGCGAGCCACGGGAGCATAAGTCTCTCCATAGTTAATGTCTTCAATTTGAGAGAACCCTTGTGCAACCAATCTAGCCTTGGTCCTTACTATAATTCCATGCTCATCTTGCTTGTTCTTGAATATCCACCTTGTTCCAATAACATTGCGGCAGTCCTTTGGCTTCTCTACTAACTTCCATACTTTGTTTCTCTCAAAGTTGTTAAGCTCTTTGTGCATAGCTTCTAGCCAATCCGAATCTTCAAGAGCTTCCCACACTTTCTTTGGTTCAATCATGGAGATGTGTGCTTGGTGTTCACTAAACCTCTTCAATTGTTCTCTTGTGGAAATGCCTTTCCTTAGGTCACCAACTACATTTTGTAGAGTGGTCTCTTAATTCCAACATTTTTTCCTTTCTAGCTTCACGACGAGCGTGGATCTCCGTGTTGTTTCTTGGGGGACCCTCTTCATCATTTTAATCCTCGTCTTGACCATCAACTCGACCTTGATCATCATCGGAATCATTCTCTTCATTTAGAGGCAAAGATTGGCCTTGGTCTTGATCAAGTGCTCTTCTAGCATCAATTTGAGCTTGTCTCAAAGCAGTTTGTACGGATCTTACTTGAGTAATTGCCTTGGCACAACTTGACATCCTGGAGAATGAATCAAGCTCCCCTTGACTAGAGTTGTCACTATGATCATCATGTGGAGGGTCCACATCTTGTCTTTGGCTTGAGTCATTTCCCTCCTCGGTGGATGGAGCTTGTTGATGTTGTGAAGATTAGGGATCCACTTGAGTGGAGGATAGTTCTTCTCGATCCGCCATAAGGGGTTCCTCAACAGGGCGGATATATCCCACACCCATTCTTCCTATGGCATCCTGAGGCATTTCATCATCTGCATCACAAGCATCAACACGCCCCCCTTGGGGACCATCATATTCTTCAAAGGTCACACTACAAGATTCTATGACGGCTTCGGAGAGCTTATCATAGATTCTATAAGTGTGAGATTCAAGACCATAGCCAACAAAAATACCCTCTAATGCTTTAGACTCGAATTTGGACAAATGAACACCTTTTATGAGATAGAAACACTTACAACGGAAAACTCGGAAGTAAGATATGTTGGGCTTATTCTAGTAAGTATTTCATACGGAGTCTTGTTGATTTCTTTGTGGAGGTAGAGCCGGTTTGAAGCATGGAAAGCGGTGGAGATGGCTTCGACCCAAAAGTTGTATGGAGATTTAAACTCCGCCAACATGGTCCTAGCCATCTCAATAAGAGTCCGGTTCTTCCTTTCGGCCACACCATTTTGTTGAGGGGTGTATGCAGCGGAATACTGATGTTTTATTCCCTCATCACTAAGGAAATCATTCAAGGTGTAGTTCTTGAACTCGGTGTCGTTGTCTCTTATTATAATCAACACGGGAACATTATATTGCCGTTGAACCAAGTTGATGAAGTCGATGAAGGTCTTTTGGGTCTCACTCTTCAACTTGAAGAAATAAACCCAAGAGTATCTTGAAAAGTCATCAACGATCACCAAGCAATATTTCTTCCCACCAAGACTTGCATGAGATGGAGGACCAAAGAGGTCCACATGGAGGAGCTCCAAAATCTTGGTTGACTTGATGCGGTTCTTAGGCTTGTGAGGAGCATCATGCATCTTCCCTAGAACACATGCCCTGCAAACACGATCTTTGGCAAAGGAAACATTTTCTTGTAGTCCAACTATATGGCCCTCCTTATGGAGACTTTACAAAGTTCTCATATTGACATGGGCTAGTCGGCGATGCCATAGCCAACCCACATCAGCCTTTCCGAATAAGCACATCGCACTTGTAGTGGCTTGCCCCGAAAAGTTCACCACATACAAGTCATGTTCGACGTACCCAACGAAAGCGACTTTGAAGAGACTTGCTCCACATGAGGACCACAATATAATCATCTATAAATACGGCAAAGCCCATCTTTTCAAGAGCACAGACTGAAAGTAAATTGTAACCAAGGGTCTCAACGAGCATGACGTTCACGAGTGTAATGTCGTGAGCAACCACTACCTTGCCGAAACCCATTATCTTAGACTTTGACTTGTCGGCATATGTAACAGATATTTGATCGTCATTTGGCCTTAGATCTTGGACAATAGAAGAGCTTCCGGTCCTATGACTTGTGCAACCACTATCAAGCACCCACTTTGACCCTCCGGAACCATACGTCTACAAAAGATCAAGCTAATTTTTTAGGTACCCATTTTTCAATGGGTCCTCTTTTGTTAGCAACAAGGGTCTTGGGAACCCAAATGGACCAAGCAATATAACCATCATATGGGCCAACATATTGTGCATACACATCACCATAATAATCACGCATTAGAACATAGTGAGGGTTAGCACTTCCCGCAAAGTCATCATGAGACATAGTTTTACCACTTGTGGTCTTACTATCCACAATGGCCTTGTTTGTCTCTTGTGTGGGCTTGGCCTTCTTCTTGTTGTTGTTGTTCTTCTTCTTAGTTTTGGAGACAAAACCAATGCCCCCTTTATCACCACTAGGCCTTTGCTTACTCAAAATATCATCAATGGACTTGTTGCCTTGTGGAAATGTGGCCTTAGCAAGCTCCCCCTTCAACCTAGCATTCTCTTCAAGAATAGTTGTACTACTAGATGGAATGAAGTTAATAGGTGAAGGAATATTGGGCAATTGAGTTTGAAGCATTTCATGGGACTTTGTGAGTGACAAGAGTTCACTTTCCAAAACCTTATGGGCCTTGTTAAGCAAACTAAAGTCCTCGTCAAGTTTTTCATGAACCACACCAAACTCAATCTTGTCCTTTTTAGCCCTTTTGTATTTAGCAATAGCATGATCACGCTCTTTGATGAGTTTATTCACAATAATGTCATTGGCATCATCAAGCCCTTCAAGTTTTAATTCAAGTGACATCCTAGTTTCTTGTTCGTCTTCTGGAGCATTGTTTAAAGCCTCTAGATCAATCATGCCTAAGTTTACATCTTACATCTAGGATCTCTTGTGTGTGGGAAAGTTGATCTAAGATGTTACCAAAATGTATCTTAGCATCCCCTTGTAGGTTAGTCATAAACTCATCGAAAGCAATTAATTCCATTTTAACATCAAGAGACATCTCATCATCAATTTCATCATTAGCTAAAGGAGTGGAGTGAGACGATGAGGATACCTCCGTTCCTCTTGCCATAAGGCAAGTGACGTTCTTGACAGGAGAATTCTCATTTGGAGAATCGAAGAGTGAGAATGTCGGAGTAGAAGTAGTGGCTAGAGCCGCCACACCATTAGGAGTTTCCTCTTCCTCACCTTCATTGTCGGAGGAGTATTCTTCATGAGTGATCAAGACGATTTCTCCCGACTTCTTGTTGATGGGATTCTTCTTGATGAAGGGTTTCTTGTAAGGTGCTTTGAGAGTCTTCTTCAACACAAGCTTACCCCCATGGTATTCCCTCTTCTCATAGGGGCAACTTGCCACAAAGTGATAGCGGTCACCACAATTGAAGCAAGTTCTCAATCTAGTAGTGTTTTCTCTTTTCCCATTTGGGTTGCTTCTTCGTTGCATTTCCATATTGGCCTTGGCGGGATTCTTCCAAAAGTTCTTTGCATAGAAGGCCATATACTGACTATGAGAAATCTTTACTTCATCGGGGTGGTCCATGGAGAGGCCTTCATCACTATCATCTTCATCCCCATGGTCCACAACTTTGGCCTTCAAAGCAACATTGACAACGTTGCTCATACCAAGGGCACGAGCACGGGCATATTTGGAATTCTTGGCGACAACTTTGAAAGCGGCCATCTCTTGCATAACTTCATTGGAGGTCATGAGATAGTAGTTGTGTCTTCCTTGAAGGCTCTTCAAGTCGGTGGGCTCAAAGGGCATGAGTGCACTCACATATTTCCTTTTTATCCACGCATCATCCATATGTGAGGCACCCACGTTTCTAAAAGCGGTGGCGGTGGTCTTGAGCCTTTGGTACATGTCCTCTTGATCTTCACCTTCCATCATGTAGAATCCTTTGGCTTCATTACTTAGAGCATCATACCGATTCCTCCTCATACTCTCATTTCCAACAAACAATACAATGAGGGCATCCCAAGATTTCTTGGCAATGCTAAAGTGCTCAACGTGTGGATAATCCTTTGTACCAAATCCTTGTTGAATCATATGCAAGGAAGTGGCATTGAGTTGACTATTGACAACCTCTCTTCTTGTCAAGTTGTTTGGATCCCCAATAAAGAGTCTGTGCTTGAGGATGTTCCATAGTTCAATGCAAGAGTTGCGCATATGAGTTCTCATTAGTGATTGCCATTGAGCAAAAGTAGCAGATTCTTCAAGCTTAGGTGGGTCACCTCTATTGTAAACATGAGGGTGAGGCATAGGAGGTCGGGAGAGTACCATGTATCATGATGCTCACCCTTCCCCCATCATTTTGTGTGGAGGAATTAGTGTTGTCTTGTTTACCCTTACCATCATATCCTCGGGGATCTGAGTATTCCCTTTAGGTAAAGCGGATGGAGGATCCTCTTGAGGAGAGGGGATGATGATCCACCTTTGTCTTTAAGAAGTTGATCAAGCATCTTCTTGACTTCGTTGACCAAGGAAGAGCTTAATCTTGTTTCCAAGTTTTGAGATCTTCCATGGTCACCGGTAGGCTCACCATCACCATACCCATCACGGCTACCCATATTATATTATATTAGGCGGTAAAGCCCAAATAAAGAGCCGAGGCTCTGATACCAATTGAAAGGATCGTATGGGCACCTAGAGGGGGGGGTGAATATGTGCTAATTCAAATTTTCTTCTTTTTCAGTTTAGGGTTTGACAATGAGGTAAATTATCTAGATAATGCAACTAAGGTGAATTTACTATATAAAAAATGAGCACAAGCTAATACACCACTAAGCAAGAACAAGTAAGTAAAGTGCGGTAAAGGATAGAAGTAACCAAAGTGGTGGACGCGGAGACACAAGGATTTGTTTCCCGTAGTTCCTTCCTTTTGAGGGGAAGTACGTCTACGTTTGGAGAGGGGGTGGTTTCAAACCACCAACGCCACGAGAGGCCTCCCTTGTTCTCCGATGAATCTCACCCCAACGGGATCGATCCACCTTCCACTATATTTGCAACCTTTGAGGTGGAAGCCGACACCTTTACAACAAGTTTGGGGCACACATCCACAACTTAATTGGAGGCTCCCAAATACAAGCAAGCTGTCAAGACAAATCAAAGACAAGCTTGTAAGAACCAAATCAAAGTTAGGGTTTCCAAAAAAACACTATAGCTTGGGGGCCCTCAAGTGAATGAGGGGGAAATGAAGATCTCTCTTGGTGAAGATGCAGATCAAGGCCTCCTCCTTCGATTCTCCAAAGATCAATGACTTTGGATGGTTGGATGAAGAGATCTTGTAGATTTGGTGGCTCTAATGGAGTTGGTGTTCTTGAGCAGCTCGAGCAACTGAAGGAAGAAGATAAGGGTCCCTTTTTATAGGCAGCTCCCTCCACGAACCGTTTTCTGACCATTGTAGAAAAGTTAGACCGAAGACTCCGGTATATAGACCGGAGACTCCGGTCTACACCGGAGATTCCGGCCAATCTCCGAACAAGCCTCCGAACCACCCATCTGAATGACCCAGGCCATCCATGACCCAGCAAGACCTGAGACTCCGGTCCTCCAACACCGGAGACTCTGGACCGAGCTACCACCGGAGACTCCGGGGTAACCTTCGGAGCGGGCTCCGGACCCCCAATCAGAATGTCCCATCCGGATCCCAAGTCACCACGGAGATGATCCGAAACTCCGGACCACACCGGAGACTCCGGTCTTGGCAGACCGGAGACCCCGGTCTGGAGTTTCCAGAATTGTGTCACATGAGTAGGGAATTTTCCCAAGTGTGAGGGTGCTTTTCACATATCATAATACCAACCTGTGGACAAGGACAAATCAGAAGTGATCTACTTGTTGTTAACAAACACCAAAAGTGATTATGACAATAAATGCCCTTTCAATCTCCCCCTTTTTGGTGTTCGATGACAACAAGTGATTTGCATGAAATAAAAATATATATGGGGCTCCCCCTGACTATGTGCAATAAGATAATTAAGTAAATCATGCAAGGTAGATAGTATCAACGATAACACACATAAATCTCACATGAGTTACAACAGATAGTGCACACAAGCACATAGTCACGCACATGAACAGCAAATAACACACATGAAGTTCAAAGTTCGAATATGGAAAATAAAAGCAGATAGTAGCAAATCCAAAGCCCCAAATCCATGCAAAACGATGAGAATGTCTTCTCCCCCTTTAGCATCGGAACGCCGAAAAAGGGAAAAAGTCCTAAGCTAGCGCCCCAATAACTCACTAATCATTGTCATCCTCGGCATGACTAGGGACTTTTCCCAAGTGTGAGGGTGATTTTCACATATCATAATACCAACCTGTAGGGGTTCGTAGCATGGAAAACAAAAAAATTCTACCGCATGAACACACAATCAAGATATAATCTATGACCAAGCCAAGATCTATCTACTAGATTGTAGCAACGAGTCGATAGAATACTAACCCTCGAAGATCCAAAGCGGCTAACGAGAGCAGATTCTCGTGGGTGATGTAGTCGTACACTTCCGATCTCAAGATCGCGTAGACGATCCTTCCGTTACAAGGCTCCATGAGCCGATCACACGTTTGGTACTGATGAAGACCTTCCTCTCCTTGTTCCAGCAGGCTGGAGGTTGTAGCACTCTCCTCGCGATTCCCAAGGACGACGGCGTGGTACAGTAGAGGGATATCTTGCAGGCTTCGCCTTTAAGCCGGGCAGTATGGTGGAGTATGAGAGAGGCCTTGGTGATCTAGGATTTAGAGGGCACCAAGGAGGGCTTGGCCGGACTGGGTTTGGGAAACCCTAACTCACCGAGTTAGAGGAGGCTAAGCGGCGGCAGGTGGCCGGCGACTTGGGGCTAGGGTTTAGAGGAGAGAGGTGTAGGGAAGAGGGGCACCCCTGCCCCTCCTTTTATAGGTGGGAGGGAGGCGCGGTTGGGAGGAGGGAGTCCTCCTCCAACTCCTCCTCCTTGTCCGGCGGGTGGAGGGAGTAGGACTTCCTCCCTAAGTAGGTTTCCTACTCTCCCTCCACCAAGCAAACTTGCTGTTTGACTTTTCAAATTGGCGTTTGACTTTTCAAACTAGGATTTGATTTATCCCTTTATTTTGCTCAGCGATGACACCTAGTACATGATGCAAACATTCCAACTTGTTATGACACATTCATGTGCCCTTCCCCTCCGGAGTGTCGGACCTTCCGGACCCTTCTAGAACATTCCCGGTGAAAACACCTAATCATTCCCCAACTCCGAAATAGGACTTTTCTTGTATGAATCTTATTCTACGGACCATTCCGGATCTCCTCGTGATATCCTGGATCCCATCCGAGACTCCGAACAACAATCGGTCTCTTACTCATCATTCCATAACTACTCAACAACATTGAATCCTTAAGTGTGTCTCCCTACGGTTCGTGAATTATGCGGACATGATCGAGACACTTCTCCGATCAATAACCAATAGAGGAATCTGGAAATTCATATGGCTCCCACATATTTCTACGATTACTTTGCGATTGAATGAACCACTTACATACAATACCAATTTCCCTTTGTCTCACGATAGTTTACTTATCCGAGGTTTTGATCGTCGGTGTCTCTACATACCTAGTTCAACCTCGTTACCGATAAGTACTCTTTTCTCGTTCCTGGTATGTGATCCCTTGTGAGCCAGTCACATGCTTGCAAGCTAATTGGATGACATTCCACCGAGAGGGCCCAGTATATCTATCCATATGGATGGACAAATCCCACTCTTGATCCATGTGTCTCAACCCATACTTTCCAACACTCAATGCCATCTTTATAGCCACCCGATTACGGTGTGGTGTTTGATGTCATCAAAGCATCCTTCCGTGATGGTGATAAGCATGATCTCATGGTCAAGGAATTAGGTTACTATGTATCAGAAATCTTATAGCAAATGAACTATATTAAATGACTTGATCTTTATGCTACGCTTAACTATAGGAGTATCTCCATCACATCATTCTCCTAATGATATGACCCTGTTGTTAATAACATCTCTATGTTCATGATCAGGAAACCATGATCATATATTAACCAACAAGCTAGTTTAACAAGAGGCTTTACTAGGGACTCTTTTATGTTTACAAATCACACAAGTATTAATGTTTCCTGTTAATACAATTATAACATGGTATGTAAACATTTATCATAAGTATGAAGATATGATAATAACCACTTTATTATTGCCTCTTGGGCATATCTCCAACAGTCTCCCACTTGCACTAGAGTCAATAATCTAGTTTCAAACCTTTGTGTATTCAACACCTATGGCTTTCTGGTGTGTAATTGCATGTCTTTGCGTCTCTACGCATCACTCATTCTCTAATGAGATGGCTTTGTACAAATTTGGTCCTTTGGTGTGACCTTTAGTTCTTTGGGGTTAAAACATGTTGATAATATTGTCGTACAATATATCTTCATAGTATTATCCCTGCTGTGAACTATACTTAGTTTGATAACAAACTACTTGACACAAATGCCCTCTTTCTGCTATAACAGCAGTTATATACATAGCCTTTTGTTGTAGTATCTGTCACAATGTCTTAACTTTGGAACTCATCCAAATCCATTATGGAACTTACTTTCCATCATATTGTGCCACCCTTAGTTTAGATTGAGATAAACTTAATTTGTACTTTGTGACAAAACTAGTATCAATGTAATTCATTTACAATGAACTAACCATCTATTTGTCACTTCTACAAAATAATATATTCTTATTTCTTTTACAAGATCATATGAATATCTTTACTATTGTCCAATAATCATCTTATGAATCATTCTGGTATACGCTCATAACATTTAGAGCATAGGACATATCTGGATTTGTACACATCACAGCATGATTGATAAAATACTCTTTGTGATTTTATACATCAAGTATCAATCTATACTTGAATCTTTGTTTCACTTACCAAGTGTCAATACACTTGAATATATCATCAATATTGAACTCATTCAATCCTTTCTATGCGACAAGAACCTTTCTTGTAGTTTCTATATTGAACTCATTCAATATATCATCTATGTACTTTCGGCACAACCATATTAGCGTCTATTGATGCCAAATATTTGGGTTTTGCCTAAGTCTTTCATCAAGATGAAATTCTTATACTGTGTTAATAAAAGATACATTATTTCAAATCAACAATATGTCTTCCACATAATGTATTAGAAACATGTCTTAGCGCTCCCACTTAATTTCTTGCAAATGCAAGCATCTTCATCGTCTCCGATGAAATTAAACTCTTTAACTTCATCATAGTGAAGATTCCAACTCGCAATGCTTACTTCAACCATTGAAGTTTGCATATGCTTTTAGCATCCTTTGAATTAACAAAACCCTTTGGACCGTGTCATGCACACCTTGGTAACCATTCTATTAGAAGAACTTGTTTTGTTTATTCAACACATAACAAAATTATATGTCGTGGTTGCTACATTAATCCGTCTAGACTAAATATCCTTTGTGAAAGATCGATCTTGTCATAGTCAACCTTTGAACATTGTTGTGAACTCTTTCCCAACATGTCGACTATTTCATAGATGTGAAACATCCATGTCTATTTCTTTATGGATCCAAATCATTGTAAGGTCTTGTACCTTTCGAGGGTCTTTCAAGTTCAAAGCTTGATCTCTCGTATATGGAACTATCACGATTCTATGGCTTCAAGCCATTTGACGGAGTCAGGGCCCATCATCGCTTCTTTGCATGTAGTCGGATCATTATTGTCAAATAATGTTTTAACTCTCAAATCTTGGTATTTGATTGTTTATCCGACCTACTTGTTTCAATAGGAACTTAGATCTCCGTGACCACAACCTTTGAGGCATGTGAGCCATGAGCATTGTTGCTACCTCCGGAACACTTTTCGGCGCCGCGCAACTTTGCACATATAGCTAAGGTTCTTTTAACCTTATCAAAGTTCTATTGTCCTCCCACTTAACTTTTCACGAAAAATTCCTTCTCTAAGAAACTTGACGTTTTAAGTGACAAACATTTTTTTCTCCGATGTTATGGAGGAACAGTTATTCGAAATAACATACAAAGACAGGTTCATCCAACTTTGGTTGCAAACATCTTTCTTATGCATAGCATACCAATGTTTAAGAAAGGACAACTTGGGTTATATCCCAAACCATAACTTTATATGGTGTCAATTCAACGGATTATGATGGAGCTCTTTTCAGTGGAAAAACGGTAGTCTCTGAAGCTTTTAATCTTTAAAATATAATGGCATTTTTATGAATTACACCTTAGATCTTACCATGTCAAACAAGGTTTAATTACATATCTCGAACGCTCCATACTCTTATGGTGTTTCGGGAAATGCAAATCCACAGAACGATTCCTTAAATCTTAGGTATTATGCTAAACTTGTAACTCAAATATCTTCCTTTATGATCTTATAATAAACTATTTATATTCTTGTTACAATGATTTTGCACTTCATCTTGAAAGTCTTTGAACTTTTCAAATGTTTCATACTTCATCCTTATTAAGTAAATATTCATATATTCACTCAAATTTTCGGAGGAAGCATATGAATTTGAAATCCATCGCTCTTGACTACACATAATGGATTTCATACAACAATATGTACAAGTTCCAATAAGCTAGACATTCGTTCCCTTTTGGCCTATGAACGAAGTTTTAATTATCTCTAGGAAAGTTTCACAAGCATCATTTGATAAAAAATCAAAAGACTCCAAAATTCCATCCACATGGAGTTTCTTCATGTTTTCTTTCCAATATAATTTAAACGGCGATGTCACTTCCTAAGTGATCTTTTAATCAATTTGTCTTTCGACATTTTTAGCACTAGTTTTATGGATGCGATTTCTCCAACGAGATTTGTAAATCATCCATCTTTTATGGATTATGGCAATTATTTGAACAACCCTTTTGTTCTCATAATACCTGATAAAACAAATCTTGAAGGCAAGCTTTTAACGAGCAACACAATAACCATTTATTTGTTCTCGATGAACATCATCACATATTCTTTTGCTAGTTACTTAGGCCATTGTAGTTCATGAATTCTGTTGTTTCGTATGACGATTCATACCAACAAATTCAGTATCAAATACTTAAGAACCACATTGTTTAGCAAGCAAAGAATATATCCATAACACGTATATCCTTTATATACCTAAACTGAACAATTCTAGTCTTTTCTTTTCTGCCATATATTTATGAGATTCTCTTTCAGTATTTATTTTTCTGTTTGAAAGAATCTATCAACATCAATAGTGGAGCCATACACATGACACATAGTCCAAAGCGTGTATAGTTAAATACCAATGTCTTTGGACTTGCACTTTGAATTAGATTACCATCATCAAATGTTTGGTGTTATTTCAAATTCCTTACTTTAGTAATCTCTTGGTGTAGTAAACATTTGTAACACCCTCAGAATCGGCCCTATGCAAGTTTTAGCGAAACCCGCCAAACCCGCATAGAAACGAGTCAAAGGTGCCCACCAGGCACTTTCGTGCGGGTGGAAAACGAAGTAATAACATTACACAATAGTCCTCGATGGCACCCACAGAACAGATATATATACAACACGACTCCATGAGTCAAGAATACAGATATATTGTACAAAGATCCAAATCACCTTAAAAAAGATAGAGCGTCCGACTACGGACAAGATGCAAATGGGGCTAAGAGCCCTGAAGAATAACCAATGGCGTCCATAACCCTGCCCAGGCCAAGCCGGAAGGGTAACCCTGCTAACGGCGTCGATCTCAAAACCTGCTCAAACAAAGGGTGCGACAAAGGGCAAAGGAAAAAGAGAAGCGGTCGATCGAGGCGATGCAGCGAGGCTAGAATTCGGTCCTCTCCTACATAGGTATGGTGGTGGCGGCGACAAGCACTAAACAACCTATAGAGACTCGATATAAATGGCGGCTATCGAGAGAGGGAAAGAAAGACCTATCCGGAACCAATGATACTAACACCAAACAATCCCATCTGGTATTCCCCTCGAGACCAAAGGAAGTCAACCGAGGAACTCACAGTTGGCGGTTTTATTTCGATTATCGTTGCGACAATTACTAGTCGGTTTAGATATTCATCCCGATAAAGTAGCGATGGGCACTTTTAGTTGACCATTCCGTGATAGTTGCAACACTTACTAGTCGATACAATTAGCATGAGATAACCCCAAAACCCAGCGGTTGTTGATACTTTTATTTAGCCATTCCGTTGTAGTGAAGTCGATTACTAGTCATATCGGATGCAAGTCAAATTATAACGATAAACTTTAGTTATAGTTGTCTATGATCACAAACCTTTGTGCTCCAAGTCGTCCATAACGCGGACACGACTTCTCGAAAAGATTTAACCCTGCAGGGGTGCACCAAAGTATCCACAAGCACTTCGACCCTTTTTGCCAGATCAGTTAACATACACCCATCGGTATGTCGGCGGGGCCTAAGTCATGACGTTTCCAGACCCAAAGCAAGCACGGGGGGCCACCCCACTAAGTCTACCCGCAACAAAGTCGGCCGGTCTCCGAGACGGACTCAGGGTTTGTCGATGGTACATGCGACAACAAATCCAAAGCTGGGCTGTCGATACCGAAAACACTCCGCTTACCTCTAAATGCGATGTGCTCCTCGCACAATCGTAATTAAAGCGATAAAGCATGGCATAATGCAGACGATAAATAAAACCTCAAACTAGTTTGTGGCCCCAGACAATACTTTGAAATCGGTACTAATCAATGGGGCCCATATCTCCCCACCGTGGTTAGCGCTCGATCTCGGAGCAGTGTCAAGAACTCGGGTCCTCACGGACACAAGTGGGCGGTCGGAAACCAACATTATCTATCACCCACCGATGCCTCTGCTTACTTACTTCAATTTTAGTTGTTGAACAGTAATTAAAGTGAACGAAAAGTAAAGCCATGATCATCTCCAACATCAACTTGCGGCAATTACTCCAACATTGTGGTTCTTGGCGACACGCAACAGCACTTGAGCAAGCGACTACGACGCGCAAGTCCAACTATCTACCAAACAACAGATAATAGGATGTGTCCAAGGCAATATGAGGCTGGAAGGGATATCACGGGTACGAAAACTAGAGCATCGCAACACAGATAGCAATAGATCAACAGGAGGAAATAAAGACTATAAAAGTAAGATAGGTAGAAAGGGGGAGATGCTCGCCTGAAAACATTGCCGAAGGTTCATCCGAAGATCGGGTCGTTACTCGCATCAACTCAACGGCCTTATCCGCGAAGAAGCAAAACACTAGAATAAACACCGGATGCACTATTTAATACTACGGCAGAAGATCGGGATGATGCATGTATGATGTATGACATGGCAAAGGTGCGATGTGATTAGGTCATATTAAGTGGAACCGGGGTCCCGACAATTAATTAATAGGTTCAAGTTGTTTAGCTACCCCGCATTTTAATTGTTGTCTTAACATGGCAAGATATGGTACCGGTTCGATGCACAAATTTAAATGAGGCCAATATGAGGCTAGATTTGCCCGCATATGGGCCCCATATTTAATTATATGGTGAATCGGCATAGTGCCCCCAACCCACACAAATATGCATGCGAGATGAATGATTATAATGCAACAGGTTTTATATTTAGCATTTATAAAATAGGGGCTCGGGAAAAGGTTCACACATTAGGGTTCGGCAGATCTTGGGGTTCCGGGGTTCGGGGTCGGTCTCAGGGTCCAACAGGGATCAAGGTGCAGATTCGATATGGAGAACTTGTTGTGTCGTGACGGAGAACTTGGGTCCAAGCGGTCGATCTTGCCGTCGCGCAGAACTTGTCGGGTCCTCGAATCAGATCGATCTTGGCGTTCGGGATGAAGATCTTGGCGTTCCGCGGCGAAGTGCTTGTCATGCCGGGATGAAGACCTTGGGGTCCGGGTTCTCGGCGAACTTGGCGTCCGGGAAGGAGTACTTGTCGCATCTGGGGTCTCGGGTCGAATAACTTGGCACGCCCGGGTTCGGTCTTCCGACTCCGGGAGGATCGGTTTCGTTTGGTCTCGACACCTTCGGTTCCATGTGGCGGCTTTGGCATCCGGGAATTATCCAGGTTTGTGATGTCGTCTGAGAAGGAGAACTTGGGAGTCCGGCCTCGGTTGTCGAAAGCGGACTTGGTTCCGGCGTGGACGGCTCATCGACTCGAGCAGGAGAGCTTAATGCCCTTCTCGCCGAACTTGTCCGGCAGAGGTATCCAAAGTAGACCGTAGCGAAGATAGGCTCACTCGAGAAAGTCTGCACCGGCTGCCAAACTCATCGATCAAAGCCAACATGATACAACCACCGGAAAAGCAGGACACCGCAAGGAGGCGATGGCCGCGGGGGGGGGGGTTCGTGCGCGTGGGATGCGGACTTGCAGGAGGTGGGCGATGAGCAGGGGTAGGCACCGGGCTTGGTCGTGTGGAGGAGGACGGGTGGCTGATGCGTCCTTGGCGACAGAAAAAGGCGACGGGGCGAGCAGGCACTCCGTGGCCGGAGGGGAGGAAGGCCATGGCCGGAAGAAGCGATGGGCCGACAACAGGGCTCCAGGGAGGATACATCGAAGGCGCTCGGAGACGCGGACGAAGACCGGCAGCGGGGACACGGTCCATGGCGAAGGTCGTGGATGTGGCTCTGTTTGCGGGGCTCATGGGAAGGCGCTTCGGCGAGTAAACTGGTGCGAGATGGCGGTGGAGCTTGGGGTCGAGGAGGATGCTTGAGGCCGGCGGAGACCAGGCGGTGAGTGCCTGCAGCGGCAATGAGGATGGGGATGCGAGGCGGAGGAGGAAGGAAGGAGGCGGTGGCGGCGGCGGGAGAGCTCGGCGGCGGGTCGGGTTAGGGAGGAGGCGGGAGGCTCATGACGTGAGGCGAGCCGAGAGGAAGGCGGCCTTGGAGGAGATAGGGAGAGGGAGGAGGAGAACGGGCAGCGGCCCATCTGTGGAGGAGGCGGAGAGAGAAGGCAGCGTCGTCTTGGCCAGGAGGAGAGGGATTCTGAGGCGGGCAGGGAGAGGAGCGGTGGGGAGGACGAAGGGTGGGACGCGTCGTGGGGCAGGTGGCCAGGGGGGTCGGTCGGTTGGTGTGCGTCGGGTGCGTGCGTGTTTGTGGTGTTGCGTGGGTTGTGGGGTGACGTGGCTGGGTGGGGGCAGCAGGTGGGGCGTGCGTGTGGTGTTGGGGGAGTGGGGTGGAGGCGGTTTGAGGGAGGGAGTAGGCGGTGGTGTGGGGGTGACGTGGCAGGCTGGGATAGGGTAGAGGGAAGGGAGAGGCGAGGTGGCGAGAGGGGATTGGGTGGGGTGATGTGGAGGTAGGGTGGGTGGTTTAGGTCTGGGTATAAAAGGGTTTAGGGGGAACTGGTTTAGGACTAGATATTTATTCTCGGGTTTTCTTTACACATTATTTTCAAGAACCTTTGTAAAGCATTTAGTCAAAACAAAATATCTGGACAACCGAAGTTTGATTTGGAATTAGGACGGGGGTGTTTGCAAAAAACAAAATAGACCTTTGTACAATAGTTTTTATCAAACGGATTCATGATGATGTCATGATGATGCAATGCACAAAATCAACGCGATTTTCTAGTAGTGGTTTTTGCGGGATGCCACAACATTGTACCTACATCAAATATTCACCCTTATCATAGAATCATCCATGATCAAGCTACTTTTAGCTTATAACGGTGAATCACGAGTATAATGTTGCTCTCCAAAACCTTTTGGAGGTTTAGGACAACTAGTGTCTCCAACCTTTTGCAAATTCTCATCAAATATGAGAACATGACTTTTGCCATATTATACTCTATCATGTTGCAACCAAAACTTCGTTTCAGATATCACAATATCTTCCACACATCATGGTTTCTGAAACAACTCTTTCAGATCCTAGATAACCTTGATATTAAGACAATCCTTTGAATATCAAGAATCATGAAGATAAACATGATACTTATATACTAACACTGGAATTGTTACTCTTGATTTAATACCAACTATTAAATTTCACGGAGTAATCGAAACTTACTGAAAGTTTGCAATGGGACTTTTAAACTTTAGATTAACACTTCAAAACAATACGATACCAATTCGTAAAGTAACTAACCAGAATTCTATAGTTCTATCATCTCAATTATAACTAAGCGCAAGGTGGTAAACGGATGCCAATGACTACAACACCTATGAAAATTCACTTTGATTTAATTTATGATAAATAGTGTTCAACTTTTAATCATATTGCTGTTGAACTCCCACTCAAAACAATATCCCTCACATTGTTTTAGTGATCACATGAACCAAATTCACCACATCAAAACCGATCATCACGAGAGTTGATGTAGCTTCAATGGCGAACAATCAACATGTTCATCATATCTACTATATGACTCATGCTTTACCTTTCGTGATCCGTGTTAGAGACCATGTACATGCTAGGCTTGTCAAGATCAAACCTTAGCTTCGCATGAGCAAATCTGGATTGCTCACGTTGTATACACTCAGAATCTAACACACCCGATCATCACGTGGTGCTTCGAAACAACGAGCTTTAGCAACATTGCTTACTAAGGATGAACACTTTAAAACTTGAAATTGTGTGCTTGAGGGATCATCTTATAATTCTACCGTCGTGAACTAAGCAATACAAGATGCATAAAAAGATTAACATCACATGCAATTCATAATATGTGATATGATATGGCCTTTCTTCTTGTGCTTCCGATCTCCATCTTCAAGCACGAACATGATCTCCATCATCACCGGTGTGGCATCAAGGTCAATGGCGCCGCTTCATGGTTGTCGTCCACTAGCATCAACTATTACAACTTCTTTGAATAGACATGCAGGTCTTAACGGAATTTAAAAGACAACCATATGGCTCCTGCCGGTTGCCAACTTACAATAAGGTACATTGCATACATCATATATAATCACAATCATGGTCATATCACATCACAACACACCCCTGCAAGACAAAGTTAGACGCCTCTAATTTTCTTTGCATGTTTTACGTGGTTTGGGGCTTTCAATAAGTGTCGTTCTAACTTACGAACAAGAAACACAACATTGATACTAGTATTGTCAATCACCCGCTGTAAATTGAATCTTAACTATGTTGGGAGAAACAGGCACCCGCAAAGCCACTTATGCAATACAAGTTGCATGTCAAGCGTGGAGCAAGTCTCATGAACGATGTCATGTAAGGTTAGCCCGGGCCGCTTCATCCCACCATCTCGCAAGATGCAAAGTACACAAGAAGCAATCGACAACAAAAGCATCAACGCCCACAATGACCATTGTGTTCTACTCGTCAACGGATCTACATATAGACACGGCCTCTGATACCACTGTAGGGGTTCGTAGCATGGAAAACAAAAAATTCTACCGCATGAACACACAATCAAGATCTAATCTATGATCAAGCCAAGATCTATCTACTAGATTGTAGCAACGAGTCGATAGAATACTAACCCTCGAAGATCCAAAGCGGTTAACGAGCGATTCTCGTGGGTGATGTAGTACACTTAGATCTCAAGATCGCGTGAGCGATCCTTCCGGCACTGCGTTTCGGCGCTCCGCGATCGGTCACACATTTTCGATTGATGAAGACCTTCCTCTCCCTTGTTCCAGCATGGAGGTTGTAGCACTCTCCTCGCGATTCCGGCAGCACGACGACGTGGTACCGGAAGTAGAGGGGATATCTCGCAGGGCTTCGCCTTAAGCCGGAGCGAGTATGGTGGAGTATGAGAGAGGCCTTGGTGATCTAGGATTTAGAGGGCACCAAGGGGAGGGCTTGGCCGGCGGCTAGGGTTTGGGGAAACCCTAACTCACCGAGTTAGAGGAGGCCCTAGGCGGCGGCAGCAGGAGGTGGCCGGCGACTTGGGGCTAGGGTTTAGAGGAGAGAGGTGTAGGGAAGAGGGGCACCCCTGCCCCTCCTTTTATAGGTGGGAGGGAGGCGCGGTTGGGAGGAGGGAGTCCTCCTCCAACTCCTCCTCCTTGGCCGGCGGGTGGAGGGAGTAGGATATCCTCCCTAAGTAGGTTTCCTACTCTCCCTCCACCAAGCAAACTTGCCGTTTGACTTTTCAAATTGGCGTTTGACTTTTCAAACTAGGATTTGATTTATCCCTTTATTTTGCTCAGCGATGACACCTAGTACATGATGCAACCATTCCAACTTGTTATGACACATTCATGTACCCTTCCTCCGAGTGTCGGACCCTTCTAGAACATTCCCGGTGAAAACACCGGAATCATTCCCCAACTCCGAAATAGGACTTTCCTTATATGAATCTTATTCTCTGGACCATTCCAGATCTCCTCGTGATATCCCGGATCCCATCCGAGACTCCGAACAACATTCGGTCTCTTACTCATCATTCCATAACTACTCAACAACATCGAATCCTTAAGTGTGTCTCCCTACGGTTCGTGAATTATGCGGACATGATCGAGACACTTCTCCGATCAATAACCAGTAGAGGAATCTGGAAATTCATACGGCTCCCACATATTTCCACGATTACTTTGCGATTGAATGAACCACTTACATACAATACCAATTTCCCTTTGTCTCACGATAGTTTACTTATCCGAGGTTTTGATCGTCGGTATCTCTACATACCTAGTTCAAATACTCTTTTCTCGTTCCCGTGGTATGTGATCCCTTGTGATCCAGTCACATGCTTGCAAGCTAATTGGATGACATTCCACCGAGAGGGCCCAGAGTATATCTATCCGTCATATGGATAGACAAATCCCACTCTTGATCCATGTGTCTCAACCCATACTTTCCGAACACTCAATGCCATCTTTATAGCCACCCAGTTACGGTGTGGTGTTTGATGTCATCAAAGAATCCTTCCGGTGATGGTGATAAGCATGATCTCATGGTCGAAGGAATTAGGTTACTATGTATCAGAAATCTTATAGCAAATGAACTATATTAAATGACTTGATCTTTATGTTATGCTTAACTATAGGAGTATGTCCATCACATCATTCTCCTAATGATATGACCCTGTTGTTAATAACATCTCTATGTTCATGATCAGGAAACCATGATCATATATTAACCAACAAGCTAGTTTAACAAGAAGCTTTACTAGGGACTCTTTTATATTTACAAATCACACAAGTATTAATGTTTCCTGTTAATACAATTATAACATGGTATGTAAACATTCATCATAAGTATGAAGATATGATAATAACCACTTTATTATTGCCTCTTGGGCATATCTCCAACACAACCTGTGGACAGTGACAAACTGTAAAGTGATCTACTTGTTGTTAACGAACACCAAAAGTGATTATGACAATAAATGCCCTTTCAAAGTTGTTATGCTTGAAACTTAATCTGGGAGGGGTTCGGATGATAACCTGAAGGTGGACTTCTAGTCATAGATGCAGTTGGATGGCGGTCTATGTATCTTGTTGTATTGCCCAATCAACCTCATAGGATCTTTCTGACTAGTAATTGCATTGTTATGCCTTGCTTAGTTCCTATCAATTGCCATGCTGTAATTTGTTTACCCATCATGTCATGTTGTTTATCTACGAAGGGCACCTCTAGTGAACTATGGACCCCGGTCCAATCTCTACCATTGATACATCTTCCACTGTTACTTGTTTACTTGCTGCAAACCACCATTAACTTCCATACCATACGTTTAATCCTTTGTTATAGCAAACCGGTGAGCTTGACAACCTCACTGTTCGTTGGGGCAAAGTCTTAAGTTTGTGTTGTACAGGTCTCCACGTTGTTTGCAACACCTGTGTGACGTTTCCTTCCTCCTTCTGGTTCGATAACATCGGTCTCAACTGAGGGAAAACTTGCTGCTTGCTCTTCACACCCTACGCTTGGGGTTACCAACAAAGTGCCACGTCGAGCACCATCAAGACTTTCTAGCGCCGTTGCCGGGGAGGCCAAGGACTTCTTCACTAGGGGAGTCCTTCACTTCCTTTCTCTTTACTTTGTTTTTAGTTTGCTTTGTTTCTTTTGCTTGGTTTTGTTTGCCTCTTTTCAAAAAAAAACCCAAAAAATAGTCTAGCTTGGTTTGCTTGCCTTATTCAAAAACACAAAAAAATTAGTCCTTGCTCTAGCTCACCATGTTGCTCCCCAGTTTGCTCTGAAAAATCTTGCAATAGGTAGTGGCTCCATAATTGGGAAATATAATATTGAAGAATTCTTTAATTATGTTAGCAAGCATGAGGATAAATCTAGAGCTGAACTTGCTCCTAATTATGAGATTCCTGCAGCTTCTCTAGTTCATATGTTGGAGGATAGGTTTGTTAGCCTTAACCCCTTCATACAATTCTTATTCCTAAAACTAAAAGAAGAGAAGGATGTTGAAAAAAGGGAATTCATCCTTGAAACTTTATCAAAAGAATTCCATGATGTTGCTAGGGAGGCCAAAAAGGGTTTTGAACGTTTCAATATGCTAGGTTCAAGTGTAGATGTTGTGGGTATTTCTTTTAAAACAAAGCTTAGAGAGGAATTCAATATACCCATACCCTATAAGCTTGTTCGAATGCATGAAGCCTTTGAAAATAACTTCGATTGGATTGCCCCGGAAAATCTTTTTGATAAAGTTAGTAGACCAAAGAGAGATAAAAAAGGATCCTACAAAACCCATTTGGATGAGATGCCTTTCATAGTTGAAGAATTTTCAAGTATGAATGTTAATGCTTCCTCATTTGAAAATACTTGATTCTTCTTGATTCTTGTGCCTAACTTAAAGGCGTTAAAGAAAAGTACTTGTTGGGAGATAATCCAAGAGTTTCTTTGAGTGTTGGAAGTTATTACTTCTATAATGACATCTCCTTATACTTTTTTTTTGCTTTTTGTGCCAAGAATGACCTCTAATGAGAGGGAAATAAGATTTGGTGAGTTGCTGTCCCGAAACAGATTTTTGTCCTTCACAAAAAAAATTCGTAAGGAGGCTCTGTAACTCGGATTGATCTCAAAATTTATGAATAAATCCCCCAGTATGTTTTCTAACTTTCGTTAGTTCAACACATTTTGATTTGAGCAACAGAAGATGTTCGAAAAAATTCGCTTCTACCTACTAGTCTGTTTTGACAGATTTCTAACATTATTTCCATTTGCTTCTTATTGATTCCTTTTTGAGATTCCTTCAGGTAAATTGAGTTTCTTTGAAGGAGTTACTACAATATCTTGTGTTTTTAGTGAAAAGCCTTGTTGTTACAAAGACTTGCCAGTGGTCTAATATCTTTTGAATAAGCTAATGTTGCTAATGAAGATTGTGTGAAGTTTTGTTTAAAGGAAAAAATTCAGGTGTAGAGAGAGAATGATACAATGAGATGAAGAATGGACAAAAGCTCAAACTTGGGGATGCCACCATGGTGTCACCCCAAGAAATATCCAAGAGGTACAAGCGTCAAAGCTTGGGATACCCAAAGCATCCCCTTCTTTATCAATAAAAAGCTTAGGTCTGTCTAGACACTTCATTTTTATTGTTCATGCACAGTTGTGTTTTTCTTGGAGCATCTTAGTTTTTGTTTGCTTTACTTAGTTTGTTTAGTTTTCTTTAGTAGTTTGGACCCCCGCTCTCGCTGTGTTGTTTTGCAAATAAGTTTGCTTGGTGTTTGGAAAGGAGTAGTAAGTTCTTGCTTGAAGTGCAAGAGGAGCTTGCATGGACAGTGACTTAAACTTTATCATGACATGCTAGGTGTTGTTTTAGCATTATGCTTAGTGATTATTTTTGTAGCATGTCTTGTTCCAAACAATTGGGAGTGCTTAGTGTGCCTTGAAGAAATTATGTGTTGTTTTAGCATGCAAAATCATAGTATTGTGGTATTCTCCTTTGATGTTTTGCTTGGGTTGACATGGCACATGCTCACACCATGTTATGACAATGACAAGTAACCATTAGACTCTATGATCATTTAGTCCTTGACTTATAGTACCACCCTTTGCTTTGATTAGTTTGCTTTGTTGAATTGCATAATTATGGCCATTATTGCTCTCTTAGTTAGTTGATACCAGTCATTTGCTAGTCTCCACTTGTATGAGTAAGTTCTACTCATGCTTCCAACTCCCAAGAAACCAGGTTATTCCAAAGTGTCCACTATAAACTCCTATGCATGGTGTGTTACACCATTCCAAAGTATATTCTTGTTTTCACCTATCTTCCAATTAAAAAGTATTTTCTTATGTGAAAACTTAGTGATTAAAGCCCTCACGAACTTGATGGCACACTTTATTCTTTGCCCCTAATAAACTTGAACCATTGTGACAACTTTGTTGTATATGCTTGCACTTATAAGTTGGAATTAGCAGAACCGTGCTGTCACGGGGAACGTTTTCAACATTGCACTTATACATTGTTGTACTTAGTTGATATCATGTTCTTTTGTATATGGATGTCACCAATGTGAAATAAAGAGGGAACTTGTAAGTCCATGGAGTTTGTATCTTGTGTTAGATAAACGCCTGGGCCGCTAGCCTAAGCCATGCCTAATCATGGTGGAAACTTGCAGCATCACCATAGTGACATCTATGAAGCATTCTTCTTCTTATAAAAAAAGAGACACATTGAGAAAAGAGGAAAGAGAGAAAAAACACACCATATTCCCATGGTACATAAGAAGAATTGTTGAGATGCTCATTGTCTGCTTGCCTTGTCATTTTGGTTATGGGAAAGCTCCTGTACCATGTGCAAGGGGTACCCCGTTGGCGGTTCTCAATGATATGCAAATACTTACAGTGACAAGAACTTACCTGGACCCAAAGTTGAGTATGCATGAGGTGTGGCCCTCGTATTCAAAGGGCATGAGACTGCCAACTTATACTTCGTCAAGCATATACTCCATCTTTGCCACTTTAACCTTAACCACTTCAAGATGCTTGTGATAGGGGCAATGAGGGCTGAAAGCTAACTAGTACCATGATTTTTGGAAGCTCTTTTTGAAACTTGTAATCCCTGCTTCCTTTACAAAAATGCCTTTCTTCCACCATTATTGAGTCTCCACCTTCTACCTTTAGGCACCATTAGAGAGCACAGTTGTCATTCTGTGTGCAATGTTCCAAAGCTTATTAATTGATGCATATTGTGTTATTACTTGCTCTTGTGCTATTTTTTTCTAGTCACCCTTGTGAACTTTGCAGGTGTCCTATGCATTACATTGCTACTCTATGAGGGACAAGCTGATTGCCACTATGCTATGTTTTCTGCATGTGAAAAAAACAAACGTTTTTCAATGCATGTTATTTATGATCTTTGTTTGTAGCTTGCCATGTTGCATGCATAGTTACTATGTCCTATTGTTAGAACTCCATCTTTCATGCACATGTTTAGAGTTCTTTGATCCCATCTTTCCATGCTTGCAAATGGTTGGATCTTTATTGTGAGGGTGCATGTCACTTCAAAAATTATTCTGTTTATCACTTACCTACTCGAGGACATGCAGGAGTTAAGCTTGGGGATGCTCATACGTTGGAAACGTATCTATAATTTTTGATGCTCCATGCTTGTTTTGTATCTACTTTGCTTTACTTGTCCACATTTTGAGGTGTTTTTTACATGTTTCTGGTACTAACCTATTAACAAGTTGCAACAGTGCTAGATGCCCGTTTTCTGTTGTTTTTGGTTTCAGAAAAGTTAGTAAAGAAATATTTTCGGAATTGGACTGGACAAACGTCAAAGTCAATTACTTTCCGTGGGGAACAAGAAGTCTAGAGGAGAGCTGGAGGGGCCGGCCAGAGGGGCTAAACCCACCCGAGGCGCGGCCATAGGTGGGCTCGCGCCTGGCTAGGGTTTGGTGGCCCTCGCCACCTCCCGTCTCGCCCCTTTGCCTATAAGAAGCCCCCGATGCAGAAACCCTGAGTACCCGATTAGAAATCCACGAAACCGTCTATAGCCGCCGCCACCATAGTCCCTAAATCGGGGGGATCTGAAGTTCTTCCCGGCACCCTGCCAAAGGGGAGATCATCCCAGAGGCCTTCTCTCTGGTATGATTCGTGAGTAGTTCCACCTTGGACTATGGGTCCATATAGTAGCTAGATGGTTGTATCTCCTCCTTTGTGCTTTCATGTATAGATCTTGTGAGCTCCGTTCATGATCAAGATCTAATATATTTGTAATCATGCATGTTGTGTTTGCGGGGATCCGATGGATATTGAGATTATTATGTTGGTTTGATTAATGGTTTTATCTTTATGATTCTATCATGTCTGTGTTGTCTGTGATCTTGCATGCTCTCCGTTGCTAGTGGTTATCTTGGCCAAGTAGTTGCTAGTGACTCCAAGAGGGAGTATTTATGCTCGATAGTGAGTTCATGCCTCTAGTTTCCAAGGGAAGTGACAATAATCTCTTCGGTTGTAGATGTGCTGTTGCTACTACGGAGAAAACAACGGTCTCTTGTTCATGGGACATGTTGACTGTTTACCTTACACACTTTGCTTAAAGCAGTTGTATGTTGCTTGCAACTTAATACTGGAGAGGGTTCGGATGATAACCTGAAGGTGGACTTCTAGTCATAGATGCATTTGGATGACAGTCTATGTATATTGTTGTATTGCCAATCAACCTCATAGGATCTTTCTGGCTAGTAATTGCATTGTTATTCCTTGCTCAGTTCCTATCAATTGCCCCGCTGTAATTTGTTTACCCTTCATGCCATGTTGTTTATCTAAGGAGAGCACCTCTAGTGAACTATGGACCCCGGTTCAATGTTTACCATTGATACATCTTCCACTGTTACCTGTTTATTTGCTGCAAACCATTACCTTCCACACTATACGTTTAATCCTTTGTCGGTGAGCTTGACAACCTCACTAATTCGTTTGGGCAAAGTCTTGAGTTTGTGTTGTGCAGGTCTCCGCATTGCTTGCAACACCTGTGTGATGTTTCCTTCCTACTACTGGTTCGATAACCTCGGTTTCTTTCTGAGGGAAACTTGCTGCTGTGCTGCTTCATACCTTTCTCTTGGGGTTTCCAATGAAGCGTCCCACGACAAGTGGTGGGCGCCATCAATGATCTACAAATTGTAGATGGAGGGGGCCCTGCTCACCTAGGAGCTGAGGTCAATCCAGTCATTGATGGTAAATTTATCTCACACAACACATCACATTTAGTTAAGAGTAATATAATATACATGATTTGAAAAATGTTGATAAGTGTATCTTTGCCGAATCCAGTGGATGCTGCTGAAAAGGATGAGTACCAAATGAAGGGGTTCCTTCTATTGTACCCAAGAAAAATCCAACAAATAGAGGGGGTCCTGCTATTGTACCTAGGAAAAAGCCAACAAATAAGTTAAAGAAGCCTAACAAGAGCGAGTGATGATAGCAGTGGTTGACAGATATGTGAAGATGAAAGAGAAGCAGGCCGAGGAAGAAAAGGCGGAGTCAAATGTTTTCACTATCTTCAAGTGTATTTCTGTTGTGCAAAATATGATGGAGCTCTCACGTGTGGAGAGAGTGAAGGCTTCAAAAGTGTTCAAAATTGCTGAAAACCGAGAGACATTCCTTACTTGGGCTGCTCAAGATGAGGAGTCGACTATCATGTGGTTTCCCGTAGTGATTGCAAGAGTTACCTTTAGGTAAACCTTCAATTCTTTCTCGTCTTTGTGTTGCAATAATTTTCTCGCCTTGTGCTGCAATAATTCTGCTTTCATGGCAGCTCATGGCAATATCCTTATTCTATGTGCTTTTAATTTATAAAGTAGTATGGTTTATGAAACTTGCATCTACCTATCAGAATCTTGCATGTTAGAAGTGAAATTAAGTGAATTTTGCATGTTAGAAGTGAACTAATGTTTGTCCATGGTGATGGTCTTCTGTGTATATTACCAAGAAATCATTGCATTGGATTATATTAAGCTGATTTCTTGAGACAAGAGAGCTAGCTAGAGTTGGCCTGGTGTTCTCTACGTGTTCTAGCAGCAAATGAAATTTAATCTTACATTACTTTACCTTTTGTGATGTTGACTACTCAGCACATGCAGTTCTATATCTCTGCCTTTTCGTGTCAACCTCCTATTTCGACCCTTGAGAACTCTCTATATTAATCATTCATGAATAAAGCTAGTGATCCATACTTGTAGTTTGGGTGTTCTTTTAAGCTAGGGACTTGTGGCAGTTTATACTACACCACTTTATGTTTGTTTCTGTCACTGTTGTGTAATAATTTGCTAATAGCTAGCTCTAGATTTTTTTATTCATTTTGTAGTCTGTAGTATGTCTCTGATCTAGCTGGGCAAACTTTGTTGTATGCTAACTGGGCAAACTTCTTGAGACAAGAGAGCTAGCTAGAGTCTGGTCTGGTGTTCTCTATGTGTAGATTGTGCTTAATGTCTACTTAATAACTTGCTAGCACTTTAGTTTGTGTATTTCGGTTTCCCTAGTTGGTGTGAGAAAAGAGAGATCTAATGCATGAGTTATTAGTCCATTCCGGAAACAGACCATGATGTCAAGTGAGTTGATTAGTAAATCATGTGCTAGTCTGTATCTATGTAGATAACATGGAAAGAAAAACTATATCTGCTCAATACTTCATGTTTGCATGACCAGAAAATCGTGTGCTAAATCGTGTATTGAGACTGTGATATCTAAATTCCAGAGAACTAGATGCATCTTCCTTTTATTCTATAATCTGTTCTCTCCTATTTACTTTTAGTATGCAACCTGCTAGCAATTTCTATTCACATATACTGTTTTTCCCTGTTTTTATTATGTAACCTGCTAGCAGAGATGATGCTTCCTGTTTATTTTGCTAGTGTTGAACCATTTATTTTTTTGGTGATATAATAGGGTGTCGATGAAAGCATCCGGTGGAGCTGGACAAGAAAATGATCGCATCAACTATATTTGAAATGTGCATGCAAAAAATTATTGTGGAAATAATTGGGCAATTGTTTGAGCTCCGGTCTGTCGAGAGCACATATTTAAACTTGTATTCATGAAGTCTATGAAGAGATGTTAACGCTCCTTGCAAAGATTTGATTTTTACTTGAGTGACTTGTCAATTAACATGTTATAGGTGTAAAGTTATTCTTTTTATCACCTGATCTCAATTCTCTCCCATTCCCTCTAATCCCCAGAATTCAAAGTAAACATGCCAGGGATTGGGAAGTGAGGGGAAATGTGAGGAAAAGATGGGAAATGTGGATCTCGGATCTGGTGGTCGCCACAACTGTTTGGGGACAACCCTCGGCTTCTTCCCCTGTATATCAAGCATCTGTAGCTCCTCTTTGATATTCCTCAGAGATTGGTATGGATCATACTTCTCCTCATCATGAAACCATCTGTTGTGCGATGACCAAATCGAGTACATGATACTAATAATTGTTTCTCTCTGCTCATCATTAAACATCTATCATAGAGAATGTCCTTTTCCCAATTAGTTGGATGTAGGCGCAGAAGCTTCGGTTCAAAAACCTTCCTTGCCTCGGTCTAGTACTGCAGTGCATGCAAGCACGAAATAAATGCATGCATAATATTTCCGTCTGCCGCTCGACAAACTTCACACCTACTTGTTTCCTTGATGTGTTGATAGTTTAGAGTAGCTGCATCTGGAAGAATATCCAGCAAAACCCGCCACCAGAACACTCCCAGTTTTGGCAATATGTTGAGCTTCCAAAGCTTTTTCCACAACTGTTCTTCAGCCGTTGAAGTACCCATAGTCGACCCCTTCATCACCATATAGCGTGGTACGTCGATTTTAGAGTGTAGATTCTAGATTTCTCAAAAGCCCACGCCCAAGTATCTTCTCCACCAACAGACCTCAAAGGAATGTTTAGAATTGCATCTACATCTGGCGCTAAGAAATTGTTTCTCAACACCGATTCTTTCCAAGTCATCGTGTTTGCATTTATCAACTCTAAAACCTTGACAAGTGGTAGTTCACCTTTTCTCCCCATAGGTTTTAAAGAATAGCTTCCTGGAATCCATTTATCCTCCGAGGTGGAGATCGACGCACCATCACGCACCCTCTTGATCAATCCCGTCAACAAAGCCTCCCTTCCTGCAACTATTGCTCGCCAAGTCGCCGATGAACTGCGGGGAACAGTAGCTTGCATAAAATCAACATTTGCTAGCCTGTCCATGGGGAATGAAGTGCGCGGGGTCTTACCACACCACGCGGGTGCTTTTACTGTATCATTTTATTCTTTATTTTCATCATTTCTTGCTTTTTACATTTTGTATGTATTGTATAAAATCTATCTCTGGAACACATATAAATTAAATAAAAGTAGAAATAAGTGGATATACAAAGGACGTTAAATGAAGAAAGGAAAAGAAAGAAGACAAAATAAAATGCACAGTACGTATGTACTGTAGCCATTGACGTGCTCGCTTCTACCGGCCCATCCAAATATCCAACCAATAGAACCGGTGCGGGCCGTCTCGTTCAACCCGCCTCTCCCTCCTCTCAGCTACGGAAACTCCGATTCGGACGACGCGGCGGCGGCCTCCCTGCGGTCGTGGTCGCCGGGGGAGTCCTCACCACCGGACAAGGAGGTGAATAGCGGGGCCGCGATGAAGCACCCGCAGCGGTTGCGCTGGGCAAGAGCCAATTTCCGCGGCAAGCCCCCCTCTCCCCGCTGGTAAGCCACAACCCTAACGGGTGTCCATCTCGCCGCCGCTAGGCGCCGCGCCGCCGTCGAAGATCTCTGCCGAATCTTGTACGCCCTCTAATGACCAGTGCGCCTCTGTAGTGGCCACACGGCTGTCAGTATAGGTCATTCGAAGGTGGTCTTCTTCGGAGGATTCGTCCACGACCGTTTCCTCAACGATATCTTCGTCTATGACATTGGTAAGTTCCCCCGCCCCCTCATTTCTCTTGACCACCTGCTTTCCACGGATCTTGACCCAGTTGGAAGCTTATTATTAGATTATTAGGAGAGAATGCTGCTTAAATTGTGCAATCCGCGTTTCAGACAAGAGGCTGTGGTACACGCCAGAGTGCACTGGAAGTGGATCGGATGGGCAGGCAGGCCCCTGCCCTAGGGCCTTCCATGTTGCTGTGTCCATTGACAACAAAATGTACATTTTCGGTGGCCGCTCCGAGAAAGCTAGGTTTGCAATGCGTACTGTTGCGAACTGCTATCTACTAGAGTTTGCAGGACTATGCGGTATTTACAATCTGCTGTCTACCTCGCAGCTTAGGCGATCTGTGGGTGCTTGATACTGGTAGAGGTATCCATTCCTTCGAGTCTTGTTTCTACAATTCCATTCACTTGTCCTGCTTCTAGTTGCACTGCTCTCTAATCAATTTCATTATGTCTTGGTCCTGTGTTCAGCTGTATGGCAATGGTCGGCATTAATTTCATTTGGTGATATGCCTTGCCCGCGTGAATTTTCCTCTGCAACAGTAATAGGAAACAGCAAAATTTTGATGTAAGCATTTATTTGGTACATGTTCCCATGTTATTGATGTGTCATCAGTTATAACGATGTTAATCTTTATTCAGGTATGGTGGGTGGGACGGTAGTGATTGCCTGTCTGATCTACATGTCTTGGACACGCGTGAGCTAACTGCTCCTTTTGTTTATGTCTTACCATTGTTATTTTAGTTTGTTGAATATATTCAAAAGTTGAGAGTTCCTTCTCATTTTTTGCATTTTGGGACAGAGTCACTGGACTGGAAAAAATTTACAGTTGCTGGATTAGTACCATCTCCACGCTGTGGACACTCAGCCACAGTGATTGATAATATGCTGGTAATTTTCGGAGGCAGAGGTACCTGTAATTCCTTGGTTATGTTTTCTTGGGTTTTCTCAAAAGAAAAGCTAGTCCTCAGATGACTTTGTAGTTTCCCTTACTTTATATATTCTTTCCCACAGGTGCAAATAAATCAATTTTTGCTGACTCATGGGCTTTAAATGGTATTGCTGAAGAAGGTATATGTCCTGTTTTTTTGTGTTTGTATCTGAACTGGCAGAAACATGCCATTCTAGTTGCTATGCACAGCATATGCTTGTTTAATTGATGAGCACCGTTAGAACTTAATGTATCTAGAACTGCCTCTTGTCTTCACAATTTATGCAGGTCATGAGCTCATCATTCACATACATTTTATTTATTTTCTATGTCTGTTTCTGCTCTGTTGAAGAAAATTGAGCTTAAGATGGCTCATTCATATTATTGAACTGTCATGTTACCTCACATTCAATGCGTTTTAGCATGGCATTGTGCGTTTAGTTGTTGATTAAGTAATGTTTAACTGAGCTGCAAGCTAAATTACTGTAGTAATATTTGTTAATTTTCTATGACTTAATCTGACATCGTTTGTTTTAGAATATAATGGTGGACCTACTTGGACTGAGCTAAATCTGTCAGGACATTCTATGCATGCACGATGTGGTCACTCAGTGACTTCTGGTGAACACCATGTATGCAATTTGAACCTTCAATGTTTCGTCTTTTTAACTGCATTAGTACTTAAATCTCTGTTGCGTGTATTTTGAAGGTTGATATTAGTTGATTATTCTTTAGACTGAATATTAATCATTGGGCTGTTTGCAATCATGCTAATCTTCTAGTCAGTGAACTTAGTATCCTGCGAAAATGAGTAAAGTGACCTCCAGGTTGCGCCTTTGTTAGACATACTAAATGTTATCTTCTGTGAAAAATCATCTGCTAGAATATTAAAATCTACTTTCATATGGGTTTGTAGAATGCACCGTCTGTGTTATGTGAATAAATGCTTGGTGGGGGGCTGAATCCTTTTTCCATTATGAAAAGGCTCCTTTTTCTGTATGAAAAGGCTGACTACCAAAACCTCACTCCCTTGTTATTAATTAGATAAGTGGAAGTTGGTACTCAGTGATAGGAAAATCCATTTACTTTTTGTTCTTTGTGGTGTCTCCTATTTGTCTGGAGCTTACGAGGTGAAGTAGTTCAAAAGTTCTTTATATATCAGAAAATAAACCTTCTCTCAGGAACCTATGTTACTCAATTTCTTGTCCTGATTCTGAATGTGCAAAAACATTACTAACAACATTACATCTTGTTGTCAGCTGCTGCTGTTTGGAGGACATGGAACTGACGGTTGGCGCGAGGAATGCATTATTTTACATATGGGTAGGCTCCAATGAACTTTTTCTTGCTTGTAACTTTGTTTTCATTAGCATGTTGTGGACGTTGAGCATGACTTCGGTACTTGTTATCTACTAAGCACACCAAATTTCTTCTTGTATTTTTTGACATTGATCGTTATATGAAACCAAAGAATGTGTCCTGATAGTAGTTATACTAAGCTGTGACTCCATAACTTCGAATTTAGATATAACTTCAAGGAGAAATTGATCTGATACTGATTTATTCTGGTTGTTCTTAGTGATATGAAACCATATGTTCATCGTGATTAAGACCAATGATTTTCGTGTAAGCATTTCTTAGAAGTGAAACTGTAAATCACATAAAATTGTTCATGTCCTGGGCCAGATCGCGCTCCGAGACAGGCGTGAAAAAGTATGGTCTTTCAACTTCAGATGAATCAATCTATTTCTTACAGTTAGAGCTTTTATGTGTTAACACAAGCCCATTTCAATTTTGTTTACGTTTTTTTCTTCCTCTATTTTTGTAATTCTTTTGGAGCAAGCAGCACTGCCTGTAAAAATTTGGTAGCTTATTTGTTTTTGCTGACTAACAATTTTTTGTCTCTCAGGCACCCAATGGATCTCCTTACAGACAAGTAATGAGCCACCCCCTCCCCGGTCATATCATTCTATGACTTGCATTGGGCATTGGTTTCTTTTATTTGGTGGCTCTGATGGCAAAAGAACCTTTGCTGATTTATGGTGTCTTGTTATTGAAGGTACTGCTCATAAAGACTCTGTATTGAATATCTTGGGGTTTTAGTTTGTATCTTCCAAACAGCAAACTGCCAAAGCTTTTAGCAGCAATATGTGTCATCATTATCACAAATGTCTGAATGATTACACTTGAGATATACCATATTTTATATTATATCCTGTATCATTAGCTCTAAGCGACTAGACTTACTAAAACAACATTTGACTATATGTACTAGGTAATGAGTAAGACGGTACAATATTTAAACTAAGATATTAGATCTCAGTCTAGCTTCGCACCTCCTCTCACAATGCATCAGCTGACAATAGCACAATGAGTTCAACCCACGAAACCAGTGAATCTCCATTGCCCCTAGGTCCATAGATGCACACTGAGTAACCATATAAACATACTGATTCTTGAAAGTTGAAACTCCAATGATACGTTTGAACCTGAAATGGACTCGAATTGAGATTTCACCGGTATTCAGGGAACATCGTGTCATCCCAGGTATGTGTTGCTATTGGCAGCTGTTGAACCATATAAATATACTGTTTTTGATGTAAGCTATTCTGGTTTTTCCCTCTGTAATGCCTGATGGAGAAAGATAATTTCTGCATCTGTAAACACTACCTCATTGATTGTTTAGATGACCCTATTGCAAAGCGATGCTTGATTCCCAATGTTGAGTCAGGCAGCCTTATCACTCCAGTCAATGCCCAAGAGTTTGCAGTGAAGGTATGTTTGTGTGTGTAAGTATGGGCTCAGAGTTATGCTTCAAATGAAGTGTTGTAACATGGTGCACCTAACCAATTCTTTAATATCTCATGTAATCATTTCAGGAAACGTTTGTTACTCAATCTGGTCAGATCAAGTTGTACAGTATGATTCCTTTTTTCTTTTTAAATATTTCAATTTTAACGCTGATACAATGTCCATTAGATTATTTAATTCCACAATATTGTTTATTGATTTAATTTATTGTTGATATCGGCCATTGCTTATTTTTTTTGTAGTAGATAAGCACTTCCAACAAAAAGTCTATAATGTCTGTTCTAGTTGGAGAAAAAAGGTTTTCAAAGGCATATATATCATTCCTCCAGCTCGTTGTCAACTCCGAGGTAAGTTGCTACTGGTACTCTTAGTATACTTCTAATCAAAGCGCATAGACAACGGTACATCTTAGTTGGCAAAAGTTGTCATGTGTTAGTTTTTTTTTGAGGTGTTGTAGTTAGAGAGTAGCTGGCATAGTCCCTAACAGGATCATCAAACAAAAAGCTTGACACTGTTATAATTTATAATAGGATAGTAACTAGTTGCTGAAAATAATTTTTTTTGGAAAAGAAAGATTATGTTAATATGGTAATCACAAGTACGCCAAAGTTTGATCACCAGTAAGTTTGCGAGTAATTTGCTCAAAATTTGGCCAAAAAAGGCCGAAGGGATGTTTTCAGGCCTCCTTGGTTTGCTGCCAGTAAAATGTCCATTTTGCGACTCTAAATACCGTATGCCATCTCACTGTCCAAAAAGAAAGATTGTAGGCCACCTAACCTGTTAAACACATATTTTATTTAGTACTTCCAGCATGCTACTAGGGAGGGGCCATTGAGGAGGTTACATGCACGCCTGATTTTTGCCGCACCCATTCTAACCCTCCTGACTTCCCCATACCCATCCGAAATTATCCATACCCATTATTTGCTTGGGCAGGATTTTATCTAGTCTGAAGTCCACTAATTGTAGCCATTACCATCCGTACACACAATTATTTCTAGAAAAGAAACGTCGCCTGCAGACCATTTCTTAAGCAATTAACAGACCATTTCTAAATCAATTAATCATTCATCTCGTGCATCCATTCTCAATCGCAAAGCACCTAACTAGGTGAAATCTACACCCAAATTACACACGAGGTCAAGGTATGAGCTCATCATTCTAAATCCCTAGAAAGAGGAACTGCCATAAGGCCATTCCCTATGGGTTGCATCTTAGCAATGCTTCTTATTGTATGATATAAGATTTCCCATTGCATGGTATGAGCACTCTGGAGTCAATAAAGTACCATTTCATTTGGGTTGTGTCTGGCATACAATAATTCAGCCTTCCCAACTACCGTTTGCCTAATTTTTTTTTGTTCAGCTGACCAATATTTTTTAGTTTTCATGGTTATTTTTCCTACTAGCAAGCAACCACGGTATGATATAACAATTTTTTAATTGAGAATAGTTTGGTTAGTGTTTTCCTACTAGCAAGCAACCACGGTGCAATTGGTTCTGTAGTGGCTGTCCAGGATAATCATTAGTGGAGGTGAATCTACGATAAGCCATGTACACGAACCATGTACTCCCTCCGTTTCAAAATATAAGATGTTTTAGGTTTGTGAAGATAATTTATCTAGACACCTTTCAGTGTATAGATTTGGAGTGAACCTCTCTGAATCTACACACTAAAAGACGTCTAGATACATTATCTTCACAAAGCTAAAACATCTTATATTATGAAACGGAGGGAGTATTGGTTTGTCGTGGTGTGAGGTAAGTCCACATGATGCTCACTCAAAGAGCAGCCTTCAAGAAGAGGGAGAAGTTTCAAAATGTTTCTGCCTTCTCGGCCATATTCTAATATAAAAGGCATTCGTTTTGAGGCATGTTTACGGAAAGTGAGGAAGATGTGGCTTGAAGATATGCCAGTCTTAGTGGGACACACTTTAGAGGCACTACTAGGCTACACATACCACAACAATTTGTGGTAAGCATATGTGTTGCCTGTGGGTCCCATCGTATAGGCTAAGCGGAAGCACAACTACAAACAAACAAGGTCTGAGTGACAATATGGACTTGCCTCGAAAGGGGGAGGTGGTTTTCTACAAGCTGCCTCCGAGCATAGTGCGTCCATCCCTTTAGGCTAGGAGAATCTCTGCCATCCGGTTTGATGGCTGAACAACCCAAATGGTTAGTATGGTTCAGTTTCTATTGTGTAACTCCTAATGTATATATGCAAATGGTTTGTAACAATTTAACATTTTATTGCTCCAGTTTGTTCTTTCATTTTCAATTTGGGAATTTGTTTATGTAAAGATACACAATTGTAATGGATTATTTATTTATTTGGTTTTACATACTTTACATCAACTTTGATGTACTTGTCACTTCTCTTCTTATTGAAACACAATTTGGTATGTAAATCAAAACATTCCTGTGGTATATGCAATTTAGAACTTTTGTCACAAAAAAGCATATAAACATGAATGATATGCTGCTTCTTAAACATATGCACGCTGTTCATGTATTAATTTGGTATAGGGGATTGTGCATATCATGCAATTTGTGCGCTTTATGAGTGCCATTGTAAGATGATGCTTGCATTAAAGCCTGACGAAGAAGGCCATGCTAGAGAATTCCATGTGCGTTTGTCACATGCGCATTTGAAGGATATGGTGGAAGACTTCATGGCTTCGAAAGAAGGAAAAAAGTATAAACAGGGTGATAAATTGGAGGTGTGCCTTTTAATGGGTAAGAGGCACGGCATAGTTAGTGAAGAGGATTACGCAGCCGGGTGTCCACCTCAGGTAATTCTTGTTCAGTTTTTATATTTTATTATATATTCTTGTATTATTAATTTTCTAGGAGATTTATTTACAGTTTCATTTTAATCTGCACTCCTGCTAACTGCTAAAGCCCACTTGCTAGGTAAAAACACCAGCCAAGCTATGCCGAGGCATCCATCACTAAATAAGTCCCAATTTATTCATTCGACTTGGAATTAATTACTTCCTCCGGTCCATATTAATGACCTTAATTTTGTCTCAATAAGATTGTATCTACTAGATACATATGAATCTAGATAAAGTCGAGGACATTAATATGAACCGGAGGGAGTACGCAATATTTGATTTAAGATTTATGAATAGTCTAGATTTGAGAATGAATTACCAGCCAAGTTCATTCAGTTATAAAGAAATCATTATGGATTTTGTAGAGCCGACTAGAAATTCTTAGATGTATATGCGTATTGCAGAATAACTAGCATATTTTAAGTAAAAAGAAGATTGGCCTACTCCAAATGTTTATAAAAAAAACGGTGCCAACCGGCTAGTCACTTGTCAGCGTAGGCCATGCATTTCTGAGCCAAAATATTGACTTATATAGTTTATTTTACACAGGCCACCAGGTACAAGATCAGAGCGTACCAACAGGTGTCTGAGGCTAAGAAAAAGAAGCTACCGGAGTTGCTATGCGAAGGCGAAGCGGTCCTCAGTAGTTTCAGAATCTCTGATGAGTACCTGCAACTGCTCCCGCACGAGATCTACAGGTACAGACCTGAGAGGGCACTTGAGAGGGAACCCGAGAGCCAGAGCGACGCCGCTGCCATGCCTGTACACGATGCCCACTGCGTTGTCCTGCTTAGTCCTGGTTACGCCTTCAAAGATGAGAGAGAGGCTGCTTCCGATGATGATGAGGAGGAGGAGGAGGAGGAGGATGAGACATCAGCCGCTGGCACTGGGGCAGTTCCTGAGCCAGAGCTCTACTACGAGTATCTCAACAGTTATACCCCAGGATGGGGCCTTGATGGATGTGGAGCAGTATATGCGGAGATCCTACGGAAGACATACATGATCAGAGTAGAAGATCTGTAGCGCTTGCTGGATACTAGCAGCACTAGATCTAGAATATGCCTAACTACCCCTAACTTGACGTGGCTAACAAACTAACCGAAGCAACTAAGTACGCACCGTTTAGGTGATCCGATATACTTACTTAGTATATGGGGCTAACCAACTAACCGAAACAACGATGGCGACAAGTGGCTGGCACCTCACCTCACGACCTGCATGCGCGTGGAATGTGGATAAGTAAACCTCTGAGGCGTGTGTGGAGTTGCAGATGTTGACAACACGTGGAGTATTGCGTTGCTTTCCACGTTTTGCTTCTTAATCTGCTATTCTAGACTTGGGCAACCATCCTAGAGCATTCTCTCTTACATGTTAACTCAATATTGTGATCTAATTGTGGTGGATGCAGAAATGGACAGAGATAAAACAGGAAGAAAGGTCACACTACACCAGAGCATTTATTTTGCCGTGCAAGGAAACGAGTAAGACTAGTCATAGTGGGAGTAATATAAGTAGTAGTACTAATATGCAACTACATACATTGCCAAGTAAGCAATTTGATAATATGACATGCTATTAAATGAGAAGAGAGATGATTGTGACAACTAGTTAGGCTAGTCATAGTGGGAGTAACTTGAGTAGTAACATAGTTCTACATGTATTGCCAACTAAGCATTTGGATGACATGACATGCAATTAAATGATAAGAAAGAGGCTTGTGGTAACTAGCTATGTTACCATAACATCACACATTTCTAGACAAAATGAGTCTATATTATAATAAATGAGGCTTTGCATGATACCACACTTATGTTATTTTGCACTATGAAGATAGTAACTTAGACAAGAAACATATACATGTTACTACTCTAAGTTACTCCTCACTATGACCAGCCTTATGTTACCATAACATCACAGTTTTCTAGACAAACATGAGCAAATTAATATAGTTATCTATGATATTACCTATTGGTTATTGTATATTATGAAGATGGTAACTTAGAGTAGTGGCATATCCATGACACTGGTCAAGTTACTCCCCACTATGACCAGCCTAAAGACTTGTATCTCCACTAACATACTACTTTCGTCTTACAAAGAGTGCACTTCTAACTTTTTTTAGGAAAGCAGAACATTTTTAAATTTTGATCGTGCTTATTATACAAAATGGGCCAATATTTTATTTCAAAACAGGACACACGGTGCCTCCACATGCTCGTCTTTGACCTCCATCGCTCTGTGCTGGCATGTCTAGGCGAGAGGTCTCGGTCCTTGGTCATGGACCCATAGTCACTCTCCCATCTACTGCTAGATGAGAACTGAGAACCTAAGGTTGTTTCCTCTGTAGATACGATTCTTGACTAGGGTTCTTGATTTAAACTGACAGATGAAGGATGAGATTCTTATTAGGAATGAATTCAGATTCTTGAGCATCTTTAGGTAGGAAGCATGTTGTCTCTGTATAAAAATCTCCAGGTTTAGAAATTCTTGCATGCTATGTGCAATACCCCCTCCGTTCAAAAATATAAGACATTCTAGCTTTGTGAATCGAATGTATCTAGAAATCCTTGAGTGTATAGATTTGTAGAGGTTCTGAGTGAACTTATACACTAAAAGACGTCTAGATATATTCATTTCATAAAGGTAAAATGTCTTATATTTCTGAACGGCGGGAATATATGTTTACTCAATATTGTGATCTAATTGTGGATGCAGAATGGAAAGAGAGAAAACGGGAAGAAAGGTCACACTCCATCAGAGCATTTATTTGGGTGCAAGGAAATGAGTATAAGAAATGAGTAAGAATAGTCATAGTGAGAGTAACAGAAATAATAACATGCAACTAAGTAAGAAATTTGATAATATGACATGCTATAAAATAAGAAGAGTTATGGCTGCGGTAACTAGCTATGTTACCATAACATTACACTTTTCTAGACAAAATAAGTTTATGAGCTAATGAATGTAGTCATCTATGATACTATCTATTGGTTATTATGCATTATGAAGATAGTAACTTAAAGTAGTGTCATGTGCATGACACTAGTCCAAGTTACTCCTCACTATGAGCAATCTAAAGTTGTATCTCCACTAACATACTCCCTCCGTCTTAGAAAAAGTGCACTTCTAACTTTTTTGGGGAAGTAGAATATTTTTCAATTTTGATCGTGCTTATTATACAAAATGGGCCAACATTTTATTTCAAAACAGGACACACGGTGCCTCCACATGCTCGCCTTTGACCTCCACATTCTGTGCTGGCATGTCGGGACGAGAGGTCGCAGTCCTTGGTCATGGACCCACAGTCACTCTCCCATCGCTAGATGAGAACTGAGAACCTAGGTTGTTTCCTCTATAGATATGATTCTTGACCTAGGGTTCTTGCTGGATGAAGGATGAGATCCTGATTAGGAATGAATTCGGATTCTTGAGCACCTGTAGGTAGGAAGAATGCTGTCTCTGTATAAAAATCTCCCCCGTTTAGAAATTCTTGCATGCTATGTGTAATACGTGACAACAGTTCTGCGGCTGTCTTTTTTGGCAAAGTTTAGAGTAGTCTGCATGGATATTTGGAATTTTAATTCCATGTCCGTAGTACAGCTAGTGAAAGTTTTGTTGGTTTATACTTGCATCCTCTTTTTTGGGCCCGCACTGCATGAAATTCAATCTATTTGTGATAGTGAAATACTTCACCTGAACTAACATTGGCCGCGGAGGAAATTCAGACAAGTGTTTTTTTTGTTATAGCTTTCTCTGTATGTATAGAACAAACTTTTATGCATGTATATCTCTAAAAAACTGGTATGCTGCTGCCAACACTATATCTTGTTTATAGTCTAGAAACTGAAAGGAGGTTACTCTTGTAGACAGGCTGGTTGCTGTTGCTAAGTAAGTGGCCTCTGTTGTTCTTCTATAATATTTGTAGATATTTCTTATTCAAAATGAATGATAGAGTAGAACATGACTACAACCTTCTAGCTTTCTAGGAGTCTGATTAACTTCATGATGTGGAGACTTTATTGCTAGAAAAATATATGCATAAAAACAAGCCTATTTTTTAGACCACTATCTTGTATGTGTTGCTGTTAGGATGTAGGGACATATTATTGAGATGCCTTTGCTTCTTTTGGATACGAACCTGCTACGATTCTAGCGGGGTTGGACGAGCTGCCGCTGTCACAGGATCCTGTTAGCACACCTCAATTCGATATGTGCACGTCTTACACATACATGTTTCTCCCTGCTTATTTTTTGTACTCCCTATTTTGTGAACATACAAGTTTCTGTCCTACTTATTTTGTACTACATTGTTCTTTAAATTGTGAACATACATGTTTCTTCCGTGCTTATTTTGTAATGCCTATTTTTTAATAGTCCTGAAATGAGTGCACGGAGCCTAGAAAGTATTAGGAAGAGGAAAGGCTGAGGATGATGATGGGATAATGTTCTTCATATTTCTCTAGTACATTGCACATTCCTTCATATTTATGTAGTACTCCCTCCGTTTTAAAATATAAGACGTTTTAGCTTTGTGAAACAAACGTATCTAGACTACTTTTAGTATATAGGTTCACTCATGTTTGGAGTGAATCTATATACTAAAACAAGTCTAGATACATTCTCTTCACAAACCTAAAACATCTTATATTTTGAAACGGAGGGAGTACCTCACATGATTTCTATAGTACATTACATGCCTATCTAGTGGCGGAGGACGGAAAAAATTTGAGTTAGGGCGAACTAAAAATATAATGTAAATATCAAAATAGCCTCTAGACAATAGTACATATGATGCAAACATACTCACTTAATGCAATAGAAATAGTAACACATTTGATTATAAGTGAAACAAAAAAATACTAATTGTTAAAATCTTCTGTATGTTACCGATGAAGACTTTTATCCCTTGCTCGATTTAGCATATCATCAAGTCATGGAGAAGCAATTATGAAAATATTTTTGTGCAACTCGGTCTTTCAACTTTTGCCATCGCCACTTGTAAAAGCAATGACATGTCAACAAGACGATAAACCGTATGAAACATGATGTGTCGTTCAAAAAGATAATCTCTAAAGTCTTTAATTCTCCGCATATGAATAATTGTAAGCAAAGAAATCTTATTCAGGTTGAACCTATATAATGAATCACTTGAGTCAAGCCAAGAAGTTCTGAAGCAACGGTAACGATAGCTCATCAAAGAAAATTGGTTGTAGTAGAGTCTATAGTTAAATAGAAGGTGTCCATAACCTGAAAATAATCAACAATGACCTGGTGTCTTCCCTCTTTTAATGATTTTCACTCATTCTATTACCATTTCATCGATACCTAGGATTGTGATGTCATTTTCTACGCGAATTCACATCTTTCAGGAGAGCTCCAAACCATCATTTCTCTAATTGAACAAGTAATACTCACATCCTTCACCAATAATATTAACTAAAGTAATACAATTAGAATTTTAGATCAATAATTTATACAAAGGCAAATTAGATCCATAAGACATTGTTTAGAGTCAAATTTACTGTGAATTAGCTATTGCAAAGAAAAATATGAATTCAAACTATACTACACCTAGTCTTTATTTCACTCTGGAAACAATTTTGTGCAGTGTTCGGTAAAACAAACATAACTTTCTCATACGAAGTCTATTTTCAGTGCACGACCAGTCAAATTGTTCATAAAAAACATGCGCATCTAAAGGTGTTTGCCAAAAATCAAGGTAGGGCGGCTGCCCTACCTTGCCCTACTGGGAGCTCCGCCCCTGTGCCTATCATCTTGTTGATTTCTGTAGTTTCTATTAGTTTTGAGTACTTGATATTCTATCTGATGAATGGATGGAGATGGATGGTTGTTGTTAGTTTTGAGTAATTGATATTCTACAATTTTGGGTACTTGTTGTCATTGGTGCGTACTGCTGATCTAGGAGCTCCATATCTTGTGTTCAAATTTAGAGCATGGCCTCCTTGTTTTCCTGAGCGTGTTGGATTCTTAGTTGGTTGGTGCAGTTTTATCTATCCTCTGCTAGAGTTGGCTTGATGGTGTTGGAATATGTTTATCATAATATATACTTGCTAGCAATTAGTAGTAACTAGTGAGATGATAAGAGAGTAACTAATGTAAATGATATGTGGTATAATTTATCTCAAGTTATATTTATATAACTTGCAATATATATCCAAAATGAAATTTCGTTCTTATAAAAAAGACTGACATTTCGTTTTTCAGCAGGGTGACAATTCTCTGGACAGGTTTTAGCAAAGGAGGATGACTAAGATAAAGTATGAAGTTATAGCTGCATATTACTTGAAACTTTTTCATGTATGTAACTTATGAAGAAATTTAAGAGTTTGTCTCTTACTCGTTCGTTGTAATCTGGTATTGTTGCCGCATAGAACATAGTGATGCCATTACTCTCACACAATACTTGCAATTTGGTATTATTGTTGCTGTAAAAATTGTATTTTTATTCAGATAAATATTCAGTCTTGCTCTATATATTGACACAATTCTAGCCATTCTTGTGAATTTTCGTCCTGAAATGATTCCTATGTGCAAAACAAAGAACTTGAAGTAGGTGATTCAGATGGAAGTGTATTGGAGTGGATTAGGTCTTACAGGTGTTTTCACCCAAACCTCATGGCGTTATACCCAATATTCCTATTTGAACCACCTGTGCAAAATGAGGCCTAAAGGAGAAAAGATTGAGAAGGTTTTCCATAGAATTTGTTGTTTGTTGAGTCAATAGGGATACCGTTCTATCAAGATGAGTTTTTCTTCAGAAGATTAGTGAGAAATCAAATCACGTACACAAACTTAAATACACCCACCTAGCCTTGCTAACTTTAATGGAGAGGACCTCCATAAATTATGTTGCTGCCTGCCAAATTACACCAAAGACTGATGTTTCCGAAGCCGTCTGGCCAGATCATGCTCCAGCCTTTGCACAAGTAGTTGTTGCCAGCGATCTTGCTAAGCATGTTAAGTAATGGAAGGATTTCTAGTTCAAAAAAAAAAAGTTACACCAAAGACTCTGGGGTGTGAAGTATTGAGATTCTGGCCTTGGCTCTTGAGGTCATTCCTCGCAAGCTACTGGACTTAGCCCAGAGGCTCCGTTGTGATCGGAGACTCTTGAGGTCAGTCACTCCCGTGGGGTTATGTGTTCCGACTTACAACTAGGCTTAATACTGAGCGCACTGGCCGGACGTTTCACTGGTGGATGCCTCGCCGGCGTCGTTTCACCTTAGCGTCGGCGAATTCCCTCCTTCGGTCGCTGCCTCGCCGCTGGGATCGGGATCCGGTTCTAGGTTCCAATGCTTGGGCTCGGATTCTGAGGATGGGGAGGCGGACATGGCGGCTAGGGTTGTGCTGGATGGGCTGGTCGACGAAACTGGCGAGCTCGGTTGAACCACGGTGCCTCGTCGGCGGCGGAAGACAGAGGAAGAGCTGTGCCAGGAATTCTGGGAGGACATGGGATTCCCAACTCCCGCTACTCGTTTCTAGGAGAGGAAGTCAGGCTCGCCTCCCGGGGATGGCTCGCCGTCATCGATGGATGGGCAGCGGAGGCCAGTTTCTCCTCTGTCGGCGTGCCGTGGTGTGTCTGCGTCGCCGACGGGGATCTTCCTGTCAAAGCGTCCAATGATCAAACCCTGGCGCGGACCGCTGCCGAGACGATCGTTACCGCCGCCGGTACTCGCCTCGTTCGTGGATGGGGTGATCCAGCGATGCTTCCCAGGGACGACGCGGGATCTAATCCAGTTTCTTTGCCCAGGTCTGCACGATCTCCTCACTGCTCGATTCTTGGGCCACCGTGGTGGAGTCAGGATTGGCGCGCTCGTTACGGAAGGGTGGACCCACCCAGTACGAGCCGATCAAGAGTTTCTCCTGGTCAGGAATCGCTACAAGGTTTCGCTGTGCGTGGTTTCGGGAGCCCTCTTTTACGAACCAATATCAAACATCGCCGTCTTCGCCGAACAAGAACCCAGCTCGATCTTCGTCGTCGGGATCCTCGTCCGCTCTCCCCGGACCAAGCGTGCGGTCGCCAGGACGTTCTTTTGCTGAGGTTGTGGCCGCGTCACCTATGTACAACCCTCGAGGGACGCCCGCACTGCTGCCTCCGAGCGGACCATTGGCCGCTGCGCTTGCTTGTGGCATCAGCCCGAAACCCCTAGATCGTAAACCCTTAACATAATGTTCTTAATAATAATAAAACCCTATGCATCTTAACAATTTGGGGGTTGATCTTGCTTTCTTCTTATGTAAATTGGGGGGCCCATATAATTGCCTATTCACCTAATATTGGCCTCATTGGCAAAATTCAATATGTATCATTGGCCTCATTGTCATATATATAACATTTTAGTGCGTATTTTCCGCTACCGCTTACCACCTTTAATTGCGGGACGGTTCAAAACAACGGTTTTATTTATTGGCGGACCCCCTAATTAATTGTTAAATGCTACTGCATCATTCTACCTGTTTGCCATCATCATCATCATACATGCATCATTATCGTCTATGCTTTTTTATTCAGCGCCATCCGTGTTTCTTGAGTTGGTTTTGCTTCTTGGTGTTTGCCTTTGAGTTGATGTGAGCTGATTGATGTCTTGATCTACCCTTCTCTCAATTACTTTTTACAATCATCCATTTCCTCTCTCCCTTTTCTTCTATTTATATTTTTTATTTTTCACTTTGCTCTATATTATATGATTTGCTAGTATTGCTTACCGTGATATCCCTTATATCCCTCGTTGGCCCTATATTGCCTCTACATTGTTTGGTAGATCCTTGGACTATTGGTTGTGTTGTTAACTGTTGCCAGATTGCTGCATTGATGTGCATGTGTTGTGTAATGTTTGTTGAATGCCATGATTGTGCCGATTGTTGATGTTTTTGTTTTTACTTATTGTTTTTTTATTTATGTTTAACAACTATTTAAACTTAAGCGAGAATACGCCCATAATGGGTGGGTGATAGATAATATTTGTACCCGGATTTTTGTGATACCCCTGTACTTGATACATAGACCACCCTACTTGATACCATTTTGTTGATTTTATGTCTAGGAGACATCCGGGAGGTATATGGGACCCCTGAATTCTTGTTTTTTTTTCCGGCTTTTTTTTTTATTTCATGTTTTACCTTATTGCCCATCATGGCACCACCTCCTGCGGCGTCGTTCTCTTCCATGGTGCAGCCGGCTGCGCCACCGCCAACTGCTGGGTCTTTGCCACGTGGACACGCGCAGCCACAACCATGTGGACAACCGGCGAGCTCGTTTCCTCTTGGGTATCCTCCGACAGTGCCGTTTAGGCCCCCTACGGCCTATCAACCGCTGCAGCCACCCTACCGCGGGCCACTCCAGCCTTCGAGTTTCGTCGGGATGCCATATGCTGGTTACATAGGTGGTATGCAGGGAGGGCATGGTGGGTCACACATTGTGCTTCAGGTCGCCTCTCAAGCCGGACCGCCTCAGTTTGCTGTGGGTGTGGGTGTGACGAGAGTTCGACTCGTCAATGCCCATTATTATGTACTTGAGTTTTGGAGAAGATGGGGATGCTAGAGATCGCGAGACGGTTACCAGACACGCGGCAAGGGGACACGAGGTTTACCTAGGTTCAGGCCTCCGGAGAGAAAACCCTACTCATTCTTGTCTGTTCTTGATTATGGCGGAACCGAAGGTTACAGGGGGTGCGCAGATGCAATCTGGCATGAGGTGTGTGTTTATGAGTTGTCTACAATCCTCCTCGCCATGTCCTCCTGGCCTTTATATAGGTAGGCCAGGTACCAGTGGTAGGTCGAGTCGGTTACAAGTTAGGGTTTCACCCTTGAATATTCTATCTACGACTTGGCCGTGTTCTCCAAGGAGTCGAACTTCTACTGGGCTTGGGCCACCCGGAGTCTCCTTGGGCAGCAAGTCTTCACATGGGCCTTCACTGGTCTGGACCGGGTATACCAATATAAGGTACCCATAGGGTAATATCCATGTCAGTATCCCCTGAGTGTTCAGTCGAATCGCAGATTCGACTGGAGACTCTTAGTCTTTCGAGTGCCTTCTCACCAGAGCATGTTTTCAAATGGATATACAAGTTCATAGGGATTGTTGATGTGTGTTCTTGACTCTCCTGACGGATCAGGGTCAGTTAACTGTCTTTGGACAAAACAACACGATCTTCTTTAGACTCGAGTCCCTAGACTCGAATCTGGAACAATGCTGGTGTAATTCGATCCAGGCCATTGAGGTCTTATAGGCATTGAATTCCAGTGTTTTAAGTTAGGTACCCAACGCGTCCATCAGGATTTTTCATCGTGCCTATTGACACGGTATGTTACTGGCAGAACGCAGTCTGGTGTGATACTAGGCCATCAGATGATATCTGATATGGTATATCCATGTCAGTATCCCCTGAGTGTTCAGTCGAATCGCAGATTCGACTAGAGACTCTATAGTCTTTCGAGTGCCTTCTCACCCGAGCATGTTTTCGAATGGATATACAAGTTCATAGGGATTGTTGATGTGTGTTACTGACTCTCCCGACGGATCAGGGTCAGTTAACTGTCTTTGGACAAAACAACACAATCTTCTTCAGACTCGAGTCCCTGGACTCGAATCTGGAACAATGCTGGTGTAATTCAATCCAGGCCGTTGAGGTCTTATAGGCATCGAATTCCAGTGTTTTAAGTTAGGTACCCAACGCGTCCGTCGGGATTTTTCATCGTGTCTATTGACACGGTATGTTACTGGCAGAGCGCAGTCTGGTGCGACACGGTATGTTACTGGCAGAGCGCACTCTCATTAATGATGGTTACACTGAATTCACTGATGATTTTGTTGAAGAGTGCCGAAACACACATGGTACTAGTGCTATTAAGAGTCTCCTTTCTAGACGTTCTATTATGCCTAAGTTGTCCTCTGATCCTAAGTTTGCCACTTCTCCCACAGATATTAAAGATGAAGACTGTGATTTCTCTCTTGATTTATCTTATATAGATATTGTTGAGAAAAAACCTTTTTGTGGGACTGAAAATGAGAGTGTTGTGGCTCATATGAATGAGCTTTCTACTATGAGTGCTTTGTTCTCTGATGATTTTAAGATGCGCAAGTACTTTGTTACTAAGATCTTTCCTTTTTCACTAAAAGGAGAAACTAGGGCTTGGTTTAATAGATTACCTCCTGGTTCTATTGATAGTCCTGATTGCATGATTGCTTCTTTCTTCCAGAAATATTTTCCTCCCAGTGCTAGACATGATGCTTTGCAAAGACTTTTTGATTTTAGCAGCAATATGTGTTATCATTATCACAAATGTCTGAATGATTACACTTGAGATATACCATATTTTATATTATATCCTGTATCATTAGCTCTAAGCGACTAGACTTACTAAAACAACATTTGACTATATGTACTAGGTAATGAGTAAGACGGTACAATATTTAAACTAAGATATTAGATCTCAGTCTAGCTTCGCACCTCCTCTCACAATGCATCAGCTGACAATAGCACAATGAGTTCAACCCACGAAACCAGTGAATCTCCATTGCCCCTAGGTCCATAGATGCACACTGAGTAACCATATAAACATACTGATTCTTGAAAGTTGAAACTCCAATGATACGTTTGAACCTGAAATGGACTCGAATTGAGATTTCACGGGTATTCAGGGAACATCGTGTCATCCCAGGTATGTGTTGCTATTGGCAGCTGTTGAACCATATAAATATACTGTTTTTTGATGTAAGCTATTCTGGTTTTTCCCTCTGTAATGCCTGATGGAGAAAGATAATTTCTGCATCTGTAAACACTACCTCATTGATTGTTTAGATGACCCTATTGCAAAGCGATGCTTGATTCCCAATGTTGAGTCAGGCAGCCTTATCACTCCAGCCAATGCCCAAGAGTTTGCAGTGAAGGTATGTTTGTGTGTGTGTAAGTATGGGCTCAGAGTTATGCTTCAAATGAAGTGTTGTAACATGGTGCACCTAACCAATTCTTTAATATCTCATGTAATCATTTCAGGAAACGTTTGTTACTCAATCTGGTCAGATCAAGTTGTACAGTATGATTCCTTTTTTCTTTTTAAATATTTCAATTTTAACGCTGATACAATGTCCATTAGATTATTTAATTCCACAATATTGTTTATTGATTTAATTTATTGTTGATATCGGCCATTGCTTATTTTTTTTGTAGTAGATAGCACTTCCAACAAAAAGTCTATAATGTCTGTTCTAGTTGAAGAAAAAAGGTTTTCAAAGGCATATATATCATTCCTCCAGCTCGTTGTCAACTCCGAGGTAAGTTGCTACTGGTACTCTTAGTATACTTCTAATCAAAGCGCATAGACAACGGTACATCTTAGTTGATAAAAGTTGTCATGTGTTAGTTTTTTTTTGAGGTGTTGTAGTTAGAGAGTAGCTGGCATAGTCCCTAACAGGATCATCAAACAAAAAGCTTGACACTGTTATAATTTATAATAGGATAGTAACTAGTTGCTGAAAATACTTTTTTTTGGAAAAGAAAGATTATGTTAATATGGTAATCACAAGTACGCCAAAGTTTGATCACCAGTAAGTTTGCGAGTAATTTGCTCAAAATTTGGCCAAAAAAGGCCGAAGGGATGTTTTCAGGCCTCCTTGGTTTGCTGCCAGTATAATGTCCATTTTGCGACTCTAAATACCGTATGCCATCTCACTGTCCAAAAAGAAAGATTGTAGGCCACCTAACCTGTTAAACGCATATTTTATTTAGTACTTCCAGCATGCTACTAGGGGCCATTGAGGAGGTTACATGCACGCCTGATTTTTGCCGCACCCATTCTAACCCTCCTGACTTCCCCATACCCATCCGAAATTATCCATACCCATTATTTGCTTGGGCAGGATTTTATCTAGTCTGAAGTCCACTAATTGTAGCCATTACCATCCGTACACACAATTATTTCTAGAAAAGAAACGTCGCCTGCAGACCATTTCTTAAGCAATTAACAGACCATTTCTAAATCAATTAATCATTCATCTCGTGCATCCATTCTCAATCGCAAAGCACCTAACTAGGTGAAATCTACACCCAAATTACACACGAGGTCAAGGTATGAGCTCATCATTCTAAATCCCTAGAAAGAGGAACTGCCATAAGGCCATTCCCTATGGGTTGCATCTTAGCAATGCTTCTTATTGTATGATATAAGATTTCCCATTGCATGGTATGAGCACTCTGGAGTCAATAAAGTACCATTTCATTTGGGTTGTGTCTGGCATACAATAATTCAGCCTTCCCAACTACCGTTTGCCTAATTTTTTTTTGTTCAGCTGACCAATATTTTTTAGTTTTCATGGTTATTTTTCCACAACTGAATATAAAATAAGTTTGACATGGGCGCACACCAAGTCTTAATAAGTTTTAGGATTATATGTGTGTTTTTATGGTACCTTACATTTTGGCCAGAGCCTTGTGACCCCCGCCCCCGTCTGTGTGTGGGGTGGTGCCGGGCAACACTTTTAGATAGACGAAGATCTGCCGCCCAATCGTAGCCTCCGCAAACCAACCCCAATAGCCACCTAGGAGGCTGCATGATGCCAGGACTACGTCCTCCACTCCAAGGTCCCGGATGGTGCGCGATAGGATGCCGCCGAGCTTGGTGTCGTGCATGCGCAGGAACCTGACCGCGTTCATCTGGGTGAGCATCCTGTACACCGGTGCCGACTCCACAAGCTCCACTGCCACCACATTCTCCGTCGAGGTCTCTAGTGGCACCAGCGCACGCTGCATGTCCTTGCCACGGGCATCCTTTGCTCCTCTGGCCGCACGACCTGGAAGTGCTAGGCCAAGGCGGGGCTCGTGCAGAACGGCACACGTTGCCCATGGGGACCTCGCCAAGCCTCATCTGCCGTCGGTGCCCGCGTCGTGGTCGGCTACATCGGTGACCCAACACCCACGGAGCAGCTCATCGAAAGTGATTAGGGTCGTCTGGGAGTGGGGCGCCATCGCGAACACGGCGGTCGGTGGCGAGGGAAGCCGAGGGCGCCGTTTTGGGAGCTGGTTGCTGTCATGGGAGGCGGCTCCGGGGTGGATGAGAAATAGAAAGAGAGAGGAGGGGGGGGGGGGGGGGGGGATTGGCGGCTGACAGTGGGCCTCGCTGCATGTAAAGTGTTTGCCGGAGCCCTGCTCGCCTCCTTGTGTGCTAGGGGTCTACTGGGGGTACTGGATGATAATTTGGGGTGGGCTGGATGAAAGTGGGATGGGGGGTTGTCTGCGGCGCCCCCATGCGGAGTTTGGGGATGCTATTGGGCGGGGGGTGGACTGATGGAGATGCTCTAACATCACGGAAGGGTAGCTTACTTAGTAAGCCCAAACACGATAAATGCTATATGCATGCTACACCCGTTTAGTTTTATGACATAATTCCCAACAAATGGCAGTGTAGTATTTTATCTGTTTTATTTTGTTAAGTGTGAATAGCTTGATCAGTTTATTCTATTACCACGAACAACCACCATGCAATTTGTTCTCTAGTGGCTATCCATGATAGTCATGAGTGATGGAGGTGAATGCCGTAAGCCATCCACACTAACCATTATATGGTTCGTTGTGGTGTGAGGTAAGTCCACATGATGCTCACTATCCACACACGATTAATGCTTTACGTTACACCCATTGATTTTTATGATATATAATTGCCAATTATGTAATTTCAATATAACAATTTTTTAATTGAGAATAGTTTGGTTAGTGTTTTCCTACTAGCAAGCAACCACGGTGCAATTGGTTCTGTAGTGGCTGTCCAGGATAATCATTAGTGGAGGTGAATCTACGATAAGCCATGTACACGAACCATGTACTCCCTCCGTTTCAAAATATAAGATGTTTTAGGTTTGTGAAGATAATTTATCTAGACACCTTTCAGTATATAGATTTGGAGTGAACCTCTCTGAATCTACACACTAAAAGACGTCTAGATACATTATCTTCACAAAGCTAAAACATCTTATATTATGAAACGGAGGGAGTATTGGTTTGTCGTGGTGTGAGGTAAGTCCACATGATGCTCACTCAAAGAGCAGCCTTCAAGAAGAGGGAGAAGTTTCAAAATGTTTCTGCCTTCTCGGCCATATTCTAATATAAAAGGCATTCGTTTTGAGGCATGTTTACGGAAAGTGAGGAAGATGTGGCTTGAAGATATGCCAGTCTCAGTGGGACACACTTTAGAGGCACTACTAGGCTACACATACCACAACAATTTGTGGTAAGCATATGTGTTGCCTGTGGGTCCCATCGTATAGGCTAAGCGGAAGCACAACTACAAACAAACAAGATCTGAGTGACAATATGGACTTGCCTCGAAAGGGGGAGGTGGTTTTCTACAAGCTGCCTCCGAGCATAGTGCGTCCATCCCTTTAGGCTAGGAGAATCTCTGCCATCCGGTTTGATGGCTGAACAACCCAAATGGTTAGTATGGTTTGTTGAATCAACTTTTTGTTTGCGTTGGCTGGTGCATGAAGCTGACTCTTTCCATCAGTTCGGGAAGCTCAACATGGTTCAGTTTCTATTGTGTAACTCCTAATGTATATATGCAAATGGTTTGTAACAATTTAACATTTTATTGCTCCAGTTTGTTCTTTCATTTTCAATTTGGGAATTTGTTTATGTAAAGATACACAATTGTAATGGATTATTTATTTATTTGGTTTTACATACTTTACATCAACTTTGATGTACTTGTCACTTCTCTTCTTATTGAAACACAATTCGGTATGTAAATCAAAACATTCCTGTGGTATATGCAATTTAGAATTTTTGTCACAAAAAAGCATATAAACATGAATGATATGCTGCTTCTTAAACATATGCACGCTGTTCATGTATTAATTTGGTATAGGGGATTGTGCATATCATGCAATTTGCGCGCTTTATGAGTGCCATTGTAAGATGATGCTTGCATTAAAGCCTGACGAAGAAGGCCATGCTAGAGAATTCCATGTGCGTTTGTCACATGCGCATTTGAAGGATATGGTGGAAGACTTCATGGCTTCGAAAGAAGGAAAAAAGTATAAACAGGGTGATAAATTGGAGGTGTGCCTTTTAATGGGTAAGAGGCACGGCATAGTTAGTGAAGAGGATTACGCAGCCGGGTGTCCACCTCAGGTAATTCTTGTTCAGTTTTTATATTTTATTATATATTCTTGTATTATTAATTTTCTAGGAGATTTATTTACAATTTCATTTTAATCTGCACTCCTGCTAACTGCTAAAGCCCACTTGCTAGGTAAAAACACCAGCCAAGCTATGCCGAGGCATCCATCACTAAATAAAGTCCCAATTTATTCATTCGACTTGGAATTAATTACTTCCTCCGGTCCATATTAATGACCTTAATTTTGTCTCAATAAGATTGTATCTACTAGATACATATGAATCTAGATAAAGTCGAGGACATTAATATGAACCGGAGGGAGTACGAAATATTTGATTTAAGATTTACGAATAGTCTAGATTTGAGAATGAATTACCGGCCAAGTTCATTCAGTTATAAAGAAATCATTATGGATTTTGTAGAGCCGACTAGAAATTCTTAGATGTATATGCGTATTGATTTAGAAATTCTTCCATGCTATGTGCAATACCCCCTCCGTTCAAAAATATAAGACATTCTAGCTTTGTGAATCGAATGTATCTAGAAATCCTTGAGTGTATAGATTTGTAGAGGTTCTGAGTGAACTTATACACTAAAAGACGTCTAGATATATTCATTTCATAAAGCTAAACTGTCTTATATTTCTGAACGGAGGGAGTATATGTTTACTCAATATTGTGATCTAATTGTGGATGCAGAATGGAAAGAGAGAAAACGGGAAGAAAGGTCACACTCCATCAGAGCATTTATTTGGGTGCAAGGAAATGAGTATAAGAAATGAGTAAGAATAGTCATAGTGAGAGTAACAGAAATAATAACATGCAGCTAAGTAAGCAATTTGATAATATGACATGCTATAAAATAAGGAGAGACATGGCTACGGTAACTAGCTATGTTACCATAACATTACACTTTTCTAGACAAAATAAGTTTATAAGCTAATGAATGTAGTCATCTATGATACTATCTATTGGTTATTATGCATTATGAAGATAGTAACTTAAAGTAGTGTCATGTGCATGACACTAGTCCAAGGTACTCCTCACTATGAGCAATCTAAAGTTGTATCTCCACTAACATACTCCCTCCGTCTTAGAAAAAGTGCACTTCTAACTTTTTTGGGGAAGTAGAAAATTTTTCAATTTTGATCGTGCTTATTATACAAAATGGGCCAACATTTTATTTCAAAATAGGACACACGGTGCCTCCACATGCTCTCCTTTGACCTCCACATTCTGTGCTGGCATGTCGGGACGAGAGGTCGCAGTCCTTGGTCATGGACCCACAGTCACTCTCCCATCGCTAGATGAGAACTGAGAACCTAGGTTGTTTCCTCTATAGATATGATTCTTGACCTAGGGTTCTTGCTGGATGAAGGATGAGATCCTGATTAGGAATGAATTCGGATTCTTGAGCACCTGTAGGTAGGAAGAATGCTGTCTCTGTATAAAAATCTCCCCCGTTTAGAAATTCTTGCATGCTATGTGTAATACGTGACAACAGTTCTGCGGCTGTCTTTTTTGGCAAAGTTCAGAGTAGTCTGCATGGATATTTGGAATTTTACTTCCATGTCCGTAGTACAGCTAGTGAAAGTTTTGTTGGTTTATACTTGCATCCTCTTTTTTGGGCCCGCACTGCATGAAATTCAATCTATTTGTGATAGTGAAATACTTCACCTGAACTAACATTGGCCGTGGAGGAAATTCAGACAAGTGGTTTTTTTGTTGTAGCTTTCTCTGTATGTATAGAACAAACTTTCATGCATGTATATCTCTAAAAAACTAGTATGCTGCTGCCAACACTATATCTTGTTTATAGTCTAGAAACTGAAAGGAGGTTACTCTTGTAGACAGGCTGGTATGCTGTTGCTAAGTAAGTGGCCTCTGTTGTTCTTCTATAATATTTGTAGATATTTCTTATTCAAAATGAATGATAGTGTAGAACATGACTACAACCTTCTAGCTTTCTAGGAGTCTGATTAACTTCATGATGTGGAGACTTTATTGTTAGAAAAATATATGCATAAAAACAAGCCTATTTTTTAGACCACTATCTTGTATGTGTTGCTGTTAGGATGTAGGGACATATTATTGAGATGCCTTTGCTTCTTTTGGATACGAACCTGCTACGATTCTAGTGGGGTTGGATGAGCTGCCGCTGTCATAGGATCCTGTTAGCAGACCTCAATTCGATATGTGCACGTCTTACACATACATGTTTCTCCCTGCTTATTTTTTGTACTCCCTATTTTGTGAACATACAAGTTTCTGTCCTACTTATTTTGTACTACATTATTCTTTAAATTGTGAACATACATGTTTCTTCCCTGCTTATTTTATAATGCCTATTTTTTAATAGTCCTGAAATGAGTGCACGAAGCCTAGAAAGTATTAGGAAGAGGAAAGGCTGAGGATGATGATGGGATAATGTTCTTCATATTTCTCTAGTACATTGCACATTCCTTCATATTTATGTAGTACTCCCTCCGTTTCAAAATATAAGACGTTTTAGCTTTGTGAAGCAAATGTATCTAGACTACTTTTAGTATATAGGTTCACTCATGTTTGGAGTGAATCTATATACTAAAACAAGTCTAGATACATTCTCTTCACAAACCTAAAACATCTTATATTTTGAAACGGAGGGAGTACCTCACATGATTTCTATAGTACATTACATGCCTATCTAGTGGCGGAGGACGGAAAAAATCTGAGTTAGGGCGAACTAAAAAGATAATGTAAATATCAAAATAGCCTCGAGACAATAGTACATATGATGCAAACATACTCACTTAATGCAATAGAAATAGTAACACATTTGATTATAAGTGAAACAAAAAAATACTAATTGTTAAAATCTTCTGTATGTTACCGATGAAGACTTTTATCCCTTGCTCGATTTAGCATATCATCAAGTCATGGAGAAGCAATTATGAAAATATTTTTGTGCAACTCGGTCTTTCAACTTTTGCCATCGCCACTGGTAAAAGCAATGACATGTCAACAAGACGATAAACCGTATGAAACATGATGTGTCGTTCAAAAAGATAATCTCTAAAGTCTTTAATTCTCCGTATATGAATAATTGTAAGCTGAGAAATCTTATTCAGGTTGAACCTATATAATGAATCACTTGAGTCAAGCCAAGAAGTTCTGAAGCAACGGTAACGATAGCTCATCAAAGAAAATTGGTTGTAGTAGAGTCTATAGTTAAGTAGAAGGTGTCCATAACCTGAAAATAATCAACAATGACCTGGTGTCTTTCCTCTTTTAATGATTTTCACTCATTCTATTACCATTTCATCGATACCTAGGATTGTGATGTCATTTTCTACGCGAATTCACATCTTTCAGGAGAGCTCCAAACCATCATTTCTCTAATTGAACAAGTAATACTCACATCCTTCACCAATAATATTAACTAAAGTAATACAATTAGAATTTTAGATCAATAATTTATACAAAGGCAAATTAGATCCATAAGATATTGTTTAGAGTCAAATTTACTGTGAATTAGCTATTGCAAAGAAAAATATGAATTCAAACTATACTACACCTAGTCTTTATTTCAGTCTGGAAACAATTTTGTGCAGTGTTCGGTAAAACAAACATAACTTTCTCATAAGAAGTCTATTTTCAGTGCACGACCAGTCAAATTGTTCAGAAAAAACATGCGCATCTAAAGGTGTTTGCCAAAAATCAAGGTAGGGCGGCTGCCATACCTTGCCCTACTGGGAGCTCCGCCCCTGTGCCTATCATCTTGTTGATTTCTGTAGTTTCTATTAGTTTTGAGTACTTGATATTCTATCCGATGAATGGATGGAGATGGATGGTTGTTGTTAGTTTTGAGTAATTGATATTCTACAGTTTTGGGTACTTGTTGTCATTGGTGCGTACTGCTGATCTAGGAGCTCCATATCCTGTGTTCAAATTTAGAGCATGGTCTCCTTGTTTTCCTGAGCGTGTTGGATTCTTAGTTGGTTGGTGCAGTTTTATCTATCCTCTGCTAGAGTTGGCTTGATGGTGTTGGAATGTGTTTATCATAATATATACTTGCTAGCAATTAGTAGTAACTAGTGAGATGATAAGAGAGTAACTAATGTAAATGATATGTGGTATAATTTATCTCAAGTTATATTTATATAACTTGCAATATATATCCAAAATGAAATTTCGTTCTTATAAAAAAGACTGACATTTCGTTTTTCAGCAGGGTGACAATTCTCTGGACAGGTTTTAGCAAAGGAGGATGACTAAGATAAAGTATGAAGTTATAGCTGCATATTACTTGAAACTTTTTTATGTATGTAACTTATGAAGAAATTTAAGATTTTGTCTCTTACTCGTTCGTTGTAATCTGGTATTGTTGCCGCATAGAACATAGTGATGCCATTACTCTCACACAATACTTGCAATCTGTTATTATTGTTTCTGTAAAAATTGTATTTTTATTCAGATAAATATTCAGTCTTGCTCTATATATTGACACAATTCTAGCCATTCTTGTGAATTTTCGTCCTGAAATGATTCCTATGTGAAAAACAAACAACTTGAAGTAGGTGATTCAGATGGAAGTGTATTGGAGTGGATTAGGTCTTACGGGTGTTTTCACCCAAACCTCATGGCGTTATACCCAATATTCCTATTTGAACCACCTGTGCAAAATGAGGCCTAAAGGAGAAAAGATTGAGAAGGTTTTCCACAGAATTTGTTGTTTGTTGAGTCAATAGGGATACCGTTCTATCAAGATGAGTTTTTCTTCAGAAGATTAGTGAGAAATCAAATCACGTACACAAACTTAAATACACCCACCTAGCCTTGCTAACTTGTAATGGAGAGGACCTCCATAAATTATGTTGCTGCCTGCCAAATTACACCAAAGGCTGATGTTTCCGAAGCCGTCTGGCCAGATCATGCTCCAGCCTTTGCACAAGTAGTTGTTGCCAGCGATCTTGCTAAGCATGTTAAGTAATGGAAGGATTTCTAGTTCAAAAAAAAAGTTACACCAAAGACTCTGGGGTGTGAAGTATTGAGATTCTGGCCTTGGCTCTTGAGGTCATTCCTCGCAAGCTACTGGACTTAGCCCGGAGGCTCCGTTGTGATCGGAGACTCTTGAGGTCAGTCACTCCCGTGGGGTTATGTGTTCCGACTTACAACTAGGCTTAATACTGAGCGCACTGGCCGGACGTTTCACTGGTGGATGCCTCGCCGGCGTCGTTTCACCTTAGTGTCAGCGAGTTCCCTCCTTCGGTCGCTGCCTCGCCGCTGGGATCGGGATCCGGTTCTAGGTTCCAATGCTTGGGCTCGGATTCTGAGGATGGGGAGGCGGACATGGCGGCTAGGGTTGTGCTGGATGGGCTGGTCGACGAAACTGGCGAGCTCGGTTGAACCACGGTGCCTCGTCGGCGGCGGAAGACAGAGGAAGAGCTGTGCCAGGAATTCTAGGAGGACATGGGATTCCCAACTCCCGCTACTCGTTTCTAGGAGAGGAAGTCAGGCTCGCCTCCCGGGGATGGCTCGCCGTCATCGATGGATGGGCAGCGGAGGCCAGTTTCTCCTCTGTCGGCGTGCCGTGGTGTGTCTGCGTCGCCGACGGGGATATTCCTGTCAAAGCGTCCAATGATCAAACCCTGGCGCAGACCGCTGCCGAGACGATCGTTACCGCCGCTGGTACTCGCCTCGTTCGTGGATGGGGTGATCCAGCGATGCTTCCCAGGGACGGCGCGGGATCCAATCCAGTTTCTTTGCCCAGGTCTGCACGATCTCCTCACTGCTCGATTCTTGGGCCACCGTGGTGGAGTCAGGATTGGCGCGCTCGTTACGGAAGGGTGGACCCACCCAGTACGAGCCGGTCAAGAGTTTCTCCTGGTCAGGAATCGCTACAAGGTTTCGCTGTGCGTGGTTTCGGGAGCCCTCTTTTATGAACCAATCTCAAACATCGCCGTCTTCGCCGAACAAGAACCCAACTCGATCTTCGTCGTCGGGATCCTCGTCCGCTCTCCCCGGCCCAAGCGTGCGGTCGCCCGGACGTTCTTTTGCTGAGGTTGTGCCCGCGTCACCTATGTCCAACCCTCGAGGGACGCCCGCACTGCTGCCTCCGAGCGGACCATTGGCCGCTGCGCCTTCGCTGCTCAGGGCTGTGGCTGCTGCTTTGTCCACCACGGCACCACCTCCTGCGGCGTCGTTCTCTTCCATGGTGCAACCGGCTGCGCCACCACCAACTGTTGGGTCTTTGCCACGTGGACACGTGCAGCCACAACCATGTGGACAACCGGCGAGCTCGTTTCCTCTTGGGTATCCTCCGGCAGTGCGGTTTAGGCCCCCTACGGCCTATCAACCGCTGCAACCACCCTACCGCGGGCCACTCCAGCCTTCGAGTTTCGTTGGGATGCCATATGCTGGTTACATAGGTGGTATGCAGGGAGGGCATGCTGGTCCTGAAGGGAATATGCCTTGAGAGGCAATAATAAAGTGTTTATTATGTGTATTCCAAGTATATGATAGATGTTTATTTTGCATGCTATAATTGTATTAATACGGAAACGTTAATACATGTGTGTTTAATAAACAAACAGAAAGTTCCTAGTTATGCCTCTCTCATAAACTAGCTCGTTGATTAACAAGATGATCAAGGTTTCCTGATCATGGACATTGGATGTTGTTAATAACGGGATCACAACATTAGTGTAATGGTGTGATGAACATTCATCCGAAGTATAGCATTACGATCAAAGTCATTGAGTTTATATTGCTATAACAACTTACGAAGTGATCCTAATCCTTAGACCATGAGATCATGTCAATCACTAACACGGAAGAGTTTCTTGATAACATCAAACGTCACACCGTAACAGGGTGATTATAAAGATGGATTCAGAACTAATAAAGTGTTATGTTGAGGCTCATGGATCGAGAGTGGAATTTTTTCATCCCGATGACGGATAGATATACTCTGGGCCCTCTCGGTGATATCACATTGATTAGCTTGCAAGCAAGTGATTTGATCACTAGAATGTTATATCACAGGAACGAGAAAAGAGTGCATGTCGGTAACGAGATCAAACTAGGTATGGAGATACCGATGATCGAATCTCGGACATGTAATATATCGTGAAACAAAGGGATTAAGATACTAGCATAAAAGGTTCCGACGATCACAAGAAAGTCATCGTTGAATGTGTGGGAGTCAGTATGAGTCTCCAGATCCCGCTTCTGATTATTGATCCGAGAGGAGTCTCGATCATGTCCGCATTATTCACGAACCGTAGGGTGACACACTTAAGAGACACCGACATCCAATTGGAGAAAATGTTTCATGCCAAAAGAATGAACAAGCGCAGGAATTTATTTCACTAGATACCGAAACAGGTTTTCGGGTGAAATTGCATAAAGTGGTTATGCATGTGAAATAGAATTCTAGCAAGGTTATTGTGAATGTTTGTCATTAAAGTAATTGACAAAATTCTGAATAAAATAAAAGAGTTTTATTTAATGAGAGTTTGCATTAAATTTGGTGGAAATTTAATGGGAATTTGAGTGGACTTTTGAGTGGAGGGATTTTAAAGGGCATTTTGTGAGTGGAGTGTCCACCCACATGAATGAAGGAGGGAGGGCAGCCCCATGGCCGGTGCCACCCCTTGGGTGCCCCCTCCTCCTATAAAAGGAGCCCCCCTCCTCACTTGTCTCTCACACCTCCTCGTGAAGGATCTCTCTCCCCCTCTAGAATTTATCCCCCATGGTCTCGGACTATTGAGATACATGTTCCCGGTGGCTATTCGGCAAGAAAGAGTTGTGCTTCCGCTGCATCGCTGGAGCGAGGAGGCGGAGGTTGCTCGGTGCCTCGAACGTGTGTGCGAGTGTAGCATCCCAGTTGTCTAACCCCTGTAATGCTACTAGTCATAATAATAAAATGGGCCACTTCCAACATATAATTGTTGCATCATCATCATAACATGCTCATGTCATCATGTCCCCTTGCATTTGAGCATCATATAAAACCTTTTCTTGTTTGGTTCTCATCTCATGTGCATGATTAATTGTAGTTGCCTCTTGATATTGTATTTGGGTCTTAATAAATTGTTAAATGCCCAAGTTGAGTTGGGGGCATCTCTCTTTTGACTCCACCACCTTTTCTTTCACCACCTTATAATTCCACCATCCAATAAGATGGGCTTGGCATTTTATTGAGTTATCTCTGGCCCATGTTGTTGGTTGGATCCACCCATAATCTTTGCTTGGCCTTGCCCACCTTTTTGGGATGCATCTGAACAATGCCATAATAATATTATTGTTTTCACAAGGATAACTTGGCATTAATTATTTTGCATGGGCCATGCAAGTTACACCTTTTCCAGTATTTGGTTTTTGCTTGCATTTCAAGTGGAGCACCTTTTTTCTTTTAGTCTGGTTTGGGCTTGTAGTTTCTTCATCAAACCCTCTCCTCCCTGTTTTACCTTTAGCTAAACCACCCCATGTCCCATGCACACACTTGTGCTAATGTGGCATGCACCCTCTAAACCCCCCCTCTTTTGGGATCTTGCTTGTTCTCGCTTGAGCATGCATGGGCCAAAGGAGGACCACATCATCACCTTGACCATCTCTCTCTCTTCTCCCTATTTTCTTGCTTAATCTTGCTAGAGCTAGTTGGAGCTTGCTTGATCAGCTAGTACCACTCCCCATCCTCACCCTCTCTAACCAAAACCTTAATCCCTACCTTCCTTAGCTAAACCTAAGCTAAACCCATACCACATGCTAGCTAAACTTAAACCCTCCTTAGTCTATGCTAAGCCTAAGTACTCCCTCCCCTCTCTAGCTAGAACCCTAAGTGGCCTCCCCATCATCTTGATCACCCTCCTAAACATAACCCTAAACCCCTTCCCTAATCTACCTTTTCTTAGCTAAACCCTAAGTGCCCTCCTCCTTCTAGTTCTAGTTGGACCATCCCATGTCCTACCCCATCTCTTCTTTCCTCTCCCATGCAGGCCCCACCTCCATGCCCTAGCTACCCCCACACCAAGGCACCCCTCACCCTAGCCCTAGCCCACCATCCCCTCTCCTCCCTCTTTCCACTCCCAGTCCACCGAGCTCCACCTCCCCTCTACCCCACCCGCCACTCCCTAGAGCCCCTGCCTTGCCTTTGGCCTGGTCTGCACGTGAGAGGAGAGGTGGCCCCTCCCCACGCTACCACCTGCCCTCTTCCTTCTTATCCACCCCTCACCCCCTCTCTGGCCTCCCAGATCCGCCCAAGGACCCTGCACCGCTCCCCTCTTTTCCCACCTCCACAGCTTCCCCTCGCCACCCCCTACCTCCTCCCCGACGATCTAGCCGCGGCGTGGTGTCGAGGAAGCCCCGTGGAGCTCTGCGACGCCCCTGGACCGCGCCAGCGAGGAGGAGCAGGCCGACGCCGCCCCGACAAACCCTAGCTACGGCCGCCGTCGGCCGATCGCGACCACCCCTAACCAAGCACGCCATCGGTAAGCCCTCGGTTCTCCTAGACATCGTCCCGTCCTTGTTCGCTTCCTGCGTTGGTCACGGCGTCGAGCACCCTCGGTGCGGTGGAATCGGCCAACACCCTAGCTAGCCGTCTGCTGTTCGACACCAAGCCCGACCAGGTCAGCGCCCTGTCGAGTTCGAGCCCGTTCAGAGGAAGATCCACAAGACGGCCTGTTTTTGCGAAAAACCCTAGCCCTTTTTGCCCCCAACCTTTTTGCTAAAAGGCTCACGGCTTTGCTTAAATAAACCCGGTCCGCTTTGTTCTCAGGCGTGTGGGCTGAAACCCCTGGCCCACCGACCAGAGCTGGGTAAACCTGTAGAAAACGTTTGGATCTGTTTAAAATTCAAACTTAGATAAAATTAATTCAAATTCAAATCTAATTCAGATTTTAATAACTTTTCCATACTAAATCCAAATTGGGCAAATAATATATGTTTTGATTCAGAAAAATGAGGGGATTTCAAATATACCATCCAATTTGACTTTTGCACAACTAAAATTCTAGGTTTGCTTAAATTACCACCAATGCCACTGGTTTTTCAATAATTAATAACTTGGGTTTTATAATTCCAAATTAAGCAAATGATATGTCTAAAATGATCAGCTCGACGAGACCTTTCTGTTTATGCTATCCATGACTTCAATTGCAGCACGCATCATATAAATATATTTGAACAACAACTGTTATGGCAATGAAATGTGACTAAAACCCACTTAAATGTTATTTTCTTGTCCACCACACCTCACCATGCCATGCTACCTTACTTGCCATGTAAATTGTGCATCATTCATCATGGCATGATTGTTTGCTTGACGCATCTTATTCATATGCTTGTGCTCTATATTCATGTTGGCCTTGTTTGTTTGGTTTTTCTCGGATAGACAATCAAGAGAACCAGAGCACTACCCCTTGCTACAACTGAGTTGACAGCAAGCACTTCCACATGCTTGCATACATACCTATTGCCTCTATCTTATTCTTGCATCATTGAGTCGCGATTGCATTAAATTGAATCCCAAGTATGCATAGCCTTTACTTTTAAACTCCACCAAGCTTGTTCCTCCATCCCATGAGCCATTACTATAGGAGTTGCTTGAGCCATGCAGTCGTAGAACAAGATGTGTAGGGTTTGTCTTGCTGAATAATGAGGTACCTAAACAACTTAACTGAGTAGTTCGATAACTAAAGAAAGTGGCACCGTGAGCAACATCTGCTATTTGGTTTTCCTGCTCACTTGTGTCCGTAAGACCCGAGTACTTGTTTCCTTGATTTATCGCGCTATCCACATCCGGAGGTATATGGGACCCCCAGGCGAGCTTGATTCCGTCTTATTTCTTGGGGCCACAAACTAGTTTGAGGTTTTATTACTATCCTGTACTTATGCCATGCTACTCAGATTTATTTTGTGCGAGGAGCACGAATGGTGACCCGTTTCGTGGTATCGACAAGCCCAGCCACACGTTCCCCCCCACAAACCTTGAGGCCGTCTCGAGTCGCTAGCTATGAATCTACTTAAGGGTGGCCCCTGAAATATTTCTGAATCTGGTGATTGTTCAGTGAAAGCCTCGTTGGGTTTTGATTTGGTTTTCCGAGGTTGATCGTGTTGCTATTGGTGCACCCGGCCGGGTAAAACTTTCAAAGCCGTGTCGCGGATATGGACGACTTGGAGCACGTTTCTTGATCATAGACAAGTATAACTAAAGTACCGCTTTTAATCGCCCAAAGTAACTTGACTAGTAAATAGTGCAATACTCCTGGAATGGTTAATAAAATTGCCAACGGGTGGGGGGTTGTTCGTCCGCTTCCTTGTTGGTAAGCAGGGAGGAGGATGGATCGGTTGAGATTACCATTATAACTGCTGTTCTTCTATTCACGGATATCCGCTATCATTGGTTAGGCGGATGGTTAGCGTTATCTGGAATTGCTAGGGTTTATCTTTTCTGCAATTCGTCACCCTGTGTTGTGTCCCCTTTAGAGGCATTAAGACTTGCTGAGTACCCTTAGGGTCTCACGATAAATTCTTGATTCGGATGAAACCTTCTCGTGACGGATCTTGGGTGGAAGAAGCCAAGATGCGGCAACGATCGCTCGGTGTAGAGATTCCGGAACGGGATCCATGAGACCTGTAGTTGGGATGTGCTTATTTCTCCGGCATCTTATGCCAATTTGCTTCTTATCCGCACTGGATTCTCGCTTGTCGCTTCGCATGATACTCGATGTGTGTTGTATGAGGAGTTATCCTAAAATATAGATCTATCTAGGTCATTTGAATCTTGCCGTATGGCGTTGGTATATTTCCTTTCTTTCTAGATGGTGTGGCTCGATGTACTCTTGTATGGTGGCTTGCGTACATACCCACTTGTGTCGTAGTTGATCCCTTCGACATGTCCCGCTGAGAGGTAGTGGTTGGGACGTCTGAAAGGACTACCGAGTGGCTTTTGGGGCCCCACCGCACTATTTCAACCACTATCACTCATCCGGGCTTGTATCTAGGAGCGTAGTTCACCGAGGTAGTTACAATTGGTATCGAGCCATCCCGACCTTGTGGTTTCAACTAGCAAATATTTTGGTAGTTATGTATATTAGGGAAAAACAAAAGCGAGAGTAGGACCATTTTTCTTCTTACCCTCCCACCCACCCTTTTGTAAGGAAGTGCAACGCTTTCAATCCTCTTCTCAAAGTTCAAACTAGGATTCACGTGTTCAGTACCATAGGTTGTGTGTGTGTGTGTAATCCCTTGTCTATCTGTTGCATCCAAGTTGTTATCTTATCTGCCTTTGGTTATCAACTGTTCGTACATTCCATACCGACAGGCTTTTGTAAACCGACGCAATCTATCTTCCTCTTTGTATCCGACGCTATCTTGTTTGGGGTGTTCGTCTCCCTAGCTACCAATCTTAGGTTTCGTCGTAAGAAGAAGGGGTTAGGATATGTGTTCCACTTGTTCATGTGCGGAGTAATGATTTGAGTGCGGGATGGAGTCACGACCATACCACTACTTGTATCATTCGCTTTTGTATATTGAATCGGTAGAGTCACTAATCTTGATTCGTTAAGTAATTTTGCGCATCTATTGGTATTTTAATGCCGAAATTTGTGGAAAATTTTTCTTTGATATGTTTGTGTACCACACTCCTTTTCAGTCGTGTGCGATATGCTTAATATCTTTGAGGTGCTATGAACTTTGTTGATATTTTTATATCATCTCAAGAAATTGTATCCTTTAATCTTGGTTAATTCCATCTTGGTACTATTTTGGATTATTATCATTCTCCATTATAGTACTTGACTTGAGTTTTATATCAATGATGATGGCTCCCCACGCCGGATCAAGAGGACATCCCTCCTAACGGGCTCGTGTTTCAAGCATAGCTAATGCTTTGGCGGCAATGCAAGAGAACCCATTGAGGAGAGCGTCGGAAGAATGAATTTGCTCCACTTCCTCCACCTCCCAAGCGTGGTGACATCAAGAGCTTCCTCAAGTTCAACCCGCCGCTTGATGTTTCGACCGACCTCTTGGCGGATGATTGGCGAGATCTCAAGGTTGCTCGAATGTTCCAGTGGGTCAAGTGTGCTACCCACCTTCTCAAGGAGATGCGGTTCTATGGTGGGAAAACTACTTGAAGGCAAGGGTTCCAGCCAACTTGGGAGAGGTTCACCAGCTTTCAAACGTTTCTCTCGGAGATTGTGATGGAAAGGATGAAGGAGGCTTTCCTCAACCTCAAGCGAAATGATAACGTCAACACCTATATCAATTTCATGAACTGTCTCGCTATGGTGGTGATGAGGTATCGATGACAAGAAAAGCGAAAGATTCCAAGGGCTCAATCGTCGATCAAGTATGCAATCACGCATGCAAGACCTAAGAACCTTCTGGAACTACAGACACAAGACTACAAGAGGAGGCAAGTAGGCGATGTTCGAGTCCAAGAAACATAACAGGATGCATCAAGCTCTATGGCAGCTCCTTCTAAGCGTGTGGGTTCCTAACACCCCACCGTCGCTCCGGCTCTACCAAGACCTGCGAGCTTCACGCCAAGGCCCAAACTTCACCACTGCGGCTCCGGGGCTACAACAACCTTACCGAGCGCTGGCGGAGTCCTGGCTACTCGCTCCACGTCCTCACGGTGCTTGTTACACATGTGGAGATCATGGTCATCCCATTGAACTGCCCAATGAAGAACAAAGCTCTCCCTCAACCCCGCCAAGATCTGCAACAAGCTCTTCTTCGGTTCGTGCACCACCGCTCTCAACATCAACACTAAGCCGTTGTTCGAGCTAATACGCCTCAAGTCGAGCTCGCACTGAGTTGTCATGGGTATGCTTTCGCTAACTAGTTCTCTTTGATTCGTGCATTCTTTTGTCTCGCATAAGTTTGCACAAGAGCATGACCGGATAGGTTCCTTTATCACGCCGTCTGGTGGTGCTATCCTGTTCAAACATGAGGGCTGCTCATATCACCATGGCAACATTGAGATTGGTGGTTCGTCATTCTTGGCTTCTTTAATTCTTCTGGGCAACTCGACATTGATGTCATCTTGGGCATGGATTGGTTAACAATGCAGTGATTGATTGTTGTCGTTGAAGATTCCTCAAGGCCACATAGTCTTTTCTCCAAGTCGACTCGATGTCCAAATCTATTCCTTGGCAACTCTTAATGATGATGCTATGGAAGCTATTCGAAGTACCGGGTCCGTGAGTTCCCGATGTCTTTCCAAGAGTTGCTGTATGCCTCCGGATCGCGGTTGAATTCGTGATTGAGCTTGAACTGGAACGGCTCCTATCTCCAAGAGGCCATACAAAATGGGTCCTTCCGAGTTGGTGAACTCAAACGACAACTTGATGAACAAGAGAAATTGGGTTTCATTCAACACAAGACTTCTTCTTGGGGTAGCCCAACAATCTTTGTGAAGAAGCGTGATGTAACCGATAGGCTATGTGTTGACTACCGGCTCTAAATGCTAAAACCATCAAGAACAAATATCCTCTCCTCGGATAAATGATCTTTTGATCACCGGGGTGTTCTCAAGCTGGACTTGAGAAGTGGTTATCACCAAATCAAAATTCGCAAAGAGGATGCCCAAAACAGCTTTCACCACTCGCTATGGCCCGTATGAGTACACGGTCATGTCTTTCGCCTCACCAACGCACCGCTACCTTCTCGAGGTGATGAACTCCGCTTTCATGGAGTACCGGACAAGTTTGTTGTGGTATATCTGGATGACATTCTGGTCTATTCCAAGTCTAAGGAGGAGCATGAAGAGCACTGCTATGCCCCGAACAAGCTTCGTGAGAACCGCATGCAAAGTTCTCTAAGTGTGAGTTCTGGTTGCAAGTAACATATCTGGGACATGTCATCTCGCCAAGGGCATTGCAGTCAACCCGAAACCGTGAAGACAATAGTTGAATGGCTTCCTCCCGCTAATGTCAAGGAAGTGCGGAGTTTTCTTGGCTAGCTATTGCCGCCAGTGCGTAACTTCTCAAGATAGCAAAGCCTTACCGACCTCCTCAACAAAGGCAAGAAGTACCTGTGGACTCCTGCTTGTCAATAAAGTTTTGAGACACTCAAAGAGAAGCTCACTTCCACGCCAGTCTTGGTGCCTCCGGATACATCTAAGCCTTTCCAGATATTCTGCGATGCCTCGCTGCAAGGATTGGGTGCGGTCCTTATGCAAGAGAGATTGGTTGCTTATGCCTCTCTTGAAGACGCATGAGATCAACTATCCCACACATGACCTCGAGCTAGCAGCAGCTTGTCTTTGCCTTGAAGCTTTGGAGGCACTACTTGCTTGGCAACCGCTAGAGATCTTCTCGACCACAAGAGTTTGAAGTATATCTTCACTCAACCGGATCTCAACCTTGAGATGGATTGAAGCAATCAATGACTTTGATGTGACCATCAACTACACCCGTGCAAAGCAAATGTCATGGCGATGCGCTTAGCGTAAAAGCTTATGTCAACAACCTCATGGTAGAAGAGCAAGCCTCTCTTGTGCGAGGAATTCCACTCAACCTCGAGATTGTGGAACAAGGGCATCTCCCGAACCTTCCGCCACTCCTCTTGGAAGAACAGATTCGTTCTCGGGTGATCCGCACACCAAGCTCATCTCTAAGCTTGGCACCAAGTATGAATCCTTCCATGTTGATGATCAAGGCTCGCTCTTCTTTGATCACCGGATGTTTGTTCCAAACTATCCGGGTCTGAGAGACCAAGTTCTCAAGGAGGCACATGATTCGGTTCTATCTATCCATCCTGGCAGCACAAAGATGTACATGGACTTGAAAACACAATCGTGGCCTGGTTGAAACGGTATTGCCAAGTATGTCTCGTAATGTGATGTCAGAGTCAAGGCTGTCCATCGAAACCATTCGGTCTGTTGAAACCTCCGAATGGAAATGGGAGAAATTAGAGATGGACTTCATCACCGGCTTTCCAAGGTCGCAAGGGCAACAATGCAATCTTTGTTGTCATCGACGCTTTCTAAAGTGGCTCACTTCTTCCCATCAAAGAAATTTCTCGAATTCAGTTGGTTAGCTCTATATCAACAGATTGTCTCTTTGTATGGGGTTCCACTTGAAATCGGAGCATCTTCACCTCAAAGTTCTGGAGAGTTTCCAAAAGCTTTGGGAACAAAGTTGAACTTCAACTGCTTACCACCCTCCTCAAGGACAAGTGGAAAGAATCAATCGATTCTGGAGGATATGCTTAGAGCTTGCGTCATCTCTTTTGGCATGAAGTGGGAAGAATGCCTTCCATATGCTGAATTCTCCTACAACAACAGCTTCCAGAAGAGTCTGAAGATGGCACCATTCGAGGCTCTCTATGGTCGCAAGTGCAGAACTCCCATTGGTTGGTCAGGCGCAGGAGAAAGAATCTGGTTTGGTCCTGACATTGTAACCCAAGCAGAGGAGAAGGTGCATATCATTCTGGAGAACCTGAAGATTGCTCAAAGTCGTCAGAAGAGCAACTATGACAGGAAGCACACAGATATGGTATATGCCCCTGGTGATCTCGTCTACCTTCGTGTCACTCCCATGAGAGGAACACACCGCTTCGGTATCAAAGGAAAGTTGGCTCCTAGATACATCGGTCCTTTCAAGATACGTGGTAGAAGAGGAGAAGTTGCTTATGCACTGGAGCTTAGGAAAAACTCAAAGTCCATGATGTTTTCCACATCTCTCACCAAGAAGTGCTTCAAAGACCCCGCAAGACCGTGGATCATGAGCTAATCGACCTCCAAGAAGATCTCTTATCGTGAACACCCCACCAAAATCCTTGAGACCGCAGAACGAAGGACGCAACAAGTCCATCAAGTTTTGCAAGGTGCAAGTGGTCACACCATTCATTGATGAAGCAACATGGGAGCGTGAAGATGACCTACGTACAACCATCCTTCTCTTTGTGTCTTCTTCTTTCTTCCTAGAATCTCGATTCCTGTTTAGTGGGAGAGTTGTAGCATCCCTTGTCTAACCCCGTAATGCTACTAGTCATAATAATAAATGGGCCACTTCCAACATATAATTGTTGCATCATCATCATAACATGCTCATGTCATCATGTCCCCTTGCATTTGAGCATCATATAAAACCTTTTCTTGTTTGGTTCTCATCTCATGTGCATGATTAATTGTAGTTGCCTCTTGATATTGTATTTGGGTCTTAATAAATTGTTAAATGCCCAAGTTGAGTTGGGGGCATCTCTCTTTTGACTCCACCACCTTTTCTTTCACCACCTTATAATTCCACCATCCAATAAGATGGGCTTGGCATTTTATTGAGTTATCTCTGGCCCATGTTGTTGGTTGGATCCACCCATAATCTTTGCTTGGCCTTGCCCACCTTTTTGGGATGCATCTGAACAATGCCATAATAATATTATTGTTTTCACAAGGATAACTTGGCATTAATTATTTTGCATGGGCCATGCAAGTTACACCTTTTCCAGTATTTGGTTTTTGCTTGCATTTCAAGTGGAGCACCTTTTTCTTTTGTTAGTCTGGTTTGGGCTTGTAGTTTCTTCATCAAACCCTCTCCTCCCTGTTTTACCTTTAGCTAAACCACCCCATGTCCCATGCACACACTTGTGCTAATGTGGCATGCACCCTCTAAACCCCCCCTCTTTTGGGATCTTGCTTGTTCCTGCTTGGAGCATGCATGGGCCAAAGGAGGACCACATCATCACCTTGACCATCTCTCTCTCTTCTCCCTATTTTCTTGCTTAATCTTGCTAGAGCTAGTTGGAGCTTGCTTGATCAGCTAGTACCACTCCCCATCCTCACCCTCTCTAACCAAAACCTTAATCCCTACCTTCCCTTAGCTAAACCCTAAGCTAAACCCATACCACATGCTAGCTAAACTTAAACCCTCCTTAGTCTATGCTAAGCCTAAGTACTCCCTCTCCCCCTCCCCTCTCTAGCTAGAACCCTAAGTGGCCTCCCCATCATCTTGATCACCCCTCCTAAACATAACCCTAAACCCCTTCCCCCTAATCTACCTTTTCTTAGCTAAACCCTAAGTGCCCCTCCTCCCTTCTAGTTCTAGTTGGACCATCCCATGTCCTACCCCATCTCTTCTTTCCCTCTCCCATGCAGGCCCCACCTCCATGCCCTAGCTACCCCCCCCCACGCCAAGGCCCCCCCCCCCCTACCCCCAGCCCCACCACCCCCCCCTCCCCTCTTTTCCTCACCAGTCCATCGAGCCTCCACCTCGCTGTCCCCCTCTACCCCACCTGCCAGCCACTCCCTAGAGCCCCCCGGTGCCTGCCTTGCCTGGCCTGGCCGTACGAGCACGTGAGAGGAGAGGTGGCCGACGCGCCCCTGCCAGCTTCCCCTCCCCCACGCTACCACCTGCCCTCTTCCTTCTTATCCACCCCTCACCCTCTCCGCCTCCCAGATCCCCAAGGACCCTGCACGCCCCTCTTTTCCCACCTCCACAGCTTCCCTCGCCACCCCCTCCCGTCCCTCGACGAGCCTAGCGTGGTGTCATGTCGAGAAGCCCGTGGAGCCTCTGCGACGCCGACTGCGCCAGGAGGAGCAGGCCCAGACGTCCCAGGCCGACGCCCGACAAACCCTAGCTACGGCCGGCCAGCCAGGATCGCGACCACCCTGCCGAACCAAGCACGCCATCGCCCGCGGTAAGCCCTCGGTTCTCCTAGACATCGTCCGTCCTTGTTCGCTTCCGGTTGCACGGCGTCGAGCACCTCGGTGCACGGTGGAATCGGCCAACACCCTAGCTAGCCGTCTGCTGCCACGACACCAAGCCCGACCAGTAGCGGCTCCGCCGCCAAGAACGCCCTGTGTTCGAGCGCGCTGACAAGACGCAGACACACGCCGACGGTTCGAGAGGAAGATCCACAGACGGCTTTGCGAAACCCCTAGCCCTTTTTGCCCCAACCGCGGTCCAATTGGCCCCCGTCTGTCGGCTTTTGCTAAAAGGCTCCGGCTTTGCTTAAATAAACCGTCAAGTTTGTTCTCGGGGCAGAACCCCTTGGCCCACCTGTCAGTGACCAGAGCTGGGTAAACCTGTGTAGAAAACGTTTCAGATCTGTTTTAAAATTCAAACTTAGATAAAATTAATTCAAATTCAAATCTAATTCAGATTTTTAATAACTTTTCCATACTAAATCCAAATTGGGCAAATAATATATGTTTTTGATTCAGAAAAATGAGGGGATTTCAAATATACCATCCAATTTGACTTTTGCACAACTAAAATTCTAGGTTTGCTTAAATTACCACCAATGCCACTGGTTTTTCAATAATTAATAACTTGGGTTTTATAATTCCAAATTAAGCAAATGATATGTCTAAAATGATCAGCTCGACGAGACCTTTCTGTTTATGCTATCCATGACTTCAATTGCAGCACGCATCATATAAATATATTTGAACAACAACTGTTATGGCAATGAAATGTGACTAAAACCCACTTAAATGTTATTTTCTTGTCCACCACACCTCACCATGCCATGCTACCTTACTTGCCATGTAAATTGTGCATCATTCATCATGGAATGATTGTTTGCTTGACGATCTTATTCATATGCTTGTGCTCTATATTCATGTTGGCCTTGTTTGTTTGGTTTTTCCGGATAGACAGTATCAAGAGAACCAGAGCACTACCCCCTTGCTACAACTGAGTTGCAAGCACTTCCACATGCTTGCATACATACAGACCTATTGCCTCTATCTTATTCTTGCATCATTGAGTCGCGATTGCATTAAATTGAATCCCAAGTATGCATAGCCTTTACTTTTAAACTCCACCAAGCTTGTTCCTCCATCCCATGAGCCATTACTATAGGAGTTGAGCCATGCGAGTCGAGAACAACATGTGTAGGGTTTGTGAGTCTGAATAATGAGGTACCTAAACAACTTAACCCGAGTAGTTCGATAACTAAAGAAAGTGGCACCGGTGAGCAACATCTGCTATTTGGTTTTTCCTGCTCACTTGTGTCCCGAAGACCCCGAGTACTTGATTCCTGTTCCTTGATTTATCGCGCTATCCACATCCGGAGGTATATGGGACCCCCAGGCCGAGCTTGATTCCGCTTATTTCTTGGGGCCACAAACTAGTTTGAGGTTTTATTACTATCCTGTACTTATGCCATGCTACTCAGATTTATTTTGTGCGAGGAGCACACTGCATCTTAGGAATGGTGACCCGTTTACGTGGTATCGACAAGCCAGCCACACTTTCGGGTTCCCGATCACCCCCACAAACCTTGAGGCCCTGAGTCAGCTAGCTTGGAATCTACTTAAGGGTGGCCTCAAATATTTCTGAATCTGGTGATTGTTCAACGTGAAAGCCTCGTTGGGTTTTGATTTGGTTTTTCCGAGGTTGATCGTGTGTTGCTATTGGTGCACCCCGGTAAAACTTTCTCGAAAGTCGTGTCCGGATATGGACGACTTGGAGCACGCTTGATCATAGACAAGTATAACTAAAGTACCGCTTTTAATCGCCCAAAGTAACTTGAATAGTAAATAGTGCAATACTCATGGAATGGTTAATAAAATTGCCAACGGTGGGGTTGTTCGTCCGCTTCCTTGTTGGTAAGGTGGAGGAGGATGGATCGGTTGAGATTACCATTATAATCATTCTTCTATTCACGGACATCCGCCTATCATTGGTTAGGCGGATGGTTAGCGTTATCTAGAATTGCTAGGGTTTATCTTTCTGCAATTGCGTCACCCTGTGTTGTGTCCCTTTAGAGGCATTAAGACTTGCCGAGTACCCTTAGGGTCTCACACGATAAATTCTTGATTCAGATGAACAGTACCTTCTCGGACGACATCGGTGGAAGAAGCCAAGATGCGCAACGATCGCTCGTGTAGAGATTCCGAACGGGATCCATGAGACCTGTAGTTGGGATGTGCTTATTTCTCCGCATCTTATGCCGATTTGCTTCTTATCCGCATTTCGGATTCTGCTTGTCGCCTGCATGATACTCGATGTGTGTTGTATGAGGAGTTATCCTAAAATATAGATCTATCTAGGTCATTTGAATCTTGCCGTATGCTGGTATATTTCCTTTCTTTCTAGATGGTGTGGCTCGATGTACTCTTGTATGGTGGCTTGCGTACATACCCACTTGTGTCGTAGTTGATCCTTCGCCGACCACGCCGCCGTCCCGTTGAGAGGGTAGTGGTTGGGACGTCTGAAAGGACTACCAGTGAGTGGCTTTTGGGGCCCCACCGTACTATTTCAACCACTATCACTCATCCAGGCTTGTATCTAGGAGCGTAGTTCACCGAGGTAGTTACAGCGAGCACGGATGCGCTGCTGATTTGCGGCGCTAGGACTTCCTCTCGATCTTGAGATCGGCAAGAGATTGTCTATATCAACCACGAGTTGAACTCGTTAAGCTTTGTCGGTCTTCAAGGGTATGTTCTCTATGGATATACATCCGCCCGTTGTTTGTATCTAGTAGATAGATCTTGGTATATAGTTCACATCGTAGGAAATTTTTTGTTTTCTATGCTGCGAACCCTACAGTGGTATCAGAGCCGGATCTATGCGTAGATACTTTACACGGGTAGTACACATATGAGTATGTGGGCGATGATGATCATGTTGTTGCTCCTTTGTTGTAATTTTGGATATTGGTGGCATAGTGGGATGAAGCGCCGACAAACTTTACATGTCCTCGCACATGATACCTGTTCCACGCTTGACATGCAACTAGTTTGCATAAGTGGCTAGCGGTGTCTGCCTCCTACTATAGTCAATATCTATTTTGCAAGCGAGTTGTCAAAATTTGATTATCCTCGTTGTGGTTCATGTTCGTAGGTAAGAACGGTTCTATCTCAAAAGCCCTAAGCCACGTAAAACTTGCAATGGATAAATTAGAGGCCTAGTTTAGATTGTTTGGGCTAGTGTTATGATATGGTAGTGTTGCAAGTAGAAGTATGAGATGATACTTACAACACACATAACGCGTGTAAAATCCATAGACCTTGGATTTACACATATAGGTATGATAGTGATCATACCACGATGCACATGATAGAGATCATCTGCGGGAACCATATCATTTCACTAATAAACATATGATGTTTTGATAGCATCTTATATTGCTTGTTTAGCGCTTTGTTAGCATAATAAGATGATCCTCATTTAAATATCAAGATAAGAATGTGTTCTTCCTTTAGTATGCACCGATTATGTTTTCGCTCCAAGACATCACATGATGATCGGGTGTTCTTGGATCCACGACCATATTTCGGTGTAAAAGCGATACACACGCCAATACTAAGGTTCTAACTTGGCGAGCCTAGCATGTATAGACATGGCCTCGGAACACGGACCGAAAGGTTAAGCATGAGTCATATAGTTGATATGATGCCCATTTGATGCTCGCTTTGAAGCTATACCAACTCACGTGATGATCGGACTTGGTGTAGTGGATTTGGTTCATGTAATCACCAAAAGGCACGAGGGATGTCGTTTTGAGTGGGAGTTCATTCATAATATGGATTATTTGAACTCAATCTATCATACACTTAGTCTAAACTTTACAAATTCTGTTGTAGATGGCACCACCGCTTTTAATTTCAATGTGTTCATGGAGAAAGAGAAACTAGCAACAAACGGTAGCAACTTTACCGAATGGGCCATGAATTTGAGGATTCTCCTCTCACTGCACAAAAGCAATATGTGCTAGAAGCGCGTAGGCCCCCACCTTTAGATGATGCCCCTGACAAGGAGAAGAATGTCTATCAGACTCGTCAGGAGGACCACAACTTAGTTCATTGCGGCATATTGTATGGGCTAGAGCCGGAACTTCGAAAGCGTTTCGAAAAAGGCAATGCATTTGATACAATGGTGAGTTGAAAATGATTTTCGACACACATGCTGCTGTAGAGAGGTACAACGCTTCAAAAAAGTTCTTTAGCTGCATGATGGAAGAGCACAACTCCGTTAGTGAGCATGTACTCAAGATGTCGGGTTACGCCGATAAGCTTGTGTCCTTGGGAATATCGATTCCCATTGACTTAGGCATCCATCGTGTTCTGCAGTCTCTGCCACCTAGCTATAAGAGCTTCGTGATGAACTATAATATGCAAGGCATGAAGAAGTCTCCCGAGCTTCACAATGCTTAAAACTGCGAAGTGGAGATCAAAAGGAACATCAAGTGTTGATGATCAATAGGAACACTGGTTTCAAGAAAGACAAGAAGAAGGGAAAACGGAAGTAAGGCGGCAAGCACATTGCCGCTGAAAAGAAACCCCGAGTTGGACCTAAGTCCGATTCCGAGTGCTACTATTGTAAGGGACCGCCATCGAAGCGCAATCGCCCCAAGTATCCGCGCACAAGAAGGCCGGCAAGGCAAACAAAGGTATATATGATATACATGTTATTGATGTGTACTTGACTAGTGCTCGCAGTAGCACCGGGTATTTGATACCGGGTTGCTAATATTTGTAACTTTCGAATCGTGGTCATGAACAAGCGACCTCTAGCAAGGGGTGAGGTCAAGATGCATGTCGGCAATGGATCAAGCGTTGATGTGATCACCGTCGGAACGCTGCCTCTCCACTTGCCGTCGGGATTAGTTATAAACTTGAATAAATGTTATCTGGTGCCTGCACTGAGCATGAACATTGTATCTGGATCGTGTTTGATGCGAAGTGGTTATTCATTTAAATCCGAGAACAATGGTTGTTCCATTTATATGAATGAAATCTTTTATGGTCATGCACCGATGATGAATGGTTTATTTCTATTAGATCTCGATGATAATGTTACACATATTCATAATGTTGATGCTAAAAGGATTAAACTTAATGATGATATATCCACATATATGTGGCACTGCCGTCTAGGTCATATTGGCGTTAAACGCATGAAGAAGCTCCATTCGGATGGACTTTTGGAATCACTTGATTATGAATCATTTGATACATGTGAGCCATGCCTTATGTCAAGATGACTAGAACGCCGTTTTCCGGTTCAATGGAACGGGCGACAGATTTATTGGAAATCATACATTCCGATGTATGTGGTCCAATGAGTGTGTCAGCGCGAGGTGGATATCGTTATTTTGTTACTTTCACGGATGATTTGAGTAGATACGGTTATATCTGCTTGATGAAACACAAGTCTGAAACCTTTGAAAAGTTCAAGGAATTTCAGAATGAAGTGGAAAATCATCGTAATAGAAAGATCAAATTTCTACGGTCCGACCGTGGAGGTGAGTATCTAAGTTACGAGTTTAGCACTCACATGAAAGAGTGTGGAATTGTTTCACAACTCACACTTGCCGGAACACCACAGCGAAATGGTGTGTCGGAACGTCGTAATCGTACTTTATTAGATATGGTTCGATCTATGATGTCTCTGACGGACTTGCCGTTGTCATTTTGGGGTTATGCACTAGAAACTGCTGCATTCACTTTAAATCGGGCACCATCTAAATACGTTGAAAAGACACCGTATGAATTGTGGTTTGGAAACAAACCTAAGCTGTCATTTCTTAAAAGTTTGGGGATGCGATGTTTATGTGAAGAAACTTCAACCGGATAAACTCGAACCCAAAGCGGAAAAATGCGTCTTCATAGGATACCCTAAAGAAACTATTGGGTATTCCTTCTATCACAGATCCGAGGGCAAGGTTTTTGTTGCCAAGAATGGATCCTTTCTAGAGAAAGAGTTTCTCGTGAAAGGTGTGAGTAGTCGGAAGGTAGAACTCGAAGAGGTTGTGGAACCTTCTCTTCAAAGTATGGCGAGTAGCGCATCGCCGGAAGTTGTTCCGAAGTTGGCTCCACCTGTTGAAGAGGGAACTAATGATAATGATCATGAAACTCCGAAAGAGAGTACTACCGAACCTCGCAGGTCAAACAGGACGCGTGCAGCTCCCGAGCTGTACGGAAATCCTGTCATGAATTTCATGGTTGATGAAAATGATGACCTTGCGACGTATGAAGAAGCGATGATGAGCCCGGATTCCAACAAATGGTTAGAAGCCATGAAATCCGAGATGGAATCCATGTATGAAAATCAAGTTTGGAACTTGGTGGAATTACCTCACGACCGAAAGGCCGTGGAGAACAAATGTATTTTCAAAAGGAAAACTGATGCTGATGGTAATGTGACCATCTATAAAGCTCGACTTGTCGCAAAGGGGTTTCGACAAATTCAAAGAGTTGACTACGATGAGACTTTCTCTCCCGTAGTGATGCTAAAGTTAGTTAGGATTATGTTAGCAATTGCTGCATATTTCGATTATGAGATATGGCAGATGGATGTCAAAACCGCGTTTCTCAATGGTAATATTGAAGAAGAGTTGTATATGATACAACCAAAGGGTTTTGTCGATCCTAAGGATGCTAACAAGGTGTGCAAGCTTCAGCGATCCATCTATGGATTGAAGCAAGCATCACGAAGTTGGAATCTCCGCTTTGATGAGGTGATCAATGAGTTTGGATTTGTCCAAACTTATGAAGAAGCTTGTATTTACAAGAAAGTGAGTGGGAGCAATGTGGCATTTCTGATATTATATGTGGATGACATATTATTGATCGGAAATGATATAGATCTTTTAAACAGTGTTAAAAGTTATCTAAACAAAGAAATTTTCAATGAAGGACCTAGGTGAAGCGTCATACATATTAGGCATAAAGATCTATAGAGATAGATCTAGGCACCTAATAGGGCTATCGCAAAGTACATACCTTGATAAGATTTTAAAGAAGTTTAAAATGGACGGAAGTAAGAAGGGGTTCTTACCTATGTTGCAAGGCAAGACATTGAGTAAGACTCAAAGTCCGGCTTCGGCGGAAGAAAGAGAGATAATGGACAAAGTCCCCTATGCTTCAGCCATAGGCTCTATAATGTACTCCATGCTATGTACAAGACTAGATGTGGCACATGCTATTAGTTTGACTAGTAGGTACCAATCGGATCTAGGTTCGGAACACTGGATAGCGGTCAAGAATATCCTTAAGTACTTACGAAGAACTAAGGATATGTTTCTTGTATACGGAGGTGAAGAAGAGCTCGTCGCTAAGTGTTATGTCGACGCTAGCTTTGACATCGATCCGGATGACTCTAAGTCTCAATCCGGATACGTATTTCTCATGAATGGCGGAGCGGTTAGTTGGAGGAGCTCCAAACAACCTGTGGTAGCGGGATCAACAACGGAGGCCGAATATGTTGCTGCTTCAGAAGCGGCTCAGGAAGCAGTTTGGATGAAGGAGTTCATATCCGAACTAGGAGTGGTGGCAAATGCATTGGACCCAATGGTGATATATTGTGACAACAATGGTGCCATTGCCAATGCCAAAGAGCCAAGGTCTCACAAGCATTCCAAGCATATTAAGCGCCGGTTTCACTCCATCCGCGAGCATGTCAAGGATGGAGATATAAATATTTGTAAAGTACATATGGATCTCAATGTAGCAGATCCGTTGACTAAAACTCTCCCTAGATCAAAACATGATCAACACCAGAACTCAATGGGTGTTAGATTTATCACTATGTAACTAGATTATTGTCTCTAGTGCAAGTGGGAGACTGAAGGGAATATGCCCTGAGAGGCAATAATAAAGTGTTTATTATGTGTATTCCAAGTATATGATAGATGTTTATTTTGCATGCTATAATTGTATTAATCTGAAAGCGTTAATACATGTGTGTTTAATAAATAAACAAAAAGTTCCTAGTTATGCCTCTCTCATAAACTAGCTCGTTGATTAACAAGATGATCAAGGTTTCCTGATCATGGACATTGGATGTTGTTAATAATGGGATCACAACATTAATGTAATGGTGTGATGAACATTCATCCGAAGTATAGCATTACAATCAAAGTCATTGAGTTTATATTGTTATAACAACTTACGGTGATCCTAATCCTTAGACCATGAGATCATGTCAATCACTAACACCGAAGAGTTTCTTGATAACATCAAGCGTCACACCGTAACAGGTGATTATAAAGATGGATTCGTAACTAATAAAGTGTTATGTTGAGGCTCATGGATCGAGAGTGGAATTTGTTCATCCGATGATGGATAGATATACTCTGGGCCCTCTCGGTGATATCACATTGATTAGCTTGCAAGCAAGTGATTTGATCACTAGAATGTTATATCACAGAGCGAAAAGAGTGCATGTCGATAGCGAGATAAAACTAGGTATGGAGATACCGATGATCTAATCTCGGACATGTAATATATCGTGAAACAAAGGGATTAAGATACTAGCATAAAGGTTCCGACGATCACAAGAAAGTCATCGTTGAATGTGTGGGAGTCGATGGGTCTCGGATCCGCTTCGATTATTGATCAGAGGAGTCTCGATCATGTCCGCATTATTCACGAACCGTAGGGTGACACACTTAAGAGACACCGACATCCAATTGGAGCAAATGTTTCATGCGAAAGAATGAACAAGCGTGAATTTATTTCACTAGATAAAAAAGTTTTGGTGAAATCGCATAAAGTGGTTATGCATGTGAAATAGAATTCTAGCAAGGGGTTATTTGTGAATTTTGTCATTAAAGTAATTGACAAAATTCTGAATAAAATAAAGAGTTTTATTTAATGAGAGTTTGCATTAAATTTGGTGGAAATTTAATGGGAATTTGAGTGGAGGGATTTTAAAGGGCATTTTGTGAGTGGAGTGTCCACCCACATGAATGAAGGAGGGGAGGGGGCAGCCCCATGGCGGCCACCCCTTGGGTGCCCCTCCTCCTATAAAAGCCCCCTCCTCACTTGTCTCTCACACCTCCTCGTGAAGGATCTCTCTCCCCCTCTAGAATTTATCCCCCATGGTCTCGGACTAGCGAGATACATGTTCCCGGTGGCTATTCGGCAAGAAAGAGTTGTGCTTCCGCTGCATCGCTGGAGCGAGGAGGCGGAGGTTGCTCGGTGCCTCGAACGTGTGTGCGAGCATGGATGCGCTGCTGATTTGCGGCGCTAGGACTTCCTCTCGATCTTAAGATCGGCAAGAGATCATCTACATCAACTACGAGTTGAACTCGTTAAGCTTTGTCGGTCTTCAAGGGTATGTTCTCTACGGATATACATCCGCCCGTTGTTTGTATCTAGTAGATAGATCTTGGTATATAGTTCACATCGTTGGAAATTTTTTGTTTTCTATGCTGCGAACCCTACAGGGCCACCCATTGTGCTTCAGGTCGCCTCTCAAGCCGGACCGCCTCAGTTTGCTATGGGTGTGGGTGTGGGTGTGACGAGAGTTCGACTCGTCAATGCCCATTATTATGTACTTGAGTTTTGGAGAAGATGGGGATGCTAGAGATCGCGAGACGGTTACCAGACACGCGGCAAGGGGACACGAGGTTTACCTAGGTTCAGGCCTCCGGAGAGAAAACCCTACTCATTCTTGTCTGTTCTTGATTATGGAGGAACCAAGGTTCTGAAGTGCGTGATGCAATCTGGCATGAGGTGTGTGTTTATGAGTTGTCTACAATCCTCCTCGCCATGTCCTCCTGGCCTTTATATAGGTAGGCCAGGTACCAGTGGTAGGTCGAGTCGGTTACAAGTTAGGGTTTCACCCTTGAATATTCTATCTACGGATTGGCCGTGTTCTCCAAGGATTCGAACTTCTACTGGGCTTGGGCCACCCGGAGTCTCCTTGGGCAGCAAGTCTTCACATGGGCCTTCACTGGTCTGGACCGGGTATACCAATATAAGGTACCCATAGGGTAATATCCATGTCAGTATCCCCTGAGTGTTCAGTCGAATCGCAGATTCGACTGGAGACTCTATAGTTTTTCGATTGCCTTCTCACCAGAGCATGTTTTCAAATGGATATACAAGTTCATAGGGATTGTTGATGTGTGTTCCTGACTCTCCTGACGGATCAGGGTCAGTTAACTGTCTTTGGACAAAACAACACGATCTTCTTTAGACTCGAGTCCCTAGACTCGAATCTGGAACAATGCTGGTGTAATTCGATCCAGGCCATTGAGGTCTTATAGGCATTGAATTGCAGTGTTTTAAGTTAGGTACCCAACGCGTCCATCAGGATTTTTCATCGTGCCTATTGACACGGTATGTTACTGGCAGAGCGCAGCCTGGTGTGATACCAGGCCATCAGATGATATCTGATATGGTATATCCATGTCAGTATCCCCTGAGTGTTCAGTCGAATCGCAGATTCGACTAGAGACTCTATAGTCCTTCGAGTGCCTTCTCACCCGAGCATGTTTTCGAATGGATATACAAGTTCATAGGGATTGTTGATGTGTGTTACTGACTCTCCCGACGGATCAGGGTCAGTTAACTGTCTTTGGACAAAACAACACGATCTTCAGACTCGAGTCCCTGGACTTGAATCTGGAACAATGCTGGTGTAATTCGATCCAGGCCGTTGAGGTCTTATAGGCATCGAATTACAGTGTTTTAAGTTAGGTACCCAACGCGTTCGTCGGGATTTTTCATCGTGCCTATTGACACGGTATGTTACTGGCAGAGCGCAGTCTAGTGCGACACGGTATGTTACTGGCAGAGCGCACTCTCATTAATGATGGTTACACTGAGTCCACTGATGATTTTGTTGAATAGTGCCGAAACACACATGGTACTAGTGCTATTAAGAGTCTCCTTTCTAGACGTTCTATTATGCCTAAGTTGTCCTCTGATCCTAAGTTTGCCACTTCTCCCATAGATATTAAAGATGAAGACTGTGATTTCTCTCTTGATTTATCTTATATAGATATTGTTGAGAAAAAACCTTTTTGTGGGACTGAAAATGAGAGTGTTGTGGCTCATATGAATGAGCTTTCTACTATGAGTGCTTTGTTCTCTGATGATTTTAAGATGCGCAAGTACATTGTTACTAAGATCTTCCCTTTTCACTAAAAGGAGAAACTAGGGCTTGGTTTAATAGATTACCTCCTGGTTCCATTGATAGCCCTGATTGCTTGATTGCTTCTTTCTTCCAGAAATATTTTCCTTCCAGTGCTAGACATGCTGCTTTGCAAAGACTTTTTGATTTTAAACAGGGAGAAGAAGAGAAATTGACTGAGTCATGGACAAGGTTCCGTGCCTTGATTCATGCACATCCTGGATGTCCATTACCTAAGAATGAGCTTCTTGATATTTATTATAATGGACTAACTGATGATTCTAGGACCTATCTAGATAGCTTTGCTGATTGTGTTTTCAGGAAAAGGACTCCTACAGATGTTGAAGAATTAATGACTAAAATAAGAAAGAATTATGATGATTGGACTTCAACTGAGCTAAATACACCTGAGCCTATTAGTCTTGAACCAGTTGTTCCTGAACCAATTCCAGCACCAACAACAAAGAAGAAAGGAGAGCTATTATCGAAGGAAAGAGTGCATTCAGATCTTTGTTGAATATGGAACCATTCAGTATTCCTAACAAGCTGTTGCCGGTCATACAACTCATCGTCTGCGTGAGTACAAGCTTCAGAAGAACCATATGGTGTTTACCAGGGATATGGCGAGGAAAGTGTTTGGAATCCGCTATGGGAACAAACCTATTGATTTTTCCAACACTGGAGGTGCAACGCTTGACGAGGTTTGGGAAGTCTACCATGCTGGCAAGAAGAGGACAGATTTAGCTACTGCTTTGATATCCTAAAGAAATATGCAGATACGGATGAGACAACCATCATTCATACATGGGATCTCCTTTCCCTGGCCACTACTGTTGCTCCTGAAAGCTCGAATCATGTTAATTTGGAATATGTTGGTCTTATGGCTGACCCAACCAAATTCTGATGAGTATGCATGGGATGAGCATTTATTGGGTTTAGTGATGCAATTGGTGAGCAATATTCAGACGAAGAAGAAGAGAATTGGTTCTTCCAAAGGACTCTAGCAAATTTGAATTTTGAATAACTGGTCCTTTTGTGCTTCTTGGGGTAAGTTATCTCCCCTCTTCTATGTTACTATGTTTTGATTTTCAGTTTTTCCCGGTGCTTGCCTTACGTTGTTTTTGCCTTCTTTGTAGATTGAATATATGGACTATTTGGAGTTCCCACCGAGCAATCACAACTTTGACAAGTCATTGCCTAGAGTATGCTCAGTTAAGTCCAGTGAGTTCGCCTTTGTGGTAAAAAACGACTATGATAGGAAGATTTTGCAAAACACTATTGTTTTTGGGAGGCAAGAGGTAGTGCACTTTCCACCACCACAAACATTAAGGTTTTCTCTTCTTCCACTAATACTATTAATATGAATTTTCTGTGTGTAGTTCCTCCTGCTGTCTTTAATGCTGCACGGTATTGGTACTGTCGATGATGATTTGAACCAACCCCTCCCATTGAAGATGCTGAAGTTAGTCCTTTTGCATTGTTGAACAAATGACTAAATTTCCCTAGAAGTCAGGATTTTCATGTATAACAGATGCTACATTAATGTTTTTGTTTTGCTACTTTAGTGCTGAGATTTTGCTATCTTAGTATTATGGCTTTGCTACCACTTTTCCAATCAGTTTATGTAGTTGTTTCAACATGTATTTAAAGTTCTCTGCTACATTACTGTTTTTGTTTTGCTACTTTAGTGCAGGGATTTTTCTACCTTAGTACTATTGCTATGCTACTAATTTTCTAGCCACCTTATGTAGTTGTTTCAACATGTATTTAAAGTGCTCTGCTACATTACATTTTTGTTTTGCTACTTTAGTGCAAAGATTTTGCTACCTTAGTATTATAGCTATGCTACCACTTCTCCAGCCACCTTATATAGTTGTTTCAACATGTATTAAAAGTTCTTTGCTACATTACTGTTTTTGTTTTGCTACTTTAGTGTAGATATTTTGCTACCTTACTTTTATCTATTTGCTACCTTAGTGTTCTGTTGATAACTAAGAAGCTTAATGGGCAACAAATGTGTAAAACTTTATTCAACTATGGATGCTACATTAATTTTATTTTCTTGCTACTTTACTTCATCATTTTGCTACATTATTTAACTTCCTTTGCTACTACCTTTTCCATCCACCTTATTTTTATTTTTTGGTTAATATCTTTTGTTCTCACCAAACGCGTTAGCCTAGGTGTTAGGGTATGCATCGATAGCGAATCAGCCTCGGTACCCTAACACCCTTCGATGTTTAGTCACCCGTACACCGCGATAGCGGTGACATGCGACAAAGCCGAGCCGCTAGTCTAGAGTTTGTGCTTTACGTAGGTTGACGACTTAGGGTGGGGTGGTGCGTAAGTTACCCCAAATTATCTACCCATATGCAAAATAAGATTAATAGAATTTTATTGCACCGCACAATTCAAGGATTCATCGCCCGTACGCCGCGATAGCAACGACATGCGACGAATCCGAACCGCTAGACTAGTGGTTACACTTTCTATTATTCTATAAAAATGCTTGCAATACATCATTTTTGTTGGATTGGCTTACTAACATGCTTCTAATGTTTCCTGACAGGTCCCCCTCGTTTCAAGCACTTGTACGAGAAGCACAAGCCGATTTTTAAAGCTGATGTTGATGGAACAAGGAAGAACTTTTCCGCTGGTCTGAAATGGATGCGTGCCCAATGCATGGCTGTACTTTTGATTGATGTTGAAGCATCAAGTAAAGAAAGAGCTGGCCCAAGAGTTTTTTTCCTAACCAATACCTCAGCACCTGATGATCTATCGGAGGAGGATGACGATTTAGGAACAGAAGATGAGGAGAATCTTTTTGATGCATCAAATCTTGATGAGCACGGTGACGCTACAGCTGAGGGTTAGGAGCACGCTGGTGCTGCAGCTACCACTAAGGAGCGTGATGGCGCTGCAGCTTATGGTCAGGAGCATGCTGGGGCAAAAACATGTTCTAAGGCAGGCTGTTGCAACAAAAGATGCCGAGGCGCCACAAAGAGCGGTAATTTTGGATTCTATGACCAAGGGAGTTGATGCTACTGAGCATCCTGATGTTGTTAGCCCTGATAGGTTGCCAATTCGCTGTAGCTCCCAAAGGATATTTCTGAGGAAGCATGGAACATGGCTCCATACAAACCCTCATTCAAATTGTTTCTACCTGGGAGCCTAGAATATGCAGAGTTTTGCAGTTCACAAGCTCTCCCACTTTCCAAACCCAATGATGCCCCGACCGCTATTGTTTCAATAGCCTTTGAGAATATTCAAGCATCACCTTCCACTTTGGTGAGACTACGACACCAGCTGATCCCATTGTACCTGGTATGAATCTTGTAGTATTTCTGTAGCTTCATACATATGCTCATGCTGGTTTTTCTTCATATTCAATTGTTTTTCTTTTGCATGTGTTGTTACCATTGAATCAAGTGCTAAGGAAGATGCTAGTTCGGTTTTTGTGACACATGAGAATAAGACCATGTATAAGAGGGTTGCAAAGAAAGAACTTACACCTCCAAAGTTGAAAAAGATGAAAGTCTCTCAAGACGTGAATCAAACTTACTCCACATTTGTGATGCATGGTCGAAAATTCAAGAACCATCCTAAGGATAGGGCGCCATAAGTTTTATATTCTTTTTTAAACATGCTTCAGTAGTTAATTTTGTTGCTACGTTTGTAGTAAACTATTTTTACTAGTTGATAGTAAAGTATCCGTTTTGATACTCTAAAGAATTTTTTGCTACCTTGCATCTAACAAGTTGCTACATGTGTTTGTATGTTTTTCCACTTCATGAGAATGCCTTGTTTCTACTGTTTGCATTAAAACCGTTGCTGCAACTATCTGCTACTTTATTGTAATTTGTTTGCTACTTTACATTCAACTGGCTGGTACTTTGCAGTTAAATGTCTGATACTACCCATTAAAGCTATTTTTTTTGCTTTGTGCATACCACCTTTTGTGGAGATTGAGCGGTAGTATACCTGTTATAAGACTTTCCAAGCATCTCTTCGGCCGCAACATCTCGATAGTGAGGTGATGAATGTGTGGATTGAGAAATTCAACCACGGGTCAGGTATTATTTGCAAGAAAAGTCCGCGACAGAAGAGGAAGTACGCTTTTACGCAGCACATTGTGGTGAGTAAGAGATAAAGTTAAAATTAGCATTTTCCATTAATTTTTACTATTTCAACATGTATTACAATTGTTCTGCTACATTACCTTATTTTCTTGCTAGTTTAGTACATATATTTTGCTACCATAGTTGTATTCATTTGCTACCACTTTTTCATCCACACTTATGTAGCTGTTTAAACATGTATCAACAATATTCTTCTACATTACTATTATTTTAGTTCTACTTTACTTTAGATATGTTGCTACCTTAGTTTTATTCATTTGCTACCACTTTTTCATCCACCTTGTAGTTGTGTAAATTTTTATTAAAAGTGTTGATGCTACATTAATGTTAATATATTGCTACTTGACTTCACACATGTTGATACATTAGTTATGTTCCTTTGCTACCATTTTTTGAATATTGTGGTGACTAATAGATAGAGTAGCATTTTACTTGCTTTTGCTGCTGCCTCATCTGACCTGGTTTTTTCTACCACGGAAAACGGGAGAAGCTTATTATTTATCCAAAGATATTCAATGCAAAAGCATGTATGTATGAATTGAAACAAGAGAATTCAAAGTACAAGGTTTTCAAATGTGACCTTGTGAGTTAATATCCTCTTCCTATCGTGTTCACATCTGCTTCATTCTTTCAGTTTTTGCTATATCCTGCCATACATTATGCTAAATATTTGTGTTCTCCATGTTACAATGTAGCTATACTTTCCTATTGTGAAACTCAACCATTGGGAAGTTTCATGTATCAATCTAGTAGCAAAACAAATGTACATTTTTGATTCAATGAAAGGTGACAAGGATGCTAGTATGTTGGATGAAAGTGCATGCCATCTGGTTAGTACTTTTGCTGTAGTTTCTTTTTAGGTTTTTTTGTTCCTTTATTGTTGGATTAGTAACCATACATCGTGTTTGTTTTTGCAGTTTGAAAACTTTGCTGATCTTGTGAAACAATCAAAACTGGCAAATAATCTTAACTTTGACACATTCCTACTAAGCAATTATGATCACTCGCAACAAACTACAATGTAAGATTTGCTTCCTTTCTTTTTGTTTTGCTATTTTTCAATCCTTATGCCTCTAGTGGCTAACTTTACCTAGCAGCAAACAAATTCTACAGTAAATTTTTATTATTGCTACCTTAGTTTACATATTATGCTACCTTAGGTTCCTACAATTGCTACATTGTTCTGCACCAACTACCATTTGTTTTGAACTTGTTGTTGCTGCTTTAAAACATGTAGCTGCTGCTTTAATGTTTTATTATTGCTACCTTACTTTACATATTTTTCTACATTAGGTTCCTACAATTGCTACATACGTTTCCTGCTTGGTTTTACTAATCTATTTTTTTGGCTGATATAATTGTAGATTCTTCTGCATCCTCTACATGGATAATTGTAGCAGCAAGGTCATGGCTGAGTTCGACAACAATGCTATCCCAAATCTAAGGAAGGTTCTTGCATCAGATCTGATCGATTCAAGGAAAAACAAAGGATCCGTTCAACGGCTCATGGAAGATGAGTTGCAAAAGAAACATAACTAGGGAGGAAATGATAGGGGATATGTCAGGTCGTTAGTTGAAACTTTAGTTTGTGATATTTAGTATTCTTATTTTGGACTTGTAAGGACGAAACTGATGTAACCGTGGATGGGTTCGTGTACTCACAAATTGTCATTTCATCACACATGTTTTTTGTTTGAATGGATAACGGTTGGATGGTTAACATGTTGTTATTATCTATTTATGCTGCAATAATGTTTTTGTTTTGCTAAATAGAAGTATTGTTTATGCTACATACATGATGCAAAAATGCTACAAGTGAAAATTGCTCCAAACATGCTATCAAATTTTAGCGTGTGCAGACACGTAGTTTTTTGCTACATTTGTATAAAAGAATTCGTACATGCAAGGATAGCTTATGCTACCCAAGTGTCTAGGAATCTACAGGCTTTATTTAGAAAATAAGATATTCTTGGTAGTAATTTTTACTCTTGCTACATATGAACAACATTTATGCTATGAGAAACTGTATTATCCAAATGCGGAACACTCTTGCTACCATCATAAAGTACAACAACAACATATGCTACCCAACTGTCCAGAATTGCTACATTTGTATAACATAAGTGCTAAATACAAGAATGACATATGCTACCCAATTGTCTAGGAATTGCTACATGTTTTACTTAGAAAATAAGATTTTCTTTGGTAGAAATTTTTGCTCTTGCTACATATGAACAACATTTATGCTACCACATGAAAAACTATATGCTCCAAATGTTCAATACTTGTGCTACCATAAAGATTCTGTCATATTAAAAACATATCCTAGGCTATTAAAACAAGATAACCATTTTCACATCTTGCATCAGGATGATGCTACACAGTAACAATAGGATTGCTACACCTGCTAGTACATGTAGCTACATGCCAACAATTTCAACTCTATTTTTGCAGCATTGCCCACAATCAAAGCTTCCATGTAGACACATTGTTTCAGGTGTGACTCTCTTCATTGCAGTATGGGGATTTTTTATTTCTTGGCTTCCTGTTGGTTTTTGGCGTTCCATAAGTTTTCTTCTTCTTTGGCTCCTGAGATTTTTTACTTCTCTTGTCTTTTGCTTCATCACAAAGCTCAACCAATGGTTTGTTTCACTTTGACTTGTCGGTTGGTCGCCCTTTTGGCTTTACCCTCGTAGGGTTCTTATGCGTGCTAATAGGAGCATCATTACCTTGTTATTCTTGTTGTTGTTTGTTTACATGATGTTGTGGAGGAATACCTTGTTGTGGTTGAACATTTTCTGGACCTCCTTTTTGCTGCCCTCCTTATTGCCGTGTAGCATTTTGTGTTTTCCTCATGGTAGCATCAAGCTGACTCGCCTAATCAATCATCTTGGAAACAACAACATATGTTTTATCACCGAGTCAAGCATCTGAAGCGAGATCATTCATCTTTCCGCACAAAGCGTTGTACTCGAGAGTATTGGTTTTCAAAATTCCAAATATGATTCTATTTATCCCGGGATCAGGTGCATGCGTTAACGCTGCAACACACCACCTTCGTAGCATGTACCTATCTAGAATTTGCTGCACATTCAAATGCACCATCACCCTAACTATATGCCGGCATATAATCCGATATAAGGACTAATCTATGCAGTATAATGAGAAGTAATACTATAAAATAAAAAGTCTCAAATGTGTTGCACCCACACATGTAGCACTCATCATTGATGTGTATGCACTTCTGTTCTTGTAGACAGTTGTTGGGCCTCCAAGTGCAAAGGTTTGTAGAACAACAACAAGTTTCCCTTAAGTGGATTACCCAAGATTTATCGAATTCAGGGAGGAAGTGGTCAAAGGTATCCCTCTCAAGCAACCCTGCGATCAATATACAAGAAGTCTATTGTGTCCCCAACACACCCAATACACTTGCCAGGTGTATAGGTGCACTAGTTCAACGAAGAGATAGTGAAATACAAGTGGTATGGATGATTATAAGTGGTAACGGTGCCATAAAAGAGCTCCTGACGGAGAGGAAAAGACTAAAGGCAAAAAAGATAGAAGTAAGCAAACATGTAACAGATCTAGTTGCAAACGGTGTTTCAATGCTTAGAAACAAGGCCTAGGGATCATAATTTCACTAGTGAACACTCTCAATAAATATATTCTCTTCATGATACTACCCTGAACTACTCTCCGGTTGGACACTCTAATCCATGGTAGGGCTATAACAGCACACCTCAAAGTCCGCCTTCCCCATCTAGATAACCCCACACTGTCACCTTGAGCGCTAGATGGTTCCAACAAACACCACAATTTCATAGAGACAACCAACTCAAATATACTCATGACAAGTATTTATAAACTCTACCCTAAGTTCCACCACGGCGTGCACGCTGTCACTTTCACACATGTGGGAAGAGCAGAGATCTATTGAAGCACTTGAGTAGCAGAGTAGATCTACTTGATTACAAAGCTCATGATCACAATAAGATCACGCATAGAGAGAGAGCGATGAACACATAGCTACTAGTAGAGCCCTTAGCCTCGAGGAAGAAGTACTCCCTCCTCATCATGGGAATCAACAACGGCGATGGAGATGGTGGTGGAGATCGATGGAGATAGCTCCGGGGGCACTTCCCAAATAGGTGCCAAAGCAGACTTTGTCTCCGAATCTCCCCTTCGGTGGCGGCGGTGCTGCAGAACTTTTCGTGGATGTATGATGGATAATTTGGGGTTTTCTCCCCGAGGGATTCTTATAGGTGAAGGGGCAAGGCAAGGAGGCAGCCAGGGGGGGCACACCCCCTGGTGGCACAACCTAGGTGTGCCCACCCTGGTGCCTAATGTCTACGCACTTCTATTCTTGTAGACAGTTGTTGGGCCTCCAAGTGCAGAGGTTTGTAGAACAACAACAAGTTTCCCTTAAGTGGATCACTGCGGTGACCCAACATACCACTGCATGTGTAGTACACTATAGTCATTGACATGACATCCGCAGAACACCGTTCCGTAAATATCACATCCCTCAGAGTGGTACAACAGAAACATTGTGGGTCCATATTACAAAAGTACACACATTATTATTATTACAATACCGGAAGTTCAAGACTTCCAAAAGATCCATCTTACAAACCAAAATATAAAGTGTTCAGCGGAAATTTAAAAGTAACAACTCCGACTAGGAGTGGGTCTCAACAGCTTATTCTATAGAGTTCATGCTGCTCGGCTCCGTTAGTTACTACTAACTAGACACTTAAGTGGACTCGTTCTCATTGACCCCATAGCGGATCTCGTAGTCTACTCCTTCAACTCCTCCGGATAGATCAGGTTCCTCGTAGAACACATCTTCTTGACATTCATCTCCATACATTGGCACGTCTTCGGGATCCTCAGAGTCTAAGCAAGAGATCAAAGGAAAGAATGAGTAACAACGTTACCCAACAAGTTCATTATATGCAAGGTGGGAAGTTTGATGCTCTAAATACCACCTCGGATTATAAATCCTTGGCACTATGCAGTTTTTGTAAATCTTTCTTCAAAGATTGATTTTATTCCAAAAAAAACTATGACCATCAACCTTCACAGGTTGACCAGAACTTTCATGGAGTTCCTTTTCTGCCGCGTTCGTAGCTCCTTCCCGGAACTAGGAGTAACAATTTACAGTTCTTACACTCTCCAGAGGTGCGTTACTTTACCCATGAGAGATCAACTCCTTGTTGCACAACCGAGCGTACTTTCCCGTACACAATTCCATGATGTGGGGCCCAGTAGTTGGTCCAAGCTAATCACTGCCCCCTTCGCGACCCCGCATGCCTCCTTGGTGTACACCATGCCCACATAATGAATTATGACAATGGTTTGTACAAACCGTTAGATGCCAGAACTATCGTGGGACAATGAGGGTTCCCACCCATATGCTGCATATCCTCTACGAATTACCAATTAATATGCACGCTACGAGGATAACAGCCACGACCTGCACATCCGGCTTTATGCGAGAGGAAGAATATACAGCTGACTTCTCTGTCCCATTCCAAATCTCATGGCTAACGCGTAATATACGGCGCTAGAATCATTGATGTCAGGGGTTATTAAGTCCCTACTTGATCATCATTGTTGCAAATAGAACCCTAAGTTCTATTGCTCCATTATATCATCACTTAGGATGATATCTATGATTTCTTTATTTATGAAAATATTATTTTCTTTCTTTTATAGCATAAATGATAACACACAATTTGTAAATACTTTGATAAAGACTCTTCAAAGGACATGAGCAAGTGATGAACTCTCCTTGTGATGGCAAGGTAGTGAAGTCTGATGCTTGCACTGGACCTTGAGCTTCTAGTTCTACAAAAACATCATTATTGCCCGGTAAGGACACTATTAAAAGAAGCAAAATGATTATGCAAGTAATGTAATGCATTATTTAATTCTATATGCATTTTCCTTATATAAGGTGCCTTCTACTAAAGCATTTATAAATATTAATATTTTTTATATTTATTGCATATATTGAATTATTCTATTTTATTTCCCTTTTTATTTGACTTCTATTGATTTAATAATTCTTTTAGGAATTATTAATTATACATTAAATTTATTACTAAATATTTATTTAGTATTTTTCAAAAATACTATAATATTAATAAATAATGAAAGTGATTTTTTTTATTTTTATCACCTTTCAATAATTTTGTAAAATTCCATAAGGAATATATAGATTACAAAATTCTTATAAAAATTTAAATGTCCAAAATTTTATATCTTATTTTATTTGGACAGAGTGGATTATTATGAATCCAAAAATATTTTATTTATAATTTTTGGACTTTTGTTTTATTTTCTACAATTTTATTGAGGTCAGGGGCATTTTGGTCTTTTCTAATTGATCAAAAAATCTATTAAACAACTTGGGCTGGCCCCTTGGGGTTATTGGGCTAGGGTGTCCCAATAGGGCAGGGTCAAAATATCACCTGAAGGGTTTTGGCCCACTTAGCCCATTCTCTCTGCCTCCCTCACTCTCTCGACCTTATCCTCTCCTCCTCTGACCCGACCCCGTGGCCGGCGATGCCGCCACCGTCGATTCCCGCCGCCATCGTTCGTTCTGGCCGCCGAAGTGGTGCGAGTTGGGGTTGTCGACGACTCTCGTTTGTTCTATCCAATTGGATTTGACTCCAGGGCTTCCCCGTGGCCAGGTCTACCTTTTTCCCGAACCCTAGGGTTAAGGAAAGGTGCTGTCGCCGCCGCGATCCGCATCTTGATGATGTCTGGCTCGTGTCTTCTGCGGCCCGCCGTGGTGGTGCAGTTGCGCCCTCTGGTGCTCCCCTGCCTCGCGGTTATCGCCACGCTGCTTCCTCTTTGAGTCATCAGCAAGGACCTCGGGTCAGTTGTCTCTGTGGTTCTTGTACATGCTACTGCCATGATTCTCTCCGTGTGTATCTAGTGGTTTCTCATGCCTAGTGACTATGTGCTGATTGTGTTCATCTCTGGATTAGGGTTCTTGATCTGTTAGGGTTCATAACCCCATGTTGATCATATCCATGATGCCTTAGATTTAGTGGTGATCATACTTGAGTATGAAGAATGATTGTTTGCTATGGGTCATGATTTGTAGTGGCTTTGATGATGCTAGTTGCCTGTCAGATTATTCTAGTGATGATTCACTATGATCCTATGCTAATGTTTCTATGTAATCCCTGATTGGATTATGTTGTTGATCTGAGAATTTATTCTACTATTAGAATGCTTGTACTGACAATGGTTTCTCTCAGTAGTTGCTTATTGTAATATAATGGTAGGCTTGTATGGAATGATACACACTGAATCAAATCATTACATGTAATGATTTCTGTGGATGTATAGATGAATTTAATGTTGATTCCTGGCACTTGGCTTTAGGAAAATGATATGTAGTGGTTTGTCCCTTTTTCTGTGGGAACTAGGCAAAGATTGGTTTTAGCTCATTAAGAACTTGTCCTTGTGATACCATTGTATTCTGGCACACAAGTGATTGGGTTTTTATTTATGGGCTTAGCTTGATAATGCTTGTGATTAAAACTGACAAGATGAAATGAAAGCTTTTCTTATATTTCCTGCCTATGATGTTGGTCTGAGGCTCTAGGATTTAATTCCTAGTTAGTTGGGCAATAGTTTGTTTGAAACTTATAGGATTAGAGGTGCTACTTTGTTTGAGAGATGTGCCCTGATCTGATAAGATCAAATGAAGAATGATCTAAGTTGCAAAAGTAACACTGAACTCAGTGATGTTGGTCTGAGAATTTAGTGCCTGTGTTGAGCTTGATTTCTTATCCTTATACTTGAAATCTCTAGGATAGATTCACTCCTCTTGGGTGATTATTGAGATATCATTTCATAAAGCAACACATGCTTTTGTTTAGATAATATGATGAAATCATGTGATGGTTTTATGAGACTCACCACAAAGTTTGATGTTGGTGTAGTAGATTGATGATGATCTTGATCTTGACCTTGATTTGCTTTTGCTGGGGTCCTGAGCTTGCTCTTGATGTCCACCAGATCCATTCCCCTCCTTATGTCACCATCCTGGTGATTTTTGGGTTGATCTGGGTGGTTTGATTTGGCTGCTGTTCTTGGCTTAGCTGCTGTTTACCCTGGCTGTGCTGGTGTGTTGTGTAGTGGAGAGATGCACTTATGTGCTCCTCCATGGCTATGCTGTGGTTTTGTGATATTTGGCTGTGCTTGTGAAGTCGACAGCACACCATCTACATGCTTGTGTGTGTCCAGCTTGTGTGCCTGCTATGTACTTGTGGATAGGTTCAGAAAGTTTGAACTTACTATTACTAGCTTACTTTCATCTGGCAGGTGCATTGATCCCTTTTGGCTGTCATTTTCTTTCTGGCTTTGAATTTATGAGAGATGAAATTGTAGGGGTTCGTAGCATGGAAAACAAAAATTTTCTACCGCATACAAACAAACAAGCCAAGATCTATCTACTAGATTGTAGCAACGAGTCGATAGAATAACTCACCCTCGAAGATTCCAAAGTGTTTAACGAGAGCGGATTCTCGTGGGTGATGTAGTCGTACTCTTTCCGATCTCAAGATCGTGACGATCCTTCCATGCGTTAAGCGGCGCTTCCTGCACATCGGCTCTGCGTTCGATTTTCGGCGAAGACCTTCCTATCCCTTGTTCCAGCAGGCAGCGGAGGTTGTAGCACTCTCCTCGCGATTCCAGCAGCACGACGACGTGGTACCGGAAGTAGAGGGGAGATCTCGCAAGGCTTCGCCTTAAGCCGGAGCGAGTATGGTGGACTATGAGAGAGCCTCGGTGATCTAGGGTTTAGACGCACCAAGGGGAGAGGGCTAGGCCGGCGTCTAGGGCTTGGGGAAGCCCAAGTCGGTGGCTAGGGTTTGCCCTAGGCGGTAGCAGGAGGTGGCGGCGCCGGCGACTAGGAGCTAGGGTTTGCGGGGTGCAAGTTGTGTGCTTGGAGGGGCAGCCCTACCCCTCCTTATATAGGTGGAGGGCGCCGGCCAAGGGGAGGGGAGTCCCTCCCCAACTCGGCTTCCAAGGCCGGCGGGTGGAGGGATAGGGACTTCCTCCCCAAGTAGGTTTCCTACTCTCCCTCCACCAAGCATACTTGCCGTTTGACTTTTCAAATTGGCGTTTGACTTTTCAAACTAGGATTTAATTTATCCCTTTATTTTGCTCAGCGATGACACCTAGTACATGATGCAACCATTCCAACTTATTATGACACATTCATGTACCCTTCCCCTCCGGAGTGACGGACATTCCGGAACCTTCTAGAACATTCCCGATGAAAACATCGGAACTATTCTCCAACCCCGAAACAGGACTTTCCTTATATGAATCTTATTCTCCGGACCATTCCGGATCTCCTCGTGATATCCCGGATCCCATCCGAGACTCCGAACAACATTCGGTCTCTTACTCATCATTCCATAACTACTCAACAACGTCGAATCCTTAAGTGTGTCTTCCTACGGTTCGTGAATTATGCGGACATGATCGAGACACTTCTCCGAACAATAACCAATAGAGGAATCTGGAAATTCATATGGCTCCCACATATTTCTATGATTACTTTGCGATCGAATGAACCACTTACATACGATACCAATTTCCCTTTGTCTCACGATAGTTTACTTATCCAAGGTTTTGACCGTCGGTATCTCTGCATACCTAGTTCAACCTCGTTACTGATAAGTACTCTTTTCTCGTTCCCGTGGTATGTGATCCCTTGTGAGCCAGTCACATGCTTTCAAGATAATTGGATGACATTCCACCGAGAGGGCCCAGAGTATATCTATCCGTCATATGGATGGACAAATCCCACTCTTGATTCATGTGTCTCAACCCATACTTTCCGAACACTCAATGCCACCTTTATAGCCACCCAGTTACGGTGTGGTGTTTGATGTCATCAAAGCATCCTTCCAGTGATGGTGATAAGCATGATCTCATGGTCGAAGGAATTAGGTTACTATGTATGAGAAAGCATATAGCAATTGAACTATTAAAATGACTTGATCTTTATGCTACGCTTATCTATTTGAGTATGTCCATCATACCATTCTCCTAATGATATGATCTTGTTGCTAATAACATCTCAATGTTCATGATAGGGAAACCACAATCATCTATTAACCAACAATCTAGTATTATGAAGAGGCTTTTACTAGGGACTCTAATTTAGTTTTACAAATCACACAAGTATTAATGTTTCCTTGTTAATACTGTTATAGCATGAATGTAAACATTTATCATAAATACAAAGATATAATAATAACTACATTTATTATTGCCTCTAGGTCATATCTCCAACAGTATCCCACTTGCACTAGAGTCATCTAATCTAGATTACATGGTAATATACCGAACACCCATGGCAGTTTGGTGTTGGTCATGTTTTTCCCTCGGGAGAGGTTTAGTCAACGGATCCGCCACATTCAGATCTGTGTGTACTTTGCAAATCTTTATGTCACCATCTTGGACATGTTCTCGAATAGCGTGAAAATGTAGCTTGATGTGCTTCAGCTTCTTGTGTGACCTTGGTTCTTGCGCATTGGCTATGGCGCCCATGCTATCACAATAGATAGACATTGGGTCCAGCGCACTTGGAACCACACCGAGCTCTGTAATGAACTCCTTCATCCATATCGCTTCTTGTGAAGCCTCCGAAGCAGCCATGTATTCCGATTCAGTTGAAGATCTCACCACAAAGCTTTGTTTTGCACTCCTCCAGCTAACTGCTGCACCATTCAAAGTAAATACGTATCCATATTGTGATTTAGAATCATCTGGATCAGTGTTCTGTCACATCCCAAGATTTTCCAAATCTTGTAATGTGAAAAATAAGTGAATAAAACAAAACTTTGTTTGATTTTCAGGGCCAGAAGAAACTTTTTGAATTCAATTGGAACTTCAAACCAATTTGGATCAAATAAAATCCTAAAGAGATTAAAAAAGATAAACTTTTATTAAAGGAAAATAAAAATATTTAAAATTACTATTTTGGATCTTTAAATAAAAGGATTTGGTTTTCAAAGGAAAAGATAGATTTATAAATAAAGATTATTTTATAAAGCCAAATTAAACCTTGGCCAAGCTTTTGAATTAAAACATTTTGTTTTGAATAAAAATAGCAAAGGTTTATTTAAATAAAATAATAAGGATTTAATATCCAAATTTTATTAAAGTAAAGGCTTTTCCCATTTTAAATAAAACACTAAAACTTATTTATTTATTTTAAATAAGTTTTCTAAGTATTTTATTTTCTTAATTAAAACCTACTGAAGTGTTTTGGTTTTATTTTAGATTTCAAAATAAATATTTTAATAAAACAAATCCTATTTGATTTAATAACTAAGGTCCATTTTATTTAATTATTAAATGGATCCTAAAATAAAGATGTTATTTTGTTTTAAACAAGTTTTCCAAATATCTTTTATTTCCAAATAAAACCTACTGATTTGGTTTTGAAAATATTTGGATTTCAAATGGAGTTTTTAAATAAATTAAAACCCATTTAATTTATTAACTAGTGTCCAATTTATTTAATTATAAATGGACTCTAAAAATAAAAATATTATTTTATTTTGGGATTTGGATTATGTTGATAAACAGAACCAAAACTTAATACAAGTGTGGTGATTGTTTGAATTGTTTGAATGTTTGAATAGTTGATTGAAATTCAAAACAAAAAATAGTTCTGGAAAAAGAAAAAGGTTTCAGACAGAAAAAAAATAGAGCAGCCCAACCATCTGGCCCAGCTCCAACCCAACAGCCCACCTAGCCCACCTCACCCTCGCCCCGAACCGTTTTTCTTCCCCGCAGAAACAACCCGCAAGGCCACTGATTTGTGGACCCCAACTCCCTCTCTCAATCCACTGACGCAACGGCCCCACATACCCAGCCATCGTCTTCAAGCGAGACCCTGTCGTCCTGCCGTTGCAGTGAGTTACTCCGGTGGTGAATGCGCGTTGATGGAGGCTTTGATTCCTCGCAGTGACCATGCCCCTTTAAACGCCAGTGACTCCTGTCCACTTCCCCTCTGTCGCCCCACCTTGACACGCCCTCAGGCTGTCAAATTTCGACCAACACTCCCTCTGTTCCGACGACACTCCGGTGCCGATTCCGGCGACTCAACACCGCCCCGTGCCTCCCTGATCACGCAGTCACACTCACCACTCCCAGGCGCACCTGCTTGTTCCCTTCATTCGACCGCGGGCGCCCCAGAGCGTCGACTACGACAAGCTCCCGAACGCCGCCGCGTTTGCCTCCTTCTCCGGCGAAGCCTACTGGTAGATTCCGACCGCCTCTTCCCCTCTCGTTCACGCACACACCTACACCGTGTCCTGCTGCATCTGAATAGACCCTTTTCCTGCCTTAGGGCGATCAGCAGCGTCGCCTCGGCAACAACCAGAGCCGCCAGACGCCGTTGCAAACTCCGGCGAAGAATTGCAGCAGACCCCGAGCGCCCCTTGTCAAGCCAACAGTACCTTGAGCATCACCACAGCCCTGCGAATCTGGTGAGCACCTTCCCCTCCTCCCTCGCTTCCTATTTCACCGGCGCCGCCACCGTCTGGTCGCTCCGCCGCCAGTAGCCGCCGCAGCGCCGCTCGTTTAAGGTCGAGCTCACCGCAGCCGTCCGATCTTGATCTGGTGGATAGGATAGAACTACTTAACAGCGAAGGGGTACGTGTTCTAGGCCACGCGATCAATTTATATCCAACGGTCTGCAGCGTGATCCACACTGAACCGGTACCCACGAATAGCGATGCGCCGCGTGTCCCCTGTTCTGTTTAAAACAGATTATGAAATCAGATTTAAATGCCATTTTTGAAACCACTGTAACTTTTGATCCACACGTCCAAAAATTGCAAATTTGGTATCATTGGAATCATTAGAACAAACCCTAGCCAACCATGCCCTTGGTTTAGCAAATAGTATCTGTTAGAGTGTTTGTTTTTGCAGAATCATTTGTATGCTTGTTAAGAATGTAAAAATTGTTTAAAAATGAATTTGGGGTTAAAATCTTTTGCAATTGGGTTGTTTTGAACCTACTGACCATAGGAAACACTTTGTGGACTCAAAAATGTATTTGGTGAAACAAAATAATGATTCTTTGATTTAAAACCATTTCTAGTCAAATAGAAATGTGGTTTATTTATTAAAAATGATTTTGGAGGAAAACTTTTGGGAAATGTTTTGTTTTAAACTCTCTGACCCCAAACACCAAGTTTTGTGATTTGAAAATGTATTTGGTAAACCCTATAGATTAATACCTTAGTAAAAATATTTCTACACCACATAAAATGATAATTTGTTTTGAAAATGGTTTTTGAGGTGAAACCTTTTGCAAATGACTTTGCCACTTTACAAAATGACCATTAGGTGCTTTCAAATGCTTATGACCCATTAGGAACCACTTTTTCAAACAAAACAAAGCTTGGCATGCTTGCATGCATTACTTTGACTTTGTCATTTTATATGTTGTTTTGCTTGATTGGTAGATTGAACTTGTGCCTTGCTTGATTGATTTGTAGTGACTTGAAGAGTGTGATTGTTGCAAGGACAAGGAGTGAACCCATACTCTACCAAAAAGGCAAGTGATGCTTCATACTTATTGTCCCATTACTTTCTCTATGCATTAGTGATTTTTCTCTAAGTAAAACTTGCATGGAATTTTGCTAAGTATAAACCTTGCTATAGGAAAACCTAGTAGATGAAACCTTAGTGTAAATCTTCCTAAGTTAAGATTCCTATGACTATCAAGCTTAGCCTAGCTAATAGAAAACATGGGTGGAATATATATTCACACTATGGAAAAATATTCTAAGTCTGAGGACTTGTGTTTTGTTTAATAAAACAACGAAGTTAATGAATCACCTGGGTGGAATGGGACTTGCTTGGTGGATTTTGGTTGAGTGGTTCACAAGGCCCATGTCTATGGTTGACCTTGTGTATCTCACTTGTGGATGGCCACCCAGGAACAACGAGATTTGAGATGTCAAATGTTGAGAAGCTTCAAGTGCAACCACTTGGCAATATGGGCTCTGCCATGATCATATAGGTTGCAAGAACTTAGCCATATGGACAGTGGGTGGTAGTGTTTGATAGGTTGGAGCGCGTCCATTTTGGTCTAAGGGAAGGCTTCTGAAAGATCTTGTCTTGGGAAACCAAGTCTTGTGGGGAAAGTGCACCACCTCTGCAGAGTGTAAAATCTAAGTACTTAGCCATGTCCCTGGTAAAGGACAATTTGAGCATCAAGACATGGAAGCAATCAAGAATCTCATCATTCAAATTTCTAAGTTAAAATCTTGTGGTTGAACAAGGGTTATTTGAAATCTTCAATCTTTGATTGAGAGAAGCCTTGGAAAAGATTTTTGTCAAGCAAAAACTTAGTATTTTCAAATGTTAAGGAAAAATCTATTTTGAGCAATGCAAGCCTCAACTCCACTTAGCCAAATGCATATAGTTGATAGACCCCACTATACTACCATAGTATCACTTGCCAATACAATTCAAATGTATTGACCCTTGTGGCTGTAACTTGTAATGTTGCAGGTTTGATTGATTTTAGTGAAGGTTGATTGTTTAGGATTACAAAGTCTACAACCAACATTTGCCTGTGGCACTTTGAAGATGAAGGACCCATGCTTATAGTTATTCCGCTGCAATGTAATGTAATAGCCAAATGAGCTATGTAAGATGTAATAAAATTATGTTATTCCTGGTTATAAAGTTATATTATGACCTTTGTTTCTTGATATTACATCTTAACTGTGGATGCTAGCTATTGATCCAGGGACTAGCATTGTAAACACAGGGGACTCCACCTTATATTGTTGTAAGGTTGGGACACTCCCTCTACATGTTCCAACTAGCATCGGTGTAACCATTAACAACGAGTTGTTCATCACCTCCATAAGAAAGAACCATATCCTTAGTTCTTCTCAAGTACTTAAGGATGTTTTTGACCGCTGTCCAATGATCCACACCTGGATCACTTTGATATCTGCTAGTTAAACTAACAGGATATGCAATATCGGGTCTAGTACATAGCATGGCATACATTAGAGATCCTATGGCTGAGGCATAGGGAGTTTTACTCATCCTTTCTCTATCTTCTGCCGTTGTCGGACCTTGAGTTTTACTCAATGTCGTATTGGGCAACATGGGCAAGAACCCTTTCTTGCTATCTTCCATTCCAAACCTCTTTAGAACTTTTTCCAAATGTGTACTTTGTGACAATGATATTAGACGTCTCGATCTATATCTATAAATCTTTATGCCCAATATGTAAGCTGCTTCGCCAAGATCTTTTCATTGAAAAACTATTATTCAAATATTCCTTGACACTATTAAGAAGGTCTACATCATTCCCAATCAACAATATGTCATCTACATATAGTATTAAGAATGCTACAGAGCTCCCACTCACTTTCTTGTAAATACAAGATTCTCCATAAGTTTGTATAAAACCAAAACTTTTGATTACCTTATCAAAACGTTGATTCCAACTTCGGGATGCTTGCTTCAATCCATATATGGACCGTTGAAGTTTACATACCTTGTTAGCATCTTTAGGATCGACAAAACCTTTGGGTTGCATCATATACAACTCTTCATCAATGTCTCCATTGAGGAACACTGTTTTGACATCCATCTGCCATATTTCATAATCGTAATATGCAGCGATTGCTAACATAATCCTCACAGACTTTAGCTTTGCTACAGGTGAGAAAGTCTCATCATAGTCAACTCCTTGAATTTGTCGAAACCCTTTTGCGACAAGTCGAGCTTTATAGACAGTAACATTACCATCAGCATCTGTTTTCTTCTTGAAAATCCATTTGTTCTCGACAGCCTTTCGGCCATCCGGTAAGTCCACCAAAGTCCATACTTGGTTTTCGTACATGGATCCAATCTCGGATTTCATGGCTTCTTGCTATTTATTGGAATCTCGGCTCATCATCGCTTCCTCATATGTCGCAGGGTCATTGGTGTTGTCCACCAACATGACACTCATAACGGGATCATACCAATCAGGAGTGGTACGAGTTCTCTTTGACATGCGAGGCTCTGTAGCAACTGCAACTGAAGTTTCATGATCATCATCATTAGCTTCCTCTCTTATTGGTGTAGGAACCACAGGAACTTCTTCCGGTGCTGTGCTACTCGCAAGTTCGAGAGAAGGTTCAACAACCTCGTCGAGTTCTACTTTCCTTCCAGTCACTTCTTTCGAGAGAAATTCCTTCTCTAGAAAGGATCCATTCTTGGCAACGAAGATTTTGCCTTCGGATCTATGATAGAAGGTATACCCAATAGTTTCCTTTGGGTATCCTATGAAGACGCATTTTCCACTTTGGGTTCAAGCTTGTCCGGCTGTAACTTCTTTACATAGGCTTCACAACCCCAAACTTTAAGGAACGACAATTTAGGTTTCTTCCCAGACCATAATTCATACGGTGTCGTTTCAACGGATTTAGATGGTGCCCTATTTAAAGTGAATGCGGCTGTTTCTAATGCATAACCCCAAAATGATAGTGGTAAATCTGTAAGTGACATCATAGAACAAACCATATCTAAGAGAGTTCGATTACGACGTTCGGACACACCATTACGCTGTGGTGTTCCCGGCGGTGTCAATTGTGAAAGTATTCCGCATTTCTTCAAATGCTCGCCAAACTCGTAACTTAAATATTCACCTCCACGATCAGAACGTAGAAATTTAATCTTCTTGTTACGTTGATTCTCAACCTCACTTTGAAATTCTTTAAACTTCTCAAAAGTTTCGGACTTATGTTTCATGAAATAGATATACCCATATCTACTCAAGTCATCCGTGAAGGTAAGAACATAACGATAACCACCGCGCGATGCTACACTCATTGGACCACACACATCGGTATGTATGATTTCCAATAAGTCCGTATCTCGCTCCATCATACCAGAAAATGGAGTCTTAGTCATTTTACCCATTAGACATGCTTCGCATCTTTCAAGTGATTCGAAATCAAGTGATTTAAGAAGTCCATCGGAATGGAGTTTCTTCATACGCTTCACTCCAATGTGACCAAGACGACAGTGCCACATATAGGTCGAGTTATCGCTCGATTTCAAACGTTTAGCTTCAATGTTATTAATATGCGTATTTCCACTATCGAGATTCAATAAGAATAGACCATCTATCAAAGGTGCATGTGCATAAAACATATTACTCATATAAATCGAACAACCATTATTCTCGGACTTAAACAAGTAACCGTCTCGCAATAAACAAGATCCCGATATAATGTTCATGCTTAACGTAGGCACCAAATAACAATTATTTAAGTATAAAACTAATCCCGATGGTAGATGAAGAGGTAGCGTGCCGACCGCGATCACATCAACCTTTGATCCATTTCCAACGCGCATCGTCACCTCGTTCTTCGCTAGCTTCCGTTTATTCTGCAGCACCTGTTTCGAGTTACAAATATGAGCAACCGGACCAGTATCAAATACCTAGGCACTACTACGAGTACTAGTGAGATACACATCAATAACATGTATATCAGATATACCTTTCTTCTTGATGTTGCCGTTCTTCAAATCCGCCAGGTACTCTGGGCAATTCCGCTTCCAGTAACCTTCTCCCTTGTAGTAAAAGCACTCTGTATCATGCTTGGGTCCAGCCTTGGTCTTCTTCGTCGGTGCGGTAACTTTCTTACCACCCTTCTTGAAGTGTACCTTTTGCTTAGACTTGCCTTTCTTGAATTTGGTGGTCTTATTGACCATCAACACTTGGTGCTCTTTCTTGATCTCCACTTCTGCAGATTTTAACATGGAGAAGAGTTCTGGCAACTGCTTGTTCATGCTTCATATTGTAGTTCATCACAAAGTTCTTGTAACTTGGTGGTAGTGATTGGAGGACACGGTAAATCCCCAAAGCATTAGGAATCACTATACCCAAGCTTTGAAGTTTGTTAGCGTGCCCAGACATCTTAAGCACATGCTCACTGACGGAGCTGCCCTCTTCCATCTTGCAGTTAAAGAACTTTTCGGAAGCCTCATAGCTCTCAACTGCCGCGTGAGTCTCAAAGATCAATTTGAGTTCACGGACAATATCATGTGGGTCTGAATTCTCAAACCTTTTCTGAAGCTCCGATTCCAAACCATACAAGATAGCACACTGAACTGTGGAGTACTGATTCTTCCAAGCGAGGTAAACGTTCTTTACTTCATCGGTAGCATCAGCTGCAGGCGGGTCACCCAGCGGTGCATCCAGCACATAGGTCAAATTACCAACATTGAGGACAATCCTCAAATTGCGGAACCAATCCGCGAAGTTGCTTCCATTGTTTTTCAACTTTTCTTTCTCTAGGAACGCATTAAAATTGATGGTAGGGGCCGCTATTGATCTACAACATATTTGCAATAGTTTAGACTAAGTTTATGACAAATTGAGTTCTAATTAATAGTTAAATTAATCTAGGTGAAATCCCACTCAAAACAATATCCCTCATATTGTTTTAGTGATCACATGAACCAAATCCACAACATCAACACCGATCATCACGAGAGTTGATGTAGCTTCAATGGAGAACAATCGACATGTTCATCATATCTACTATATGATTCATGCTTTACCTTTCGGTGATCCGTGTTCCGTGACCATGTCTGTACATGCTAGGCTCGTCAAGATCAAACCTTAGCTTCCGCATGAGAAAATCTGGCTTGCTCACGTTGTATACACTTGCGGAATCTAACACACCCGATCATCACGTGGTGCTTCGAAACAACAAGCTTTAACAACGGTGCTTACTAAGGGTGAACACTTTATAACTTGAAATTCATGTGCTTGAGGGATCATCTTATAATGCTACCGTCGTTAACTAAGCAATACAAGATGCATAAAGGATTAACATCACATGCAATTCATAATATGTGATATGATATGGCCTTTCTTCTTTGTGCTTACGATCTCCATCTTCAAGCACGAACATGATCTCCATCATCACCGGCATTGCATCAAGGTCAATGACGCTGCTCCATGGTTGTCGTCCACCAGCTTCAACTATTACAACTACTTTGAATAGACACGTGGGTCTTAACAGAAATTAAAGACAACCATATGGCTCCTGCCGGTTGCCAACTTACAATAAGGAACATTGCATACATCAAATATAATCACAATCATGGCCATATCACATCACAGCACACCCTTGCAAAACAAAGTTAGATGCCTCTAATTTTCTTTGCATATTTTACGTGGTTTGGGGCTTTCAATAAGTGACGATCTAACTTACGAACAAGAACCACAAGTTGATGCTTGAACTATCTAGTGCCCGTTGTAAATTGGATCTATACTATAATGGGAGAGACAGACACCCGCAAAGCCACTTATGCAATACAAGTTGCATGTTGAGCGTGGAGAAAGTCTCATGAACGATGTCATGTAAGGTTAGCCCGGGCCGCTTCATCCCATCATACCGCAAGATGCAAAGTACACAAGAAGCAATTGATAATAAAAGCACCACCGCGCACAATGACCATTGTGTTCTACTTGTGCAACAGATCTAGATATAGACACGGCTCTGATACCACTGTAGGGGTTCGTAGCATGGAAAACAAAAAATTTCTACCGCATACAAACAAACAAGACAAGATGTATCTACTATATTGTAGCAATGAGTCGATAGAATAACTCACCCTCGAAGATTCCAAAGTCTTTAACGAGAGCGGATTCTCGTGGGTGATGTAGTCGTACTCTTTCCGATCTCAAGATCGCGTAGACGATCCTTCCGGCGCTGCGTTCCGGCAGCGCTTCCGCAGTCGGTCACATGTTCGGTACTCTACGAAGACCTTCCTCTCCCTTGTTCCAGCAGGCAGCGGAGGTTGTAGCACTCTCCTCGTGATTCCGGCACCACGACGGCGTGGTACCGGAAGTAGAGGGGAGATCTCGCAGGGTTTCGCCTTAAGGCGGAGCGAGTATGGTGGACTATGAGAGAGCCTCGGTGATCTAGGGTTTAGACGCACCAAGGGGAGAGGGCTAGGCCGGCGGCTAGGGCTTGGGGAAGCCCAAGTTGGCGGCTAGGGTTTTCCCTAGGTGGCGACAGCAGGAGGTGGCGGCGCCGGCGGCTAGGATCTAGGGTTTGCGGGGTGCAAGTTGTGTGCTTGGAGGGGCAGCCCTTCCCCTCCTTATATAGGTAGAGGGCGCCGGCCAAGGGGAGGGGAGTCCCTCCCCAACTCGGCTTCCAAGGCCGGCGGGTGGAGGGAGAGGGACTTACTCCCCAAGTAGGTTTCCTACTCTCCCTCCACCAAGCAAACTTGCCGTTTGACTTTTCAAATTGGCGTTTGACTTTTCAAACTAGGATTTGATTTATCCCTTTATTTTGCTCAGCGATGACACCTAGTACATGATGCAACCATTCCAACTTATTATGACACATTCATGTACCCTTGCCCTCCGAAGTGACGGACATTTCGGAACCTTCTAGAACATTCCCGATGAAAACACCGGAACTATTCTCCAACCCCGAAACAGGACTTTCCTTATATGAATCTTATTCTCCGGACCATTCCGGATCTCCTCGTGATATCCCGGATCCCATCCGAGACTCTGAACAACATTCGGTCTCTTACTCATCATTCCATAACTACTCAACAACGTCGAATCCTTAAGTGTGTCTCCCTACGGTTCGTGAATTATGCGGACATGATCGAGACACTTCTCCGAACAATAACCAATAGAGGAATCTGGAAATTCATATGGCTCCCACATATTTCTACGATTACTTTGCGATCAAATGAACCACTTACATACGATACCAATTTCCCTTTGTCTCACGATAGTTTACTTATCCGAGGTTTTGATCGTCGGTATCTCTGCATACCTAGTTCAACCTCGTTACCGATAAGTACTCTTTTCTTGTTCCCGTGGTATGTGATCCCTTGTGAGCCAGTCACATGCTTGCAAGCTAATTGGATGACATTCCACCGAGAGGGCCCAGAGTATATCTATCCGTCATATGGATGGACAAATCCCACTCTTGATTCATGTGTCTCAACCCATACTTTCCGAACACTCAATGCCACCTTTATAGCCACCCAGTTACGGTGTGGTGTTTGATGTCATCAAAGCATCCTTCCGGTGATGGTGATAAGCATGATCTCATGGTCGAAGGAATTACGTTACTATGTATCAGAAAGCATATAGCAATTGAACTATTAAAATGACTTGATCTTTATGCGACGCTTATCTATAGGAGTATGTCCATCGTACCATTCTCCTAATGATATGATCTTGGTGTTAATAACATCTCAATGTTCATGATAGGGAAACCACAATGATCTATTAACCAACAAGCTAGTATTATGAAGAGTCTTTTACTAGGGACTCTAATTTAGTTTTACTAATCACACAAGTATTAATGTTTCCTTGTTAATACTGTTATAGCATGAATGTAAACATTTATCATAAACACAAAGATATAATAATAACTACATTTATTATTGCCTCTAGGGCATATCTCCAACAGAAATATTTCATATTGGTGAAACTTGCCCCTTTATAATATTTCTCAATGATGAGTTTGTCAAGTGCACCTCACTGACATATCTGAGATAAATATACTAACACTAATCTTATTTTTTTGTATTTAATCTTTGTTTTGCAGGTACAAAGATAAATATGAAGATTTAGTGTGGATTTAGATATAGGATAGTTAGTAGATATACAAATGTAATTTTCTTATTCTTTTGTAATTTTTCTTTTATAATTCTTGTAATCTTTATTTTATTCATTTGTAATAAAGATTATATATTTATTAATAAAGAATATTCTTATTCTTTATTGTTTTTTAAATTGTGAAGTTTGGAATAACTTCAGTAGGTTACATTCTTTGTAACTTGTTTATGTATATGAAATGAATTTCATATTCAATATTGTTCTTAGATAAGATTTAAGTTATAATACTTTTCTCTTAATTAGTTTAAGATTCAAATCTTATATCAAAATCATTTAAATTATAAAACACTTAAGTTTTAAAATCCAAACTCATTTCAAAACACACATAATTACTTTAAGATCATATCAAAGTTTATAGCAATCCTCCTTTAAGACTAAGCCTAATCTCAAAGTAATAAATAAACATTGATCACTCAAGGTTTTATTTGGCGAAAATTTTACCCACACTTTAAAAAATGAATGCATGCAACAATTCATATTCCTAAATCTACCCTTCGTTAGGTCCTATACGCTGGGATGTTACAGACTTCCCCACTTAAATTAAACTTCGTCCCGAAGTTTGTGGAGATGTACCTGAATAGTTCTGGATAAGCTTTTCTTAAATCCTCTTCCTTATCCCATGTGGCTTCTCTCTCAGGGTGATGTTCCCATTGTACCTTGCAATATTTGATTGCTCTGTTCCTCATCTTTTCCAGTTTTCTTCTAGAATCTTGCAGGGCTTTTCAATATAAGTCAGGTCTTCTTGTAGTTCTATCTCTTGATGTGTTATTGCATCATCTGGAACTTTCAAACATTTGCGAAGTTGTGACACATGGAAAACATTATGCACTTGAGCCAATCTTGATGGTAACTCTAAAGCATAAGCTATAGTTCTGTTCTGACTCAGTATCTTGAATGGTCTGATATATCTTGGACTCAATTTTCCTTTAACTCCGAATCTTTTTACTCCTTTCATTGGACTTACTTTCAAATAGACCATATCTCCCACTTCCGGATGCCATGATCTTCGGCTTTGATCCGCATAACTTTTTTGCCTGCTCTGGGCTATTTTCAGTCTATCCCTGATCTTATTAATGATGTCTTGTCTCTCCTTGATATAATCTGGTGCAAATTATTTGCTTCTTCCAGGTTCATACCAACATATTGGTGATCTACACTTCCTTCCGTACAGAATCTCATATGGAGTTGCCTTCAGACTACTATGATAGCTATTGTTATAAGAAAATTCTGCCAATGGTAGGTGATCTTCCCATGTTCCTCCAAAATCTAGTGCACAAGCTCTCAACATGTTTTCTAGTATTTGATTTGTTCTTTCATCTTGACCTCCTGTCTCAGGATGATACGCCGTGCTGAAATCTAACTTTGAAACAAGTGCTTCATGCAATTGCTTCCAAAATGCTGAAGTAAACACTGATCCCCTATCAGTTACGATCTTTTTGCGTACTCCATGCTTACTTACTATCTCTTTAACATATACTTCAACTAACTTCTCGGCATTATCCTTTTGATTCACTGGAATAAAATGTGCACTCTTAGTGAGTCTGTCCACAATTATGCATATCATATCCTTCCTTTTTGGTGTCATAGGCAATCCTATAATGAAGTCCATACCTATTTCCTCCCATTTCCATTCAGGAATTTCTAAGGGTTATAATGGTCCAGCTGGACTTTGATGTTCAGCTTTCACCCTTTGACAAGTATGGCATTCAGATACATATTTAGCAATATCTCTTTTCATGTTATTCCACCAGAATAGTTCTTTCAAATCCATATACATCTTAGTACTCCCTGGATGTATAGAATATGGGGTATCATGTGCTTCTTTGAGTATGACATTTCTGATCTCAGTCACATCTGGAACACATAGACGATCTTGGAACCATAAAGATCCATAATCTCCAAGGCAAAAAACTGTTTTTTGCCCTTGATATATCCTCCAAATTTCCTCAGTAATGAAAGGATCTTCTTCTTCACGTCTAAAAATTTCTTGCTTAAGATCACTATCCTGCTCTACAACTACCTGCATAGTAGCTAATCCTCCAAGAACCTCTGTTCTGATGAATTAAAGTTATAACCTTTCCAAGTCCATTTGTAACTCTTTTGGTAACTACCTATTGATTGGCTGAATATCTGCACTCTTTCTGCTTAAAGCATCTGCTACAACATTTGCTTTCCCTGGGGTGTAATTGATTGTTAGATCATAATCCTTGATTAATTCCAACCAACGCTTCTGTCTCATATTCAATTCCTTTTGAGTGAAAAAATATTTGAGACTTTTATGGTCAGTGTATAACTCACATCTTGCTCCATAAAGAAAATGTTTCCATCCTTTTAGTGCAAAAACTACTGCTGCTAACTCTAAATCATGAGTTGGATAGTTGACTTCATGTGGTTTCAATTGTATTGAACCATAAGCAATCACTTTCCAATCTTGCATTAATACACAACCCAAACCTTCTTTTGATGCATCACAATATATAGTGAAATCCTTCCCTGTTTCAGGAACTGCTAAGATTGGAGCTGTGGTTAATCTAGTCTTCAACTCTTGGAAACTTGCTTCACACTTCTCATCCCACTTAAATGGTGTATTCTTCCTTAATAATTTGGTCATTGGTCCGGCTATTTTGGAGAAACCTTTAATGAATCTTCGATAATAACCAGCCATTCCTAAGAAACCTCGAATTTGCTTCACATTGGTCGGTGCAGTACACTCTAGTACCGACTGAACTTTAGATGGATTCACAGAAATCCCATCCTTACTGATCACATGACCGAGGAATTCTACCTCATCTAACCAGAACTCACACTTACTAAACTTAGCATAAAGCTTATGTTCCCTTAAAGTTTGCAATGCTATTCTCAAATGGTCAGCATGTTCTTCCTTATCCTTGGAATATATCAGAATATCATCAATAAAAACGATGACAAACTTGTCTAAATATGGCATGAAAATCTTGTTCATCAGATTCATGAATATTGCCGGTGCATTGGTCAAACCAAATGGTACTACCAGATACTCATGGTGTCCATATCTTGAGACAAATGTTGTTTTTGGAACATCTTCCGGCTTGATTTTTATTTGATGGTATCCAGATCTTAAATCGATCTTTGAAAATACTCCAGCTCCTTTCAATTGATCAAACAAATCTTGAATTCTTGGTAAAGGATACTTATTCTTGATAGTCACATTGTTCAGATTTCTATAATCACCACACATCCATCTTCCACCATCTCTCTTATCCACAAAGATTACTGGTGTTCCCCATGGGGATACACTTTCCTGTATAAATCCTTTTCTTGCTAACTCATCAATTTGCTCCTTGCGTTCTTTCAACTCTTTGGGTCCCATTTTATATGGTGCTTGAGCTATTGGTGCTGTACCAGGTATTAAGTCAATGCTGAACTCTATGTCCCGGTCTGGTGGCATTCCCGGTAACTCTGTTGGAAAAACATCTTGGAATTCATTAACTATCGGAATCTCTTCTAATTTAACTTCCTTCATTGAATTCAACTGCAGATCCACCATGATATGGCTGTGTTTATCTGCTTGGTAAACTATTCTTGCTCCACTTGGAGTTTTGATTGAGACAGTTTTCTCCTCACAATTAATCTGAGCTCCGTGTTCCATCATCAAATCCATCCCCAGAACTACTGCAATTCCCTTCAAAGGAATCACATAAAGGTCCGCGAAATATGTACAACCACAGATCGAGACAACCCGATCTTGTTTTATGTGGCGTACAGTCACATTCCCTCCTGCCGTAACTACGGTCATATGACATTCTAATGTTTCCCTTCTAATCCCGAACTTATCATAAAATTCTTCAGAAATGAATGAAGTAGTTGCACCAGTATCAAATAGAACTTTGCCGGGATTGGTAAGGATATTGAGAGTACCTATCACTGCATGCTCCGAATTATCCACCTCCTCGAGGGTTGCACAGTTCAGTTTTCCGGTAGGTCAGTTTCTCTTGCCATTTTTGTTCTTGCCATTGTTTCCTCTTTTATTGGGCTGTCCATTTCCTCCACTGGCTTGTCCTCCTCCCTTGGTAGGCCATCCTCCTGGTGGTTTGCTCGGACAATCTGGCTTAATATGCCCCTTCTGGCCACAACCATAACAGATCACTATAGGCTTTTTGCACTCCCTCTGGAAATTCCCTGGAATTCCACAGTTGTTACAGATAACATTCCTTCTCGGATTAGATTGATTTCCACCACTGCCCTTGTTATTGTTGTTGTTGCCATAATTCCTATTCCGAGGTTTGAACTCAAGATTAGGTTTAGGTTTGCTTGCCTGAATTCTCTTGGTTTCCTTCTTGGCTCTCTTCCTCCGATCCTCTTGGACATTCTTGTAGTCATCTTCAAAAGTAATGGCTGCATCCAACAACTGCTGATAAGTTTGCTTATTGGATAACCTTAGCTGCATCTTCACAAATGGATTTAATCCACACAAGAAACGTTTCTTCCTCTTCTCTTCAGTGTTAACATCCTCCTCAGCATAACGAGACAGTTGGCTAAACTCCCGGATGTACTTCATGACACTAGTATATCCTTGCTAAAGCTCCTCAAATTCTCTCCGCTTCAACTCCATGACACTTTCTGGAACATGATATTCATGGAATCTCTGATTGAACTCCTCCTAGGAAAACTCCCTTCCTGGTTGTTGCATGGCTAACTAATTTTCCCACCATGATGCTGCAGGTCCAGTCAGCAGATGAGTTGCATACCTCAATTTTTCCTCATCATTGCAACCCACAGTTTTCAGCTTCCTCTCTGTATATGCTAGCCAGTCTTCTGCATCCATTGGTTCAGGAGCTGATGCAAAAAGTAATGGTCTTGCATTATGGAAATCAGATAAACTTACTCCTCAACCTTCAGGTGCCCTCTGATTTTCTCGCCACAACAACTCTTCCATGAACTTGTTCTGGGTCTCTTGCATCATTTGCATGCATTGCATAAAGTTCTGCTCCATTAACGACCTCATTGATGGTGGTGGTAATGCTCCTTGATTTGCTGTATCGGCATCGGCCTTTTCCTTGGCCTCACGCTCCATCCACTGCTGCTCAGTTTCCATTTCTACACCCGTATCCATGACCCCCTAGTCCTGCATCATAAAGTGAATACTCATAATTACATCATGCACATGTGTTCTGAGCTCGACTTTACGCACAAAACTAGTCACACAATGAATATCCAAAGAAAATCCGAATATGCACTTTACATATTTACATAATATCATAATGAAACAAAGTCATTACAACATATACCATATTGGTATTATTACAAAACTACCTTATTTCTTGAGTACAATTCACAGTACTTGATACTACTGACTAGTTATCTCTTTCTAGTAGTAACTACGCTCATCATACATGCCTGATGTCCAACCGTGATGACGTGTTGTCCGTCGCACAGTTTGTGGAACAAATGGCCTTCCAGAAGGAACATACTCTGTATCTGAAGTGTCAGGACTTGAGTCATTACTCAACCTGAGTGCATTGACTCCCTTCATCTCAGCTGAAAAGTCTTCAGAATCATATTCAACATTATCTCCAGCCTGCATCTCCCGAGCTTCATTCCTTGAGTTGTCAACAGAATACGCAGATCCTGCTGCTTCCTAGGTGCTCTCGTGGGCAAGATAATTGAACACTGGATAATGTATATTCCCTGGGTTTTGAGAAGATGTTGATGATTCAAATACTCTCTCTTTAGTATCTTCTTCTTCATCCTGTTCATCTATTGACATGGTATTTATACTTCTATTATTAGGGTTTGTCCTTGCACCCATCCAACTGGATTATCCAACATTTCTGTCAGAACCATCTGTGGACATCTTGTGTTCATGAGATTCATTGTATGATCCCATCCTCCAACCATCCGAATTCTCAATAGGAATTTCTGAGTCAGAACCATCCTCTGAGCCTTGTGGTACTGCATACCGCATATCTATAGTAGGATCATGTGTAGGTTCAGGTCTTGGTGAGTAAGGATATGGTATAAAAGATTCCGGATCTATAGGTATATCCTTAAAGATAGGTGTTGCACTACTACTTGCTTCTTTCTCTAACTGGAATGATATCTGCTTCCTCCTTTCCGGATCAGTTAGATCCTCTAGCATATCATTCTTGTCTTCGATAATCACTTGATGGGTCTTGTAAAAAGACGCAACGAGTGTCCGATATCTATCCATAAACTTGGAAGCTAACTTAGGATGCTTCTTAACCAAATTAAGATGATCCGGTATATGCTCTGAGTCTATAGAATCATGAGGTATCACAGAAAATGTGCTACCTTCTAGCTCCTTGGTTTTCTTCCCCCAGATATTAGCTATCGCCTCCACAACAGCAACATGATAGGCTGCTAAATGACTCCTGCCTTCTCCGATAGGTAGATCGTGATATAATCCAAGCTTCTCTGGAAGTTGGATACTCACACGATACTTGGATAACATCCGGCCATCAAGGTAAGTGATAATGTTCACTGGAATTCTAGTTGGACAAAAAAGCTTTAAAAGTTGACGAAGTTGGTCTGTAAATGATCCTTGATAATCATCAAGAGTCTCCTATTTCCTTACCAAAGTATGTTTTGGAAACTTTGGTGCCATAACTCTGTAAATCAGAAAAATAATTTTGATTAGTATTCAATGACATATTGCATCATAACAAAGAATTATCGCACTAAAACATATAACAGAATATTCTCATTTGAATACCCATTATATTACTTTTAGAGAATTCTTTATCGTTGCTAATTATCCTATAGGTAATACCCTTTACTAGGTTTCCAACCTAAGGTCAAAGCAATTGGCTCTGATACCAACTGCGGTGACCCAGCATACCACTGCATGTGTAGTACACTATAGGCGTTGACATGACATCCACAGAACACCGTTCCGTAAATATCACATCCCTCAGAGTGGTACAACAGAAACATTACGGGTCCATATTACAAAAGTACACACATTATTATTACAATACCGGAAGTTCAAGATTTCCAAAATATCCAACTTACAAACCAAAATATAAAGTGTTCAACGGAAATTTAAAAGTAACAACTCCGACTAGGAGTGGGGCTCAACAACTTATTCTATAGAGTTCATGCTGCTCGGCTCCGTTAGTTACTACTAACTAGACTTAAGTGGACTCATTCTCATTGACACCATAGCGGATCTCGTAGTCTACTCCTTCAACTCCTCCGGATAGACCAGGTTCCTCGTAGAACACATCTTCTTGACATTCAGCTCCATACATTGGCACGTCTTCAGGATCCTAAGAGTCTAAGCAAGGGATCAAAGGAAAGAATGAGTAACAGCGTTACCCAACAAGTTCATTATATGCAAGGTGGGAAGTTTGATGCTCTAACTACCACCTCGGATTATAAATCCTTGGAACTATGCAGTTTTTGTAAATCTTTCTTCAAAGATTGATTTTATTCCAAAAAAAGTATGACCATCAGCCTTCACAGGTTGACCAGAACTTTCATGGAGTTCCTTTCCTGCCGCGTTCGTAGCTCCTTCCCGGAACAGGGAGTAACAAGTTACAGTTCTTACACTCTGCAGAGGTGCGTTACTTTACCCATGAGAGATCAACTCCTTGTTGCACAACCGGGCGTAATTTCCCGTCCACAATTCCATGATGTGGGGCCCAGTAGTTGGTCCAAGCAAATCACTGCCCCCTTCGCGACCCCACATGCCTCCTTGGTGTACACCATGCCCACATAATGAATTACGACAAGGGTTTGTACAAACCGTTAGATGCCAGAACTATCATGGGACAATGAGGGTTCCCACCCATATGCTGCATATCCTCTACGAATTAACAATTAATATGCACGCTACGAGGATAACATCCACGACCTGCACATCCGGCTTCATGCGAGAGGAAGAAGATACAACTGACTTCTCTGTCCCATTCCAAATCTCATGGCTAACGCGTAATATACGACGCTAGAATCACTGATGTCAGGGGTTATTAAGTCCCTACTTGATCATCATTGTTGCAAATAGAACCCTAAGTTCTATTGCTCCATTATATCATCACTTAGGATGATATCTATGATTTCTTTATTTATGAAAGTATTATTTTATTTCTTTTATAACATAAATGATAACACACAATTTGTAAATACTTTGATAAAGACTCTTCAAAGGACATGATCAAGTGATGAACTTGACTTGTGATGTCAAGGTTGTGAAGTCTGATGCTTGCACTGGACCTTGAGCTTCTAGTTCTACAAAAACATCATTATTGTCCGGTAAGGACAATATTAAAAGAAGCAAAATGATTATGCAAGTAATGTAATGCATTATTTAATTCTATATGCATTTTCCTTATATAAGGTGCCTTCTAGTAAAGCATTTATAAATATTAATATTTTTTTATATTTATTGCATATATTGAATTATTCTATTTTATTTCCCTTTTTATTTGTCTTCTATTGATTTAATAATTCTTTTAGGAATTATTAATTATACATTAAAGTTATTAATAAATATTTATTTAGTATTTTTCAAAAATATTATAATATTAATAAATAATGTAAGTGATTTTTATTTATTTTTATCACCTTTCAATAATTTTGTAAAATTCCATAAGGAATATATAGATTACAAAATTCTTATAAAAATTTAAATGTCCAAAATTTTATATCTTATTTTATTTGGACAGAGTGGATTATTGTGAATCCAAAAATATTTTATTTATAATTTTTGGAATTTTATTTTATTTTCTATAATTTTATTGAGGTTAGGGGCATTTTGGTCTTTTCTAATTGATCAAAAAATCTATTAAACAACATGGGCTGGCCCCTTGGGCTTATTGGGCCAGGGTGGCCCAATAGGGCAGGGTCAAAATATCACCCCGAAGGGTTTTGGCCCACTCAGCCCATTCTCTCTGCCTCCCTTACTCTCTCGACCTTATCCTCTCCTCCTCTGACCCGACCCCGTGGCCGGCGATGCCGCCACCGTCGATTCCCGCCGCCGTCGTCCATTCTGGCCGCCGCCGTGGTGCGAGTTGGGGTTGTCGATGATGCTTGTTTGTTATATCCAATTGGATTTGACTCTGGGGCTTCCCCGTGGCCAGGTCTACCTCGTTCCCGAACCCTAGGGTTAAGAAAAGGTGTTGTCGCCACCGGGATCCCGCCTCATGTGGTGTCTGGCTCAGTCTTTGCTGGCTGCCGCGTGGTAGGTGCAGTTGCGCCCCTCTAGGTGCTCCCCTGTCTGCCATGTTCGTTTACCACACTGCTTCCTCTTCGAGTCATCAGCAAGGACCTCGGGTAAGTTGTCTCTGTGGTTCTTGTACATGCTACTGCCATGATTCTATGTGTGTGTATCTAGTGGCTTCTCATGCCTAGTGACTATGTGCTGATTGGGTTCATCTCTGGATTAGGGTTCTTGCTCTGTTAGGGTTCATAACCCCATGTTGATAATATCCATGATGCCTTAGATTTAGTGGTGATCATACTTGAGTATGAAGAATGATTGTTTGTTGTGGATCATGATTTGTAGTGGCTTTGATGATGCTAGTTGCCTTTCAGATTATTCTAGTGATGATTCACTATGATCCTATGCTAATGTTTCTATGGAATCCCTGATTGGATTATGTTGTTGATCTGAGAATTTATTCTACTGTTAGAATGCTTGTACTGACAATGGTTTCTCTCAGTAGTTGCTTATTGTAATATAATGGTAGGCTTGTATGGAATGATACACACTGAATCAAATCATTACATGTAATGATTTCTGTGGATGTATAGATGAATTTAATGTTGATTCCTGGCACTTGGCTTCAGGAAAATGATATGTAGTGGTTTGTCCCTTTTTCTGTGGGAACTAGGCAAAGATTGGTTTTAGCTCATTAAGAACTTGTCCTTGTGATACCATTGTATTCCGGCACACAAGTGATTGGGTTTTTATTTCTGGGCTTAGCTTGATAATGCTTGTGATTAAAACTCACAAGATGAAATGAAAGCTTTTCTTATCTTTCGTGCCTATGATGTTGGTCTGAGGCTCTAGGATTTAATTTCTAGTTAGTTGGGCAATAATTTTTTTGAAACTGATAGGATTAGAGGTTCTACTCTATTTGAGAGATGTGCCCTAATCTGATAAGATCAAATGAAGAATGATCTAAGTTGCAAAAGTAACACTGAACTCAGTGATGTTGGTCTGAGAGTTTAGTGCCTGTGTTGAGCTTGATTTCTTATCCTTATACTTGAAATCTATAGGATAGATTCACCCCTCTTGGGTGATTATTGAGAGATCATTTCATAAAGCAACACATGCTTTTGTTCAGATAATATGATGAAATCATGTGATGGTTTTATGAGACTCACCACAAAGTTTGATGTTGGTGTAGTAGATTGATGATGATCTTGATCTTGATCTTGATCTTGACCTTGATTTGCTTTTGCTGGGCTCGTGAGCTTGCTCTTGATGTCCACCAGATCCATTCCCCTCCTTATGTCACCATCCTGGTGATGTTTGGGTTGATCTGGGTGGTTTGATTTGGCTGCTGTTCTTGGTTTAGCTGCTGTTTACCCTGGCTGTGCTGGTGTGTTGTGTAGTGGAGAGATGCACTGATGTGCTCCTCCACTGCTGTGCTATGGTTTTGTGATATTTGGCTGTGCTTGTGAAGTCGACAGCACACCATCTGCATGCTTGTGTGTGTCCAGCTTGTGTGCCTGCTATGTACTTGTGGATAGGTTCAGAAAGTTTGAACTTACTATTACTAGCTTACTTTCATCTGGCAGGTGCATTGATCCCTTTTGGCTGTCATTTGCTTTCTGGCTTTGAATTTATGAGAGATGAAATATTTCATATTGGTGAAACTTGCCCCTTTATAACATTTCTCAATGATGAGTTTGTCAAGTGCACCTCACTGACATATCTGAGAGAAATATACTAACACTAATCTTATTTTGTTTCTATTTAATCTTTGTTTTGCAGGTACAAAGATAAAGATGAAGATTTAGTGTGGATTTTAGATATAGGATAGTTAGTAGATATACAAATGTAATTTTCTTATTCTTTTGTAAATTTTCTTTTATAATTCTTGTAATCTTTATTTTATTCATTTGTAATAAAGATTATATATTTATTAATAAAGAATATTCTTATTCTTTAGTCTTTTTATAAATTGTGAAGTTTGGAATAACTTTAGTAGGTTACATTCTTTGTAACTTGTTTATGTATATGAAATGAATTTCATATTCAATATTGTTCTTAGATAAGATTTAAGTTATAATACTTTTCTCTTAATTAATTTAAGATTCAAATCTTATATCAAAATCATTTAAATTATAAAACACTTAAGTTTTAAAATCCAAACTCATTTCAAAACACACATAATTCCTTTAAGATCATATCAAAGTTTATAGCAATCCTCCTTTAAGACTAAGCCTAATCTCAAAGGAAGAAAGAAACATTGATCACTAAAGGTTTTATTTGGCGAAAATTTTACCCACACTTTTACAAATGATTGCATGCAACAATTCATATTCCTAAATCTACCCTTCGTTAGGTCCTATACGCTGGGATGTTACAATCACCCAAGGTTTATCGAACTCAGGGAGGAAGTGGCCAAAGGTATCCCTCTCAAGCAACCCTGCAATCAAGATACAAGAAGTCTCTTGTGTCCCCAACACGCCCAATACACTTGTCAGGTGTATAGGTGCACTATTTCGGCGAAGAGATAGTGAAATACAAGTGGTAACGGTGCCAAAAAATAGCTTATGACTTGCTGTTGACGTGGGGGAAACTAAAGGCAAACTGAAATAAAGGTGGAAGCAAGCAAATATGCAACAGATCTAGATGCAAACGGTGTTTCAATGCTTAGAAACAAGGCCTAGGGATCATACTTTCACTAGTGAACACTCTCTCATATAAATATCCTCTCTTCATGATACTACTCTCCGTTGGACACTCTAATCCATGGTAGGGCTATAACAGCACACCTCAAAGTCTGCCTTCCCCAATCTAGATAACCCCACACTATCACCTTGAGCGCTAGATGGTTCCAACAAACACCACAATTTCATAGAGACATCCAACTCCAAATATAACTCATAAAAAATATTCAATCTAGCCAAAGTACCACACACAGTATGCCCGCTGTCACTTTCACACACGTGGGGGAAAAGCATAGATCTATTAAAGCACAAAGAGTATTTATGTAGACTCAAGCCTAAGTGCCACCATGGCATGCACACTATCACTTTCACACACATGGGGAGAGTAGAAATCTAATGAAGCACTTGAGTAGCAAGGTAGATCTACTTGATTACAAAGCTCATGACCACAAGATCATGCATAGAGAGAGAGAGATGAAAACATAGCTACCGGTAGATCCCTTAGCCTAGAAGGAGAACTACTCCCTCCTCATCATGGGAATCAGCAACGGTGATGGAGATGGTGGTGGGTTTTTTGATTTTTAAGGGGATAAAAGAAAAATTGTGGGGAAATTCGTGATCAGCCGTGCTCTTGATACCAATATGTTTTGGGGTAACCCGTGGGTTGGCCCGATCTTTCACGAATTCCACGAGAAACGAGGGGAAAGCGGTGTTCGTGGTTTTCATCTCCTTCCTCGATCTCATCCCCCGACCACCGCTTTCCCCTCGTTTCTCGTGGAATTCGTGAAAGATCGGGCCAACCCACGTGTTACCCCATAACATATGTCCCCGAATCTCCCCTTCGGTGGCGGCGGCGCAGCGGAACTTTTTCTGGAAGTATGATGGATGATTTAGGGTTTTCTCCCCGGGGGCTTCTTATAGGCGAAGGAGGTAAGGTCGATGGGGAGCCAGGGGCCCACACCCCCTGTAGGCTCCACTAGGGCTTGCCCATGCCTGGGGGGGGGGGTGCGGCCACCCTGGTGCCCTTCTCCGTCTCTGCTTCGTGGTTTCGTGTTGGTCTGGGAAAAATAATGACTTTGCCTTTTGTCCCATCCAATTCCGAGAATATTGATTTTCTGCCTTTCTGGAACCAAAAATCGAAGAAAACAGGCAACTGTCACTATGGCATCTTGTTAATAGGTTAGTACCAGAAAGTTTATAAAAATACCTCAAAGTGAAGACAAAACAAAGCAACGTAGATACTAAACAAGCAGGGAGCATAAAAAATTATAGATACGTTTCTGACGTATCAAGCATCCCGAAGCTTAACTCGTGCTCGTCCTCGAGTAGGTAAGTGATAAAAAAGAATAATTTTTGAGGTGACATGTACCATCAAAACCAACATCAAACCATTTGCAAACATTGAAAGCTGGGATCAAAGAACTCTAAACATGTGCATGAAAGATGGAGTTATAACAATACGACAAAGTAACTATGCATGCAACATGAAAGGCTACAAACAAAGATCATGAATAACATGCATTGAAAAACGTTTGTTTGTTTTACATACAGAAAACATAGCATAGTGGCAATCAGCTTGTCCCTCATAGAGTAGCAAATAGATGCATAAGACACCTTCAAAGTTCACAAGGGTGACTAGAAACAAGTAGCACAAGAACAAGTAATATAACAATATATATCAATCAATAAGTTTTGGGACACTACACATAGAACTAAGAATGGCAACTATGCTCTCTTAATGGTGCCTAAATGTAGAAGGTGGATACTCAATAATAGTGGAATAAGGGCCCTTCATAAAGGGAAGCATGGATTTCAAGTTTCAAAAAGAGCTTTCAAAAATTATGGTACTTGTTAGTTTTCAGCCCTCACTGCCCCTATCATAAGCATCTTGAAGTGGTTAAGGTTAAAGTGAACAAACTATGGAGTATATGCTTGACAAAGTATAGGTTGGCAATCTCAAGTCCCTTGAATAGGAGGGCCACACCTCATGCTACTCAACTTCAGTCACCTGAAAGTTCTTGTCATTGTAAGTACATGTGTATCATAGAGAACCGCCAACGGGGTACCCCTTGCACATGGTACAGGAGCTATCCCATAACCAAAATGAAAAGGCAAGCAGACAATGAGCATCTTAGCGATCTTTTTATTTACTATATGCATATATTTTTATTGAGGATGCTTCATAGATAGCTCACTATGGTGATGCTGCAAGTTTCCACCATGATTAGGCATGGCTTAGGCTAGCGGCCCATGCGTTTCTCTAACACAAAATACTTACTCCATGGAATTACAAGTTCCCTCTTTATTTTGCATCGGTGAGATCCATATACAAAAGAGCATGATATCAACTGAGTACAAAGTACAAGTGCAATGTTGAAAACGTTCCCCATGACAGCATGGTTCTGCTAATTCCAACATAAGTGCAAGCATATACAACATAGACGACACAATGGTTCAAGTTTATTATGGGCAAAGAATATAAAGTGTGCCATCAAGTTCGTGAGGGCTTTAATCACTAAGTTTTCACATAACAAAATAGTTTTTAATTGGAAGATAGCTGAAAACAAGAATATACTTGGAATGGTTTCTTGGGAGTTGGAAGCATGAGTAGAGCTTACTCATACAAGTGGAGGCTAGCAAAAGACTGGGAGCAATCAACTAAGAGATCAATAGTGGCCATAATGATGCAGAGCGACAAAACATTACTAATCAAAGCATAAAGTGGTACCACAAGTCGAGGACTAAATGATCATAGAGGCTATGGTGACTTGCTCATAGTCATAACATGGTGTGAGCATGTGCCAAGTCAACCCAAACAAAGCATCAAAGGATAATACCACAATACTATGCTTTTGTATGCTAAAACAATGCATGATTCCTTCAAGGCACATTAAGCAATCCTAATTGTTTGGAACAAGTCATGCTACAACAATAATCACTAAACATTAGGTCAAAGCAACGTCTAGCATGACATGCTAAAGTCAGTCAAAGCAAGCTCCTTGTACCACTATAAGCATGAAACTTTCTACTCCTTTCCAACACCAATCAACTTATTTGAAACAACTCACAAAGATAATAATAAATAAAGATCAATGAGCTTGTCTCACAAATCCACAAAGAAGAACTAAAAAGTTCTAAGCTGAAAGCACAAGAAAACTAAGGCTGAACACAGTGCTAGCAAAAGTGAACGCTCACAAAATAATAAGAGTGAAAACTAGAGTGTTCTAGGCAATGGAAACAGAGTGTGTCTCTCTCCAAAATAAGTGTGGTGTAACCAACCAACTTACTCAAGCAAACTAAGCAAACAGAAACCAAAAACGAGAACTAAGATGCTCCAAGAACAACACAACAATGCATGAAACATTAAAAATGAAGTGTCTAAAAAGACCTGAGATTTTTATTGATGAAGAAGGGGATGCCTTGGGCATCCCCAAGCTTTGACACTTGTACATCTTGGATATTTCTTGGGGTGACACCGTGGTGGCATCCCCAAGCTTTAGCTTTTGTCCATTCTTCATCTCATTACATCATTCTCTCTCTACACCTGAAATTTTTCCTTCATATAAAACTTCACACAATCTTCATTAGCAACATTAGTGTATTCAAAAGATATTAGACCCTTAGGCAAAGCTTTGGAACAGAATTTTTTTTCACTAAAAAGACAAGCTACTGTAGCAATTCAAAAAGCTCAATTCCCCAAAAGTGAACTCAAAAAGGAATCAATAAGAAGCAAATGCAAATAATGGCAGAAATCGGTCAAAACATACCAGCAGGTAGAAACTGATTTTTTCAAAAATCTTCTATTGCTCAAATAAAAAAGTGTCGAACCAACGAAAGTTAGCTAACATACTGGGGGATTTATTCGTAAATGTTCAGATCAATCCGAGTAACAGAGACTCCTCATGATTTTTTATGGTGGAGGACAGAAATTTGTTTCGGGACAGCAACTCCCCAAATCTTAGTTCCCTCTCATTAGAGGTCATTCTTGGCACAAAAAGCAAACAAAAAGTATAAGGAGAGGTCATTATAGAAGTAATAACTTCCAAGACTCAAGAAAACTCTTGGGTTATCTCCCAACAAGTACTTTTCTTTAACGCCTTTAAGTTAGGATTGATAGTTTGAGAAGATGCTCACATAAGAAATATGAATTGAAGTAAAAGAGAGCACCAAGAAGAAAATTCAAAACACATTTAAGTCTAACCCACTTCCTATGAATAGTAATCTTGTAAATAAACAAGTCATGAAAGCACAAAGAAACAAGCATAGGAAAATAAAAAAAGTGCAACTTCAAAATTTTCAACATAAAGAGGGGAAACTTAATATTGTTGAGATACATAAAACCATGTTTCCCTCTCTCATAATAACTTTCAGTAGCAATATGAACAAAATTAACAATATAACTATCACATAAAACATTCTTATCATGAGCCACATGCATAAAATGATTATTACTCTTCACATAAGAATAGCCATTCTTATTAATTGTAGTGGGAGAAAATTCAACAAAATAGCTATCTTCCCAAGTGTGTTCATTTGGAAACATATCATAATTGGAAGGAACATGGATAGAACTAATAGCACAACAATTATTAATATTATCATCTTTAGAATTGGTGCCAAAGAGATTTTCAATATCAAAAGTAGTGAGCTTGTCCCAATCATGATCAATACTATAGGTAACAGGCATATGAACATCATCTAGTTTAGACTCATCAGCAAAAACTATGATAGGAGCAACATGCTTAGAGGGAGATATCGTTTCCTATATCCTTTTACTCCTCCTCCTCCTCTTCTTCTTCTTCTTCTTCTTCTCTTTAGGAGGGAGAGGCTTTAAAGGAAGCTTCTCCACATACCCTGGTTTATTGTTAGAGACAATAGAAGAAACTTTGGAGGATTCCTCCTTTTCATTAATAAGAACAAAATTCATATCAATCCTGTCATATTTTGGTAAAATATCATCTTTTATAAGATTTTGTATGTAATTATTCGCGTGTCAATTATCAACACAATAAAGATGACACCCATGCAGGATGCAATTCATACCAAAAGCACTCATGTCTACCAAAGAAGTTTTTCTTGATAACTCTTCACACCCCAAAAACAATGTAAGTTCATCATGTTGATTATCAGTGATCATGTTATCACAATACAAACTTGTAGTACTCATTGGATTAGAAAGGTCATTAGTATGGCCTGAGAATTGAAAATTGAAATGACCCACTTCATAGCAGAGTTCACAAATAAAAGGATAGAGGGCACAATTCTTTTACCAAGATCATTTAGAGCCTTATACCACGTTTTGGTTTTTTCATTCCAGTGTGTGATACAATATTATTCTTCTATTTTATTCTTCTCACAAGTTCTATGCATACCACAAAAATTAACATGCTTATAAGAAATAGTACTTTCAGAATTTTGAGCATGTTTATTGCAATCATTAATAACATTTTCATTTTCCATGCAAGTGTATTTAAAAGGTTCATGATACATGTCCCATTTTTCTTTAGGATCATTAATATGGTAAGAAAAGGCTCTATAATATTTAACAAGAATTTGAGGATCAATACCATATATAGCACTAAGCTCTTGAAAATTAGCAGTTTCAGCGAAAGACTTAATGCAATCATACTCATAGTTTATACCTGGTTTTTTACCTTTGTCGTTATCCCAACCTTCGGTATTTCTTTGAATTGTTTCAAGAAGATCCCACTTAGCCTTGACCTCCTTACTTTTGAAGGATCCCTCCAAACAGGTATCCAGATAGTCCTTGTAATGTCCTGAAAGCCTTGCATAAAAATTATTGATAACAACATTGCTGGGGAGCTCATGAATGGGACATTTGAGCATTAGTGACTTCAATCTCCCCCAAGCTTGGGAAATACTTTCTTCCTCATGAGGATGAAAATTATAAATATAATTCCTATCTTTATGAATTTCATGAGGAGGATAAAATTTAGAGTAAAAGAGAGATTCAAGTTCCTTCCACTCCAAATGATGAGGATCATCTAGTAGCTCATACCACTCCATTGCTTTGTCCCTAAGTGAGAAGGGGAATAGCTTCCTCTTAACTCGGTCCATTGAAATACCTGTACACTTGAACAACTCGCATAATTCATGTATAAAGAGTAAATGATCACTAGGATGGACATTTCCATCTCCAAAATAGCAGTTATTCATAACACGTTCAACAATTTCAATATGTATTTTAAAAGGGACACTTTCAGTATGTGGATTTAAAATATCACAAGTATCATTAGAATTACCACATATGGGAGATAAAGTATCATAAGAGCAAATTTTCTTCCCTAAAGCTGGGGAACTAAAAATATTTTTTTTCATAAAACTAGCTTCCCTAAGCTTAGACGTTTCCATACCATTAGTAACAATGGTGTTCAAAAAATTCACACTAATAACATTGCTATTAGCATGCAAAGAAAGTTCCATAGGTTTTTTATTTTTCTTTTCAAACCACTCAAGTTCTAACTTAGGAAAAATACTAAAAACCTCTCTATTTTTGTTGTTGTTTTCCATTAAGCCTAGCTAGTGAAAACAAGAAACAAAAAGACAAAATTGCAGAATCTAAAGGAAATAACTTCGAGGACTCACAACGGAGGATGTGAGTACCTTTTACCTTACCTCCCCGGCAACGATGCTATAAAAGAGCTTGATGTCTACGTACTTCTATTCTTGTAGACAGTTGTTGTGCCTCCAACTGCAGAGGTTTGTAGAACATTAGCAAGTTTCTCTTAAGTGGATCACCCAAGGTTTATCGAACTTAGGGAGGAAGTGGTCAAAGGTATCCCTCTCAAGCAACCCTGCAATCAAGATACAAGAAGTATCTTATGTCCCCAACACACCCAATACACTTGTCAGGTGTATAGGTGTACTAATTCAGCGAATAGATAATGAAATACAAGTGGTAGCGGTGCCAGAAAATAGCTTCTGACTTGCTGTTGACGTGGGGGAAACTAAAGGCAAACTGAAACAAAGGTGGAAGCAAGCAAACATGCAACAGATCTAGATGCAAACGGTGTTTCAATGCTTAGAAACAAGGCCTAGGGATCATACTTCCACTAGTGAACACTCTCTCATATAAATATCCTCTCTTCATGATACTACTCTTAACTACTCTCCGGTTGGACACTCTAATCCATGGTAGGGCTATAACAGCACACCTCAAAGTCTGCCTTCCCCAATCTATATAACCCCACACTGTCACCTTGAGCGCTAGATGGTTCCAACAAACACCACAATTTCATAGAGACATCCAACTCCAAATATAACTCATAACAAATATTCAATATAGCCAAAGTGCACACACGATGCCCGCTGTCACTTTCACACATGTGGGTAAAAGCATAGATCTATTAAAGCACAAAGAGTATTTATGTAGACTCAAGCCTAAGTCCCACCATGGCGTGCACGCTGTCACTTTCACACACATGGGGAGAGCAGAAATCTAATGTAGCACTTGAGTAGCAAGGTAGATCTACCTGATTACAAAGCTCATGACCACAAGATCATGCATAGAGAGAGATGAACACATAGCTACCGGTAGATCCCTTAGCCTCGAAGGAGAACTACTCCCTCCTCATCATGGGAATCCGCAACGGTGATGGAGATGGTGGTGGAGATCGATGAAGATGGCTCCGGGGGCACTTCCCCGTCCCAGTAGGGTGCCGGAACAGAGACTTTCTGTCCCCCGAATCTCCCCTTCGGCGGCGGCGGTGCAGCGGAACTTTTTCTGGAAGTATGATGGATGATTTAGGGTTTTCTCCCTGGGGGCTTCTTATAGGCGAAGGAGGCAAGGTCAGTGGGGATCCAGGGGGTGCACACCCCCTATAGGCGCCACCAGGGCTTGCCCATGCCTGGGGGGGTGCGGCCACCCTGGTGCCCTTCTCCGTCTCTGCTTCGTGGTTCCGTGTTGGTCTAGGAAAAATAATGACTTTGGCTTTTGTCCCGTCCAATTCCGAGAATATTGTTGTTCTGCCTTTCTGGAACCAAAAACAGAAGAAAACATGCAACTGACACTATGTCATCTTGTTAATAGGTTAGTACCAGAAAGTGTATAAAAATACCTCAAAGTGAAGACAAAACAAAGAAAAGTAGATACTAAACATGCAAGGAGCATAAAAAATTATAGATACGTTTCCGACGTATCAGTTCCCTACTCCGTCTCTGCTTCGATTTTCCATATCGATCTGGGAAAAATAGTAACTTTGGCTTTTGTCCCGTCCAATTCCGCGAATATTCATTTTTTAGCTTTTCTGAAACCAAAAACAGCAGAAAACAGGCAACTGGCACTGTGTCATCTTGTCAATAGGTTAGTCCCATAAAATGTATAAAAATACCTCAAAGTGTAGACAAAACATAAGACAAATGATATAAAACAAGCATGGAGCATCAAAAATTATAGATATGTTTATGACGTATCAAGCATCCCCAAGCTTAACTCCTGCTCGTCCTCAAGTAGGGAAGTGATAAAAGAATATTTTTTGAGGTGACATGCACCATCACAATCTTGATGAAAATATTTGTAAAGCATTGATAGCTGGGATCAAAGTACTCTAAACATGAGCATGAAAGATGAAGTTCTAACAATAAGACATATCAACTAAGTTGCAACATGAAAGGATACAAACAAAGATTCATGAATAACAATGCATTGAAAGACATTTGTTTGTTTCACAAACAGAAAACATAGCATAGTGGCATTCAGCTTGTCCCTCATGGAGTAGCAAAACATAAATGCATAGGACACCTTCAAAGTTCATAATGGTGACTAGATACAAATAGTTCAAGAGCAACCAATATCAACATTATGAATAAATCAATAAGTTTTGGGACAATGCACATAGAACTAAGAATGGAAACTATGCTCTCTTAATTGGTGCCTAAGGATAGAAGGTGGAGACTCAATATAAAAGTGGAAGAATGGCCCTTCAAAAGGGAAGCAGGGATTTCAAGTTTCATAAAGAGCTTCCAAAAATTATAGTACTTGTTAGCTTTAAGCTCTCATTGCCCCTATCATAAGCATCTTGAAGTGATTAAGGTTAAAGTGAACAAAATATGGAGTATATGCTTGACAAAGTATAAGTTGGCAATCTCATGTCCCTTGAGTACGAGGGCCGCTCCTCATGCTACTCAACTTTAGTTACCGGTAAGTTCTTGTCATAGTAAGTACGTGTGTATCATAGAGAACCGCCAATGGGGTACCCCTTACCCCATGATACAGGAGCTATCCCATATCAAAATGACAAGGCAAGCAGACAATGAGCATCTCAGGAATCTTCTTATTTACCATGGGAAAATGGTGCTTTTTTCTCTCGTTCCTCTTTTCTCATCTTTTTTTTTCTTTTTCTCAATCTCTTTTTTATATCTATTTTTTATAAGAACAATGCTTCATAGATTTCTCACTATGATGATGCTGCAAGTTTCCACCATGATTAGGCATGGCTTAGGCTAGCGGCCCAGACGTTTCTCTAACACACATATATAACTCCATGGACTTACAAGCTCCCCTTTTATTTCACACCGACGACATCCATAAACAAAAGAGCATGATATCAACTGGGTAAATATTTATAGGTGTTGAAAGCGTTCCCCATGACAACACGGTTCTGCTAATTCCCAACTTATAAGTGCAAGCATATACAACATATATGACACAATGGTTCAAGTTTATTAGGGGCAATAAAAATAAAGTGTGCCATCAAGTTTGTGAGAGCTTTAATCACAAATTTTCACACAACAAGTTTAATTTGGAAGATAGAGAAAACATGAATATACTTGGAATGGTGTAACACACCATGTATAGGAATTTATAGTGGACTCTTTGGAATAACTTGGTTTCTTGGGAGTTAGATGCATGAGTAGATCTTACTCAATACAAGTGGAGGCTAGCAAAAGACTGAGAGAGACCAACTAAGAGAGCAATAATGGCCATAATCATGCAGAGCAACAAAACATTACTAATCAAAGCATAAAGTGGTACCACAAGTAAAAAACTAAATGATCATAGAGGATAAGGTGACTGGTTCATAGTCTTAACATGGTGTAAGCATGTGCCAAGTCAACCCAAATAAAACATCAAAGGAGAATACCACAATACTATTCTTTTGTATGCTAAAACAACGCATGATTCTTTCAAGGCACATTAAGCAATCCTAATTGTTTGGAACAAGTCATGATACAACAATAATCACTAAGCATAAGGTCAAAGCAACATCTAGCATGACATGATAAAGTCTAAGTCACAGTCAAAGCAAACTCCTTCTTGTACCACTATAAGCATGAAACTTCCTATTCTCTTCCAACACCAATCGACTTATTTTGAAACAACTCACAAAGATAATAATCAATAAAGATCAGTGAGATTGTCTCACAAATCCACAAAGAAGAACTAAAAAGTTCTAAGAAAAAAGCACAAGAAAACTAAGGCTAAACACAGTGCTAGCAAAAGAGAACACTCGCAAAACAATAAGAATGAAAACTAGAGTGTTATAGGCAATGAAAACAGAGTGTGTCTCTCTCCAAAAGAAGTGTGCTATAATCCAACCAACTTATTGCAGCAAACCAAGGAAAATAAAACTAAAAACGAAAAATAATACTCTCCAAGAAGAACACAACAATGCATGAAACAATAAAAACGAAGCGTCTAGAAAGACCTGAGATTTGACGCTTGTACCTCTTGAATATTTCTTGGGGTGACATGGGGTGGAATCCCCAAGCTTGAGCTTTTGTCCATTCTTCATCTTATTACATCATTCTTCCCCTACACTAGAAAATTTCCCTTCATGCAAAACTTCACACAATCTTCATTAGCAACATTAGTGCATTCAAAAGTAATAGACCTTTGGGTTTAGTTTTAAAACAGAAAACTTTCAATAAAAACCCTAGGTACTTTAGCAATTCCCTCAAAAAGTTCAATTTACCCAAGATATCTCAAAAGAAAATGAATAAAGAGGCAAATGCAAATAATGGCAGAAATCTGTCAAAACAGACCAGCAGGTAAAAACAAATTTTGTCGAAGACCTTATATTGCTCAAATCAAAAAGTGTTGAGCTAAAGAAAGTTAAGTAACAACCTGGGGGATTTATTCAGAAAATTACAGCTCAATCCAACTTACAGAGATTTTACACGAATTTTTACAGTGGAGCACACAAATCTGTTTCAGGACAGCAACTTTCCCAAATCTTACTTCCCTCTCATTAGAGGTTATTATTGGCACAAAAATCAAGTAAAAATGATAAGGAGAGGTTATTATAGAAGTAATAACTTCCAAGGCTCAAGAAAACTATTGGGTTATCTTCCAAGAAGTACTTTTCTTTAATGCCTTTAAGTTAGGCATGATAGTTTGAGAAGATGCTCACATAGGAAATATGAATTGAAGTAAAAGAGAGCATCAAGAAGCAAATTCAAAACACATTTAAGTCTAACCCACTTCCTATGCATAGGAATATTGTAAATAAACAAGTCATGAAATCACAAAGCAACAAGCATAGGAAAGCAAAACAAGTGCAACTTCAAGATTTTCAATATAAAGAGGGGAAACTTAATATTGTTTAGATACATAAAACCATGTTTCCCTCTCTCATAATAACTTTAAGTAGCAACATTAATAAAATTAACAATATAACTATCACATAAAACATTCTTATCATGAGCCACATGCATAAAATAATTATTACTCTCCACATAAGCATAATCATTCTTATTAAGTGTAGTGGGAGCAAAATCAACAAAATAGCTATCTATATTATTATCATCACCATAATCATCAAATATAGGAGGCATATTGTAATCACAATTTTTCCTCCTCAATAGTAGGTGGACTAAAAATATCATATTCATCATTGTAATCATCATATATTGGAGGTTTGGTATCATCATAAGCAATAGAATAGCTATCTTCCAAAGCTGGGGAACTAAAAAGATCATTTTCATAAAAAACTAGCTTCCCCAAGTTTAGATGTTTCCATAGCATTAGCAATAATGGTGTTCAAAGAATTCATACTAATAACATTTCTATTAGCATGCAAATAAAGTTCCATAGGTTTTTTAATTTTCTCTTCAAACACTTCATGTCCTAACTCAATATAAATACTATAAAGCTATCTAATTTTGTTGTTGTTTTCCATTAAGCCTAACTAGTGAAAACAAGAAACAAAAAGACAAAATTGCAGAATCTAAAGGAAATAACTTCAAGAACTCACACACCAAGAGTATGTGAGTACCTTTTACCTTACCTCCCCCGCAACAGCGCCATAAAAGAGCTTGATGTCTATGGACTTCTATTCTTGTAGAAAGTTGTTGGGCCTCCAAGTGTAGAGGTTTGTAGAAACACAACAAGTTTCCCTTAAGTGGATTACCCAAGGTTTATCGAACTCAGGGAGTAAGTGGTCAAAGGTATCCCTCTCAAGCAACCCTGCAATCAAGATACAAGAAGTTTCTTGTGTCCCCAACACACCCAATACACTTGTCAGGTGTATAGGTGTACTAATTCGGCCAAGAGATAGTGAAATACAAGTGGTATGTATGATTATAAGTGGTAACGGTGCCAGAAAAGAGCTTCTGACGGGAAGGAAAAGACTAAAGGCAAAAATATAGAAGCAAGCAAACATGTAATAGATCTAGTTGCAAACGGTGTTTCCATGGTTAGAAACAAGGCGTAGGGATCATACTTTCACTAGTGAACACTCTCAATAAATATATTCTCTTCATGATACTACCCTGAACTACTCTCCGGTTGGACACTCTAATCCATGGTAGGGTGTAACACCTCAGACCCACCCCTATGCAATTGGGCAAATTCAAACCCCCCGAAAGCAACGATTCAAAAGGTGCTCACCACTTTTCACTTTGGGTGGTGGAAAAAATAAAATTACACACAACACATCGATGGGACCCAAGAGACCGTATATATATATAATATATAGAAAAAGAGAGAGTACAGATATATTATATAAAAGATCCAAATCAAAAGAAAAACGATAGAACTAGCCCAGCCAAACAAAGATGCAAATTGGGCTAAGAAATGGGAGAAACCAACGCCCATAACATAACCCCTGCCTGCAAGGGTAACCCCGGTAACCCGATCTCAAAACAAAAAACCTTAAAAAACAAAAAAAAAAAAAGGAAAGGAAAAAAAAGGAAAGAGCGTCAGAATCGAGGAGAGGAGTGAGGCTAGAAGAATTCGCGTCTCGCGTCATAGGTGTACATAGGCAAAAGGCCGCTACAAGCTAAACCTAACTAAACTAAGCTAAACTGGCGCAATCAAGAAGAACCGAGAGAGAGACGGATCATCCAAAAACAAACAAGCAACACCAAACCAAACAAATCCCAACCAAACCCCCCATCCGAAGCTCAAGATCAAAGCAGGAACTCATCGAGGAACTTTTAGTTTTGATTATAGTATTTATTATGTTATAGTTTGTAGTACTTGTAGATAAGATAAAAATCCCGATGGGTTTAATTAACCATTTAATTAGAATTATTATAGTTACTGCACGAAATTGATAATCGAATATAAATGATAAAACCCAAAAAAAACCCAAACTTGAAGTCTTTTATTTATTTTTTATTTAAATATAATATACTTAGATAGTACTAGACTATTCATGCAACCAAGCAACAGGTTAAAGAACTAAATATTAATTATTCCATGTTTTAATTAGCCATTATTTTTTAGTATAAAGTGTTACGTATAGTTAGATCATGGCTTATTCCAAAGACATCCAAATGAAAGTGAGTCATCAAAGTTGCCTCGGGACAAGTTAAAAGTTTTTACCGGGGGCGGTTAAAAACGTATCACGATTAAAATCCGGAAGCACCTCGAAAAACCAAACAAAACCCAAACAAACCCAACGAAACAATCACAGAACAATCATCAATCGAAACAAAAATTTGCTTCCACCCGAGGAGCAGAGTAGCTCAAGAGAGAGCAGCGTCTGAATTTGAAGGGCGGCCGGGTAGTAAGGTAGGCGTGTCGACACCACCCACCGTCGATCCAGGCTTGTCGACGTAAACGTGTCCTGTTCCTACGATAAACAAGCAAACACAATCGTAAATAAAAAATAAAAAAAAAAATAAAAATAAAACAAGTAAAACTAAAGACAAACAAAAAAGAAATAAGAGTGAATAAGAAATAAAATAATATCCCTCCACCTTAGCCTGGTAGAAATGCGATCGGTCAAGGACGTATCAAATCAAGGAATTCAAGTGAATCAAGTTGGGCTTATCTCTCACAAAATTTATGTATCACCAACCGATTAAATCCGTTTAACGTGCTAGTTAGTAAACAAAAGTTAAACTAGAAACAACTAAAACAATAAAAAATCATCTCCAACAACAACATGCGTACAATTGACAGACAACAACAAACATGATGACACACAATCAGAAAGAGCAAGCAACACATCCGCAAAAGCAAGCACATACACCAAACAAAGCAATAAGTGCAATCCGAAATAACGGTATATAAGTAATATAACTATACATAATCAACGGATATCAGCAGAAACACGATAAAAATAAGTATACTATAAATATAGATCAGGAGGGAAAGGTAGATCAAGAGAAAGAAAGATAGTAGAAGGGAGAGAAAGAAGAAACATCTCCACAATCTCCGATCAAATCAGAACGATGGACATCTCACATCAAAAAACCGGCGAAGAGGAAAAGATCCAAAGAAGAGAATGGCATGATGCAAGAGATGGAATGAATGCATGAGATGATGGCGGTCATATTAAGTGGAATGCATGCGCAAGTATTAGTGTTTAGGTGTTTATTACAAGGTGGTTAGGCAATTTTAGTATTGTTAGTTTAGATGGTGTTTAAATATGACCCGTTATTAATGAAGTTGGTTTGAGATGAGACACAATATGAGACAATATACATATGATATTAAAGACTATATTTAATGCCATATGGGCCCCATATTCCATTATGATATATGAGAGAATGACAGTTCAAAGGCCCCCAAAGTATATAAATTATGCAATATAGTAATAAAAAGGGATATCATTTATCGGTTTTACATCTTGGTATAGGGTATCGGTCCGGGTCCGAGGAAAGGTCAGGGTCGAGTGGGTAGTCGATCTTAGTTCTGGTCTCGGAAGGTCGCTTGTGGTGTGGTCCTTTCGTAAGGATGCGGACTCGGTTCGGGACGGGGGTTCATCGGCGGATGGTAGGGTCGTTGGTTCTCGTGTCGGTCGGGTGAGATCATTCGTCGGTCTCGATCTCTTGTTTTGCGCCCGCTCTTCCGGTCTCGTGTGCTACGTCCGGTCTTTGCGTCCGGTCCTCGGGGCATCGGTCTTGGTCGGATCTTCGCCTGGCTCTCCCGCCATCATCTCGGGTGAGATGGGGCATCCGTCCGGGTCTGTCCGTTCGTCGGGAGGCGTACCCGCGAAGCTCGGGCGAATCTTGGTGAGGGCTTTGATTCTCTCTTATGTGTCGCGGTTGCTCGGCCCGGAAAGACGTTTTCGGGGATAAGCGAGTTGGCGTTTTGTGAATCGTGATCGGCGATCTCGGATGGCGCGCCCATCGGTTCCATCTTCCGGAGCCCGGGGCGGGTTGTTGATGCCGATCTCGATCTGGCGGTCGGATCTCTTCTGGCCATCTCGGCCCCGAGAGGTGATGGGGCTTAGGCGGCGCGAGGGGTGGGTGAAAGGGTGGGGGTGGTCGAGCGGGCGGGGGCCGTGGCGGCGCGGCCTCGGGGGGGCGCGCAGGCAAGACGGGCGGGCGCGGGCGCGCGGAAGGGCGGCGGCGGGCGGCCGCGGCGGGGCGCGCAGCCTGGCCGACGCGGCGCGGGGGCGGAGGGGGCGGGCGCGGAGCGGCAGGGCGGCAGCGGGCGCGTGAGCGGCGCGCGGGGGCGGCGAGGGCGCTGGGCGGCGGGCGGCGCTGGGCGGGCGGGGCGGCGCGGCGGCGGAGCGCGGGGCTCGCCGGCGGCCAGCAGCGCGGGGCGGAGGCGCGCGCGGCGGCGCGGGCGGGCGGCGAGGAGGCGGCAGGCGGTCGGGCGGGCTGGCGCGCGGGCGGGGCAGGCTGGCGGCGGGGCGGGGGCGAGGCGCGCGCCGCGGGGGGCGCGCGGCCGGGGGCGGGAGGCGAGGGCGGGCGCGGGAGGAGGAGGCGGAGCGTCGGTCAGCGGAGCGGTGGCGCGGCGGGAGGCGGGGAGAGTCGCCGCCCGGGAGGCGAGAGGCGGGGGGGCGGGCGCGGCAGGCTGGCAAGCAGGGGAGCGCGGGGGAGCGGGGCGGCCGGGCGGGCGGCGGGGGGAGTGGGGGGGCGGGCGGCGGAGCTTGAAGGGGGGCGCAGGCGGAGGAGCTGAGCCTGGCTGCGGCGGCAGCGTGAGGCAGGCGCTGGGCGGGTAGGGGGCGGGCCTGGAGGTGGCGGGCCTAGGGGGCCGAGGGCGACGAGCGGGCCGGAAGAGGCTGGGCTGCGGGGCCGGGGGAGGCGGGCGCGGAGCGGGGGCGGGGGGCGGGGCGCTGCGGCGAAGGGGCGGAGAGAGGGAGGGGGGGGGGAAGGGAGGAGCGGCGGGAGGAGGTCGAGGAGGGGAGGGGAGAGGGAGGGGAGGAGGAGAGAGGAGAAGGGAGGGGGAGGGGGGAGAAGGGTGGGGAGGTTGGGAGGGGGGTGGGGGGGGGGAAGGGGGAGGGGGAGGGGGGGGGGGGGGAGAGGGGGGCGGAGGGGGGAGAGGGCTGGGGGAGCTGAGTGGGGGTGGGCAGGGGTGGCGGGGGTGGTGGGTGGGCGAGGGCGGGGTGGTGGGTGAGTGGGGAGGGTGGGTGGGTGTGGTGGGTGAGTGGGTGGGTAGAGGGAGAGGGTGGGTGTGGTGGGGGGAGGGGCGGAGAGGTAGGGGTGAGGGAGAGGTTGGGGGGGTGATGGGGAGGGATTATAGGGCTATAACAACACACCTCAAAGTCCGCCTTTCCCATCTAGATAACCCCACACTATCACCTTGAGCACTAGACGGTTCCAACAAGCACCACAATTTCATAGAGACAATCAACTCAAAATATACTCATGACAAGTATTTATAAACTCTAGCCTAAGTGCCACCACGGTGTGCATGTTGTCACTTTCACACACGTGGGGAGAGCAGAGATCTATTGAAGCACTTGAGTAGCAGAGTAGATCTACTTGATTATAAAGCTCATGATCACAATAAGATCACGCATAGAGAGAGATGAACACATAGCTACCGGTAGAGCCCTTGGCCTCGAGGAAGAACTATTCCCTCCTCATCATGGGAATTAGCAACGACGATGGAGATAGCTCCGGGGGCACTTCCCCGTCCCGGCAGGGTGCCGAAACAGAGACTTTCTGTCCCCCAAATTTACCCTTCGGTGGCGGCGCTACGGAACTTTTCGTGGATGTATGATGGATGATTTAGGGTTTTCTCCCCGGGATCTTATTATAGGCGAAGGGGCAAGGCGAGGAGGCAGCCAGGGGGGCCACCCCCTGGTGGCGCGGCCTAGGTGGGCCCGCGCCACCCTAGGGTGTGCCCACCCTGGTGCCCTACTCCGTCTCTTCTTCGATTTTCCGTATCGATCCGGTAAAATAGTAACTTTGGATTTTGTCCCGTCCAATTCCGAGAATATTCATTTTTTAGCTTTTCTGAAACAAAAAATAGCAGAAAACAGGCAACTAGCACTGTGGCATCTTTTCAATAGGTTAGTCCCAGAAAATGTATAAAAATACCTCAAAGTGTAGACAAAACATAAGACAAATGATATAAAACAAGCATGGAGCATCCAAAATTATAGATACGTTTACGACGTATCAATCATCAAGCACAAATTGAACTTGATAGGTTTTGACACCATAACCGGGGTTTGGAATGAGGTCAAAACACATGCCTTCACCCTCTACTTGGACTGGATAAATCCTTGTTGACTTCTAAATCATCTTTTGGAACCTTGCAAAGATCTCCCTAGTATAGAACTCCACGCTCTGTTTTTCAATGTTGTAACTACAAGAATTGATGTTGACGAAAGCACTATCAGAGTGGTGCTACAGTAGGTGTTATATTATGATACAAAATTGGTACAAACATGCTACACTAGGTGTAAACAAATGCTATAGAAAGATCAATCTGCAAGGTAAAAATCCACCTTCCCCAAAGTGTTTATGTTGTATCTACTATGAATCCTGCATTATCTTCATGGTCTAACATCAAGTTTTGGCACAGTACATATTGCTGCACAAAGTTTCACACTAAGTTGCTTGGGAGAATTAATGTTTTGAAGTAGGAGTTGAGGCCTTCAGATCTTCCCATTGTGCTTATAAAGGGGAAGAAACTTTGTCCAAAGTAGACTTGTGCCCATGTATTTCTGGTTTTCCACATAGTCTGCAAATGCGCGTTCTCATCCATAGAAAAATTTCTAACATATGCTGCCAACATATCTCAAATTCTGCTATGGTGCTTGTGCTGTAATTGCATGAGTGGAATGCTGCAGCAAAAGGGCTACCTTATGCCAAGTGAGGACAAATCTTTGTTCTCTCTAATCGCAGCACATGGAAGATGTAACATGTGTGAATTGAATCAGGAAATATGTTTGAAATTGTTGTTGCCATCGCTTGGTCCTGATCTTTCATGATATGGTCTAGAGCCAAACCATTCATTGCTACCTTGATTTTGTTGAATACCTACCTAAATGTGTAAATTGTTTCATTGGGTAGTAGAGCAAAACCCAACACAATTGTGCATGTGTGGTTGTTGATGCACACAATTGGAGCAAATGGCATGTTGTATTTGTTTGTGCAAAATGTTGTGTCAAAAAACACCGAGTCCCTGTACTTGGGGTACAATGCCCTTGTCCTGCCATTCACCCAAAAGAGAGCTCTCAGTTCATTGTCTTTATCGATCTACTTTGCGAACAAGAATGTTGGTATTTCTGCTTGTCTCCTTTCAAATTACTCAATTTTCATGCTCATATCTCATCGTGACACTTCCTCCTGTAGCATAGTTTTTATGTTGGACACATCACGCTTCACATAACCAAGACACCTCAGGTCGCCACCATGTACACTTTCGAGGCAGCCCATCATCCGAGTTGTGGTTATGTTCTGGTTTTACAAAGTTTGGATGAACTAAAAGTATTCCTCACAAACCTTCCTATGAGACCGGTAGTACCGTCTTCTCCCAATTTGCTTCACCATTTCGTGTGTGTGCTTTCCATTGAAAACCGTGATAGTCCAAATCCAATTACTCTTTCCGACAAGCATTCTAGCTTTACAATCATGCCGCATCAACCTGTTCTTCTGCCTTATGTCTTCCACATCCATCTTGAGGCCAGCTTGCTTGCTACATGACTTTTGCGCACTGAAGTTGCTCATGTCTATGCTACCACCTTCTCCCATTGCAGCAACAACAGAAGTATCCTTTGTCACATTTTTTTGCTTCATCAACTCGTTTGGCGCATGGACATACTCAAAGATCCTGCTAAGAATTGCATCCTTTGACGCATCTCTTGTTGTACTATAATTGGTGTTTCCAATGCGTGTGCCAAACTCAAGTTTGAAAGCATAGTCATTGTATACTTTCTTTGGTACTTCGAGGTCATCAAATGTCATACCAACATAAGGAACAAGAGTTTGCGATCAAATATCTTCACCATCTTCTTCGGTAGCAAAATAAGTATTGCCACTTGCTGAACTTTTTGGCCCTGCAACAAATTGTTGACCGGAGTTTCCAGCAGCAACATATCCTTTAAAATAAAATTGTGGTGTAGCAAATCCTTCAGTGGCATATCCTTCAACAGCAAAAGTATCCGGCGGCTGGTTGAGGTCGAATCCTCTGAGTATGATATCGGCAACAAACCCCTACAATTCAAATAGCAAAAGTTCAGTTCGAAGCATTTGCTACAGGAAAATATGATGAAGCTTTAAACCATAATTGTACAACCTTTAAACATGAAACAATAATAGTTGCTGCATACTTTTGCTACAGTATAGTACATTACATTATATGTTCTTACTGCAGAGTTTTGCTACAGTACAGTACAATACATGTTCTTGAAGCAATAAAAGTATCGAGCAACAAAAGTAGTTGGATTCTTGCTACAGACTTTTGCTATAGTATAGTACATGTTCTTGTTGGAGAGTTTTGCACCGAAGCAATAATCCTAAGAACAAAAGTAGTTAGATTCTGTTTTGTTGATTTTTGCTACAATGTAATGTTCTTTTGCTACCTAGTAGCATCATATGAAGTAACAATGGTGTGAAACCCTAGCAGGAAAAATTAGGGAGATAGGGCTCACCGATGGAGCTGGCTCTTCAAGCTCTGGATCATGATGAAAATCACCAGGGGATTCACGTGCTGGCCTTAAATCGATTACAGTAATGGCCTCCCGGCACCGGCGCCTGCTGGATCGGAGCAATGCCACCGTCATAATGTAGGATTCGATCGACCGCTTGATGCGACGATTGGCGGAGGATTGAGGTGGTGAGGATGGCTAAAAGGTGGGTATAGTATGGAGGAGCAAATATGGCTCATCTCCAACGTCGTGAGAGGAGATCGACGCCACATCACCCTCCGCCATCCTCAGAGCGACGACCGCCGCGAGAGCTGGCCCGTGTTGGTTATGTTTGATGAAATTTTCTACAACGAAAAGTTTTCTACTACCCTGTAGAAAAAGCGGGATATGCGCATCTGAGGCGGTGATCGGATGGTTCAAGATGGTTTGACCGGACGGCTCCATACTCGAGGGATCGGGGATCTATCCCCGAGGGACGCGTAACACGGCCCTAAGAACAGAACAATTTTAAACATGTGCCGTTGTATTTTTGTCACTACTTCATTACTGATTTTTTTCTTACCTTTCAAATGAATTTGATTAACTCAACTTTACATGTTTGTTGAACCATCTGCCGACATATTGTATTTTTTGGTGCTTGTATAAATTATAAAACATACTTTTCACCTAGTTTTCACCACTTTATACCATCCGCACCATAATTTTGTCTCAGTTCCACCATTTTTTTAGCACCAGCCACCAGCTCGTACGGAAAGAGGCATTGTTTTTAGATTATCGATGTTGGGACGAGAGTACATTTTGACAAATCTAACACCGAACAAAGCTAATACTACCATATATCTGCCCCCAGCCATAACTATTTCAAAATCTGACCCGTAGGGTCAGCGTTATTTTTGTTGGAGGCGAACTCGTACAAGTCGGTGCCATGTTTTTTTTTGCCGCTGAAGGGACGTTGTCGATGACGAGCTAGTATGGTGTCCCTGGTTGGCGCGCCATGCTAGCTCGACGCCAAACGTTCTGCGCATGAGAACTGTGTCACAGACCAGCGTGAATTCGGATCCAACAAAACTGGCGCGGACCTCAGGAGATTCTGAAATAATTTTGCCTAGGGATCATTAGTTTTGACCAGGGGTTAGATTTGTCAAAAAAAATACTGGATCGCCTCACGGAATCCGTTCTGGACTTCGGGATGCCTGATGCGGCGTGGTTTACCCATTAGCCAGCTTGTGGAACAAATTCTGATCATCCTGAACCTAATAAAATGCAATATTCCCTCTGTCTAGAAAAAGATATCGTAGTTGTCATATCTAAATACATACAAACTTAGACAAATCTGTGACATTATTTCTTTGGATGAAGGGAGTACTATGAATTCTCATGCTTTATTGATCATGTGAGAAGCCCTATATATATAGGAGGGATATCTTGGCTGATCTTGGCTGGCAAGACGACTCAAAGGAGATACAAGCTGTACTCTGAAACGGATCAAAACAGGACCGTGCATCTAATCGAAATCTGAACCTAATCGTACTTTCTCCTTCCCAAATTAAGACACATATTAGTTTTGATCAAAGTTAAACATAATAAACTTTGACTAAATATCTAAAAAATAATATGAATATCTACGATATCAACTCAATGTTATTAGAATCATCATGAATCACTAGTGGAAAACGGGGCTCTAGTCCCGGTTTGCAACCGGGACTACGGAATCGGGACTAGAGGTCCTAACCTTTACTCCCGGATCAGTTACAAACCGGGACTAATGTCTCTGCACTTGGCCGCGCAGAGGAGCAGGGGGTGGAGGACCTTTAGTCCCGGTTCGTAGTACGAGCCGGCCACGGTAGCCGATTGTTACAATTGCGACAAGAAGATAACGAAGAACGAAAACGAAAAACACAGCAAGGGGACACAGATTTAACGTGGAAAAACTCAAAACAAAAGGAAAAACCCACGGGCGCTGAACCATACTATATCACTATATTACAGGTTTACACAACAATGATTTTTCAATGCAGCTCTCCCACCCAAATTATCCTAACACCGATGCCGGTTTCTGCCGCGGTACAATTTTGGGGGCGATTTTTGCCACGATAGAATTATTGGGGGGTGGGGGGAGGGTCTGCCATGGTAGGAGGATCGATAGAGGAGAGAGAGTTTTGGCGTAAGTGACGTGCAACGAAGGATCCTATTACACAAAACATCGTGTTGGTTATATAGATACAATTCGATTACATATATATATATATATATAATTTGATTATATGGAGATCACAACGCTTCTATTCGATTACATGGAGATCATTAAATCACTAGAATCCCTTGGTATGAAATTTTCTATTTGGGTCTATGACATGGTCAACCAAAATTCCCGCCAATTCCTCTTGAATTGCTACCAAGCGCTCCTTTGGTTGAAGATTCTCCCGCAATCTTTCCAACTATACATAAAAGGAGATCAGTATGAATATCAATCGTCATAACAAATATTATGAATGACACTCAACACAACTGATGGTAATAAATTCAAATTGTGAATATATTAATTGTTCACGTACATCTAGAAATGTCGCTCCGTCCCGCTCACTGATCTCAGAGCGAATGAACTCGCACACGAACTATCCATACAAATTAGTCCTTGGTGGCTGCCTCTCGCACTTTATGCGAATAGAATTCAATCAAATAATAATCAAACATGATATAATGGTATTAAAACTAGAATTGAAGAGATACGTGGACCTAGCTCGTACTGCTTACCTCGACCCGATGAAAACTAAGATCATTTTCAAATTCACCAACCGTACTCTTGGTGAAATATTGCCAAACCCTGCCCGACAAAAAATAAAGAATAAATGAGTTTTGCATGATCTCCGAGTTGGGCAACGTCTCTTTTCCCTCTGCTTCTTGTCTTATTACTACCAATTCTCATCAGACAGCGTTTGTAGTCATCAGCCTTATTTATCTCATATTATGATGGTTGCTCAATAAAACTCTTAGCCCACTTTTTGGCTTTCATATCAAATATTTGCTTTGGCTCGGGCTCTTTGAGTGCAAAAAAGATTTCACTTGGACATCACTAATCACATTGGTTTCCTCATCAGTCATCTCGTAAGGTAACTTGGTAGGAGTCGCCGGGGTTTTCTTCATCCTACTACCTTTCTTCTGAGTAGTAGTACTGCTAGTCGACCGAGTGGGCGCCTTCGGCTGACACAGCGGCGGAGTCGGCTGACGTGGCGGTGGAGTCAGTTGACGCATCGGCGGACTCATGCTATGGTGGTCGTCCCACTCCTCATCATGTGGACTTGCTTGAGCCGGCAGACTCGGAGGAGACAGTGGTGGCCTGGGCGCTGAGCCTGGAAACACGATGTATTTCTTGCGCCATAGAATGATACCACCCTGACTTGTCCTAGTGTCCTCTCATCTTCAGCTCTAGGGATGTCAAGTTCCAGTGATTCATATTGTTGTAGAACTTCATACACCCCGACATGAGCATAGCCATATGAAATCTCATTGCAATGCTAGAGTGCACCAGGTTCACAGGAGAAAGCATAGCCGAGAGCCGCCTTGAAGGATAAGTTCATCACTCCCACATGTAGCTCACAATTTGTCTTCTCAGTGATATTATCCACGGGGTAGTGATCCATCGGATCAGCTATCGTGGAAGCCATGCTGCTTTTCCGCTGATATGGGCCGTTGACACTTTATTGCAGCGGCTGATGAGTTGGCCCTAGCTGACACATTTTGTCCAGTTGCTTCTGTTTCTCCTTTAGCATGGCAAATATCTCATTGTTATTTATTTCTATGCTATGCAACCAGTATGTCTCCTCCTGCTCCTTCCACTTCTTTTCTCTAGCTCGGCTTCTATAAGATTTATTGTCCTCGGGAAACCCAGTCTTCCATGACACAGAAGGTCCAAATCCTCGTGTTCGTCCTGGTTTTTCAGGATTCCCGAGGGCCTTTGTCAGCTCGTCATTCTCTCTGTCGGGTTTGAACTTACCATCTCGAACCTCCCTGATTGTTTTCACAATTGCTTTATGGGGTGTAGAAATTGTTGTCTTTTCATCCAATATTAAATCCCCTATTTCCATGTCATACTTCACCCCATGCGCAAGTAACCAATTTCTTACCCTGATGGGCCAGTCCTTTGTAGCTGGAGTGAGCCCTTGGTCACGCAAGGCTTGCTCGGATTCCTTCCACTTAGGGACGGAAGTCCTGTGGCCACCTGTCCCCACCTTATGGTGATATTTCTTTTTTGCAGAATTTTATTTATTCTTTTCGGACCTTTTTTTGCTACTTATGATTTCTTGTAGTCCAGAAAGCTTTTCCTGTGAGCCCGCTGCTTCTCTAGTGTGCTAGTGAATTCTTGAACTTCTTTTTCCTTAAGATATTCATTGTATAATCTTTTCTTGTAGTTATTGAAATGTTCGATCATCTTCTTAAGAGCGAAATGCTTGATTTTGGACCTCATAGCATTCGTGGCCTGCTCAAAATCCAAGACCGGTAGGGTGATGTGAAATGATCTTCTCCCATACTATGTATTTGTATCTGTCCTCGACAAAACTCTTAGGATTTCCATCTCCCTTTGCTGGCTTATTCTAGTTGATAATGCTAATCGGGATATTGTCTCTAACAATAAATCCACATTGATAAATAAATGTGTTTGCGTTACTTATGGGAAGCAACGATTTGAACTCTGGAGACACCTCCTCAATTGTGAGATGCGCATCAACGGCCATCCCTTTGGCCAGTCCTCGTTTACTACTTTTACCAGACTTGGTCGACGTGGAGGTCTAAAATAAGAAACATTCATTAATATATATACACACAAATCACTTTCAAAAAAAAATACACACAAATCAATTAATGCATCTATCTAGTGATCAATAGGCTTAATAATATACCTCGCCAGACTTTGTTAAGGCCGGTCCATCATTTTCCAAGCCGTCATCGCAATTAAAACTCACCTACGCTTCGACTAAAGGTTCACCCTTCTCTAAAGGTTCTAGCATGGCGCGTCATTCAGAAACTGTGAGCCATATTTTGCTCCACAGTCTTCTGCTCCACCCTGATCGATGAGCGCACCACCTTGATTGGGGAGCGCTTCACCATGATAGGGGAGTGCTTCATCACCTCGTATCATGTCGAATAGTGTAACACCCTCAGAATCGGCCCTATGCAAGTTTTAGCGAAACCCGCCAAACCCGCATAGAAACGATTCAAAGGTGCCCACCAGGCACTGTCGTGCGGGTGGAAAATGAAGTAATAACATTACACAACAGTCCTCGATGGGACCCACAGAACAGATATACATAACAGCGACTCAACGAGTCAAGAATACAGAGGTAATATACAAGATCCAAATCACCTTGAACATGATAGAGCGTCCGACTACGGACAAGATGCAAATGGGGCTAAGAGCCCTGAAGAATAACCAATGGCGTCCATAACCCTGCCCAGGCCAAGCCGGAAGGGTAACCCTGCTAACGACGTCGATCTCAAAACCTGCTAAAACAAAAGGGGTGCCGACAAAGGGCAAAGGAAAAAGAGAGAGCGGTCAGTACTGAGGCCAGTACACGGCGAGACTAGAATTCGGCGGTCCTCGCCTACATAGGTATGGTGGACTGCAGCGGCAGCGCAGCATGCACTAAACAACCTATAGAGACTCGATATAACTGCCGGCTATCAGAGAGGGATAAGAAATACCTATTCGGAACCAACCTGATGCTACCATCAAACAAACCCATCCTGGTGTTTCCCCCTCGAGACCAAACGAGGAAGTTGGCCGAGGAACTCACACAGTTGGCAGTTTTATTTATTCAGTTATCGTTGCAGCAATTACTAGTCAAGTATAGATAATCATCCTGATATAATAAGCAGTGGGCAATTTTAGTTATCCATTCCGTTGTAGTTGCAACACTTACTAGTCAGATACAATTGGCATGAGATATACCAAAACCCAGCAGTTATTGGTACTTTTATTTAGCCATTCCGTTGTAGTGAAGCTGATTACTAGTCATATCGGATACAAGTCAAATTATAACAGTAAACTTTAGTTATACTTGTCTATGATCGAGACCTGTGCTCCAAGTCGTCCATAACCGCGGACACGACTTCTCGAAAAGATTTAACCCTGCAGGGGTGCACCAAAGTATCCACAAGCACTTCGACCCTTTTTGCCAGATCAGTTAACATACACCCATCGGTATGTCGGCGGGGCCTAAGTCATGACGTTTCCAGACCCAAAGCAAGCACGGGGGGCCACCCCACTAAACACCCGCAACGAAGTCGGCCGGGCTCCGAGACGGACTCAGGGTTTGGGTAGACGGTTGTGAACGACTGGGAACCCAAAACTGGGCTTGTCGACACCGCGAAAACGTGTCCCGATCCTAAACAGTACATGTGCTATCCATCGCACAATTTAAATAAAGCAGTAAGGCATGGCATAAGTGCAGGATAGTAAATAAAACCTCAAACTAGTTTGTGGCCCCCAGTACAATACTTTGAAATTAGGTACTAATCGATGGGGGGCCCATATCTCCCCACCTGTGGTTAGCGCGCTCGATCTCGGAACAGGTGTCAAGAACTCGGGGTCCTACGGGATACCAGTGAGCGGTCGGAAACCAAATATTATCTATCGCCCACCGGTGCCTCTGCATTTACCTACTTCAATTTTAGTTATTAAACAATAATTGAATTAAACAATAATTAAAGCCATGATCATCTCCAACATAAAGCATATGGCAGTCTTCCAACAACTGAGGTACTTGACGACACGCAACAGCACTTGAGCAAGCGACTGCGACGCGCAAGTCCAACTATCTACCAAACAACAGGTAATAGGATGTGTCCAAGGCAATATAAGGCTGCACGGGATATCTCGGGTACAAAAACTAGAGCATCGCAACACAGATAGCAATAAATCAACAGGAGGGAATAAATACTACAAAAGTAAGATAGGTAGAAAGGGGGAGATGCTCGCCTGAAAACATTGTCGAAGGTTCATCCGAAGATCGGGTCGACACTCGCATCAACTCAACGGCCTTATCCGCGAAGAAGCAAAACACTAGAATAAACACCGGATGCACTATTTAATACTACGGCAAAAGATCGGGCATGATGTATGGCATGGCAAGGATGCGATGTAATTAGGCAAAATTAAACGGAACCGGGGTCCCGACAATTAGTTAGATGGTTCAAGTTGTTTAACTTCCCCGCAATTTAAATGTTGTAATAACAGGCAAGAGATAGCACCGGTTCGCTACACAAATTTAAATGAGGCCAATATAAGACTAGATTTGCCCGCATATGGGCCCCATATTTAATTATAAGGTGAATCGGCATGGTGCCCCAAACCACACAAATATGCATGCATGAACAATTTAATATGCGACAGGTGATCAATATCATATTATAAAAATAGGGGTCTCGGATAAAGGGTCACACATTAGGTCTCGGCGATCTTGGGCTCCGAGGGGTTCGGGGTCGGGTCTCAGGGTTCGGATCTGGGGTTCGGTCTCGGCGGGATCGTTCTCGGATAACAGAGTAGATCTTGGCGTTCCGCGAAGAAGGACCTGGTTCGGCGTCGGGGCGCGTCGGATTCGTCCTGGTCGGTGTCGATCTTGTCGTTGCGAAGATCTTGTCGGGTCCGCGCCATCAAGTCGGTCTTGGCGTTCGGGAAGCGTCCTCGTGGCGATCTTGGCGTTCTTCAGGTTCGGGTTTTGGCGTCCGAGGGAAGTACTTGGCGTGTCGGGTTCGGTCTTCTGATCCGAGAAGGAGAACTTGGCGATTCCGAGGTTCTTGGTGTTCGACGGGGTTCGGGCGCGCCGGGATCGGTCTTCGAATCCATGTGGTAGACCTTGTCAGTTCCATGTCGACGACCTTGGGGTTCGGGTCTTGGAGTCCGCGAGGGAGATCTTGAACAGGAATGCAACATCACCACATAAGCAGCATGCCACCACCACAACACCACTTCAATGTGCATCGCCAGGAACAAATTCCACCAAACAACAAAAGGGTGGGGCCATCTACAGTCCATGCAGCAACGGCACGAGGCAGCTCACATGGGCAGCGGTGTTGGGACGCGGCGAAGGATTAGGTGGCCTACAGGCGCGCAGCCAGACGGAGGCGTCGCGGGGAGGCAGCAGAGGGCGGCACTGTGATGGCGCAGCCGGAGGCGAGGTGGAGGCGGGATGGCTGCGGCCCTGGCGACGGAGGGCTCGACGAGGAAGGCTTGAGCGGGCGGAGGTCGGGGAGGCAGAGGAGGAAGGAGCGGTCGGCGGCGGGGAAGGAGACGGGGCGACGCGGCCGGGCGAGGATGGAGCTCGGGGCCGCGCGCGCAGGGAGAGGGAGGAGGAAGGCCGGGAGAGGCGCGGGCCGACGGCGGCCGAGCGGGGGATGGTGAGGACGAGGCCGGCGACACAGCGGGGGCCGACGGCGAGCGCGGGGCTCGGGGCGAGCCGAGGAGAGGGCATCGGGGTGACGGGGCGAGGTGGGAGGCAGGGGGTGACCGACGGAGGAGGAAGAAGCGGGGCAGGGAGGTGGTAGGTGGGGATGCTCGAGCGGGGTAGGCGGTTTCAGGGGAGAGGTGTGCCAGGGGAGAGCGGGGTCGCGTGGGTCGGTCGGGGCTGGGACCCGCGGGGTGGGCCGCGTGAGAGAGGGAGAGCGGGGCTCGCGGGATTGGGGCTGCAGGGTGGGGGTGAGGGAGTGGAACGTGTGTGCTGCGTGTGTAAGAGGGGTGGGTTGAGGTGGCAGCGGGTGAGTGGTGGGGAGGAGGGATGAGGGTGAGGTGGCGAGAGAGGATTGGGTGGGGCGAGGTGGAGGGGGTTTGGGTAGACTAGGATTGGGTAGCAAAAGGGTCTAGGTTGGACCTTTTTGAACTGGGGGTGGCCGACTGGGTTGGATCGGCCCGGTTGGCTGCCCCCTAAAAATAATTAAATATTTTTATTCAATTAAGACCGGGCTTTTTCAAACCGTTGGCAGTCAAAACAAAACATTCCGGAGACCCGGGTTTTGGGTTTTGAAATAAATTGCGTGGTATTTAGAAAACAAAATATGTTTTTCGGAAATAGTTTTGTGCAAACAAATGCAAGATGACATGACGATGCTCAAATGCAATGTGGCATGATGACATGAGCATGCGATCATGATGATGCAATGCACAAAATCAACGCGATTTTCTAGTAGTGGTTTTGCGGGGCGCCACAATTCGACACCACTAACAATGGATCTCGCCCTCGAGATCCGCCTCATGGTACCGGAAAGAAGGTCGGCGATCTGCGTCTTCTCGCTTCGTATAGATCTTCGCGACACCACTAACAAGAGGTCGTTGTCCGTGACCGTCGAGAGAACACTCCGGGAAACAAAGGAGAAGGTAGAGGCATCAAAAAATAAAGCCACCTCTAGCTTCCGTGGACGGAGTAAAATCGCTGGATCCACTAATTCGATGTACAAGAGCGAATGATAAGAGTAGTCGGATGGTGATCAGTCCATCGCGCACCCAAACCATTACTCTGCACACGAATAGGCGGATTATGCAACCAACTCTCGGAATTCAGACTGAAGATCTCGACAAACGAGGTTCAGAAATAAAGGAGTGATGCAGACTCTGCATCGGATCTAGCGTAGATGATGTCGTCGCGTCGGAAAACACCGGAAGGCACAAACAAAGAACAAAGAATGGTACCACAGATAAAGGACCACTCAGATAGCAGGAGGACCGGATGTAGAAACACCGTTACCAAAAGAGGAAGTGAAACCCTGAAGGTACGACGGAACCCAACCACGAGAAATCCTGGACTCGTAGAGAGAGAAGAGAGCGGATTCAAAACACGCAGTGGTGAGAGGAGAGCAGCAGAGGAGTAAGGAATAAAATCAGACCTAATCAGAACTATCCAACCGATTTTGGCAAAAATAGTTTTGACACTCTACTTCGGCCGTTAGCTAGGTTATCCTACAGGCTGGACTTGTGGGGTATCGCAACTGCTGAGCTCTGATACCACTCTGTAACACCCTCAGAATCGGCCTATGCAAGTTTTAGCGAAACCCGCCAAACCCGCATAGAAACGATTCAAAGGTACCCACCAGGCACATTCGTGCGGGTGGAAAACGAAGTAATAACATTACACAACAGTCCTCGATGGGACCCACAGAACAGATATATATATATAACAGCGACTCAACGAGTCAAGAATACAGAGGTAATATACAAGATCCAAATCACCTTGAACATGATAGAGCGTCCGACTACGGACAAGATGCAAATGGGGCTAAGAGCCCTGAAGAATAACCAATGGCGTCCATAACCTGCCAGACAAGCGGAAGGGTAACCCCGCTAACGCCGATCTCAAAACCTGCTAAAACAAAAGGGGTGCCGACAAAGGGCAAAGGAAAAAGAGAGGCGTCGATCTTGAGGCCGATACTGCGGCGAGACTAGAATTTGGCGGTCTCGCCTACATAGGTATGGTGGATCGCAGCGGCAGCAGGATGCACTAAACAACCTATAGAGACTCGATATAACTGTCGGCTATCAGAGAGGGATAAGAAAGACCTATTCGGAACCAACCTGATGCTACCATCAAACAAACCCATCCTGGTGTTTCCCCCTCGAGACCAAACGAGGAAGTCGTCCGAGGAACTCACACAGTTGGTAGTTTTATTTATTCAGTTATCGTTGCAGCAATTACTAGTCAAGTATAGATAATCATCCTCATATAATAAGCAGTGGGCAATTTTAGTTATCCATTCCGTTGTAGTGGCAACACTTACTAGTCAGATACAATTGGCATGAGATATCCCAAAACCCAGCAGTTGTTGGTACTTCTATTTAGCCATTCCGTTGTAGTGAAGCTGATTACTAGTCATATCGGATACAAGTCAAATTATAACAGTAAACTTTAGTTATACTTGTCTATGATCGAGACCTGTGCTCCAAGTCGTCCATAACCGCGGACACGGCTTCTCGAAAAGATTTAACCCTGCAGGGGTGCACCAAAGTATCCACAAGCACTTCGACCCTTTTTGCCAGATCAGTTAACATACACCCATCGGTATGTCGGCGGGGCCTAAGTCAATACGTTTCCAGACCCAAAGCAAGCACGGGGGGCTGTTGGAGATATGCCCTAGAGGCAATAATAAATATAGTTATTATTATATCTTTGTGTTTATGATAAATGTTTACATTCATGCTATAATAGTATTAACAAGGAAACATTAATACTTGTGTGATTTGTAAACTTAATTTGAAGTCCCTAGTATAGCCTCTATACTTCACTAGCTTGTTGGTTGATTAATGATTGTGGTTTCCCTATCATGAACATTGAGATGTTATCAACAACAAGATCATATCGTTAGGAGAATGATATGGTGGACATACTCCTATAGATAAGCATAGCATAAAGATCAAGTCATTTCAATAGTTCAATTGCTATATGCTTTCGATACATAGTAACCTAATTCCTTCGACCATGAGATCATGCATATCACCTTTACGGATGGATGCTTTGATGACATCAAACACCACACCGTAATCGGGTGGCTATAAAGGTGGCATTGAGTGTTCGGAAAGTATTGGTTGAAACACATGGATCAAGAGTGGGATTTGTCCATCCATATGACGGATAGATATACTCTGGCCCTCTCGGTGGAATGTCATCCAATTAGCTTGCAAGCATGTGATTGGGTCACAAGGATCACATATCACGGAACGAGAAAAGAGTACTTATCGGTAACGAGGTTGAACTAGGTATGCGCAGATACCAACGATCATAACCTCGGATAAGTGAACTATCGTGAGACAAAGGAAATTGGTATCGTATGTAAGTGGTTCATTCGATCACATAATCGTAGAAATATGTGGAGCCATATGAATTTCAGATTCCTCTATTGGTTATTGTTCGAGAAGTGTCTCGATCATGTCCGCATAATTCACGAACCGTAGGGAGACACACTTAAGGATTCGACGTTGTTTTGAGTAGTTATGGTATTATGAGAAAGAGACCGAATGTTGTTCGGAGTCTCGGATGGGATCCGGGATATCACGAGGTGATCCGTAATGGTCCGGAGAATAAGATTCATATAAGGAAAGTCCCGTTTCGGAGTTCGGGAATGATTCCGATGTTTTCATCGGGAATGTTCTAGAAGGTTCCGGATTGTCCGGCACTCCGGGGTGGGAGGGTACATGAATGTGTCATTGAATGATTGCATCATGTACTAAGTGTTCTTGCTGTTCCAAAACTGAAAAGTCAAACTGCCAGTTTGAAAGTCAAACGGCTAAAACAGGAAACTGTGGAAAGCAGAACCTGTGGGAAGCAGAAGCTGTGGGAAACAAGCAAGAGGAGGTTGAAACCAACTTGGAGGAGTCCCTCCTCCAAGCGCCGGCCCACCTAGGCCGAGTTGGGGAGGACTCCCTCCCTCCCACTGCCCCTCCACCTATAAAAGGAGGAGGGGGCCTCCTCCTCTAGACACACAAGTTCCTATCCTCTGATCGCCGGTTTAGAGCCGTTTTGGTTTAGAGCTTCTAATTGCTTTAGCCTGCGGTTTAGAGCCTTCTAATTGGTGTGTCTAATCCCTAGACCACTAATAGCCCTCTCTCATACTCCACCATACTCGCTCGGCTTAAAAGAAGCCTGGGATTTCCCTCTACTTCCGGTACCACGCCGTTGTCTTTGCGGAACCATGAGAGAGTGCTACAACCTCCGCTTCTTTGGAACAAGGAGAGGAAGGTCTCTTCGTCACGAGTCAACGTGTGACCGACACGGAAGCGCTGCCGGAACGCAGCGCCGGAAGGATCGTCTACACGATCTTGAGATCGGAAAGAGTACGACTACATCACCCACGAGAATCCGCTCTCGTTAAACACTTTTGAATCTTCGAGGGTAAGTTATTCCATCGACTCGTTGCTACAATCTAGTAGATAGATCTTGGCTTGTTTGTTTGTATGCGATAGAAAATTTTTGTTTTCCATGCTACGAACCCCTACAGGGGCCACCCCACTAAGTACACCCGCAACGAAGTCGGCCGGGCTCCGAGACGGACTCAGGGTTTGGGTAGACGGCTGTGAACGACTGGGAACCCAAAACTGGGCTTGTCGACACCGCGAAAACGTGTCCCGATCCTAAATAGTACAGGTGCTATCCATCGCACAATTTAAATAAAGCAGTAAGGCATGGCATAAGTGCAGGATAGTAAATAAAACCTCAAACTAGTTTGTGGCCCCCAGTACAATACTTTGAAATCAGGTACTAATCGATGGGGGGCCCATATCTCCCCACCTGTGGTTAGCGCGCTCGATCTCGGAACAGGTGTCAAGAACTCGGGTCCCACGGGACACCAAAGGTGAGCTCGAAACCAAATATTATCTATCGCCCACCGGTGCCTCTGCATTTACCTACTTCAATTTTAGTTATTAAACAATAATTGAATTAAACAATAATTAAAGCCATGATCATCTCCAACATAAAGCATATGGCAGTCTTCCAACAACTGAGGTACTTGATGACACGCAACAGCACTTGAGCAAGCGACTACGACGCGCAAGTCCAACTATCTACCAAACAACAGGTAATAGGATGTGTCCAAGGCAATATAAGGCTGCACGGGATATCTCGGGTACGAAAACTAGAGCATCGCAACACAGATAGCAATAGATCAACAGGAGGGAATAAATACTACAAAAGTAAGATAGGTAGAAAGGGGGAGATGCTCGCCTGAAAACATTGTCGAAGGTTCATCCGAAGATCGGGTCGACACTCGCATCAACTCAACGGCCTTATCCGCGAAGAAGCAAAACACTAGAATAAACACCGGATGCACTATTTAATACTACGACAAGTTGTATGATGTATGTATGATGTATGGCATGGCAAGGATGCGATGTAATTAGGCAAAATTAAACGGAACCGGGGTCCCGACAATTAGTTAGATGGTTCAAGTTGTTTAACTTCCCCGCAATTTAAATGTTGTAATAACAGGCAAGAGATAGCACCGGTTCGCTACATAAATTTAAATGAGGCCAATATAAGACTAGATTTGCCGGCATATGGGCCCCATATTTAATTATAAGGTGAATCGGCATGGTGCCCCCAAACCACACAAATATGCATGCATGAACAATTTAATATGCGACAGGTGATCAATATCATATTATAAAAATAGGGGTCTCGGATAAAGGGTCACACATTAGGTCTCGGCGATCTTGGGCTCGAGGGTTGGGTCGGGTCTCAGGGTTCGGATCTAGGGTTCGGTCTCGGCGGGATCGTTCTCGGATAACAGAGTAGATCTTGGCGTTCCGCGAAGAAGGACCTGGTTCGGCGTCGGGGCGCGTCGGATTCGTCCTGGTCGGTGTCGATCTTGTCGTTGCGAAGATCTTGTCGGGTCCGCGCCATCAAGTCCGTCTTGGCGTTCGGGAAGCGTCCTCGTGGCGATCTTGGCGTTCTTCAGGTTCGGGTTTTGGCATCCGAGGGAAGTACTTGGCGTGTCGGGTTCGGTCTTCTGATCCGAGAAGGAGAACTTGGCGATTCCGAGGTTCTTGGTGTTCGACGGGGTTCGGTCTTCGAATCCATGTGGTAGACCTTGTCAGTTCCATGTCGACGACCTTGGGGTTCGGGTCTTGGAGTCCGCAAGGGAGATCTTGAACAGGAATGCAACATCACCACATAAGCAACATGCCACCACCACAACACCACTTCAATGTGCATCGCCAGGAACAAATTCCACCAAACAACAAAAGGGTGGGGCCATCTACAGTCCATGCAGCAACGACACGAGGCAGCTCACATGGGCAGCGGTGTTGGGACACGGCGAAGGATTAGGTGGCCTACAGGCGCGCAGCCAGACGGAGGCGTCTCGGGGAGGCGGCAGAGGGCGGCACTGTGATGGCGCAGCCTGAGGCGAGGTGGAGGCGGGATGACTGCGGCCCTGGCGATGGAGGGCTCGACGAGGAAGGCTTGAGCGGGCGGAGGTCGGGGAGGCAGAGGAGGAAGGAGCGGTCGGCGGCGGGGAAGGAGACGGGGCGACGCGGCCGGGCGAGGATGTAGCCTGGGGCAGCAGAGAGGAGAAGGAAGGCCGGGAGAGGCGCGGGCCGACGGCGGCCGAGCGTGGGATGGTGGCGAGGACCGGCGACATGGCGGGGCGATGGCTGAGGCGAGCCGAGGAGAGGGCATCGAGGTGACGGGGCGAGGTGGGAGGCAGGGGGTGATCGACGGAGGAGGAAGAAGTGGGGCAGGGAGGTGGTAGGTGGGGAGGCTCGAGCGGGGGAGGCGGTTTCAGGGGAGAGGTGTGCCAGGGGAGAGCGGGGTCGCGTGGGTCGGTCGGGGCTGGGACCCGCGGGGTGGGCCGCGTGAGAGAGGGAGAGCGGGGCTCGCGGGATTGGGGCTCCAGGGTGGGGCTGAGGGAGTGGAACGTGTGTGCTGCGTGTGTAAGAGGGGTGGGTTGAGGTGGCAGCGGGTGAGTGGTGGGGAGGAGGAATGAGGGTGAGGTGGCGAGAGAGGATTGGGTGGGGCGAGGAGGAGGGGGTTTGGGTAGACTAGGATTGGGTAGCAAAAGGGTCTAGGTTGGACCGTTTTGAACTGGGGGTGGCCGACTGGGTCGGATCGGCCCGGTTGGCTGCCCCCTAAAAATAATTAAATATTTTTATTCAATTAAGACCGGGCTTTTGCAAACCGTTGGCAGTCAAAACAAAACATTCCGGAGACCCGGGTTTTGGGTTTTGAAATAAATTGCGGGGTATTTAGAAAACAAAATATGTTTTTCGGAAATAGTTTTGTGCAAACAAATGCAAGATGACATGACGATGCTCAAATGCAATGTGGCATGATGACATGAGCATGCGATCATGATGATGCAATGCACAAAATCAACGCGATTTTCTAGTAGTGGTTTTGCGGGGCGCCACAAATAGAGGCTCTTCACCTTCTCTACCGCTGAAGTCTATAGAATAACTGCTATGACATAATGTGCATATGAGTAATAAAATTAACAATGTACCATATCACAACAACAAAGTACTAATACATCTTGAATAACAACAAAGTACTAATATAATATAACATCTGGAATAACATCTCAAATATCAACAAAGTACTAATACATCTCGAATAACAACAAAGTACTAATATCATATAAATAAAAACATCTCGAATAACATCGCTCAAACTCAATGTCGACTCCCAGCTCCTGAGCCGCGGGATATGAACACCCAAATAGAAGGAACCATCATAGGAGTATAGCTAGGGTGAGATCCCTGAATAACCTGCCAGGTATTGGAGACCCTGCTGGCGTCCAACATCACCATATAGCGATGGAAGTGCTCATTTTCCTCCCTAACACTACTTCGTACCACCTCCTCGGGGGCCGACTCCCTCTGCACACTCCTTGGACCACGTTACCTCCACCAAAGAAGCTCCAGGTCGACGACTACACCCGGATTCCTCACCAAGCTACGCGTCCTGGAAGGTAGCACCTCCCAGTGCCAGCCTGCCGGAGCCTAGTTTCGGACATGTACGAAAGAGCGCAATACTCCATCGTTGTCGCCGAGTTGACTACGTGGATGCGGTCAAGACATATCCTAAAGTAGGCATTTCATCGAAATAATGCTAAGAAAATAATTCTATTTTAATTTATATCTATAGTTGCAATACTAACTAATTATTAAATATATTTCTAAATAATCCTAAGAAAATCTACTTCTAATTAACTAATACTAGCAATAATACCTAAATCGCTAAATACTAGGAATAATCCCTAAATACCTAAATACTAGCAAATATATACCTAAATCCCTAAATATCTAATTAACTAAATACTAGCAAATATATTAGCAATAATATAGTAGTAATAATTCCTAAATCCCTAAATACTACCAAAATATGATAATACTAGCAAATCCCAAAATAATATAATAACAAAATTATATACAAATCTATAAATATTATACTAACAAAATTAATACAAATCCCTAATAACTTAAACAATATCGCTAAACTAAACAATATATATCTAACTAAACTAAAAATATGTAATTAAACTAAACTAAACAATATCTAACTAATAAACTAATTAAACAATATCTAACTAATAAACTAATTAAACAATATATAACTAATTAAATAATATATAACTAATTAAGCTAATCTAAAAAAACAGAAAAAAGAAAAATTGATCGGAACTTACTCCGATCCGACGCAAGGTGCTTCGGCGAGGGGCTCCGATGAGGGGCGGCGCGGGAACGACTGACGTGGCGACGAGCGGCGCGGAAACGGTGCACAGGGAATGGCTCGGCGATGGGGGACGGCGGCGTGGCACGGGGATGGCTCGACGACTGTAACACCCCAGTTTTAGTTAATATAAAATTTAGGGTTGATTGTGCATTCATGAGCATCATCTTCTAAAAAATGCATGCAACAAGAAATAATGCAAACCCTAAAACCCTATTTTTCCTCTCTCCCTAAAAGCATTCAAATGGTTTTGATAATTTGAAAACTACCAAAATTTATGGAGCCCAAATGGACTAAAGAGGCCCCACATTATTTCATATATTTTATAAAAGCCTCTGGTATTTTTGGAATGTCTAAAACAGAATTTCAAATGAAAAATACAAAAGAGAAACAGATTTTAGAAAAGGAAAAAGTGTTTTGGAAATAGAAAAGAGCAGCAGCAGCCCAGGCCGCAGCCAGCCGGCCCACTTCTCTCTTCCCTCTTTCTGCCGCCCACGCGCGCCATCAGCCGGCCCAGCCGAAGCCCAGCGTGGCCCGGGCCCACTTACCCCTTCGCGTCATCTTCCTCGCGAACGGCAAGGAGGTGCCTAGCGCCGTCGACGCCGTTGATCACCACTGCCTTCTTCCGACCGTCCGACGAGCTCTCTGACGAGGATAAGACCATGCCAATGCCTTGCCCCATCCTTATCCCCTCCCGATCTCTCTCGCGACCTCCCTCACTCGATTTTCTCTCTGGACGAAACCCTAGCCGTCGTAGGACTGATGTCCCACAAGTATAGGGGATCGCAACAGTCTTCGCGGGTAGTATAACCCAATTTATCGATTCGACACAACGGGAGCCAAAGAATACTTGCAATCCTTAACAACTGAGTTGTTAGTTCAGCTGCAACTGTAAATAGTTCTTGCTCACAGAAGTTTATCAGTAGAAACAACAAAGCAACAACAATAGCAACAATGAAACAGGAGCAATAGTAACAGTAACGTAACAGTAGGATTCGAGTGCGGTAGGCATAGGGATGGATGGACGGGAATTCCATGGATGAGTCTAAACATGTAACTTCAAGATCTAGGGCATTGCAGATAAATAATAACAAGCATCCAAGTTCTAAACAATCCTAGGCATGTGCTCCAAATATAGTCAAACGTGCTCGCAATGAGAACTTGCACAACATCTTCTGTCCTGCCAGCCCGTGGCAACGGGGCCTCTAGGAAACTACTAAGGTGCTCCTTTTAATAGAGCACCGGCGCAAAGCATTAACACTCCATAAACACATGTGATCCTCACACCATAGCCATCCCCTCCGGTTGTCCCAATTATTGTCACTTTGGGGCCTTTGGATCCGGACAATGATATGTGTACACAACTTGAAGATAAGATCACAAATAATACTATCATAATGATTTAATAATAAGTTCAGATCTGAGATCATGACACTCGGGCCCTAGTGACAAGCATTAAGCACAACAAGTTGCAACAAAGTCAAATAGCACTAATAGAGATACTAGGCACTATGCCCTAATAGATCTTATTCGATTACATGATAGAACTCATCCAATCCCTACCATGCCAAGCCTATAAAGGGGGATTACTCACTCATGGATGAGGGAAACATCGGTGGATTATGGAGATGCGTTGGTGATGATGATGGCGATGATCCTCTCCAAATTCCCTGTCCCGGCAGGGTGCCAGAACGGAGTTTCTGGATCCGAATCTTGGTTTCTGGTGGTGGTGGCGGAGCGGAACTCTTTCTGGAAAACTATCGAACTCCCCTCGGTTTTTAGGTCGAAAGGCAACTTATAGGCGTAGAGGGAGACCGAGGGGGTGCCTGGGGTGGCTGCACCCCCTCCAGGCGCGACTAGTGGTGGGCCCGCGCCTGGGGTGGGTGTGGGCCCCCCAGGCCTCCTCTTCGTCTCGTCTTCTGGCTCCATGGATCTTCTGGTGAAATATAATTTTTGGCATATTTTCCTGATAATTCATTTTCTGCACAAAAACAAGAACACGAAGGTAATTCTGCTGAAAACAGCGTGATCTGTGTTAGTTTTATCCAAATCACACAAGTTTAGAGGAGAAACAATAGCAAAGTGTTCGAGAAAGTAGATACGTTTTGGACGTATCAACTCCCCCCAATCTTAGGTTATTGCTTGTCCTCAAGCAATTCAGTTGAAAACTGATTACGATAAAAGAACTTTAATGAAAACTTTGCTTCATATGATGTAAATATTCTCAGCACATGAGTAGATGCTTATACAATTCATAATAAGGAGTATGCAACTAAGTCTACTCAATAGTCATTGCAAGCTATGAAGAGAAACCAACTCAATAATAATAAGTAGCATGAAACATAAACATAACCAACATTGCAATGCTCATAATAAGGTATGATAGAGTGGTATCTCGCTTGCCTTTGTTTGAAGAGCCCAATATAAATTCCAAGGCACCTCTGAAGTTCACATGAAGACTAGAAGTAAAGATATTAGAGATACAAGAATCAAAGTCATGACATAATTAACCAAGTTTTGGAACAAACACAAGAATGACAATTATGCTCTCAAGAAGGTGCTCATAGAATAAGTGGTGACTCAACAAGGTTGTGAAAATGGTTTTGTAAAGGTTTGAAAGGCTTCCCAATGCTGAAAGGAAGGTACTCAATAGCTTTGAGCTCTCATTGCTCCTATCATAGGCATCTTCATGTGGTTAAGGTGAAAGTGAGGTCCACTCTGAATCATATGCTTGATAGACCATAAACTGGAAATCCCAAGTCCCTTGAGTACGAGGGCTGCTCCGCATATCATTGAGAAAGTACGAGGGCTGCTCCGCATATCATCGAGAAAGTCCCTTGAGTACTCAACTTTGGTCACCTGAAAGTTCTTGTCATTGTAAATACATGCATATCATCGAGAACCGCCAACGGGGTACCCCATGCACATGGTACAAGAGCTTTCACATAACCAAAATGACAAGGCAAGCAGACAATGAACATCTCAGCAATCTTTTTATTTACCATATGCATAGCTTTTTTTATTGAGGATGCTTCATAGATGCTCATTATGGTGATGCTGCAAGTTTCCACCATGATTAGGCATGGCTTAGGCTAGCGTCCCAGTCGTTTCTCTAACACAATTATAAACTCCATGAACTCACAACCTCCCCTTTTATTTCACATCATCGACATCCGTAAACAAAAGAGCAAGGAATCAACTGGATGAGATATCCAAAAAGTGTTGAAAGTGTTCCCCATGACAGCACGATTCTGCTGACTTCCAGCATATAATTATCAAGCATATAACTTTCATGGACAGGTCACAATGTTTCAGGATTATTAAGCACAAAGAATAAAGTGTGCCATCAAGTTTGTGGAAGAAAATATGACATATATAAAATATGCACTGAAGTAGCAAATGATGCTAATAGGTAGGTATGGTGGACACAACTGGCAATATTGGTTTTGGGTAGTTGGAAGCACAGGTAGAGCACATACTCAGTGCAAGTGAAGGCTAACAATAGAGAGGGAGCGACAAATGAGAGAGCAATAGCTTTCATAATCATGCTTGCAACAAAACAGGACTAATTATGGCATGAAAGTGATACAAGAACTCTGAGGCAAAATAAATCATCGAGGCTTAATAACTATTGATTAGTCATATGCATGTGTGAGCATGTGCCAAGTCGATTCACATGAACAGTCAGAGGAGGATACCATAATATCATACCAAAGTATGAATAAAAAAATGCAAGCAAACATTCATATGACATGCTACAAACTATTAGCAAGCTGGAGCTAATCATAGACAAGCAAGAACTTCTAAGCATCCATAATGACATACACCTTACACAAACAGGATAAGCATGCTCACAATGATCAGTATATGTACAAGAATGAAACAAATAGAGTTCGTTACCAGCCTACCACACCTCGAGTTGTCTTAATCTTCATTATTGCCCTTCACTTGTGTGACTTGAATAATTAACATAAAACCAAAATCCACTATGGATGGCTGAACCCTGCAAAGAACTCACAAAACCAAAGAATACCAAAAAATATTTTTGGTGTTTTCGAATTTTTAGAAACATGCAACCAAAGAAAAACCAAACAAAAACAAAGCAAACCAAACAAAGCAAAATCCTTTTTGGATTTTTATTTTAAGGCAAACCAAAGCAAAGAAACAAAGAAACAAACCAAGAGAAACAATGAAAATATTTTTGGTATTTTTGGGTTTTTAGAAAGAAGCAACAAAAACCAAAAAGAAAGCAAAAACAATGGATGTACAAAGAACCGACTGAACATGATATATATATGAGTGTGATGTCGGTGTACCTCCCCCCAAGCTTAGGATTTTGGCCTAAGTGGGGCTCAACCCCATGGTGCCCAAGTAGATGCACCTCCGTAGTATGTCGAGGAAGCTCCCTCGTCCTGATACGAGCTCGAGGCCTCACCTGTGTAATATGCAAAGGGGTCGTATGATGGTGCTTCCTCCTGATAGTGCCCATGGAAGTTAAGAGAGCGCAACTTGTCATCCATCTCCGCCTTCGAGCGTGACCAAGGTCCCCGAGAAATACTGAACAAAGTGGTTTGGGGTAGAGGGATCTCTCTCTCTATTCCCCGTCAGTAAACAACATTATATAAACCAAGTTCTCAAGTGTAGAGCTAGTGGTAACAAAGTGGTGCGCCTTCATGGCAGCAAGATCAAGCCTCTGAGGAGCCAAAACTGTATAATGTGGATCAATAGCAATGTTCAAGGAAGCAGCAACATGATTAGCAATAATCCCCCCATAAATGGGTCCCTTAGCAGCTAAACGACGAGCAATGTAACCAAGATTATACTTATCCTCACTGTTGAGCGAAGCAGCTAAGAAGGCCAATTTATAATTGGAAATATTACTAGTGTTCTCCCTACCAACAACACTGGTGGCAAGATAGTAGGAAAAGTATTGATGGCTAGACGTTGAATATTCTTCATCTTTCCTCGTTGAGCTCTGCGGTCATCATCATTGGTTATTCCTCGGTAAAGCGCCAACAAATCAGCGGGAAAAGCTGGAATATTCTTTGATGACCCAGCTGTACCAAGTCCAAGAGCCTTGCAAAATTGCTTCAAAGCCATAGAATAAGCCCTGCCATAAATTTTGAAAGACACAACAGGCTTGAACACACTATTAGTAAAGGAGAAACTCTCCACAAATCTTTTAGTAAGCAAAGCATATTGTGCGCTCTCATCCTGCATGAAACTTGTTAGTCCAGCCCTCTGAATCAAAGTCATAAAATCGTTAAGAATCCCAGCATCTTGCAAGAAAGTTTGGCAAGGAAAGGTGGAGGGGTGCGCATCCCCTTCATCTCCCTCGTCACCAAATCGCAGAGTGATGAGATCCTCATTGTATGAGGGTCTAGTACTGGTAGATGACCTTGGAAGCCTTGCCCTTCTAGGTGCATCACTCTCAAATATGTCACCAAATGTGTGGTGGTCCATGAGTTTAGTTTTCTGAAATTTTAAACAATCATCAAACCAAGTGATTTCTAAGTTGATAAATGATAAGAAACTACTATAGGAACTTGCTAGAGGACTACACATACAACAAAACAAAGTTTCTAAGCATAGAACAAGCATGTAAGCTCAAACAACCTGACACCTATAGTAGCAAAATACTCAAGATACAATCTACCAATCACAAATCTAATTGAACAAGTGGAGGAGGCACATACCAAGGAGCAAACCCTCCAAAAATCAGCACTTGAGATGGGCTGAACAAGGAGATCGAAAATCGCTAGCAAGAACAACAAGAACACGAGCTTGAGCAAGTTTTCTGGTGTTTTTCAGGAGAGAGAAAGAAGGTGGCTTTGAGGAGGCAGCCTGGAGGGGCCTAGGTGGGCCAGACCCCCTAGGCGCCGCCACCTAGTAGGCCGCGCCTACCATGGGTGTGGTGGCCTAGGGTGGCCCCCTGGGTCACTTCAGGTGCCTCTCTGCCCCTTTTTTTGAGGAAAAATTTATTTTGAATTTTCTAGGATTTTTCAAGAAACTTTATTTTTGGCCAATTTTCAGGGTATGAAAATTGATTTTCTCGCAGAAACAGTTTTTTCAGAAGAAGCAAAAGCAAACCAAAAACCAAACTATAGGAGTTCTAAGAAACTCTAACAAGCAAACAACTAGCAAAACTAAAGCTAAAGCAAAGACTAAGAAGGAGAAAAGTAAAAGAAAGCAAGTATAACCATAGTGGAAACATTATTTTGTTCATTAAAATCCTTTTGTTAACAAGGTTGATCAAATCTTATTACCAAAACAATCTTGTATGAAGCAAAACTTTGCATTCCACAAGGTGATTATGTTACCTCATACTTGATAGCAATGGTCCAAATCATAATGGTTTCAAAAATTTCTTGTGGAATGGGACAATATATTTCTCCAACCTTGATGCTCTCAATATTTTCAATGGAATTCAGGCAATAGCTCTTAACAACCTTCTTGGGGAAATAGACAGTGTGCTCTTTGTAATTAATATTGAATGTTACTTTTCCTTGATTGCAATTGATGATAGCACCTGTAGTATTAAGAAAAGGTCTCCCAATAATAATAGACATATTATTATCTTTAGGCATTTCAAACACAACAAAATCAGTTAAGACCATGAAATTATGAGCAACTTGAACAGGAACATCCTCACATATACCAACAGGAATAGTAGTTGACTTATCAGCCATTTGCAAAGAAATATCAGTTGGTATCAACTTTTCTAGCTGGAGTCTCTTATAGAGAGAAAAAGGCATAACACTAACTCCAGCACCCAAATCACATAAAGCAATTCTAACATAATTATTCTTAATGGAGCAAGGAATAGTTGGTATACCTGGATCACCGAGTTTCTTTGGAACCTTACCATTGAAGGAGTAATTAGCAAGCAAAGTAGAAATCTCCTCATTAGGAATCTTCCTTTTATTAGAGACAACATACTTCATATACTTTGAATAAGGAGGTCACTTAATAGCATCAGTCAAAGGAATTTGCAAGAATAAAGGATTCATCCACTCACAAAACTTGTTGTAGTGCTTCCTCCTTCGACTTGTGTTTCTTACCTGGAAAAGGCATATGTTTCTGCACCCAAGGTTCTCTCTCTTTACCATGTTTATTAGCAATAAAATCTTCCTTTGTGTACCTAGTGTTCTTAGTGTGCTTCTCAAGTTCTTCCTCACCTTCCTCCTTACCAGGAGACTCATTTTTATCATTACCACTCTCAGTTTCAGCATTAGAGACAGATATACTATTAGGATCTATAGCAGGTTCAAGTGGTTCCTCAACTCTCTTATGTTTCTTTTTCTTCCTCTTACGAGGACTACCACTATCTTCACCTTGTTGAAAATACTTCTCTATTCTTTTAGGGTGTCCTTCAGGATATAAAGGATCTTGAGTAGCTATACCACTCCTAGTTCTAATTCCATAAGCATGTTTATCTCCTGAAGCATTAACTATCATATCCTTTTGTACCTTAGCAAGTTGATCAAGTTGAGTTTGAACCATTTGAAAGTGTTTACAAAGCATTTTAATATCATTAGAAGTTCTTTCCACAATATCTTTCAACTCATGGATATCTCTAGAGTTTTCCAATAAATGATTCTGAACTTGTTTATTAAAATACCCTTGCTTAACAATAAATGTGTCAAGTTCCTCTAAACATTGATTAGGAGGCTTACCATAAGGAATACCACCTTCATCAAAGTGTTGGATAGAGTGTACCTCAATAGTAGATGAGTGGGGAATTGGCTTACATAATTCTTCTATAGGAGGTAGATTCTTCACATATTTAGCTCTAATATCTTTCTCCTTTAGACACTTCTTAGCTTCCTTCATCACTTACATCATTTAATGCAATAACTCCCCTCTTCTTTGTTGTTGGTGCTGGAATTGGTTCAGGAACAACTGGTTCAGGAGTAATAGGCTCAGGTGTATTTAGCTCAGTTGAAGTCCAATCATCATAATTCTTGCTTATTTTAGTCATTAATTCTTCAGCATCTGTAGGAGTCCTTTTCCTGAAAACACAATCAGCAAAGCTATCTAGGTAGGTCCTAGAATCATCAGTTAGTCCATTATAATAAATATCAAGAAGCTCATTCGTAGGTAATGGACATCCAGGATGTGCATGAATCAAGGCACAAAACCTTTTCCATGACTCAGGCAATTTCTCTTCTTCTCCCTGTTTAAAATCAAAAAGTCTCTACAAAACAGCATGTCTAGCACTAGGAGGAAAATATTTCTAGAAGAAAGAAGCAATCAAGCAATCAGGGCTATCAATGGAACCAAGAGGTAATCTATTAAACCAAGCCCTAGCTTCTCCTTTTAGTGAAAAAGGGAAGATCGTAGTAACAAAGTACTTGCGCATCTTAAAATCATCCGAGAACAAAGCACTCATAGTAGAAAGCTCATTCATATGAGCCACAACACTCTCATTTTAGTCCCACAAAAAGGTTCTTTCTCAACAATATCTAAATAAGATAAATCAAGAGAGAAATCATAGTCTTCATCTTTAATATCTACGGGAGAAGTGGCAAACTTAGGATTAGAGGACAACTTAGGCATAATAGTACGTCTAGCAAGGAGACTCTTAATAACACTAGTACCATGTGTGTTTCGGCACTCTTCTACAAAATCATCAGTGAAATCAATGTAACCATCATTTATATCATAACTCTCACTAGCCTCAGGTGAGCTAACAGGTGTAATAGTCTCTTCACTAGGAGTTTCGGTATTTCCTAGACTAGCCATAGTAGCATCTAGAAAAGGACCTAATGAACCACTCGCATCAAGCACAGTAGAAGTAACATCATGAGTATCAAAAGCAGTTTCAAACTCAGCAGTAGTAGCAGTGTGTGTAGCATGTGTATGTGGTGGTGGTGTAACAAGCTTACTTATAACAGACGGTGAATCAAGAGCACCAGAGGTGTTTAGGACTATACCTCTTCTTGTAGTGGATGGTAAAATAGGGAACTTTCCATCACGAGACTTCCCCATGATGAAAGGAGTAGCAGTGAAAAATAATAGATCCAAGTGAACTTACAAATAAAGCTATGCTCCCTGGAAACGGCGCCAGAAAATAGTCTTGAAGACCCACAAGTATAGGAGATCGCAACAGTCTTCGTGGGTAGTATTACCCGATTTATTGATTCGACACAAGGGGAGCCAAAGAATAATTGCAATCCTTAACAACTGAGTTATCAGTTCAGCTGCACCTATAAATAGTACTTGCTCACAGAAGTTTATCAGTAGCAATAACAAAGCAACAACAACAGCAACATCAACAACAACAGTGAAACATGAGCAATAGTAACAGTAATGGTAACAGTAGGATATGAGTGCGGTAGGCATAGGGATGGATGGACGGGCGTTGCATGGACGAGTCTAAACATGTAACTTCAAGATCTAGGGCATTGCAGATAAATAATAACAAGCATCCAAGTACTAAACGATCCTAGGCATGTGCTCCAAATATATTCATACGTTCTCGCAATGAGAACTTGCACAACATCTTCTGTCCAGCCAACCCGTGGCAGCGGGGCCTCTAGGGAACTACTGGGAATTAAGGTGCTCCTTTTAATAGAGCACCAGAGCAAAGCATTAACACTCCATGAACACATGTGATCGTCACACCATAGCCATCCCCTCCGGTTGTCCCAATTATTGTCACTTTGGGGCCTTTGGATACGGACAATGATATGTGTACACAACTTGCATATAACATCACAAACAATACTATCATAATGATTCAATAATAAGTTCAGATCTAAGATCATGGCACTCGGTCCCTAGTGACAAGCATTAAGCACAACAAGTTGCAACAAAGTCAAATAGCACTAATAGAGATACTAGGCACTATGCCCTAACAGATCTTATTCGATTACATGATAGAACTCATCCAACCCCTACCATCCCAAGCATATAATGGGGGATTACTCACTCATGGATGTGGGAAACATCGGTGGTTGATGGAGATGCATTGGAGATGACGATGGCGATGATTCTCTCCAAATTCCCCGTCCTGGCAGGGTGCCAGAACGAAGTTTCTGGATCCGAACCTTGGTTTCTGGTGGCGACGGCGGAGCGGAACTCTTTCTGAAAAATATCGAACCCCCTCAGTGTTTAGGTCAAAAAGCAACTTATAGGCGCAGAGGGAGGCCTGGAGGGGGTGCCTGGGGTGGCTGCACCCCCTCCAGGCGCGGCCAGTGGTGGGCCCGTGCCTAGGATGGGTGTGGGCCCCCCAGGCCTCCTCTCCGTCTCGTCTTCTAGCTCCATGGATCTTCTGGTGAAATATAATTTTTGGCATATTATCCTGATAATTCATTTTCTGCACAAAAACAAGAACACGAAGGTAATTCTGCTGAAAACAGCGTGATCTGTGTTAGTTTTATCCAAATCACACAAGTTTAGAGGATAAACAATAGCAAAGTGTTCGAGAAAGTAGATACGTTTTGGACGTATTAAGGACCCGTCCTCGCTGCCGTTTCAGACCACCCTGAGCCCCACCGTGAAGCTTGTAAGATCCGTGTTGCTCGACTCATTCTATTGCCCTCAACCGCGTGAGCCGGCATGCTCCCAGACGTCCAAATCGAGCCGTCTTCTTGAGCTCCGGTCACCGCGTTCGTCGTCGGTTCCGGCGTCGTCCAACCTCCCCTCGCCTCCTCGACACCACCACCGTGCTCCTAGTGATCTCCTGGTGATCTCATTTGCACAAAGTTGTTTTATAAGTAAAATAGAGGAAGTGAGGATTCCATGTTGTGCACAGTTTATTCACATACAAAAACCTAATGTTGCACATACCATTGGGGAGTTTTCTAATTTTATTTATAGTATCACTTTGTGCTTATCTAATTTGGTCTCTCATGCCTTGTATTGTTAAATGAAGTTGGATGAGTGAGGATTCCATGATTATGCATCTTGTTTGCAAATGCAATTATCATAATTGGTGCATTATCTTTGGGGAGCTCATCTAATTCATTTAATAATGCTCATTTGTCTTCTTTCTCATTTATTGTGCCTTAAATGTTTATGGGGGAGTGAGGATTCCATATTTGTGCATTTTATATTGAATTCTAAAGTATGCACAAATCTTGGGGAGCTTCCCTATTTATTTTAAGCATTTATTTGATCTTTCATTTGTTGTGTTTTAAATTCTTATGGGAGGCAATGATTCCTTATTTGTGCATTATGTATTCTAATACATTTATTTTAAATTGTGCACAAATCTTGGGGAGCTTCTCTACTTGTATTTCAAAACACTCTTTTGCTCTTATCATAATATCATGTTGTTTACATTTGGACTCATTTTTTGTTTTCAATTGGTTTGTCGGATCTGGTGATTGCTTACATCATTTGTTGATGCGTCTTTTATTTTATTTCTTTTGGCAATCTTTTGGTCCTCGATATAGTTCTACTTCCTCCCATGTATTCATCATTGGATATGTGCAAATGCACATCTATGGAGACTTATCACTATATTGGCCTTCTATAACTTGTCACCCATTTCGGCAATCGATGCCAATGGGGGAGAAGTTTTAGAGGGTTTAAGGGAAATGGTTTATGCTTTGAGTTTGTTTCTAAGAATTTGCTTTTCATGCTCTTGCATCTTTGTTATTGTTTAGCATGTGGTATGTATATAGAGGAAACTCCACCATTGATAATGATTGGCAATATATGCAATGAAATTCAAGTTCATCGCACATGCATAGATTGTGGGGGAGTTTGCTCTATTTATAGTGATGGTACCAATATCACATACTTGTGTAGTATTTGATATTGGTTCTACCATTTTATTCGTTAAATTCCTTATATAAACCCTCTCAAAGGGATTGTCATCAATTACCAAAATGGGGGAGACTGAAAGAACATGTGGGCCCCCATGTGTGGTTTTGGTTATTAGTGACAATCTCTATGGACTAATGTTTGTATCAAGTTGTACTTGTAGGAAATGTCCATAGGCAATGCTTGAACCATATGTTGGCTTCAAGGTTTGGAGAAGAAGTGAAGAAGATCATGTGGTGACCAAGGTGTTCAAAGAATGGTCCACAGATTGGTCATATGAGAGATAAAGCTATGGCAAGTATGTCTTGAAGAATAAGATGGAGTAATATCTCTGGTGTACCTTCAAGGCATCAACATAATGAATAAAAGAAGAAATGATGTGCAGGCTAAAGATGTGCAATATCTAGAAGACTCATGCTTAAAGCTTGCAATCCTCGGTGATCATGGATCGATGAAGACAAGGTCAAAGTAAAGGTTTCCCCATGTTGTATGGGGGAGTAACTTGCAAGTCTTCATCAAGCAAGTGCGTACAAGAGGAATCAAGAAAGGTGTTCCATCTTGAGAAGGAAAAGACCGTCTACATACTAATAAAGTGAAATATGCACAAGGCAAAGGTATGATCTTGATAGGGTTTCCTTCTTACCGGTCTCGTGGTGTTAGTTGGGGAGACCGATTTATAAGATAGATGACCGTACTATCAAGAGGGGCTCTCAAGTGAGTAACTCGATCATATATTTTCGAGAGAGCTCAAACCTTTGCATACTTAGCATCATCCTTTCTTGGTTGTTATTTGTATCTTATCCATGTGAGGTTCTAGAGCTTGTGGTAATATTCATAACAAGCACTAGTTCATCAAAAACAGATTTCCCTTTTATATCATATTGCGTTTTTGATCTTTAAGGTTTTCTGGTTTCTCACCAAGAGAGGTATCTCACTTTATAATACATGAAATGTTCTCTCTTGGTGGTATCCAATATTTTCACTTTTTGTTGGGTACCTCTTGTTGTCCTCTTTCCAACAAAATTGGTTTCGGGTCAATCGGAGTTTCCAAACTCTAGATAACGCCATTTGAAGTTTGCCTCTTATTTGGTCCAGACCGGAGTCTCCGGTCTGCGTGGACCAGAGTCTTCGGTGTGGTCTGGATTTTCCGGAACTGTCTCCGGTGGTGACTTCAGAATCAGGGCTGGGACATACTGTATGGGGGTCCGGAGCCAGGTCCGGAGGCTACCCCGGAGTCTCCGGTGTTGGCTCAGTCCGGAGTCTCCGGTGTTGGAAGACCGGAGTCTCCGGTCTTGTTGGGTCATGGATGGCCCACGTCATTCAGATGGGCGGTCCGAAGGCTGGTACGGAGATTGGCCGGAATCTCCGGTATAGACCGGAGTCTCCGGTCTGACTTTTCCCCAACGGGCAGAAAACGGTCAGCAATCTACACCGGAGTCTCCGGTCTGACTTTTCCCCAACGGGCAGAAAACGGTCAGAAATCTGTGGGCCTATAAAAGGGGGCCCTTCTTCCCCAATGTTGAAGCTCGAGTTTCACGGGATTTATCCTACATTCTTGACCCTCTTGAGCATGTTCCGTCCTTCAATCCCTCCCTTGTTTCTTGCATATACTTTAGGGATTTGAAAGAGGAGATCTAGATCTACAATCCCACCAATCCATCTCACCTCTAAGTGAGGGGAACATCTTGGGATCTAGATCTTGGAGTCTTTTGTGGATTTCCTCCATTGTTCTTCCTCTCTTATTCCCCCACAAGATTTTTTAGCTTTGGTGGAATTTGGGAGAGAATTATTTGAGCACTACTCATGTTCTTGCCATTTGCATTTGGTGCATTGGTTTGAGTTCTCCCCGAAGGATTTGGTGAGTGAAAGTTGAGAAGCTTTTTACTCTTGGGTTCTTGGAACCCTAGACGGTTTGTTGGTGTTGCAGGTTGTGGCCTTGGTTGCGTTTGTTGGGAGCCTCCAATTAAGTTGTGGAGAAGTGCCCCAACCTTGTGAGAGGTTCCGGTTTGCCACCGACAAGTGCACCGATAGTGGAAGTGTGGATCGATCCCGTTGGGGTAAGATTCACCGGAGAATAAGGGAGGCCTTTTGTGGCGTAGGTGGTTAGATACCAACCCCTCTCCAAACGAGACGTACTCCATGTTGGGAGGAACTCGGTAAAATATCGTCGTCCCCACGTGCCTCGGTTATCTCTATACCGAGCTCTTACTTATGAACTTTACTTTGTGATAGCCTTCGTGCTTGAAGTATATATCTTGCTATCACTTAGTTATTTGACTTGCTTAGCATAAGTTGTTGGTGAACATAGGTGAACCCTAGTTGTTCTAGGTTGTGCTTGACAAAGTAAATGTTAGTTAATTTCCGCCTTTGTCGAGCCACTCTCGGAAAAGTTTTAATCGCCTATTCCCCCCTCTAGACGACATCCGTATCCTTTCAATTGGTATCAGAGCTCGGTCTCTCATTTTAGGCTTCACCGCCTTGAGAGTAAAGATGTCGGCTAGAGGATTAGTGCACAATGACATGTTCATATTCGATGGCACAAATTATGATATATGGAAAAATCGCATGCTCATTCATTTTCGGGACATGGACCCAAATTTCGTAGATATGGGTTTTTCTCCTCCTATGGATTTCAAAAATCTATCTTGTGAGGATGAGAAAAACTTATATCTCGATGCTCAAGCTTCTAATGTGCTTGTTAATGCTTTGAGCTATGTAGTTACTTACTCAATCATTCCTTTTTGGAGCGCTCATGAGTTATGGACAAAACTTCAAGATAAATATGTTGTGTCCAACATCATTGAGGATGATTGTGTTGATTCCACTTCCGGTGGAGATGAGTTCTCATCCTCTTCCACTTCACCAAAATGTGTTTTTTCACAAGGTAATGATACGGTGAGTGGTGATAGAAATTGCAATGTGGATAGTGTGCTTACTATTTGTAATCCCTCATCCCTATCTAGTTGCAATGATCTATCTTCGGACCTCAACACTTCTAGCACTCACAAATCCTTACATGCTAGTGTTGATAGTCCTTGCATATCATGTAGTAATGGCTTGAATAAATATCATGATGATATGCTTGTGTTATATTGTTGCCATGATAAAAATGCTTCTATTTCCTCTAGTGCTTGTGTTGCTAACCATGTAGAGGAAAATGAAGATTCTATGGGCCAAGACAAGGTCTTGAATAGAGCTACAAGTGCAATCTCATCATCACCTTCCTCCGGTTCTCACATATGCCTTATGGCTAAGGAAACAAAGGTAACCTCTTTGGATGCCATTGTATCTCATGATGATGAGGTTGAGAATGATAATGATGATTATCGAGGTAAGTATGATATTACCTTTATTAAGAAAATGGGAGAGGTTGTCTATAGCGCTCTCTTAAAACATAAAATTGCTTCCTCCAACTTTATTGAAATTTTGAATTATACTATAGAAGGCAATGATCTTATTGAGGAGCAAGAAAACTTAATTGATGTACAATTTATGTGTGAGCGTAAGTATGCTAATGAAATTGCTCAACTAAATGACTCCCTTGAAGAAGAACAAACCACCAAAGAATCTCTTGAGGAGACTTTCACTCTAGAATTATCTAGAGTAAAATAATACCATGATAGAGAACTTGTGGTGGCAAAATCCTTCAAGATTAAAAATGATGAACTTGAAGTTGCTTATTCTAAACCTGTTGAGGATTTTAAGCATCTCGAAAATGGCTCTCGTGTCGTTAAGAGGGAGCTCATCAAACTCACCAAGTTACATGAGCAACTTAAAGCTTCATATTCAAAAGAGCTTGCCAAGTTGCCCTCACCTCTTGCTAATAATTATGATTCTTGTGCTACTAACTCTATTTCTTGTGAAGCATCTATTTTAAAGGAGAATGTTGAGCTAAAGGCTCAACTTTCTTTGCTAACTAGCAACTATGGGAAATTAGAAGAAAGCCATGTTAAGCTCTCAAGCTCGCATGAGGATCTCCTAGTCTCCCATGGTAGGCTAAAGTTGGCTCATGAGGCCATCATGTCAAAGGTAACATCTTGTGGGCCTCATGTGGACATTAGCACTATATCTACTCCAAATGTTATATTTCCATGTGCTAGTCCATGTAATTCATCCTCTCACAACCATGCTATATCTCGTGATGAATTACATTTCGTGCCTTGTTGCTCTAACAATGTGGCATCTACTTCCTCTAGTACTTTTGTTGAAACTAACCATGTAGAGGAAATCAAAGAGCTCAAGTCTCAAGTCACGTCTTTGAAGAATGACTTGAAAAGGGGTCATCAAGGGAAGGCCGCACTCAACAAAATCTTGAGTGTGCAAAAATCCCCCAATGACAAGAGTGGCCTTGGATTCAACTCCAATGTCAAGAACAAGTCCACTATCAAGTTGAAGCACAAGGACAACAAGAAGGATGACCAACATCAAGTCAAGAATCCAACCAACATTGTTTGCTTCAAGTGCAAGGAAGAAGGGCATCATGTCAAACATTGCCCATTAAAGAAGAAGTCCCTTGGCAAGAAGCAACAAGGGAAGCGGCCTCAAGCTCTACATCTTGTTAGAGATGGCCCTCCTCCCAAGAAGACTCAAGCTCTTCCTCAAGTTGTTGCTTCATACAAAAATAAAGATGGCAAGAGAAGAAATTGCTACATTTTCCGTAAGAAAGGGCACATTTCTTCCTCATGCACTATTGGTATATCCTCATCCAACCCTATCTTTATTGATGATGCTTATTCTCTTTATAAGGATGAGGTTGGCAATGTGTTTGCCAAATTTGTTGGTGCCCAATGTGGTGTCAAGAAAAGATCCATTTGGGTTGCCAAGCCTATTCTGACTAACTTCTTAGGACCCAATTTGGTTGGGGACCAACAAGCCAAAACTTGATCAATAGGTGTGTTTTGGAGGGCATTGGAGTCTTGGCTACATTATGAAGAATTAAGGGATCTTCGTCAATTATTATTGTCAAGACAAGCCATTTGTATTATCATGATTATATTATATTTCCAATGTTCCTCCTTGCGGTAACATATGCTTAACTCATTACATTGAAAGTTACTCGCCCCTTGTGCATGTGTTGGTTTTGTATCTTCCATGCTTTGTACATGTTGTGCTTTCCACTTAATTATCTTGAGATATCAAGTATATTTGTGTATGATTAGGTGGCACACCATGTAGGTGTGTTTCTTGTGTTTGAGCCTTACTTGGTTATATTTGGTATCTTATTTGGCTCTTGTGAGAGATTAATGGATTATCCCATTTTGGGGGAGTGTTATGCTTGGGCATTCCACAATCCTAAAAATGTGTGTACATGAGGTATACCACCTAGTATCTATATTGTATTATTATATAGTCTCTATGTGGTATAATTCTCATGAGAAATTTAAGTTTTATAATGTCCATTAATTATCTCTATTTGTATCATTTTGCCTCCTGTTGGTTTTATGGTAGTATCACATTATGGGGGAGTCATATGCTTAGTGCATATTACAATCCTAGAAAATGTGAACATTCGAGGTTGTGTCACTTAGAATTGATATTGATAATTATCTAGCGCCTATGTGACACATTTGCTCATACAAGTTCCAATTTGCTTGAATGCCTTTATTGATCATATTTTGGATCTTGTATATGAGAGTGTTTCTTGGTATGTGTTTCTCATATTTAGATCTCTATATCATCATGGAAACCGGTTGCTTCAAGTTACTCTAATCACTAGTGATTGTGTGACTATTGGAAGCTACCAAGAATCTTGTTCAAAGTATCATGCTTAATTCTTATATTTTGTTGTATGCTTCTTGATTGAGACTATGATCTTGGATATCCATGCAAGCTACCTTGGGAAAATTATTCCCAATATTTCTTGTCCTTGGATAATGAGTACCCAACTTATGGTAGAATTTATTGATCATATTAACTTTGGACCTTGCTTAATATTGTCCTATCTTTGGCCAAGTTAATGTTTTGTGTGCTCCCATGTATTCCTTGCTACTTTTGGATCTTCTTATTTTATTGGTATCCTCTTGTGTTTTATTTAATGTAGGTAGTAGTGATGATCTCATTTGTGTGCATTTTGCATTCAAAATAAAAATTCTATATAATGTACTACTTATGGGTGAGCTCTCCTATTTTATCTAGAACAATCCTTTTATGCTTCCTTATTTGATCAATATCGGGTTTTATATGCTTGGAAGTTTGATCTTTTCATTTTGGTATTTTGTGCCATCATGAAAAGTGTGGAGAGTTTGGTTTACTTGTTGGAACCTTACTCTTTTTGGGAGTTGGTTTTGTCTCATTCCTTGTTTCAGATTTTGACCATTTTAGAATGAGATAAAACCTTGAGCATTTGTATTTTTATCTAACTTTTTCTCTTTGGCTTTAGCCTAGTTCATTTGTTGAACTTGTGATCTTTCATGTGTTGAATTGGTTCTTTGATACAATTTTGACATCATTTGTCATGTCACACCCTTGTGGGTGCAATATCGATTTACTTGGTGTTTTGTTAAAATTGTATCTCCTTTTTGGTTCCTGAAAGCTTTATGCATGAATATTTACTATATATTTATATTATTGCATGCTTGATTTCTATGATCCAGTATATAAGGGAAACTCCACCAAATCCCATCGGCAAAGTTGTGCATGAAATTCAATTTCATATCAATATGCACATATTTATGTGGAGTCTCCCCTATGTATTGTAGTTGCACTAACTACTTTGGACCCAATTAGTTTGGGGACCATTTTGTACTTAAATATGTTTTAGGTACATTGGCGATATATTGGATGCTTGTATCTCAATTTTGAAGAAGTGATGCTTACAAGAAAATTTGAGGCAAGCTATAGGATCATCAACGAATTCATATCTTCTACATCCTACCAATTATATCTCAGTAATAAGTATCTCTTTCTCATGCATATTTATCTTGCTTCCAACCTTTTGTAGGTTGCATCTTGGCATGATTTTTTTGTTATTGTATTTATTGTTGTATCTCTAGCCATGGTATTAAAAGAACTCTCTATTATAAATGTGTATAAGTTGAGATGAGTGCATATAATTGGGACTATACAAAATCATGCATATGATCCATCAATCCCAAATATGTTAATCTAGCAATTTTATTGCCTATCTTTTCCTCAACTTCTCTCATGTGCAATAGTGATATTTTGCTAGTTGTTTATTCTGTGTGATACTTGTTGCCTTTCTCCATATATTCAAACTTTCTCCTATTCCCTTGGTGATAGTTGTAATGTATGGGGTGTGTTGGTTGTTGAAGCTCATCGATGTTCAATAAGATATATTTGAGCCTTTTGGCTATGCTTTCAAGAAAAATCTTATTGGTAGTGTCATGACTTCATTTTGGATATCTTGCTCTATTTATTTTAGTATCTATTTTTTGTGTACATGTTTCTTTGTGGATAAATATCTTTGTGAGATTGTCTACGTAGAAACTTATACACACGAGACATCATACTCCTCTATTTTTGATATCTTACTTATTTTGTGTATGTTGTATGGTCATACTAAGCAATTTCATTCATTGAATACTATGTTGATATACAATGGTCATCCTTGTACTAGTCTTACAACATGCTTTGTCGTGCATCTCACACAGCCTTGTGGTTGAGCCGGCTAGTATGTTGTCTCTTACCTATTACTCAACCATGTTTTTCTTGCAAATGTTATATCTTGGTATATGCCCATTTGCAAAATTTGTTTTATAAGTAAAATAGAGGAAGTGAGGATTCCATGTTGTGCATAGTTTATTCACATACAAAAACCTAATGTTGCACATGCCATTTGGGAGCTTTCTAATTTTATTTATAGTATCACTTTGTGCTTATCTAATTTGGTCTCTCATGCCTTGTATTGTTAAATGAAGTTGGATGAGTGAGGATTCCATGATTATGCATCTTGTTTGCAAATGCAATTATCATAATTGGTGCATTATCTTTGGGGAGCTCATCTAATTCATTTAATAATGCTCATTTTTCTTCTTTCTCATTTATTGTGCCTTAAATGTTTATGGGGGAGTGATGATTCCAAATTTGTGCATTTTGTATTGAATTCTAAAGTATGCACAAATCTTGGGGAGCTTCTCATTTATTTTAAGCATTTATTTGATCTTTCATTTGTTGTGTTTTAAATTCTTATCGGGGAGCAAGGATTCCTTATTTGTGCATTATGTATTCTAATACATTTATTTTAAATTGTGCACAAATCTTGGGGAGCTTCTCTACTTGTCTTTTAAAACACTCTTTTGCTCTTATCATAATATCATGTTGTTTACATTTGGCCTCATTTTTTGTTTTCAATTGGTTTGTCGGATCTGGTGATTGCTTACATCATTTGTTGATGCGTCTTTTATTTTATTTCTTTTGGCAATCTTTGGGTCCTCGATATAGTTCTACTTGCTCCCATGTATTCATCATTGGATATGTGCGAATGCACATCTATGGGGACTTATCACTATATTGGCCTTCTAGAACTTGTCACCCATTTCGGTAATCGATGCCAATGGGGGAGAAGTTTTAGAGGGTTTAAGGGAAATGGTTTATGCTTTGAGTTTGTTTCTAAGTATTTGCTTTTCATGCTCTTGCATCTTTGTTATTGTTTAGCATGTGGTATATATATAGAGGAAACTCCACCATTGATAATGATTGGCAATATATGCAATGAAATTCAAGTTCATCGCACATGCATAGATTGTGGGGGAGTTTGCTCTATATATGGTGACGGTACCAATATCACATACTTGTGTAGTATTTGATATTGGTGCTACCATTTTATTTGTTAAATTCCTTATATAAACCCTCTCAAAGGGATTGTCATCAATTACCAAAATGGGGGAGACTGAAAGAACATGTGGGCCCCCATGTGTGGTTTTGGTTATTAGTGACAATCTTTATGGACTAATGTTTGTATCGAGTTGTACTTGTAGGAAATGTCCATAGGCAATGCTTGAACCATATGTTGGCTTCAAGGTTTGAAGAAGAAGTGAAGAAGATCATGTGGTGACCAAGGTGTTCAAAGAATGGTCCACATATTGGTCATATGAGAGATAAATCTATGGCAAGTATGTCTTGAAGAATAAGATGGAGTAATATCTCTGGTGTACCTTCAAGGCATCAACATAATGAAGAAAATAAGAAATGATGTGCAAGCTAAAGATGTGCAATATCTAGAAGATCTCATGCTTAAAGCTTGCCATCCTCGGTGATCATGGATCGATGAAGGTCAAAGTAAAGGTTTCCCCATGTTGTATGGGGGAGTAACTTGCAAGTCTTCATCAAGAAAGTGCGTACAAGAGCAATCAAGAAAGGTGTTCCATCTTGAGAAGGACAAGACCGTCTACATACTAATCAAGTGGAATATTCACAAGGCAAAGGTATGATCTTGATAGGGTTTCCTTCTTACCGGTCTCGTGGTGTTAGTTGGGGAGACCGGTTTATAGGATAGATAACCGTACTATCAAGAGGGGGTCTCAAGTGAGTAACTCGATCATATCTTTTCGAGAGAGCTCAAACCTTTGCATACTTAGCATCATCCTTTCTTGGTTGTTATTTGTATCTTATCCATGTGAGGTTCTAGAGCTTCAGGTAATATTCATAACAAGCTCTAGTTCATCAAAAACAGATTTCCCTTTTATATCATATTGCGTTTTTGATCTTTGAGGTTTTCTGGTTTCTCACCAAGAGAGGTATCTCACTTTATAATACATGAAATGTTCTCTCTTGGTGGTATCCAATATTTTCACTTTTTGTTGGGTACCTCTTGTTGTCCTCTTTCCAACAAAATTGGTTTCGGGTCAATCAGAGTTTCCAAACTCTAGATAACGCCATTTGAAGTTTGCCTCTTATTTGGTCCAGACCGGAGTCTCCGGTCTGCGTGGACCAGAGTCTCCGGTGTGGTCTGGATTTTCCGGAACTGTCTCCGGTGGTGACTTCAGAATCAGGGCTGGGACATACTTTATGGGGGTCCGGAGCCAGGTCCGGAGTCTCCGGTGTTGGCTCATTCCGGAGTCTCCGGTGTTGGAAGACCGGAGTGTCCGGTCTTGTTGGGTCATGGATGGCCTAGGTCATTCAGATGGGCGGTCCGGAGGCTGGTCCGGAGATTGGCCGGAATCTCCGGTATAGACCGGAGTCTCCGGTGTAGACCGGAGTCTCCGGTCTGACTTTTCCCCAACGGGCAGAAAACGGTCAGAAATCTGTCGGCCTATAAAAGGGGGCCCTTCTTCCCCAATGTTGAAGCTCGAGTTTCACAGGCTTTCTCCTCCATTCTTGAACCTCTTGATCGTGTTCCCCCCTTCAATCCCTCCCTTGTTTCTTGCATATACTTTAGGGATTTGAAAGAGGAGATCTAGATCTACAATCCCACCAATCCATCTCTCCTCTAAGTGAGGGGAACATCTTGGGATCTAGATCTTGGAGTCTTTTGTGGATTTCCTCCATTGTTCTTCCTCTCTTATTCCCCCACAAGCTTTTGTATCTTTGGTGGAATTTGGGAGAGAAGGATTTGAGCACTACTCGTGTTCTTGCCATTTGCATTTGGTGCATCGGTTTGAGTTCTCCCCGGAGGATTTGGTGAGTGAAAGTTGAGAAGGTTTTTACTCTTGGGTTCTTGGAACCCTAGACAGTTTGTTGGTGTTGCAGGTTGTGGCCTTGGTGGCATTTGTTGGGAGCCTCCAATTAAGTTGTGGAGAAGTGCCCCAACCTTGTGAGAGGTTCCGGTTTGCCACCGACAAGTGCACCGATAGTGGAAGTGTGGATCGATCCCGTTGGGGTAAGATTCACCGGAGAATAAGGGAGGCCTTTTGTGGCGTAGGTGGTTAGATACCACCCCCTCTCCAAACGAGACGTACTCCATGTTGGGAGGAACTCGGTAAAATATCGTCGTCACCGCGTGCCTCGGTTATCTCTATACCGAGATCTCACTTATGCACTTTACTTTGTGATAGCCTTTGTGCTTGAAGTATATATCTTGATATCACTTAGTTGTTTGACTTGCTTAGCATAAGTTGTTGGTGAACATAGGTGAACCCTAGTTGTTCTAGGTTGTGCTTGACAAAGTAAACGTTAGATTATTTCCGCCTTTGTCGAGCCACTCTCGAAAAAGTTTTAATCGCCTATTCACCCCTCTCTAGGCGACATCCGTATCCTTTCAGTCGTGCTGACGTCACCCGTGCGTCAGACACGCTCACTGTCAGCGCAGTCAAACCCAACCCAGGTCCCACCCTCCCGCGTGGAAGGTGAGGTGGCCAAGGGGCCCCTTTGTCAGCCTCTGTGGCTAGGGAGAGACTTAGTGAGAAAGGTATTCCAAGTTATGTTTAATTTCAGAAATGGTTTAAATAAATCCAGAAATTGAATGAACATTGAAAATTTAATAATTGATGGGAAAGCGACGGGAAAGGGAGAAGGTAGCGGAAGCGAACACACACCTTGCGAAGAACACGATGAACACACGCAAAACTCACACGATACAAGGCCGATTGCTCCCGAACGGCGGCCACCGGTCCAATAGAATCCTCGCAAGGAAAGATCGGTCAACATGCTCCCTCAAATCCACATCGGAGAGGGAAGAACACCTTGGGGGGGTCTTGACAACTTGGAGACGAGACAACGAACTCCAAGGCCTTGTTCAATGATGGATGCGTGATGCAAAGTCCAATCGAGGTTGGTGACGATAGTCGGTCCCCTTGGTAAAGGGGATGAGGCAAAACTAGAGATTCCACACAAGGTGGTTGTCTTTAGTCTATCATTATGCCTAAGGGGTACATGAGGGGTGGGGGCTCTATTTATAGTCCAGCTACTAAGCAAGGGGGTAGTTTGGGAATAAACTAGGCAAAGGGGTAAGTAAAGGGAATATTCTATGGCATCAAACCCAGATCCGCGCGCAGACGGGGGTGTCCGTGATAAGTCCGGCGCTGGATCTGGCGCCGAGATTTCGGTCGTCACGGATATTCGATCAGCAAGCAACATCTGAGAGTGCTTTCGGCGGTGGGTCCGGTCGACCAGCCCTAGCGCCGGGGATTCCGGCGGGGCGCCCGGTTCGCCGGGGCTGTCGCCGGAGATTCCGGCGGTGGCTCCGGTTCGCCGGTCCTCGCGCCGATTCTAGCTGGAGCTTCTTCCGTCTCCTCTTCCAAGCCACCGTCTTGTCGAGCGTGGGTCTTCGGGCTTCCTCCCTCGTCTCCGTACCCGTCGGTGTGAACCTATCATGGTCATAGGATGGGGAATGAAGTAGAATACAATTCAATAGGGTAGGAAGTGGGATCGCATGGAAGAACGGATTCACCTTTGGAGTCCATGACGACTTGGCGTAAGTTGGAGACCTTGATGTGGTAACAACCGTAGGTCGGGCTACATCATAAGGGTTAACACACTTAGCTAGAAAGACCTTTTGCCATATTCTCTTGAATCAACAAAAACAACCATTCTTCATGAGGCTTCTTCTATAATTTATTATAGGAGTTGTGCTTATGGTTTCGTTTGTCTACGAAGTCCGGCCTCTACTTGATGATTTATTTCTCGAACATCAAGGAGAACATTTAAAGTAGTGTTGCTAAATGTCTCTCAGTCAATTCTCCAGACCCTTATATATCGGCAAGAGTTTTGTTGTGCCAAGTAACTGAAGTCTGAGAATGAAGTTTCTTTCTTCTTGTGTCATCGGGTATATTCTTAACTATTCATCTGGTGGTGTAAAGTGGTATTGTCATGGTGTGGAACATGCCAGTGCCATCGGGGATGGATAAGAAGGGACACACGGATGCAATCGGTGGCTCACTCAACGGGTTGGGAACGGTAAACTCCGAACACAACGACATACCCAGGTTCGAGGCCCTCTCGGCGAGGTAACACCCCTACTCCTGCAAGATGAACTATATGGGGGGTGAATTCCAAATACAGATGCTCCTGGAGCTGTTTCCTTAGCTACTATCGAGAGCTAGAGGAAGATGGGAACTAGAGGCTAGCTCTTCTTCCTTCTATCTATGTTTATCCTTCTATCCTTTCTTACCTAGAACCCTAGATCTGCCCTCCCTTATATACTGGTCTAGGGGGGCAGATTACAATTTGGGCTCTAGGGTTTACTGTTTGGATATGGGTTTACAGGATAGGGTCGGCTGCAGGGCCCAGCCGGTGGGCCAGGACCCAGTCCGCCCTTCTTTTAGCATCATCTTCTTCTTTAGCGGTCACCCGGGCTTCCTTTGGGGCGTCACCCTTGCTTTAACGGTCACCCGAACTGCTTTTATCACTCAGCTGACCACTTTGCTTTATCCTTGTCGGGTAGCGCTAGCCGTGACAGCACGCCAGCCTGCCCGATGACGAAGGGAGGCCAGAGGCGTACCCCGCAAGGAGCATCAGCCCTTCCGTGCTCTCACATCGAATCCAAGGTGAGCCGGGTGGAAGCGTCCACCCGACCGGTTCTTCTGGCTACCGGGCACGGGACAGCTGGGGAAGCTTTATGCCCGACCGGGCGGTATTAACCAACCGGCTGGAGTTGTCCTTCTTGAGGGCCAGGCGGCCTGTGCTTTCTTGAGCCAGCCTACTTTGGCCTGGCTTTCCCCACCCGGGGGTTATCCCCCGACAGGTATCATGATCTTTGGCAAGGATTTTGATATACCTGATGAATAAAGAGTTTCCTTCATTTTCTTGATCATGCTTTAAGAGTGACTATGATTTTGGTAGTCAACAGTTGCGCTTGTTAACATGTTCCTTGCGACTCTTACGAGTCCTATCCACCAAAACACCTTCTTGTCTTGGCCTTCTGTTGGATGAAATAGTGACCCTTCTGTGTCAAAAGTAGTTCAGCAGCTTGGTTTTGTTGATCCATATCTCTGCAACCCTAAATGTCTACTTAAGCTGTTTATAGAGGTTCCCTATGGAAGTCTGTGGTTATGTTCTTTCTATTGGAAGATTTCTTCTTTAGAAGCTTCAAAACCTCCTGTAAGTTTAATGGTCTCAATCCTTATGAAGACCATCTATCTAACACTTGAAACCATCTCCTCTTGTTTCCTCCGTTACCTTGACATGTTTCATGTTTGTCATCTCAGAGTTGTTTTTAAACACTCCATCCATGAGTTGACTATGAGATACTCCACGAGATGTTTAGTGTGTTTCCCTCTTATATTTAGAGTGACCCTGTTTATTTTTATCTCTGTCTCTCTTCCTACCTTTGGAATCTCGGGTCGAGATTCTCGTAAGGGGGATAGAGCTATAACACGCCAGTTTTAGTTAATATAAAATTTTGGGTTGATTGTGCATTCATGAGCATCATCTTCTAAAAAATGCATGCAACAAGAAATACTACAAACCTTAAAACCCTATTTCCCTCTCTCCCTAAAAGCATTCAAATGGTTTTGATAATTTGAAAACTACCAAAATTTATGGAGCCCAAATGGACTAAAGAGGCCCCACATTATTTCATATTTTTTATAAAAGCCTCTGGTATTTTTGGAATGTTTAAAATATAATTTGAAATGAAAAATACAAAATAAAAACAGATTTTAGAAAAGGAGAAGTGTTTTGGAAATAAAAAAGAGCAGCAACAGCCCAGGCCACAGCCGGCCGACCCACTTCTCTCCTCCCTCTTTATACCACCCACGTGCGCCATTAGCCGGCCCAGCCGAAGCCTAGCACGGCCTAGACCCACTTACCCCTTCGTGTCATCTTCCTCGCGAACGGCAAGCAGGCGCCTGGCGCCGTCGACGCCGTTGATCACCACGGCCTTCTTCCGGCCGTCCGACGAGCTCCCTGATGAGGATGAGACCGTGCCGATGCCTTGCCCCGTCCTTATCCCCTCCCACTCTCTCTCGCGACCTCCCTCACTCGATTTTCTCTCTGGACGAAACCCTAGCCGTCGCAGGACCCGTCCTCGCCGCCGTTGCAGACCACCCCGAGCCCCGCCGTGAAGCTTGTAAGCTCCGCGTTGCTCGACTCGTTCAATTGCCCTTAACCGCGTGAGCCAGCGTGCTCCCAGGCGTCCAAATCGAGCCATCTTCCAGAGCTCCGGTCACCGCTTCTGTCGTCGATACCGATGTCGTTCGGCTTCCCCTCACCTCCCCGACACCACCACCGTGCTCCTAGTGAGCTCCTGGTCCCCGTGGGACCTCTCCCTTGCCCCCTCTCGCTTTGGTTACCCTCCTCCACGGTCACCTGCAAGCCCCGCCGCCACTGCTCATTGGAGTCGAAGCCCCGGTGAACAAATAAGAGCGGCGCCGCTAGATTCTTGTTTTCCTTGATCTGCTGCGTCGAACCCGCCTAACCGCGTAGCCCCTCGAGCCCCCTATCCCCGTCCCCATCGTTGATCTGCAGGACACCGCCGACGTGACGTCGTGCTGATGTTACCCGTGTGTCAGCCACGCTCACGGTCAGCGCTGTTAAACCCAGCCCAGGTCCCACCCTGCCGCGTGGAAGCTGAGGTGGCCAAGGGGGCCCTCTGTCAGCCTCTGTGGCTAGGGAGAGACTCAGTGACAAAAGTATTCCCAGTTTTGTTTAATTTCAGAAATGGTTTAAATAAATCTAGAAATTGAATAAATATTGCAAATTCAATAACTTATTATTTATAAGTCAGAAAAATGTGTATAATATATCAAAATGATCATAAAAATGATATATACCTATTTAATCTATAATCATGCATTGTTAAACAACTTTAATAACAAGATTAATTAGAACAAAAAATGCACACCTCTCATATGCATCCGGAGTTTCCCCGAGTTAGGGTTTGTACCCCTCGGAACCCCGATTAAATTGTCAAGCATGTTTTAGGGTTTCAATTAAATACAATTTAACTTGTCATATCATCATACTTTCTTGAGCACTGCATCGATGCAATTGTTGATTGTTCCCTCTCTTTCCGGTATTTGGTTCTTCCCGGTATAATATGAGATCGAGATCGAGATCGAAGCTAGAGATCAACATCGTCTAAGCTCGAAGACAAATACTTGACCAACTGTAACCAAGTCAAGTACAAGATGTCCGAAGACCTGTCTATCTGTTATCAACAGGCAAAGGCAAGCATAGCCCCACCATGATATAATCCTATGATTTCGAAAGCATTTCAATTCTTACCATGATGCATACGATTCTACTGTGGTTTTTCATTGATAGATAGAGTATCCTATCTATTTGTATTAATCCCTTTGAGCTTATATTACCTGATCCACTTCTGCTAGCATAACTAGGTATTGCTTGTGTGCACTGCTAAAGCTTATATATGTGTTCTGCTTAGCCATGCATAGCATTTGAGTCTGGTTCATCCAGATGATGTAGAAGATGCAGAGAATATAGTATGACAGGAGATCGAGATATGTTGTTGAGATAAGATCAGAGGTGATATGAGATTAAACATGCTAAGCCTTGTATGGGAGGCCACGGTGGGATGTGGTTTTTGCAGTGGCATTAAGAGAAGGTTAGTACGTGTGGGTAAATTTGTACACCCCTGCAGGGTATTAATCTTTCGGAAAACCGTGTCCGCGGTTATGGACGACTTGGGAAAGGACGGGAGATCATAGAGAATTATAACCTAATCGTAAAACTTGGCAGATCAACGTGTGCTTAAGTATGCTTCCTCATGGGTATGAGGGGGTGATCCTATTTGGTAGATGATGATGATTTTGTGGATATCTAAGATATGATGATCAATATTTCAGAGATGTCGCTCTCTTATCCCCTTTTAAAATACTCTGACTAGACGAGATTCTTCTCTCTCTTGTTTTATAAACAAAGATGGCTTTATGCAAAATAACTCCACCAACCATAAGTCTTGCGGAGTACACCCTGTACTCACCCTTGCTTTGTTGATACTTTTGTAGCAGAGTAAGTGTTTCCTGAAGATCAGTTGGTACTACATCGACACTGACGAGTAGCTTGGGGTTCCAGGTCGGCAGCTTGGAATCTATGGGATGGGACGTCATCGTTATGCTTCAGGCCTCTTAGGCCATTTGTTAAGTTTGCTATACTTAATAGCATAATTTGCCTTCCGTTGGTTGATGTTTGTGGTCAATGACCTCTGCTTGTAATAATTTGGTTCTCTGCTCAATTATGAGCTTGCTGTAATAAATTTTGTGTCGTAGGGTCACTGCTGTGTTATCAATTCTTCACTGAATATCCTCGAGCTCAAGGTTAAGCTTATGTCAGACGGAGAACTGGTTTTTGTTTAGCACTGATCTCGGGGGTGTCACAGCGACGGGGCGCGAGCGGCGGCCCGTCAGCGTCACGATTGTAGAGTGTGAGGGCGTCTCGGTTCGGGGTTCGAACGGGAGGTAGAGGGGACCCACACCCTCTAGTCCCGGTTGGAACCACAAACCTGGACTAAAGGGGGGCCTCTAGTCCCGGTTCAAGGCCCAATCGGGACTAGAGGTGTTTTCGGCCGCGCCGATTGGAGCGCGCCAAAACTCTCTAGTCCCGGTTGGAGGCTCGAACCGGGACTAGAGTTGTATATTTTAATTAAAATAATATTTTTGATTAATATTATAAAATCAATATCTATTATTCTATAATGATGAAAAATATGTATTATATATATCAAAATTTGTAGAAAAAAGATCTATAATTTAAATCTATTAGCATACTCTGTTATACAACTAATATTTTGCTGAATTATATTATATCTTTTGCATACTTTCGAATTTGATAAGCTTTCAACATAAAAAGTGTTTGGATTTGATTGACTAATATAAAACAATTTTATGTTTTCTAAAATAGTTAGTCTAACTACTGAAACTAGTAACTGGCACTATAGATATTTCAGGGGCCTTTAGTCCTAGTTCGAGACACTAAACATGACTAAAGATATCTTTCTCGCCATTTCCCTTCGCTTCCCGCCATTTTCCCCGCCCTTTCCCTCTATATCTAGGCCGACCGTCATGGACATCAATACATCCACACCTTCCCTTCTCACAACAATGGACACCGCATACTGGGAAATCCGGACTCTCGAAGAGACCGAGGCGTTGTGCGCCTCCAGCTACTCGTGCCCGCCGGGCTACCATCTGCCCACCAACTGGATGCTGAGCGCTGAAGGGTTCCTATTCCTCCTGTGCCTCAAGGTTCCGTACGCCAGGCAGCCATTACGAACCACTTATACCTCGAGCTCATGACGGAGCAGCGGTTGGATCCCCATTGGGATCCTGACAACTATGACACCTAGAATGACTTCTTCGCTAAATGGAGGAAAAGGGAGCTTGCCAGGTACGAGAGTGACGGCCCTCCCTCGCTGAAACACAACGAAGCTAGCCGCCGCCTATGGTGGGAGAACCAGACTATCATTGATGTGATGCGCTACATCGCACATGGATATCATCCTTGCATGCGGTGCCCGCAGCCGCCGTAGAGCCATAAGAAGGGTGGCGGTGGTGAAGGCCGCGGGCGTAGCGGCATCATAATCCGGGATCCCCCTCCCGCACGCGTTTTGAATCCAAAGCCAGAGTGGCAGGTGCCCCCAGAATATTCTATGGCTGGGCTGAGGATACATCCGTGTGCACCCAGGAACAACGACGATGACGAAGATGAAGACGAACCTAAAGCTGTGTACTATAGGGATATATATGAGCATGACTAAAGGGGTCCTTTAGTCCCGATTCCTTAGTCCCGGTTTTTTAATATTAATAATGTCTTGAGTGTTAGTCCTGGTTTGTGGCTGGACTGGGACTAAAGGGGGCCTTTAGTCCCGATTCCATAGTCCTAGTTAGGAAACCGGGACTAATTGACCGTTTACTACTATGACTTTCCCGAACTGTGAAGATGTTGCTTTATTCTTGTGTCGGGGATCTAACTAATTTCATATATTAGGGAGTGCCTCTACGACCAGCAATGTGGAGATGCCTGAGGACTGGATCCTTAGGCATCTCCACAGAGCTGGTCGTAGTGTTGTACCTGCTCCAGCACACCATCTTGCATTTTATAACTTCTCTAACTAGATCAATACACCTAGGAGCTAACTAATTTCACATATTATGGAGTGGCTCTATGCCAGCTTGAGGGAGATGCCTAAGGACTGGATCCGTAGGCATCTCCCTCAAGTTGGCCGTAGTGTTATCCCTGCTCTCGCACACCATCTTGTTTGTAGTTGATAACTTCACAAGGATTCCTATTTATAGATTAAGAAACACGACATAGTGTCGACACTCACGACATAAATGTCGACACTCACCCCTGTCATAGTGTTGCCACTCACTGAGATGCCTATTTATATATTAAGTAGCACGACATAGTGTTGACACTCACGCTGTAGTGGTGTCTCCAACCGGGACTAAAGGTTCATTTTTAGTCCCGGTTGGAGACCTCAACCGGGATTAAACATGCGCGCCGGACCCAGCCTGCCGCAACCCCTTAAGTCCCGGTTGGTGTCTAAAACCAGGACTAAACTTTATGGATAGAATCAGGGCATAGTTTGTGATACTTTGCTCATATTGTGCATGCATATGCATCATGGTATGGAAAACAATGTTGCAGGAGAAAGTTTTCCTTTTCGTCGAACGAAAAATCCATTTTCCATTTTTCGAGCACCCAAAACGGGTTTTTTGTGAAGCAACCACCAAAATGGTCATTCAAAATGCTGCCACCACATTTTCCAAAAATATTAGACCACCTTACATGGACAATGACCCAACCAGGAGATCTCAAACCTTTCTGTCCACCCTAGTGAAAAACACAAATATCTACCGAACCGATAGGAAGTGGGCCCGGTTTGAACTACAGGTACATGATCTAATTCTCATGAGTTTCTGAAAAAAAATCATATTTAGACTAAAAAATATAGTGTTTCTTCATAGATCCAATGCAAGTTCTAGCGATGCTCATCACCTATCTTTGTGCCCGCCATTTTAACTATAGTTTGAAACATGAAAATTTTGAAACATGCATAAGAAATTCATAAAAGGCCCGAACAATGTAAATCCTTCGCGTGGTATCATATTATGTGACATAGTTTCAAGGAAAAATACCAAACTGGGTAAATTGATTATGCCTCAAAAAAACCTTCACAAAATGACCTATCATGTTCGAGGTTTCCTGGCTTTCGGGTCAAATGACCAATGTTATGGATAGAATCAGGCCATAGTTTGTGATACTATGCCCATAATGTTCATGCATGTGCATCATGGTATGGAAAACAATGTTGCAGGAGGAAGTTTTATATTTATCGCACGAAAAAGCCATTTTCCATTTTTTGAGTGCCCAAAATGGGTTTTTTTTATGAAGCAACCACCAAAATACTCATTCAAAATATTGCCACCATATTTTTCAAAAAATACTAGACCACCTTACATGGACAATGTCCCAACCAGGAGATCTCAAACTTTCTGTCCACCCCTATTAAAAAGACAAATATCTGCCAAACCGGCAGGAAGTGGGCCCGGTTTGAACTACATGTACATGATCTAATGCTCATGATTTTCTGAAAAAATCATCTTTAGACTCACAATATGATGTTTCTCATAGATCCAATGAAAGTTTTAGCGATGCTCACCACCTATCTCTATGACCGCCATTTTGACTATAGTTTGAAACAGAATTTTTTGAAACGGGCATAAGAAATTCATAAAAGGTCCGAACAATGTAAATACTTCGCATGGTATCATATTATGTGACATAGTTGCAAGGAAAAATACCAAACTAGGTAAATTGATTATGTCTCAAAAAACCTTCACAAAATGACCTATCATGTTCGAGATTTCCTGGCTTTCGGATCAAATGAACAATATTATGGATAGAACCAGGGCATAATACATGATCTACATGTACATATTGATTGCATCTCAAAAACCACCAAATGCAAAATTCAGAATACATCATATGGCTTGCTTATGACGTGTGGCCTTAACCATGGAGCATCTTCATCAATTAACATGATGATTGGATCATCCTTCACTGCGAATGGCGAAATTTCATGAAACTTATCATAATATTCTGGTATGTCTATCTTGTCCTCCACTCCCACGATGTTTATTTTCCCTAAAAGAACTATGTGGATCTTTGGCTCATCGTTTGATGATGTATTCGTTTTCTTATATTTTCTTTTTCTCGGTTTGGTAGACATATCATTCACATAGAAAACCTGAGCTACATCATTGGTTAGGTTGAATGGTTCGTCTCTATACGCATGATTGTTGAGATCCACTGTTTTCATTCTATATTTCTTGTCTACCTCAACTCGCCTCCTATCAGCTTGACCCATTTGCACCGAAATAAAGGAATCTTAAAAGCAGTTCCATAGTTAAGTTCCCATATCTCCTCTATGTAACCATAATATGTGTCCTTTGACCCATTATCGTTTGTTGCATCAAAGCAAACACCACTGTTTTTGGTTCGTGCTCTTTTTATCTTGGTTTCGATCGTGTAAAATGTGTCCCCATTTATATCGTACCCTTGGAAAGACATATAACCGAAGATGGTGAGCTGGCCAACAAGTAAAGCTGATCACAAATAGTGTTGTTATTCATGATATGTGTTTCCAACTAACCGCCGAAATTCTTCATGTGTTCATCTCTAATCAAGGAGTCAGGCTTTCTCGGGTTGTTAGAGCATATAATATTCTTGTGTTCCTTGATATACAAAGCTTCCAAGGTGGAATTTTGTAGAACTGTGTAGTGTGCTTGAGTGAAAGAATGTCCGTCCTTACATATTATTGATTTCCTTCCTAGCATGCCTTTTCCACTCAGTCTCCCCTCATGCCGTGATTTAGGAACACCAATCGACTTAATTTCAGGAATAAAGTCAACACAAAAATCAAGGACCTCCTCTATTCCATAGCCCTTCGAGATGCTTCCTTCTGTCCTAGCACGGTTATGAACATATTTCTTCAAGACTCCTAGAAATCTCTCAAAGGGGAACATATTACGTAGAAATACAAGACCTAGAATGGTAATCTCGTCAACTAGGTGTACTAGGAGATGCGTCATAATATTGAAGAAGGATGGTGGGAACACCAACTCAAAACTAACAAGACACTAGACCACATCATTCTGTAACCTCGGTAGATTTTCTGGATCGATTACCACCTGAGAAATAGCATTGAGAAATACACATAGCTTCACAATGGGTAGTCGAACATTTTCTGGTAGAATCTCCCTCAATGCAACCGAAAGAAATTGCGTCATAAGCATGTGGCAGTCATGGGACTTTAGGTTCTAGAATTTTTCTCTGCCATATTTATTGTTCCCTTTATATTCGATGAGAAGCTAGGCAGGACCTTGATGAGTGCATATATGCATCATGTTTTATATTATTATTTTGCACTATAGTGGTAGGATCTTGGTATTTTACAGCGTTTGCATGCATCTTTATGTCTATTTTCACCAAGATCGGGACAGATGATGGATACGATGGACACAATTCTTGGACTAGTTGTATTGGAGTGAAAAGGAGTCAAAAACAGCGTAAATCGTAATTTGGGAAATATCAATAAAACCAAAAGAAAACACGAGGCGATCGCAAGAGCCAGTAGGTTTAACGACCAACTATACGGCGTGAAGATTTTATCCGACCGTATAGTTCCCGCCATATAGTTGGGGCTGCCACCACCTCTTCAAATAGTTTTGACCCATGCAATCGGAAGAAAGAGACAACATACAGAATGACCAAAAATCATAGAAAACTCACCTCCGGAAGGGATCTGGAGGGGGACTCATCCACCGGGGATCCAACTTCACCCTACGTAGATCTGGGAGGCTAATGCATCGATCTTCATCATCAACCGCTGCATCACCATGATATCCATCTCATCTACATCTTGTCTAGATCTTGTTGTAATTTCCGTACTCGTTGTGGATTTATACAAGTACTATTTATCTATGATAGATTCCATTGTCTTTGCCATGATTTTGATTGTCTGAGTAGATCATTTGTTCTTGGGGAGATGGAGAAGCCCTACCATGAGATTGAAATAAGATAAAGTTTATTATGATATTCATCGCTGTGACCATGTGTTAGATTGTCTTCATCTTGATGTTGGGAGAAGTCGACCTCTCAATATTTGCCTCTTGTGGGGATTTGATGGAGGGAACTACTTGTTGGTAGATGGAGGTGTGCTAGCACTTACAGTGACTATAAATCTGTTAGCACCCCTTATGTATCAACTTGGGAACCGAGGATATTCACGGAACATTTTCCATGCCATGGGATACATCCTATGAGATAAAATCCCTTAATAGCGCAATAATTTGATTGATGTCGATTACTTGTCTGCGGTGGTTATGAGGATGATGTGAGCAGTGGTTGCTGCCTATTCGTCCAATTATGGAGTTCCTCCCACACATACATAGTTGAGAATGTTCATGATAATAATATTTACCTTAAACCCTTTATAATTCTAGAGGTGTATCTGCTACTCCCTGAGAACGCTTTTTCCCATTGCAGTTTCATATCTCTTTTACATACACGATACTTACTTTCTGTATTCAGTTTGTTTTATACTTATTGTTCTCTTATACAAAAACCCAAAAATACCTTGTTACACCAAACTCGCATTTTATCTTGTTACTTAGAACGTTATTTAGCATTACTATTTCAGTATTTAATTTTAGAGTTATTAGACTTCAAAACTCCCGCTCCTTGTGGGATCGACATCTTTATTTCGAAACTAGCTACAAACGATCTGTGCACTTGCAGTCATCAAGCTATTTTCTGGCGCCGTTGCCGGGGAGCTAAGCACTGTAGGTCTTTTAGTTTTTGCTTATTTAGTCTTGCTAAGTTTTGTTTTGAGTTACAGGGTCCCACCAACATTATGGACTTTGAGCATTTGACTAGTGGTAACCCACTCAGCCACTTTGGGAAGCCCTATGATATTAATAAAAGAGACAACTCCAACGAGAAGACAAGGGGGTTTGAAATAAATCCTCTATTACTTAGTATTTTACACAAGAAGCAATTTACTAGAGATGAAGAAAATCCTGATCCATATGAGCATATTGCATTCTTTAAGGATATATGTGGCACTTTCCAATTACTGGGGTATACTACTAATAAGGTAAGGCTGAAACTCTTTAGTCAGACTCTGATTAGCACAAATCTCTCATGGTATAGATCTTTACCCCTAGAATCCATTACTACCTGGGATAATTTAGCTTATGAGTTTTTAGCTAAGTATTACCCTTTATCAAAATCTCTTAGAATCAGGCGTCTTACAATGACTTGGAGGAACCGTCCTAATGAAGGACTAGTAAGAGCATATATAAGATTTAAAGATTTACTTAATCAATGTCCTCATCATGATTTTCCTAAATGGTATTTATTTCATATCTTTTATGGCGGTTTAATTGAACCTAATAAATTCGAACTAGACTCTTGCGCAAGAGGAGCTTTTATGAATATTCCCATAACTAAAGCTTGGGCTTTACTTAATAGAATCCGTGATCATAGAGATTCTTGGAATTTTGGTCTAGGAAGCGAAGGAGGCATAGAAATAGATTATGATTGTATTCATGACTATAATAAAAAGGGCAATGTTAATGAATTATCTAAAGAACTTTATTTGGAATTAGATCTTGTGTTGCATGTTGTTAAAGCTTTTACAGAACATATCAAAGCTCCAAAAGAGGGTTGGGTCAAGTAATCCAACACCCTAACCTTAGAAGAAAAGAGAAGTTAAAGCAACACTGGAATCCCTAGAACCAATGTATGATATACCTTTCCCTAACACTGCGCATAAACATATTTTGGAATATGAACAGGTTAAAGCAGTACAGCGGAAGAAAGAAGAGGAAAGTGTTCTAGAAGTTGAAGAATATTTGAATGAAACCAAAGATGAAGAGGTAACCAAAGAAGCGATTATGGATATGTATGCACATTGCAACATAGTTGAACTTGATAAAGAGACTTCCGTACTGGTAGAAGGTAAAATTAAGGCAAAAGATGTGGGTAAGCCTATTCTTCCCTTCATATTTAAGGAAACCTCACATTATGGTTTATGTGATTTTGGCACCGCAGTTAATGTTATATCTTAAGAGTTTTATTTAGAAATAAAAGAAGAGATAGTACCGTCTAAAATAGAGAATACTGATATGACAATTATGTTAGCCATTTTTATTTAAGGAAACCTCACAAATACAAGAGAGGTTAGCAAACCACACTCATTTTTTCTACTTGGACAGATACTCTGTTTTTCCCAAATAGCTATTCATCCTAATGACCAACTTAAAACAACTTTCATTAGTCCTTATGGTTTACATGCTTACTGACGCATGTCTTTTGGTTTATGTAATGCTCCAGCTACTTTTCAAAGATGTATGACTGCCATTTTTTCAGATTTTACAGAATTGATAATGGAAGTATTTATGGATGACTTCTCTGTCTGAACTTCGTTTACTACTTGCTTGGATAATCTCAAAAGGGTTTTGCAGTGTTGCAAAGAAACCAATCTTGTTCTAAACTGGGAGAAGTGCCATTTCATGGCTAAAGAAGGTAGTCCTCCGATATAAGGTATCAGGTAAGGGTATTGAAGTAGACAGAGCAAAGGTCGAAGCAATAGAGAGAATTCCACAACCAAGGGATATAAAAGGTATAAGAAGTTTTCTTGGTCATGTGGGTTTTTATAGAAGGTTTATTAGGAATTTCTCTAGATTTTCTAAACTTTTAACTAACCTTTTGCAAAAGGGAGTAAGATTTAATTTTGGTGATAAATGCATTATTGCCTTTGATAAACTTAAATATGCTTTATCCCATGCTCCTATCATTAAACCACCTATATGGGATATGACTTTTGATTTAATATGTGAAGCTAGTGATGATGTTGTAGGAGTAACTCTGGGACAACATATAGGTCGTAGATTTAATATTATACATCATGCTAGTAGAACTCTTAATAGTGCTCAAAATAATTATCCTAAGGAAGAAAGAGAACTTTTTGCTGTATTTTTCTCTTGCGATAAATTTCGTTCTTATATAGTTGATGCAAAAGTAAGAGTTCGTTTAAAATAACTCCTTGAGAGGAATAATCATAATCCAAGACTGATCCATTGGATCCTTTTACTTCAAGAATTTGAGTTGCAGATTATGCCGAGGCAAGAAATTAAGATATTGGTTGCATTATCCATATTTGCCTAGTAAGGAACCAATCTTATTGAGAGGAACTTTAGTTCTGATGATTTTAGTTTATAAGAATTATTAGATGAGCTAAGGTCAATTCTTCCAAAAGAGGAGAAGTCCTTGTTCTTGTAGAATCTTGTCACCCCCGACTAAATAAATGGAGTGTACAAGGTAAGTTTTCTTTCTCTAAATAAGTGATTTGTTTTCACAATTTATACTCCTGAAATTTTTACCTTTGAATTCCTCATGTTTTTTTGAAGTTTCTGATGATTTTACCAACTATACGGCAGCAACTATATGGCCGAAGAAAATTCTCCCACCGTATAGTTGGTCGTTAAACGTACTATATTCCCTTCACAACTTTTTTTGATGTCTAGAAACTATACGATCGCAACTATACGGTCGGAAAATTTGCTCCTGCCGTATAGTTGGTCGTTAAACTTTCTGGCATCTTCGATTCTTTTTCGTACTATTCATCTAAAAAAGGGGTTTGTCGATTCCAAGTCAATAACCTAACCGATCTGGACTCGAGATATTTGGAAATATCTGCCCGAAACCAACTTTACGGGACGCGAGCGTATAGTTGGTCGTTACGTGGGGAACTTTTCCAAATCCATTATTTATTTTCCTGTTTCATTAAGATTCTTTTCTTGGATGCAAATTTGGTGTTTCTCGTGAGTTTTACTGACCTCTAACCCCCCCTATATGAAGGGTTCGCAGCATAGAAAACAAAAATTTTCCTACGATGTGAACTATATACCAAGATCTATTTATACTAGATACAAACAACGGGCGGATGTACATCCGTAGAGAACATACCCTTGAAGACAAACTCGTGGTTGACGATCTCTTGCCGATCTCAAGATCGAGAGGAAGTCCTAGAACATGTATCTAGACCATGGGGAATAAAATCTAGAGGAGAGAGATCCTTCACGAGGAGGTGTGATGTGAGAGGAGGAGGGGCCTTTTATAGGCTGCCCCACCTCTTCCACATTCATGTGGTGGAGCTCCCACTCAAAATGAAAAGCCTCCACTCCCATTAAAAAGCCTCCACTCATAAATCCACTCACATGCATTAAATTTCCACCAAATTTAATGCAAGCTCTCATTAAATAAAACTCTTTTATTTATTTATTCAGAATTTTGTTAATTACTTTAATTAACAAACATTCACATAAAACCCTTGCTAGTATTCCATTTCACAGTGAAATAAATTCGCTTTCCTTTTATTTTCGGCATGAAACTTTTGCTCCAAATGGATATCGGTGTCTCTTAAGTGTGTCACCCTACGGTTTCGAAATGCGGACATGATCGAGACCCTCTCGGATCAATAATCGCATTCACGATGACTTTCTTGTGATCGTAGTATCTTAATCCTTTGTTTTATATTACATGTCCGAGATCCGATCATCGGTATCCATACCTAGTTTGATCTTGATATAACATTCTAGTGATCAAATCACTTGCTTGCAAGCTAATCAATGTGATATCAGTATATCTATCCGTCATCGGGATGAACAAATTCCTCTCGATCCATGGGCCTCAACATAACACTTTATTAGTTCTGAACCCATCTTTATAATCATGATGTTATCAAGAAACTCTTCGGTGTTAGTGATTGACATGATCTCATGGTCTAAGGATTAGGATCACTTCGAAGTTGTTATAGCAATATAAACTCAATGACTTTGATCGTAATGCTATACGATGAATGTTCATCACACCATTACACTAATGTTGTGACCCGTTATTAACAACATCCAATGTCCATGATCGAAACCTTGATCATCTTGTTAATCAACGAGCTAGTTTATAAGAGAGGCATAACTAGGAACTTTCTATTTGTTTATTAAACACACATGTATTAACGTTTCCGTATTAATACAATTATAGCATGCAAAATAAACATTTATCATAAATAAGGAATACGATAATAACCACTTTATTATTGCCTCTCGGGCATATTCCTTGGGTCCCACTTGCACTAGAGACAATAATCTAGTTTGAGAACTTTGTGTATTGAACACCTATGGCGTGTTCCATATACACAATTGCAAGTGGTTAACATAATATGTCTTTGCGTCTTCACGCATCACTCATTCTCAATGAGATGGCATTGTATAAATTTGGTCTTTCGGTGAGACCTTTAGTTCCTTGGGGTTAAAACAATACTATTGTCATACAATATATCTTTAGTGTTAGCACCTTAGTTTGATAACAAACTACTTGACACAAATTCCCTCCTTTGTTGTAGTATTTCACAATGTCTTAACTTTGGAACTCTTCCAAATCCATCATGGAATCTCCTTTCCATTACATTGTGCCCATAGTTTAAATTGAGATAAACTTAATTTGTATCTTGTGACAAAACTAGTATCAATGTAACGCTTTACAATGAACTATTTGTAATTGTTTGTCACCTCTACACAAATATATTCTTAGTTCTTCCAAAAGATCATAAGAATATCCTTACTATAGTCCAATGATCATTTTATGATTCATTGTATATGCTCATAACACTTAGAGCATAGGACATATCTGGATGTGTACATATCATGGTATGATTGATCAAAACATTCTTGTGATTTCACTCATCAAGTGTCAAAACACTTGAATCTTGTTTCACTTATCAAGTGTCGATACACTTGAATCTTGATTCAATTCCTTTCCATGTGACAAGAACTGTTTCTTGTCATTTCTATATTGAACTCCTTCAATATCTCATATATGTCGTGCATAACCATATTGGCGTCACTATCCACTATAGACATTCACGCTAAATATTCGGTTTTGCCTAAGTCTTTCATCGAAATGAAATTCTTAACCATTGTCAATAAAATATACATCATTTCTAATCAACAAGATGTCCTTCACATAATGTATTAGAAATATGTCTTAGCGCCCCACTTAATTTCTTGCAAATGCAAGCATCTTCATCTTTCATCATGGTGAAATGCTTACTTCAACCATTGAAGTTTGCATGCCCTTTAGCATCCTTTGAATTTAACAAAACCCTTTGGACCGTGTCATGTACCGTCTAGGTAACCATTCTATTAGAAGAACTTTGTTTTGTTTATTCATCTACCATATACCAAATTATATGTAGTGGTTGCTACTTTAATCAATATCGCTATGAAAGATCAAATCTTGTCATAGTCAACTCCTTGAACATTGTCGTAAAATACTTTACGACATGTCTATTTCATAGATGTGAAACATCCATTTTATAGATCCTTTACACCTTGGTCTTCCAAGTTCAAAACTTGATTTCTCGTGTATGGAACTATCTTTATGGCTTCAAGCCATTTGCATCATCGCTTCTTTGCATATAGTCGGTTCATCATTGTCAAACAATAATGATTTACTCTCAAATCTTAGTATTTGATTGTTTATCCGACCGACTTGGTTCAATAAGAACTTAGATCTCGTGACCACAACCTTTGAGGTACATAAGCTATGAGCATTATGGCAATTTAGCTAAGGTTCGTTAACCTTATCAAAGTTCTATTGTCCTCCACTTAACTTTTATGAAAAATTCCTTCTTCAAGAAACTTCACATTTCAAGCGACAAACCCTTTTGTCCGAATAACCAATTGTTATTCGAAATAACCTACAAAGACATGCACATCCGACTTTGGTTGTAAACATCTTACTTATGTTTAGTATACCAAAATTTAAGAAGGGACAACGTGGGTTTTACCCCAAACCATAACTCATATGGTGTCATTTCAACGGATCAAGATGGAGCTCTTTTACGTTAAAAAAGCAGTCTCTAAAGCTTTAATCTTTTAAAACATAATGGCAGTTTTATAAATAACACCTTTGATCCAACCATGTCTCACAAGGTTTCATACAAATCTCAAACACTCCATACTCCTATGGTGTTTGGGATATGTAAATCTAGGTGTTTTGCTAAACTTGCAACTCAAATAAATCCTTTATGATAAAATCATAATTCATTTATTTTCTTGTTACACTTGTAACTCAAATAAATCCCTTCATGATCAAATCATAATTCATTTATTTTTCTTGTTACAATGATTTTCCACTTCATCTTGAAAGTCTTTGAAACATTTTCAAATATTTCATACTTCTTTCTCATTAAGTGAACATTCACTCAAAATTCCGAGAAAGCATATGAAGTTGAAACACATAATGGACTACATACATCGATATGTATAAATTCCAATATTTTAGTTTTTAATTATCACGTGGAAAGTCTGATCAAATCAAAGACTCCAAAAATCCATGAATATGGAGATTCTTCATGTTTTCTTTCCAATATAATTTAATGTCACTTCATAAGTGATCTTTCAATCATTTGTCTTGCAACATTTTAGCATTAGGATTTATGGATGTGATTTCTTCAACTAGATTTGTAAATCATCCATCTTATATGGAATCGGTAATTATTTGAACAACCTTTGTTCTTATAATAATTCAAATAACAATTATTAAAACAAATCTTGAAGTCTTTCTTCAACTAGATTTGTAAATCATCCATCTTATATGGAATACGGTAATTATTTGAACAACCTTTGTTCTTATAATACGATTCAAATAACAATTATTAAAACAAATCTTGAAGTCAAGCTTTGATGTTAACGAGGAAATACAAACAACGGTTTGTTTGTTTTCATGAACATTGATGACATCACATTTTCTCTTGCTAGTTACTTAGGCCATTGTGGTTCATGAATTGAAATTTCATACCAACCAATTATCAATACCCAAGAATCACATTGTTTAACAAGCAAAGAATACAACCATAACATGTATATCATATATATACCTAAATTGGATATTTCCAATCTTTTCTTTTCAAATATATTTTATAGATTCTCTTTCAGCATTTCCTTTTCCTTTTAAAGAATTTATCAACATCAAAAGTGGTGCCATATACATGACACATAGTCCAAAGCGTGTATATTCAAAAATAATACCTTTGGACTTGCACTTTAGTAGATCACCATCATCAAAATGATCGGTATTCTTTCAAAATCCATTCTTTAGTAATCTTTTAGTGTAGTAAACACTTTACATACATCTTCTATTCACCCTTATCATAGTATAACATTACTTTCCAAAACCCTTTTGGATGATTAGGATGTCTAGCATCTCCAACCTTTAAATTCTCATCCAATATGAGAACATATATTATACTCTATCATATTAAACATTGTTTCACATGATGGTTTCAACAATTCCTAGATAAACTTGATGTTTAAATCAAGAATCATGGAGGCAAACATGATACTTAAGATACTAACACTGGAATTGTTACTCTCGATTTAATACCAATTATTAAATTTCAAATAGAATTTTAAAGTTTGCAATAGGACTTTAAACTTTAGATTGACACTCAACAGTATATATCCATTCTATAGTTCTATTATCTCAATTACAACTATGCATAAGGTGGTGAGCGAATGCCAATGACTACAACAAATTATGCAAATTCACTGATTTAATTTATGATAAATTGAGTTCTACTAATCCAAATTAGAAATGAACTCCCACTCAAAACCATCATCCCCTCAAAAAGCGACATCCTCCTTTTTGGTGATTACATGAACCAAATCCACTACACCAAGTCCGATCATCACGTGAGTCGGTGTAGCTTCAAAGGCGAGCATCAAATGGGCATCATATCTACTATATGACTCATGCTTAACCTTTCATGCTAGGCTGTAAGAACCTTAGTATTTTGATTCAAGTACACCCGATCATCACGTGATGTCTTGAACATTGTCGGTGCATACTTAAGGAAGAACACATTTTTATCTTGATATCTAAATGAGGATCATCTTATTATGCTAATAAAAGCCAAACAAGCAATATAAGATGCTATCAAACATCACATGTTTATTAGTGGAATGATATGGTTCTCGCATATGATCTCTATCATGTGCATCGTGGTATGATCACTATTATACCTTTATGTGTAAGTCCAAGGTCTATGGAGATTACGTTATGTGTGTATCATCTCATACTTCTACTTACAACATCACCATATCATAACACTAGACAATCTAAACTAGACGCCTCTAATTTATCCATTGCAAATTTTAGATAGAACCGTTCTTACCTACGAACATGAACCACAACGAGGATAAAATTGTTGACAACTCGTTGCAAATTAGATATTGACTATAGTATATGCAAACTAGTTGCATGTCAAGCGTGTCTCATGTGCGAGGACATGTAAAGTTTGTCATCCCACTATGCCACCAATATCCAAAATCACAAGAAAGGAGCAACAACATGATCATCATCGCCACATACTCATATGTACTACCCGTAAAGTATCTAAAACAAAAATTTTCCTCGATGTGAACTATATGCAAGATCTATTTATACTAGATACAAACAGATGTACATCCGTAGAGAACATACCCTTGAAGCAAACTCGTGGTTGATGTAGACGATCTCTTGCCGATCTCAAGATCGAGAGGAAGTAGCACAACTCTTTCTTACATGTATCTCGCTAGTCCGAGACCATGGGGAATAAAATCTAGAGGAGGAGAGAGATCACACGGTGTGATGTGAGACCTCTTCCACATTCATGTGGGTGGAGCTCCACTCAAAATGAAAAGCCTCCTCCCATTAAAAAGCCTCCATGCATTAAATTTCCACCAAATTTAATGCAAGCTCTCATTAAATAAAACTCTTTTATTTATTTATTCAGAATTTTGTTAATTACTTTAATTAACAAACATTCACATAAAACCCTTGCTAGTATTCCATTTCACATTGAAATAAATTGCTTTCCTTTTATTTTCGGCATGAAACTTTTGCTCCAAATGGATATCGGTGTCTCTAGTGTGTCACCCTATAATGCGGACATGATCGAGACCCTCTCGGATCAATAATCGCACATTCAACGATGACTTTCTTGTGATCGAGTATCTTAATCCTTTTGTTTAGCGATATATTACATGTCCGAGATCCGATCATCGGTATATCCATACCTAGTTTGATCTTGATATAACATTCTAGTGATCAAATCACTTGCAAGCTAATCAATGTGATATCACCGAGAGGGCCAGAGTATATCTATGATGAACAAATTCCACTCTCGATCCATGGGCCTCAACATAACACTTTATTAGTTGAACCCATCTTTATAATCACCTTGATGTTATCAAGAAACTCTTAGGTGTTAGTGATTGACATGATCTCATGGTCTAAGGATTAGGATCACGTTGTTATAGCAATATAAACTCAATGACTTTGATCGTAATGCTATACTTGGATGAATGTTCATCACACCATTACACTAATGTTGTGACCCCGTTATTAACAACATCCAATGTCCATGATCAGGAAACCTTGATCATCTTGTTAATCAACGAGCTAGTTTATAAGAGAGGCATAACTAGGAACTTTCTATTTGTTTATTAAACACACATGTATTAACGTTTCCGTATTAATACAATTATAGCATGCAAAATAAACATTTATCATAAATAAGGAATACGATAATAACCACTTTATTATTGCCTCTCGGGCATATTCCCTTCACTATATACTTCTATTGTGTTTCTCTCTAATCATAATCACCATAAACCAATCTAGCGATGCTCTATCCCGTCCCAGGCCATGGAAAACCCCTAGGTCTCATTGCTCCTTCTAGGAGCCGCTCTCCCAGCCCATCTATGGAGGACGGAAATGAGTAGGTGGAGAGGTTTAGCCCAAGGTACAAGGAGTACGTCGAGCCAAGCTTGTACAACAATGATCCCGATGAAGATTGGAGTGACATCTAAATCAACCATGATGTCTATGATCTTCCGGAGATAAACTGGGCCGCAATGAAGAGAGCTCAACAAGTGGGAGAAGGTCACAAGACGCATGGAAAAGGGCATGTGGAGAAGACCAAGTTCATCACCACGGACCCCAGGCCACACAAGCGTAAGGAATTACCTAATATTGGTGCAGGTGCTATCAAGGAAGAGAAGGTGTCCCTCTCGAAGCCTACCATTGGTGCTCGTATAAGGGTGAAGCCTCAAGAAGAGTGGAGGGATGGTTTCTACTTCCCCGATCCATCAATTATGGTTTAGGAAGAAGTTGTCCCTAGGACCAAAGACCGTGTTCGAGCACTGGAGATATATCAGAAGCAGGAGCTACTCCATCGTGTTGAAGTCCGTCACTGTCTCAAGGAGAGATAGAGAAGAAATATGATCTTCTCCCATTGGTGACTAAACTCGCAGATAAAGTGGACACTTTGCAATCTGATTTGTGTAGGTGCTACAACTGCATCACTGCCCTGTAGGATACCAACAAGAAGCTACGCACCGTGGTGTTACATGTTATGGCGCCACAGTGATTTACAATAATCACGGTATCAAATAATCGCAAGGGATTATTTGATCCCGCCTGGCTTGATTCCAAGCTTGGGGAGATCTTTAAGACCTTGTAATCTATCTTCTAAGTTTTATATTACTATTTTAGCTTTACATTAGTTTGATCTTAGAAATAAAGTTTGCATCATTAGAATTCCCTTCAGGAATAGTCGATCCCATTATGAAATTCTGAGTTTATTATCATATATGGAGCATTATTGAGTTTGTGCTTGTCTTATTAGATATATGAATGGCTTGAGTATAATTTTACTTGCACTTGATGATAGGAATAGGAGTCTTCCACACCATTGGTATTAATGGAACATACAAAGATAATTTGGTCAATATGTTGTAAGTTCATGGTTTGATTTGCAAAGGGAAAAATTATCTAATCAGTTAATTTGAGAAAGAAACCTTGAGTAAAGGAAAATTAAAAGTGCTATCAAATTAGAGTGGTAACAAGACGACATAGAGTCTTCAAGCTATAAAGATGCTTCATATACAAGTGGAATTTGGTAATTGAGATCGTTAAACTTTGAATTCCTACATGAAGTGGAATGTATGACTAGCTCCTTTGCACATCACTTAAACAAAAGTGTGAGCATAAAAAAAGAAAAGAGAAAATAAAATGTGCAAAGAAAAAATAGGCATACACCACTATATTGTGGTGAGACAAAGGAACATTTGAGATTTTAAATCCCAAGTGAATGTGTTAATCCTAAAATGCTTGGGACTACCTTGCTAACTCATTCGATCGAACTGAAACACTTTTATATCATGTTGAGAGTAATCTTTTGTGGACTGTTAAATGCTAAGGTGTGGAAGCCTGCTAATATTATTCAGATGGTTCGAGTAAGATACTATTCATGAACTTAGTCCTATGTATCATATATGATAAGCACAAGCTGCAACTGACTCATTTATTTTATCGACCCAGCTTCATGAATATGAGGATCACATCCATTAAGCTAACCTTGATCGGGACGAGCAAGAGTCTAAGCTTGGAGAAGTTGATGAGTGCATATTTGCATCATGTTTTATATTATTATTTTGCACTGTAGTGGTAGGATCATGGTATTTTACGGCGCTTGCGTGCATCTTTTATGTCTATTTTCACCAAGATCGGAACAGATGATGGATACGATGGAAACAATTTTTTGGACCAGTTGTATTGGAGCAAAAAGGAGTCAAAAACAGCGTAAATTGCTAATTTGTAAATTATCAATAACACCAGAAGAAAACCCGAGGCGATTGCAGGAGCTAGTAGGTTTAACGACCAACTATATGGCGGGAAGATTTTCTCCGGCCATATAGTTCCCGCCATATAGTTGGCGCCGCCACCGCCACTTCAAATAGTTTCGCCCCATGCAATCAGAAGAAAGAGACGACATGCAGAACGACCAACAATCACAGAAACCTCACCTACGGAAGGGATCTGGAGTGGGGACTCATCAATCGGGGATCCATCTTCACCCTAGGTAGATCCGGGAGGCTAAGACATCGATCTTCATCATCAACCGCTGCATCACCACCATCTCCATCCATCTCATCTACATCTTGTTGTAATTTCCGTACTCGTTGTAGATTTATACAAGTACTATTATTCTATGATAGATTCCATTGTCTTTGCCATGATGTTTATTGCCTCCATGGCTGAGTAGATTATTAGTTCTTGTGGAAACCCTAGCATAAGATTGAAATAAGATAAAGTTTATTATGATATTCATCGCTATGACCATGTGTTAGATTTTCTTCATCTTGATGTTGGGAGAAGTCGACCTCTTAATATTTTCCTCTTGTGGGGACTTGGTGGAGGGAACTACTTGTTGGTAGACGGAGGTGTGCTAGCACTTACAGTGACTATAAAGTTGTAGCACCCCTTACTTATCAACTTGGGAACCAGAAAAACTCACGGAACATTGTCCATGCCATGGGATACATCCTATGAGATAAAATCTCTTAATAGCGCAATAATTCGATTGATGTCGATTACTTGTCTGTTATGGTTATGAGGATGATGTGAGCAGTGTTTGCTGCGTATTTTTCCAATTACGGAGTTCCTCCCACACATACATAGTTGAGAATGCTCATGATAATAATCCTTACCTTAAACCCTTTATAATGCTAGAGGTGTATCTGCTACTTCCTGAGAATGCTTTTTCCCATTGCAGTTTCATATATATTTTACATACGCGATACTTACATTCTGTATTCAGTTTGTTTTACTTTACTTATTGTTCTCTTATACAAAAATCCAAAAATACCCTTTTACACAAAACTCACATTTTATCTTGTTACTTAGAATGTTATTTAGTATTACTATTTTAGTATTTAATTGAAGAGTTATTAGACTTCAGAACTCCCGCTCCATGTGGGATCGATATCTTTATTTCAAAACAAGCTACAAACGATCTGTGCACTTGCAGTCATCAGACTTTCATACTTCTCACGACTTGAAAAATAGTTCCTTCTCTTCTTTGGTAAGAGCGTAGATGGCAGCACTTATACGTCTTTTATCCGTCTTCATTGGATGCAGGCTATCTCGGTCTTTCATACCTTGCTGGTACTGCCGTGCTTCTGGCGTATCTTTTGTCTTTCCATACACGCCCATAAAGCCTAGCAGGTTCATGCAAATATTCTCCGTCACGTGCATCACTTCGATTGCAGAGCTAATCTCTAGAACTTTCTAATAGGATAGCTTCCAAAATATAGATTTCTTCTACCGCATGGGCGCGTGTCCGTCAGCGTCATTCGGAACAGACTGACCACCAGGGCCCTTTCCAAATATTACTTCTAGATCTTTGACCATATCAAATATATCATCACTAGTACGGCAGATAGGATTCTTTTCGTAATATGCCTCACCATTGAAATGCTTGCCTTTCTTTCTTGCGGGATGCCTAGCCGAAAGAATTGACGATGCCCCTGGTACACATTCTTCCTGCATTTATCCAAATATATACTTTTAGTATAATCTAAACAATGCGTGCATGCATTGTATCCCTTGTTTGAGTGTCCTAAAAGGTTACTAAGAGCAGGACAATTATTGATGGTTAGAACAACAACGCTCGTAGGTCAAATGGCTCCTGTTTGTGCTCATACCACAAACATACACCTTTGTCGCGCTACAACTGTAGTAGTTCTTCAACTAATGGCCTTAGGTACACATCAATGTCATTGGCGGGTTGCTTCAGGCCTTGGATGAGCACTGACATCATAATGAACTTCCGCTTCATGCACAACCAAGGAGGCAGGTTATAGATACATAGAGTTACAGGCCAGGTGCTATAACTGCACCTCTGCTCTGCAAAAGGATTCATGCCATCTGTACTTAGACCAAACCTTAAGTTCCTTGCGTCATCTGCAAAGCTCGGGTACTCTCTATCAATTTTTCTCCACTGCGACCCATCAGCGGGGTGTCTCAACATCGAGTCTTTCTTGCGGTCTTCTCTGTGCCATCGCATCAATTTGGCATGCTTTTTGTTTCTAAACAAATGTTTCAACCGTGGTATTATAGTAGCATACCACATCTCCTTTGCAGGAATCCTCTTCCTGGGGCGTTGCTCGCCCTCAACATCACCAGGGTCATCTCATCTGATCTTATAATGCAATGCACCGCATACCGGGCATGCATCCAAATTCTTGTACTCCTCACCGTGGTAGACGATGCAGTCATGAATGCATGCATGTATCTTCTGCACCTCTAGTCCTAGAGGGCAGACAACCTTCTTTGCCTCGTATGTACTGACAGACAATTCGTTATCATTTGGAAGCTTCTTATTCATTATTTTCAGTAGCTTCTCAAATCCCTTGTCAGATAAACCATTCTCTGCCTTTCATTGAAGCAATTCCAGTATGGTATCGAGCTTTGTGTTGCCATCTTTGCAATTTGGGTATAACATTTTTTTGTAATCCTCTAACATGCGCTTCAACTTCTTCTCGTTTTCATTTTTGCATTCGCTCCGTGCATCAAGAATGGCCTGACGAAGATCATCAGCGGTCTCATCTAATGCCCGTTATTCACCTTCTTCTTGTTCATTGTCCTCTATTGCAGTACCACCATATTCAGGGAAACATTGGATAGTTTTCATCATTATCTTCTTATTTGTTGTCTTTCATCATAACCCCTCTTTCTCTATGCTTTGTCCAACAATTATAGACAGACATGAAACCTGAATGAATTAGGTGGATGTGAATGCTTTTTGAGGAAGAGTAATCCTTCTCATTCCGATAGACACGTCACAGACAACAGATAAAACCATTCCGCTTGTTTGCCTCAGCCAAATCGAGAAAATATTGCACGCCTTTAATAAACGCGTCAGACATTCGGAGAGCGTCGTACATCCATTCTGGATTATCTGCATTATAATTAAAATTTTGTATCATATAAAAAGTTTGGATCATTTTTACTACATACTTTTTCAAATCTAAAAATTTAGTGTGTACGACATATATAAAATTTTACATGCACCAATTTTTGAATTGGGCAAAAGTGTTAACATAAAAATGTTGACTTTTTAATTATTGATCTAGCAGTGAAAACCTTATTCAATTCTGAGCTCTAAAAATCTAAAAATACACATCTAAACTTTCAGTAACTTTTGGCATAATCAAAATTTGCTTAAAATTACACATCTAAAATTCCCTCTACTTCTAAGCATGAAATCCCTCTCTACTTCTAGAGCATTGAACTAAACTAACAATGAGAGATGAAAGATTGAAGTTGCTAACCTTTTAGAAGCTTGGATTGATGGATGCCACCAAATCTTGACAAAATTTGGACAAAAATGGGGATAAACTTGAGCTAGCTTGGAGAAAATGGCCATGGGTTCGTGCAAGGTTGAAGCAGGGAATATATAGGGAATACATTAGTCTCGGGTGGTGCTACAAACCAGGACTAGATCATGATCTCTAGTCCCGGTCTGTAACACCACCTGAGACTATATGCCCTCCTGGGTCCCAGTAGTTGGCGCCAGACCTGTAGTCCCGGCTGGTATTACCAACCGGGACTAGAGGTCCCCAATGAACCGGGACTAGGCAGTTGCTGCCTCCTAGACGTTGCAAAGGGGACGAACCGGGACACTAGTCCCGGTTTCAGACACGGCCGGGACTAGAGGCCAGAGCAGCTCCAAACCAAAGGTCGGTGTTCTACTAGTGAACTATATTTTTCATATTATATGTATATGATATTATGAAAGTTAGTATGGTTTTACATATAGTTGGTCAAACTTTATAAATATTGACTTTGCCAAATCTAATATGCGTTCTAATTTGGGAATGAGGGAGTAATAAGGAAATCCTAGCCACTTTGGGCTAGAGTAGGAGGTGGTGCAGTCAGGGCTGGACACTTGCTACCATTTGTGTTTTCGCACATAATATTTCTGTATTTATCGGAAAAGGCTTTTCTAAACCGATAGGTTGTATATTGCCTCCCATGGTACCTTGGATGCTACTAGTTGTGGCTTGGTTGTAGTCGTCAACCTCGATGAAGAAGATTCACGTACACACCTCAAACATAGATCTCATCGCAATTGACGCAAAGGATGTGAGTGACATTCTACCAACTCAGCTGGAGTGTAGCGTGTTGGTCAACAGTCGAAAAAGTGCTAGTTATCCTGGCGGCTAAGGTACTGTAGCTGCATTATTCGTAGGAGGATCATAGGGGAACAAGGTCCCCGTTGACCCAGATGGCTGGTATGGTGATGTTGTTGGAGGACGATGCCGCCGCTCACAGACCTTGGCAAATAAGATGGCGGTGCTGAGTTCACATGGTTGCTCTACATCAATGCAAAGACCATTAGGCAACCATGTTGTATACAAAAACCGATGATGCGATGGTGTTAATGGCTCATTGTTGCGACACATGAGGAAACCAGTTGGTTTAGTCTGTGGCCTAGGAAGTGGACGACAGACGCGCCAACTTGCCCGAGTGATTTGCTCGAAGCGATGGCCCAACCTTAATACGACAAGTTTCCTTAAACTGCTCACATGTTGGGCCGAAATCACGCTCGAGTTGTAAGTACCAGAATTAACCTTCATTGGTGAGGTTCTAGGATATAGCCCCTACCTTGTCGACCTTGTTAGCCTTGTTTGTGCGTTGCCAATGAAAAAATTGCTCGCACCTATGGATCCAACCAAGAGGATCATTCAGGCCATCTTATGTTAGGAATCCGCGCTTGTGGAACCGGGGCAAGCCGGGACATGAACCAGGATAGAGATATGGTATAAGAAATAGACTATTAAGTAACTCTAAATAAATTGTGGATACATATGTATTGTATCCTTAACATACTGAAATGATTGCCATTATTCGTATCAAACAAATAGCGATTCATACTGAGCTGAGGTGATGGTTTGGCAGGGGTTGAAGGGAGGTGATGGGCGGGGTGGATCCATAGATGGGTCGAGGAGGGGCACAACCATACCAGTGTATGAATTGGGTTGGTAGGTGGAGTTGTGAAGGTGGCGGTGATCTGCGGTTTCTGTTGTTGGTGGTAAAGCTGCTGATGGTAGGTGGGCGAAAAAACCGTTGAGAGACTCAAAATGGGATTTGCGATGTAAGGTGGGTGAGCAGAGTGTCTTAGATTGGTGTTAGGGTGCAGCTGCAGCGAGTAATAAGGAGATTGATAGAGGTGGCAAAAGGGCGATGGCTGCTGGTGGTTGTTGGAGGAAGGCAACAAAGCGAGGGGGTAGTGGGAATGGCCAATCTTCCTAGAGGGTATAGGTTCGCCGACTGCGGTTATAGTACGTCTCTAGAGAAGCGGGCGCCGAAGGTCCTATCGACGATGGTCATGGAGGTGCCATCGTTGGTGGTTGTTGTGCAAAATATTGTGGTGGGGCAGGGCCGCCAGTCGTTTCTCAAGCACCGTCAAGCACTGCACAAGCCCGACGAGGTGCACTTGTTCCTCCCCGTGTTGGCGTATGAAGGTATCCAACTGCTTCACAAATGATCTTCATATGATCCATAGCCTCGATCTCAATTTATTTGCCCGCCATTGTAGATGGCTCTCATACGAGACGGAACAAACTCTAATTACCCTAAACCCAATAAAAAGTAATATTCTGAATTCATGCTTTATTGATCGTGTGAGAAGCCTAATATGTAGGAGGGGTATCTTGGCTAACAAGCCGACTCGAAGGAGATACAGTCTGCGAAAATGCAACTCTACATACACGAGGGTGTCTCGGGCTTATCCTCACCATCCATTGCATCAAGATTCGTGCATGTTTTTTAGACAAAACACCTTCTAGTTACCCTCATATTTCATTTGCACGGGCCCCTCTATTTCCAAGAGAAGCCTTCTACGTTTGTTTATTCGTGTTTTTCCAGTTCAACATTGAATGCTAGAAAATCCGACCAAAGATTTTATGCATTTTCGTATCAGCATCAAGATATTTAGTATCAGAAATGACTCGAATTCAGATATTTAGTATCAGAAAATCCAATTTCATATCAGAAATTCTGGGGAAAATATGGAAGTAAATAAACCGGACCAAAAATTCTGGGCGGCTCGAGTTCTGTCCATGCAACAACCGATTTCCCCCAAATTTTTTGACCATGAACAAAACTTTCCCAGGAGAAAATACATGCACCAACAAAATCGTTGAGATCAAGAACAATAACTTTCGAACACAGGATTCTGGCATACATGCAGTAGTAAATCGTTGAGATCAAGAACCATTAAAGGAAAAAATACACAGATCTTGGATTGTTCATATACAACCCAGAACACTGGTTGCAAGAGATTGGGAAGCCGATGAGCGGTGTGGCGGTGATGGATGCAGATCAGGGAGGACCTGCCTTCATCGTTTGGAGAGGCTAGCCAAGCGACTGATCCTGGGCGAAGGGGCGCCATCAGCTCCATTCTTTCCGTCGCCGGCTAACACAAAATCGAAGAGGGCCGGCGAGGTCGGCGGCCCGAGACTCCTCTTTGCGGGGTGTCTGCATAGATCGGCCGAGCTCCCAGCGACCGAGATCTCCGGCGCCGACGAACACAAGTTGGAGAGAGTGGATCGGGAGAAGTCAGAGAGAGACACACGCGAGGGAGAGAGACAGAGGATCGGGGTGAGAGGGCAAGGTGTGCGTGTACAGCTTCGTTCCTATAGGGATAAGAAGTGTACAATGTCAAGGTTGTTGGTGTAAAACTATAGACACCAATCTCAGAACAGTGGTGGTCGTTGGATGAGACGGGGACACCCACGCCATTGAAGAATCGCGGCGTTCATACAGTCTGGTATCTGAAATGGATCTAAACAGGACCTTGCACCTAATCCAAATTCTAGCCACTTTGGGATGGACCTGGAGGTGTTGCGGTCAAGGTCCCAGCCCTGTTACCATATGTGGATCCCCTCATAGCATCTTGTTTCTTCTACGACTTGTAGAACGAAATGTTAAATCACTTTATCCTTGGTTGCGTCTATGCCCAGACAGTCCTGTGTACGATATTGGTTTTTCAGCTACCTAGGTACTAGGATGAACTGGATCCCCACGGTGGATCTGACCGGTGGCGGAGTGCCCTCTCTCCGACGACAGTGCGTGCAAAAACAAGAATTGCACACCCTAGTCATTTTGGTGCTTTGGGAGCCTTGGGAATATCAGAACGACGTCGACTAAACAAGAAGGTTTCATCGATCAAAGCCATCCTATGACTGTACCACGGGTGCAGTAGGAAGGTGGATCATGGTTCAATGCATGTCTTTTCGGCTTCGAGTAGGTGGATAGGTGGCAAATAGGAGCCTTTTTTTAGTAAGATGGATTATTGGCGCGTTTGCTGGACAATGTTGTATCTAGTGTCTTTTATGGTTTTCTCTCTTTAATATTAATATGCACGCTATGTGTATTTAAAAGAAAATAACTGGTTGTACCACATGTCATAGAGTAGAGAAGATACGTGGCTAGTGTACTCAATCGTATAATTGTATTTTGAGTGAAGGAAAAGAGAAAGCGCTAAATACAGTACGAATCAAATCAGGTACTCCCTCCATTTTCGGTTTATTAAGCTAATACGTAGTTAAAGAAAAAAATTGATCATAAATTTGAGAAATAAAGTATAAAATATATTTAACAAAAAATATATCATTAGATTCATATTTAAAATATGCTTTCAATGATACAATTTTATGACATATAATTTATATACTAGCTGAATCTCCGTGCGTTACTACGGGATGGCAAAAAATTATATGAAAAAATAAAAATTTCTAATTTCGAACAAGATGTTAAACGGTATATGGTCTATAGTAATACATAGAAAACTACCAATTCTTTCTTCAACATCTTTTGTTTTTCGCATTGTTTTTTATTTTAGCATACCTACTAACACTCCTTACATAAAACCGCTGCAAGCTAGCTGGTTAGAAAAGTTTACAATTTGATGTAGTTATAATCATCCAAAGGATTTCTTTTGAATTCGTCGGGAGCCGCGCCCGTCGGCCATATACCACGGCATAGGAAAACATGATGTTGTCTTCCACGAGCCGTCGGCCATATACCACGGCAGAGGAAAACGTGATGTTGTCTTCCACACCACGTCGGTACTTCCCGATCATTGGCGACGGTGCATGGCAAAGATGCGATCCCAACGACGTTGCGGGCAACGCCACGGCTGGGACAAGGCGGATGCGGGTGTTGTGGTGATTCTCAAGGTGTCGAACACCGTGGATATGCTTCTGGTCACCGCCGTCATACCGTGCGGTCGCACCTCCGGAAATCTGCCCACAAACGAGGTACCCACCAGGCAACAACGTGGATGCCGATGCCCCTGCTGCTCTTTCCCGGTCCTGAACCTCTGAACCTCGACTGCAAGAGATTGGGCCAGGGTGCGTGCACCAAATGTGCCAAATATAATGCCCGGAAAATATTTTAAAATAAAAAATTGCATGTTATTTTTTTCCGCAACATATAACTTCCTCATGCATATCTTTGCCTCTCAAAATATTTTCGTTAAAATCCCATTTTATTTTATAATTATTCCTCTTTTTTTATTTTTAAATTAAAATTCCAGTTATTTTGTTTATTTCAAAAACTATTTTCAAAAGATTTTTAGATTTTGTTTTTCGTGAAGGTGGCCAACCATGCCCAAGGCCAAGTCAGGCGGCCTACTACCCCACAGCCTAAAACCCAGCTAAACAAAACCCTAATCGTACCTTAACGACACGCACATAGAACTCCACCCCGCCGCCACTCACCCATGTCAGCACACACACTCACACCACGACCCAGTCCAACCCCGACGACACACAACACCCACACACACGCACTCTAAGACACGCACACGTACCGTACACTCAATGACTCAACGCATCAACACGGTCACGTCCCACACCACCAAACGCTGCAGGCACCACCACAACGCACGCATGCATGCAACCCGCTCCCGAAGCCCGTCTCCTTCCTCCCACGACCCTGTGTCGCCTCCTCCCTCCTCTCGATCGGCACCGCGGCCTTGATACCGTCCTCCACGCTGCAGGCCTCGCCCTCTCTCTCTTGCCATGAACCGCTGCCACCAGCTCCGCCAGGTGCTCGCTCGCGTCCTTCCCGAGCCTGTCGCCCCTCCTATTCGGTTCTTCGGCTGTTCCCCGCGCCCATGTTCGTCACTGGGCCTCCTCTTCGACCTCCGCGCGGCCGCTGCCTCAACTCCGGCGCTTGACTGTGACATCACTGTGCGCCGCCATAACCTATGCCTCCTGGCTCACTGCTCTCTCTCATCTCACTTTCCTGAGCAGCAAGTTCGGCTCCGTCCATGTTCTCAGCGTCACCGTCTTCGACCACGTCGGCTTCGCTTGTCGAACTGCAAGTCGCCGCCGACCATGTCTCCTTGCGGCGATCCTTCCTCCCTGACACTCGTGCTCTACCTTCACCGCCAGCTCTACGTCGATAGGCTCCTACAAATCCACTAACCAATAAAATCTCCTAGCCTATCGCCTGCAGCGCCTCATCTTGTCGATATTGAACCGGCGACGAACATGAGGAAGGACGCGGGCAGGCCGTCGGGGTCACCAGAGCGCGGCCGTAGCACGCACGCGTCCAGGAGGTGCGTGGCTGGCCACTGTATTGCAGTGTCCAGGAGGTGTAACATCCCAAAACTCTTGATCAAGATTATCAGATTCCAATCATCATTATTAGGGTTAACAAAAAAATTAGTTAATTAAAATCATATGAATGCATGTGTGTATGTGATGATTGTATGAATGCATGAATGGAATTGTGTGATTGTTGTAAATAGCAAGGAATGGTTTAAATATGAAAACAACATCATCTAAAACATTTCGAAGCAGAATCAAATCAAGAAAAAATCAAAAACAAACAAAATAAGCAAATGGTCATTTTTGCCAATCTTGCTCACTAGACCACTTTGAGTGTTTCTAGTCCAAGATTTCAGACAGAAACTATTCCATTTATTTTCACCCCTTGCTAGACCAAGTGAAACTGAACCCAAGCCCACCTTTCAAACTTCTAGAAACATTTGGCAACTTGATTTAAATGACAACTCAAAATTGAATCTATATCATATGTGAAGATCACCAATTCTCAAAAACCAACCAAACCAGTGCACCTTGACCATTCCAACTAACCAGAGACTACCTAGTATGTGAATAGTAAACCCACTAATTCTCATTCAAAAATTCAAATTCAAAACTCTTTCGGCCATTTCATCAAACACCTTGCAAACACAAATCAAATAAAACACAAAATACTATAGTGAACAGTGTTTGTGCCTAACTTGTTCCCTCTCTAGCTCACATCATGCTCTTAGTAGATCATCTAGCTTAGTTAACAAGCTTTATCTCACTGTGAGCTTGCCATTGTGTAACACCCTCAGAATCATCCTTATGCAAGTTTCAATGATTCCCGCCAAACCCGCATAGAAACGATTCAAAGGTGCCCACCAGGCACTGTCGTGTGGGTGGAAAACGAAGTAATACCATTACACAATAGTCCACGATGGAACCCACAGAATAGATATATACAACAATGAATGAAAGAGTCAAGAACACAAATATACAAGACAAAGGTCCAAATCACCTTCAAAACGATACAACATCCGAGTACGGACAAGATGCAAATTGAGCTAAGAGCCCTGAAGAATAATCAATGGCGTACATAACCCTGCCCAGGCCAAGCCGGAAGGGTAACCCTTCTAATGACATCGATCTCAAAACCTGCTTAAACAAAAGGGGCACCGACAAAGGGCAAAAGAAAAAGAGAGCGGTCAGTATTGAGGCCAGTACACGGCGAGACTAGAATTCGGCGGTCCTCGCCTACATAGGTATGTTGGACTGAAGCGGCAGCGAAGCATGCACTAAACAACCTATAGAGACTCGATACAACTGGTGACTATCAGAGAGGGAGGAGAAAGACCTATTCGGTACCAACCTGAAACTATCACCAAGCATACCCATCCTGGTATTCCCCCCTCGAGATCAAACGAGGAAGTCAACCGAGGAACTCACACAGTTGACAGTTTTATTATTCCGTTATAGTTGCGGCAATTACTAATCAGATATAGATTGCATGAGTCATCCTGATATTGTAAACAGTGGGTAGTTTTAGTTAACCATTTCGTTGTAGTTGCAGTACTTACTAGTCAGATACATATATCATGAGGCATCCCAAAACCAGCAGTTGTTGGTACTTTTATTTAGCCATTCCGTTGTAGTGAAGCTGATTACTAGTCATTATAAAGTCAAATTTATAGCACTACTTTAGTTATAGTTGTCTATGATCGAGATACTATGCTCCAAGTCGTTCATAACCGCGGACACGACTTTCAGAAAGTTATACCCTGCAGGTTGCAAAAATAGCAACACACGCACGATCAACCTCGAGAAAAACAAAATGAAAACCCAACGAGGCATCACGACAGAAGATTCGCAAGATTCATATTTGATTTCAGGGGGCCACCCCACCAAGCTACCCGCGACGAAATTGGCCCGCTTCGAGACGGACCCAGAGGTTTGTGCCAATGGCTGTAAACGACTGGGAACCCGAAAGTGTGATTGTCGATACCGCGAAAACATTCCACATTTGTTCCTAAATAGTACAGGCGCTTCACGCGCAATAGTAAATAAAGCAATAAAGCATGGCATAAGTACATGATAATAATAAAGCCCCAAACTACTTTGTGGACCCAAGGAATTAAATATGACTCAAGCTAGGGTTAGGGGGATTCATGGTCCCACATGCGGATAGTGCGAATATTCAAAGAACAGGTATCAAGTACTCGGGGTCCTACGGGACACAAGTGGACGGTTAAAAACCAAATAAAATCTATTGCCCACCTGTGCCTCTGCATTATTTACCTACTTCAATTTTAGTTATTAAATGGTAATTAAAGCCATGATCATCTCCAACATTAAACATGCGGCATTACTCCAACAACTGTGAAAGATCAACGACGCGACACATCACCTGCGCAAGCAACTACGACTCGCAAGGCCGACTATCTACCAAACAACAGGTAATAGGATGTGTCCATGGCAATCTAAGGGATGCAGGGAAGTATATCGGGGTACAAAATCTATAGCATCGCAACATAGATAGCAATAGATCAACAGGAGGGATAAATACTATAAAAGTAAGATAGGTAGAAAGGGGGAGATTGCTTGCCTGGAAAACATTGCCGAAGGTTCACCGGAGATCGGGGCGACACTCGCATCAACTCATCGTCCTAGTCCTCGAAGAAGCAAAACACTAGGATAAACACCGGATGCACTATTTAATACTACGGTAGAAGATCGGGCATGATGCATGTATGATGTATGACATGGCAAAGATGCGATGCAATTAGGCATTATTAAGAGGAACCGGGGTCCCGACAATTTAGATATATGGTTATAGTTGTTTAGATACCCCGCAATGAAATGTTGTCTTAACATGGAAAAATATATCACCGGTTCGCTACACAATTTTAAATGGATCCAATATTAGACTAGATTCGCCCGCATATGTCGCCCATATTTAATTATGAGGTGAATCGACAGGAAGCCCCCAACCACATGATATGTCTGCAAGCATGAACAATAAAATGCAACAAGTAGATATCATATATTATTCACTGTTCAAAAACTAGGCCGAATCAGCGATTAATAGGCCGATTAATCGCTACTAGGGACCTGACCGTGTCGATTACCACTAATCGTTTGTGTTAATCGTTTATCCCGATTACTAGGTCTAACACTCCGATTACTAGGTATGTTCCCGATTAACCACTACACTTGGTAAAAAAGTTGCAAAATTATCAACACATATCGCCCATCCATCCTCTAGCCCACCCCAATGAAGTAGGTTTTGCGAAGCTCCCGCTTGATCCCTGCCTCCAGGAGCTTGATTTCTGCCATCACCAACCAGTTCCTTGTCGTTGTTGACTAGTTCCTCGTAGTTGCCGACCAAACCTCAGATACAAGAGCTCGAGCGCCTTGAGGATCTCATCTAGGAGCTTAAGGCTACCCTTAATAGGGTAGATGGTTGAGGTGTAATAGGATTAATATGTGTTTCAGGTGCTAATTTTTATAGGTTGCACCGATTAATAGTCGACCGATTAAATCAGTTAATCGTCTGATTTCCGATTAGTCGCTACTCCCAAGCCAACCGAGCAGTTAACGATTACCGATTTCCTTAACATTGATATTATTAAAATACGGGGCTCGAAAAGAAGATCACACATTGGTCCGAAGATCTTGGGGTTCCAGGGTTTGGGCTTGGCAAGATCGGTCTTCGGATCGGGGGTTCTCGGGATCGGGCTTCGAATCCGGAAGAAGAACTTGGCGTTCCAAGTGGACGATCTTCGGATCATCGAATCCAGGAAGGAGATCTTGATGGTCCCTGTAAAAGACTGTGGGGTGCGGCACCAGATCGGTCTTGAACTTTGGCGCCAGTGGTTCCTCGAATCCGCGCGGGACGTTGTCGATCTTGTCAAGATGGGTCTTGGAAGCTGCGAGGGTACTTTCACGCCTGGGCGAAACTTCCACGACACAACGCACAAACCGACGCTTAGGAGCCCATGGAGAACACACAAGCATAGTACATAGATGCGCTTATGCGGATGTGTACATGAGCAGTACCGCAGGAAACCAGTCAACGGCCGTCAGGAGCATCCACCTGGGGTCACATGGGTTCCTAGGTTCAGGTCAAGGCGATGACGCAAGTGAGGAAGCTCGCAGGGCGGCCACGGACTGTAGACGCACGGCGGACGATGGGGGAGGAGGTGCGTGCAGGCAAGGGGCTCGACGCAGGACGAGCATGAGGTCGGGGGAGGACTCCCATGGGCGAGGAAGATGCGTGCGGCGATGGAGCTCTAGGAGAAGGGCGCTAGCGAGGCCGATCTACTCAGGGACACGGCTAGTGAGGCGAGGTTTGGCCGGCCGAGGAGGAGACGGGCCGCAGTGGAGAGGGAGCCCGCGAGGAGGTCGAGCTGCAGGGCACACCAACTCGCACCGGTGCCGCAGCAGAGGAGGCATGTGGCGGTGCTCGAGTAGACGGGACCACACGGCTGTGGCCGGGCTCGGAGAAGGAAGGCAGGGCACGGCGGCCGGCAGCGGAGGACCGCGCGCTAGGGGAGGAACCGCGGGGCTGGCGGCGGACGAGGGAGAAAATATGAGGGAGGGGAGACGGGATCCCGCAAGGAAATCTCGTGAGGGAGAGGAGTGAGCGGGCCTGCAGGGTGGGGCCAGGGTGAGGGGGTCTGCGGGATGGGAGCGTGCGTTGAGTCGCGGTGGGTCGGGGTCTGGTCAAAGGAACAGGTGCGTGGCGTGGTGTCCGTTATGTGGCCAGCGTGCGTGTGGTGTGGAAACAGGGGTAGGATTAGGGTTTCCAGGTGTGGACAGTTCTGGTCCGGGCTAGGGCTAGATTAGGTGGGGTTGTAGGTTTGCTGGCTGGGCCTTTGAGCCTGGCCGGCTGCCTCCCCCGGTTTATAAAAATATGTTTTTATTTATGTATTTTGTTTTAAATAGTCTTTTGATAAATAGTTTAGACAAAATAAAAGATCCGGACGGACCGATGGTTTTGGTTTGAACAGAGGGGGGAATATATAGAAAATAAAATACGCCTTTAGCAAGATAGTTTTTAAACAGACAATATGCATGCATATGTCATGATGCACAGGGACAAGATATGCGATTTTCTAGTAGTGGTTTTACCATGGGTGCTACACATTGCCATCAATGGTGAGCATGTCGAGCCCCAAACGGCCACCCCATTGTCGACAGCTAGCTAGGATCTTCCCTAGCCTCGCCAACCTTGTCTGGGACACGAGCCGCCATCCACCTCCACCCCTTGTCCAATGCCCAAGTGCTGCTAGCCCCTGGACCACTCAGCCTGAGCGTGCCCAGCCTCTCTGCAAGCATGCCGAGCGTGCGCTAGAGCACCACACTCAACACGCAAGCACAGACCACGCGCCGCCCTCTCCGCATGCGTGCGTGATCACCATCATCCCAGGAACCGCCAGGACATGCTCGTTTGTCGTCGCGCGACCAGGAGAGCCTGTGCGCCATTAAAATGCCCGTCGGACCCGCCAAGAGCACCGCAATGTTCCTACCATCTCGCACCGCCCTCGCGACCATGTTGTTGAGCTTCGTCGGGAACACAACACCGTCCCCTACCGTCACCCATGCCATTAGCCCACTGTGATGACGACCATGACGACCTCCACCCGCGCCCTTCGGTCCCCTCTTGGCACTATAAATAAAGGCCTTCCTCGTTCGATTTCACCACACCAACACACTCCCCTCTCTCTCAGAACCACCCCACCTCATCCCTGGAGCAAGGCGAGCAGCAGGTCACCGGAATTTTGCCGGAGTCTGCCACGGAGGAGGAAGAGAGGACCCAGTGATTGGAGCCGCCCAGGAGAGGCCACCAGTACTAGGAGGACCTTCGTCGTCGACTTCGTCGTTTTCCCCCGTCGCCGACCCTCGCCTGAGCCCCGGTGAGCCTCACGCAACCCCCACTGTCCATGCTAGGGTTCTTTCTCGCCGGTGTTCCCGACAGAGACGATAAGTCATAGCCGTTCGATTAGATGTTGATCGTGTGGTCTAGATTGCCCTGTACCCCTTTGCACCCCTGTCTCTCTGACTGGTGGAACCAACCTCTTAAAACCACCCGCGCGCGCTATGCGCCATGGGCTGTCCCAGTTAACTTCCCGCGTGACCTAGTAGTTTGAATTTAGGTTTTTCCATTTAGTTTCAAACATAGTTCTGCCTTTAGATTCAAAAATCAACCCAGATCGATTCACTAAACCAAATTGCATGAAACTAATTTTGCTAGAAAGGTACTGAAATTCTTAATCCAAGCCCGTTGGATTCAAATCATTTGGAATTGTAGATCACCTATAGTAAAAATAACAATGCAGAAGCTTTTCTGCATTCAAACATTTTTCAAAATTCAACCACAAAAGCTTTTGAGTTGATTCCAACTCTCAAAAATCACATTTAACCAGACCTTTCTGAATATATAAAAATATCTAGGTTTACTTGCAGAAATAATGGACAAGTAATAAAATAATGCCCCATAGGCATTTCTAGTCACTTTAAGTAATTAAAATAAAAAGGTTAAACCTTATTAAATTGTGACACCACTTTAAATCACATTCCCAAGTACTGAAATATGTGGTGATGCCATGTGTCAACATGATCCCATGTTTTAGTTGGATAATATTAAATCTTAAGTAGTTTTTCAATGAGTAGAAATTACTTTTCTAAAATAAGAGAAATAAAACTATTGCCTTAATCTTTGTGATGTTTGTGATGATGCTAGATCATCTAGTGAAAACCTTGGTGTGATAAATAGAACTAGTTAAGTATTGTTTGGTGATTGTGTACCTCGTATTTATTTATAGACGCTAGTACCGACGAAGGATACGAGGAGGAAGGAGGATACTATGAGGAAGAAGCAGTGGAGAACTTCAACCACTGCTCTGCACAAGGAAAGCTATCTAAGCAATCTAGAACCTTGCAAGCTAACCCTTGCATTATATCTATGCCCACTAGGTGCATGAAAAATGCATTGGTTCCACCACTTGATACCCAATCCTAGTTTTACTTCCAAGCTTAAGTCATTTTATTTTTTCATTAAAGATTTCTATTTAAGTTTACTTAGTGAATTGTAGAATTCTAGAAAGATATTTGAAGGTAGCATAAAGAGCATAAAATTTGGCCTAAGTTAGATAAATCTTGATGTCATCTTGAGGCATGAGATTGAACTTAGATAAGTTACAGTTGATTACCACCTCTCATTAGTGTTTATCCCCCACTTGTAGTTGCTAGTGCTAAGCATAAAACTTGATCACTTTAGATGGGAATACTTGGTGAAAATGGTTATAAAAACCTTAGAATGATGAGTCATTCTACTAAAATGTTTTGACATGCGTTCTTAAACACCAGATGATTTTGATGATGAAAATGGTGAGGCATGAGCCTTAGCCCTTTATAAAACTTATGGTTATCTGGACGCGATACCATTCCAATTTTACTGTACAACCACAATACCCGAAATTTGGGTAGGGATTGACTGGAAATTTATATACCTTAGTATGGGTTCCCTTGCAGCCAAGGTTTGAGCTGAGGCTACCTTGTGGAGATTGTCCACCTGTGTAATTCCCAAGATGACAGTTGGTCATGGTTGGGAGGCCAAACTCACAGGAGATGTGCCTATACTAGGGCATGTAATTGAAAGGTTAGGATTTATTATCCGCATACTGAGTATGGTGAATTCAGGATTGTTCCTGACGGATGTATCAAATATTGTGGTGAAAGTGTACCACATCTACAGAGTGTCAAACTATTCGAATAGCCGCGTCCGCGATTATGGACAGTTGGAGTGGCCATACTGTTCCATCGTCAGATGTTTTCAAAATGACTTGTGAAATGAATCATGACTTTTACTTGACAACAACAGGGTTGTGTTATGAAAATTCAATTCCCCACTTAGGTGTTATAAAACTTTAAACTAGCTTTTTTTTGCTTCTGAACTCGGTTAAGGTAAATCTGGCTTTTTGCAAAATAACCTAGAGCCTAGTATTTCCTACTCCAAACCCTTTCACTTGTTAGTATTAGTTTGCGAGTACTTAAAGAGTACTCATGGCTTTGTCCCTGGATATTCCCGTGGCCAGACTATGAAGAGGACTATCAGGAAGATGGACCGCAGGTAGGTTACGACAACTAGGATCATATCCCATCGTCAGCATTGCCTGTGACCATGAAGATGGAGTCTCGCCCACGCTATCGTTATTATTACGTTATTCCGCTGCTATGATTGTATTAAGACTGGATCATGTGATACTTTATTTGTTGTAAGACCTTATGTATGGTTTGTAATGGATGATGTACTGTGATATCCAATCTGTTATGTCTCACAAAAATGGTAATCCTGGGATTGCAATGTATGGCATAACAGGCATCTAGGATTAAAAATCCGGGTGTTGACAAGTTGGTATCAGAGCCATCCTGACCATAGGAGACCCTAGTTTAGAATGGAAGTTTGAATCAAAAACTTAGTTTCAAAACCAAGGAAGTGAGTATTTATGAAAATTATTCTCATTCTTATCATTTAGATTATTTCATGAAAATTCATGTTCCTCAGAAATTCTTACAAACTTACATAAAATTTGACACACTTGATCACTCTACTAACTTACTCATCCTACATTCTTATAGATGGACCTGAAGTATAGCAAGTTCTATCAGTTGGGAAATGGAGGAGATCTCATCTTTGAGCATGACTTGGACCAGCTTTCGGAACTTCTAGAGCGCCCGCACCCCGAGTTCTTCGGAGCTCAGCTCAACGATCAGGAAGGAGATGAATTGCAATGGTTGATTGTTGCAAGTATCCAAGGAAAGATTGAAGCCCCCACCTCAGAGGGAATTATGTTCACCATCAGAGAGAACAACTAGCTCGATGGACTGGCCAGGTCCATGCAGGAAGCTCTTGCCCGTCTGTGTGGGCAGAGTATCAACCCGATCAAGGGTACCCGCTTTGAGTTCTTCCCAAGGCGTGATGTTATGGGACAACCACTAGAGGCACCATATCACCCTGAGATGAAGAATAAAGTGGATCACCTAAGCTTCATGATGTATGACCGGCAGAAGGAGTTGGACAACGCTCATTCCTACGCCAACCATAACTCTGCCGTCACCGCCAAGAAGGATCAAACCATTGCCATCCTGGTGAAGGATCGCCAGTCTCGTCGCCGTCAACTCGACAAGAAGGAGCGCATCATTGCCCGTCTCCGCCACAGGATCACCGAGTTGGAGGAGGACCGTCCACAAGAGGGATATGCAGCTCGAGGAGAGGGAGAATGCAGGGGAGGATATCCGTGGAGACACCTACTCCTATTTCAGTGACGATGATGACTTTCTGGAGGATCAGGCCATGGACTTCTTCACCGATGAGGATGACTTCGCCTTCATTGATGATGAGGACACAGACTCCGAGGAGTAGTAGCACTTTATCACTAGCGTTAGTGAGTTGTATCCAGTCCCATTGTATCGTAGTTTCCCAGAATGGTTCTTAAAACCATATGTTTTCCTTGTTTTGGTGTGTGTTTGTATCGTGTGATATGAATGAATGAAAAGCAAGTTTCTAGAAAAATCTGAGTCAACTTTGAAAACTTTTCAAAAACAAAACCCTGAACCTTAGAAATTTCCCTCTTTTCTCATGATCTATCTCAATCTTCAGATGCATCGCAGAGGAAGCACTTCATCCCCGGACCCAATGTTGCAGATCTTGCAAATGTTGGTTTCTGACCGTGAAGCTGAAAGAGCCGAACGCCAAGCCAACTTAGCCACCCTTCAACGCATATCTCAGATGGCCAACAACAACCAAGGCCATGGAAATCAGGAAAACCATGGATCAAAGCTCATGAATTTTCAGAACACCAATCCACCCATCTTCACTAAGTCTGAAAAGCCCCTAGATACAGATGATTGGCTGAAAACCATGGAGAACAACTTAGAAGTTGCAGGAGTGGAAGCCAACAAGAAGGTACTGTTTGCCACCCACTATCTGGCCGGAGATGCAAGAGCATGGTGGAACAGTGTTCGCACCATGAATGGAGGACAGATGATGAGTTGGGAGGAATTTAAAATCAAGTTCAGCCAAACCCATGTGCCACCGGGTTTGATCAAGAGGATGAGAGATGAATTCAGAGAACTGAAGCAAGGAAGGATGACTGTAGTTGAGTACCGTGACAAATTTTTGTCATTGGCTCGATATGCACCGGATGAGATTGATACTGAAACCAAGAAGAAGGAGAGATTCTTGAATGGTCTGTATGATAAGATGAAAACGGTGTTAGTCACATCCCGTTTGCTGATATTGTAGCCTTAATGGATTCTGCCATTCAGATGGAAGGAAATATCAACCAAGCCAATGAGAATTGCAAGCGTAGAATGATGCATCAACCAGGAACCCACCATACCCCAAAGTATCGCCCCAACCCATCTCCAGGATTTGCCCCAAGAAACAATAGACCCCCGATGAACCGTCCGACCTATCCCAACCATGGAGGAGGGAACCCAAGGCCCGGAGGAAATCACAACAACAACCCCGGCAACTCTAGCAATTTCAATTGTGCACCATCGAAGTTCAACAACAACAATGCCGCCACTAACACCAATACTTCCCCAAGGACTGGAAGCAATGCTTTGCCTGTTGCAGCAAAGGACAAGTCTCAGGTGACTTGTTATGAATGTGGAACCAAGGGTCACTATTCCAATGAGTGCCCCAAGAAGATTGTCGCAGCCCCCAATGCAAATGCCCCAGTGACTGGCGTCATGTTTAACTGGAAGAAGGTTTGCCCAGGAACTCAAGCGCAACCATAGCGACCAATGTTTCTCATGAATGCTGAAGAAGCCCAAGAAGTGCCCGATGTCGTGCTGGGTATGTTTTCTGTTAACTCAGTACTTGCAAGAGTGTTGTTTGACTCTGGAGCATCGCACTCGTTTGTTATCGAATAATTTGCATGCACTAGTAAGATTCAACCAACCAAATTGAAGCATGTTATGATAGTTCAAATATTTGGTTCAACCACCAAAGCTAGACAAATTTGCAAGGCCGTACCTATCAGAATCCATGGCATAGATTTTTATGCTAATCTAATAGTACTTGGAACCAAAGGTTTGGAAGTAGTACTAGCAATGGATTGGATGTCGAAACATAAAGGATTAATTGATTGTGCCAAGAAGCCATAACCATGACCAGTACAACTGGAATATCACTAGAGCATGTATCTGAAACCTTGCCCCGTCAATTCAAGTGCAACAAGAGTCTATCCCAGCCAACCATTGACCAAGTCAGAGTAGTATGTGAATACCCCGATGTATTCCCAGATGTTTAGCCCGGTATGCCCCGAGATCGGGATATCGAGTTTATCATTGGACTAATCCCTGGAACCGGACCCATAGCCCAGAGACCATATAGTATGAACCCGTCTGAATTAGTGGAACTGAAGAAGCAACTGGATGCTATACTGGAGATAGGACTGATTCAACCAAGTGCTTTGCCATGGAGATCACCTGGATTTATGGACAAGAAAGATGGAGGTAACCATTTGTGTATAGATTATCGGAAGCTGAATGATGTCACCATCAAGAACAAGTATCCACTGCTGAAGATAGAAGACCTGTTTGACCAGTTGACTGGTGCCAAGGTGTTTTCTAAGATTGATCTTAGAACTGGTTATCATCAACTCAAGATTCGCGCAGAGGATATTCCAAATACTGCCTTTACAACCAGATATGGACTGTATGAGTACACTGTCATGTCTTTTGGATTAACCAATGCCCCCGCTTATTTCATGAACCTCATGAATAAGATTTTTATGGACTTCCTGGATAAGTTTGTCATTGTTTTCATCGATGACATTCTGATCTATTCGAAATTAGAAGAAGAACATGAGCTACACCTGAGGACCATCCTTGGAACCCTTAAGGAGCATCAGTTGTATGCCAAGTTTAGCAAATGTGAATTCTGGTTACAGGAAGTAGGATTCCTCAGACATATCGTATCAGTCGGAGGAATTGTCGTTGACCCTGCAAAGGTGAAGGATGTTGAAGAATGGCAAGCCCCAACCACTCAAACCCAAGTTCATGCATTTCTCTTAGCGGGATGTTACCACAAGTTCGTAGAAGGATTCTCGAGTATCGCAAGACCCATGACCCAATTGTTGAAGAAGGACAAGAAGTTTGAATGGACGGATAAATGTGAAGCGAGTTTTCAAGAACTCAAGATGAGATTAATTTCAGCCCCAATCTTGATCACGCTGGATATCACGAAGCTGTTTGATGTGTATTGTGACGCATCCAAGATCGGTCTAGGATGTGTGTTTATGCAAGGAGGCAAAGTAATATCTTATCTATCCCACCAACTGAAGCAACATGAGCAGAATTATCCTACCCATGACCTTGAACTAGCAGCCGTAGTTCTAGCCTTGAAGACATGGAGGCATTACCTTATGGGAAATCGTTGTGAGATTTATTCGGATCACAAGAGCCTGAAGTATATATTCACTCAGAAGGAGCTGACTATGAGACAGAGAAGATGGATCGGGATAATCAAGGACTATGATCTGGACATTCACTATCACCCCGGTAAAGCCAATGTTGTAGCAGATGCCCTTAGCAGATTGCCATGTCGCTTGAACTCCATGATTCTGAAGGAGCAACCAAGTTTGCACAAGGAGTTGGAAGACTTCAGAATGGAGGTCGTAAGTGAAGGATTTTTGGATAGCATAGAACTCCAACCCACTTTGATCAAACAGATCAAGGAGGCCCAGAAAGGAAATGCTAGTATTGATGAAATCAAACGTCGTATAGGTATATGCAAAGTACCCGGATTCACCGAAGATGAAGGAGTTTTGTGGTACAAAGGACATCTCTGTGTACCAGAAGATTCGGAATTGAAGCAAGCTATTTTGAAAGAGGCCCATGATACCCTTTATTCTATCCACCCCGGAGGACGGAGATGTATCAGGATTTGAAGGAGAAATTTTTGTGGCATGAGATGAAGAGATAAATTGGAAGCTACATAGCCAAGTGTGATATTTGTCAGAGAGTTAAGGCGAGACATCAGAGACCTGCAGGACTATTGCAACCATTGCAGATTCCGTAATGGAAATGGGATTCAGTGGGAATGGACTTTATCACCGGATTGCCTACATCTAGTAGGGGAAATGACTCTATTTGGGTCATAGTTGATAGATTGTCCAAATTGGCCCATTTCTTACTAGTCAAGACCACTTACCAGAGTTCGAAGCTAGCAGAGTTGTAAATTGCTAGAATCTTCAGTTTGCACGGAGTCCCCAAGAACATCGTGTTGGATCGAGGAACTCAGTTTACCTCGATATTCTGGAAGAAAGTCCAAGAAGGATTAGGAACCCGACTAGATTTCAGCACATTGTATCACCCTCAGACTGATGGACAAACAGAGCGAGTAAATCAAATACTCGAAGATATGTTGAGATCTTGTGTGTTAGAGTATGGATCTAAATGGGAAGATTGTCTGTCGTTCGCAGAGTTTTCGTACAACAACAGTTATCAAGCTAGTTTGCAAATGGCCCCATTTTAATTCATGTATGGAAGGAAGTGTCGTACCCCTTTGAATTGGTCAGAAGTAGGAGAGAGTCCGATTTTTGGACCCGACATCCTACGGGAAGCAGAAGAGAAAGTTCACAAGATCCGTGAGCACCTCAAGACTACCCAATCCAGACAAAAGAGTTATGCCGACAAGAGACGTCAAAACCTCGCTTTCAATATCGGAGATTTGGTGTATCTCAAAGTGTCGCCTTTAAAGCGAATGCAACGTTTCCAGCTCAAAGTAAAGTTAGCCCCCAGATATATCAGACCCTTCAATATTATGAATCGTCGAGGAGAAGTATTGTATCAACTGGAACTGCCAGAGGAGATGTCAACAGTGAATAATGTGTTCCATATATCGTTACTTCAGAAATGCCTAGAAGTCCCGGAGAAGACTGAAGTTTTCAAGAACATTGATCACCAAACCATAGATCTCAACGATAACCTAACATATCCCGAAGTACCCATCCATATTTTGGAGGAATCTTTCAGAACCACTAGGACCCGAAGCATCAAGTTTCTCAAGATCCAGTGGAGAAACCACACTGAAGAAGAAGCTACCTGGGAAAGAAAAGACTACATCAAAACGGAGTTTCCCGATCTCTTTAAATCCTAGTTTTCTTTTTATTCTTTCTCAAATCTCGGGACAAGATTTTGTTTAAGGAGGGAAGGTTTGTAACATCCCAAAACTCTTGATCAAGATTATCAGATTCCAATCATCATTATTAGGGTTAACAAAAACTTTTGTTAATTAAAATCATATGAATGCATGTGTGTATGTGATGATTGTATGAATGCATGAATGGACTTGTGTGATTGTTGTAAATAGCAAGGAATGGTTTAAATATGAAAACAACATCATCTAAAACATTTCCAAGAAGAATCAAATCAAGAGAAATTCAAAAACAAACAAAATAAGCAAATGGTCAGTTTTGCCAATCTTGCTCACTAGACCACTTTGAGTGTTTCTAGTCCAAGATTTCAAACAGAAACTATTCCATTCATTTTCACCCCTTGATAGACCAAGTGAAAGTGAACCCAAGCCCACCTTTCAAACTCTCGGAAACATTTTTCAATTTGATTTAAATGACAACTCAAAATTGAATCTATATCATATGTGAAGATCACCAATTCTCAAAAACCAACCAAACCAGTGCACCTTGACCATTCCAACTAACCAGAGACTACCTAGTATGTGACTAGTAAACCCACAAATTCTCATTCAAAAATTCAAATTCAAATCTCTTTCAGCCATTTCATCAAACACCTTGCAAACACAAATCAAATAAAACACAAAACACTATAGCGAGCAGTGCTTGTGCCTAACTTGTTCCCTCTCTAGCTCACATCATGCTCTTAGTAGATCATCTAGCTCAGTTAACAAGCTTTAGCTCACTGTGAGTGATGACCCGCAAGTGTAGGGGATCACAACAGTCTTCACGGGTAGTATTACCCAATTTATTGATTCGACATAAGGGGAGCTAAAGAATATTGCAAGCCTTAACAACTGAGTTGTCAGTTCAGCTACACCTGGAAATAGTTCTTGCTCACCGAAGTTTATCAGTAGCAACAGTTTGTAGTAGCAACAACAAAGCAACAGCAGCAGTAATAGCAACATTGGAATAGTAGCAATAGTAAAAGTAACGGTAGCAGTAGGATTCGAGTGCGGTAGGCATAGGGATTGATGGACGGGAGTTGCATGGACGAGTCTAAACATGTAACTTCTAGAAATAGGGCATTGCAGATAAATAATAACAAGCATCCAAGTACTAAACAATCCTAGACATGTGCTCCAAATATAGTCATACGTGCTAGCAATGAGACCTTGCACAACATCTTCTGTCCAGCCAGCCCGTGGCAGCGGGGCCTCTAGGGAACTACTGGCAATTAAGGTGCTCCTTTTAATAGAGCACCGGAGCAAAGCATTAACACCCCGTGAACACATGTGATCCTCACACCACAACCATCACCTCCGGTTGTCCCAATTATTGTCACTTTGGGGCCTTTGGATCCGGACAATGATATGTGTACACAACTTGCAGATAAGATCACAAACAATACTATCATAATGATTCAATAATAAGTTCAGATCTGATATCATGGCACTCGGGCCCTAGTGACAAGCATTAAGCACAACAAGTTGCAACAATGTCAAATAGCACTAATAGAGATACTAGGCACTATGCCCCTAACAGATCTTATTCGATTACATGATAGAACTCATCCAATCTCTACCATCCCCAAGCCTACAGCGGGGGATTACTCACTCATGGATGAGGGAAACATCGGTGGTTGATGGAGATGCGTTGGTGATGACGATGGTGATGATCCTCTACAAATTCCCCGTCCCGGCAGGGTGCCAGAATGGAGTTTCTGGATCCGAATCTTGGTTTCTCGTGGCGGCGGTGGAGCGGAACTCTTTTTGGAAAACTATCGAACCCCCTCTTTTTTTAGGTTAGAAGGCAACTTATAGGAGCGGAGGGAGGCCGAGGAGCTGCCTAGGGTGGCCAAACCTCCCCCAGGCATGAGGTCAGTGGGCCCGCTCCTAGGGTGGGTATGGGCCCCCCAGGCATCCCCTCTGTCTCCTCTTCTTGCTTCGTGGATCTTCTGGTGAGAAATAGTTTTTGGCATATTTTCCAGGATTTTTCCTGATAATTGATTTTCTGCACAAAAACAATACACCAAGGTAATTCTGCTGAAAACAGCGTTAGTCCATGTTAGTTGCATCCAAATCACACAAGTTAAGAGAAGAAACAATAACAAAGTATTCGAGAAAGTAGATACGTTTTGGACGTATCAACTCCCCCCAAGCTTAGCTTATTGCTTGTCCTCAAGCAATTTAGTTGAAAACTGAGTGCGATAAAAGAACTTGCACGAACACTTTGCTTCATATGATGTATATATTCTAAGCACAGGAGTAGATGCTTAGACAATTCATAATAAAGAGTATGCAACTAAGTCTACTCATTAGTCATTGCAAGCTATGAAGAGAAACCAACTCAATAATAATAAGTAGCATGAAACATAAACATAAGCAACATTGCAATGCTCATAATAAGGTATGATAGAGTGGTATCACGCTTGACTTTGTTTGAAGAGCACAATATAAATGCCAAGGCTCCTCTGAAGTTCACATGAAGACTAGAGATAAAGATATCAGAGATACAAGCATCAAAGTCATGACATAATTAACCAAGTTTTGGAAAAAACACAAAAATGACAACTATGCTCTCAAGAAGGTGATCATAGAATAAGTGGTGACTCAACAAAGTTGTGAAAATGGTTTTGTGAAAGTTTGAAAGGCTTCCAAATGTTGAAAGGAAGGTACTCATCATCTTTGAGCTCTATTGCCCCTATCATAGGCATCTTCATGTGGTTAAAGTGAAAGTGAGGTCCACTCTGAATCATATGCTTGACAGACCATAGACTGGAAATCCCAAGTCCCTTGAGTACGAGGGTCGCTTCGCATGCTACTCAACTTTGGTCACCTGAAGTTCTTGTCATTGTAAATACATGCATATCATCGATAACCGCCAACGAGGTACCCCTTGCACATGGTACAGGAGCTTTCCCATAACCAAAATTACAAGGCAAGCAGACAATGAGCATCTCGGTAATCTTTTTATTTACCATATGCATAGCTTTTTATTGAGGACGATTCATAGATGCTCATTATGGTGCTGCTTTAAGTTTCCACCATGATTAAGCATGGCTTAGGCTAGCGGCCCAGGCGTTTCTCTAACACTATGTATAAAATCCATGAACTAACAACTTCCCCTTTTATTTCACATCGTCGACATCCATAAACAAAAGAGCAAGGAATCAACTGGATAAGATATCCAACAGGTGTTGAAAGTGTTCCCTGTGACAGCACGGTTCTGCTGACTCCCAGCATATAATAAGCAAGCATATAACTTTCACGGACTAGTCACAATGGTTCAAGATTATTAAGCGCAAGGAATAAAGTGTGCCATCAAGTTCGTGAGAGCTTCACTAACTAACTTTCTCAAAATAGACAAACATTTTATTTTGGAAGAAAACAAGGCACAAATAAAATATGCACTGAAGTAGCAAATGATGCTAATAGGTAGGTATGGTGGACACAGCTGGCAATATTGGTTTTGGAGAGTTGGAAGAACAGGTAGAGCACATACTCAATGCAAGTGAAGGCTAGCAATAGAGAGGGAGCGACAAACGAGAGAGCAATAACTGTCATAATCATGCTTTCAACAAAACAGGACTAATTATGGCATGAAAGTGATACAAGAACTCTGAGGCAAAATAAATCATTGAGGCTTACTGACTATTGATTAGTCATATGCATGCGTGAGCATGTGCCAAGTCGATTCACATGAACAGTCAGAGGAGGATACCACAATGTCATATCAAAGTATGAATAAAACAATGCAATCAAACATTCATATGACATGCTACAAACTATTAGCAAGCTGGAGCTAATCATAGACAAGCAAGAACTACTGAGCATCCATAATGACATACACCTTACACAAACAAGCTAAGTATGCTCACAGTGATGAGTATATGTACAAAAATGAAACAAATAGAGTTCGTTACCATCCTCTTACCACACCGCAAGTTTTATTAATCTTCATTATTGCCCTTAACTTGTGTGACTTGGATAATTAACATGAAACCAAAGTCCACTGAGGACATCTGAACCTTGCAAAGAACTCACAAAACCAAATAAATATTTTTGGTGTTTTCGATTTTTTAGAAACAAGCAAACAAATAAAAACCAAATAAATACAAAGCAAACCAAACAAAGCAAAATCTTTTTGGATTTTTCTTTTAAGGCAAACCAAGAGAAACAATGAAAATATTTTTGGTATTTTTGTGTTTTTGAGAAAGAAGCAACAAGAACCAAAAAGAAAGCGAAACAATGGATATACAAAGAACCGACCGAACATGATATATATATATATATATGAGTGTGATGTCGGTATACCTCCCCCCAAGCTTAGGCTTTTGGCCTAAGCGGGGCTCAATCCCATTGTGCCCAAGTAGATGCACCTCCGTAGTATGTCGAGGAAGCTCCCTCGTCCTGGTACGATCTCGAAGCCTCCCCTGTGTGGTGTACAGCGGGGTCATATGCGGGCGCTCTCCCCTAATAGTGCCCGTGGAAGTTGAGAAAGCGCAGCTTGTCATCCATCTCTGCCTTCGTGCGTGACCAAGGTCCCTAAGAAATACCGAACAAAGTGGTTTAGGGTAGAGGGGTCTCTCTCTTCCCCGTCAGTAAACAACATTCTATAAACCAAGTTCTCAAGAGTAGAGCTAGAGGTGACAAAGTGGTGCGCCTTCATGGCAGCAAGATCAAGTCTCTAAGGAGTCAAAAATGTATCATGGGGATCAACAGCAATGTCCAAGGCAACAGTACTACGAGTAGCAATAATTCCCCCATAAATGGGTCCCTTAGCAGCTAAACGACGAGCAATGAGGGAACCAAGATTATACTTATCCTCACCGTAGAGCGCAGCAGCTAAGAAGGCCAATTGATAGTTGGATATATTACTAGTGTTCTCCCTACCAAGAACACTGGTGGTAAGATAGTAGGTGAAGTACCTGATGGCTGGAAGTTGAATGTTCTTTATCTTCCCTCATTGAGCTATGCGGTCATCATCATTGGTTATTCCTTGGTATAGTTCCAACAAATCAGTAGGAAGAGCTGTAATCTTCTTTGATGACCCATTTGTACCAAGTCCCAGGGCCTTGCAAAATTTCATCAGAGACATAGAATGAGCCCTGCCATAAAGTCTAAAAGACATAGAAGGATTGAACAAACTATTGGTGAAGGAGAAACTCTCCACAAATGTTTTAGTAAGTGAAGCATATTGTGCACTCTCATCCTGCATGAAACTTTTTAGACCAGCCCTCTCAATCAAAGCTGTGAAATCATTAACAATACCAGCAGCTCGCAAGAAAGTTTGACAAGGAAAGGTGGAGGGGTGCGCATCCCCTTCATCCCCCTCGTCAACAAACCGCGGAGTGATGAGATCCTCATTGTATGAGGGTCTAGAACTGGTAGATGACCTTGGAAGCCTTGCCCTTCTAGGTGCATCACTCTCAAAAATGTCACCAAAGGTGTGGTGGTCCATGGTTTCACTATTCTTAAATTTTAAATAACCATCAAGCCAAGTGATTTCTAAGTTGATAAATGATGAGCAACTACTATAGGAACTTGCTAGAGGACTACACATGCATCAAAAAAAAGTTTATAAGCATAGAACAAGCATGCAAGCTCAAACAACCTGTCACCTACAGCAGCAAAATACTCAAGATACAATCTACCAATCACAAATCTAATTTGACAAGTGGCGGAGGCACATACCAAGGAACAATCCCTCCAAAAATCTGCCCTTGAGATGGGATGAACAAGGAGATCGAAAATCGTGAGCAAGAACAGCAAGAACTCGAGCTTGAGCAAGTTTTCCGGTGCTTTTCAGGAGAGAGAAAGAAGGTGGCTTTGAGGAGGCAGCCTAGAGGGGCCCAGGTGGCCAGACCCCCCTAGGCGCCACCACTAGGTAGGCCGCGCCTACCATGGGTGTGGGGCCTAGGGGTGGCCCCCTGGGTCATCTCAGGTGCCACTCTGCCCCTTTTTTCGAGGAAAACATTATTTTGAATTTTCTGGGATTTTTCGGGAAACTTTATTTTTGGCCAATTTTCAGGGTATGAAAATTGATTTTCTCGCAGAAACAATTTTTTCAGAATAAGCAAAAGCAAACCAAAAGCGAAACTACAGGAGCTCTAAGAAACAAGAAAACAAATAGCAAAACTAAAGCTAAAGCAAAGACTAGGAAGGAGAAGAAAAAGAAAGCAAGTAAAACTACAGTGGAAACATTATTTTGTTCATTAAAATCCTTTTGTTAACAAGGTTGATCAAGTCTTGATACCAAAACAATCTTATATGAAACAAAATTTTGCATTCCACAAGGTGATTCTGTTACCTCATACTTGATAGCAATGGACCCAATCATAATAGTTTCAAAATTTTCTTGTGGCATGGGACAATATATTTCTCCAACTTTGATGCCTTCAATATTTTCAACAGAATTCAGGCAATAGCTCTTAACAACCTTCTTGGGGAAATAGACAGTGTGCTCTTTGTCATTAATATTGAATGTTACTTTTCCTTGATTGCAATTGATGTGACACTGCAGATATTAAGAAAAGGTCTCCCAAGAATAATAGACATATTATCATCTTCAGGCATTTCAAGCACAACAAAATCAGTTAAAACCATGCAATTATGAGCAACTTGAACAGGAACATCCTCACATATACCAACAGGAACAGTAGTTGACTTATCAGCCATTTGCAAAGAAATATCAGTTGGTATCAACTTTTCAAGCTGGAGTCTCTTATAGAGAGAAAAAGGCATAACACTAACTCCAGCTCTCAAATCACATAAAGCAGTTCTAACATAATTATTCTTAATGGAGCAAGGAATAGTAGGTATACCTGGATCACCAAGTTTCTTTGGAACCTTACCATTGAAGGATTAATTAACAAGTAGAGTAGAAATCTCCTCATTAGGAATCTTCCTTTTATTAGAGACAATGTCCTTCATATACTTTGAATAAGGAGGCAATTTAATAGCATCCGTCAAAGGAATTTGCAGAAATAAAGGCTCCATCCACTCACAGAACTTGTTGTAGTTTTCTTCCTCCTTTGACTTGTGTTTCTTACCTGGAAAAGGCATAGGTTTCTGCACCCAAGGTTCTCTCTCTTTACCATGTTTATTAGCAATAAAATCTTCCTTCATGTACCTAGTGTTCTTAGTGTGTTTCTCAGGTTCTTCCTCACCTTCCTCCATATCAGGAGACTCATTATTATTACCACTCTCAGTTTCAGCATCAGAGACAGATATACTATTAGGATCTACAACAGGTTCAAGTGGTTCCTCAACTACTTTATGTTTATTTTTCTTCCTCTTACGAGTACTACCAATATCCTTACCTTGTTAGGAATCCTGCTCTATTCTTTTAGGGTGTCCTTCAGGATATAAAGGATCTTGAGTAGCTGCACCACTCCTAGTTCTAATTCCATAGGCATGTTTATTTCCTGAAGCATTAACTAGCATATCCTTTTGTACCTTAGCAAGTTGATCAAGTTGGGTTTGAACCATTTGAAAGTGTTTACAAAGCATTTTCATATCATTAGAAGTTCTTTCTACAATATCTTTCAACTCATGGATAGCTCTAGAGTTTTCCAATAAATGATTCTGAACTTGTTTATTAAAATGACCTTGTTTAATAATAAAAATGTCAAGTTCCTCTAAACATTGATCAGGAGGCTTACCATAAGGAATATCACCTTCACCAAAGCGTTGGAGAGAGTGTACCTCAATAGTAGATGAGTGGGGAGTTGGCTTACATAATTCTTCTATAGGAGGTAGATTCTTCACATCTTCAGCTCTAATACCTTTCTCCTTTAGATACTTTTTAGCTTCCTTCATCACTTCATCATTTAATGCAATAACTCCCCTCTTCTTTGTTGTTGGTGTTGGAACTGGTTCAGGAACAACTGGTTCAGGAGTAATAAGCTCAGGTGTATTTAGCTCAGTTGAAGTCCAATCATCATAATTCTTGCTTATCTTGTTCATTAATTCTTCAGCATCTGTAGGAGTCCTTTTCCTGAAAACACAATCAGCAAAGCTATCTAGGTAGGTCCTAGAATCATCAGTTAGTCCATTATAGTAAATATCAAGAAGCTCATTCTGAGGTAATGGACATCCAGGATGTGCATGAATCAAGGAATATAATCTTTTCCATGACTCAGGCAATTTCTCTTTTTCTCCCTGTTTAAAATCAAAAAGTCTCTCCAAAGAAGCATGTCTAGCACTGGGAGGAAAATATTTATGGAAGAAAGAAACAATCAAGCAATCAGGGCTATCAATGGAACCAGGATGTAATCTATTAAACCAAGCCCTAGCTTCTCCTTTTAGTTAAAAGTGAAAGACCTTAGCAACAAAGTACTTGCGCATCTTAAAATCATCAGAGAACAAAGCACTCATAGTAGAAAGCTCATTCATATGAGCCACAAGACTCTCATTTTCAGTACCACAAAAAGGTTATTTCTCAACAATATCTAAATAAGATAAATCAAGAGAGAAATCATAATCTTTATCTTTAATATCTATGGGAGAGGTGGAAAACTTAGGATCATATGACTTCTTAGGCATAATAGTACGTCTAGCAAGGAGACTCTTAATAGCACTAGCACCATGTGTGTTTCGGCACTCTTCAACAAATTCATTAGTGAGCTCTATGTAACCATCATTAATATCATAAATCTCACTAGCAGGTGAGCTAACAGGTGTAACAGTGTCTTCACTAGGAGTTTCGGTATTTCCTAGACTAGCCATAGTAGCATCTAGAAAAGGACCTAATGAACCACTCACATCAAGCACAGAAGAAGTAACATCATGAGTATCAAAAGCAATTTCAGATTCAGCAGTAGTAGCAGTGTGTGTAGCATGAGTATGTGGTGGTGGTGTGACAAGCATACTTATAACAGACGGTGAATCAAGAGCAGCAGAGGTGTTTAGGACTGTACCTCTTCTTGTAGTGGATGGTAAAATAGGGAACTTTCCATCACGAGACTTCCCCATGATGAAAGGAGTAGCAGTGAACAATAATAGTGTAGGGATTCGTAGCATGGAAAAAAAAATTCTACCGCATGCACACAAACAAGCCAAGATCTATCTACTTGATTGTAGCAACGAGTCGATAGAATCACTCACCCTCGAAGATTCCAAAGTGGTTAACGAGAGCAGATTATTGTGGGTGATGTAGTCGTACACTTGCCGATCTCAAGATCGCGTAGACGATCCTTCCAAGCTGCGTTTGCGGCGCTTCATGATCGGTCACCGTTGACTCGATGAAGACCTTCCTGTCCCTTGTTCCAGCAGGCAGCAGAGGTTCTAGTTCTCCCCTCGCGATTCCGGCAGCACGACGGCGTGGTGTCGGAAGTAGAGGGAAGATCCCACAGGGCTTCGCCTAATCCGGTGCGAGTTATGGTGGAATTAGGGTTTTCCGGTGATCTAGGGTTTAGAAGACCAGGAGGAGGAGGTGTCAGCGGCGGCTAGGGCGACGGCGACGGGCATGGCCTTGACAATGGCTGCCGGCTCTGGTGTGGAGAGGCTGGGCTTGGTGCTTTGGGGCAGCCCTCCCCCTCTATTTATGAGAGGAGGGGCAGCCTTGGGAGGGGTGAGTTTGAATCCACTTCCAAACCCAAGTTGGAAGGACTCTCTCCTACTTCCACTAGGAAATTATTGTTCCAGTTTGACTTTTCAAACCTCCCGTTTGACTTTCAATTTAGAGCTTTAATTCTCTCTCACAAATGACCACACCAAGTGACCTAGGATATGATCTAATCATTCCACTTACCCATGACACATTCATGTACCATTCTCCTCCCGGACCGGTGAACCTTCTAGAACCTTCTAGAACCTCTCCAGTGAAAAACATCGGAATGTTTCCTGAACTCCAGAATCGGACTTTCCTTATATGAATCTTATTCTCCGGACCATTCCGGATCTCCTCGTGATATACCAGATCCCATCCGAGACTCCGAACAACATTCGGTATCCCTTATTAACATTCCATATCTACTAAACAACATCGAATCCGTAAGTGTGTCTCCCTACGGTTCGTGAATTATGCGGACGTGACCGAGACACTTCTCCGATCAATAACCAATAGAGGAATCTGGAAATTCATATGGCTCCCACATATTTCTACGATTACTTTGCGATCGAATGAACCACTTATATAAGATACCAATTTCCCTGTCGTGGTGGTGGCACAACAGATGCCATGGGTAGGCTAAAGTATGGGGCCAATGGATGCTAGAGGGATCCGGGGAGGGAAGATGTAGTTACTTCTACACTCAAATGGCTAACATGCAGATCTTTATTTCTCTTCTCTTGGACTACAAGTGCTCCTCGAGCTGTTTGCAGGAAGAAGAGAGCTACTACACGAGCCTTACGGCGTAGAATGAATCAATCCCTCTTCAGGAGCCCGCTTCTCCCCTTATAAAGGGGTGCCCTGGTTCCTTCTAGGGATGACGTGGCAAGCATATTCGAGGAATATGCTTGTCCCAATATGGTAACTCGGCGGCTCTCTTTCCGTGTCCCCCTTCTAACGACGGCAATGTTCCAGAGAACCCCACCTATGCGTCTCGGGCTCCATGACTGTCACCTCCGTGACCTCCTTCTGCCCTTCTGTTGCTCTGCTCCTTATCCTTTGTGCTTGGCTCTGTTCAGATTCTTCCTAGCCCGTGACTTGGGTTTGACTATAGGAACCTCCTTCTCCTGCAAGATTCATATTATTCGGCCTTGTCCCGGATAACTCGGCTCGGCCTTCACTTGCATTCAAGTTATTCAGACATACTCGACCGACTTAACTCATATGTCGGCCGGATAAGGTATCACTCCCTCCGTAGGTGTCATGGCCGTGCTTATCTCGGCCGACTTTCACAGGGCTCGGCCAATATAAACAGTAACTCGGCATATGACAAGGGAGACTCCTTTTGTCTTCCCCTGTCTTGACCCTATCCGGGGTCACCTCCCCAACATTAGTCCACGAAGCTGGTGTGGTCCTTCTTGTAACCTCGGCCGGGCTACATCAGTTTCCCAACATTCATTTCTCCTTATTTCCGAGTTACTTTTTTCTGTTCGAGGTACCTGCGCAGCTTCTTGAGCATGCCTCGTCCTACGTGTACCACTCATCATTATTCCTCTGGTTTTTTGTTCCTCTACAGTGCCCACTGACAGGCTATAGTGATCACTGCGCCCGTCACGTCGGTTCTGCGACACCTCGTGTACCGCATCGGTCAGGGGGCCTGATCCTCTCCTGCGTCATGTGGTCATCGGTGTGGCTCCAATCCATTGCGAGCGGTTCCGCCGCACGCGTAATCTACACGGTTAGCGCGCGCACGCACGATCCCACTACCGCCAGGACCACGCGGTTATAGGGGGAGTGCGGGGCTAGGGGATTTACTTTTCCCCCCTCGCTCACCGTTCCTCTTCCTCCTCCTCCCGCTCGTGCGTTTGTTCGTGCATCTACGGCTACGCCATTATCGATATCGTTGATGGTGACGCCGCAGTCCTTCGGCTCCGACGACCTCATCGCCGTGCGCTTGCTCTGGCGCCACCGCCGGTGAGTTTTTCTATGGTCTCGTCGCTAGGATTCTTCCCTAGGCGCATCTGCTGTTTCTCCAGATTTCCTGCGGCGGTTCTTTTCCGTTGCGCCGCCGCGCTTGCTTAGAACCACGACGGGGCCCCGCGCCTCTAAGCCTTTCTCCACTGCTAGTCCCTCTTCCGTTGATTTCTCCGGCGACCCTATGTCTAGTTCTGTTAGTGGTGCGCTCGTCGAAGACGATGAAGTAGCGTCCGGTCCAGAGCGGGGCTCTTGGCAGGGGTCCTCCGTCACTCGTCGTGAGATTGAGTGGCTGACTAGGACTCGCCGGATTCCTGCCGAGGTATGCTGTCGCTTACCCGACAACGAATCGTCTCCTGTACTCAACGAAGGCGAGTACGTTGTTTTCATGTCCCACTTTGCTCATGGGTTTAGTCTTCCCCTTAGCGATTTTTCTAGGGAATTCCTTGATTACTTCAGCCTTCAGCCGCATCACCTTCCGGCTAATGCCATCGCCTCCCTATCGGCTTATATTTCGGCCTCGGAGGGATACTTCGGCCTCTGGCCCTCTGTGTCTGTTTGGTCCAAATTTTTCCAGATCCGATCTAACGTCGTTCCAGACAAATCCCTTCCACCCTCCGATCTAACGTACGTTGTTCCCTCGTGTCGCCGGCCTCGAGTCTTGCAAGAAGTGGCATAGATCGTTTTTCTATGTCAAAAACACTGGAAAGGAAGACAAGATTCGGCTCCCTGCCTTTTATATTGGCCCCCCTTCCAAGAAGAACTGGAACTACAACCCCAGGAAGAGCCATGCTTTGGCCGAGGCATTCGAGATTCGACTGAAGGAATTGATCCGCGCCGGGCTCCGCGGTGAGGATTAGATGACCACATTTGTCAGCGGCCGGATTTGTCCTTTCCGGCTTCGCTCGCACAAGCTCTGCTACATGAGCGGTCCTCTCGGTCCCAACCGAGTTTCGACTGTTGAGCTCGACGACTATCTTATTTACAAGCGTGTCTGAGCTATATTCAAGACTGATATGCCGGAGGACTGGACATGGGGGCTGAAGCCATTCACTCGCGGGAATCCCCCTCTCGAGGTAAATTTACGCATTTGTGTTTCCTTCCTAATTGTGTTTATGACTTCTTTTGCTAACTCCACTTTGTTTCTTTTCTTGCAGAGGTTTGCGGAGCAAAAGATCGAGGATGCCGAGGTTCTGGTCCTTCCGTGGACCGCAGATCGGAACACCCCGGACAACGGGGAACCTAACTCGGAGGAGTTTGTTCCTAAGTCAGACGTCGCTCCGGCTCGCGCCCGTGGCAAGACCTCGGCCCACGGGGAGGAAGGTGACTCGGTCGACGTCCAAATTCTTGAGGTAGTCGCCACGATTCCTATCTCTTATGCATTTCCGGCTTCTACTTTCCTAGCTAATCAGGCCGGTCAGGTGCACGATGCCGAGCGTCTCGCCTCTCAAGCTCCTGCTACCTCGAGGAAGCGCACTGCTCCAGCAGGTCCCTCTGAAGCTGCTCCCAAGAAGCGAACCAAGAAATCATCCCAGCACCTTCCGAAGCGTAAAACCATGCTCGGAGTTACTGGGTGAGTTCATTTTCATTTGTATTTCTTGTTTATCTCTTCCTGTCTTTTGATTCGACTTTTTGTGCTTTTGCAGCGCTCCTCTCTCTGCTAAGCCAAGCGGTCCGAGTATGACGAGTCATACAACTCGGCTGCCTTCTCCTCCGCCCCCTGAAGATACTCGGGCTCCTAGTCCCGCTCGCGTTGACTCTCCTCCTGCACCGACTCAGACATCACCTCGGCAAGATGTACCCACAGCTTCCATTGCTGACGCCAACGTAACTCCGTCAGTAGATCCTCCTACCGATCATGTTGCCTCCGTTACGACCGCCGAAGTTTCCCCCGAAATTACTTTGACCGCCCCAATTCCAACTGCGACTCCAACTCTAGCCGAGGATATCACCATCTCAGCCCCCTCGGAAACCATAGTTCCTCCTGCCTCCAAAGATGCCACTCCTAGTGCCGAGGTTGCTGCCCCTTCCGACACCTCTTCTAAGGCTAAGAAGGTTGTTGTCACCAAACCTTCATCATCTCAAAAAAGGCCGGCTAGCTCTTCTCAACCCAACATCGCTGATGCTCTCCGCAAGGGGGTTTCCTCTGCTAATCTTGTTGTCACCCCGGCTGCTGATACTCAGCTTACTATCCACAAGAGTCCCGCGGCGGCGGTGGTTACACAACGGGTCCGAGGTAAAGTGCTGACCCGTACTGAGAGTGGGAACAACCTTGGCTCTTTGGTGGAATACGCCAATAATTGGAACGCTGCCGATCAGCTTGAGGGCAATCCGAGCAATCAACCATTACAGCTCTCCGACATCAGCAGTCGCTTGCATATGGCTACTAAGATCGTTCTTGAAAGCGATAAGGTGAACGAGTTAAGTGCTTCTGTTGATGTCTGGTCAGTTATTCAAATGATAGTATATATACTCTAGTCCCCGAAGCTTGCAACCGAATAACTTGTTGTTCGTTTGGAAGCTTTGTTAGGCTTAAAGTGCGTTATTTGCCGAGTAAATTTCCTGTATGACTTTGACTCATCGTGGTTCGTCTGTATTCCATATTAAGCGTTGCTAAATTCAAATCTATTTCGGCTTTATTTATCCAGCCATTTAGGTCCAAGATAATTTTTGCTTGATTCAGATCTGTCTTAGCTTTGAATATCTAGCCACCTAGATCCGAGTTAAACTTTGCTTGATTCGGATCTGTCTTAGCTTCGAATATCCAGCCACCTAGATTCGAGTTAAGCTTTGCTTCATTCGGATCGGTCTTAGCTTCGAATATCTAACTGTGTAATTCATTTTGGCACTTAGGTTGCCCATGATCGGCGGACAGCCGAATTCCAAAGGTTGCTTTTTGCGCACAAGAAATTGGAAGAGAAGTATGAGAAAGTTCTTCCTGTGGTGAAGAAAGCTGGTAACTTAACAAATCTTTGTATTGTCCCTTAAGTTCTTAATATTTTCGACTTGAGGTGCTAACCCATTTTTGCTGGAAAACAGGTAATATCAATAATCTTAATATCCGTCTTGACAAGAAGGTCAAAGCTCTGGAAGGTTAGTTATTCTTTTCCTCTATTTCGTTCGAGACTTATCCTAGGTTTCTTATAATCATCTGGCTTTGGTATAGCCGAGTTATAAACACTTGCAGCGTCGCATCAAGAATGCATACCCATGCCTGATATGATGCTGCATTTTTTAGAGCAAGCCGCCACTCATTCGGCGCAACTGAAAGAGAAATATGACGAGATAACACGGTTACATGCCGAGGTGGAGTCTCTCAAGCTTTCTCAGAAATCCGAGTTAGAGAAAGTTGATCAAGAGTTCTCTGAAGAGAAGAATCGGCTGAGTCTGCAACTACAGAAAGATAAAGAACTCCTCAAAGCTGCCAAGCTGAAGAATCGGACGATGAGCGAGGAAATCACTCGCTTTGAGAAGACTAAGGCTGACTGGACCCAGGATCTGCAGAAAATGTTGAGTTATATTCATCGTAAGTTTCTGACCGTGGACGAGTTATTTTCTTCTCTTTCTTACCTTTAACTGATACGTTTACCTTTTATGTAGATCATTTTCCGGAAGCTAAACCAGTGAGTTCTAAGGCAGTGATTTCTGCTTGTCAACGCCGAGGTGTCTCTGCAGACTCGAATCCAGAATATTCAATGGAAGACTTTCGGATTGCCGTTGGCGCTGCCATTGGGCCGATGAAAATTATTGGCTGAGATCTGGTGCAAGCATCCATTCGGGCTTACCATGTTTTGTGGCCGAATACCTCTGGGACTCCTGACATCGACGAGGTCAAAATACTTGTGGAGAGATTAATGGCATCTCAGACCTAGTTAAATCTCTGGAGGGAGTCTACCAGGAGAGCTGGTGCTGATATGGCATTCACGGCCGTTCTGTCTTGGTACGAGGACATTTCGCTCGACACTTTGATAAACTTGCGCACTGGCTCTCATTGGGTTGAGGATCCAGAATTCGTCGCTCGCCGCCAAGCTCGTGCCTTCCAACTTGTTGAGTATGCTGATGTGCATAATTGGATTGAAGGGCCGAGTTTTCTTTCCAACCCAGCGGATGATGTCGAAATCGAAGACGCCTCTGATGATGATTCGGCCGACCGGGATGAGGGAGAGGGCGACTCGAACAACTCCGGTGATTCCAATGCAAGCTCGGATGAGGATGACGACGCGCGATCATCTTCCAAAGGGACTGGGCACTCTCAAGCTCAAACTAATGTTTCTCAGCAGCCCAGGATTTCCCCCGAGGCTACTATCGCTCCTGTTGAAGGCGAAGTAACTTCGGCCGAGGCGCCGTCTACCTCGGAGTGCCCCGTTCCTGAAAATGCCCCTACACAGGAGACCGAGGTCACGCCGCCATCATCCGAGATAGCCACTCCTGAAGCCCCTGATCATGTCGCTGCCCCTTAAGGGTGCTCTGGCCCTTTTCGTTGTTTAGGTTCAAAAAACCTCTTAAGTTATTGCCAGTCCCCGGTATGCCGGGCGTATGATGTGTGTGAAACAATTGTCCGACTTTCTGTGTGGTACGAAACCTTTTTTCCTTTTGCCGCTGAGGCATGGGTGATGGTGATCATTATTAGTTTGTCTAAACAGATCTCATTGCTTTATATCTTTGCTTTGGCGAATTTCAATCTCATAGGTCCGGATTGTATTTTTTCATGTGGTTGACGTTAGTTCGGCGCTTATATTGCCTGACCTTTATAAATTCGACAGCTTAGCCATTGTGTTCTTGACTTCTATCCGAGATATAAAGCCCGAAGCCCATATCTGGCAAAGTGAAATAATAAGTTGCATCCCTTATCATATTTCGGTTCGCTGGGTGTGTTATTCTTTTTTGCATTATTCTTAGAAATATTTGTTTGCTTTCGCTTTGCTATTTCTATGATTATTGAGACACGTTTACACCATGTCTTCCAAGCCTGTAGCTGAGCTATGGACCTTTTATGTGTCTGATGACAAACAGTGGAAGTATCCACTTATTTTTTGCACATGGAAGTATGCACTTATTTTTTGCACATGGAACCTATATAGGTCCATATTCGCATCTAGTGCGTCCCAATTGCCTGATACTTTACTACCAAATCGGAATCCCCGTAGCATAGGATCCGACATATACCAATTTCTTTTGCCACCTTTAATCCATGGACGAGTGCTTCATATTCGGCTACATTGTTTGATGCGACGAAATGTATTTGCAGCACATATTTCAGCTGATCTTTTTTCGGTGAGGTCAATACTATCCCTGCTCCTAAGCCATTTCTCATCTTGGATCCATCGAAATGCATTATCCAATAATTCGGATCTGGTAACGGTGGTTCATATTGTACCTCGGCCCAATCCACAAAGAAATCGGCCACTACCTGAGATTTGATTGCATCTCTCCTATCGAATTGCGGAGCATAAGGTGATAATTCGATTGCCCATTTTGTTATTCGGCCGCTTTCATCCTTGTTGCTCAATATCTCAGCTATGGGCGCTTCATAGATCACTTTGATCGGGTGTTCTTCGAAGTAATGTTTAAGTTTTTTCGCCGACATGTATACTCCATAGGCCCTTTTCTGGTAGTGTGAGTAGTTTTTTTAGTACCTCGCTTAGGTAATATACCGGCCTTTGTATTGATTTATCATCTTCTTTTCGTTCCACGACAATCACCGCACTTACCACTCTGCTTGTGGCAGCTACATAAAGTAACATAGGCTCTTTTGATAATGGAGAGGTCAGGATTGGCGCTGTGACCAACATCTTTTTCAGTTCATGAAACGCATTATCTGCTTGCGGTGTCCAAATGAACTTATCAGAATTTTTCATCAGTTGATACAGAGGTAATGCCTTCTCTTCCAGCCGACATACAAATCGACTAAGCGAGGCCAGGCAGCCCATGAATTTCTGTACATCATTTAGACACCTCGGAAATTCCATTCTTTCTACCGCTCGTATTTTAGTTGGATTTGCTTCTATACCTCGGCTGGACACGAGAAAACCGAGTAATTTCCCAGCTGGTACACCGAAGGTGCATTTTTCCGGGTTAAGCTTCATTCGGAACCTTCTCAGGTTTGCGAATGTCTGCCGAATATCATCTAGGAGTGTTTTGCTCTCTTTGGTTTTTATAACCACATCGTCTACATATACTTGTACATTTTTCCTATCTGGTCATGTAGACACTTTTGCATGCATCTCTGGTACGTTGCTCCTGCGTTACGCAGGCCGAATGACATGGTGCGATAGCAATAAGCCTCGTACGGGGTAATAAACATAGTCTTTATTTGATCATCCAGATTTAACGGTATCTGGTGGAAACCAGAATACGCGTCTACAAATGACAACAGCTCACAACCAGCGGTCGAATCAATGACTTGGTCTATCCTAGGTAAAGGAAAAGGATCTTTGGGACACGCCTTGTTTAGGTTCGTGTAATCAATACACATTCGACATACGATGGCTACATTCGGGTCATCCTTTTTCTTTTCTACTAATACCGGATTTGATAGCCAATCCAGATAAAGCACTTCCATGATGAATCCGGCCGCAAGGAGCCGAGCTATCTCATCCTCTATTATTTTTCTCTTGTCTTCGGCGAAGCGGCAGAGAGGTTGCTTCACCGGCCTTGCTCCTGGCCTTACATGCAAAGAGTGCTCAGCCAACTCCCTCGGCACACCTTGCAGGTCTTGAGTTGACCAGGCAAAGATGTCTCGATTCTCGCGGAGGAAGTTGGTGAGCTCGCCTTCCTATTTGGCATCTAGGCCGGCACCAATTGTGATGGTGCGCTCTGGGAATTGCTCATCTATCTGGACCTTTTTTGTCTCTTTAGTCGGCTGGAAAGAAAAACTTCCATGTGGGTTAGCTAATGCTGGCATATTCAGCTGTGTCGACTGAGCGAGAGCCGCTACCTCCTGAATCCTTCTTTTTTCTCTTGCGATCACCAATGACTCGGCCAGGTTTGATCCGGCCGAAGCACATTCCATCGACTTCCTGTAATCTCCTGCTACTGTTATCACCCCTTGTGGTCCGGGTAACTTCATTTTCAAGTAAGTGATGTGGCAGATGCTCATGAATTTGGCCAATGTCGTCCGTCCGAGTAAAGAATGATAGCAACTTTCTAGGTCCACCACTTCAAACTCCAAATTTTCCGCTCTGCAATTCTCCCTTGTGCCGAATAATACATCTACTCGAACATTCCCAATGGGTCCGCATGAAAGTCCCGACACTATTCCATGGAACGTGGTTCTTGTGGATTGCAGCAGATTCTGCGCTATTCCGAGTTTATGCATCGTATCTTTGTGCATGATATTGATACTGCTCCCATTGTCAATGAGTACTTTTTGAAATTTCACATTAATGCTAGGCCCGACAAAAGTTGGATCTAGTACGAGTGCGTACGACCCTGGATTCGGCATTATTTTGGGGTGATCCTTTATGCTCCAAGTTATTTCTTGATCTGACCAAGGTACATATCTTGGTACCGCCGGCATAACTGCATTCACTTCCATATGCCGGCGATGTACACTTTGCATGTCTTGTTGTTCTGTTGTGAACACGCAATATGATTGATGATGTTCCCTATAATCATTACGTCCATTATTTCCAGGGTTTGTCCTTCCATCCTGACCTTGATTTATCACTTGATGCACTGCATCTCTCCGGTCCGAGTTATCATACCTTGGGAGAGGAGGGGGTAACATCAACTGATGTGCATTCGCCCAGTCAACTGCGGCTGCTGCTGCTAATGCGCTTGATGAGAAGGCGTTTGCATGCTCGTCGGGTTCCCCATTGCATTTTTCAATTAGGTGCATTGCCGAGTTGTATGATTAGCCGGCTTGGCCGGGTTTGGAGTGTAAAACTTACACGGTTGATCCAACATGGATTCAAATGTGTACTTCGGCCTTTCCTGCCACTTCTTCTTCTGTTCTGGTGTCCACTATCTCTTCCCTTCGTTCCTTGGTGTCCATTGCTGAGGACCATTTTTCTGCCACTGACTGTTCCCGTGACTCGGCTGATCTTGCACTACCGCTGCCACCTGATTGGAGGCATATCTATAATCCGGTCTTTCCTCTCTTCTTCTACCTCTGAAATCGTTACGCCTCGACGATCCGGCTGCATCTCTTGTATATTGATCTTGATTCTCCCGATGATCTGCCGACATTAGTTCTGGTTGTGTCGGATCGCCCAATGCATACGAATCCATTATCCTGATGGTTTCTGCCAAAGTGGTCGGCATATCTCTTTGCAGTCTCTGCCACAATACACTGGCGTATCGGCATCCTTGAGCAAACCAAGCTATCGCTTGAGATTCTATAACTCCCTCACATGAGTTCCTAAGGTTACACCACCGAGTTAAGAATTCTCTATCTGTCTCATTCGGCCTCTGCTTGCACATAGCAAGTTGTCGTGGCCTGTTTGGTCTTTTGTAAGTACTGGTGAATTTGCTGACAAACATTTCTTCAAAATCTAGCCAACAGTTGATACTGCCCGCTGGCAGATTATTCAGCCATACTCTGGCTGGTCCTTCCAGCATTTGCGGGACATGTCTTACCGCCCATCGCAAGTTTCCGCTAGCTATTTTTACTGCAGTGGCATAGTCAATCAATCAATCCTGTGGTTTGGTGCTCCAATTGTATATTTTCGTGCCCCTTGCCAGCTGAAAGTTCAGCACTGGCGGCTCGCCCATGATCCGGGGTCCAAAACATGTTGGACCTGGCGGACCCTGCTCCTCTAACAACTCGGACAGGTACAACCTGTCCAGTTTTAATATTGCATCATTTGATGGCAAGTTTCTGTACATGATTCTCTCCTGCATTCCATAATGGTTATTTCCACCATGCCCTGCATACTCCATATCTGAGTAACCATCATTGTACCTCTCATTTGCCTGATTATGGTGAGCTGGTCTTACTTCTCGTTCTTGCCGAGGTTCATACCGCTGAGGATTGGGCGGCGGGTCCCTCCTTCCTTCCGCTGGGATATCGTTCTCATGATTCCCTCTTCTGAGGTCTCCATTACCTCGCCTTCCGTTGCCTTTGTTGGCAAGGCCGGGGTTTCTTTCGCCACTGTTACCTCGGCTTCCATTGCCTCTATTCTCATTGACCTTTCCGGCTAATGCTGGATCATACAGTACAATTTGCTTATTTCTCTTTCCTCAAGTTACTGCTCTATCTTTTCGCGCATTGTTTCCGGGTGAAGATGCTGCTGCCACTGATAGTGTGGGCGCTGCTCCAGCCGAATGAACCATACGTGAGGCTCCCGGTCTTGTCGGGTCTTCCTTAAGAATTTCTTCATTCTGCTAGTTCGCAATGCGTACCAGCTCATTCACTCTTTCTTTCTGTTTCTGCCGGGCTTCGCCGGTCAACCCTTCCAACTCCAGTGCAGCGGCATTTTCCGCCCTTAGGTTCTTTGCCGGGGTGCTATACCTCGGCAAGCCTAGATCGACTGAATCTGCCTTATGAGTCTCATGCTCTTTGTTGATATCATTCATGAGGTTTTTCCCTCTCAATCTTAATTCATCGACCCGCTCAGGGGCAACATCTAGCTTATTTTCCTTAGCATATTCTCGCAGGGTCCTGTTCAAGGATTCCCGCAAGGCCGACACCTTTTTTGCCTCTACTAGCACTTTGTGCCTAGTTTCTTCCAACTCTGCCTGAGCGTTAGCCGGATCAAGTATCGGTGCCACAGGCGTGGTTAAGTTATCTATATTTGCACGAAGAATATTCTCTGACTTTGGGGTTGTCTCACAGCCTCGGCTGATTGGCTGTGGGCGATCATCTACGGTGGGGGGTGGAGCCACACGCCCGTGGCCCACGACCTCGTCCTTTCTTGATCCGGCGCTCTTGCTTCCCCTCACCCCCCAGCTCACACCATCCCTCGCTGCGGGCTGGCGGCGTTCCCCGGACGTTTGTTTTGCGGGCCTCCTCTCCTACATCAATAACTTGGTGAGGATAAGATGTAGATCCGGTGCGTGCCCAAGTTGATGAAGACTCCATGATCAAATCTGGACTAAGCCAAAGACAACGCTTCATTCGTGTGGATGAAGTTTCCGTCCGGATCTTGACTATGCCATGGGTAGGCTAAAGTATGGGGCCAATGGATGCGGAAGATGTATTTACTACACTAAAATGGCTAACATGCAGATCTTTATTTCTCTTCTCTTGGACTACAAGTGCTCCTCGAATGAATCGATCCTCTTCAAGAGCCGCTCTCCCCTTATAAAGGGGTGCCACGTTCCTTCTAGAATATGCTTGTCCCAATATGACCTCCTTCGCGCTCTTCTGCCTTGTCCTTTGTGCTTGGCTCGTTGATTCTTCCCAGCGTGACTTGGGTTTGACTATAGGCACCTCCTTCTTGTCCCGATAACTTCGGCCGCCTTCACCGCATTCAAGTTATTCGGACATACTCGCCGACTTAACTCATATGTCGGCGGATAAGGTATCGCTCCCCTCTAGGTTATATCGGCCAAATTTCACAGGACTCGGCCGATATAAACAGTAACTCGGCATATGACAAGGGAGACTCCTTTTGTCTTCCCCTGTCTTGACCCTATCCGGGGTCACCTCCCCAACAATCCCTTTGTCTCACGATTGTTTACTCATCCGAGGTTTTGATCGTCGGTATCTCTGCATACCTAGTTCAACCTCATTACCGATAAGTACTCTTTTCTCGTTCCCGTGATATGTGATCCCTGTACCACATGCTTGCAAGCTAATTGGATGACATTCCACCGAGAAGGCCCAGAGTATATCTATCCGTCATATGGATGGACAAATCCCACTCTTGATCCATGTGCCTCAACCCATACTTTCCAAACACTCAATGCCACCTTTATACCCATTTACGGTGTGGTGTTTGATGTCATCAAAGCATCCTTCCGGTGATGGTGATTAGAATGATCTCATGGTCGAAGGAATTAGGTTACTATATATCAGAAAGCTTATAGCAAACGAACTATTGAAATGACTTGATCTTTATGCTACGCTTATCTATAGGAGTATGTCCATCATACCATTCTCCTAATGATATGATCTCGTTGTTAACAACATCTCAATGTTCATGATCGAGAAACCACGATCATCTATTAACAAACAAGCTAGTATTATTAAAGAGGCTTCACTAGGGACTCTAATTTAGTTTACAAATCACACAAGTATTAATATTTCTGGTTAATACTGTTATAGCATGAATGTAAACATTTATCATAAACACAAAGATATATTAATAACCACTTTTACTATTGCCTCTAGGGCATATCTCCAACAGTCTCCCACTTGCACTAGAGTCAACTAATCTAGATTACATGATAATATACTGAACACCCATGGCGGTTTGGTGATGGTCATGTTTTGCCCTCGGGAGAGGTTTAGTCAACGGATCCGCCACATTCAGATCTGTGTGTACTTTGCAAATCTTTATGTCACCAGCTTGGACATGCTCTCGAATAGCGTGAAAATGTAGCTTGATGTGCTTCAGCTTCTTATGTGACCTTGGTTCTTGCGCATTGGCGATGGCACCCATGTTATCACAGTAGATAGACATTGGGTCCAAATAAGACTGACCACACCAAGCTCGTAATGAACTCCTTCATCCATATCGCCTCTTGTGAAGCCTCCGAGCAGCATGTATTGAAGATCTCGCCACAACACTTTGCTTTGCACTCCTCCAGCTAACTGCTGCACCATTCAAAGTAAATACATATCCAGATTGTGATTAGAATCATCCGGATCGGTGTTCCAACTAGCATCGGTGTAACCATTAACAACGGGTTGTTCATCAACTCCATAAGAAAGAACCATATCCTTAGTTCTTCTCAAGTACTTAAGGATGTTTTTGACCGTTGTCCAATGATCCACTCCTGGATCACTTTGATATTTTCTAGTCAAACTAACAGCATATGCAATGTCGGGTCTAGTACATAGCATGGCATACATAAGATATACTATGGCCGAGGCATAGGGAGTCTTACTCATCCTTTCTCTATCTTCTGCCGTTGCAGGACTTTGAGTTTTACTCAAGGTCCTATTGGGCAACATGGGCAAGAATCCTTTCTCTATCTTTAGAACTTTGTCCAGATATGTACTCTGTGACAATGATATTAGGCATCTCGATCTATCTCTATAAATATTTATGCCTAATATATAAGCTGCTTCGCCAAGATCTTTCATTGAAAAACTATTATTCAAATAATTCTTGACACTATTAAGAAGGTCTACATCATTCCCAATCAACAATATGTCATCTACATATAGTATTAAGAATCTTTCTTGTAAATACAAGCTTCTCCATAAGTTTGTATAAAACCAAAGCTTTTGATCACCTTATCAAAACGTTGATTCCAACTTGCTTCAATCCATAAATGGACCGTTGAAGTTTGCATACCTTGTTAGCATCTTTAGGATCGACAAAACCTTTGGGTTGTACCATATACAACTCTTCATCAATGTCTCCATTGAGGAATGTAGTTTTGACATCCATCTGCCATATCTCATAATCATAATATGCAGCGATTGCTAACATAATCCTAATGAGAATGTCTCATCGTAGTCAACTCCTTGAATTTGTCGAAACCCTTTTGCGACAAGTCGAGCTTTATAGACATTACCATCTTTCTTCTTGAAAATTCATTTGTTCTCGATAACCTTCCGCCATCCTAAGTCCACCAAAGTCCATACTTGGTTTTCATGGATCCAATCTTTCATGTCTTCTTATTGGAATTTGGGCTCATCATCGCTTCCTCATATGTTAGGGTCATCGTGTTGTCCACCAACATGACATTCATAACGGATCATACCAATCGGGGTGGTACGAGTTTCCCCTTGACTGCGCGAGGCTCGGTTACTTCAACCAAAGTTTCTTGATCAACATCATTAGCTTCCTCTCTTATTGGTGTAGGCTCCACAGAACTACAGTTCGAAGAAGGTTCAACAACCTCCGAGTTCTACTTTCCTTCCAAATACTTCTTTCGAGAGAAACTCCTTCTCTAGAAAGGATCCATTCTTGGCAACGAAGATTTTGCCCTCGGATCTATGATAGAAGGTATACCCAATAGTTTCCTTTGGGTATCCTATGAAGACGCATTTTTCCGCTTTGGGTTCAAGCTTGTCTGGCTGTAACTTCTTTACATAAGCTTCGCAACCCCAAACTTTAAGAAACGACAATTTAGGTTTCTTCCCAAACCATAATTCATACGGTGTCGTTTCAACGGATTTATATAGTTCCCTATTTAAAGTGAATGCAGCTGTTTCTAATGCATAACCCCAAAATGATAGCGGTAAATCTGTAAGTGACATCATAGAACGAATCATATCTAAGAGAGTTCGATTACGATGTTCAGACACACCATTACGTTGTGTTGTTACCGGCGGTGTCAATTGTGAAAGTATTCCGCATTTCTTCAAATGCTCGCCAAACTCGTAACTTAGATATTCACCTCCACGATCAGATCGTAGAAATTTAAACTTCTTGTTACGTTGATTCTCTACCTCACTTTGAAATTCCTTAAACTTCTCGAAAGTTTCAGACTTATGTTTCATGAAATAGATATACCCATATCTACTCAAGTCATCCGTGAAGGTAAGAACATAGAGATAACCACCGCGCGATGCTACACTCATTGGACCGCACACATCGGTATGTATGATTTCCAACAAGTCTGTAGCTCGCTCCATCATACCAGAAAATGGAGTCTTAGTCATTTTACCCATCAGACATGCTTCGCATCTTTCAAGTGATTCGAAATCAAGTGATTCAAGAAGTCCATCGGAATGGAGTTTCTTCATACGCTTCACTCCAATATGACCAAGACGACAGTGCCACATATAGGTCGAGTTATCACTCAATTTCAAACATTTAGCTTCAATGTTATTAATGTGTGTATTTCTACAATCGAGATCCAATAAGAATAGACCATCTATCAAAGGTGCATGTGCATAAAACATATTACTCATATAAATCGAACAACCATTATTCTCGGACTTAAACAAGTAACCGTCTCGCAATAAATATGATCCGGATATAATGTTCATGCTCAACGCAGGTACCAAATAACAATTATTTAAGTATAAAACTAATCCGATGGTAGATGAAGAGGTAGTGTGCCGACCGCGATCACATCAACCTTTGATCCATTTCCAACGTGCATCGTCATCTTGTTCTTCACTAGCTTTCGTTTATTCTGCAGCACCTGTTTCGAGTTACAAATATGAGCAACCGAACCAGTATCAAATACCCAGGCACTACTACGAGTACTAGTGAGATACACATCAATAACATGTATATCGGATATACCTTTCTTCTTGATGTTGTTGTTCTTCAAATACGCCAAGTATTTTTGGTAATTCTGCTTCCAGTGACCCTCTCGCTTGCTGTAAAAGCACTCAGTATCAGCCTTAGGCCCTGCCTTGGTCTTCTTTGCCGGCGCGGTAACTTTCTTCCCGCCCTTCTTGAAGTTTCCATTTTTCTTAGACTTGCCTTTCTTCTTGAGTTTGGTGGTCTTATTGACCAACAACACTTGGTGCTCTTTCTTGATCTCCACTTCTGCAGACTTCAACATGGGGAAGATTTCGCGCAACGACTTGTCCATGTTTTGCATGTTGTAGTTCATCACAAAATTCTTGTAACTTGGTGGTAGTGATTGGAGGACACGGTGAATCCCCAAAGCATTAGGAATCATTATACCTAAGCTTTTAAGCTTGCTTGCGTGCCCAGACATCTTAAGCACGTGCTCACTGACGGAGCTGCCCTCTTCCATCTTGCAGTTAAAGAACTTTTCAGAAGCCTCATAACTCTCAACTGCCGCGTGAGCCTCAAATATCATTTTGAGTTCACGGACAATATCATGTAGGTCATGGTTCTCAAACCTTTTCTGAAGCTGCGATTTCAAACCATACAAGATAGCACACTGAACTGTGGAGTACTGATTCTTACGAGCGAGCAAAACATTCTTTACCTCATCGGTAGCATCACCGCAGCGGGTCACCCATGTGCATCCAAAGACATAGGTCAAATTACCGGATTGAGGACAATCCTCAAATTGCGGAACCAATCCGCGAAGTTGCTTCCATTGTTTTTCAACTTTTCTTTCTCTAGGAATGCATTAAAATTGATGGTAGGGGCCGCCATTGATCTACAACATATTTGCAATAGTTTAGACTAAGTTTATGACAAATTGAGTTCTGATTAATAGTTAAATTAATCTAGGTGAACTCCCACTCAAAACAATATCCCTCACATTGTTTTAGTGATCACACGAACCAATCCACCACATCAAAACCGATCATCATGAGAGTTGATGTAGCTTCAATGGAGAACAATCAATATGTTCATCATATCTACCATATGACTCATGTTTTACCTTTCGGTGATCCGTGTTTCGAGACCATGTATGTACATGCTAGGCTCGTCAAGATCAAACCTTAGCTTCTGCATGAGCAAATATGGCTTGCTCACGTTGTATATACTCGCAGAATATAACACACCCGATCATCACGTGGTGCTTCGAAACAACGAGCTTTAGCAATGGTGCTTACTAAGGATGAACACTTTAAAACTTGAAATTGTGTTCTTGAGGGATCATCTTATAATGCTACTGTCGTGAACTAAGCAATACAAGATGCATAAAAGGATTAACATCACATGCAATTTATAATATGTGATATGATATGGCCTTTCTTCTTGTGCTTCTGATCTCCATCTTCAAGCACGAACATGATCTCCATCATCACCGGTGTGGCGTCAAGGTCAGTGGCGGGTTTCATGGTTGTCGTCCACCAGCATTAACTATTACAACTACTTTGAATAGACATGCGGGTCTTAACGGGATTTAAAAGATAACCATATGGCTCCTGCCGGTTGCCAACTTACAATAAGGAACATTGCATACATCATATATAATCACAATCATGGCCATATCACATCACAGCACACCCCTGCAAAACAAAGTTAGACGCCTCTAATTTTCTTTGCATATTTTACGTGGTTTGGGGCTTTCAGTAAGTGTCGTTCTAACTTACGAACAAGAACCACAACGTTGATGTTTGAACTATCAAGTGCCCGTTGTAAATTGAATCTATACTATGATGGGAGAGACAGACACCCACAAAGCCACTTATGCAATACAAGTTGCATGTTAAGCGTGGAGCAAGTCTCGTGAACGATGTCATGTAAGGTTAGCTCGGGCCGCTTCATCCCATCATACCGCAAGATGCAAAGTACACAAAAAGCAATTGATAATAAAAGCACCACCGCCCACAATGACCATTGTTTTCTACTCGTGCAACAGATCTACATATAGACACGACTCTGATACCATTGTAGGGATTCGTAGCATGGAAAACAAAAAAATTCTACCGCCTGCACACAAAAAAGCCAAGATCTATCTACTAGATTGTAGCAATGAGTCGATAGAAGCACTCACCCTCGAAGATTCCAAAGCGGTTAACGAGAGCAGATTCTCGTGGGTGATGTAGTCGTACACTTACCGATCTCAAGATCGCGTAGACGATCCTTCCGCGTTAAGGCGGTGCTTCCGCAATGATCACACGTTCGATTTTCGATGAAGACCTTCCTCTCCTTGTTCCAAAGCGTGGAGGTTGTAGTTCTCCTCGCGATTCCAAAGAGATGACGGCGTGGTCAAGTAGAGGGAATACCCCACAGGGCTTCGCCTAAGCCGATGCGAGTTATGGTGGAATTAGGGTTTCCCGATGATCTAGGGTTTAGAAGACCGGGAGGAGGAGGAGGTTCCAACGACGGCTAGGGCGACAGCGACGGGCCGACGGCGGCGAGCGGCGGCGGCGGGGCTGCGGCGACGGCGGCTCGGGTGGAGAGGGGCTGGGCTTGGTGCTTTGGGGCAGCCCTCCCCCTCTATTTATGAGAGGAGGGCAGCCTTGGGAGGGGTGAGTTTGAATCCACTTCCAAACCCAAGTTGGAAGGACTCTCTCCTACTTCCACTAGGAAACTATTGTTCCGGTTTGACTTTTCAAACCTCCCGTTTGACTTTCAATTTAGAGGTTTAATTCTCTCTCACAAATGACCACACCAAGTGACCTAGGATATGATCTAATCATTCCACTTACCCATTCTCCTTCCGGACCGGTGAACCTTCTAGAACCTCTCCGATAAAAAACATCGGAATGTTTCTCAAACTCTGGAATCGGACTTTCCTTATATGAATCTTATTCTCCGGACCATTCCAGATCTCCTCGTGATATCCTAGATCCCATCCGAGACTCCGAACAACATTCGGTATCCCTTATTAACATTCCATATCTTCTAAACAACATCGAACCCTTAAGTGTGTCTCCCTACGGTTCGTGAATTATGCGGACATGACCGAGACACTTATCCGATCAATAACCAATAGAGGAATCTGGAAATTCATATGTCTCCCACATATTTCTACGATTACTTTGCGATCGAATGAACCACTTACTTACGATACCAATTTCCCTTTGTCTCACGATAGTTTACTCATACGAGGTTTTGATCGTCGGTATCTCTGCATACCTAGTTCAACCTCGTTACCGATAAGTACTCTTTTCTCATTCCCGTGATATGTGATCCCTTGTGAGCCAGTCACATGCTTGCAAGCTAATTGAATGACATTCCACCGAGAGGGCCCAGAGTATATTTATTCGTCATATGGATGGACAAATCCCACTCTTGATCCATGTGCCTCAACCCATACTTTCCAAACACTCAATGCCACCTTTATAGCCACCTAGTTACAGTGTGGTGTTTGATGTCATCAAAGCATCCTTACGGTGATGGTGATTAGCATGATCTCATGGTCGAAGGAATTAGTTTACTATGTATCAGAAAGCTTTTAGCAAACGAACTATTGAAATGACTTGATCTTTATGCTACGCTTATCTATAGGAGTATGTCCATCATACCATTCTCCTAATGATATGATCTCGTTGTTAATAACATCTCAATGTTCATGATCGAGAAACCACGATCATCTATTAACCAACAAGCTAGTATTATTAAAGAGGCTTCACTAGGGACTCTAATTTAGTTTACAAATCACACAAGTATTAATGTTTCAGTTAATACTGTTATAGCATGAATGTAAACATTTATCATAAACACAAAGACATAATAATAACCACTTTTACTATTGCCTCTAGGGCATATCTCGAACAAATAGATCCAAGTGAACTTAAAAATAAAGCTATGCTCCCCGGCAACGGCGCCAGAAAATAGTCTTGATGACCCACAAGTGTAGGGGATCGCAACAGTCTTCGCGGGTAGTATTACCCAATTTATTGATTCGATACAAGGGGAGCCAAATAATACTTGCAAGCCTTAACAACTGAGTTGTCAGTTCAACTGCACCTAGAAATAGTTCTTGCTCACAGAAGTTTATCAGTAGCAATAGTTTGTAGTAGCAACAACAAAGCAACAACAACAGTAACATCAACAGTGGAACAGTAGAAATAGTAACAGTAACGGTAGCAGTAGGATTCGAGTGTGGTAAGCATAGGGATGGATGGACGGCCATTGCATGGACGAGTCTAAACATGTAACTTCAAGAACTAGGGCATTGCAGATAAATAATAACAAGCATCCAAGTACTAAACAATCCTAGGAATGTGCTCCAAATATAGTCATATGTGCTTGCAATAAGAACTTGCACAACATCTTCTATCCAGCCAGCCTGTGGCAGCGGGGCCTCTAGGGAACTACTGGCAATTAATATGCTCCTTTTAATAGAGCACCGGAGCAAAGCATTAACACTCCATGAACACATGTGATCCTCACACCACATCCATCCCCTCCGGTTGTCCCAATTATTGTCACTTTGGGGCCTTTGGATCCGGACAATGATATGTGTACACAACTTGCAGATAAGATCACAAACAATACTATCATAATGATTCAATAATAAGTTCAGATCTGAGATCATGGCACTCGGGCCCTAGTGACAAGCATTAAGCACAACAAGTTATTACAAAGTCAAATATCACTAATAGAGATACTAGGCACTATGCCCCTAACAGTTCTTATTCGATTACATGATAGAACTCATCCAATCCCTACCATCCCCAAGCCTATAGCGGGGGATTACTCACTCATGGATGAGGGAAACATCGGTGGTTGATGGAGATGCGTTGGTGATGACGATGGCGATGATCCTCTCGAAATTCCCCGTCTCGGCACGGTGCCAAAACGGAGTTTCTGGATCCGAATCTTGGTTTCTCGTGGCGGCGGAGGAGCGGAACTCTTTCTGTAAAACTATCAAACCCTCCTCTATTTTTAGGTCAGAAGGCAACTTATAGGCGCGGAGGGAGGCCGAGGAGCTGCCTGGGGTGGCCAACCCTCCCCCAGACGGGGGGTTAGTGGGCCCGTGCCTAAGGTGGGTCTGGGCCCCCCAGGCCTCCCCTCTGTCTCCCCTTCTGGCTCCGTGGATCTTCTGGTGAGAAATAGTTTTTGGCATATTTTCCGAGATTTTTCCTGATAGTTGATTTTCTGCACAAAAACAAGACACCAAGGTAATTCTGCTGAAAACAGCGTCAGTCCATGTTAGTTGCATCCAAATCACACAAGTTTAGATAAGAAACAATAGCAAAGTGTTCGAGAAAGTAGATACGTTTTGGACGTATCAGTGAGCTTGCCATTGACATCAATGGTGAGCATGCCGAGCCCCAAACGGTCACCCCATTGTCGCCAGCCAGCTAGGAGCTTCCCTAGCCTCTCCAAACTTGTCTGGGACACGAGCCACCGTACACCGCCACCCCTTGTCCAATGCTCAAGCGCTGCCAGCCCCTGGACCACTCAGCCCGAGCGTGTCCAGCCTCTCTACGAGCATGTCGAGTGTGCGCCAGAGCACCGCACTCAACACGCGAGCACAGACTGCCCGCTGCCCTTGCTTCTTGCATGCATGATCACCACCGTCCCAGGAACCGCCAGGACATGCCTGTTCGTCGTCGCACGACCAGGAGAGCCCGTGCGCCATTAAAATGTCCGCCGAACCCGCCCAGAGCACCGTAACGTTCCGACCATCTCGCACCGCCCCACGCCTCGCGACCATGCCATTGAGCTTCGCCGGGAAACACAGCACCGTCCCCTACTGTCGCCCATGCCATTAGCCCACTGTGACGACGACCACGACGAGATCCACCCGCGCCCTTCGGTCCCCTCTTGGCACTATAAATAGAGGCCTTCCTCGTTCAATTTCAGCACACCAACACACTCCCCTCTCTCTCAGAACCACCCCACCTCATCCCCGGAGCAAGCGAGCAGCAGGCCACCGGAATTTTGCCGGAGTCTAACGCAGAGGAGGAAGAGAGGAGATAGTGATTGGAGCCGCCCCAGGAGAAGCCACCAGTACCAGGAGGACCGCCATCGTCGACTTCGTCGTTCGCCCCCATCGCCGATCCTCGCCTAAGTCCCGGTGAGCCTCACACGACCTCCACTGTCCGCGCTAGGGTTCTGTCTCGCCGGCGTTGCCCGACGGAGACGATAAGTCATAGTCCTTTAATTAGATGTTGAGCGTGTGGTCTAGATTGCCCCGTACCCCTTCGCACCCCCCTGTCTCGCTGACTGGTGGGGGCAACCACTTAAAACCACCCCTACGCACGCTGTGCGCCATGGGCCGGCCCAGTTAACTTATCGCGTGACCAGTAGTTTGAATTTAGGTTTTTTCATTTAGTTTCAAACATAGTTCTGCCGTTAGATTCAAAAATCAACCCAGATCAATTCACTAAACCAAATTGCATGAAACTAATTTTGCTAGAAAGGTACTGAAATTCTTAATCCAAGCCCGTTGGATTCAAATTATTTGGAATTGTAGATCACCTATAGTAAAAATAACAAGGCAGAAGCTTTTCTGCATTCAAACATTTTTCAAAATTCAACCACAAAAGCTTTTGAGTTGGTTCCAACTCTCAAAAATCACATTTAACCAGCCCTTTCTGAATATATAAAAATATCTAGGTTTACTTGCATAAATAATGGACAAGTAATAAAAGAATGCCCCATAGGCATTTCTAGTCACTTTAAGTAATTAAAATAAAAAGGTTAAACCATATTAAATTGTGACACCACTTTAAATCATATTCCCAAGTACTAAAATATGTGGTGATGACATGTGTCAACATGATCCCATGTTTTAGTTGGAGAGTATTAAATCTTAAGTAGTTTTTCAATGAGTAGAAATTACTTTTCTAAAATAAAAGAAATAAAACTATTGCCTTAATATTTGTGATGTTTGTGATGATGCTAGATCATCTAGTGAAAATCTTGGTGTGATAAATAGAACTAGTTAATTATTGTTTGGTGATTGTGTACCTCGTATTTATTTATAGACGCTGGTACCGACCAAGGATACGAGGAGGAAGGAGGATACTACGAGGAAGAAGCAGAGGAGAACTTCAACCACTGCTCTGCACAAGGCAAGCTATCTAAGAAAGCTAGAACCTTGCAAGTTAACCCTTGCATTATATCTATGCCCACTAGGTGCATGAAACATGCATTGGTTCCACCATTTGATACCCAATCCTAGTTTTACTTGCAAGCTTAAGTCATTTTATTTCTTCATCAAAGCTTTCTATTCAAGTTTACTTAGTGAATTGTAGAATTCTAGAAAGATATTTAAAGGTAGCATAAAGAGCATAAAAATTGGCCTAAGTTAGATAAATCTTGATGTCATCCTGAGGCATGAGATTAAACTTAGATAAGTTACACTTGATTATCACCTCTCATTAGTGTTTATCCCCCACTTGTAGTTGCTAGTGCCAAGCATAAAACTTGATCACTTTATATGGGAATACTTGGTGAAAATGGTTATGAAAACTTTAGAATGATGAGTCATTCTACTGAAATGTTTTGACATGTGTTTTTAAACACCAGATGATTTTGATGATGAAAATGTTGAGGCATGAGCCTTATCCCTTTATTAAACTGATGGTTGTCTGGATGTGATACCATTCCAATTTTACCGTACAACCACAATACCAGGAATTTGGATAAGACTTGATTGGAAATTTATATACCTTAGTATGGGTTCCCTTGCGGCCAAGGTTTGAGCTGAGGCTACCTTGTGGAGATTGTCCATCTGTGCAGTTCCCAAGATGACGGTTGGTCATGGTTAGGAGGCCAAACTCACAAGAGAGGTGCCTATACTAGGGCGTGTAATTGAAAGGTTATGATTGATTATCCGTATACTGAGAATGGTGAATTCAGGATTGTTCCTGACGGATGTATCGAATATTATGGTGAAAGTGTACCACCTCTGCAGAGTGTCAAACTATTCGAATAACCGCGTCCGCGGTTATGGACAGTTGGAGTGGCCATACTGTTCCGTCGTCGGATGTTTTTAAAATGACTTGTGAAATGAATCATGACTTTGACTTGACCACAACAGGGTTGTGTTATGAAAGTTCAAGTTCCCACTTAGGTGTTATAAAACTTTCAACTAGCTTTCTTTGCTTCAGAACTTAGTTAACGTAAATATGGATTTTTGCAAAATAACCTAGAGCCTAGTATTTCCTACTCCAAACCCTTTCACTTGTTAGTATTAGTTTGGGAGTACTTAAAGAGTACTCATGTGTTTGTCCCTGGCTATTCCCTGTGCTTATGGAATCAGCCAGTGGCGGGTCTTGGCGATTGAATTCATCCCGTTTTACTTTGTTGAGTGCGATCTGGTATTGACTTGCCCTTATTTTCCATCGATCGGGTAGTTAGTTAGGTCCCGCGGACAAGAAGTCCTATATACTGAAATAAGAGGGACTCCTTGTAACACCCTCAGAATCGGACCTATGCAAGTTTGAGCAAAATTCGCCAAACCCGCATAGAAACGATTCAAAGGTGCCCACCAGGCACTTTCGTGCGGGTGGAAAACGAAGTAATATTACACAACAGCCTCGATGGGACCCACGTATATATATAACGACTCCATGAGTCAAGAACACAGATATAAGGTACAAAGATCCAAATCACCTTGAACGGTATACGGACAAAATGCAAATGGGGCTAAGAGCCCCTGAAGAATAACCAATGGCATCCATAACCCTGCCAAGCCGGAAGGGTAACCGCTAACGGCCGATCTCAAAACCCGCTTAACAAAGGTGCCGACAAAGGAAAAAAGAAAAGAAGGAGCGTCGATCGAGGCCAAGACACGGCGAGGCTAGAATTGTCCTCGCCACATAGGTATGGTGGATCAAGCGGCAAAGATGCACTAAACAACCTATAGAGACTCGATACAAGGCGGTTATCGAGAGGGTGAGAATGACCTAACCGGATCCAACCTGAAGCTAGCACCAAACAAACCCATCCTGGTGTTTCCCCCTCGAGACCAAACGAGGAAGTCAACCGAGGAACTCACACAGTTGGCAGCTTTACTTATTCAGTTATAGTTACGGAACGTTACTAGTCAGGTTTAGATGATCATCCTGATAAAGTAAGCAGTGGGTCATTTTAGTTAACCATTCCGTTGTAGTTGCAGCACTTACTAATCAGATACAATTAGCATGAGATGACCCAAAAACCCAGCAGTTGTTGGTACTTTTATTAAGCCATTCCATTGTAGTTGCCATACTTACTAGTCAGGTACAATGGTCGCAAGCGACAACTCAAACAAGCAATTGTGGGCAGTATTATTTAGCCATTCCGTTATAGTGAAGCCGATTACTAGTCATTATAAAGTCAAATTTATAGCAGTAAACTTTAGTTATGCTTGTCTATGATCGAGAGCTCCAAGTCGTCCATATCCGCGACACGGCAAGTTTTACCCGCCGGGTGCACCAATAGCAACACACGCCGATCAACCTCGAAAACCAAATCAAAACCCAACGAGGCTTTCAACAATCACAGATTCAATATTTGGGGCCACCCATTGAGTAGATCCCGCAACGGAGTAAGCAAGCTCCGAGACGGACTCAAGGTTTGCGCCAATGGTGGAACCCGAAGTGTGGCTGGGCTTGTCGATAAATCACTCCGATACCTAACAGATACAGGTGCTCCTCGCACAATTTAAATACGTAAAGTAGCATGGCATAAGTACAGGATCGTAAATAAAACCTCAAACTAGTTTGTGGCCCCAAGAAATAAGACGGAATCAAGCTCTGGCTCAGGGGGGACCCATATACCTCCCGGATGTGGATAGCGCGATAAATCAAGGAACAGGTATCAAGTACTCGGGGTCTTACGGGACACAAGTGGGCGTTCGGAAACCAAATATTTTTCTATCACCCACCGATGCCTCTGCTTATTCAATTTTAGTTGTTAAACAGAAATTAAAGTGACGATAAGTAAAACTAGAATCATCTCCAACATCAACATGCGGCAATACCTCAGCAACTGTGGCATATGACGACACACATCAGCACTTGAGCAAGCAACTACGACGCGCAAGTCCAACTATCTACCAAACAACAGGGAATAGGGTGTGTCCAAGGCAATATACGGCTGCAAGGGATATCACGGGTACGAAAACTAGAGCATCGCAACACAGATAGCAATAGATCAACAGGAGGGAACAAAGACTATAAAAGTAAGATAGGTAGAAAGGGGGGAGATGCTCGCCTGAAAACATTGTCGAAGGGTTCATCCGAAGATCGGGGCGAAGCTCACATCAACTCAACGGCCTTATCCGCGAAGAAGCAAAACACTAGAATAAACACCGGATGCAATATTTAAGATCGGCAGAAGATCGGCATGATGCATGCATGATGTATGACATGGCAGAAGGGCGATGCAATTAGGTCATATTAAGCGGAACTGGGGTCCCGACAATTACTTAAATGGTTCAAGTTATTTAGAACCCCCGCAAATTAAATGTTGTTTAGCAATGCAACAGGTGGAACCGGTTCGCTACACATGTTTAAATGAGGCCAATATAAGGCTAGATTTGCCCGCATATGGGCCCCATATTTAATTATTAGTGAATCGGCATAAGGCCCCAAACCACAGACAAGGATGCATGCGAGATGAATGATTAATATGCAACAGTTGTTATTATGTCATGAAATAGGGTTTCGAAGGGTTCACATTAGGGTTCTCGACGATCTTGGGGTTCCGGGTTCGGGGTCCGGGTTCGTGGTTCGATGGAACGGTCTCGACTAAGCGTTCTTGGATTATCGGTCGTTCTTGTTCGATGAAGCACTTGTCGCACCGAGGAGCCGGACTTGGTTCGGCGTTGGGGCGCTTCGGATACTTCCGTGCCAATGCCGTTCTTGTTGTTGTGCCGGTCTTGTCGGGTCCCACGGGGTCGGTCTTGCTGTCGCGAGGATCTTGTCGGCTCGCCCATCGAGTCGGTGTCAACATTCGGGCTCGTGGAAATCTTGGCGCTCGATGATCCTGCCGCATCCGCGTCACGGTCATGTTGTCGGTCTTGGCGTCCGAAGTTCTCGTGTCCGTGGCGGAGATCTTGAAGGTCCTCGAACTCGGCGAACTTGGCGACGAGGGTTCGCCTTCGGGTTGGACTCGGGTTCGACGGTCCGCCCGGGACGGTCTTGATGTCGATGGAGAACTTGGATCCAATCCGTGGTCATCGGGTTCTTGTCGATGACGCCTGACCTTGTCCAACTTTTCGCTCGCTCACGAATGTTCGGATCGCAGCCCTGGATTGTAACACCACTTTAGCATCGCATCACCGCGCCCATCACCTTCACATCTCTCAAAGACCGAGCAACACCAACACATCAACACAGGGCTCACGCCAGCAAGAGCTGAACGGAACGATCGACGGTGGCCCGCGAATATGGGGACCGCGAGGACTCGAGGCGCGCCGGCCGGAGGGGACGGGTCGGGCTTCGCGGTACTTGACGGCGCAGGGACGTTAGCGCGGTCGGCGGAGATGGACGTGAGCGTCGGCGAACGCGGAGCCTGGAGGCCGGAGGTGGGGCGGGCCGGTCGCGGGAAGGCAGCGAGGGACGCTGCGTCGGGCAGCTTGGAGGCGAGGGGCGAGGCAGGCGGAGCCGTGGAGGTGGCGAGCCTTGTGGCATAGAGATGGAGCTCGCGGTGGCGAGACGATGGCGACGGCGGCGACCGGGCGTCGTGGAGGCGGCGAGGGCAGAGAGGGGAGCGACGGCCGGCGGCGGTTGACCGCGCGGAGAGGTGAAGGGCGGCGCCGGCGAAGCTGGGCCGAGCACGCGGCCGAGGGGAAGGCCGGAGGCGGAGGAGGTGGAGGGCGGCGGAGGCGGCCAAGGAAGAAGGCGACGAGGCGGGGAAGGAAGGGCAGGCGGTGGAGAGGCGAGGAGGAGGGGAGAGCGGCGAGGTCAAGGAGAGAGGTTGTCGGGAAGAGGCTGAAGAAGAGAAACAGGGAGGCGAGCGTGGGCCCAGGGCCCTGGGGACGGGCCACGAGAGGGGTGTCTGCGTGTGGGAGGAGGCCGCTGGGCGGCGGTGGTGGAGTCTGGTGGGGTGTGTGTGTCGGTTTGGTGAGGTGGGGGTTGGTGGGTTGTGTGAGTGGAGGGAAAAGAGGAGAGAGGGAGGGGCAGGTGGCAGGGGGGGATTGGGTGAGGGGAGAGGAGATGAGGTGGCGAGGTCCGATAGGCTAGGTGAGGTGGGTGATAGGGTAGTTTCTGGTAGTCAGGATTTGGGGTGGGATTGGTTGGGCCGTTTAATTTCTGGGCGGTCGGGTCAATCGGCCAAAATAATTATAATTTTATTTATTTCAAACAAGGCTGCAAACCGATATCGGGCAAAACAAAATATTCCGGGACCCGGTGTTTGAATAAGATGGGCGTTTTAGAAAACATATTAGGTTTTTGAAATTAGTTTTGACAAACAAGTCATAATGATGACGATGCAATGCACAAATTCAACGCGATTTTCTAGTAGTGGTTTTATGGATGCCACACCGACACCACTAACAATGGATCTCGCCGAGATCCGCCTCATGGTACCGGAAGGAAGGTCGGTGGTCGGCGTCTTCGCACTTCATGTAGATCCTCGCGACACCACTAACAATGGTTCCTTCTTCATCTGGGAATCGGCGACACCACCAACAAAGGGCGTTGTTCCTGATCGTCGAGAGATCACTCCGGAGAAACAAAGGACGAAGATAGAGGCATCAAACAATAAGGCCACCTCTAACTTCCATAAGAAGAGGGAAAAGTTACATTGATCCACCCGTTCGATGTATAGAGCGAACAGTAAGAGTCGGGTAGGGTGATCAGTCCATCCCGGACCCAAACTATCAACTCTATACACGGGTAGGTGAATCAGGCAACTCAACTCTCGAGATTTAGACCAAGATCTTCATAGGCGTATCCTAACAAAGGGATGATGCCAAAATCGTATGAAAGACACAATGATTAGGTTTCGCGATGGTTCCATTGGCATGAACAACACATGCTCAAGGTTAACCCCAACTTCACCAATGCTCGTCCTTCTCATATGTTTTTCAACGACACTGATATCCAGCAAGGAACACATATGGATAAAGGCTCAAGAACAAGAGATTGGAGGAAAGGTACAACAGACAAGTTGCAGATTGATGATCGTAGCACCTCCGTTGCAAAAGGGAGAAAGCGAAACCCTGAAGGTACGACGGAAACCCAACCACGAGAATTCTCGACTCAAGAGAGAGAAGAGAGCGATTCAAAACACGCCGAGATAAGAGGAGAATAGCAGGGTAAGGAATAAAATCAGACCTAATCGTAACTATCCAACCGATTTTGCAAAATAATTTTGACACTCTACTGCCGTTAGCTAGGTTATCCTGGACTTGTGGGTATCGCAACCGCCGAGCTCGATACCATCAGAACACCTCGAATCGGACCTATGCAAGTTTGAGCAAAATTCGCCAAACCCGCATAGAAACGATTCAAAGGTGCCCACCAGCACTTTGCGGGTGGAAAACGGCAATAACATTACACAACAGTCCTCGATGGGACCCACAGAGTATATATATATATAACAAATACTCCATGAGTCAAGAACAGATATAAGGTACAAAGATCCAAATCACCTTGAACGGTATAGGCCCAGCTACGGACAAGATGCAAATGGGGCTAAGAGCCTCAAGAATAACCAATGGCATCCATAACCCTGCCTGCCAAGCCGAAGGGTAACCTCGCTAACGGTGTCGATCTCAAAACCTGCTTAACAAAGGTGCCGACAAAGGGCAAAAGAAAAGAAGGAGCGTCGATCGAGGCCAAGACACGGCGAGGCTAGAATTGGTCCTCGCCACATAGGTATGGTGGATCAAGCGGCAATGACAAGATGCACTAAACAACCTATAGAGACTCGATAGCGGTTATCGAGAGGGGTGAGAATGACCTAACCGGATCCAACTGAAGCTAGCACCAAACAAACCCATCCCGGTGTTTCCCTCGAGACCAAACGAGGAAGTCAACCGAGGAACTCACATTGGCGCTTACTTATTCAGTTATAGTTGCGGCACGTTACTAGTCAGGTTTAGATGATCATCCTGATAAAGTAAGCAGTGGGTCATTTTAGTTAACCATTCCGTTGTAGTTGCAACACTTACTAATCAGATACAATTAGCATGAGATGACCCAAAAACCCAGCAGTTGTTGGTACTTTTATTAAGCCATTCCATTATAGTTGCCATACTTACTAGTCAGGTACAATGGTCGCAAGAGACAACTCAAACAAGCAATTGTGGGCAGTATTATTTAGCCATTCCGTTATAGTGAAGCCGATTACTAGTCATTATAAAGTCAAATTTATAGCAGTAAACTTTAGTTATGCTTGTCTATGATCGAGATACTGTGCTCCAAGTCGTCCATATCCGCGGACACGGCTTTCAGAAAGTTTTACCCGCCGGGTGCACCAATAGCAACACACGCCGATCAACCTCGAAAACCAAATCAAAACCCAACGAGGCTTTCACGACGAACAATCACAGGATTCAAATATTTCGCCACCCATTGAGTAGATCCCAACGGAGTAAGCAAGCTCGAGACGGACTCAAGGTTTGCGCTAATGGTACGGGAACCCGAAAGTGTGGCTGGCTTGTCGATACCAGTAATCACTCCGCATACCTAACTGCTCCTCGCACAATTTAAATACGTAAAGTAGCATGGCATAAGTACAGATCGTAAATAAAACCTCAAACTAGTTTGTGGCCCCAAGAAATAAGACGGAATCAAGCTCGCTCGGGACCCATATACCTCCGGATGTGGATAGCGATAAATCAAGGAATGTATCAAGTACTGGGTCTTACGGGACACAAGTGGGCTCGAAACCAAATATTTTCTATCACCCACCGATGCCTCGCTTATTCAATTTTAGTTGTTAAACAGAAATTAAAGTGACGATAAGTAAAACTAGAATCATCTCCAACATCAACATGCGGCAATACCTCAAAGAATCGTGGCATATGACGACACATCAAGACTTGAGCAAGCAACTACGACGCAAGTCCAACTATCTACCAAACAACAGGAATAGGGTGTGTCCAAGGCAATATACGGCTACAAGGGATATCACAAACTAGAGCATCGCAACACGTATAGCAATAGATCAACAGGAGGGAACAAAGACTATAAAAGTAAGATAGGTAGAAAGGGGAGATGCTCGCTGAAAACATTGTCGAAGGTTCATCCAAGATCGGGCAAGCTCACATCAACTCAACGGCCTTATCCGAAGAAGCAAAACACTAGAATAAACACCGGATGCAATATTTAAGATCGGCGAAGATCGGCATGATGCATGCATGATGTATGACATGGCGTAAGGCGATGCAATTAGGTCATATTAAGCGGGCGGGTCCCGACAATTACTTAAATGGTTCAAGTTATTTAGAACCCCCGCAAATTAAATGTTGTTTAGCAATGCAACAGGTGGAACCGGTTCGCTACACATGTTTAAATGAGGCCAATATAAGGCTAGATTTGCCCGCATATGGGCCCCATATTTAATTATTAGTGAATCGGCATAAGGCCCCAAACCACAGACAAGGATGCATGCGAGATGAATGATTAATATGCAACAGTTGTTATTATGTCATGAAATAGGGTTTCGGGAAGGGGTTCACACATTAGGGTTCTCGACGATCTTGGGGTTCCGGGGGTTCGGGGTCCGGGGTTCAGGGTTCGACGGAACGGTCTCGACGGAAGCGTTCTTGGATTACTGGGGTCGTTCTTGTTGTTCGGGATGAAGCACTTGTCGCACCGAGGAGCCGGACTTGGTTCGGCGTTGGGGCGCTTCGGATACTTCCGGGCCGATGCCGTTCTTGTTGTTGTGCCGGTCTTGTCGGGTCCCACGGGGTCGGTCTTGCTGTCGCGAGGATCTTGTCGGGCTCGCGCCATTGAGTCGGTCAACATTCGGGCGTTCGTGGAAATCTTGGCGTTCGATGATCCTGCATCCGCTGTCTACGGTCATGTTGTCGGTCTTGGCGTCCGGGGAAGTTCTCGTGTCCGTGGCGGAGATCTTGAAGGTCCTGAACTCGCGAACTTGGCGTCGAGGGTTCGGCCTTGAGGTTGGACTCGGGAAGAAGGCGACGCGGAGGCGGGAAGGAAGGGCGGAGGGCCGGGTGCGGTGGAGAGGCGAGGGCGGGGAGAGCGGCAGAGCTTGAGCGTCATGGGAGAGCGAGGTCAAGGAGAGAGGTTGTCGGAGAGGTCAAGGAAGAAGAGAAATGGGGAGGCGGGCGTGGGCCGGGTGGGGGGAAGTGGGTAGCGGGTGGGGCTGGGGCCCTGGGGACGGGGCCACGGAGAGAGGGGTGTCTGCGTGTGGTGAGAGGAGGGCCGGTGGTGGTGGTGGGGTGTGGGTGTCGGTTTGGTGAGGTGGGGTTGGTGGGTTGTGAGTGGAGGGAAAAGAGGAGAGGGAGGACGGTGTGGGGTGATTGGGTGAGGAGAGGGAGATGAGGTGGCGAGGTCTGATAGGCTAGGGTGAGGTGGCTGATAGGTGTGGGTAGTTTCGGTAGTGATTTGGGGTGGGATTGGTTGGGCCGTTTAATTTCTGGGTGGTCGGGTCAATCGGCCTGCTCGACCCGCTAAAAATAATTATAATTTTTATTTATTTCAAACAAGGCTGTTGCAAACCGATATCGGGCAAAACAAAATATTCCGGGGACCCGGTTTTCGGTGTTTGAATAAGATGGGGCGTTTTAGAAAACATATTAGGTTTTTGAAATTAGTTTTTGACAAACAAGTCATAATGATGACGATGCAATGCACAAATTCAACGTGATTTTCTAGTAGTGGTTTTGCGGGATGCCACACTCCTTCCAGGCATCGCCGTTAAGGTGCTCTTTTGATAGATTTATATATCTTCCCCTCCCTTTCCGTGTCCATACGATGAAGAGGACTATCAGGAAGATGGAATGAAGGAAGGTTACGACAACTAGGATCATCTTCCATCGTCAGCATTGTCTGTGACCATGAAGATGGAGTCTCGCCCATGCTACCGTTATTATTACGTTATTCTGCTGCTATGATTGTATTAAGACTAGATCATGTGATCCTTTATTTGTTGTAAGACCTTATGTATGGTTTGTAATGGATGATGTACTTTGATATCCAATCTGTTATGTCTCGAAAAAATGGTAATCCTGGAATTGCGATGTATGGCATAACAGACATCTGAGATTAAAAATCCGGGTGTTGACATGAGGTGTGGCCGGAGACAGCGAGCAGGGAACGGCGGGGGCGGGCTTCCTCGATCCCTCGGGCAGGGCGTGGACACGTGGGAGGAGAGCAATGGATGTTACCTCACTGGAGGAGGAGGAGGCAGTTATCGGCGGCGGCGAAGACTTTATAAATGAATCGTTTAGTTTTTGACTGCGGTGGCAGGACAGGTAATTCGGTCAAACAGGCAGGGGCAAAACCGAAAAAATAATATCGGACGAAAATGTTGAAAAACGTATTTTTGGCGATGGAAAAGTATTTGACTAACCTTTCTTAAGAAAAAATATTAGATAGACTAGCTGAATGCCCGTGAGTTGCTACGGAATTATATAAAAAATGAATGTTTATTGAAATTTGGTTCTATTTTATTTTCATGAGTGTTTGTGTCTCATGTTTCATGACAAACATTGATATCTAGTCTATTAAAAAAATAGTACATGGTTCATACCTCCTAATTAATATACATGCAAATAAGGTGAGGTAAACATGATTTTCTTTGATCAGTAATAATTTGAGTTGTACACATTTATAATATAGTCAAAGTTTATTATGTTGTCCCAGTTCGTCAAGTAAGATCTACCTAGATATAATTTTTTAACTTTATTTTAATAAACATTATAATCTCATATTATTGGTATGTTAATTACTTACTACCTACCCTTTGCATCACACTCCTTCGAACGTGATGTCACCGAGCCATAGTATACAGAGAATTAAGGGAGGGAGCCGGCGCCGTGGAAGTTCATATACACAAGGGACACAGGGTGGAGGTCAACGAGGTCGACCAAGATGGGGCTCGTGCAAGGAGGCGCTCGGGTGGATGCGGGTGTCGCGGTTGAGCAGAAGAGAGTGGGGGAGGAGCCCAAGGATTCGATGGCAAAAGCTAATCCGATGATAGTAGTCTAAACGGGAAAATCAAAGCTTAGAAACGGAGCCACTGATTGTTTTTTCATCTGCGCCTATTGTTCCATCTAGCTCATCTCTGATGTTCGTGTGCAAGTTGATTCATATCTCTCAAGTCTCAGCATCTACTCACCGTGAAGATTATACCCATGAGCTCTGGCCTGTGACCGCATCACCATCTCCATACCACACAGGATCTTCTCAATTTGGGAGCTGGACATTGAAGCAACTTAATGCATTAGGCTTGACAATGAAGCAAGGAAAAGGGCGTTCTCCATGGTGGGCAACGATGATGGGGGGCTAATTTTTTGTTTCCTTTTGGTAGGCTGCTAAAGGCATGCCTTGTAAATAACCCTATAACCTTGGATTTCTTTCTCCTTCTAATAAAGAGCAGGGTCCTGGTATTATTTTTGGGAAAATTATAAGCATAACCAATTGCATAGATTAGTAATGGGATTAAAAAAAAATATTACTGCGCCTATCTTGAAAATGATGTCGAAGGTTTGTCAAAATTCGAACGTATCTATTATTTAGTACTCCCTCCGACCCAAATTAGTTGACTTAAATTTATCTAAACTATTTAGTATATAGGCTAATCCCAATTTTAAAAAATCCAAGTCAACTAATATGAGTCGGAAGAAGTATATAGATTATCTATATTTAGACAAATTTGCGACATTCTTAGTACGGAGGGATTGGGAGTTTAGTTTTCCTCTAATTGACGAATTTTGCATATAGTAGCAGTCAGATTTTCAAGTAATTTCCAATTCCTTTATCATATGAGCATAGCGAACTGCGTATAGTCAGATTGCTGAAATCTAAGAGATCGAGCTATGCTTCATAAACAGTGTTTTCTTGTTTTCTTTGTTTTGAATCTCAAGCAGTGTTCCTTAATTTATTACTTAAAAAAGTAACAGGACGGAGGTTGCAGAGCTCGCCTCTTCCTAACATAACCAAACGGAGTTCACTATGCTCGCACCTCACTAGATGGATTCCGGCGCCGTGCGGCTGGAAGGTAGAGCTTGGGGAACGGCGGCGGTGACGGTGGGCAGGCCCAGGGCGGGGATGACAGGGATTTCAAAAGTTGAGGCCATTTAGGGAGGAGCCGGTCGCGGAGGCCAGGACACGGAGGTCTCTTGGAGCGGAGAGGGCGAGCGTGGCGGCCGCCGTGGCCTTGCGGCCCTTGTACCGACGCTTGTCTCTGCTTCTGCCTACCGACATGCACGGCTGATGGAGTAGGAATAATATCGGATAAGAAGGGTTGAAAACGTATTTTTGATGCACGGAAAACGTATTTTACTAACCTATCTTAAGAAAAATATATAATAATAATAAATAAATAATATATATAGATAAATAGATTATTGATTAAATTTATGATTAAACTATTTTTTTAAAATAGCCTGATAAATCGGAACGGAGGTAGTAGAACCTGAATGAATTAATGATGGTGGATGCCTGACCTGCATGACACGGAGCCGCTAGAAAATTCACTTTGGACACGAAATCCTAACTAAATCTTTGACACGTCTCCCAACTCTAGCAAATCTCTTCGGCATTGAAGACTCCGGCCGTGTCGCCGGCTTTTGTTGGCACATCGCGGGTATCCTCGCCTCTCCTTGGAGAGGGAGTCCATACTCGGATCTATAGCTAGTTAGACTGAAAACTCCAAAGCTTTTGAATCCCGATTCCGGTCTCCCGCAATGTTCACAGCTAAGTTAATACTAGGTCGGATGTTGATGCGAATGGCGATGCGTCGGCGTCGCCAGGGTCGTAAGAAGAAAGCTAGGGCAACCACACCCGCGTTCATCCTGCCACAGGACGTCCTGGCTAGCATCCTGGTCCGCCTCCCGGGGAACGATCTCCGGCGGCTCCGCCGTGTCTGCAAAGAATGGATGGACATCATATCCGATCCCCAATTCATCCAGGAGCACATGGTCTACAAACCAAAGTTGACCCCGACCCACACCATCGTCTTTTTTCCTGGATTCGCCTACGGGGGTAGCCGCGAAGATCCGCACAATGGCCACGGCTTCCTCTTCGACGAGCACTGGCGGCTCAAGGCCGAGATCACAGCCGGCAGGTGGGATGATCTGATAGGCGCGTGCAATGGCCTGCTCTGCTTCCTGGAAGCCGGTCAGGGTTCCATTAAAATCGTAGAGCCGTTCACGGGTGAGTCGCTCGTGGTGCCACATCCGCCGGAGGCGACGGGGCTAAGGTGGAGTGTCCACTCTGGGTCATACTGCTTCGGCTTCGATGCTACCGCCAGGCGATACAAGATCGTACACCATAACTTCCTCAGATACAGCGCCGCGCGAGAGGGGGAGGCCGAAGACGACGAAGAGCTGCACGTGTACACGGTCGGAGGAGGCGAGGGCTGGACGAGGGTGCATGTGGCCCACAAGGTCCACGGCAAGGCATACGGCGATCCATCGTATGTTGATGGGACAGTGTACTGGCCCTCGCGTACCTATGTGAACTACAAACCAGAAGAAAAGCTCGTGCGGTTCGATCCGGCAACAGAGATGATCACGTCGGAGGCGACCGTACGCGTGTGGCTGGGTCGCCCGTGTTCAGAGAGGGCAATCTTCTGCAGGCTGGTGGAACCGACGCCTTCTTGCCTGATGACCTACGGCTCATACTGCGAATGGGACACATGGTTTCCGGAAGCTGAAGGGAGTGGTGCTGGATGCTTGCCAGAGGGCCTCGTGTTGTTTAGCCTTTCGTTCGACCATGGACTGTACCTCCGCACCATGACAAGGGGACTTGAATTTGGCGAGAGCAAGCTTCTGTTTGAGGTGGGCAAGAAGAAGCCTGCTGGCTACAAGTACAATGGCCGAGTGTCATTTGTTCGGGCTCGTCGTCACCGGCAGCTCCCAATATCGGGAGCCCCGCCAAGCAGCGAACAAGGTAATGCAAGGGCAACTGGGTATGCTCCCACAGTGTCTGCTGCTCCATTAGCGCTCTACTTAGGCTCGTCTAGTCCTTAATTAGCCGTTGCTTCAACCATTGCCTTGTGTTTCCATTGCAATAAAATACTTCCTCCGTCTCAAAATATATGTTGTAGGTTTATTAAATTTTGGATAAATCTAGACACTAGTTTAGTATATAGATTTATCCAAATTTTAATAAACCTATGACATATATTTTAAAACGTAGAGAGTATAACAATTAACGTCATATATTTATCTCGGAACAGTCTATGATTAGGTTGAACTGCTTAAACATACTACTAAAGGGATATGTTTCATTGTTTTAACTTTTTCTGATTATAGAAGAATGTGCCCCATTAGACATTTTTTAAGATGCAACATTGTTAAAATAACTGCACGGAGTTAACAAACTCCGATGGCTACAAGTATTGGGTACGCTCCCACAGTATCTGCTGCTCCATTAGCGCTCTACTTAAGCTCGTCTAGTCCTTAACCGTTGCTCTAACCACTGCCTTGTGTTTCTATTGCGACGAATTAATACTTTCTCCATCAATAGATGTCACAGCCTTGTTAAAATTTAGATAAATCTAACCTCCTTCATGCGTCTTGCTTTATAAATAAAGAATTATCCAGATGCAACCAGCTGATTCCTCACGTTAACGTGAACTGTACTAACACTATCGAAAATCGAGATTTTTTGTTGGGTATTTTTTAGTTTGCCTAGTGTTTAAAGCCCGGACACTCGGAAAACAGATATTTGCCGTGTATCGTCCCGATGACATCCAGCAAACCGTTAATTCACGGCAAAGTTACCTCTTTGCCGAGTGTTTATCGAAAAAACACTCAGTAAAAATAGACATACACGATAACATCCTGAAAAACTCAGTAAAATATGAATACATGGCAAACCGTCATGCCACACATCCTTCCCGCCCGCGGTTGACAGCGCACCTTATGCGCGTTATGGTTTGCCGAGTGTCGTCAGAAATACAAACAGTAAAAGTTGGCACCGATTTTTCTTCCCCCGCACGCGCCAAAATCCTAGGGTTTGAAATAACGATATGTCGTGTATGTTGAATCGTTGTTGTGTCTGTTAGTCCCAAACACTCGGTAAAACTGCTGTTTGCCGTGTGTCCCCATTTTTACCGAGTGTTTACGTCTGATACACGGTAAATTAGTAGGGACTGGGTTTAGGGCTGAGATGGATCTATGATGAGCCTCGCTAAACTGGCGTTGGATATCTGATAGAATAGCATATTGTGAGTTTAAAACTGATTTTTTGCAAAAAAAAAAATGAAAATTATATAATATACATGTAGTTCAAATTAGACCCGCTTCCTGCCGCTTCGACAGAAATTGAGATACCCTAGTCGGAACATTTTCCATGTAAGGTGGTCTATGATTTTTGAAAAATGGGTGATACCATTTTGAAACTTTCATTCGGTGGTTGTTTCACAAAACAACCCGTTTTTGGCACTCAGAAAATGTAAAAGGGCTTTTTCGTGGGACGAAGACGAAAACCTCCTCCTTCAACATTGTTCGCCATCCCAATATGGACATGCATGCACAATATGGGCACATTATCATAAACTATGCCACGAATCTGGCCATAACATTGGTTGTTTGGCCTAAAAACTATGAAAGCTCGAACATGATAGGTCATTTCTGGGAAGGTTTTTTGTGATGCAATCAATATACCAAGTTTGATATTTTTTTCTTGCAACTATGTCACATATAATGACGCCACGTGAAGTTTTCACATTGTTCAGACCGTTTTTTAATTTCTTATGCCCGTCTCAAACTATGGTCAAAACAGCGCGCATGAAGGTTCTTAGCTAGGAGACGAACCTCGCTAAACTCGCATTGGATATCTGATAAAATGGCATATTAGAGTCTAAAAATGATTTTTTCAAAAAATCATGGGCATTATATAATGTACCCGTAGTTCAAATCGGACCTTCTTCCTACTGATTCAGCGGGAATTTGTCTTTTTCACCAGGGGTGGATGGAAAGGTTTGAGATACACCGGTCGAAACATTGTCCATGTAAGGTGGTCTATGGTACCATTTTGAAACTTTCATTCAGTGGTTGCTTCACAAAACAACCCCGTTTTTGGGACTCGGAAAATGTAAAAGGTCTTTTCCATGGGACGAAGAGGAAAACCTCCGCCTTCAACATTGTTCTCCATTCCAATATGCACATGCATGCACAATATGGGCACATTATCATAAACTATGCCGCGAATCCGGCCATAACATTCGTCGTTTCGCCTAAAAGCCATGAAACCTTGAACATGATAGGTCATTTCTAAGAAGGTTTTTCTGAGATGCAATCAATATACCAAGTTTGATATTTTTCCTTGCAACCATGTCACATAAAATGAAGCCACGCAAAGTTTTCACATTGTTCGGACCGTTTTTGAATTTCATATGTCCGTTTCAAACTATGGTCAAAACGGCGGGCATAAAGGTTCTTAGCTAGGGGATAAGCATCGCTAAACTCGCGTTGGATATCTGATAAAATAGCATATTATGAGTCTAAAAAAGATTTTTTAAAAAACTCATGGGCATTATATAACGTATCCTAGTTCAAATCGGACCCGCTTTCTGCCGATTAAAAAAAATGTAAAATGGCTTTTCCATTCGGACAAAGAGGAAAACTTCTTGACTAAAAATGCTTGCAGGTAATTTGTATCTATTTCGGGTATTTTGGTGTTAGTGCCAAAACTAGATGATGTGTTTTCCATGTGTCATACATGAATACACGGCAAAGTCAAATGGCCCTAACTGACCTAGATCGAGAGCAAACAGTAAGTCCACATCCATGTTCCTGTCGCCCCATCCTCTCCCACTGCGTGTTGTCGCCCTCCTCTCTAGACCGCCGCCCCTTCTCCAGACCACCATCGCCGCACTACTCCAGATCGTCGCCGCCGACGCCCTTCCTCCCCTGACCCCACCGCCGCTGCCCAATGGCTCCTGGGTAAGCATGAGCCGTCGAGCTCGGCTCACCGTCGCGCAACTAGGGACGCCCGCTCAAGCCTCTACTCTGGCCAGTCGTGGGAGAGGAGGATCTGCACCACTAGGAGCTCCCTGCCCCGCGTCACCGCCTGCCCGCATCGACCTCCTTGCCCTGAGGCTAGACCAGGATCCGCACCACCAGGGGTTCCACCACAAGGAAGAGAACCAAGAGCTCCACCATGGTGAGTTGCCTATAGATTTTGTCTAGTGGATTTTCCCCTACCAAAACTATCTCATTGCCATAGATAATTCACTCGGCTATATTGGAAGCGGACAAGGCCTCCTACCAATGCCGAAGCTTAACATCTTTTCCATAATGGATGGGATGGCAGATTCGTTGTCTAGTTTTGGGGAAAGGTAGTTTTTGCATCCAACCTGGTTTCTACTGACATTATAAGAAGTAGAACTTGTACTCCAACTAATACATCAAACTTATCCTAATTCTTCCAATATAGGGACGAACAGATGTTGGAATAAGGCCTGATTTGAAACCAATCGCCAAAGGTTTTAGGTATTCTGTCAAGACATTACATGTTTATGACGTGAATGGGTACCACTTCCATACCCATTCACACACCATGAACCGTGCCAACCGGAAGACAATAAATAGTGGAGTCATGGTTAAAAGGGAGGATAAACTTCATTACTATGGAAGGGTCGAGGAAATATACTAGCTTGACTACGGATCTGGTTACACGCATCAACTAGTTATATTCAAATGTCATTGATTTGACCCAGCCAAAGTGAGACGAATAACTGATATTGGGTGGGTCGAAGTTGCACGAGACTCGGTTTATGAGGGAGATGATGTCTATATTTTGGATTGTCGAGCCACACAAATTTTTTATCTCCCGCACCGTGTAAAAACCCAAAGAAGCATATACAAGCATGGGATGTTGTCTTCGCGGTACCGAAGCATGGTAAAACACCCCGCAAACAAAGATGATTACCACCGCATAGATCCCAAGACTTATGAGGGAGAGTTTTACCAAGAAGAAGGAATCCCAGGGGTATTGAATTGTCAATTGATGAGGATATGGACATCGCCGTGGAGGAAGAAGCTGAGGGCATGGCAGTAGAAAATTCACAAGGCGAAATTGAGGTGGTGGAGAACCCACAAGACCTGGCATTACTTGAGAGGTTCTGCAAAGGGCTTGACCTTACTGATCCTAAAGGTGCACCTCCAAGCTTCACAGATGAATTGTGGCAATTACGTGACTGTGATGACGATGATGATCCAACATATGATTGTAGGGGTTCGTAGCATGGAAAACAAAAAAAATCTACCGTATGAACACACACAAGCCAAGATCTATCTACTAGGTTATAGCAACGAGTCAATAGAGTACTCACCCTCCAAAATTCCAAAGCAGTTAACGAGAGCAGATTCTCATGGGTGATATAGTTGTTCACTTGCCGATCTCAAGATCGCGTAGACTATCCTTCTGGTGCCGCGTTCTGGCAGCGCTCCCGCAGTCGGTCACATGTTCGGTACTCGATGAAGACCTTCCTCTCCCTTGTTCCAGCAGGCAGCATATGTTGTAGCTCTCTCCTCGCGATTCCGGCGGCACGATGGCGTGGTGTCGGAGTTTAGATCCCGCAGGGCTTCGCCTAAGCCGGTGCGAGTAGGATGGAGTAGAGGGGTTCCTCAGCAACTAGGGTATAGAGGCCGAGGAAGGAGGTGGTGGTGGCCGGTGGCGTCTAGGGCGACAACGACGGCTAGGGCGACGGCGGCGGCATCGGCTTGGGCGTCGGCAGCTTGGGGCTAGGGTTTGGAGGTGTGGTGGAGGGGCAGGCCCCTACCCTCTATTTATGAGAGGGAGGGTCGGGTAGGGGAGGGGGAGGTCGAATCTGCCCCCAACTACCTCTCCTCCTTGGCCGACATTGGAGGGAGAGGAGGTTTTCTCTCCTCCCTCCACCAGAAAACATTGTCCCAGTTTGACTTTTCAAACTTGCCTTTTGACTTTTAATTTTGGAGTTTGATTTCTCTCTTTTAAATGCCCAGCCTAGTGACCTAGGACATGATGCAACCATTCTAATTTGTCATGACATATTCATGCACCCTTCCCCTTCCGGTTCGGTGAACCTTCTAGACCCTTCTAGAACATTCCGGTGAAAACACCGGAATCATTCCCGAACTCCCGAATTGGACTTTCCTTATATGAATCTTATATGAATCATTCTCGAATGTTCTAGACCCTTCTAGAACATTCCGATGAAAACACCGGAATCATTCCCAAACTCCGGAATTGGACTTTCCTTATATGAATCTTATTCTCTGGACCATTTCAGATCTCCTCGTGATATCTCGGATCCCATCCGAGACTCTGAACAACATTCAGTATTCTTACTCACATTCCATGTCTACTAAACAACATCGAATCCTTAAGTGTGTCTTCCTACGGTTCGTGAATTATGCAGACATGACCAAGACTCTTCTCCGATCAATAACCAATAGAGGAATCTGGAAATTCATATGGCTCCCACATATTTCTACGATTACTTCGTGATCGAATAAACCATTTACATATGACACCAATTTCCCTTTGTCTCGCGATATTTTACTTATCCGAGGTCTGATCGTCGGTATCTCTACATACCTAGTTTAACCTCGTTACCGATAAGTACTCTTTACTCGTTCCTGTGATATGTGATCCCTTGTGAGACAGTCACATGGTTGCAAGCTAATTGGATGACATTCCACTGAGAGGGCCCAAAGTATATCTATCCTCATATGGATGGACAAATCCCACTCTTGATCCATGTGCCTCAACACATACTTTCTGAACACTCAATGCCCCTTTATAACCACCCAGTTACGAAGTGGTGTTTGATGTGATCAAAGCATCCATCCGGTGATGGTGATTAGCATGATCTCATGGTCGAAGGAATTAGGTTACTATGTATCTGAAAGCTTATAACAAACAAACTATTGAAATGACTTGATCTTTATGCTACGCTTATCTATAGGAGTATGTCCATCACACCATTCTCCTAATGATATGATCTTGTTGTTAATAACATCTCAATGTTCATGATCAGGAAACCATGATCATCTATCAACCAACAAGCTAGTATTACAAAGAGGCTTTACTAGGGACTCTAACAAGTTTACAAATCACACAAGTATTAATGTTTCCATCTAATACAATTATAGCATGAATGTAAACATTTATCATAAACACAAAGATAATAATAACTACTTTTATTATTGCCTCTAGGGAATATCTCCAACAGTCTCCGACTTGCACTAGAGTCAACTAATCTAGATTACATGGTAATATACCGAACATCCATGGCGGTTTGGTGATGGTCATGTTTTGCCCTAGGGAGAGGTTTAGTCAACGGATCCGACACATTCAGATCTGTGTGTACTTTGCAAATCTTTATGTCACCATCTTGGACATGCTCTTGAATAGCGTGAAAATGTAGCTTGATATGCTTCAGCTTCTTGTGTGACCTTGGATCCTACGCATTGGCTATGGCGCCCATGTTATCACAATAGATAAACATTAGGTCTAGCGCACTGGGAACCACACCGAGCTCCATAATGAACTCCTTCATCCATATCACCTCTTGTGAAGCCTCCGAAGCAGCTATGTATTCTGATTCAGTTGAAGATCTCGCCACAATGCTTTGCTTTGCACTCCTCTAGCTCACTGCTGCACCATTCAAAGTAAATACGTATCCATATTGAGATTTAGAATCATCCGGGTCGGTGTTCCAACTAGAATCGGTGTAACCATTAACAACGAGTTGTTCATTGCCTCCATAAGAAAGAACCATATCATTAGTTCTTCTCAAGTACTTAAGGATGTTTTTAACCGCTGTCCATTGATCCACTCCTGGATCACTTTGACATCTGCTAGTTAAACTAACAACATATGCAATGTCACGTCTAGTATATAGCATGGCATACATGATAGATCCTATGGCTGAGGCCTAGGGAGTCTTACTCATCCTCTCTCTATCTTCTGTCATAGCAGGACTTTGAGTTTTACTCAAGGTCGTATTAGGCAACATGGGCAAGAACCCTTTCTTGCTATCTTCCATTCCAAAACTCTTTAGAACTTTGTCCAAATATGTACCCTGTGAAAGCGATATTAGGCATCTCGATCTATCTCTATAAATCTTTATGCCTAATATGTAAGTAGCTTCGCCAAGATCCTTCATTGAAAAACTATTATTTAAATAATCTTTGACAGGTCTACATCATTCCCAATCAACAATATGTCGTCCACATATAGTACTAGAAATGCTACAGAGATCCCAGTCACTTTCTTGTAAATACAAGCTTCTCCATAAGTTTGTATAAAACTAAAACTTTTGATCACCTTATCAAAATGTTGATTCCAACTTCGGGATGCTTGCTTCAATCCATAAATGGATCATTGAATTTTGCATACCTTGTTAGCATCTTTTGGCTCGACAAAATCTTTGGGTTGTACCATATACAACTCTTCATCAATGTCTCCATTGAGGAACGCCGTTTTGACATCTGTGGCGCCCCGCAAAACCACTACTAGAAAATCGCGTTGTTTTTGTGCATTGCATCATCATGACCTCATGCTCATGTCATCATGCCACATTGCATTTGAGCATCGTCATCATCATGCATGGTTTTTGTCTAAACTATTTTCGAAAACGCCTAGTTTTGTTTTCTAAATACTCCCGTCTTTATTCAAATTAAAACCCGGGTCTCCGGAATATTTTGTTTCGTCTGCCAATGGATTTCAAACGCCCCGTTTTAAATAATAAAATATTTATTTTATTTTTAGGGGGCAGCCAAACCGGGTCGATCCGACCCAGTCGGCCACCCCCAGTGCAAAACCAGAGCTATCCCTAATCCCCTCTCGCCACCTCATCTCTCGTCTCTCCTCCACCCACTCCCAGCCTGCCACATCATCCCCATCAGCCCTACCCTCTCTCCCTCCACCTGCCGCCACCCCATGGACACACGCACACCGCCCCTGCCCGATGCTTCCCTCGCTCCCCTCTTCTCGTGTCTCCCTGGCCCACCACACCAGCCCAGCTGCCCCACCTGTCTCCCTCCGTCCCTCCTCTCTCGACCCGTGGCCCCTTCCCCACGCGACCGCTGCCGTCCGTCGCCGCCGCCTCCTCCTCCGCTCGGGCTCGCCGCCCACCCGGCCCGCTCGGCCCAACTCGACGCGCCTCCCATCGTTCGCTCCCACCGCCGCAAGTGCCCGTCGCGGCCGCTTCTTCCTCCACTGAGACGCCCGGGCGACTCCTCCGCACTGCCGGCCCGGTCTTCACCGCCAAGCTCCAGCGCCGCCGGCCTTCCTCTCTCTCCTCCTCTCTCGCGCCCGCCACCCGCTCCTCTGCCGAGCCGGCGATCGCCAACCTTGGTCGTGGCCCGTTTCCCATCGAGCACACCTCTGCAGACCAGCGCCCACCGCTGCCAAAGACGCCAGGCCCGACTCTCCTGCCGCCGCCTCCGCTGCGTCCCGACCTCACTCCACCGCCGCCAGCGCGAGCTCGGCCTCCACTGTCCCTGGCAACCGGCAGCACCGCACCTCGCCTCCTCCTGCAGGGGCCCTCCAAGCTCCGGCCGCACCTGACGCCGGTCACCGGCCCTGCCGCCTAGTTGCATCGCCGACCTCCGACCGCGTCGCCCCTGTTTCCCTGAGCATGCCGCACTGCTTCTCTCACTTCTGTCGCATGCCCAGGTTGCAGTACGACAGGTGGTTGTTCGGTCAGATGTATGCAAGGATCTGTTTTGTTTCTTGCTAACCTTGTTCTGACAAAAGACCACTGAAACTTGTTTTCCCAAGTTGGATCGCAAGGTTCAAACCGGTGTCATCAAGATCTCCTCAGAACGCGTAATCCTCCTTCACGGAACCCCGAAGACACAATTCCGAGGATCCGAAGACCGAACCCTAAGTCCAAAGCTCAAGACCGAACCAAACCCCATTGCTCGACATGGTCTCCTTCACGGATCCGAAGACCTCGATCCCGAAGATCCGAAGACCAGACCTCGGAAAACCCTCGGAACGACAAGATCGCCCACACGGACTCGAGTACCCCGATGCCCCGATCCGAAGACCAATCCTCGCGAGACCGAACCGGAACCACATCGAACCAAGATCTTCGGTCCGAGATGTGTGATTCCCTTCTCGAGCCCTAATTTATAAAATGATATTGATCTTGTTGCATATAAAATTGTTCATGCATGCATATTTGTGTGTGGTTTGGGGGCCTTATGCCGAATCACCTAAAATTAAATATGGAGGCCATATGCGGGCGAACCTAGTCTAATATTGGCCCCATTTAAATTTGTGTAAAACCGGTGATATATTTTGCCATGTTAAGACAACATTTTAATTGGCGGGTATCTAAACAACATGAACCTATCAATTAATTGTCGGGACCTCGGTTCCGCTTAATATGACCTAATTGCATCGCAGCTTTGCCATGTCATACATCATACATGCATCATGCACGATCTTTTGCCGTAGTATTAAATATTGCATCCGGTGTTTATTCTAGTGTTTTGGTTCTTCGCGGATAAGGCCGTTGAGTTGATGCGAGTGTCGGCTCGATCGTCGGTTGAACCTTCGACAATGTTTTCAGGCGAGCACCTCCCCCTTTCTACCTATCTTACTTTTATAGAATTTATTCCCTCCTGTTGATCTATTGCTATCTGTGTTGCGATGCTCTAGTTTTCGTACCCGTGATATCCCTTGCAGCCTTATATTACCTTGGACACATCCTATTACATGTTGTTTGGTAGATAGTTGGACCGCGCGTCGTAGTCGCTTGCTCAAGTGCCGTTGCGTGTCGTCAAGTACCACAGTTGTTGGAGTATTGTCGCATGATTAATGTTGGAGATGATCATAACTTTAATTATTGTTTAATAACTAAAATTGAAGTAGGTAAATGCAGAGGCACAGGTGGGCAATAGATGTTATTTGGTTTTTAACCGTCCACTTGTGTCCCGTAGGACCCCGAGTACTTGATACCTGTTCCTTGAATATTCAAGGCTATCCACATCCGGAGGATTATGGGACCCCCGAGCCGAGCTTGATTCATACTTATTTCTTGGGGCCACAAACTAGTTTGAGGTTTTATTTACTATCCTGTACTTATGCCATGCTTTACTGCTTTATTTACGATTGTCGAGGAGCACTCACTGTTAGGATCGGGACACGTTTTGGGTATCGACAAGCCCACCACACTTTCGGGTTCCCATCGTTTCATACGTCCACCCAAACCTTGAGTCCGTCTCGGAGTCAGCTAACTTCGTTGCGGGTATACTTAATGGGGTGGCCCCCTGAAATATTTCTGAATCTTGTGATTGCTTTGTCGTGAAAGCCTCGTTGGGTTTTGATTTGGTTTTTCCGAGGTTGATCGAGTGTGTGTTGCTATTTGTGCACCCCTGCAGGGTAAAACTTTCTGAAAGTCGTGTCCGCGGTTATGGACGACTTGGAGCACAGTATCTCGATCATAGACAACTATAAGTAAAGTAGTGCTATAAATTTGACTTTATAATGACTAGTAATCAGCTTCACCATAATGGAATGGCTAAATAAAAATTGCCAAAAATTGCTTGTTTGGGTTGTCGCTTGCTACCGTTGTATCTGACTAGTAAGTATTGCAACTACAACGGAATGGCTAAATAAAAGTACCAACAACTGCTGGGTTTGGGATATCTCATGCTAATTGTATCTAACTAGTAAGTGTTGCAACTACAACGGAATGGTTAACTAAAATTGCCCACTGCTTATTATATCAGGATGACTATCTATACCTGACTAGTAATTGTTGCAACGATAACTGAATAACTAAAACTGCCAACTGTGTGAGTTCCTCGGTTGACTTCCTCGTTTGGTCTCGAGGGGGAAACACCAGGATGGGTTTGTTTGATGGTAGCATCAGGTTGGTTCCGAATAGGCCTTTCTTATCCCTCTCTGATAGCCGACAGTTCTATCGAGTCTCTATAGGTTGTTTAGTGCATGTTGCGCTGCCGCTCAGTCCACCATACCTATGTAGGCGAGGACCGCCGAATTCTAGCCTCGCCGTGTACTGGCCTCAGTACTGACCGCTCTCTTTTTCCTTTGCCCTTTGTCGGCACCCCTTTTTGTTTAAGCAGGTTTTGAGATCGACGTCGTTAGCAGGGTTACCCTTCCGGCTTGGCCTGGGCAGGGTTATGGACGCCATTGGTTATTCTTCAGGGCTCTTAGCCCCATTTGCATCTTGTCCGTATTCGGACGCTCTATCGTTTTCAAGGTGATTTGGATCTTTGTATATTATATTTGTATTCTTGACTCATTGAGTCGCTGTTGTATATATATCTATTCTGTGGGTCCCATCGAGGACTGTTGTGTAATGTTATTACTTCGTTTTCCACCCGCACGAAAGTGCCTGGTGGGCACCTTTGAATCGTTTCTATGCGGGTTTGGCGGGAATCGCTGAAACTTGCATAGGGTCGATTCTGAGGGTCTTACAACATCCATCTGCCATATCTCATAATCATAATATGCAGTGCTTGCTAACAAAATCCTCACAGACTTTAGCTTCACTACCGACGAGAAAGTCTTACCGTAGTCAACTCCTTGAATTTGTTGAAACCCTTTTGCGACAAGTCGAGCTTTATAGATGGTTACATTACCATCAACATATGTTTTCTTCTTGAAAATCCATTTGTTCTCGACAGCCTTTCAGCCATCCGGTAAGTCCACCAAAGTCCATACTTGGTTTTTGTACATGGATCAAATCTCGGATTTCATGGCTTCTTGCCATTTATTGGAATCTGGGGTCATCATCGCTTCCTCATATGTCACAGGGTCGTCGGTGTTGTCCACCAACATGACACTCATAAGGGGATCATACCAATCGGGAGTGGTACGCGTTCTCGTCGACCTGTGAGGCTCCGTAGTGACTTCGACCAAAGTTTCATGATCACCATCATTAGCTTCCTCTCTTATTGGTGTAGGCGCCACATGAACTTCTTCCTGTGCTACGCTACTCTCAAATCCGAGAGAAGGTTTGACAACCTCGTCGAGTTCTACTTTCCTTCTAGTCACTTCTTTCGGGAGAAACTCCTTCTCTAGAAAGGATCCATTCTTGGCAACAAAGATTTTGCCCTCGGATCTATGATAGAAGGTATACCCAATAGTTTCCTTCAAGCATCCTATGAAGACGCATTTTTACGCTTTGGGTTCAAGCTTATCGGGCTGTAACTTCTTTACATAAGCTTCGCAACCCCAAACTTTAAGGAATGACAATTTAGGTTTCTTCCCAAACCATAATTCATACGGTGTCATTTCAACGGATTTAGATGGTGCCCTATTTAAAGTGAATGCGGCTGTTTCTAATGCATAACCCCAAAATGATAACGGTAAATATGTAAGTGACATCATAGAACGAACCATATATAAGAGAGTTCGATTACGACATTTGGACACACCATTACGTTGTGGTGTTCCCGGCGGTGTCAATTGTGAAAGTATTCCGCATTTCTTCGAATGCTCGTCGAACTCGTAACTCAGATATTCACCTCCACGATCAGATCGTAGAAATTTAATTTTCTTGTTACGTGATACGTCCAAAACATATCTACTTTCCCCAAGCTTTTTTGTTATTGTTTCTCCTCTAATTTGTGTGATTTGGATATAACTAACACGGACTGACGCTATTTTCAGCAGAATTGTTTTGGTGTCTCGTTTTTGTGCAAAAAAAACAACTTTCAGGAAAAATCCCAGAAAATATGCCGAAAATGCTATTTTTTTCAAAAGACTCACGAAGCCAGAAGACGGAGGGGAGAAAAGTCCAGAGGGGCCCACACCACCCCCAGGCGTGGGCCAGCCATGGGCGCGCTAGGGCACGGTGTGGCCGCCTCGAACTTCGCCTCAACCTTTCCTTTCTCCTACATATACCCTCTAACCTAAAAACACTGGGGGGTTCGATAGTTTCCAGAGAAGAGTTCCGCTGTGCCGCCACCACAAGAAACCGCGATTCGGAATCAGAAACTCCGTTCTGGCACCCTACCGGGATGGGGAATTTCAGGAGATCATCGCCATCGTCATCACCAACGCCTCTCCATCAACCATCCATGATTCCCCCACCCATGAGTGAGTAATTGATGACCCACAAGTATAGGGGATCGCAATAGTGTCCAAGGGTAGTATAACCCAATTTATTGATTCGACACAAAGGGAGCCAAAGAATACTTATAAGCCTTAACAATTGAGTTCTCAATTCAGCTGCACCTGGAAATAGTCTTTCTCACAGTAATTTATCAGTAGCAACAGTTTTGTAGTAGCAATAGCAAAGTAACAGTAGTAGTAAAACAAAGGCATTAGTAACAATAGTAGCAAATAGTAGGATATGAGTGCGGTAGGCATAGGGATGTATGGACGGGCGTTGCATGGATGAGACTATTCATATAACTTCAAGATCTAGGGCAATTGCAGATAAATAAGATAAAGCATCCAAGTACTAAATAATCATAGGCATGTGTTCCATATATAGTCATATGTGCTCGCAATGAGAACTTGCACAACATCTTTTGTCCAGCCAGCCCGTTGCAGCGGGGCCTCAAGGGAATCTACTGGCAATTAAGGTACTCCTTTTAATAGAGCACCAGAGAAAAGCATTAATACTCCATGAACACATGTGATCCTCATATCACAGCCATCCCCTCTGGCTGTCCTAATTTCTGTCACTTCGGGGCCTTTGGATCCGGACTATGATATGTGTACATAACTTGCAGATAAGATCACAAACAATACTATCATCATGAATCAATAATAAGTTCAGATCTGAGATCATGGCACTCGGGCCCTAGTGATAAGCATTAAGCACAACAAGTTGCAACAAAGTCAAATAGCACTAATAGAGATACTAGGCACCATGCCCTAACTATAGGGGTTCGTAGCATGGAAAACAAAAAATTTCTACCGCATGCAAACAAACAAGCCAAGATCTATCTAATAGATTGTAGCAACGAGTCGATAGAGGAACTCACCCTCGAAGATTCCAAAGCGGTTAACGAGAGCAGATTCTCGTGGGTGATGTAGTCGTACACTTGCCGATCTCAAGATCGTGTAGACGATCCTTCCAGCGCTGCGTTCCGGCAGCGCTTCCGCAGTTGGTCACACGTTCGGTACTCGACGAAGACCTTCCTATCCCTTGTTCCAGTAGGCAGCGGAGGTTGTAGCACTCTCCTCGTGATTCCGGCAGCACGACGGCGTGGTACCGGAAGTAGAGGGGAGATCTCGCAGGGCTTCTCCTTAAGCCGGAGCGAGTATGGTGGACTATGAGAGAGGCTTGGCAATCTAGGGTTTAGAGGCACCAAGTAGAGGGAGCTAGGACGGCGGCTAGGGCAAGGGGATTGCCCCAAGTCGGCGGCTTGGGCAAACCCTAGGGCGGTGGCGGCTATGGTGGCCGGCGGCGGCTAGGGTTAGGTTTAGAGGGAGCAAGGTTGTGTCTAGGAGGGGAGCCCTGCCCCTCCTCTTATAGGTGGAGGGAGGCGCGCCTGGGGAGGGGAGTCCCTCCCCAAATCGGACCCAAGGTGGGCCGGCGGTGGGAGGAGGAACTCCTCCCCCAAGTCGGTTTCAAACCTCCTTCTCCTCTTTCCCAAAACTAGCCGTTTGACTTTCAAACTAGCCGTTTGACTTTTCAAACTAGGATTTGAATAAACCCTCTATTTGGTACAGCGATGACACCAAGTACATAATGCAATCATACCAACTTGATATAACACATTCATGTACCCTTCCCCTCCGGAGTGCCGGACATTCCGGAACCTTCTAGAACATTCCCGATGAAAACACCGGAACCATTCTCTAACCCCGAAATAGGACTTTCCTTATATGAATCTTATTCTCCGGACCATTCCGGATCTCCTCGTGATATCCCGGATCCCATCGGAGACTCCGAACAACATTTGGTCTCTTACTCATCATTCCATAACTACTCAACAACATCGAATCCTTAAGTGTGTCTCCCTACGGTTCGTGAATTATGCGGACATGATCGAGACACTTCTTCTATCAATAACCAATAGAGGAATCTGGAAATTCATATGGCTCCCACATATTTCTACGATTACTTTGCGATCGAATGAACCACTTACATACGATACCAATTTCCCTTTGTCTCACGATAGTTTACTTATCCGAGGTTATGATCGGTATCTCCGCATACCTAGTTCAACCTCGTTACCGATAAATACTCTTTTCTTGTTCCGTGATATGTGATCCCTTGTGAGCAGTCACATGCTTGCAAGCTAATTGGATGACATTCCACCGAGAGGGCCCAGAGTATATCTATCCGTCATATGGATGGACAAATCCCACTCTTGATCCATGTGTCTCAACCAATACTTTCCGAACACTCAATGCCACCTTTATAGCCACCCTGTTACGGTGTGGTGTTTGATGTCATCAAAGCATCCTTCCAGTGAAGGTGATAGGCATGATCTCATGGTCGAAGGAATTAGGTTACTATGTATCAGAAAGCTTATAGAAAATGAACTATATTAAATGACTTGATATTTATGCTACGCTTAACTATAGGAGTATGTCCATCACAACATTCTCCTAATGATATGACCCTGTTGTTAATAACATCTCTATGTTCATGATCAGGAAACCATGATCATATATTAACCAACAAGCTAGTTTAACAAGAGGCTTTACTAGGGACTCTTTTATGTTTACAAATCACACAAGTATTAATGTTTCCTGTTAATACAATTATAGCATGGTATGTAAACATTTATCATAAGTATGAAGATATGATAATAACCACTTTATTATTGCCTCTTGGGCATATCTCCAACAGTCTCCCACTTGCACTAGAGTCAATAATATAGTTTCAAACCTTTGTGTATTCAACACCTATGGCTTTCCGATGTTGTATGTACACGATTGCTAGTGGTCAACTGATCTCCGGATCTGACACTTCTAGGTCCGTGTGTAATTGCATGTCTTTGCGTCTCTACGCATCACTCATTCTCGAATGAGATGGCTTTGTACAAATTTGGTCCTTTGGTGTGACCTTTAGTTCTTTGGGGTTAAAACATGTTGATAATATTGTCGTACAATATATCTTCATAGTATTATCCCGCTGTGAACTACACCTAGTTTGATAACAAACTACTTGACACAAATGCCCTCTTTAGCTGCTATTATAGCAGTCATATACTTAGCCTTTTGTTGTAGTATCTGTCACAATGTCTTAACTTTGGAACTCATCCAAATCCATTATGGAACTTACTTTCCATTATATTGTGCCACCCTTAGTTTAGATTGAGATAAACTTAATTTGTACTTTGTGACAAAACTAGTATCAATGTAGTACTTTTACAATGAACTAACCATCTATTTGTCACTTCTACAAATAATATACTCTTAGTTCTTCCAAAAGATCATAAGAATATCCTTACTATTGTCCAATGATCAACTTATGAATCATTCTGGTATATGCTCATAACATTTAGAGTATAGGACATATCTGGATTTGTACATATCACAGTATGATTGATATAAATACTCTTTGTGATTTCATACATCAAGTATCAATCTATATTTGAATCTTTGTTTCACTTACCAAATGTCAATACACTTGAATATATCATCAATATTGAACTCATTCAATCCTTTCTGTGTAACAAGAACCTTTATTGTAGTTTCTATATTGAACGCATTCAAAATATCATCTATGTACTTTTGGCACAACCATATTAGCGTCTATTGATGCCAAATATTTGGGTTTTGCCTAAGCCTTTCATCGAGATGAAATTCTTAATATGTGTTAATAAAAGATACATCATTTCCAATCAACAATATGTCCTCCACATAATGTATTAGAAATATGTCTTAGCGCTCCCACTTAATTTCTTGCAAATGCAAGCATCTTCATTGTCTCCGATGAAATTAAACTCTTTTAACAGTTTCATCATAGTGAAGATTCCAACTCCGCTATGCTTACTTCAACCATTAAAGTTTGCATATGCTTTTAGCATCCTTTGAATTAACAAAACTCTTTGGACCGTGTCATGCACATGTCCTTGGTAACCATTCTATTAGAAGAACTTGTTTTGTTTATTCAACTATCACATAACAAAATTATATGTAGTGATTGCTACATTAATCCGTCTAGACTAAATATCGCTATGAAAGATCAGATCTTGCCAGTCAACCTTTGAACATTGTTGTGAACTCTTTCCCAACATGTCGACTATTTCATAGATGCGAAACATCCATGTCTATTTCTTTATAGATCCAAACACAACTGTAAGGTCTTACACCTTTCTCGAGGGTCCTTCAAGTTCAAAACTTGATTTCTCGTGTATGGAACTATCGCGGATTTTATGGCTTCAAGCCATTTGACGGAGTCAGGGCCCATCATCGCTTCTTTGCATGTAGTACGTACATTATTCTCAAATAATGATTCAACCCTCAAATCTTGGTATTTGATTGTTTACTCGATCTACTTGGTTCAATAGAAACTTTGACCTTCGTAACCACAACCTTTGAGGCACGTGAGCCATGAGCATTGTTGCTGCCTCCGGAACATATTTCGGTACTGCGCAACTTTGCACATATAGCTAAGGTTCTTTTAACCTTATCAAAGTTCTATTGTCCTCCCACTTAACTTTTCACAAAAAATTCCTTCTCAAAGAAACTTGACGTTCTAAGCGATAAACACTTTTGTCTCCGGTGTTATGGAGGATTACTTAACAGTTATTCGAAATAACATACAAAGACAGGTTCATCTGACTTTGGTTGCAAACATCTTTCTTATGCACAGCATACCAATGTTTAAGAAAGGACTACTTGGGTTTTATCCCAAACCATAACTTTATATGGTGTCATTTCAACGAATTATGATGAAGCTCTTTTAAGTGGAAAAACGGTAGTCTCTAAAGCTTTTAATCTTTAAAATATAATGGCAGTTTTTATGAATTATACCTTTGATCTTACCATGTCAAACAAGGTTTAATTACATATCTCGAACGCTCCATACTCTTATGGTGTTTCGGGAAAATGCAAATCCACGGAACGATTCCTTAAATCTTAGGTATTATGCTAAACTTGTAACTCAAATATCTTCCTTTATGATCTTATCATAAACTATTTATATTCTTGTTATAATGATTTTGCACTTCATCTTGAAAGTCTTTGAAATTTTCAAATATTTCACACTTCATCCTTATTAAGTAAGTATTCATATATTCACTCAAATTTTTGGAGAAAGCATATGAAGTTGAAATCCATCGCTCTTGACTACACATAATGGACTTCGTACAACAATATGTACAAGTTCCAATAATCTAGTCATTCGTTCCCTTTTGGCCTATGAACGAAGTTTTAATTATCTCTAGGAAAGTTTCACAAGCGTCATTTGATCAAAAATCAAAAGACTCCAAAATTCCACACACATGGAGTTTTTCATGTTTTCTTTCCATTATAATTTAAACGGCGATGTCACTTCCTAAGTGATCTTTCAATCAATTTGTCTTTCGACATTTTTAGCACTAGTTTTATGGATGTGATTTATCCAACGAGATTTGTAAATCATCCATCTTTTATGGATTACGGCAATTATTTGAACAACCCTTTTATTCTCATAATACCTGATAAAACAAATCTTGAAGGCAAGCTTTGATGTTTAACGAGCAACACAATAATCCTTTATTTTTTCTCGATGAACATCATCCCATATTATTTTGCTAGTTACTTAGGCCATTGTTGTTCATGAATTGTGTTGTTTTGTATGACGATTCACACCAACAAATTCAGTATCAAATACTTAAGAACCACATTGTTTAATAAGCAAAGAATACACTACAACATATCAGCCACGTAGAGACACACAGTCTAATAGTTGGAGACGCTTTATTTCAACTCTACAACATTATAGAGCCGCTCATGTAAAACGTCTCTGGAGCGTCTTTCCATGCACCGTCACAAAGATCCTATGGACGCTTTGCCATGCGTGTCTACGAGAGGAGGAGACGCTCATATTGCATCTCTACCAAGCCTAGAGACGTTTTCTTATTTAAACAATCATGGTATCTCTACCGTCCATGCGAACATGCAATTTGGTTCCAAATTTGTTGCATAGGGCTAGTTATGCCAGGTTTAATTATCTTTTATTACATATATATTTTTTATCTGATCAAAATGCGACCATATGGTTCGTCACATATTAATCATATGCTACGTTTTCACCGGTGAAGCATTTTCGTACACAAGATTATATTTTCTATACAGACTTGAAGAAAATGAGGTCTGGCCACTAGGAGAAGAAATTATATTACTATACAGAAAATGAAGTCGATAACTTGTTCCAGCACACGAATTTACATACATTTTCAGAACTCCCTCCCTCCCTCTCTCTCTAACCAGTATGAGATACTTTACAACTGTTAACATGTACACATCCAGTATCTTTTCCATGGCCTCTGCGTTTGTAGATGCCATTTATTTCCATCCAACAACCTGCAAGTTTAATTTCTAAAACATGTTAGTTAATGGGACGTAAGTTCCCTAGAAAATTTAACACACAAACTTCACATAATAAAAGTTGATAAGTGTCGAACATATCATAGGTTTTCCTATTCTGTTTGAGAAAAAATTGAAACCATAAAGTCGATAGACAAAATAATGCATTGTAACATACCGTAAGTACCTTTCATACTTTCTATATTATGAGTAAAGCATTTTCCTATTAGCGAAGTATGACAGCTTAATTAAAACGGCCATACAAGAAAGAACCGAGTTATGGATTCGCGAAAAAAAAGAACCGATTTATGTAGGGTTTAGATCCTAGTCAAGAACATTTTTCCAGGGCATTATGCATCCTTCTGATTCTAAAAATAAGTGCAATTCTCCACAGAATATAGAAAATTCAGTAATTTTAGTATTCATAAGTACCTCAACTTAAATAAAAGACATTATGGCACAAGCAGCTATATCCAATTATAGCCACACACTCATGCGTACTAATAAGATGCCTCAATGTCAGACTATGGTCTATATATATTCAAGTAAATAACTGTATGAGGACAGAAGAACTCACCATTCTCAAACACTGAATCTTATTACTTTCTAAGCACGTCTTCGGTACTCCTAGTTTAGTATTCCTTATAAATGCAATGGAAGTGCTGAAGATTCACCTCTCGTATATGTCTGCTAGAAACTGCATAAGAACCAATAAGTAGAACAATAAGTAAAGCTTTGGACATAACCAAAAACTTTACGGTATAAGCTAAAGTTGAGGATTTGGTAATCTTACTGTATCTTGGACCAGTAAAGGTTTTTCTGCACCTTTGTTCATGTTTCTATGACAAACAACTACTACCCTAATAAGGCCCTGATGTTCCATGGCATTTGCATCAAACATAACCATATAGTGGCCTGCATTGATAAATTTGTAGCAGGGGAACTAAATTAGATGACACCTAGCCAAAACCATAAGCATGGAAACGGTGATATTTATGGATTCAGTCGAATCATGGAAGTTAATCTACCGTTGAGATAAACTGGAAGTTCAAACAAACTGAAACAGTGAAACATGTCATGATTTTAATTTAGGGGAAGGGGGTTCACCTGCTTTTAGTGGATGAAACTGTGAGGGCGGTATTTGATTGGAACCTCATGGCATCTGACTTAGGAAAAAGTGGTCGTAGTAGTGGAGCACCAAACAGCAGGAAGCCCAAGGTGTCACCGAGCTCATACCCCACAAATACAAGAATATAAGTATATAGTATAAAGTGATTGGGAGATTGTTGAAAAATTGGAAAGGGAAAGGAAGAATCTGAAATACCAAAAATCCAAAATAGTCGAATAGTACATCAGCGGGTTCGGCGTTGTGCCAGCAGCACAGTGTTGTCCATCCATGGCCGGCGATGTAGTGGCATTTAGGCATGTCGCTGATGTAGTGAAGGCCAAACACTCAACATTGAGAACCTGATTCGTAGTTTCCGCAGAAAGCACAAAGAAACATATTTTCACATACTAGCGGAAAGAAATCAAAAATTAAAGGAGCGGAGAAGGAAACGAAGCACTGAATCACAGCATACACGCAATATAAAACATGTAAATCTCTTACGGAGATGATGAGGACGCCAGGAAGATTACTAGACATCTTGGATTACCCGATGGGAAATCAATACCTACTGATTTGTCCCAAATGATGAATACGCAGGGCTTCCTGTGGGAAATCTTGGGGGGAGCCTGTGAGCGTAAGGTATTGGTCTTGGAGAGGGTAGCTGGACAGGCCGCCAAGAGGAACACCACGACAGACTACTGGCGGCGGTGCTAGGTATTCCACACCTATGTTGGGAGGCGGCGGTTGTTTTTTTCTAAGTAAGTCGTGGCTTGTGGGCTTCTGCCGTCCTCTTTTATTTTTTATTTAATCTGGAGGCTAGAAATAAGACGATACGTAGTACGTCTCAGAACAACGTCTTTATACCTCGATGGCTTTAATAGTAGAGACGAAAATAAAAACGTCCTACGAACGGCGTCTCTATATGACTCTTTTCTTGTAGTGATATAGCCATAACATGTATATCATCTATATACTTAAACTAAACAATTCTAGTCTTTTCTTTTCTGCCATATATTTATAAGATTCCCTTTCAGTATTTCCTTTCTGTTTGAAAGAATCTATCAACATCAATAGTGGAGTCATACATATGACACATAGTCCAAAGCGTGTATAGTTAAATACCAATGTCTTTGGACTTGCACTTTGAATTAGATCACCATTATCAAATGTTTGGTGTTCTTTCAAATTCCTTTCTTTAGTAATCTCTTGGTGTAGTAAACATTTTACCTACATCAAATATTCACCATCATCATGGAATTATCCATGATCAAACTACTTTTAGCTTGTAACGGTGAATCGCGAGTATAATGTTGCTCTCCAAAACCTTTTGGAGGATTAGGACAACTAGTGTCTCCAACCTTTTGCAAATTCTCATCAAATATGAGAACATGACTTTTGCCATATTATACTCTATCATGTTGCAACCAAAACTTCGTTTCAGATATCACAATATCTTCCACACATCATGGTTTCTGAAAAAACTCTTTCAGATCCTAGATAACCTTGATATTGAAACTATCTTTCGAATATCAAGAATCATGGAGATAAACATGATACTTATATACTAACATTGGAATTGTTACTCTTGATTTAATACCAACTATTAAACTTCATGGAGTAATCAAAACTTACTGAAAGTTTGCAATGGGACTTTTAAACTTTAGATTAACACTTCAAAACAATACGATACCAGTTCGTAAAGTAACTAACCAGAATTCTATAGTTCTATCATCTCAATTAAAACTAAGCGCAAGGTGGTAAACGGATGCCAATGACTACAACAATTATGCAAATTCACTTTGATTTATGATAAATAGTGTTCAACTTTTAATAATATTGCTGTTGAACTCCCACTCAAAACAATATCCCTCACATTGTTTTAGTGATCACACGAACCAAATCCACCACATCAAAACCGATCATCACGAGAGTTGATGTAGCTTCAATGGCGAACAATCAACATGTTCATCATATCTACTATATAACTCATGCTTTACCTTTCGGTGATCCGTGTTCCGAGAACATGTCTGTACATGCTAGGCTCGTCAAGATCAACCTTAGCTTCCGCATGAGCAAATCTGGCTTGCTCATGTTGTATACACTCGCAGAATCTAACACACCCGATCATCACGTGGTGCTTCAAAACAACGAGCTTTAGCAACGGTGCTTACTAAGGATGAACACTCTAAACTTGAAATTGTGTGCTTGAGGGATCATCTTATAATGCTACTGTCGTAAACTAAGCAATACAAGATGCATAAAAGGATTAACATCACATGCAATTCATAATATATGATATGATATGGCCTTTCTTCTTGTGCTTCCGATATCCATCTTCAAGCACGAACATGATCTCCATCATCACCGGTGTGGCGTCAAGGTCAATGGCGCCGCTTCATGGTTGTCTTCCACCAGCATCAACTATTACAACTACTTTGAATAGACACGCGGGTCTTAACAGAATTTAAAGACAACCATATGGCTCCTGCCGGTTGCCAACTTACAATAAGGAACATTGCATACATCATATATAATCACAATCATGGCCATATCACATCACAGCACACCCCTGCAAAACAAAGTTAGATGCCTCTAATTTTCTTTGCATGTTTTACGTGGTTTGGGGCTTTCATTAAGTGTCGTTCTAACTTACGAACAAGAACCACAACATTGATACTAGTATTGTCAATCACCCGTTGTAAATTGAATCTTAACTATGTTGGGAGAAATAGGCACCCGCAAAGCCACTTATGCAATACAAGTTGCATGTCAAGCGTGGAGCAAGTCTCATGAACGATGTCATGTAAGGTTAGCCTGGGCCGCTTCATCCCACCATCCCACAAGATGCAAAGTACACAAGAAGCAATCGACAACAAAAGCATCAACGCCCACAATGACCATTGTGTTCTACTCGTACAACAGATCTACATATAGACACGACTCTGATACCACTGTAGGGGTTCGTAGCATGGAAAACAAAAGATTTCTACCGCATGCAAACAAACAAGCCAAGATCTATCTACTAGATTGTAGCAACGAGTCGATAGAGGAACTCACCCTCGAAGATTCCAAAGCGGTTAACAAGAGCAGATTCTCGTGGGTGATGTAGTCGTACACTTGTCGATCTCAACATCGTGTAGACGATCCTTCCAGCGCTGCATTCCGGCAGCGCTTCCGCAGTTGGTCACACGTTCGGTACTCGATGAAGACCTTCCTCTCCCTTGTTCCAACAGGCAGCGGAGGTTGCAGCACTCTCCTCATGATTCCGGCAGACGACGTGGCAGGAAGTAGAGGGAGATCTCGCAGGCTTCGCCTTAAGCGAGCGAGTATGGTGGACTATGAGAGAGGCTTGGAGATCTAGGGTTTAGAGGCACCAAGTAGAGGGAGCTAGGTCGGCGGCTAGGGCAAGGGGATTGCCCCAAGTCGGCGGCTTGGGCAAACCCTAGGGCGGCGGCGGCTATGGTGGCCGGCGGCGGCTAGGGTTAGCTTTAGAGGGGGCAAGGTTATGTCTAGGAGGGGATCCCTACCCCTCCTATTATAGGTGGAGGGAGGCGCTCACGGGAGGAGTCCTCCCAACTCGGACCCAAGGGCGGTGGGAGGAGGAACTCCTCCCCCAAGTCGGTTTCAAACCTCCTTCTCCTCTTTCCCAAAACTAGCCGTTTGACTTTCAAACTAGCCGTTTGACTTTTCAAACTAGGATTTGAATAAAACCTCTATTTGGTACAGCGATGACACCAAGTACATAATGCAATCATACCAACTTGATATAACACATTCATGTACCCTTCCCCTCCGGAGTGCCGGACATTCCGGAACCTTCTAGAACATTCCCGATGAAAACACCGGAACCATTCTCCAACCCCGAAATAGGACTTTCCTTATATGAATCTTATTCTCCGGACCATTCCGGATCTCCTCGTGATATCCCGGATCCCATCCGAGACTCCGAACAACATTTGGTCTCTTACTCATCATTCCATAACTACTCAACAACATCGAATCCTTAAGTGTGTCTCCGTACGGTTCGTGAATTATGCGGACATGATCGAGACACTTCTTCGATCAATAACCAATAGAGGAATCTGGAAATTCATATGGCTCCCACATATTTCTACGATTACTTTGCGACCGAATGAACCACTTACATACGATACCAATTTCCCTTTGTCTCACGATAGTTTACTTATCCGAGGTTATGATCGTCGGTATCTCTGCATACCTAGTTCAACCTCGTTATCGATAAGTACTCTTTTCTCGTACCCGTGATATGTGATCCCTTGTGAACCAGTCACATGCTTGCAAGCTAATTGGATGACATTCCACCGATAGGGCCCAGAGTATATCTATCCGTCATATGGATGGACAAATCCCACTCTTGATCCATGTGTCTCAACCAATACTTTTCGAACACTCAATGCCACCTTTATAGCCACCCTGTTACGGTGTGGTGTTTGATGTCATCAAAGCATCCTTCCAGTGAAGGTGATAGGCATGATCTCATGGTCGAAGGAATTAGGTTACTATGTATCATAAAGCTTATAGCAAATGAACTATATTAAATGACTTGATCTTTATGCTACGCTTAACTATAGGAGTATGTCCATCACATCATTCTCCTAATGATATGACCCTGTTGTTAATAACATCTCTATGTTCATGATCAGGAAACCATGATCATTTATTAACCAACAAGCTAGTTTAACAAGAGGCTTTACTAGGGACTCTTTTATGTTTACAAATCACACAAGTATTAATGTTTCCTGTTAATACAATTATAGCATGGTATGTAAACATTTATAATAAGTATGAAGATATGATAATAACCACTTTATTATTGCCTCTTGGGCATATCTACAACACTAACAATCCTATTCGATTACATGATAGAACTCATCCAATCCCTACCATCCCCATAGCCTACAGCAGGGGCTTACTCACTCATGGATGGGGGAAACATGGATGGTTGATGGAGAGGCGTTGGTGATGATGATGATCCCCTCCAAATCCCCCGTCCCGGCAGGGTGCCAGAACGGAGTTCCTAGTTCTGAATCACGGTTTCTAGTGGAGGCGACACAGCGGAACTCTTTCTGGAAAAACGTCGAACCCCACTCAGTTTTTAAGTCAGGAGGATTCTTATAGGCGAAGAGGGAGGCCGAGTGTCAACACCCGGATTTTTCAATCCTAGATGCCTGTTATGCCATACATCGCAATCCCAGGATTACCATTTTTGCGAGACATAATAGAATTGGATACCATAGTACATCATCCATTACAAACGATACATAAGTTCTTACACAAATAGGGATCTCACGATCCAGTTCTTAATACAACTTCAAGCAGCGGAATACGTAATAGTAACGGTAGCGTAGGCGAAGCTCCATCTTCGGGGTCACAGGAAATGCTGACGATGGGAGATGATCCTAGTTGTCATAACCTTCCTGGGGTCCATCTTCCAGTTACTACTCTTCATAGTCTGGCCATGGGAATAGCCAGGGACAAAGCCATGAGTACACTTTAAGTACTCGCAAACTAATACTAACAAGAAAAGGGGGTTTTTGGATAATAGGACACTAGGCTCTAGGGTTATTTTGCAAAAGCCAGATTTATCTCTACTAGGTTCCAAAGCTAGTCACAGTTTTATAACTCCTAAGTGGGATCTTGCAATTCAGGTCACAACTCTGTTGTGGTCAAGTCAAAGTCTCAATTAATTTCACAAGTCTGACGGGGGAACAGTATGGCCACTCCAACTGTCCATAATCATGACGCTATTCGAATAGTTTGACACTGCAGAGATTGTACACTTTCACCACAACATTCGATACATCCGTCAAGAACAAATCCTGAATTCACCATACTCGTACGGATAATCAATCCTAACCTTTCGATTACACGCCCTAGTATAAGCACCTCTCCTGTGAGTTTGGCCTCCCAACCATGACCAACTGTCATCTTGGGTACTGCACAGGTGGACAATCTTCACAAGGTAGCCTCAACTTAGACCTTGGCCGTGAGGGAACTAATACTAAGGAATATAAGTTTCCAGTCAAGCCCTACCCAATATTCGGGTATTGTGGTTGTACGATAAAATTGGAATGGTATCGCATCCAGACAACCATCAGTTTTATAAAGGGCTAAGGCTCATGCCTCAACATTTTCATCACCAAAATCATCAAGTGTTTGGAAACACATGTCCAAAACATTTCAATAGAATGATCCATCATTCCAAGGTTTTCATAACCATTTTTCCACCAAGTATTCCCATCTAAAAGTTGATCAAGTTTTATGCTTAGCACTAGCATCTACATGTGGGGGTAGTAATGATGAGGGGTGGTAACTAGTGGAGTTTCAACTAAGTACAACCTTATATCTTAGGATGATATCAAGGTTTCTAACCTAGGCCAAATTTTATGCTCTTTATGCAACCTTCAGCACAACCGTCTAGTATCTACCAAACTCTTAGGTAGAATCTAAATAAGCTTTGATAAAGAAATAAAGTAAGAAGCTTGCCATAAAACTAGGATTGGTTTATCAAATAGGTATGATCACATATGCTTAAGGCATATAGTAGGCATGGTAACAAGTAGGGGTTTGTTGCATCAGTAGGGTATCCTACAAGTGTTAGCTTGCATCAATGTCAATATAAGCTTGCTAAATTGCAAGTGTTAACTTGCAAGGTTACTAGCTTGCCTTGTGCAGAGCAGTGGTTGAAGTTCTCCTCGGCTTCTTCTTCGTAGTATCCTCCTTCTTCCTTGTATCCTTGGTCGGTACTAGCATCTATGAATAAATACGAGGTACACAATCACCAAACAATACTTAACTACTTGCAATCATTAAACACAATGGTCCTATAGATGATCTAGCATCATCTCTAACATTACAAGGTTAAGGCTTTATTTAATCCCTTTTTATTTTTAGAAAAGTAATTTCTACTCATTGAAACACTACTTAAGATTTAATATTCTCCAAACTAAACATGGGATCATGTTGACACATGTCATCACCACATATTGTAGTCCATGGGAATGTGATTTAAAGTGGTGTCACAATTTAATAAGGTTTTATCCTTTTATTTTAATTAATTAAAGTGGCTAGAAATGCTTATGTAGCATTGTTTTATTACTTGAACAATATTTCTGCAAGTAAACCTATATATTTTTATATATTCTGAAAGGTATGGTTAAATGTGATTTTTGAGAGTTGGAATCAACTCAAAAGCTTTTTTGGTTTAAATTTGAAAAATGTTTGAATGCAGAAAAGCTTCTGCCTTGTTATTTTTACCATGGGTGATATATAGATCCAAATGACTTGAATCCAACGGGCTTGGATTCAGCATTCATAGATCTTTCTAACAAATTTGGTTTCATTCAAATTGGTGCACTGAATCGATCTGGGTTGATTTTTGAAATTGGGTACAGAAGTATATTTGAAATGAAATAGAAAAAGGTTTAATTTGAATAACTGGGTTACGCGGGAAAAGTTACTGGGCCGTCCTGCTAAGCGCAGTGCTCCCGCGGGCTGCTTAAGTGGGTGTCCCCACTCGTCAGTGACACGGGGCTGGGTGAAGCGGTATGGGGCAACGTGGATCGTTCGATCTATTTCTAATCTAACGGCTGGGAGTCATCGTCGACGCGAGACAGCTCCGGCGAGAAAGAAACATAGCGCGACCAGTGAGGGTTGCTAGGGGCTCACCGGGGTACTAGCGAGGGTCGGCGAACGACGAAGTCGACGACGACAAACTCAGGGGTGGTCGCGGCAGCTCCTGGGGTGGACTAAATCGATGGCTCCCTTCTTCTCCGGCAGCGGCAGGCTCCAGTGAAATTCCGGCGAGGTGGTGCTCGCCTTGCTTTGAGAATGGTGTGGCACGATCAGTGAGGAGAGGGGAGTGAGATGGTGTGAAGAATTCGTGCGGGGGTGGCCTCTATTTATAGTCGAGCGAGGGACCGTCAGCACGGCAGTGAGCTCGTCGGGGGCGAGGTTACAGGCGGCTAAAGGCATGGGCAAGGGTAGGGGACGGTGGGGTGTCTCCTGGTGATGCTCAACGACATGGTCTCGAGGCATGGGGCGGTGTGGGTTGGTGCGAACAGGCGGTGCTCAACAGGCGTAGGCGGGCGTCTTCGATCATGCGGTGGCTATGCAAAGACGGGTGGCAAACGGGGATGTCTGACGGTCTCCTAGGTTGATGGCGATTGTGTATGCACGCAGCGAGGGCCGCGCGCGGTCTGTGGGTGATGGTCGAGGGTGGCGCTCTGGCGCACGCTCGGCATGGTCTGGGCGCGGCTTGTGCGCGTGGTCCAGGGCTTGGCAACGCTCGTGGCTGGGACAGGCAGTGGCGGTGGACGGTGGGCTGCCTCCTAGACAAGGTTGGCATGGCTAGTTCTTCCTCTAGCCTTCTGTCCACAATGGGGTGACATTGGGGTGCTCGGCTGTTCACCGTTAATGGCAAAGGCAAGCTCACAGGGGTGCTAGTGTTGGGCTAATCTTTCTAGATGACCTACTGAGCTGTGTGTGAGCTAACTAGGGAACAAGTTAGGCAAGAATCACTGCACAGTATAGTGTTTAATGTTTTGTTTGATTTGTGTCTGCAACCTGTTTGATGAAATGGCCGCATGAAATCAATTTTTGAATTTTGAAATGATTTTTGGTGAGTTTGCTAGATTGGTGCTGGTGAGTCTGCAGATGCTTGGGTTTTGAAAGTTGAGCTTGTTTGAGGGGTTTTTGAAAAAGTGGGATCTTCCCATATGAAGAAGATTCAATTTTGAATTGGCATTTAAACTATGCATTTGAAAGTTTCTGGATGATCACAAAGTGGGCCTTGATACTTTGTTATGAGTACAATCAAGGGGTGCAAAGATCCAGTAAAGTTTCTGTTAAGTTCTAAAAGTTTGAGACAGCCAAAGTAGGCATGGGAGTTAAATTGGTCAAAGTGACCATTCCTTTTATATATTTGTTTTGATTTACTTGTCTTTAGGAGAAGTGTGGGAAATGTTTTAGATGATGTTTATTTCACCTAAGACACATTTCACAAGCAATGAAGCAATCAAACAAGGTGGTTTAAAATAATTCAAAATCAATGCATACACATAGGCATGAATTCATAAATTTATTTAGAAAAGTTTTTGTTAACCCTAAATGTTGATGATTAGAATTTGATGATCCAAGCTTGATATTTTTGGGATGTTACACCGAGGGGGTGCCCGAGGTGGCCACACCCCTCCCACGCGTGGCCTGGGGTGGCCCGTGCGGCCAGGGGGTGTGGGCCCCTCGTGGCCCTCCTCCGTCTCGTCTTCTGGCTCCGTGAGTCTTCTGGTGAAATAGGATTTTTGGCATATTTTCCGGGATTTTTCCTAATAGTTGATTTTCTGCACAAAAACTAGACACCAAGGTAATTCTGCTAAAAATAGCGTCAGTCCGTGTTAGTTGTATCCAAATCACACAAGTTTAGAGGAGAAACAATGGCAAAAGTGTTCGGAAAAGTAGATACGTTTTGGACGTATCAGTATTCCCCGTAGTAGGCTATGGGGATGGTAGGGATTGGATGAGATCTATCATGTAATTGCATAAGATTATTAGGGCATGGTTCCTAGTATCTATTGTTAGTGCTTTTTGACATTTTGTTGCAACTTGTTGTGCTTAATGCTTGTCACTAGGGCCCGAGTGCCATGATCTCACATCTGAACATGTTATTGATTCATGATGATATTATTGTTTGTGATCTTACCTGCAAGTTGTGTACACATATCGTTGTCCGGAACCCGAGTCCCCGAAGTGACAGAATTTGGGATAACCGGAGGGGATGGCTGTGATGTGAGGATCATGTGTGTTCATGGAGTGTTAATGCTTTGCTCCGGTGCTCTATTAAAAGGAGCACCTTAATTGCCAGTAGATTCCCTTGAGGCCCCGCTGCAAACGGGCTGGCAGGACAAAAGATGTTGTGCAAGTTCTCATTGCAAGCACGCATGACTATATACGGAACACATGCCTATGGTTACTTAGTACTTGGATGCTTTATCTTTATTATCCGCAAATGCCCTTGCCTTGATTATTACATGAATTGTCTTGCCCATGCAATGCCCTTCCATCCATCCCTATGCCTACCGCACTTTAATCCTGCTGTTTATTACAATTGTTACTACTGTCCTTATTTTACTACTATTGTTATTTTGCTATTGCTACTACAAAACTGTTGCTACTGATAAACTATTGCAAGCAAGACTGTTTCTAGGTGCAGCTGAATTGACAACTCATCTATTAAGGCTTATAAATATTCTTCGTCTCCCCTTGTGTCGAATCAATAAATTTGGGCTTTACTTCCCTCGAAGACTATTGCGATCTCCTATACTTGTGGGTCATCAAGACTATTTTCCGGCGCCGTTGCCGGGGATCATAGGTTTATTTATAAGTTCATTTGGAAATATTATTGTTCGCTGCTATCAATTTATCATGGGTAGAGTTCGTGATGGAAAAGTTCCTATATTGCCATCCACTACAAGAAGGGGTACACCTCTGAACACCTCTGTTGCTCTTGATTCACCGTTTGTGATGAGTAAGCTTCTTACACCACCACCACATACAAATGTTACACATATTGCTAATTCTGCTGAATCTAAAAATGCTTCTGATACTTATGATGCTACTTCTACTGTGCTTGATGAGAGTGGTTCGTTAGGTCCTTTCCTAGATGCTACAATTGCTAGAAATATAATGGGAAACACTAAAACTCCTAATGAAAATATTGCTACACCTATTAGTTCACCTGAGTCTAGAGAGTATCCTAGCTATGATCTTGATGACAGTTATATTGAAATGACTGATAAATTTATTGAGGAATGTCAAAACACTCATGGTGCAAGTGCTATTAAGAGTCTTCTTGAGAGACATACTGGTAGACATAAATTATCTCATGATGCTAAGTTTTCCAGATCTTACATAAACATTAAAGATAAGGATTATGATTTCTCTCTTGATTTATCTTATATAACCATTGTTGAGAAAGAACCTTTTTGTGGGACTGAAAATGGAAGTGTTGTGGCACATATGCAAGAGCTCTCTATTTTGAGTGGCTTATTTTCTGATGATATTAAGAAATGCACCTACTTTGTTGCTAATTTTTTCCCTTTTTCATTGAAAGGTGAAGCTAAAGCTTGGTTTAATAATTTGCCTCCTGAATCTATTGATAGTTTTGTTGGCTTAGTTAATACTTTCTTTCAGAAATATTTCCCTCCTAGTGCTCAACATGCTATTTTGCAGAAACTCTTTGATTTTAAGAAGGAAGAAGGAGAGAAATTGCCTGAGTCATGGACAAGGTTTTGTTCGTTAATTAAAGCACAGCCTGGATATCCAGTAGCTAAAAATGAACTTCTTGATATATATTATAATGGACTAACCGATGAATCGAGGACATACCTGGATAGTTGTGCTGGTTGTGTTTTCAGGAAGAGAACTCCCCATGAATCTGAGGAATTAATGGCTAAAATAAGCAAGAATTATGATGATTGGACTATACCTGAGCCAACTACACCTAAGCCAACTATACCTGGACCAACCCCAACACCAACACCAAATAAGAGGGGAATGATTGAATTAAATGATGAAGTGATGAAGGAAGCTAAGAAATGTCTTAAGGAGAAGGGTATTAAATCTGAAGATGTGAAGAATTTACCGCCTATAGAAGAATTATGTAAGCTAATATCTCACTCATCCACTCTTGAGGTACACTCTCTCCAACATTTTGATGATGGTGATATTCCTTACTGTAAACCTCCTGATCAATGCTTAGAAGAATTTGATATTTATGTTGTTAAGCAAGATAATTTTAATATAAGAGTGCAAAATCATCTAATAGAAAATTCTATAGATATTAATAAATTGCAAGATATTGTGAAGAGAATCTCCAATGATGATAAAATGCCAGTTAAACATTTCCAAATGGTTCAAAGTCAAATTGATCAGCTTACTAAGGTGCAAAAAAGATCTGCTAGTTAATGCTTCTAGAGAAAAACATGCTTATGAAATTAGAACTAGAAGTGGTGCTTCTACTCAAGCTAAAAATAGTAGTACTCCTTCTAAGAAAAATAAAAAGAGACATAAAACAGTTGTAGAATCTTTTGAACCTGCTAAAGATCCTAATAGTATATTTGTCTCTGATGCTAAAACTGAAAGTGGTAATGATAAGAATGATGTTGAAAGAAGAAATTGAAGAAGAACCTGAAAGGCACTCTAAGAATACTAAGTACACTAAGGAAGATTTTGTTGCTAATAAACATGGTAGTGAAAGAGAGCCTTGAGTGCAAAAACCAATGCCTTTTCCTGATAAGAAACACAAGTAAAAGTAAGAAGAACACTATAACAAGTTTTGTGAGTGGATGAAACCTTTGTTTTTGCAAATTCCTTTGACTGATGCTATTAAATTGCCTCCTTATTCAAAGTATATGAAGAATATTGTTTCTAATAAAAGGAATATTCCTAGTGAGGAAATTTCCACTTTGCTTGCTAATTATTCGTTCAATGGTAAGGTTCCAAAAAACTTGGAGATCCAGGTATTCCAACTATTCCTTGCTCTGTCAAAAATAATTATGTTAGAACTGCTTTGTGTGACTTGGTAGCAGGAGTTAGTGTTATGCCTTTTTCCCTATACAAGAGACTTAACCTTGAAAAATTGATACCAATTGATATATCTTTGCAAATGGCTGATAAGCCTATTACTATTCCTATTGGTATATGTGAGGATGTTCCTGTTCTAGTGGCTCATAATTGTTTGATATTAACTGACTTTTTTGTGCTTGAAATGCCTGAAGATGAAAATATGTCTATTATTCTTGGGAGACCTTTTCTTAATATTGCAGGTGCTGTCATTAATTGTAATCAAGGAAAAGTAACTTTTAATGTTAATGAAAAGGAGCATACTATTTACTTCCCCAATAAGATTGATAAGAAATATGGCCTAAATTCAATTGAGAATATTGAGAGCATCAAAGTTGGAGAAATATATTATCCCATGCCACAAGAAGATTATGAAATTATTATGATTGGGACTATTGCTATCAAGGTTGAGGTAACATAATAATTTAGTGAAATGCAAAGTTTTGCTTCATATAAAATTGTTTTGGTAACAAGACTTGATCAACCTTGTTAACAAAGGGATTTTGGATGAACAAAACAATATTTTCACCATGATTATCCTTGCTCACTTTTATTTTTTCGATTTCAATCTTTGATTTTCACCTTGTTCAACTTTGTATTTGCTAGTTGCTTGCATATTAGAGTTTTTTATAACTTCTGTAATTTTGGTTTTTATTTGTTTTACCATCATTCCAAAATCATTTTTCTGCGAGAAATTCATTTACCAATTCCTAAAAATTGCTCAAAAATAAAGTTTCTCGAAAAATTCCAGAAAATTCATATTATTTTTTACGTCAAAAAGGGGACATAGAGGCACCTGGAATGACCTAGAGGGGCCCACCAGGCAGGCACACCACCTGGTGGCGCGAACACCCCAAGGGCGCGCCTGGCCATGGTGTGGGCCACCCCTGGCCCTCCACTTACCCAGCCACCTACCACTTCACTCTCTCTCTCGAGAAAACACTAGAAAATTTCTCGAACCCGTGTTCTTGCTGTTCTTCACCATGATTTTCGATCTCCTTACTCAACCACTCTTTGCTGCTGATTTTTTGGAGCATTTGTTCTCCGGTATGTGACTCCTCCGTTTGTCCAAGTAGATTTTTGATTAGTGGATTATATCTTGAGTATTTTTCTACTATAGGTGACAGGTTATATGAGTTTGCATGATTTTTCTATGCTTAGAGAAATTATTTTGATGCATTTTTAGCCCTCTTGCAAGTCCCTATAGTATTTCCCTTCATTTAGTAGCTTTGAAATTACTTTTTGTGATGTTTGTCTAAAAATTTCAGAAAAAGAAGATGCATGAACACAAACTCAACCAACATGAATTGAGGGTGCTTGAGGTCATGAACGTCCATCGTGAGGAGGGTGTTTTCCCTTCTATTTATCCATGCCCCAAATTCATGAGAGCTGTAGGGATTTTTCAAGATTTCCATACTCTAATTTCTAATGCAGGATTGGAGCATTTCGTTGGTGATGAACTTTACCAATATGTGAAACTGACTATGTCTGTGGTGCAGGATTTTTGATTTAGTTGGTCCTTGCCTAACTCCATGGTTCATTACAAAATTTACAATGTAGTTGTCGAACTCCCTTTTGATGATTTTGTGCAGCTATTAAAGTGCCAAAGTGGGGTTCGCGCGAGAAGATCAAAGAGCAGCCTAAGCCACTTATAGACTTGTATGCAGTTGCCAAGGGAGCAGTTTCTCAAAGGAGAGTGGTAAAATTCGAAATATCCATCTCCCATCTATTCGATATTTCCTATTTTATTGTCAAATGTGTTCTTGCTAGAAAGACTGCTAGTAAATTATCTTCTTATGATCTAGATTTTATCTCGGGTGCTTTGAGACGGGATAGGACTTTTAACTTGGGTGCTTTGATAGCTTTCCATCTCGCTTCTAACCGCGAGAAAGGTGGAATTTTTGGAGGCCTCATTGCCTCTCGTTTATTAGCTTTGCATGGTGTAGCGCCTCATCATTTAGACTTACAGTTTCCCATAGAGAGGCTTGATCTTAATTCCATGATACAACATAAATTGTTTCTTCTTGGGCTGACTGGAGTGATTTATCTTATGAAATAACCTTTCTCAAGAGTGGATGGAGAGGAGGTAAGTCTGAGCGAATAGTCCTTTTGCCTGCACCTGTTTTGTTTAACCTTGATACCAGGGAAGGATGGTCACTCATGGAGGTGGATCTCGACACGTACATGGAGGAGCTCTCCCAGCAAGTGGAGAATGTTGGAAGGGGAGAGGATAATTAGGTCCAGCCCTCCAACACAGGGGAGTCCTCATACCAGCATCATGCTTATGATTGGGAGGCTTCTGCTTCTTCTTCATGAGGGCCTGATTACAATCATTCTTATGATGACCCTCCGGCTTGGAGTTCCTAACCGCGTTGGGATTTATCTCCACTTAGGCCAAAAGCCTAAGCTTGGGGGGAGGTATACCGACATCACACTCACCTACATATCATGTTATGTTGGTACTTTGCATATCCATGTTTCGCTTTCTTTCTTTTTCATTTTTTTTCTTGTTTCGTTTCTGCTTTCCAAAACAGAAAAAGACCAAACATATTTTTGTTATTTCTCTTTGTTTGCTTCTTAAGTTTTTATATTTGGTTTGATTTACCCTTTTTAGTTTTGGTTTGTTATTTGAAAAACCCCAAAAGATTTTGTTTTGTTTGCTTTTGCCTTTAGTCCTTGCTTTAAAAAAATGAAAACCCAAAAATATGTGTTGGTCTTCTCTAGTTTTGTAAAGTTCGTTGTAGGGTTCTGTAGTCCTCACTGACTCCTTTGGAGTTTGGTTTTCATATTATTATTCAAGCCACACAAGTGAAAGGCAATAATGATGATTCATGAAAATTCGAGGTGTGGTAAGAGGCTGGTATGAACTCTATTTGTTTTCATTTTTGTACATATACTCATCCAAATGGGCATGCTTAGTCTGTTCATGTAAGGTGTATGTTATTTAATGGATGCTTAGTGGTTCTTGCTCTCTTATGATTAGTTCCAAGTTGCTAATAGTTTGTAGCATGTCATATAAATGTTTGCTTGCATTGTTCTATTCATAACTTACTATGACATTGTGGTATCCTCCTCTGAATGTTTTATTTGAATCGACTTGGCACATGCCCACGCATGCATATGACTAAACAAAAGTCAGTTAAGCCTCGATGATTTATTTTGCCTCAGAGTTCTTGTGTCACTTTTATGCCATTGTCAATTTTGTTTTGTCGCAAGCATGATTATGGCAGTTACTGCTCTCTCGATTGTCGCTCCCTTCTATTGCTAAGCCTTCACTTGTACTGAGTATGAGCTCTACTCGTGCATCCAACTCCCCAAAACCAAAGTTGTCAAAAAGTGTCCACCATATCTACCTATTAGCATTATTGCTATTCGTTGCATACTTATTATGTCTTGTTTTTTTCCAATTAAAAACGTTTACTTGTTATGCAAAAATTAGTTAGTAAAGCTCTCACGAACTTGATGGCACATTTTATTTCTTGCACTTAATAAACCTGAACCATTATGACCATCTATGTATTTATATGCTTGCAAATTATAAGTTGGGAGTTAGCAAAACCATGGTGTCATGGGGGACGCTTTCGACATTGTACATATCTATTCAGTTGATATCATGTTCTTTTGTTTATGGATGCCGGCGGTGTGAAATAAAAGGGGATCTTGTAATTCCATGGAGTTTGTATATGTGTTAGAGAAACGCCTGGGCGGCTAGCCTAAGCCATGCCTAATCATGGTGGAAACTTGCAGCATAACCATAATGAGCATTCTATGAAGCATCTTCGATAAAAAAGGAGAAAACCATGCTCATGGTAAACAAAAAGATCGCTGAGATGCTCATTGTCTATTGCCTTGTCATATTTATATGGGATAGCTCCTGTGTCATGGGGCAAGGGATACCCCGTTGGCGGTTCTCTATGATACACATATACTTACAATGACAAGAACTTACCTGTGACTAGAGTTGAATAGCATGAGGAATGGTACTCGTACTCAAGGGGCATGAGATTTTCAACTTATGATTTATCAAGCATATAACTCATATTTGCCTTCACTTTAACCTTAAACATTTAAAGATGCTTATGATAGAGGCAATGAGATCTCAAAGCTAATGAGTACCATACTTTCAACATTTGGAAGCCTTTTAAAAATTTTAATCTTTTCTTTCAATTTTATGTCGAGTCACCATCTTTTCTTTGAGCACCTTCCCGAGAGCATAGATGTCAATCTTAGTCTAATGTGCTTGTACTATAACACAGTTGATTGACATAACTTTGATGCTTGTATCTTTGATATTTTTACTTCTAGTATTCACTTGAACTTTAGAGGTGCCTTGGCATTTATGTTTTCTCAAAAAAGAAAGGCAAGCGACATGCCACTTTATCATATCTTCTTATGAGCATTACAATCTTGCATATCCTTATGTTTCATGTTGCTCATTATTATTTTGTTGGAATCTCTTCATAGCTTGCATGACTATTGGGTACTTATTTGCATACTCCTTATTATGAATTCCCTAAATATTTTCTCATATGCTGATAATATATACATCTTATGAAGCAAATGTGTTTGTGAAAGTTTCTTTTATCGCACTCAATTTTCAACTGAATTGCTTGTGGACAAGCAATAAGCTAAGCTTGGGGGAGTTGATACGTCCAAAACGTATCTACTTTCCCGAACACTTTTGCTATTGTTTCTCCTCTAATTTTTGTGATTTGGATATAACTTACACGGACTGACGTTGTTTTCAACAGAATTGCTTTGGTGTCTTGTTTTTGTGCATAAAATCAACTTTCAGGAAAAATCCTAGAAAATATGCCGAAAATCCTATTTTTCCAGAAGACTCGCGGAGCCAGAAGACAGAGGGGAGAAAAGGCTAGAGGGGCCCACACCACCCCCAGGCGCAGGCCAGCCCTGGCCGTGCCAGGGCATGGTGTGGCCGCCTCAGACTTTGCCTCGATGTCTCCTTTCGCCTACATATACCCTCTGACCTAAAAACACCAAGGGGGTTCATCAATTTCCAAAGAAGAGTTCCGCTCTGCCGCCACCACCAGAAACCGTGATTCGGAACCAGAAACTTCATTCTGGCACCCTGCTGGTCCGGCTGCGCGTTCGGTTAATTTGGTTAATTCGTTTCGGTTAATACGATTATACGGTAAATACGGTTTTAATACTTCGGTAAATACGGTTTTGTACAAAAATACGGTTCGGTTTCGGTAATAACCACTAAATATCGGTTCGGTTTCGGTAATAACCAAATTAACCATAGTTGACACGATTTTTTTAATAATGTATAACTTTTATGGTCGTATATATCAGTTTACCATTTTACATGATCATACTAGATGTGTTGTAAGAGATAAATAAGAAAAACAATGAATTTCGGCCAAAATAAACCAATTTAGTATTTTTGTATGACCAAACTGGGTGTATTGCAAGAGAGAAATCGGCAAAATAGAAATTAGTGCTTACACGAGAGTTGAACTCATGACCTTGGGAGAAGAAACAAATGTTAGCACATGGTAACCAGTATGCTGCAAGAAGTTTTATGACTTAATTAAGTCTAGGCCCTATATGACGTGTTTTAGTGAAGTTGGACTAGGTATATTACAGGATTTTTTTACTGCAAAAGAATGTTCGGTTAATTTCGGTAAAAACCGCGGTTTTTCGGTTTAAAACCAAATTAACCGAGTGCCAAACGGTTAGAACTTTTGCTAACTGTAACCTTAACCACAAACTGAAAAAACCGAAATTTTGGTTGTAGTTAGGTTCTTTCCGATTTGGTTTTTGGTTTTGGTTCGGTTATGCGCAGCCGGACCTGCTGGGACGGGGAATTGGAGGAGATCATTGCCATCATCATCACCAACGCCTCTCCATCAACCATCCATGATTCCCCCATCCATGAGTGAGTAATCCCCGCAGTAGGCTATGGGGATGGTAAGGATTGGATGAGATCTATCATGTAATTGCATAAGATTGTTAGGGCATGGTGCCTAATATCTATTGTTAGTGGTTTTTGACATTTTTGCAACTTGTTGTGCTTAATGCTTGTCACTAGGGCCCGAGTGCCATGATCTCAGATCTGAACATGTTATTGATTCATGATGATATTATTGTTTGTGATCTTACCTGCAAGTTGTGTACACATATCGTTGTCTGAAACCCGAGGCCTCGAAGTCACAGAAATTGGGATAACCGGAGGGGATGGTTGTGATGTGAGGATCACGTGTGTTCATGGAGTGTTAATGCTTTGCTCCAGTGCTCTATTAAATGGAGCACCTTATTGCCAGTAGATTCCCTTGAAGCCCCAGTGCAAACGGGCTGACAGGACAAAATATGTTGTGCAAGTTCTCATTGCGAGCTTGCATGACTATATACGGAACACATGCCTATGGTTACTTAGTACTTAGATGCTTTATCTTTATTATCTGCAAATTCCCTTGCCTTGATTATTACATGAATTGTCTTGTCCATGCAATGCCCGTCCATCCATCCCTATGCCTACCGCACTTTAATCCTGCTGTTTATTACAATTGTTACTATTGTCCTTATTTTACTACTGTTGTTATTTTGCTATTGCTACTACAAAAATGTTGCTACTGATGAACTATTGCGAGCAAGATTGTTTCTAGGTGCAGCTAAATTGAAAACTCATCTGTTAAGGCTTATAAATATTCTTTGGCTCCCCTTGTGTTGAATCAATAAATTTGGGATTTACTTCCCTCGAAGACTGTTGCGATCCCCTATACTTGTGGGTCATCATTACATTGAAATTTATTAAACTTCTCGAAAGTTTTGGACTTATGTTACCCATATCTACTCAAGTCATCCTTGAAATTAAGAACATAATAACCACCGCGCGATGCCACACACATCGGTATGTATGATTTCCAATAAGTCTGTAGCTCGCTGATACGACTCAATTAACTGTAGAGCTTCGTTGGGATACTCCAAGAGGAAGGTGTGAAGATCACATCAGTAAGTTTTCCCTCAGTTATGAAACAAAGGTTATCAAATCAGTAGGAGTAAGGAAACAACTCCAAGGTGTTGCTAACAACTTGGAAACTGCACAACACAAACTCAAAACTTTGCCCCAACATACAGTGAGGTTGTCAATCTCACTGGTTTGCTAAAAACAAATGATTAACCATATAGTGTGGAAGATAGTAGTTGCTTGTAGAAAGTAAATGGTAATAGTAGATGGTGTATCAATGATAAAGATTGTACCGGGGTCCACAGTTCACTAGTGGTGTTCTCCTTAAGATAGATAACATGGTGGGTGAACAAATTACATCGGGGCAATTGACAGATTGAGAAAGCATAACTATGCATATACTAGACATCATGACTCCTATGAGATTTGATTGGGGATTACAATAATATACATATACCGTAATCCAACTGCATCTAGGACTAATAATCCACCTTCAGGTTATCATCCGAACCCCTTACAGTATTAAGTTGCAAGCAACAGATAATTGCATTAAGCAATGTGTGTAAAGTAAACAATACAATTGTTCCATGAACAAAATATTGTTGTTTTCTCCCTAGTAGCAACAACACATCTACAACCTTAGAGATTTCTCTCACTTCCCCAGATTACTAGAGACATGAACCTACTATCGAGCATAAATACTCCCACTTGGAGTCACAAGCATCTACTTGGCCAAGATAGCTACTAGCAATGGAGAGCATGCAAGATCACAAATAACATAGACATGATAGAATCAATAATCAATCTCAATATCCATCGAATCCCCGCGAACACAACATGTATGATTACAAATAAATGATCTTGATCATGAACGAAGCTCACAAGATCTAAACATGATAGCACAAAGGAGGAGAAACAACCATCTAGCTGCTGTATGGACCCATAGTCCAAGGATGAACTACTCACGCATCATCCCAGAGGCTGGCATGGTGATGAAGAAGGCCTCCGGGATGATATCTCCATTCGGCAGGGTGTCGGGAAGAGCTTCAGATCCCCCGATCTAGGGACGATGGTGGTGGCGGCGGCTACGGACTGTTTCATGGAGATTTGATCGGGTTCTTAGGGTTTCTACATCGGGATTACTTTATAGGCGAGGGGGCAAGGTCGGTGGGCGCCCGAGGGGCCCACACCTTGTGGCGGCCCGCCCCCTGGGCCTCGCGGCCCTAGGGTGTGGCCACCTCGTGGCCCCCCTTCGGCTGCCCTTCGGAATTTGTGTTCTCTCCGATAAAATAATGACTTTGGCTTTTGTCCCGTCCAATTCCGAGAATATTTCCTTGCTAGCTTTTTTGAAACCAAAAACAGCAGAAAACAGGCAACTGTCACTACGACATCTTGTTAATAGGTTAGTCCCAAAAAATGTATAAGAATACCTCAAAGTGTAGACAAAATATAACAAAGTTGTTACTAAACAAGCATGGTATAGATACGTTTACGACGTATCAAGCATCCCCAAGCTTAACTCCTGCTCGTCCTCGAGTAGGTAAGTGATAAAAAGAATAATTTTTGAGGTGACATGCACCATCACAATCTTGATCAAACCATTTGCAAAGCATTGATAGCTGGGATCAAAGTACTCTAAATATGAGCATGAAATATGTAGTTCTTACAATAAGACATAGTAACTATGTTGTAACATGAAAAAATACAAACAAAGATCATGAATAACAATGCATTCGAAGCCGTTTGTTTGTTTCACATATGGAAATGTAACACCGCGGTTCTGAAAATACCGTAGCTTCTATGTGACATGCCAATCCCTAGATCGGTTCATTGGCTCACAATAGAATAAGATGAATAACATAGCAAAATATCCGTGTATCATAAACAACGAAGATCCAGAGTATCATTATTACTATAAAAGCTTAGCTCAAGGCTAGCTCAATGTTATTCAAGTAGCAACATAAATATAGTAAATCCTCCATTCTTCAAATTGCCCACAAGTGAACAAGTGCCGAGTGGAGTACCGTGCCCTAAATCGATTACTCAGAATCGGAACATCCTGCAACATGAAACGTAGCAGCCCCGAAGGGTCAATACATGGAATGTATGGCAAGTAGAGCTATTAAAGGAGACAATAGTGCTAACATCTACATGCATATTTGGCAAGTGGAGCTATGGCTAGCTTGCATTTACAAATACCTTTGTCCTACTTTCGTAAACAGTTTTTTTTCTTTGAAAATATCCCAATTAAGTTAACCCAACAACATTAAAGCAATTATGAAATTAGAATGAGCGAGAAACATGTCATGGAATCAATATCAAGCAACTCAGACGTCCATAACCGGGGACACGGCTAATCGATTAGATTATACACCCTGCAGGCGTTAGTACACTTTACCCATGTGACTTGTCCAGCCCAGCTCATACCATCACTCTCATTTTGGGTGATGATAGGGAGAAGTCCAAGAAGAGACCGTTCGGGAAGTAGCTCCCCAATCCCGACGCGCACCGGTACAACCTACCAAAATTATATATCTCTGGATACGTGGGTTCGAGTTACCACAACCTACTAAGTCCAACCAACCGCCCATTTCATTATTGGCACATGGTTGTACACGTAAGCTACAAAATAAAGAAGCCAATCATTTTCTCTTGATACCTGGGTGCCTTTCCGCAATGATACCACCAAAAATTATCAATCCCATCACACCCAGGAGGTTCATTGATTAAGTTGTTTTAGTTTTCGCAACCAACACATTTAGAAACAACTCTCAATGACGTAACCCAACCCTCGTTCATCATAGCATGGCTAAGCACATCTACCAACGGTGGTTCATCTACAAGGAAGGCCCTACCACATAATAGGACATAGCATAGCGATAGTAATATCCTATACATGCATATACAAAATACACGACAATGCATTGAAAATAGTAGGACGACATCATGACAAGGTAGCATCTACTTGCCTTGATTGTAGTTGAAGTCGTTCAAGCACTCGTTGCAATGACACACGTTGCACTCCTTGTAATCTATCGATCAAACATTTGCATCCAACATAAGCAATAACACATAGAGATCAAACAAATGCAGCAAATGCATGCATGACAATTTAATAAGTCACAATGGTTATTGTTTTCATTCTCTAAACATTACTGAAGTATATGATGCATGCAAGAGATCAATTAATGCAATGGAGTATTTGTTATTAATAATTACTTACCGATATAGGGGTTTTAATAGTTCTGTTGTAACTTCTGTTTTCATTGTCGAATTAAATTTGGATCTGAAGTGTACTGGATAGAGGGCATTAATATGAACCAGTAGGCGTTGGATTCACCGTAATCAGAGTTATAGATCTTTTTGTATGATTTAAATAGTGTTTGGTGGGTTTTAAATCATTTAAATACTTTCTGTTGTCTAACAATCAAACTAAAATAAGATCTATAATCTCCACGGAATTGTGATTCTAGGGACATATTATTTGTAATTTTCTGAACATTATTTATTTTCTTATGAATTTATTACTCTAAATAAGCCATTAAACCATTTATTTAATTACTTCAAAACCTTACAGTATTTGACTTAACCATTTGCATATTGATGATCTACACATAATTGTGAATCCATAGGTATATTATTTGTGATTTTTGGACCAGTAGATATTTTACTATGAATTTATTAACCTAAAAGACCATTAAAACTAATTACATTATTACAGTAAACACGTATTGTAAAAGTTAGATCCAACTTGATACTAATAATCTACTCAATTTTATGAATCTATTGATATATTATATGCTATTTTTGGACCTACCAATCTTTTATTATGAATTTTACAAGTTTATACCATTTTCTAATATTTTAATTCAATTTTAAATTCAGGAATATTCACAGGAATATTCTTCACGACCGGCAGGAGCTGACTGGCGACGTGTCGTTGACGGAGAGGTGACATCACGCCGACCGTGTTGCGCCACGTCAAAGCTCGAGTGGTTGCATTCTTCGCCATTCTTCTAATCGCGACTGTCCAACGAGGATCCAACGGTCCTGGTGGAAAGCTTCTAGGCTGGGTGGGTCAACGGCGGTCGGCGGCGGCGGTAGCGCTCGGTGGCGACGGTGGCGGCGACTTCGGCTTTCTCCGGCGTGGAGGAAGTGGTCTATGGGACGCGGGCGAGGATGGCAGGCTTCCTGGCGGTCTCGTCGTGGTGTCTCGTTTCCCCTAGCGACGACAACGAGCAACTGAAGGCGACGGGCTACTTCGGGGCTCCGGCGAGCAATTGCGGAGGCAGCAGCGATCTGCGGAGGGGGAAATGGTCAGGAAGAAGGGGCGCATCAAGGGAGAGACGATGGTAGGGAGAAGAGGGCTCGGGGAGACGTACTCGTGCTCGTCCTCGAGTTTTCGAGAGCGGCAGTGGCGAGATTGATTTGAGCTCGGCTAGGGTTTCGAGAAAAATCAAAAGGGAAACGAGAGGCGGGTGTGGGGGTTTATATGGTGGCGTGGCGTGCAAGAGGGGCCACGGGGTCGAGCGAAATCGGGGGAAATCCGTTCGGATTCAACCGGGAGAAGGTTCTTGCGGGGGGTGGTCTCCTGACCGGAGGAGGAAGACGATGGGCGGGGCCCACGCATCAGAGAAACAGGGCGGACGCGGGCCAGCTGGCTGGGCTGGCTGCTGCCAGATTGCATACTTGCTTTCATGGGAGAGGCGCGATGTATAGGAGGTGGGCAGGTGGGCTCGTGGGCTGGGCCGGGGTGGCTCGGCCGGTGGGGTAGGTTAGTTTTTTTTTCTTTGTTTTTATTCTTTTCTGTTTTAGTAATTCTATTGTATATTTTTTATTTATAACTCCAAATGAAATGATTTTTGTCTTCAAAATTTTTATAAAATCATTTAGATCACATTAGGATCATATTTGCAATCTTTTTACTATTTTGCAAGTAGTGGATTTATAAGTCCTTGTATATTCATTTGTAGGTGCATTTTAGTGATTCAAAATAGGGCTTCAATATAGTGTTTTGCAATTCAAATTTTCATGAATGTAATGCAGTGCTTATGAATGACATGCAAATGCATTTTTTTCTAGTCCCAATTTTCAAAATCTTGGGATGAGACAGACTAACCCCCTTAAGATGAATCTCGTCCCGAGATTCGGAATGGCTAGCAAGGTTATGGGTGTTGTTGTCGAGGCTAACCCCCTTAAGAAAACTGAACTTGGCATCTCCAACATCCAATACTTAATTGTGGAATCTTGTGCTAGCTATCAATCCTTTCCAGTGGGTCCTCTTCAACAGATCTTCTAAGTAACTTCATATGTAACTATTCTTATCCATGAATGCCTCAATATGAATGAACATGATGCACCAGTATTGAAAACATTACGAGCGTGATGCATAAATTAGCGAGAACTTACTAGTCACACGGCATGGCTTATTGAGTGCTTTCCCCATGCTCACATGGTTCACAGTTGCCTTTGGAGGTGAATCCTGTAGGGGTTCGTAGCATGGAAAACAAAATTTTCTACCGCATGCACACAAACAAGCCAAGATCTATCTACTAGATTGTAGCAACGAGTCGATAGAGGAACTCACCCTCGAAGATTCCAAAGCGGTTAACGAGAGCAGATTCTCGTGGGTGATGTAGTCGTACACTTGCCGATCTCAAGATCGCGTAGACGATCCTTCCGGCGCTGCGTTAAGCAGCCTCCGCAGTCGGTCACACGTTCGGTACTCGATGAAGACCTTCCTCTCCCTTGTTCTAGCAGGCAGCGGAGGTTGTAGCACTCTCCTTGCGATTCCGGCAGCACAACGGCGTGGTACCGGAAGTAGAGGGGAGATCTCGCAGGGCTTCGCCTTAAGCCGGAGCGAGTATGGTGGACTATGAGAGAGCCTTGGTGATCTAGGGTTCAGACACACCAATTAGAAGGTGCTAAACCAGCGGCTAGGGCAATTAGAAGCTCTAACTCGGTGGCTTGGGAGAAATCCCTAGGCTGTGGCTAGGGTTTAGGTTTAGAGGGAGGCAACTTGTGTCTAGGAGGGCCCCGCCTCCTCTTATAGGTGGAGGAGGCGGCCGGGAGGAGTCCTCCCAACTCGGACCCAAGGTGGGCCGGCGGTGGGAGGAGGAACTCCTCCCCCAAGTCAGTTTCAAACCTCCTTCTCCTCTTTAACAAAACTAGCCGTTTGACTTTCAAACTAGCCGTTTGACTTTTCAAACTAGGATTTGAATAAACCCTCTATTTGGTACAGCGATGACACCAAGTACATAATGCAATCATACCAACTTGATATAACACATTCATGTACCCTTCCCCTTCGGAGTGTCGGACATTCCGGAACCTTCTAGAATATTCCTGATGAAAACACCGGAACCATTCTTCAACCCCGAAATAGGACTTTCCTTATATGAATCTTATTATCCGGACCATTCCGGATCTCCTCGTGATATCCCGGATCCCATCCGAGACTCCAAACAACATTCGGTCTCTTACTCATCATTCCATAACTACTCAACAACATCGAATCCTTAAGTGTGTCTCCCTACGGTTCGTGAATTATGCGGACATGATCGAGACACTTCTCTGAACAATAACCAATAGAGGAATCTGGAAATTCATATGGCTCCTACATATTTCTCATTTACTTTGTGATCGAATGAACCACTTACATACGATACCAATTTCCCTTTGTCTCACGATAGTTTACTTATCCGAGGTTATGATCGTCGGTATCTCGCATACCTAGTTCAACCTCACATCGATAAGTACTCTTTTCGCTCCTGGTATGTGATCCCTTGTGAGCCAGTCACATGCTTGCAAGCTAATTGGATGACATTCCACCGAGACGGCCCAGAGTATATCTATCCCATATGGATGGACAAATCCCACTCTTGATCCATGTGTCTCAACCAATACTTCCTAACACTCAATGCCACCTTTATAGCCACCCGATTCGGTGTGGTGTTTGATGCATCAAAGCATCCTTCCGATGAAGGTGATATGCATGATCTCATGGTCGAAGGAATTAGGTTACTATGTATCAGAAAGCATATAGCAATTGAACTATTAAAATGACTTGATCTTTATGCTACGATTATCTATAGTAGTATGTCCATCACATTATTCTCCTAATGATATGAACCTGTTGTTAATAACATCTCTATGTTCATGATCAGGAAACCATGATCATATATTAACCAACAAGCTAGTTTAACAAGAGGCTTTACTAGGGACTCTTTTATGTTTACAAATCACACAAGTATTAATGTTTCCTGTTAATACAATTATAGCATGGTATGTAAATATTTATCATAAGTATGAAGATATAATAATAACCACTTTATTATTGCCTCTTGGGCATATCTCCAACAGTCTCCCACTTGCACTAGAGTCAATAATCTAGTTTCAAACCTTTGTGTATTCAACACCTATGGCTTTCTGGTGTTGTATGTACACGATTTCTAGTGGTCAACTGATCTCCAGATCTGACACTTCCAGGTCCATGTGTAATTGCATGTCTTTGCGTCTCTACGCATCACTCATTCTTAATGAGATGGCTTTGTATAGATTTGGTCCTTTGGTGAGACCTTTAGTTCTTTGGGGTTAAAACATGTTGATAATATTGTCGTACAATATATCTTCATAGTATTATCCCTGCTGTGAACTACACCTAGTTTGATAACAAACTACTTGACACAAATGCCCTATTTACCTGCTATTATAGAAGTCATATACTTAGCCTTTTGTTGTAGTATCTGTCACAATGTCTCAATTTTGGAACTCATCCAAATCCATTATGGAACTTACTTTCCATTATATTGTGCCACCCTTAGTTTAGATTGAGATAAACTTAATTTGTACTTTGCGACAAAAGTAGTATCAATGTAGTAATTTTACAATGAACTAACCATCTATTTGTCACTTCTACAAATAATATACTCTTAGTTCTTCCAAAAGATCATAAGAATATCTTTACTATTGTCCAATGATCATCTTATGAATCATTCTGGTATATGCTCATAACATTTAGAGCATAGGACATATCTGGATTTGTACATATCACAGTATGATTGATATAAATATTCTTTGTGATCTCATACATCAAGTATCAATCTATACTTTAATCTTTGTTTCTCTTACCAAGTGTCAATACACTTGAATATATCATAAATATTGAACTCATTCAATCCTTTCTGTGCAACAAGAACCTTTCTTGTAGTTTCTATATTGAACTCATTCAATATATCATCTATGTACTTTTGGCACAACCATATTAGCGTCTTATTAATGCCAAATATTTGGGTTTTGCCTAAGCCTTTCATCGAGATGAAATTCTTAATATGTGTTAATAAAAGATACATCATTTCCAATCAATAATATGTCTTCCACATAATGTATTAGAAATATGTCTTAGTGCTCCCACTTAATTTCTTGCAAACGCAAGCATTTTCATTGTCTCTGATGAATTTAAACTCTTTTAACAATTTCATCATTGTGAAGATTCCAACTCCGCGATGCTTACTTCAACCATTGAACTTTGCATATGCATTTAGCATCCTTTGAATTAACAAAACCCTATGGACTGTGTCATGCACACGTCCTAGGTAACAATTCTATTAGAAGAACTTGTTTTGTTTATTCAACTACCATATAACAAAATTATATGTAGTGGTTGCTACATTAATCCGTCTAGACTAAATATCGCTATGAAAGATCAAATCTTGTCATATACAACCTTTGAACATTGTTGTGAATACTTTCCCAACATGTCGACTATTTCATAGATGTGAAACATCCATGTCTTATTTCTTTTATAGATCCAAATATGACTGTAAGGTCTTGTACCTTTTCAGAGGGTCTTTCAAGTTCAAAGCTTGATCTCTTGTATATGGAACTATCACGGATTTTATGGCTTCAAGCCATTTTACGGAGTCAGGGCCCATCATCGCTTCTTTGCATGTAGTATGTTCATTATTCTCAAATAATGATTTAACACTCAAATCTTGGTATTTGATTGTTTACTCGACCTACTTGATTCAATAGAAACTTAGACCTTTGTGTCCACAACCTTTGAGGCACGTGAGCCATGAGCATTGTTGCTGCCTCCGGAACACTTTTCGGCGTTGCGCAACTCTACACATATAGCTAAGGTTCTTTTAACCTTATCAAAGTTCTTTTGTCCTCCCACTTAACTTTTCACGAAAAATTCCTTCTCAAAGAAACTTGACGTTCTAAGCGGCAAACACTTTTGTCTCCGGTGTTATGGAGGAATACTTAACAAAGACAGGTTCATCCGACTTTGGTTTCAAACATCTTTCTTATGCATAGCATACCAATGTTTAAGAAAGGACAACTTGGGTTTTAGCCCAAACCATAACTTTATATGGTGTCAATTCAACGGATTATGATGGAGCTCTTTTCAGTAGAAAAACGGTAATCTCTAAAGCTTTTAATCTTTAAAATATAATGGCAGTTTTATGAATTACACCTTCGATCTTACCATGTCAAACAAGGTTTAATTACATATCTCGAACGCTCCATACTCTTATGGTGTTTCGGGAAAATGCAAATCCACGGAACGATTCCTTAAATCTTAGGTATTATGCTAAACTTGTAACTCAAATATCTTCCTTTATGATCTTTATCATAAACTATTTATATTCTTGTTACAATGATTTTGCACTTCATCTTGAAAGTCTTTGAACTTTTCAAATGTTTCATACTTCATCCTTATTAAGTAAATATTCATATATTCACTCAAATTTTCGGAGAAAGCATATGAAGTTGAAATCCATCGCTTTTGACTACACATGATGGACTTTGTACAACAATATGTACAATTTCCAATAAGCTAGTCATTCGTTCCTTTTTGGCCTATGAACAAAGTTTTAATTATCTCTAGGAAAGTTTCACAAGCGTCATGTGATCAAAAAATCAAAAGACTCCAAAATTCCATCCACATGGAGTTTCTTCATGTTTTCTTTCCAATATAATTTAAACGGCGATGTCACTTCCTAAGTGATCTTTCAATCAATTTGTCTTTCGACATTTTTTTAGCACTAGTTTTATGGATGTGATTTTTCCAACGACATTTGTGAATCATCCATCTTTTATAGATTACGGCAATTATTTGAACAACCCTTTTGTTCTCATAATACCTGATAAAACAAATCTTGAAGGCAAGCTTTGATGTTTAACGAGCAACATAATAACCCTTTATTTGTTCTCGATGAACATTATCACATATTCTTTTGCTAGTTACTTAGGCCATTGTAGTTCATAAATTGTGTTGTTTTGTATGACGATTCACACCAACAAATTCAGTATCAAATACTTAAGAACCACATTGTTTAATAAGCGAAGAATATAGCCATAACATGTATATCATCTATATACTTAAACTGAACAATTCCAGTCTTTTCTTTTCTGCCATATATTTATGAGATTCTCTTTCAGTATTTCCTTTTCTGTTCGAAAGATTCTATCAACATCAATAGTGGAGTCATACATATGACACATAGTCCAAAGCGTGCATAGTTAAATACCAATGTCTTTGGACTTGCACTTTGAAGTAGATCACCATTATCAAATGTTTGGTGTTCTTTCAAATTCCTTTCTTTAGTAATCTCTTGGTGTAGTAAACATTTTACCTACATCAAATATTCACCCTCATCATGGATTTATCCATGATCAAGCTACTTTTAGCTTGTAACGGTGAATCGCGAGTATAATGTTGATCTCCAAAACCTTTTGGAGGATTAGGACAACTAGTGTCTCCAACCTTTTGCAAATTCTCATCAAATATGAGAACATGACTTTTGCCATATTATACTCTATCATGTTGCAACCAAAACTTTGTTTCAGATATCACAATATCTTCCACACATCATGGTTTCTGAAACAACTCTTTCAGATCCTAGATAACCTTGATATTAAGACAATCCTTTGAATATCAAGAATCATGGAAACAAAAATGATACTCATACACTAACTCTTGGAATTGTCACTCTTGTTTTAATACCAATTATTAAACTTCATGGAGTAACCGGAACTTAATGAAAGTTTGCAATAGGACTTTTAAACTTTAGATTAACACTTCAAAACAATACGATACCAGTTCGTAAAGTAACTAGCCAGAATTCTATAGTTCTATCATCTCAATTATAACTAAGCGTAAGGTGGTAAACGGATGCCAATGACTACAACAACTATGCAAATTCACTTTGATTTAATTTATGATAAATAGTGTTCAAATTTTAATCATATTGCCGTTGAACTCCCACTCAAAACAATATCCCTCACATTGTTTTAGTGATCACACGAACCAAATCCACCACATCAAAACCGATCATCACGAGAGTTGATGTAGCTTCAATGGCGAACAATCAACATGTTCATCATATCTACTATATGACTCATGCTTTACCTTTCGGTGATCCGTGTTCCGAGACCATGTCTGTACATGCTAGGCTCGTCAAGATCAACCTTAGCTTCCGCATGAGAAAATCTGGCTTGCTCACGTTGTATACACTCGCAGAATCTAACACACCCGATCATCACGTGGTGCTTCGAAACAACGAGCTTTAGCAACGGTGCTTACTAAGGATGAACACTTTAAAACTTGAAATTGTGTGCTTGAGGGATCATCTTATAATGCTACCGTCATGAACTAAGCAATACAAGATGCATAAAAGGATTAACATCACATGCAATTCATAATATGTGATATGATATGGCCTTTCTTCTTGTGCTTCCGATCTCCATCTTCAAGCACGAACATGATCTCCATCATCACCGGCATTGCATCAAGGTCAATGACGCCGCTCCATGGTTGTCGTCCACCAGCTTCAACTATTACAACTACTTTGAACAGACAAGCGGGTCTTAACAGAATTTAAAGACAACCATATGGCTCCTGCCGGTTGCCAACTTACAATAAGGAACATTGCATACATCATATATAATCACAATCATGGCCATATCACATCACAGCACACCCCTGCAAAACAAAGTTAGACGCCTCTAATTTTCTTTGCATGTTTTACGTGGTTTGGGGCTTTCAATAAGTGTCGTTCTAACTTACGAACAAGAACCACAACATTGATACTAGTATTGTCAATCACCCGTTGTAAATTGAATCTTAACTATGTTGGGAGAAACAGGCACCCGCAAAGCCACTTATGCAATACAAGTTGCATGTCAAGCGTGGAGCAAGTCTCATGAACGATGTCATGTAAGGTTAGCCCCGCTTCATCCCACCATCCCACAAGATGCAAAGTACACAAGAAGCAATCGACAACAAAAGCATCAATGCCCACAATGACCATTGTGTTCTACTCAGGCAACAGATCTACATATAGACACGGCTCGATATCATTGTGGGGTTCGTAGCATGGAAAACAAAATTTTCTACCGCATGCACACAAACAAGCCAAGATCTATCTACTAGATTGTAGCAACGAGTCGATAGAGGAACTCACCCTCGAAGATTCCAAAGCGGTTAACGAGAGCAGATTCTCGTGGGTGATGTAGTCGTACACTTGCCGATCTCAAGATCGCGTAGACGATCCTTCCGGCGCTGCATTCCAGCAGCGCTCCCGCAGTCGGTCACACGTTTGGTACTCGACAAAGACCTTCCTCTCCCTTGTTCCAGCAGGCAGTGGAGGTTGTAGCACTCTCCTCGCGATTCCGGCAGCACAACGGCGTGGTACCGGAAGTAGAGGGGAGATCTCGCAGGGCTTCGCCTTAAGCCGGAGCGAGTATGGTGGACTATGAGAGAGCCTTGGTGATCTAGGGTTTAGAAACACCAATTAGAAGGGGCTAAACCAGTGGCTAGGGAAATTAGAAGCTCTAACTCGGCGGCTTGGGAGAAATCCTAAGGCGTGGCTAGGGTTTAGGTTTAGAGGAGGCAACTTGTGTCTGGGAGGAGCCCCTCCTCTTATAGGTGGAGGGAGGCGCTTGGTGAGGAGTCCTCCCCAACTCGGACAAGGTGGGCCGGCGGTGGGAGGAGGAACTCCTCCCCCAAGTCGGTTTCAAACCTCCTTCTCCTCTTTCCCAAAACTAGCCGTTTGACTTTCAAACTAGCCGTTTGACTTTTCAAACTAGGATTTGAATAGACCCTCTATTTGGTACAGCGATGACACCAAGTACATAATGCAATCATACCAACTTGATATAACACATTCATGTACCCTTCCCCTCCGGAGTGTCGGACATTCCGGAACCTTCTAGAACATTCCTGATGAAAACACCGGAACCATTCTTCAACCCCGAAACATGACTTTCCTTATATGAATCTTATTCTCCGGACCATTCCGGATCTCCTCGTGATATCCCGGATCCCATCCGAGACTCCGAACAACATTCGGTCTCTTACTCATCATTCCATAACTACTCAACAACATCGAATCCTTAAGTGTGTCTCCCTACGGTTCGTGAATTATGCGGACATGATCGAGACACTTCTCTGAACAATAACCAATAGAGGAATCTGGAAATTCATATGGCTCCCACATATTTCTATGATTACTTTGCGATCGAATGAACCACTTACATACGATACCAATTTCCCTTTGTCTCACAATAGTTTACTTATCCGAGGTTATGATCGCCGGTATCTCTGCATACCTAGTTCAACCTCGTTACTGATAAGTACTCTTTTCTCGTTCCCATGGTATGTGATCCCTTGTGAGCCAATCACATGCTTGCAAGTTAATTGGATGACATTCCACCGAGAGGGCCCAGAGTATATCTATCCGTTATATGGATGGACAAATCCCACTCTTGATCCATGTGTCTCAACCAATACTTTCCGAACACTCAATGCCACCTTTATAGCCACCCAGTTACGGTGTGGTGTTTGATGTCATCAAAGCATCCTTCCGGTGAAGGTGATATGCATGATCTCATGGTCGAAGGAATTAGGTTACTATGTATCAGAAAGCATATAGCAATTGAACTATTAAAATGACTTGATCTTTATGCTACGCTTATCTATAGGAGTATGTTCATCACATCATTCTCCTAATGATATGACCCTGTTGTTAATAACATCTCTATATTCATGATCAGGAAACCATGATCATATATTAGCCAACAAGCTAGTTTAACAAGAGGCTTTACTAGGGACTCTTTTATGTTTACAAATCACACAAGTATTAATGTTTCCTGTTAATACAATTATATCATGGTATGTAAACATTTATCATAAGTATGAAGATATGATAATAACCACTTTATTATTGCCTCTTGGGCATATCTCCAACAAATCCGGCTTGGCTCCAGCTTCACTCTTCTTCTCCGGGCAGTTATCAGCATAGTGTCCCTTCTGGTTGCACTTGAAGCATATCACTTGGCTAATATCCTTCTTCTGATGGTGGTGGTTATGTCCATTGTTGCCTCCAGAATTGTGTCCATTGCCTCCATGCTTGTGATGTCCAGAATTCCCATTACCATCATGGTAGGTACGCTTATGGTGTGATCCCGAGTTGTGATCATTGTTCTTCCTCTTGCGTCTTTCCACTTGCTTGTGTTTTCCCTCCAGAATTCTGGCCTTGTCCATCAGTTCTTGGAAAGTGGGGCAATAGACCACTAACAACTGTACCGAGAGCTCATCACTGAGGCCATCCAGGAACCTCTCTCTCCTCTTGGCATCAGTGTCAACATCCTCAGGGGCATAACGCGACAGATTGTTGAACTCCTCTATATATTCAGCCACGGTGCGATTGGTCTGGTGCAGGTTGCAGAACTCCTTCGTCTTTAGACTTAGGACCCCTGAAGAAACATGGTTGGTCTTGAATCCTTCTTCAAACATGGCCCAAGTAACAGTGTCCAGTGGGTGGGTGATCTGGAAAGTATCCCACCAAGAAGCAGCTGGTCCCTCCAATAGGTGAGCAGCAAACCTCACCTTCTCAGCATCAGTGCATCCAACAGTCACTAAATCCTTGTTCACCGAGCGCAACCAGTCAAGAGCAATCATAGGTTCAGGTGCAGTGGAGAACTTAGCTGGCCTCAGTTTCAGAAACCTGGTGAGAGCATCCTCCTGGGGCTGGTTGTTCCCATTGTTGTTGTTGTTGTTGTTGTTCTGAGCTTCCATGAACTGGGTCATCACTTGGGTTAGATGTGCCTGAGCTGCCATCAGCTGCTCCATCTCAGTGGGTTGGCGGCGGGGCGGCATCCGTTGGGATAGCATAGATAAGTTATAGATAGAAAGACTAGAGAAGTAATATTACCCATAACTATATGAAGCAAACATTTGGCACACAAGCAAACAATCATTGCCCTCAAACTAGAATAGTTTCATTTATGTTCCAGAAGTTTTGTTTTAGTGTCATATCATCCACAAAATAGTTTCCATTGACTAATATTCATTTGGGGGGTGAACCTACAATCATAAAGGCAATAGACAGAATCTGTCCCGAAACTATAGCAACGTTCACGAATTTTTTCTGGGCACCCTAAACTCATCAAGAATTTTAGCCAATTTTTGTGTATATATTACAGAGAGTCTCGAACAATCCCTATTTTTTCAGATTTTCCCAGTTATCAATAAAATATGAAAATTCGTGACGTACAGCTGTGTCATCAGAAAACTGCGTCGAAACTATCACGAATTTCTAATCAAAACCTTCATTAATATATTATGGAATCTCACAAAAATATTCTGGAACTTTAAGGTATCAAATAGCACAACCTAAACATAATAAATCAACTATCAAACAAGTTCTTACAACAATCGATTGTTATATCTAATCGAAGTCATATCAGAACTATATGGTGGTTATCATCTAACTATTCTTAATCTAGCGCTTTCTTGCATAAGTGTTCATCTACAAGTTTGAACAAGATGATATTAGAAAAGATAGATGAATGATTACAAGAATCTAATAAGTACAAAATTATGAGTTCATTGCTAGGGAGAGCCTTCCTTCTATATCATAAACGAGAAGAGTATGAGAATTGAAATGATAAGAGATACTAGAAAGAAGTGTAATAAGAGAATAGATAGAATCAAATAGGGTTTATAATTTCATATGGCTTTCCTATTCCAAACCTAGGTCACGATCCTACAGTCGACACACGGGCTCTGATACCATCTTGTAACACCACGGTTCTGAAAAGACAATAGCTTCTATGTGACATGCCAATCCCTAGATCGGTTCATTGGCTCACAATAGAATAAGATGAATAACATAGCAAAATATCCGTGTATCATAAACAACGAAGATCCAGAGTATCATTATTACAATAAAATATTAGCTCAAGGCTAGCTCAATGTTATTCAAGTAGCAACATAAATATAGTAAATCCTCCATTCTTCAAATTGCCCACAAGTGAACAAGTGCCGAGTGGAGTACCGTGGACTAAATCGATTACTCAGAATCGGAATATCCTGCAACATGAAACGTAGAAGCCTCGAAGGGTCAATACATGGAATGTATGGCAAGTAGAGCTATTAAAGGAGACAATAGTGCTAACATCTACATGCATATTTGGCAAGTGGAGTTGTGGCTAGCTTGCATTTACAAATACATTTGTCCTACTTTCGTAAACAGTTTTTTTATTTTCTTTGAAAAGATCCCAATAAAGTTAACCCAACAACATTAAAGCAATTATGAAATTAGAATGAGCGAGAAACATGTCATGGAATCAATATCAAGCAACTCAGACGTCCATAACCGGGGACACGGCTAATCGATTAGATTATACACCCTGCAGGGGTTAGTACACTACACTCATGTGACTTGGCCAGCCCATCTCATACCATCACTCTCATTTTGGGTGATGATAGGGACAATTCCAAGAAGAGACCGTTCAGGAAGTAGCTCCCCAATCCCGACGTGCACCGGTCCAACCTACCAAAATTCTACATCTCTGGATACGCGGGTTCGAGTTACCACAACCTACTAAGTCCAACCAACCGCCCATTTCATTATTGGCACATGGTTGTACACGTAAGCTACAAAATAAAGAAGCCAATCATTTTCTCTTGATACATGGGTGCCTTTCCGCAATGATACCACCAAAAATTATCAATCCCATCACACCCAGGAGGTTCATTGATTAAGTTGTTTTAGTTTTCACAACCAGCACATTTAGAAACAACTTTCAATGATGTAACCCAGCCCTCGTTCATCATAGCATGGCTAAGCACATCTACCAATGGTGGTTCATCTACAAGGAAGGCCCTACCACATAATAGGACATAGCATAGCGATAGTAATATCCTATACATGCATATACAAAATACACGATATTGCATTAAAAATAGTAGGACGACATCATGAACAAGGTAGCATCTACTTTCCTTGATTGTATTTGAAGTCGTTCAAGCACTCGTTGCAATGACACACGTTGCACTCCTTGTAATCTATCGATCAAACATTTGCATACAACATAAGCAATAGCACATAGAGATCAAACAAATGCAGCAAATGCATGCATGACAATTTAATAAGTCACAATGGTTGTTGTTTTCATTCTCTAAACATTAATGAAGTATATGATGCATGCAAGAGATTAATTAATGTAATGGAGTATTTGTTATTAATAATTACTTACCGATATACGGGTTTTAATAGTTCTGTTGTAACTTCTGTTTTCATTGTCGAATTAAATTTGGATCTGAAGTGTACTGGATAGAGGGCATTAATATGAACCAGTAGGCGTTGGATTCACCGTAATCGGAGTTATAGATCTTTTTGTATAATTTAAATAGTGTTTGGTGGGTTTTAAATCATTTGAATACTTTCTGTTGTCTAACAATCAAACTAAAATAAGATCTGCAATCTCCACGGAATTGTGATTCTAGGGACATATTATTTGTAATTTTCTGAACATTATTTATTTTCTTATGAATTTATTACTCTAAATAAGCCATTAAACCATTTATTTAATTACTGCAAAACCTTACAGTATTTGACTTAACCATTTGCATATTGATTATCTACACATAATTGTGACTCCATAGGTATATTATTTGTGATTTTTGGACCAGTAGATATTTTACTATGAATTTATTAACCTAAAAGACCATTAAAACTAATTACATTATTACAGTAAACACGTACTATAAAAGTTAGACCCAACTTGATATTAATAATCTACTCAATTTTATGAATCTATTGATATATTATATGCTATTTTTGGACCTACCAATCTTTTATTATGAATTTTACAAGTTTATACCATTTTCTAAAATTTTAATTCAATTTTAAATTCCCGAAATATTCTTCAGGCGCGAGGAGCCGACTGGTCTGGCGATGTCTGGCCGGAGCGGTGACATTGACGCCGATCGTGCGCCACGTCAAAGCCTGAGTGGCCGGTACCCCTTCGTCGTTCTTTTAATCGCGACCGTCCAGCGAGGATCCAACGGTCCTGGTGGAAAGCTTCTGGGCTGGGTGGGTCAACGGCGGTCGGCGGCGGTGGTAGCGCTCGGTGGCGACGGTGGCGGCGACTCCGGCCTTCTCCGGCGTGGAGTAAGTGGTCTACGGGACGCGGGCGAGGATGGCAGGCTTCCTGGCTGTCTCGGCGTGGTGTCTCGTTTCCCCTGGCGACGATAGCGAGCAACTGAAGGCGACAGGCGACTTCGGGGCTCCGACGAGAAATTGCGGAGGCAGCAGCGATCTGCGGAGGGGGAAAATGGTCAGGAAGAAGGGGCGCATCAAGGGAGAGACGATGGCGGGGAGAAGAGGGCTCGGGGGAGACGTACTCGTGCTCGTCCTCGAGCTTCCGAGAGCGGCGGCGGCGAGATTGGTTTGAGCTCGGCTAGGGTTTCGAGAAAAATCAAAAGGGAAACGAGAGGCGGGTGCGGGGGTTTATATGGTGGCGTGGCGTGCAAGAGGGGCCACGGGGTCGAGCGAAATCGGGGGAATCCGTTGGTTGTGGGAGAAGGTTCTTGCGGGGGGTGGTCTCCTGACCGGAGGAGGAAGATGATGGGCGGGGCCTGCGTCGAGAAACAGGCGGATCTGGACTGCTGGGCTGCGTGGGCACTGGCTGCTGTGCTGCATTACGTCATGCTTTCAGGGAGGCGCGTGACAGATAGGAGGGTGGGGCAGGTGGGCTCGTGGGCTGGGCCGGGGTGGCTCGGCCGGTGGGGTAGGTTAGTTTTTTTATTTCTTTTTATTCTTTTCCGTTTTAGTAATTCTATAGTATATTTTTTATTTATAACTCCAAATGAAATGATTTTTGTCTTCAAATTTTTTTAAAATCATTTAGATCACATTAGGATCATATTTGCAATCTTTTTACTATTTTGCAAGTAGTGAATTTATAAGTCCTTGTATATTCATTTGTAGGTGCATTTTAGTGATTCAAAATAGGGCTTCAATATAGCGTTTTGCAATTCAAATTTTCATGAACGTAATGCAATGCTTATGAATGACATGCAAATGCATTTTTTTTCTAGTCCCAATTTTCAAAATCTTGGGATGTGACAGGAAAATATAGCAAGAGTGCTATTCAGCTTGTCCTTCATGGAGTAGCAAAACATAAATGCATATGACACCTTCAAAGTTCATAAGGGTGACTAGATACAAATAATTCAAGAACAAGTAATATCAACATTATGAATCAATCAATAAGTTTTGGGACAATGCATATAAAATTAATAATGAAAACTATGCTCTCTTAATTGGTGCATAAAGATAGAAGGTGGAGACTCAAAATAAAAGTAAGAAGAAAGACCCTTCATAAAGGGAAGCAGGGATTTCAAGTTTTATAAAGAGCTTTCAAAAATTATGGTAGTTATTAGCTTTTAGCTCTCATTGCCCCTATCATAAGCATCTTGAAGTGATTAATGTTAAAGTTAAACAAGTATGGAGTATATGCTTGACAAATCATAAGTTGGCAATCTCATGTCCCTTGAGTACGAGGGTCGTTCCTCATGCTACTCAACTTTAGTCACAAGCAAATTCTTATCATTATAAGTATATGTGTATGATAGAGAACCGCCAACGGGGTACCCCTTGCCCCATGACATAGGAGCTATCCCATATCAAAATGACAAGGCAACAAACATTGATCATCTCAACGATCTTTTTATTTACCATGAGTATGGTGCTTTTTTTCTCTTCTTTTTTTTTCTATATTTTTTCTAAAGATGCTTCATAGATTGCCCACTATGGTTATGCTGCAAGTTTCCACCATGATTAGGCATGGCTTAGGCTAGCCGCCCAGGCGTTTCTCTAACATATATATAATAATCCATGGACTTACAAGCTCCCCTTTTATTTTACACCGCCGATATCCATAAACAAAAGATCATGATATCAACTGGGTAATATGTACAAGTGTTGAAAGCGTTCCCCATGATAGCATGGTTCTGCTAACTCCCAACTTATAATTTGCAAGCATATAAGCATCATAGATTGGCACAATGGTTCAATTTTATTAAGTGCAAGAAAATAAAGTGTGCCATCAAGTTCGTGAGAGCTTTAATCACTAATTTTCACATAACAAAAGTTTAATTTAGAAGATAGATAAAAATATGAATATACTTGGAATGGTGTAACACACCATGCATAGGAATTTATAGTAGACTCTTTGAAATAACTTAGTTTTTTGGGAGTTGGATGCACGAGTAGAGCTCATACTCAGTACGTGAAGGCTAGCAAAAGACTGGGAGCGACCAACTAAAAGAGCAATAATGGCCATAATCATGCAGAGCGATAAAATATTATTAATTAAAGCATAAAGTAATATCACATTCAAAAGCTAAATGATCATATAGGCTAAGGTGACTGGTTTATAGTTATAACATAGTATAAGCATGTGCCAAGTCAACCCAAATAAAACATTAAAAGATAATACCACAATATTATGCTTTTGTATGCTAAAACAACGCATGATTCTTTCATGGCACATTAACCAATCTCAATTGTTTGAAACAAGTCATGCTACAGCAATAATCACTAACCATATGGTCAAAGAAACACCTAACATGACATGATAAAGTCTAAGCGAAAGTCAAAACAAGCTTTCTTTTGTACCACTATAAGCATGAAACTTTTTACTATTTTCTATCTTATTTAAAACAACTCACAAAGATAATCTATATCTATACCTAATAATAAAGCACGAAGTGTTTCTCCCGGTCCAACACTTTTTTAGACCAATTTACCCTTCCACGAAACCACTTATTACCCACCGCCACCGGTTATGTATATGTATATCCCGGTTATATTCACAAAGCCCGTATATACCCATCCCACCCATCGTCCGACTTAGGTCTACACGAACACGATACGTGTACACCTCGGACAAGGCAACACGAACACGATGGAACACGTTTATACACCGCTGATTTCACGGGCCTTCAAACCCGTCCGTCCACTAGACAATAAACAGATCGATCTATTTCAAGCCGCCGCCGCCGCCCTGTGGCTCCACAGCTAGGTCGGTTGTCGAGATCACAAATTAGAGGAGATCTGGCGCCTTCCCGGAGAGGTCAACTGACAAGATCTCTCACATGTCCTCAATGGCCGACGTTGTGCCGGCCGGCCGGAGGCCAGCGTCAAGCTGGACTAAAATCACCACCTCTTCGGCAGAACTTACTAGCAGAAGCATGAAGCGCCCATGCACGGCGTGTGGCATAACCTGCTGAAGCTACTTGCTGAAGAGGATAGGTTGGAGAAGCATCAGCTTCCTCTTTATCTACACTTTGCCTTTCGATCGATCTAGCGGTGATGAGTTCAACCTAGTACCCATCCGTTCTGCCTACATGTATCTGATTGATTCGGTGGCATGCCCCATAGATCTTAGATTGGTTAAGCGGCCTTTGCATATAATAGAAGTTCACTGGTAGAAAACGCCCTATAGGTCCCGGTTGGTAAGGGGCATTAGTCCCGGTTGCCCAACCGGGACCGGGCAATCGGGACTAAAGCCCGAACCTTTAGTCCCGGTTGCCCCACCAACCGGGACAAAAGGCCACACACGTGGCATCTGCTCCGTGCGAGGGGGGGGGCTTTAGTCCCGGTTCGTAACCTAACCGACTAATAACCTGCTTCCACGGCGAGATTTGGCCCATTTCTCTCATGCGTAGAATTCATTTTGGCACATTTTGTTGCTTGTGACAAGATTTTCGCCACATTTTGTGCCGCGAAGAATTCATTTAGGTTGTTTTATTGTTTATTTAGTGTTTTGCACTTATCAATGAAGGAACCTTATATTACACAAGATCATCATGACAACATTACATTCAATACAAATTGAGTTCATGCACTACATACAAAAGTTGCTATTCGATGCTACGCCAATTTCTTGAAAGTTGCTATTTTTACAATTCCTATTGTCTATACACAATGAGTAGTATTCCCCTTGTGTGTTTAGTACTTACGCATCCAAGAATCCCGCCAATTCCTCCTGTATTGCTCGTATGCGATCCTTTGGCGAGACCGTCCGTAGACGTTCGATCGATTTAAAAAGTCACCTATATGAATATGAAACAAAACACAATTTGATTGTAATTAAAAACTATAGAAATTGTTTACGTGCATGGAGTTGCTCTAAATTCCTGCCCTTCTCATCGCACGTCTGCGGATGAACTCGCATACATAGTATCCACATAGATTGTTATCGGTCCTGCGTCGGGCACTTTACGACAAGAGTTCAATCAAAATAATAATCAAGCATGATAATAATCGTATCAAAACTAGAATCAAAGAGATGCGGATATAGCTAGTGGTGCTTACATCTAGTGGTTGAAATGTAAGCTCCTCTTTCCAAACACCCCTAGCCTTCTTGGTGAACCGTTTCCAAGCGCCGTGAAAACGAATAAAATAAGTTATTAAGTACTTGATATCATAAAATTCACGAACGTTGCCGATATAGTGTCGTAATGATTAGAATTATCATTTGGAGAAGTATCGCATGTCCTTCCACGTCTCAAGGGTTTATGTTTCGAGTCCATGACTAGTACACGCCCTTTGTCAAGTTGAATGATTAACAGAATATAGTGGTACCTGCGAATGCAAAACTAATCAATTATATACTTAACATCGAGTAAGCGAAATAGAAAGTGTATACAAGACAATAACACTCACTTTGGAAGTTGTAAGGAAATAGTATTTCCCTTTTGGTTTCTTGAAACCTTAACGCGTGTACTATATTATCCTCCGTATCCCGGGGGCTTATTTTGAGATTAGCTTCATGAACCCAATATGGGTCAATGAAGCCAATGTCATAGATTTGTCCTCTGCTGCATTCGAGAATCTTCATTACGCATATTAAAGTATGATTATATACATGCAATAAACAAAATATTATAGATGGAGACTAAATTAATTACAATTAGTACTTACGCACAATAGGCACTCATGAGAGATTTGTCCAAGGCGTCTTGATTGAATAATTGAAATAGTTCATCAAATTCAATGGATATCATGTCATCGCTTTCTTTCCCATGATGCTTTTTGTAACCCTCAAGACTATCCGATTAGCCCGGCCCTTGTGGCATGCATGTACCGATTATGCAATCTTCGCATTTTGTTGGAAGATTGTTTACCTCCTCGAGTTGTGAGAGGTTTTCCGTCTTGGTATTGGTATGCTACTTCACTCACGGAGAAGAACTCTAAGCTGGATAATCTTTGGGCAATACTCATACCTTGAGCATGGCGGCTTCTCCAGACAGCAACTACCTACGGATCATCTTGCTCTTGACCCCATATTTGCTCGACCCACATTGGTTTGAGAAATCACCTTGAGAGGGCGCAAGTCTGTTTTGCTTGTTCTCCGAGCTAGCCAACAGATTTCCGCTTGCATCGATCGCTCTTGAGGCTTTTTGCATGTGACTTGAGAATAGAACGCTCATAGTCGATGACAGCTTTGGCTCGGGTTGATGAAGAGTCTTTAGCATTTTCAACACTTTGGCTTTTCTTCTTTGGTCTTTGGGGAACTCTGGCTCTTTCGGCCGCCTCGACTTAGCTTAAACGCTGTCGTTTCCGCATCAACGATCGCCGATCTCCTCTTGATCAGATCATAAGCTCTTGGGAGGAACCGTTGGTACTTTTGGAAGAGGCTCTTGTTTACGTTTCGCGATCGCTACGATGCACTGATGGCGATGCGCTTACGGTTTTATCCCGAGGCGCCGCGATGGCTCCATGGCGATGGCTGCACCGAGATTGGTGGCGGCGGGCGGGTGAGGCGACGAAGACGGCTGCCGCGGCGGCGACCTCGGCGGAGCGGGTGAGGCGGCGAAGATGGCCTTGGCGTGTGATTTGAAGCACGATACAATCCTTCGCCATAGAATGGTGACGTTTTTGCGTCACCCAGCGATCACATCCCTTCACCGGCAGGTAGTGAAGATCCAAAACCTCAAAGGTGGGCTTGATTTCATCCACGCCGACAACAGCGTAGCCCTCTGAACCGGGACGGTGGTAAGTTGGTGTGGGTCCAATTGGTAAGGCATAGCCGACCGCCACCTTCATTGATATGTTCACAACTTTGACATGTAGCTCGATGTGTCATCTCTGTGATATCATCCACTGGGTAGCCAGGAGCCATCGTCGGTGCATCATCGGCATCGCCATTGTCATCACCGGGACCTCGGTGGAAGCCACATCGCTTTTTCGATTATTCGATCGGCGGTAGCATCGAATGCGATGTCTTCTTGAGATGGGCGGTAGTACTTTGCTCTTTAAGTGAGTTAATTTCATCTTGTTGTTGCTTTAATCATTCTTCAATTAAACGCATTCGCTCTTCGACTTTTCGCTTCAACCGCCGCCTTGTCCTTACTCCTCCGATGGCTTCTATCAGATATTTCTTCCTCTCTTGAAACCCAGTCCTCCATGATTGGGAGCCTATTGTGCCTCGTGTTCGTCCATCATGTTCCTTATTTCCAAGGCGAGTGTGAGCTCATCATTCTCTCTATCGGGAATGAAGTCCCCATCTTTAACAGCCTTTCGCTTTTCTCATCCTCTCGATTGGCAAGGGGTCTTCTTTATGTCATATGTTATATATACACCTCCTTCCGAGTCCAACGTGCCCCATGCCCGTAAAACCAATTCCTTGCACGTTCTACCCAATCGTTTGTCTCGGGGTGATATTTTTATCACGTAGTTCTGCTCAAGTTTCTCCCACTTAGGAATGCCAACCTTGTAGCCACCTTGCCCCATAGTATGGTGATACTTCTTCTTAGCGAGATTCACTTATTCGTTTCGGACATTTTCTTAGCTTTTTCTGATGTCTTGTATTCCACAAAGTCAGCCTAGAAGGGTTTTATCTTCTCAAACTGAATATTCTTGAAATCGGGAGTCTTCTCTTTCACGACATAGTCAAGGTGCAATCTTTTCTGCCAGTTGGTGAAGCACTGGGCCATCTTCTTCAAAGCCCACTCCCTGACCTTAGCCTCCATGGCTCTCCCATGTTGTAAGGCGTCCTCAACTGGATCCTCCGCATTTGGATCCAGCTCTATCTTCGGTAGTTTGAAATTAACCATGATCCTCTTCCACAGTAAATCTTTGGCGTGGTTAGGGACAAATAAACATGTTCCCTCTTCATCTGCATTAGCAGGCCTATTCCAATTTCTAATGGTGATCGGGATTAAGTCCCTAACGATTACTCGCATTGTGCCACAAATTTGGTTGCGACAACTTCGAGTCATGTCTCTGCCTACGACATCTTCGATCTGAACCTCTCATGGTCTTGCAACTTTTGGTTGGGCCTCGTCGCTCTTTTCAGAGATTCCTTGATCCGGAGGGCTAAAAGAAGAAAGATCGCCGTTACTATTTCTATATAGATAGTAGATGATTAATTAATGAATTGATTTATATTACATGCACCTTGCCGTAGCGGTCGTCTTCTCGATTACACAAGGCATCGCCTTCTCCCTGAGGCAACACCTTCAACCTCAAACAAGTTGTCTACTCCGGTAAAAAGGATCACCCTCACGGAGTTGTTCGTAAACGTTGATACGTCTAAATTATCTTCCCCACGGATCACACCTTGGATCAACTCTTCCTTTTCTTCGTCTCGACGTGTGGGTCCATATTTTACGCATAGGTGGAAAAGCGAATAAGTCAAAGCGGCTAAAGGAGAAAGTTAAAGAAACCCTAATATATACATACACAATAATAAAAATGAAGAGAAAACCTAAACCTAGCTACAAAAAGGAAACCGTGTAGTAGATAGGTAACTCTAGCTAAAATCAACTAAAATCAATATTACGGAGTTCCGAGGGTGTAAAACCTAGTTCGGAGAAACCTCGGATGCATATGAGAGGAACATGAGTATAAGGCTACAAAGGAACTATCCAGCAGATAGGTAACACTAGATACTAACAAAATACCATATTGGAATCGATCTCGATCTCGATATCGTATTCTACCGAGAAGAACCAAATCACCGGAAAGAAAGGGAAACAATCAACACATGGCATCGATGCAATGCTCAAGCAATGATGATGATACGACAAGTTAATGTGCATTGGAATGTAACCCTAAAGCATGCTCGACAAGTTAATCGGGGTTCCGAGGGGTGCAAACCCTAACTCAAGGAACTCCGGAATCACCTGTTAGGGTTACTAGGGTGTTCTAATTAAACTTGTTATTTAAGTTGTTGAACAATGCATGATTATGGCATAGATAGATAGTTCTCATTTTTCTGAACATTTTGGTATATTATTTGTATTTTTCTGAATTACAGTTAAAAGTTATTGAATTTACAAGTTTTATTCAAATTCAAATTATTAAATCAAATGTTTAAACCTTTTGCACCATAGTATGACAAGGATAATGATATGACAAGTTAATTTGTATTAAAAGTAACCCTAAGACATGCTCGGCAATTTAAACGGGGTTAGGGTGAAAACCCTAACTCGTGAAACTCCTGAGTATATGAGAGGGTTAATTTTGTTTTCTAATTAAACTTGTCTTGAAAGTTTGAACAATGCATGATTATAGGTTAAATAGTTAGATCTCATTTTTCTGAACATTTTGATATATTATTTGTATTTTTCTTTGTTATAAATAATTAATTATTGAATTTACAATATTATATCAATTTATGGATTTAATTAAACCATTTCGAATTTAAACAAAGCGTAAAAGAAAACATTTTGCTTAGACACATGGCTCTCAAATTTCGAACATTTTGATACATTATACATATTTTTATGATTAAATATGAATTAGTTATTGATTTTACAAAATTATATTAATTTCGCTATTTTAAACATTTCGAAAAGGATTAAGCCATTCTTGCATCACCCGACGTCATCAACCCTATCCCTAACTTTCTACACGGGCTCCTACACACAACCACCGACTAGGGGCCCTAGGACGATCTGGGTCCACCCCGTGTACGTGGCGCCACGTCGACGCGGCGCTTGAGGCGTCAGCGGTGGTCGCCGGGCGATCTGGCCACCACCGCGCCGCATCACGACGCCCGCCAAGATCACGACGCCGCCACATCTCGCCATTGCCACAGCATCCGGAGAGGAGGGCAGAGGCATGATGAGAGAGGGACGGAGGCGGCCGTACTTCGGCGGCCCGGTGACGGCCAGCGGCGGCCGTTGGAGGTGGTGGCGACGGACGTCGTTAGGCGACTGACGGCGGCGGCGGCGGGAAGCTTGACGGCGGCAGCGACCACGGCAGGTGACGGTGAGGCGGCGGCGAGGCAGCGGCGTTGGCGGCGGCTCGGGCGACTGCGGCGTCGAAGCGGTTGTCGCGGCGTCGGTGAAGGTAGAAGTGATGGGGAAGGGAAGAAGAAGAAGAAGAGGCGCCCAGTTATAACCAAAGGACCTTTAGTCCCGGTTGGTGGCTCCAACCGGGACTAAAGGGTCATACGTCCCGGTTGGAGCCACCAACCGGGACCTATACTCCAATATTTTCAGCTTGGCGCGCAGGGGCTCTTTAGTCCCGGTTGGTGGCTCCAACCGGGACATATTCCCCTGTTTTCAAAAAATTTCAGGTATTTTGTCTCTGTTCCCGCCTTATTTTTTATTTTGGGGTTTAAATTTGTATTGTTTTTTAAATGATAATTAATTTGGAATTTAGAAAAACTTTAAACATAAAAAGTGTTTGGATTTGAATAAATAATTCAAACCATTTTCTGTTTTAGAAAATAATTAATGTAACCATTTAAAATATGAACCATTTACAATTAAAAATGAATTAACTTATATTTTTTTAATATCAATTTGGAATTTAGAAAAAATTTAAACATAAAAAGTGTTTGGATTTAAATAAATAATTCAAAAACATTTTCTGTTTTAAAAAATAATTAATGTAACCATTTAAAATATGAACCATTTACAATAAAAAATGAATTAACTTATATTTTTTTAATAGCAATTTGGAATTTAGAAAAACTTTAAACATAAGAAGTGTATGGATTTGAATAAATAATTCAAAAACATATTCTATTTTTAAAAAAAATTAATGTAACCTTTTAAAATGAATTAACTTATATTCTATTTTTGAATATTAATTTTTAAAACGACCCGTTTTTTTCGCTCGGAAAATGGAAAAGGGCTTTTCCGTGCGACAAAAAGGAAAACTTCCTCCTGCAACATTGTTCTCCATACCAATGTCCACATACATGCCTAATATGGGCACAACATCACAAACTATGCCGTGATTCAGCACATAACATCGGTCATTTGGACCGAAAGCCATGAAACCTCGAACATGATAGGTCATTTTGTGAAGGTTTTTTCGAAACATGATCAATATACCAAGTCTGGTATTTTTCCTTTCAACTATGTAACATAATATGACACCACGCGAAGGATTTTCATTGTTCAGATTTTTTTTGAATTTATTATGCCCGTTTTGAATTATCTGAATTTCTAACTATGGTCGAACCGGTGTGCATGAAGATAGGGGACGGGCATCGTTAGAACTTGCATTGGATCTCTGAAGAAACCACATATTGCGAGTCTAAAAATGATTTTTTTCAAAAAATCACGGGCGATAGATCATGTACCTGTAGTACAAACCGGACCCACTTCCTGCCGATTCGGCAGACATTTGTCCTTTTTACCCGGGATGGACGAAAAGGTTTGAGATGTACCGGTTGGGAGATAGTCCATGTAAGGTGGTCTAGTATTTTAGGAAAATGGGACGGTAGCATTGTGAAACGGCATTTTGGTGGTTACTTCACAAAACGACCCGTTTTTTGCGCTCGGAAAATGGAAAAGGGTTTTTTCGAAACATGATCATTGTTCGGCACAAATTTAGTCCCGGATGTATTCTCAAACGGGACTAAAATATTTTCCTCCATTTCCACCTCTTCCGCCAATTTTCCCCTTTCCTTTCTACTAGAGCTTTTAGTCCCGGATGTAGTCACTAACCGAGACTAAAGATATTTCCCGCCATTTCCCAAAGCTTCACGCCAAGTTTTCCCGCCCTTTCCCTCTATATTTAGGGTGATCGTGTCATGGCTATCCACACATCCACACCTTCCTCTCTTAGAACAATGGACAACGCCTACTGGGCCATTCTGACCCTCGAGGAGACCGAGGCGCTGTGCGCCTCCAACTACCCTTGTCCACCGGGGTACCGCCCGCCCGCCGGCTGGATGCTGAGCGCTGGAGGGGTTCCTGTCCCTCCTGTCCCTCAAGGTTCCGCACGTCAGGCGGCCATCACAAACCACTTCTACCACGAGCTCACGCCGGAGCAGCGGATGGATCCCAGTGGGATCCCGACAACTATGACACCTGGAATGCCTTCTTCGCTAATAGGCGGGAAAGGGAGCTCGCCAGTCGAGGGTGATGGCCCGCCACGGTGAACCACAACGAAGTCGGCCGTCGTGCGTGGTGGGAGAACCGTACTATCATCAGTGATGCGCTACATCGCGGGAGACCATCCTCGCCTCACGGTGCCACGAGTCCACCGCCACATGCCCCACATTGTCCGGCGGTAGTGGCATCGTCTTCAGAGACCCTCTCCCACCCGCCGTGAATCCAGCTGGAATGGCCCTGGTATATGCCATGGATGGTGAGGATCCCGAGTGGCGGTGGCGATGATGATGATGATGACGATGAAGACCACAAGCTGCGTGCTATAGAACTAGGCAAGATTATGACTAAAGGGGCTTTAGGCCTGAGTGTTAGCTAGTCCCGATTTGTCCGGTTTTAATATTAATAAATGTCTTAAGTGTTACCTAATAAATAGAGGGAAATGCCTATATAAAGAGAGGGTTCATATTTAGTCTCGGTTGGAGAAACCAACCGCGTCAAGGATTATGCGGCAGTGGGCGGACAACACTAATAATAGGGGTGAGTGTCGACATTATGTCGTGCGGCTTACCTTGTCCGGATGGTGTCACCAACGGGACTAAAGATGAACCTTTAGTCGGTTGGAGACAACCGACTAAATGAGTCAAGACTAATAATAGGGGTGAGTGTCGACATTATGTCGTGAGTGTCGACATTATGCCGAGCTGCTTGTACTATAAATATGCATCCTTGTGAGTCCAGTCCTCCGGCCAGTTTGAGGCATCTCCAAGATGGTTTTAGAGAGCGAGGACACCACTACGGCCATTTCGGGGAGATGCCGCGGAGCCAGTCCTCGGCATCTCCGAGAAACTGGTCATAGACACTCCTAATATGTAAAATTAGTTAGCTCGAGGCGTATTGATCTAGTTAGTGAAGTTACAAGCTGCAAGATGGTTTTCGAGGCGAGGACACCACTGCGGCCAGTTTCAGGAGATGCTTGACGAGCCCGGTCCTCGGCATCTCCGAGAAACTGGTCATAGAGGCACTCCTAATATGTGAAATTAGTTAGCTCCGAGGCGTATTGATCTAGTTAGTGAAGTTACAAGCTGCAAGATGGTTTTCGAGGCGAGGACACCACTGCGGCCAGTTCGAGGAGATCTTGACGGACCCCAGTCCTCCGACATCTCCGAAAACTGGTCATAGAGGCACTCCCTAATATGTGAAATTAGTTAGCTCCGAGGCGTATTGATCTAGTTAGTGAAGTTACAAGCTGCAAGATGGTTTTCGAGGCGGGGACACCATCTGCGGCCAGTTCGAGGAGATGCCGCGGAGCCCAGTCCTCCGGCATCTCAGAAACTGGTCATAGAGGCACTCCTAATATGTGAAATTAGTTAGCTCGAGGCGTATTGATCTAGTTAGTGAAGTTACAAGCTGCAAGATGGTTTTCGAGCGAGGACACCATCTGCCAGTTTCGAGGAGATGCCGCGGAGCCCGATCCTCCGGCATCTCAGAACTGGTCATAGAGGCACTCCGGTCCAGCCACAAAATGGGACTAACACTCAAGACATTTATTAATATTAAAATTGAGACTACAAAACCGGGACTAAAGGCCACAAACCGCGAAAGATATCCTTGGTCAAGCCACAAACCGCGAAAGACATGAACTAGAGTTACATAATATGAGCATGAACTTCTTGGCATATGTCATTCCTTATGACCGCTTGAGACGTAACCATGGAGCATCTTCTTTACTTAACGGAATGCTTGGGTCAGTTTTCCTTTGTGAAGGCGGAATTTCATCAAACTTATTATAATCTTCCGACATGTCATCTTGTCCTCGATTCCCACAATGTTTCTTTTCCCGAAAGAACTATGTGACGCTTTGGCTCATCATATGATGTATTCGTTTGCATATTTTTTCTTTTTTTATGCGGAGGACATGTCCTTCACATAGAAACACGAGACACATCATTGGCTAGGACGAATGGTTCATCTCTATAACCAAGATTGTTGAGATCCCTTTGTTGTCATTCCATACAACTGGTCTATCTTTACCCTTCCCCATTCAAAGTTGACCCATTTGCGGTGAAACAAAGGGACCTTAAAAGAGACTCCATAGTCTAGTTCCCATATCTCCTCTATGTAACCATAATATGTGTCCTTTTGTCCATTCTCGTCTATTGCATCAAAGCGGACACCACTATTTTGGTTGGTGCTCTTTATCTTGGGCGATCGTGTAGAATGTATTCCCATTTATTTCGTACCCTTGGAAATTCAATACGATAGAAGATGGTGACGCTGCCAACAAGTATAGCTGATCTCCAACAGTGGTGTCATTCAAGAGATGTGTCCATCCAACCACAGACTTCATGTGTTCATCTGTAATCCATGATTCGAGCTTCCCGGGTTTTGGGCGTACAATATTCTTGTGTTCCTCCATATCTGAGCTGCCAAGGTGGAATTATGTAGAAGCGTAGTGTGCTTTAGTGAAAGAATCCCGTCCCTACATATCATTGCTTTCTTTCCCAGGTGCCTTTTCCACTTAGTCTTCCCTCATGCATGAGTCGAAACACCAATCGGCTTAAGGTCGAATAAAGTCAACACAAAACTCAATGACCTCCTCTGTTCCATATCCCTTGGAGATGCTTCCTTCAGTCTAGCACGGTTATGAACATATTTCTTTAAGACTCCCATGAACCTCTCAAAGGGAACATATTGTGCGAAATACCGGACCGAGAATGGCAATCTCTTCCACTAGATGAACCAGAGATGCGTCATAATATTGAAGAAGGATGGTGGGAACACCAATTCAAAACTAACAAGACATTGTACCACATCCTTACGTAACCTTGGCGTAATATCTGGATTGATTACCTTCTAAGATATTGCATTGAGGAATGCACACAGCTTCACAATGGGTACTCGAACATTTTCGGTAGAAGTCCCTCAATGCAATCGGAAGCAATCGCGTCATAATCACGTGTGATCATGAGACTTGTGTTTTGGAACTTTTTCTACCATATTTATTATCCCTTTATATTAGATGAGAAGCCCGGCGGCACCTTGATCTGTAAAGGACTTCAAAAAGATTTCCTTCTCTGCTTTGGTAAGAGCATAGGCACGACTTAAGTGACGCCCTTTATCCGTCTTGTTATCTGTATGCATGTTCTTTGGGTCTTTCATAATTTGTTGGTCCTCCGTGCTTGGTGTATCTTTTGTCTTCCCATACGCCTAGGAATCCTAGCAGGTTCACGCAGAGATTCTTCGTCACGTGCATCACGTCGATTGAAGAGCGGACACGCAGGACTTTCCAATATGGCAGCTCCCAAAATATAGATTTCTTCTTCCACATGGGTGCGTGTCCTGTGGCGACGTTGTTCGGAACTGATTGACCGCGGGACCCTTTCAAAGATTACTTCTATGTCCTTGACCATACCAAATACATCATCACCGGTGGGAGTTCAGGCTTCTTCCGGTGATCTGCCTCACCTTTGAAATGCTTGCCTTTCTTTCTTACGGGATGATTGGTCGGAAGAAATCGTCGATTCGCTAGGTACACAACCTTCTTGCATTTATGCAAATATGTACCTTCGATCTTATCTAAACAGTGGGTGCATGCCTTATATCCTTTGTTTATGCATCACGAAAGGTTACTAAGAGCAGCCAATCATTGATGGTTCTGAATAACAACCCTCGTAGATTAAATGTCTCTGTTTGTTCTCATCACGCACGTACCTGGTTTGCCCACAACCGTAAGAGTTCTTCAACTAATGGCCTAAGGTACACATCAATGTCGTTGCCGGTTGCTTGGGCCTTGGATGAGCACTGGCATCATAATGAACTTACGCTTCATGCACAACCAAGGAGGCAGGTTGTAGATACATAGAGTCACGGGCAGTCTTTGTGGCAGCTCTGCTCCCCAAAAGGATTCATGCCATCCGTACTTAGACCAAACCATAAGTTCCTTGCGTCACCGCAAAGTCGGGAAGTCTCTCGATTTTTCTCCACTGTGACCCATCGTGAGGTGTCTCAACTCCCGTCTTTCTTACGGTCTTCTTTGTGCCATCGCAACAACTGGCATGCTCTTTGTTTGAACATGCGTTTCAACCTTGGTATTATAGGAGCATACCACATAACCTTAGCAGAACCCTCTTAGGAGGCTCTCCCTCAACATCACCGGGGTCATCTCGTCGATCTTATACCGCAACGCGTTGCATACGGGCATTTATCTAAATTCTCATACTCCTTACATGAGAGGATGCGATCATTAATGCATGCATGTATCTTTTGCACATCTAATCCCGGAGGATGAGAGTCTTCTTTGCTTCGTAGGTACTCTCGGGAAGTTCGTTATGTTTTGGAAACTTGACTTCATTATTTTGACATCTTTTCAAATGAGGAGTCGGTTAGACCACACTCGCCTTCCATCGCAACAATTCCGATGTCGCATCGAGCTTTGTGCTGCCATCTTCACAATTTGGGTACAACAATTTCTTGTGATCTTCTAACATGCCCTCTAACTTCAACTTCTCATTTTACATTTCACGTCTCGCTTTGCATCGAAATGACCCTACCAAGTTCATCGGTAGCTCATCGATGCCCGTTCTTCACCTTTTTCCTCTCCATTATCTTCCATTGCGGTATCAGTATTCAGAAACATATGATGATAATGTTATCATCATCTTATTCTTCACCATCTTCCATCATAACCCCTCTTTCCCGTGCTTGGTCCGGCAATTATAGTTGGGCATGAAACCTTTCATAATCGGTGGCGAATGATTTTCGAGGAAGAGTACTCCTTGTTGTTCCGACATTGAACACATGGACAACGTATAAATCCATTCTCTTTGTTTGTCGTAGCCACATCGATAAATTTATCCACGCCTTTGATATACCGGCTACCGCGGTCACCGTACATCCATTCCGACCGTTCATCGCATCATATAAGTAAGTTTATCAAAAAAGGACATCATAAATAGTGAAATAACCAATTCACACCGACACATGAATTGTATCAATGACCTAGAAAAGATAAGATTGCTAACCTCGATCGAGGGAAATAAAGAGGAGAAAGCTCAAGTGCGTCTCGAACACCTTCTATATTTTTGTTCTATGAGAAATTCAACGGGATTTTCACTCAAACATTTCAACAAACACCTTCAATGCATGCATGAAAAAAACTAGCACACACCTCACACCTTACACCATTCGAAAAAAAGCAGTGGAGGCGGGCTGGGGCGTTGCATTTATAGAGGCAAGGGCCTTTAGTCGGTTGAAGCCGACAACGGGACTAAAGGTGCGTGCCGAGCCACGTGGCTGTGGCCAAACCTTTAGTCCCGGTTGGTGGCTCCAACCGGGACGCATGCCCCCTTACCAACCGGGACCCATGCCCCCTGGCCCCGTGCCCGCTCCAACCGGGACGCGTGCCAGCATTAGTCCTGGGACTAATGCTCCGAGGGGTCGCGAACGGATGGCCCTTTTTCCTCTAGTGGTTGTGCACCTCGGCGACAGCGACGGCCCAAGTTTGCGGTATCGCAGGGGTAAGTTCATGCAAGTTATCCGCGGCAGCTAGCGATGGCCAGGGCGTTTAATCGACTACAAAACCAGTATTCCGATCTGACACAAGCAACGTCTGCTCATTTATCCCAGTACGTGTCCTTGATCACTTTGGTAATGATGCACTTTTCTGTATACATGACTCAGACTTCCGTCACAAGGTTGTCAGTCAACGAATGCCCAGATGCAATTAACTTTTAGATCAAAATTCCAATGCTTTTTCTCTATATAGGGAGTACTGCTTATGCGTTAATTTTATATCATCACGGTTGCGTATATAGGACTCCTGATAAAATCTAGCCTATCTATCACTTAAGGTGTATCACGTCACAGGATGAGTTTACACATACTGAGGAAGAATTTTTTAGGTGAATGATTATCTTGTTCTAAAATATCGCAAACCTAACTGTTTTTTGCATGATGTGAATAAAAATAGTATACCTGTTTTATTACAGGAAAAATATTTTTGTGGCGTTTCATTGTAGGCTACCCTCATTGTAGGTTACCAGTGCAACCTTACACTTGATATGTTAATTCCTTTAAATTTACCAGTGCAACCTTAAACTTGCTCCTGCAGTCGCTCGAGCAACCACGAGGAAACAACAATGGTGATCCAAAGGTCATCAAGAGGCTGTCGGTGGTGTGAAAAGGTATATAAAAATATTGTTTTCTCTTCCACTGCAACGCGTGGGCATTTTGCTAGTCTAATCTAATAATAAAGGACGAAGTGTTTCTTCCGGTCCAACACTTTTTTGAACAGATTTACCCCTAACAGTTTGGGTGCATTACCCACCGTGCCACCCATAAGTCAGTTTTGTCCATTCTTTTTTAAACCATCGTATCAAAATTTTCTGTTTGGTTCTATTCATTCCGGCCCAGCATGTCACGGCCACATGTAAATAAATTCCTAATTCTCGTCGGAAGCCCAAAACAACTGCCTCGAGCCCTCTGCGTCACCTGTGAGTCCAGACCAACATGTGCGTACAGGCCAACTGCACCAGCACCAAACAAGAATCTTCGCATGAATTCAAAGTTAGGTACGACATTTAGTCCCACACTGCTCTTTAAACCATGTCCCACCGGTTTATATAGGTTGGCAAATATCTCAGAGTATCAGCAAACCGACTTAGTAATTACCAAGCAGCCCACGGTTCAGTGGTTTGGACGTAATGATTGTCTACATATGCATGCGCTCTCTCAGCGAGTAAAACAGGATTGTATGGGCTGGCTATTGCTACGCATGTTAAGGAATACTAGACGGGAAGGCGCGCTTCGCGTATTTTCAGATGTATTGATGCTCTCTGTAACGTATTCAGTTTTTCTGATTTTTTTATACCGATAGTAAACAAAGTAGAAACGTAGACGTAACACATTTAGTTTTTCTAGGTTTTTATACCCATAGTAAACAAAATAGAAACTTAGAAAGGTAGGCATTTTTTGCCACACCGGTAAAATCTGAATTGTTCAGTCTTTTCATCACCTTTGTCTCACCATATGGAATTATGCTGACATATATTACACACTGCTCTATGTTGGAATGTTTAGCTAGGTGTAAGCCCAGTTCAAGCTTCTTTGGCATGCGAGCGATTAATCTTATATTTATGTCGACAATGGACAACTTAGCTACTCCACTTATTCCAAAAGGATGTGCATAATATAAGTAAGGTCGATATTAAAATTGGAGTCATCAGATTGAATGATACAATAGCTCGCCTTCAATTAGTCAGATGCTAGTAAACCAGAATATAAAATGAATATGAGTAAGCAAAGGTGCCGGTTATCAGAGTAATTCTCTGGCCGATAATGTTCATAGTTTTGCTATTTTGCAGTAATCTATCCCAAAGAATTTTCATTGTTTTCTCACTTTAAAGTATCAAGTATTAGATCGCATTGCCTAATAGCAAGAAATAAAGAGCATATAGGTAAGGATTTTGCATGAGAAGACAAAAGGTGTGTTTGCTGGTCAAATTATTATGGCAACTCAAGGCCGGTTACGTCATTGTCAAAGTCGTTCATGGAGATAACCAGGTCCGGCTGCCGGTAGAACACGTGCATGGTGTCTATCTCACTAGGTAGCTGGCCCTGTTTCTCTCTCGCATCCCCTTAAAATGAAGAACCGCATCTCATTTTTCATCCTCCCTTTCTTCCACTCTCTCAGGACTGGCGTCCATGCACCCACATCCACATGAGAAATTGGTGGCAGCAAGGAGGGTTTAGAGAGCGGCCTCATACCAAAGAAAGATGCATCAGTGAGGAGATGCGAGTAAGCACAATGTGAGAGAAGCAACCATGGAAAACTACAAAATTTCATGATGCTTATTTCTTACCGTTACATGAAAGACTGCTACTTCACTTCTAAAACTTCTAGGAGACCCTAGATCAAATATAAACATGCTTAATATGAGCATTTTGACCATTCATGGAAAAGGACAGGAGTTTTCAGATAAGAGCAATGCTTTGCAGAAATATAAACTTAACTCGAGGCAAGCTCAGATGCTCGGCCTCCGGCGATCTCGACCTCTCTCCTCGCAAACCAAGCACGGACCCGGTCGAGCAGGGGTGTTGTGGCCCGGCGGCGCTGCGCTGTGATGCGGGAAGAGAGAGGGGCGATGGGCACAAAGGGTATGGGAGGGGATCAGGGGAGAGGACGGCGGCGGCGGCGAAAAAGGGAAAGAAGAGGAACGAAGGTTGGGACCGAGGAGCCAGGAAAATATGGATAGAAGAAAGGAGTTTTTCACCTGGCCAAGACTGCACACTCGGTGGTACAGTGGGCCAAAACAAGGTGATGCTCCCCCACTGCCAGTCGTGAATACACTCTGGCCACGGTAACAAAAGCTCCACCCAACAGCCCAACCTTTATGGTCTAGATGATTTCTGGTGAAGATCGAACGTCTCCAAATGCGTCTACCGGGGAGCAGGCAGGCTTTTCACCACGATTAAGTTATAGTATAGTATTAACGGGGGGATCATGGGCTTGTGGCCTTCACTAGAAACATGTATGGTACATATAATTAAAGGAGGCTTTCCTAAAAAAAAGGAGGCGTGCACCAAATTCAAACAAGTTTGTATAATTAAAAGAGGCTTAGCTAAAAAAAAGGAGGCGTGCATAATTTAAAGCCCTGGTGCTCGTGCACGTCAATATGGGCTGGTTTTAAGGCGCCTTTCAAAAAATTCTACTATCAGCTACAACCTTTTTTGATAAATCAAAAAATCAAATTGCTCGGGGTCAATTCCCTCAATACACATCCAGGCCAAATTTTCTTGGACCCGACGCATATATCAAAAATCTACATAGCACAGCTACCCATACACGCTATGAAAAAAATTGGACCAGAAAAATCGGTAAATAGAGGAAGAAATGTAATATATAGTGCTTATTTTTTCAAGATACTTTCCATTTATATACATCTGCATTGTAGCATGTGTATCGGCGATCACTCTTTATAGATAAATCGTGTGTCGTCTATTCGGTCCTTTTGTTACACGTTAAATAAAATTCTATTTTTTTCTAGATTGCAATTTCTATCTTCTATTGTACCAGAAAGACTACGTGAATTTAGATGAGAAGTTTGTTTTCTAGATTGCAATTTCTATCTTCTATTGTACCAGAAAGACTAGGTGAGTCTAGATGAGAAGTTTGTTTTCTCTCGTTAACAAAAACTAATTAAAAAAATAGATGTCCTTCGTGTAATCTAATTGATATTAATTGGGAAGGGGTGATTTAATATTATCTAGAAAAGAATACCCGTAGCAACGCACGGAGTATTTTTGCTAGTAATCAATAAAGACCAGTGAACTTGTCTCACAAATCTACAAAGAAGAACTAAAAAGTTCTAAATAAAGAAAAACTAAAGCTAAACGCAGTGCTAGCAAAAGTGAACACTCACAAAACAATAAGAGTGCAAACTGAAGTGTTCTAAACAATGAAAACTGAGCGTGTCTCTCTTCAAAAGAAGTGTGTTGTGATCCAACCAACTTATTACAGCAAATAAAACAAAACTAAAAACAAAAACAAAGACGCTCCAAGAACAACACAATAGTGCATGGAGCAAAAATAAAGTGTCTTGAAAGAAGACATGGGATTTTTGTTGATAAAGAAGGGGATGCCTTGGGCATCCCCAAGATTTGACGCTTATACCTCTTGAATATTTATTGGGGTGACATGGGTGGCATCCCCAAGCTTGAGATTTTGTCCATACTTCATCTCATCACATCATTCTCCTTTTCCTATACTTGAAAATTTCCTTCATACAAGACTTCACGCAATCTTCATTAGCATAGAAATCTATTTCGAGACAACAACTTCCTCAAATCTTACTTTCTTCCTATTAGAGGTTACTCTTGGCACAAAAACGAAATAAAAAGGATAAGGAGAGGTTTCTACAGAGGTAACAACTTCCAAGACTCAAATAAACAAAAATAAACAGAAATAAAAAATATATTGGGTTGTCTCCCAAAAACTCTTTCTTTATAGCCATCATGATAATTTTAGTGATGCTCGCATAAGAAATATTAATTGAAGTAAAAGAGAGCATCAAGAAGAAAATATAAAACAAATTTAAGCCTAACCCACTTCCTATGAAAAATAATATTGTAAAGAAACAAGTCATGAAAGCATAAATCAACAAGCATAGGAAAGCAAAACAAGTGCAACTTCAAAAATTTCAACATAAAGAGGGGAAACTTAATATTTTTGAGATGCATAAAACCATGTTTACCCCTCTCATAATAACTTTCAGTAGCATCATGAATAAAATTAAAAATATAGCTATCACATAAACCATTCTTATCATGAGCCACATGCATAAAATAATTATTACTCTTCACATAAGCATAGTCATTCTTATTAATTGTAGTGGGAGAAAATTCAACAAAATAGCTATCATTGTTATTTCCATCACCATAGTCATCAAATATAGGAGGCATATTGTAATCATAATTAATTTTCTCCTCCATAGTAGGTGGAATGAAAATATCATATTCATCATTGTAACCATCATACATTGGATATATAGTATCATCATAAGCAATAGAATAGATATCTTCCAAAGTGTGTTCATTTGTAAACATATCATCATTGGAAGGAACATGGATAGTACTAATAGTACAACAATTATTAATATCATCATTTTTAGAATTGTTACCAAAGAGATTTTCAATATCAAAAGTAGTGTGCTTTTCCTAATCATGATCACTACTATAGGTAACAGGCATAGGAACATCATCGAGTTCAGACTCATCAGCAAAAACTATAATAGGAGCAACATGCTTAGGGGAAAATACCGTTTCCTCTCTCCTTTTACTCCTCTTCTTTTCTTCTTCCACTCTTTAGGAGGGAGAGGCTTGAAAGGAAGCTTCTCCACATACCCTGGTTTATTGTTAGAGACAATAGAAGAAACTTTAGAGGATTCCTCCTTTTCATTAATAAGAACAAAACACATATTAGTCCTGTCATATTTTGGTAAAATCTCATCTTTTATAACATTTTGTATTTAAGTATTTGCGTGGAAATTATCAACACACTAAAGATGACAACCATGCAGGATGCTATTCATATCGAAAGCACTCATATCTACCAAAGAAGTTTTTCTTGATAGCTCTTCACACCCCAAAAATAATGTAAGTTCATCATGCGGATTAAGAGTGATCATGTTATCACAATACAAACTTGGAGTACTCATTGGATTAGAAAGGCTATTATCATGGCTTGAGCATTGAAAATTGAAATGACCCACTTCATGGCAAAGTTCACATATAAAAGGATAGAGGGCACAAACTTTTTTACCAAGATCAATTAGGGCCCTAATCCACGCTCTAGTTTTTCCATTCTTGTGGTGGATACAATATTCTTCTTCGATTTGATTATTTTCACAAGGTCTATGTACTCCACAAAAATTAACATGCTTATAAGAAATAGTACTTTTAGAGGTTTGAGCATGTTTATTACAATCATTAATAACAATTTCATGTTTCATGCAAGTGTCTTTAAAAGGTTCATGATACATGTACCAATTTTCTTTAGGAGCATTAATATGAGAAGCAAAAGCTCTACAACAATAAACAAGAATTTGAGGATCAAGACCATATTTAGCACTAAGCTATTGAAAATCAGCAGTTTCAGCGAAACACTTAATGCAACCATACTCATAGTTTATACCTGGTTCTTTACCTTTGTCGTTATCCCAATCTTCGGTATTGCTTTGAATTGTTTCAAGAAGATCCCACTTAGCTTTGACCTCCTTATTTGTGAGGGATCCCTCTAAACAGGTATCTAGATAGTCCTTGTAATGTCCTGAAAGCCTTGCATAAAAATTATTAATAATAATATTACTGGGGAGCTCATGAATGGGACATTTGAGCATTAGTGACTTCAATCTTCCCCATGCTTGGGAAATACTTTCTCCATTATGAGGATGAAAATTATAAATATAATTCATATCTTTATGAATTTCATGAGGAATTTAGAGTAAAAGAGAGATTCAAGTTCCTTCCACTTCAAATGATGAGGATCATCTAGTAGCTCATATAATATCTTCTCTTCATTATGATACCCTGAACTACTCTCCGGTTGGATAACTGCAATCCTCGGTAGGGCTACAAAAGATCTCCTTAAAGTTCGCATTCCCCATCTAGGTAACCCCACACTATCACCTTGAGTGCTAGATGGTTCCAACAAACACCACAATTTCATAGAGACATCCAACTCAAAATATAACTCATGATAAGTATTTATGTAATCTTTAGCCTAAGTGCCACACGGTGTGCACACTGTCAATTTCACACATGTGGGGATAAGCGGAGATTACAATAATTAAAGCACTTGAGTAGCAGAGTAGATCTACTTATTCAACTAGATTACAAATCTCAAGATTACAATAAGATCACGCATAGAGAGAGAGAGATATGAACACATAGCTAGCGATAGAGCCCTTAGCCTCGAGGGAGAACTACTCCCTCCTCATCATGGGAGTTAGCAATGGCGATGGAGATGGATCCGGGGGCAATTATCCGTCCCGGCAGGGTGCCAGAATAGAGACTTCTGTCCCCTGAATCTCCTCTTCGGTGGCGGCGGCGCTGCAGAACTTTTCGTGGATTTTGAAGGGTTTCGCGGCATAGTAAATCAAAATTTTCTACGGACGCGAACAGAGGGAAAGCCAAAATCTAATCTAGGAGATGCAATCAACGAGAGAGATTGGATTAGAGCTTCATACCCTTGAAGATTCAAGCAGTGAGCGTTCGTCGGAACGTGGGTGATGTAGTCGTACTCGCTTCTCCTCCTCGCGATCCGAGCCGATCTAGCACCACAAGTGGCGGTGCCTCCGTGAGATGCACACGTGCAGCACCTCGACGTCTCCTCCTTCCTCGGACCAGCAAGTATGGTGGAGAGATAGATTGGATCTACAACACGACGGCGTGGTGTATATGGTGGAGAATTTCTGCAGCAGGGCTTCGCCTACAAACAGTCGGGAGGGAGAGAGGAAAGCTAGCAATGCGGGTAGGGTTTGGAGGAGAGGTGTGGGGGGTTGGTGCACCCCCACCCCTGTTTATATAGAGGGGGGGCACAGCCCTAGCCCCTCCCCCAAGCCCAAAGGATAAGGAGTGGGGGGCATGGACTCTCCCCTCTTCTAGAAACCCTATCTCTAGTTTAAAAGATTTAAACTCTCTAGGATCGGCTGGGCCCTATGGGGCCTTGTGCCCCTGGACCAATGCGGCCAGGACACTCCCTCATAGTCCCATGCCCCCTCCCGGAAGGTGGGGCCACGTTGGTCCCTTCCGAAGGTTCTAGAAGCTTAAGACAATACCGATTAACCCGAACAATTCGAACTCCAAAACTGCATCGCCTTATATGAATCTTATTCTCGGACCATTCCAACCTCTCGTGATGTCCGGATCCCATCCGAGACTCGAACAAAAATTCATAAACCAATTATTCCAATCTATCCTAGCGTCGAGATACGTTAAGTGTGTGACCTGCGGGTTCGAGAATATGCGACATGATCTTCTATCAATAATCAACAGCGGGTCTAGGCACCCATATTGACTCCACACATTCATCGATGATCATATCGGATGAACCACGATGCCAGATTCAATCAATCCCATATATATATTCCCTTCGTCTCGCGATATTTTACTTGCCGAGATTCGATCGTCGGTACGTCATACCTAGTTCAATCTCGTTCACGTTAAGTACTTTACTCGTTCGTAATCCGATATCACTTTGTGATTAACTCCTTAACCACATGCTTGCAAGCGGTGTTGATATCGATTACCGAGTGGGCCCAAGTATATCTCTCCGACTTGGGAGGGACAAATTCCATCTCGATACATACAACCCAATGATACTTTCCGATCACACGAGACACCTTTATGATCACCCTCTCATAGGATGACGTTTGATGACCTCAAAGATTTGTTCCGATACCAGGGAGTTGTATTATCTCATGGTCTAAGGAATACAATATTTGACATAGGAAAAGCTACGCAAAGATGAACACGATGATACGATCTAATTGCTTCGCTTAGTTTGGGTCTGTCCATCATATCATTCTCCCAATGATATGATCTCATTATCAATTGACAACTCATGTCTATGGTTAGGAAACCTTAACCATCATTGATCAATGAGCTAGTCCTTAGAGGCGTACCAGGGACACGGTGTTGTTCACAAACCACACAAGTATTAATGTTTCCGCTTAATACAATTCTAGCATGGAATATAAACTTTATCATGAACAAGAATTATAATAATAACATCTTTATTATTGCCTCTAGGGCATAATTCCAAGTCTCCCACTTGCACTAGAGTCAATAATCTAGTTTACATCGCAACAATCTCACACCCATGGCAATCGAGGTGTTGATCATGTTTACACGTGGAAGAGTTTTAGTCAATGGATCTGCGACATTCGGATCCATATGTACTTTGCTAATCTTGATCTCCATCGCTATATAATCTCGGATTATATGAAACTTCATGTTGATATGCTTGGTCTTTGGATGATATCTTGGTTCCTTAGCGAGTGTTATGTTGCCGGTGTTGTCACAATATCTCCGATGGGTCCAATGCACTTGGAACCACGCCAAGCTCGATGATGAAGTTTGATCCAAACTCCTTCACTTGACGCTGCGGCAGCCATGTATTCCGCTTCCTTTGTATATCCCGTAATCACGCTTTGCTTGCGACTTCTCCGACTCCAGCTCCTCCATTCAAAATATAAATGTATCCTGTCTGAGATTTGGAATCATCCTTGTCGGTGTCGAAACTAGCATCGACGTAACCTTTTACGACAAGCTGTTCATCACCCCATAGACTAAGAACATTTCTTTAGTTCTATTTAGGTACTTTAGGATGTTCTTCACGGCTGTCCAGTGTTCCACTCCTGGATCACTTTGATATCTGCTCGTCAAACTAAGAGCATTGGACACATCCGGTCTAGTACACAGCATGGCATACATGATGGAACCTATGGCCGAGGCATAAGGAACTTTGCTCATAGCTTCCCTATCATTTACCGTAGCTTCACCTAGGTCTTTCATTGAAAAACACTTGTTCAAATAACTCTTCACATCGTTAAGCATGTTGATGTCATTTCCGATAATCAATATGTCATCCACATACAGTACCAGAAACGTCACGGAGCTCCCACTCACTTTCTTGTAGATACAAGCTTCGTAGCAATTTGGAACAAATCCAAAGCTCTTGATCACTTGATCAAAACGAAGGTTCCAACTTCGAGATGCTTGCTTCAGTCCATAAATGGAATGCTGAAGTTTGCATACTTTACTAGCATCCTTAGGATCGACAAAACCTTCGGGTTGCATCATATACAACTCTTCATCAATATTCCCATTGAGGAAAGCAGTCTTGACATCCATCTGCCATATTTCATAATCATGAAACGCAGCAATTGCTAATAAAATCCGAATGAACTTAAACATCGCTATGGGAGAGAAAGTCTCATCGTAGTCAACACCTTGAACTTGTCGAAAACCTTTTCCAACAAGCCGTGCTTTATAGACGGTAACATTACCATCCGCGTCCGTTTTCTTCTTGAATATGCATTTGCACTCAACGGCCTTTCGGTCGCTAGGAGGATCCACCAAAGTCCATACTTGGTTTTCGCTCATGGATCCCAATTCGGATTTCATGGCTTCCAGCCATTTCTCAGAGTCTGGGCTCATCATCGCTTCCTCATAGTTCGTAGGTTCACTTTCTTCTACCAACAAGACAGTCAAGACAGGGTTGCCGTACCACTCGGGAGGGCACGCGACCTTGTCGACTGCGACGTTCGATGTGACATCGTCCAGCTTCATGATCCTTGTCATTATCTTCCTCTATTGTTGGTGCGGTGACCTGGAACACTTTCAGTCTTTGCGCTACTCTCCAATTCAAGAGAAGGTTCAATAACCTCGTCCAGCTCTACTTTCCTCCCACTCACTTCTTTCGAGAGAAACTCCTTCTCAAGAAAGGAACCGTTCTTCGACAAACACTTTGCCTTGTTACGTGATAGAAGGTATACCCAATAGTTTCCTTAGGGTATCCTATGAAGACGCATTTCTCCGCTTTGGGTTCGAGCTTGTCCGGCATCAACTTCTTGACGTAAGCTTCGCATCCCCAAACTTTAAGAAACGACAACTTAGGTTTAGCACCAAACCACAGTTCATACGGTGTCGTCTCAACGGATTTAGATGGAGCCCTATTTAAAGTGAATGCAGCGGTTTCTAATGCATAACCCCAAAATGATAACGGCAAATCAGTAAGAGACATCATTGATCGGACCATATCTAATAGGGTTCGATTCCGGCGTTCAGACACACCATTGCGCTGTGGTGTTCCGGGTGGCGTGAGTTTTGAAACGATTCCACTTGCTTTAAGATGCGTGAGAAAATCATAACTCAAATATTCACCTCCACGATCGGATCGTAGAAACTTAATCTTTCTGTTATGATGGTTCTCCACTTCATTCTGAAATTCCTTGAACTTTTCAAATGTTTCAGATTTATGTTTCATTAAATAGATATACCCATATCTACTTAAGTCATCGGTAAAAGTGAGGAAATAGCGATATCCACCGCGCGTCGAAACACTCATCGGTCCGCATACATCGGTATGTATGATTTCCAACAAGTCCGTTGCTCGCTCCATCATACCGAGAACGGGTTTTGATCATCTTGCCCATGAGGCATGGTTCGCATGTGTCAAATGATTCAAAATCAAGAGACTACAAAAGTCCATCGAATGGAGTTTCTTCATGCGCTTTACACCAATATGACCTGAGCAGCGATTGCCACAAATAAGTAGTATTATCACTATCTACTTTGCATCTCTTAGCCTCAATGTTATGGATGTGTGTTTCATCCCTTTCGAGATTTAGAAGAAATAAACCATTCACAAGAGGTGCATGACCATAAAAGATGTTTCTCATATAAAAAGAACAACCATTATTCTCCGATTTAAATGAATAACCGTCTTGCAATAAACACGATCCGAAATAATGTTCATGCTCAACGCAGCACATAATAACACTTATTAAGGTTTAAAACTAATCCGAAGGTAAAACTAAGGAGAGCGTGCCGGCCATCACATCAACTCTTGATCCGTTGCCAACGCGCCGTCACCTCATCCTCAAGCCGCCGTCTATTCAGAGCTCTGTTTGAGTTACAAATATTAGGAACCTGAACGGTATCAAATACCCGGGCACTACAACGAGGGATAGTAAGGAAAACATCAATAACATGTATATCAAATATACCTTTGATGGTGCCGACCTTCTTGTCCGCTAAGTACTTGGACGATTGCGCTTCCGAGGACCCTTGTCCTTGCAATAGAAGCACTCGATGTCGGGCTTAGGACCGGACTGAGCTTCTTCTCAGCGAGCATTGCGCTTGCCGCCCTTCTTGAAGGGTTTCTTTGCTCCTTACCTTTCTTAAAGGAGGGCTTGTTGACCATCAACACATGATTATCCTTCTTGATGTCCACCTCTGCAGCCTTGACTTTGTGAAGAGCTCGGTGATCGTATCGATGGAACCAATCGATTATGAGTCACTACAAAACTTTTGTAGCTAGGAGGAGTGATTACAGAACCACGTCAATCTTGAGCTCCTCGAATCGTGCATTCCAGGTTGCTCAAGCGTTGAGTGTAGCCCGACATCTTTATGTCGTGCTCACTAACGGAACTCCCTTCCTCCATCTTGCGGTTAAAGAACTTCTCGGAGATCTCATATCTCTCGAGCGGGCTGAGTCGAAACATGGTTTTCAGCTCCTCGAGAATCTCGAAGGGCCGGGATACTCTTCAAAACGATTTTGAAGCTCGGTTCCATAGAAAACAACATGGTGCTCTTAATCACACCATAATCATCTTTCTTGATCGATAGACAACTTTCTCATCACGGCGCATTTGCAGGGGTGTCACCTAACGCTTTCCCAAGGACATAGTCCTTTTGTCTGCCAGACAGAATGATTCTTAGATTGCGGAACCAATTGGTGAAGTTAGACCAATTGTTTCTAAGCTTTTCCTTCTCAGCAAAAACGTTGAAGTTTAAGTTGGACTTGGCCATGTGATCTCATGTATTTGCAAGTACAATTTAGACTATGTTCATGATAAATAGTTCAATTTAATCAAATTACTAGATGAACTCCCACTAAATTCAACATCCCTCAAGTTGTTTAGTGAACACGATCCAAATTCACCACACCTAATCCGATCATCACGAGAAGAGATGTGGTTTCAATGGTGGACAACAAAGTGTCGATCATATCACTCATATGACTCATGCTTAACCTTTCGGTTCTTGTGTTCCGAGGCCATGTCTGTACATGCTAGGATCGTCAAGCTAGACCCAAGTATTTCTACGTGTGCAAAACTAGCTTGCACCCGTTGTATGTGAGCGTAGAGTCTATAGCACCCGATCATCACGTGATGCTTGGACACGACGAACTTTCGCAACGGTGCATACTTGGGGAGAACACAGTTTTTATCTTGATCTTTAAGTGAGGAATCATCTTATAATGCTACCGTCGCGATCTAAGCATAATAAGATACATAAAGGGATAAACATCACATGCATATAACTTTATGTGACATGGTATAGCCAATCCTCGCGCAATGATCTCCATCTTGTGCGTTCCGGCATGATCTCCATCACTCCACCATGATTGCCTCCACCACGAATAGCAACTACAACTATTGCTAACTACTTAGCGATAAAGTAAAGCTATTACATGGCGTATAAGAAGTTGACTCGCAGGTCATACACAATTATAAAGACAACCATATGGCTCATGCCGGTTGTGTACTCATCGACATGCAAGTCGTGAAACATTACAAAACATGATCATCGCATACAATATACACATCACATCTTGGGCCATACCATATCACAGAAAACACTCCCTGCAAAAACAAGTTAGACGCCTCTACTTTGTTGTTGCATGTTTTACGTGGCTTATGTGAGTAGATGCTAAGAACGATTCTTACCTACGGAAAGCCACAATGGTGATATTATGGTTGCCAAACTCCGGTGTTAATCCCATGACAACTACAGTGAGAACCGACATCCACCGGCGCATGTGTGGAACAAGCCACACGTCAAGTGCGGAGCGGTCTCATGACGTCGCGTAAGGTTGGCTGGACCGCTTCAATATCACTATCCCGCGTCATAAGAAGAACAAAAACAAGAGGCTTGCAGAAAACATCAACGCCCGCCAACCATGTTGCGTTCTACTCGTGAAACACATCTACGCATAGATCTAGCTCGATACCATGAAGGGTTTCGCGGCATAGTAAATCAAAATTTTCTACGGATGCGAGGGAAAGCCAAAATCTAATCTAGGAGATGCAATCAACGAGAGATTGGATTAGATCTTCATACCCTTGAAGATTCGCTGGAACGTTCGGGAACATGGGTGATGTAGTCGTACTCGCTTCTCCTCGCGATCCGATCCGATCTAGCACCACAAGTGGCGGTGCCTCCGTGAGATGCACACGTGCAGCACCTCGGCGTCTCCTCCTTCCTCGGACCAGCAAGTATGGTGGAGAGATAGATTGGATCTACAACACGGCGTGGTGTATATGGTGGAGAATTTCTGCAGAGGCTTCGCCTACAAATAGTCGGGAGGAGAGAGGAAAGCTAGCAAGGTGGCTAGGGTTTGGAGGAGAGGTGTGGGGGTTGGTGCGCCCCACCCTCTTTATATAGAGGGGGCGCAGCCAGCCTCCCCAAGCCCAAAGGATAAGGAGTGGGGCATGGACTCTCCCTCTTCTAGAAACCCTATCTCTAGTTTAAACGATTTAAACTCTCTAGGATCGGCTGGGCCCTATGGGGCCTTGTGCCCCTGGCCCAATGCGGCCAGGACACTCCCTTATAGGCCCATGCCCCCTCCCGGAAGGTGGGGCCACGTTGGTCCCCTTCCAGAAGGTTCTAGAAGCTTCCGGTACAATACCGATTAACCCGGAACAATTCCGAACTCCAAAAACTGCACTGCCTTATATGAATCTTATTCTCCGGACCATTCCGGAACCTCTCATGATGTCCCGGATCCCATCCGAGACTCCGAACAATAAATTCATAAACCAATTATCCAATCTATCCTAGCGTCGAGATACGTTAAGTGTGTGACCCTACGGGCTCGAGAATATGCAGACATGATCTTCTATCAATAATCAACAGCGGGGTCTAGGCACCCATATTGACTCCCACACATTCATCGATGATCATATCGGATGAACCACGATGCCAGGATTCAATCAATCCCATATATATATTCCCTTCGTCTCGCGATATTTTACTTGCCCGAGATTCGATCGTCGGTGCATCATACCTAGTTCAATCTCGTTCACGGCAAGTACTTTACTCGTTCGTAATCCGATATCACTTTGTGATTAACTCCTTAACCACATGCTTGCAAGCGGTGTTGATATCGATTACCGTGGGCCCAAGTATATCTCTCCGACTTGGGAGGACAAATTCCATCTCGATACATACAACCCAATGATACTTTCGATCACACGAGACACCTTTATGATCACCCTCTCATAGGATGACGTTTGATGACCTCAAAGCTTTCTTCCGATACCAGGGAGTTGTATTATATCATGGTCTAAGGAATACAATATTTGACATAGGAAAAGCTACGCAAAGATGAACACGATGATACGATCTAATTGCTTCGCTTAGTTTGGGTCTGTCCATCATATCATTCTCCCAATGATATGATCTCATTATCAATTGACAACTCATGTCTATGGTTAGGAAACCTTAACCATAATTGATCAATGAGCTAGTCCTTAGAGGCGTACCAGGGACACGGTGTTGTTCACAAACCACACAAGTATTAATGTTTCCGCTTAATACAATTCTAGCATGGAATATAAACTTTATCATGAACAAGAATTATAATAATAACATCTTTATTATTGCCTCTAGGGCATAATTCCAACAGATTTCTGATCTCTTTCTTAGGTTTTTCTCCTCGGGGGCAATATATAGGCAAAGGGGCAAGGTTGGTGGACGCCCGAGGGGCCGACACCACCTGGTGGCGCGCCCCTGGCCGTGGCACCATATGGTGTGGCTGCCTCGTGGCGTTTCTTCGTCTCTCCTTCGGACTCCGTGTCGTGTTGGGCAAACTAGGAACTTTGGATTTTGTTTCGTCCAATTTTGAGAATATTTCTTTAATAGCTTTTCTGAAACCAAAAATAGCAAAAAACAGGAACTGGCACTGTGGCATCTTGTTAATAGGTTAGTTCCAGAAAATGTATAAAAATGCCTCAAAGTGTAGACAGAACATAAGATAGTTGGTACAAAACAATCATGGAGCATCAAAAATTATAGATACGTTTACGACCTATCAGTCACTAGGCTGGGAATTTAAAAGAGAGAAATCAAACTCCAAAACTGAAAGTCAAAAGGAAAGTTTGAAAAGTCAAACTGGGATAATGTTTCCTGGTGGATAGAGGAGAGAAAACCTCCTCTCCCTACACCGCCGACCAAGGAGTAGAGGGAGTTGGGGGAGGATTCGACCTCCCCCTCCCCTAGCCGCCCCTTCCTCTCATAAATAGAGGGGGGTGGGCTGCCCCTCCACCACACCTCCAAACCCTAGCCACAAGCCGCCACCGCCTGACATGGTTATACCCTGCGGGTACACGACCTTAGCATACCTGGTCCAGCCCAAGGAAGGCCCATGACAAATATGCGCCAGCCCATGAAGATTTTCGGATGGCCAGGGCCCATGACGCTTTCGGATCCTTAGAGAGCAAGACTAGAGTAGATAAATATTCAAAGGGGTAACCCTAAAACCTGTAACTGACTCGATCTGTGACTGGGACCTACCTATCTCTATATAAAGGCCAGGAGGGCACGACGAGGAGGCTATCTCGCACACCACCGCATACACACCTCCACGCCAGATTGCATCTACACACCCCTGTAACCTTTGGTTCCGCCGTAATCTAGAGCAGACAAGCAGGAGTAGGGTTTTCCCTCTGGGATCCTGAACCTGGGTAAACCTCGTGTCACTGTGTTGCTTGTTTGCTAACCGTTCCGCGATCTCCAGCATCCCCATCTTCTCCAAAACCCAAGTCCATAACAATGAGCATTGACGAGATTAAACCTCGTCACCGCCGCTGTCGCCCTAGCCGTCGCCGGCCACCACCACCACCTCCCTCGGCCTCTAAACCCTAGTCCCCAAGGAACCCATCTACTTCATTCTACTAGCACCAGCTTAGGCGAAGCCCTGCAGGATCTCCCCTCTAAACTCCGACACCACGCCGTCATGCTGCCGGAATCGCGAGGAGAGAGCTACAACCTCTGCTGCCTGCTGTGTAGCATCACAAATTTCATCAAATGCAAAACCATCTTATTGCATTCATATCATCATGGCATATTTACTTTGCACAAAAAAAATTCAAAGCTAAAACCCTACCAAAACCATATTTTACACCTCTTTTATATTATATGTATGGGGCATGGTTTTATTTTATTTTTATGACACCAAAATGTTTTGGAGTGACTTGGTGTGTTTGACACACTTTTAAACACTAGTATCACAACACAAAATTTTGGTGATGGTTTGAATTGATTTGGATTTGAATTGCTTATTCAAATCTCATTTGGAAATTCAAATCAGAAAAAGAAAAGGTAAAAGGAGAAAAAAATAGAACCCAACCAGCTAATCTGGCTAGGCCCAACTACAGCCCAGCGAGCCCACCCGGGAAAACCCCCTCTCCCCTCTGTTTCTCACCCCGCGCGCGCAACCCCTCACTCACAGCTAGGACCCGCTGCCACCTCACCTCATCATCCTCAATCAACGCCCCGCTGACCTGCTCCGCCGCGACCGTTTTCCCCCATTCAAACCCTATGCTAATGAGATTAATTGCCATTGATTCGCCGCGATATTTCCTCCCCCGCTCTGGCTACTTAACCCCCTCCCTCTCCGCATCATTTTCCCCCACTCTGCACCACCGAAGCACCGCCAGGCTACCCTAATTCCCTCTCGCATCGCTGCAGTACTGACAAGCTCCGGCGAGCTATCGCGGTAAGCCCCGTGCGCCCCTCAGCCTTTGGTTCAAACAGTTGTGCTCGCCTGCTTCTTGTGCACCTTCTAATACATGCCGCTTGTCCTATTGTTCCCCAGAGCGTCGCCCCCGTCGATGACCGTGAGCACCTGACGCACGACTGAACTCCGACGAGGGATTCTGTCTGTGTCCGTGCGCCCCAGCCCCGTACGCCACCATGTTGAGCTTCACCGCGTCTCCGCGACCTCGGTAAGCCCCAGTGCCCCTCCCTTACCCTCTGGCCTCGTTGGAACATCGCCGTTTGTCACTCCGCCGCCACGGTGGCCATTTGCGCTGCTTGCGTTTGGTCAGAGCAGTAGGAGATCTAGCGGTCGAGATTAGAACTAGACGCGAAGGGGTACGCTTAGATCTGAGCCGTAGGATTTAGTTTAGATATAACGGTACGCGAGCATGATCCGCGCTAACCGGTATGCGCCAATCAGAAGCTTCCGCGTATCCAGGGTTTAGATTTAAAATCTAAATTTTGTCTATTAGATGAATTAACTTGTAAAATTCATAACTTTAGTTATGTTTGTCCAAATTTTGCAAATAATATATCAATGGATTCAGAAAATTAAGCTCTACACATATATGGCCTTATTTTAGTATTTTTATTATGGAAAAATAGGATTATTTGCAGAACCAATTATATGCCTATTTTTTGAGCATTATGACAGTAGAATCCCAATGTGACCTACTGCCTCTCGATCTATATTAATAAAACCCCAAAAAAAGGGCAAAAGAGTTTACAACAGTTTACAGTTGTAATCTAGTATTAGCAGCCATAGACAGGTAAAAAGAGGTAAAATTACAGAGAGGCTAGAACAGCTGATATGACAGGGTGTAAAGAGTCCTTTGTTCTATAAATCAGTAACCCAAAGTCGGTTTTGAACCTATTCTTCCAGGAGAGAACTTCAGGGATAATACCATTGAAATATAGATTATTTCTCTCTTTCCAGATACTCCATGCTGTATACATAAAAATTTCCAAGAACATTGGTCTGTTATCTCTTTTCTTAGATTCAGCAATGATGTCCAAACGATCCCCAAGCTGAACCCAAGTAATTATATGCCTATTTTGGCTTTATAAAATGTTTATAAAATTATTTTTAGGCAAATTTGAGTTTTTTTAGACTTTAGATAGAATACTTTGTGTTCAGTACTGTTTGATTTGACTTATTTAGTATAGAAAAATCATTCGATTGTATTTGCATGCATTCATGTATATTTTTGCTTGAATATTTGAATGAGAATTTGGTGTTGTTATTTTATGTGTAGATTTTGGTGTTAGTGGTGATTGTGATTGTGAGGACTGTTTCTACTCCCCCAACTATCAAGGCAAGTGGTGCTTCATGCATTTTTTCCTATTATTTTGACTACGCACTAGTAATATTTTGAGTAGGGCTTGCATGGAATTTTTCTAAGTATATATACAATGCTATGCCTCAGTAAATCCTAGTAGTTGTAGTCTTAGTAGAATTTTCTCTAAGTTAAGAAACTTGTTATGTTATCATGCTTAGCCTAGCTAGTAGCAAACAAGGGTGGAATATTCATGATATGAAATTTTGCTAAGTCTATGACTTGTGTTTTGATTAATAAAACAACTATATGAATGAATCACCTAGGTGAAATGGTATGTTGGTTTATGTTGAGTGGTTACACAAGGCCCATGTCTATGGTTTACCTTGTGTATCACTTGTGTAAATCCACCCAGGAACAAAGGGATTTGAGATGTTTAGTGTTGAGAAGCTTCTAGTGCAACCACATGGCATATGGGCTCTGCCTTGACCACATAGGTTGAAAGAGCTTAGCCAGATGGACAGTTGGTGGTAGGGTGATAGGATGGAACACGTTCATGGTGGTCTAAGGGAATGCTTCTGGAAGGTCTCGTCTCGATGCATGTCGAGTCTTTTGGGCAAAGTGGACCACCTCTTGAGAGGGTAAAACCTAAGTACTTAGCCGTGTCCTTGGCAATGGACAATTTGAGCATCAAAGACATTGAAGCTATTAAGGATCTCCTCATCCCAATTTCTAAATTAAAACTTGTGGTTGAACAAGGGTTAAGGTTCACCAATGTCTATTGGTGGTTCCTTGGATGTTTTGATAAACAAAAACTTAGTGTTTTTCAACTGATAAGAAAAACCTATTTTGAGCAAATCAAGCCTAAGCTACACTTAACCAGATTCATATAGATGTTAGATACTATTATTCTACTATGGTATCACTTGCCAATACAATTCCAAATGTATTAGCCCACTGTGGCTGTAACTTATGATGTTGTAGGTTACTCTGATGGAGATTAGGGTTGTGAGTCTACACTCAACATGATTGCATGTGGCACATGAAGATGAATACTTTACTTTATTTAGTTATGTTTGAACTCTATGTATTAGCTATGTGCTAATGAGTTGTAAAAGACTATGTTCATCTCTGGAATGACAATGCAATAAAGACCTCTGTATCTGTGTACTTCATCTTAAACTGTGGATGCTAGCATTTGATCCAGGGACTAACATTGTAATCATAGGGACCTTTACCTTTAAAAGGTGGGGTCTTACATGCTGGAACAAGGGAGAGGAAGGTCTTCATCGAGTACCGAACGTGTGACCGACTGCGGGAGTGCTACCGGAACACGGTGCCGGAAGGATCGTCTATGCGATCTTGAGATCGGCGAGTGAACGACTACATCACCCACGAGAATCTGCTCTCGTTAACTGCTTTGGAATCTTCGAGGGTGAGTACTCTATCGACTCATTGCTACAATCTAGTAGATAGATCTTGGCTTGTGTGTGTTCATGCGGTAGAATTTTTTTCCATGCTACGAACCCCTATAGTGGTATCAGAGTCATGTCTATATGTAGATCTGTTGCACGAGTAGAACACAATGGTCATTATGGGCAGTGGTGCTTTTGTTATCAATTGCTTCTTGTGTACTTTGCATCTTGCGGTATGGTAGGATGAAGTGGCCCGGGCTAACCTTACATGACACCGTTCATGAGACTTGCTCCATGCTCAACATGCAACTTGTATTGCATAAGTGGCTTTGTGGGTGTTTGTCTCTCCCGTCATAGTAACGATTCAATTTACAACAGGCACTTGATAGTTCAAGCATCAATGTTGTGGTTCTTGTTCGTAAGTTAGAACGGTACTTATTGAAAGCCCCAAACCACGTAAAATATGCAAAGCAAATTAGAGGTGTCTAACTTTGTTTTGTAGGGGTGTGTTGTGATGTGATATGGCCATGATTGCGATTATATATGATGTATGCAATGATCCTTATTGTAAGTCGGCAACCGGCAGGAGCCTTATGGTTGTCTTTTTAATTTCATTAAGACATGTGTGTCTATTATTCAAAGTAGTTGTAATAGTTGATGCTGGTGGACGACAAACATGGAGCAGTACTGTTGACCTTGATGCCACGCTGGTGATGATGGAGATCATGTTCGTTCTTGAAGATGGAGATCCGAAGCAAAAGAAGAAAGGTCATATCATAGAACATATTTTGAATTGCATGTGATGTTAATCCTTTTATGCATCTTGTACCGCTTAGATCACGATGGTAGCATTATAAGATGATCCCTCTCACAAAATATCAAGTTATAAAGTGTTCATCCTTAGTAGGCACCATTGCTAAGACTCGTTGTTTTGAAGCACCACGTGATGATCGGGTGTGTTAGATTCTGCGAGTGTATACAATGGGAGCAAGCCAGATTTGCTCATGCGGAAACTAAGGTTACATCTTGACGAGCCTAGCATGTATAGACATGGTCTCAGAACACGGATCACCGAAAGGTAAAACATGAGTCATATAGTAGATATGATGAACATGTTGATTGTTCGCCTTTGAAACTACATTATGTCTTATGATGATCGGACTTGATGTGGTGGATTTGGTTCGTGTGATCACTAAAACAATGTGAGGGATATTGTTTTGAGTGGGAGTTCACCTAGATTAATTTAACTATTAATTAGAACTCAATTTGTCATAAACTTAGTCTAAACTATTGCAAATATGTTGTAGATCAATGGCGGCCCCTACCATCAATTTTAATGTATTCCTAGAGAAAGAAAAGTTGAAAAACAATGGAAGCAACTTTGCGGATTGGTTCCGCAATTTCAGGATTATCCTCAATGCTGGTCAGTTGACCTATGTGCTGGATGCACCGCTGGGTGACCCACCTGCAAAAGATGCTACCGATGATGAGAAAAATGTTTTCCGTACTCAAAAGAATCAGTACTCCACAGTTCAGTGTGCTATCTTATATGGTTTGGAATCGGAGCTTCAAAAGATTTTTGAGAAATTTGACCCACATGATATTGCCTGTGAACTCAAAATGATATTTGAGGCTCACGCGGCAGTTGAGAGTTATGAAGCTTCTGAAAAGTTCTTTAACTGCAAGATGGAAGAGGGCAGCCCCGTTAGTGAGCATGTGCCTAAGATGTCTGGGCACGCTAATAAGCTCCAGAGATTGGGCTTAATAATTCCTAACGCGTTGGGGATTCATCGTGTCCTCCAATCACTACCACCAAGTTACAAGAACTTTGTGATGAACTACAATATGCAGTGCATGGATAAGACATTGCCAGAACTCTTCTCTATGTTGAAGTATGCGGAAGTGGAGATCAAGAAAGAACACCAAGTGTTGATGGTCAATAATACCACCAATTTCAAGAAGCAAGGCAAGTCTAATAAAAAGGGAAACTTCAAGAAGGGCGGTAATAAAGATACCGCGTCGGCGAAGAAGACCAAGGCTGGGCCTAAGCCTGATACTGAGTGCTTTTACTGCAAGGGATAAGGTCACTAGAAGCGGAATTTCCCCAAGTACTTGGCGGATCTGAAGAACGGCAACATCAATAATAAAGGTATATCCGATATACATGTTATTGATGTGTATCTTACTAGTAGTCATAGTAGTGCCTGAGTATTTGATACTAGTTCAGCTTCCCACATTTGTAACTCGAAATAGGTGCTACAGAATAGATGGAAACTAGCAAAGAATGAGGTGATGATGTGCGTTGGAAATGGATCAAAGGTTGATGTGATCGCGGTCGGCACGATACCTCTTCATCTACCATCGGATTAGTTTTATATTTAAATAATTGTTATTTGGTGCCTGCTTTGAGCATGAACATTATATCTGGATCATGTTTATTGCAAGATGGTTACTTGTTTAAGTCCGAGAATAATGGTTGTTCGATTTATATGAGTGATATGTTTTATGGACATGCACCTTTAATAGATGGTCTATTCTTGTTGAATCTCGATTGTAGTAATACACATGCTAATAACATTGAATCTAAACATTTGAAATTGAGTGATAATTCTACATGCATGTGGCACTGTCGTATTGGTCACATTGGAGTGAAACGTATGAAGAAACTCCATTCCTATGGACTTCTTGAATCACTTGAAAGATGCGAAGCATGTCTGATGGGTAAAATGACTAAGACTGCATTTTTTAGTATGATGGAGCGAGTGATACGTCGTAAACGTATCTATAATTTTTGATGCTCCATGCTTGTTTAGTATCAACTTTGTTATGTTTTGTCTGCACTTTGAGGTATTCTTATACATTTTCTGGGACTAACCTATTAACAAGATGCTGCAGTGCTAGTTGCCTATTTTCTGCTATTTTTGGTTTCAGAAAAGCTAGTAAGGAAATATTCTCGAAATTGGACAGGACAAAAGCCAAAGTCAATATTTTATTGGAGAGAACACAGAGTCCAAAGGGCAGCCGAAGGGGGTACACGAGGTGGCCACACCCTAGGGCCGCACGTCCCAGGGGGTGCTCCACCACCAGGTGTGGGCCCCTCGGGCGCCCACCGACCTTGCCCCTTCACCTATAAAGTCACCCGATGCAGAAACCCTAAGCACCTGATCAAATCTCCATGAAATAGTCCGTAGCCGCCGCCACCATCGTCCCTAGATCGTGGGGATCTAAAGCTCTTCCCGGCACCCTGACGGAGGGGAGAGATCATCCCGAAGGCCTTCTTCATCACCATGCCAGCCTCCGGTATGATGCGTGAGTATTTCACCCTTGGACTATGGGTCCATACAGTAGCTAGATGGTTGTTTTCCTCCTTTGTTCTATCATGTTTAGATCTTGTGAGCCATGTTCATGATCAAGATCATCTATTTGTAATCATACATGTTGTGTTTGTGGGGATCCGATGGATATTGAGATACTATGTCAGAATGATTATTGATTCTATCATGTCTGTGTTATTTGTGTTCTTGCATGCTCTCTATTGCTAGTAGCTATCTTGGCCAAGTAGATGCTTGTGACTCCAAGAGGGAGTATTTATGCTCGATGGTAGGTTCATGCCTCTAGTAATCTGGGGAAGTGACAGAAATATCTAAGGTTGTAGATGTGTTGTTGCTACTAAGGACAAAACAACAATCTTTTGTTCATGGAACAATTGTATTGTTTACTTTACACACATTGCTTAATGCAATTATCTGTTTCTTGCAACTTAATACTGGAAGTGGTTCGGATGATAACCTAAAGGTGGATTATTAGTCATAGATGTTGTTGGATTACGGTCTATGTATATTGTTGTAAAGCCAAATCAAATCTCATAGGAGTCATGATGTCTAGTATATGCATTGTTATGCTTTCTCAATCTGTCAATTCCCCCACTGTAATTTGTTCACCCATCATGTTATATATCTTAAGGAGAACACCTCTAGTGAACTATGGACCCCGATCCAATAGTTATCATTGATACATCATCTACTCTTACCTTTTACTTTCTACAAGCAACTACTACCTTCCACACTATACGTTTAATCCTTTGTTTTTAGCAAACCGGTGAGATTGGCAACCTCACTGTATGTTGGGGAAAAGTTTTGAGTTTGTGTTGTGAAGGTTCCAAGTTGTTAGCAACACCTTGGAGTTGTTTCCTTACTCCTACTAGTTCGATAACCTTGGTTTCGTAACTGAGGAAAAAATTATTGATGTTCTCTTCACATCTTCCTCTTGGGGTATCCCAACGAAGCTCTACAGTGAACTGAGCCGCATCAAGACATTTTCTGGCACCGTTGCCGGGGAGTTAAGGACATCTTCAATCTCTTCCTCCTCTTCATTCACCTTTCAAGGAGAAAGAAGATTCTCGCAAGGGGAGTCTCTCACAACCAATCTCTTTACTTTGTTTTTGTTTTGCTTAGTTTCTTTTTCTTTGTTTTGCCTGATTCTTTCTTTCAAAAATACAAAAAAATTATTAGTTTTGTTTGGTTTTATTTTTCTTATAAAAAACACACAAAAATAGTTCCCACTTCAAGTTTCTTCCATGTCTAGTGTTGCTCCAATCACCGTGTCACCTGTATGGAAAGGAACTTTACTTTCAAGCAAGGAAGTGAAGAGAGTTTCAAAGAATCTTGGTCTAGAATTTCTGATTCACATGAAAACACTGAGCCTAAAATGACTTTAGGCTTGGTTCTTATAAGTTTCTACTATGGTCTTGTTCTTTGTTATAGATATGCTTTGGATGTTGTAGTAGGAGGAGATTTTATCCAGTGTAATGAGGATGAAGATTTGAATGCTATAAATAAATTGATTACAATATATAATTTTCCTAGCAAATCTGATTGCTATAACATGATTAGAGAGCATCTTGATTATTTTCCAATAAATTCTAAACCTTCAAAATGGTTTCCCACAGTAAAATTTGTTACAAATAATGAAACATTTGATGCTCGTTGTGATATCATGTCTGAATTTTGTTTTATGCCTAAAGATATCTTTGAATCTTTGAATATTTGGGGACTTTATGAAGGGGGATAAGAAATAACTCTTACCAATAATGCCACTATATTACCCATTGGAATAGCTGAAGGAGTGTTTGCAAAGATCTTAGGGAAAGTGGTGTCTACTGATTATCTTGTTATTGAATGTGTAGGAAAAGGACAAATTACACTTGGAAGATCCCTACTGAAACTCCTTAGAGCAATAATAGATGTGGGAAAAGGCATCATGAATTTTGCTTATCCACAAAGCAATCATATGTCCCCTAAAGATAAGAGTAAAGGTAAGAAAGGCAGGGGCAAGAAATTTGATGTTAATGCTTCTTCATTTGAAAATACTTCATTCTTGCTTCTTATGCCTAAATTAAAGGCGTTAAATAAAATTACTTCTTGGGAGATACCCCAATAGTTTTAATTGAGTCTTGGGAGTTATTACTTCTGTAATAACATCTCCTTATCCTTTTTGTGTGGTTTTTGTGCCAAGAATAACCTCTAATGAGAGAGAAGTAAGATTTGGGGAAGCTGCTGTCTCGAAACAGATTTTTGTGCTTCACTGTAAAAATACATGAGAAATCCCTGTATGTCAGATTGAGCTGTAATTTTCTAAGTATATGCCTGAGGTTGTTATCTAACTTTTGTTAGTCCAACACTTTTCGATTTGAGCAACATAATGTCTTCAAAAAAATCGGTTTTACCTACTGGTCTGTTGACAGATTTCTGCCATTATTTTCATTTGCCTCTTAATCGGTTTCTTTTTGAGTTCTTCTTGATCACTTGATATTTTAAAAGGAATTTCTATAGTATCTTGTGTTTTAATGGAAGTTTTACTTATGTTGAAACTAAACCCAAAGGCCTATTATCTTGAATACACTAAGGTTGCTAAAGAAGATTGTGTGAAGTTTTGTATGAAGGAAATTTTCAAGTGTAGGGGAAGAATCATATGATGAGATGAAGAATGTACAAAATCTCAAGCTTGGGGATGCCACCCCGTGTCACCCCAATAAATATTCAAGAGGTACAAGCGTCAAATCTTGGGGATGCCCAAGGCATCCCCTTCTTCATCAATAAAAATCTTAGGTCTCTTTCTAGACACTTCGTTTTTATTGTTTCATGCACTTTTGTGTTGTTCTTGGAGCGTCTTAGTTTTCATTTTTGGTTTTATTTTGTTTAGTTTGTTGAATAAAGTAGTTGGACCCCCACATTCGCTCTTTTGTTTCAAATAAGTTGATTGGTGTTGGAAAAGAGTAGAGTTTCATGCTCATAGTGGTACAAAAAGGAGCATTGTTTTTACTGTGGCTTAGGCTTTATCATGTCATGCTAGATGTTGCTTTGATCTTATGTTTAGTGATTATTGTTGTAGCATGACTAGTTCCAAACAATTGAGATTGCTTAATGTGCCTTGAAAGAATCATGGTTGTTTTAGCATACAAAAGCATAATATTGTGGTATTCTCCTTTGATGCTTTGTTTGGGTTGACTTGGCACATGCTTACACCATGTTATGAATATGAACCAGTCACCTTAGCCTCTATGATCATTTAGTTTTTGACTTGTGATACCACTTAATGCTTTGATTGATAATGTTTTGTCGCTCTGCATGATTATGGCCATTATTGCTCTCTTAGTTGGTCGCCCCCAGTCTTTTTCTAGCCTCCACTTGTACTGAGTAAGCTCTACTCATGCATCCAACTCCCAAGAAACCAAGTTATTCCAAAGAGTCCACTATAATTTCCTATGCATGGTGTGTTACACCATTCCAAGTATATTCATGTTTTATCTATCTTCCAAATTAAACTTGTTATGTGAAAATTAGTGATTAAAGCTCTCACAAACTTGATGGCACACTTTATTTCTTTCACCTAATAAACTTGAACCATTGTGTCATCCATGTTGTATATGCTTGCACCTATAAGTTGGGAATTAGCAGAACCATGCTGTCATGGGGAACGCTTTCGACACTTGTACATATTACCCAGTTGATACCATGATCTTTTGTTTATGGATGTCGGCGGTGTGAAATAAAAGGGGAGCTTATGGTCCAATATTTATCATTGATAAATCATCTACTGTTACCGTTTACTTTCTACAAGCAACTACTATCTTCCACACTATACGTTTAATCCTTTGTTTTCAGCAAACCAGTGAGATTGACAACCTCACTGTAAGTTGGGGCAAAGTTTTGAGTTTGTGTTGTGCAGGTTCCAAGTTGTTAGCAACACCTTGGAGTTGTTTCCTTACTCCTACTGGTTTGATAATCTTGGTTTCATAACCGGGGGAAAACTTACCGTTGTGCTCTTCACACCTTCCTCTTGGGGTATCCCAATGAAGCTCTACACTAAACTGAGCATATCAGCGAGCTACGGACTTATTGGAAATCATACATACCGATGCGTGTGGCCCAATGAGTGTGGCATCGCATGGTGGTTATCGTTATGTTCTTACTTTTATGGATGACTTGAGTAGATATGGGTAACATAAGTCCAAAACTATTGAGAAGTTTAAGGAATTTCAAAGTGAAGTAGAGAATCAACGTAATGATGACCCACAAGTATAGGGGATCGCAACAGCCTTCGAGGGAAGTAAATCCCAAATTTATTGATTCGACACAAGGGGAGCCAAAGAATATTTATAAGACTTAACAGATGAGTTTTCAATTCAGCTGCACCTAGAAACAGTCTTGCTCGCAATAGTTTATGAGTAGAAACATTTTTGTAGTAGCAATAGCAAAATAACAGCAGTAGTAAAATAAGGACAGTAGTAACAATTGTAATAAACAGCAGGATTAAAGTGCGGTAGGCATAGGGATGGATGGATGGGCATTCCATGGACAAGACAATTCATGTAATAATCAAGGCAAGGGCATTTGCAGATAATAAAAATAAAGCATCCAAGTACTACGTAACCATAGGCATGTGTTCCGTATATAGTCATGTGTGATCGCAATGAGAACTTGCACAACATCTTTTGTCCTGCCAGCCCGTTTGCAGCGGGGCCTCAAGGGAATCTAATGGAAATAAGGTGCTCCTTTTAATAGAGCACTGGAGCAAAGCATTAACATTCCATGAACACACGTGATCCTCACATCACATCCATCCCCACCGGTTATCCCAATTTCTGTCACTTCGGGGCCTCGGGTTTTGGACAACGATATGTGTACACAACTTGCAGGTAAGATCACAAACAATAATATCATTGTCAACACCCAGATTTTTAATCCCAGATGACTGTTATGCCATACATCGCAATCCCATGAATACCATTTTTGCGAGACATAACAGATTGGTACCATAGTTCATCATCCATTACAAACCATAATAAAGGTATTACAAATAAAGGATCTCATGATCCAGTCTTAATACAATCAACGCAGCGGAATAGTTTAATAACGGTAGCATGGGCGAAGCTCCATCTCATGGTCACAGGCAATGCTGACGATGGGAGATGATCCTAGTTGTCGTATACTTTATGTTGTCCATCATCCTGGTAGTACTCCTCGTAGTCTTGCCACGGGAATATCCAGGGACAAAGCCATGAGTACTCTTCAAGTACTCGCAAACTATCACTAACAAGTAAAGTGGTTCAAGTAGGAATCCTAAGATCTAGGTAGTTTTGCAAAAATCCATGTTTACCTTAACTGAGTTCAGAAGCAAAGAAAACTAGTTTAATGTTTTATAACACCTAAGTGGGAACTTAATATTCATGTTCACAACCCCGTTGTGGTCAATTCAAAGTCATGATTCATTTCACAAGTCATTTTGAGAACATCTGACGACGGAACAGTATGGACACTCCAACTGTCCATAACCGCGGACGCGGCTATTCGAATAGTTTAACACTCTGTAGAGGTGGTACACTTTCACCACAATATTCGATACATCCGTCAGGAACAATCCTGAATCACCATACTTAGTATGCGGATAATCAATCCTAACCTTTCAATTACACACCCTAGTATAGGCACCTCCCCTATGAGTTTGGCCTCCCAACCATGACCATCTGTCATCTTGGGAACTGCACATGTGGTCAATCATCACGAGGTAGCCTCAGCTCAAACCTCGGCCGCAAGGGAACCCATACTAAGATATATAAACTTTCAGTCAACCCCTACCAAAATGTGGGTATTGTGGTTGTACGGTAAAATTGGAATGGTATCGCATCCGAACACAACCCTCAGTTTTATAGAAAGGGCTAAGGCTCATGCCTCAACATTTTCATCATCAAAATCATCTGGTGTTCAATAACACATGTCAAGACATCTCAATAGAATGACTCATAATTCTAAGTTTTTCATAATCCTTTTCACCAAGTATTCTCATCTAAAGTGATCAAGTTTTATGCTTAGAACTAGCCACTAAAGTTGGGTTTAATCACTAATGAGGGGTGATAATCGAGTGTGACTTATCTAAGTCTAATCTCATGCCTCAGGATGACATATAATTCTATCTAACTTAGGCCAAGTTTTATGCTCTTTATGCTACCTATAAGATCTTTCCAAAATTCACAAGTCACTATGTAAACATAAATAAAGAGCTTTAATAAAGAAATAAAATAATAAAGCTTGCTCGTAAAACTGGGATTTGGTATGATCAAGTGGCATAATCACATATGCTTAAGGCATCTAGTTTGCATAGTTATCATGCAAGTGTTAGATTTCTAGGATGGCTTGCATTAGATAGCTTGCTAAGTTAACTTGTATTGTGAAGCTTTCCTTGAGTAGTGCAGTGATTGAAGTTCTCCTCTGCTTCTTCCTCGTAGTAGTCTCCTTCCTCTTCGTATCCTTGGTTGGTACTAGCGTCTATAAATAAATACGAAGTACACAATCACCAAACAATACTTAACTACTTCTATTTAGCACACAAGGGTTTACACTAGATGATCTAGCATCATCACAATCATCACATGAATTAAAGACTTGGTCTTATTTATTTTATTTTAGAAAAGTAATTTCTACTCATTGAAAACTACTTAAAATTTAATATTCTCCAATTAAAACATGGGATCATGTTGACACATGTCATCACCGCATATTCTAATACATGGGAATGTGATTTAAAGTGGTGTCACAATTTAATAAGGTTTAACCTTATTATTTTAATTAATTAAAGTGACTAGAAATGCCTATGGGGCCTTCTTTTATTACTTGTCCAGTATTACTGCTGGTAAACCTAGATATTTTTATATATTCAGAAAGGTCTTGTCAAATGTGATTTTTGAGAGTTGGAATCAACTCAAAAGAATTTATGGTTGAATTTTGAAAAAAAATTGAATGCAGAAAAGTCTTTGCCTTATTATTTTTACTATAGGTGATCTATAATTTCAAATGGTTTTAAACCAATGGGCTTGGATTAAGAATTTCCATACCTTTTAACAAAATAAGTTTCATGTAATTTGGTTCAGTAAAACTCTCTGAATTGATTTTTGAATCAACAGACAGAACTAGGGTTTGAACTAAATTGAAAAATTCTAATTTGAACTAACTAGGTCACGCGGGAAATCTAACTGGGACAGCCCACTACGCATAGCGCGCGCGGGCTGGTTAAGTGGTGTCCCCACACGTTAGTGAGACAGGAAGTGGCGAAATGGTACGGGGCGATTACGACCATAGGATTAGATCCAGGATCAACAGCTCACAACCATCATCCTCGTCTCAACAGAACACGACGGGATCGAACCCTAGCATGACCAGTGTGGGTTTGGGGCGGCTCACCGGGGCTCAAGCGATGGTCGGCGATAGGGGCAAATGATGAAGTCAACGACGACGGTTCTCCTAATACTGGCGGCTCCTCCTGGGGTGGCTCCAATCGACAGCGCCCTTCTCCTCCAGCAACGGCAGGCTCCGGCAAAATTCCGGCGAGGGAGAGCTCTCCTTGCTCCAGGGAAGGGTGTGGGAGGTTTCTGAGAGAGAGGGGAGTGAGATGGTGTGAAGAAAACGAGAGGGGGAGGCCTCCTTTTATAGGAGAGCAAGTGGGGCAGTGCGGCATGGGCTGAGCTCGTCGGAGCTGGCGCCACAGCTAGCTAACAGCATGGCTGATGCTAGGGGACGGTGCACGGTCTCCTGGCGGTGCTCAACGGCTTGATGGCGCGGCAAGGGGCGGTGCGGTTTGGTCGGAACGCGCTAGTGCTCTGAGCGGCACCGACAACGTTTTTGACGATGCACAGGCGCTCCTCGTCGCGCAACGGCGAATGGGCATGTCTAGTCGTTTCCTGGGACGGTGGTGATCGTAGGCACGGGCGGCGAAGGAGAGGCAAGGTCTGTGCGAGGCGGTCGGCTATGGTGAGCTGGCGCGCTCTGGACATGGCAGGGATGAACTGGGCGCGGCGTTTTTGCTATGGTCCATGGCTTGGCAAGGATCGAGGGATGGAAAGGGGGTGGCGGTGGACGGTGGCGTGCCTCCTGGACATGGTGGCTAGACGCGACGATGGCTCTGGCTAGCTTGCCATGGTCGGCTGGCAAGGAGTGGCTCGGGCATGCACGACATGGTGCAATGGTAGGGGCTAGGTTGATTCAATGCAATGGTTGTCACTGGGGGAGACAAGGATGATCAATGGAAGACAAGGTTTGGAAAGATTACTGCTCAAAACAATGAAGTTTGGCAGAATTTGGTTTGTGTCTCCAGGGGTTTGATGAAATGGCCAAAAGAAATTCATATTTGAATTTTTGGATGAAACTTGGTGAGTGTACTGGGCACATACTAGGGAGTACCTGGTTGATTGGATTTGTCAAGGTGAACTGGTTTGGTGGGGTTTTGAGAAATGGTGATCTTACCATATGAACTAGATTCAATTTTTAAGTGTCATTTGAATAGGGTTGCCAAATGTTTCTGTGGGTTTGCAAGGTGGGCTTGGGTTCACTTTTACTTGGTCTAGAAAGGGGTGAAAAGAATTGGATTTGTTTCTGTTAGAAATCTTGGACTAGAAACACTGAAAGTGGTCTAGTGAACAAGATTGGCAAAAATGACCATTTGCTTATATTGTTTGTTTTTGAATTTCTATTGATTTGATTCTGCTTGGAAATGATTTATATGATGTTGTTTTCATATTTAAACCAATCCTTTCCATTCACAACAATCACACAAGTTCACACAAGCATTCATGCATTCATCACATACACACATGCATTCATAATGATTTTAATTAACAAAAGTTTTTGTTAACCCTAAATTTGGGTGATTGGAATTTAATAACCTTGATTAATATTTTTGAGATGTTACAAACCTTTCGTCCTTAAAAAAAATCTCGTCATGAGATCTGGAAACTCCATCCTAATGTAATCTTCTCGCTCCTAGGTAGCTTCGTCTTCAGTGTGGTTACTCCACTAGATCTTGAGAAACTTCATACTCCGGGCCCTGGTGGTTCTGAAAGCTTCCTCCAAAATACGAATGGGTACTTCAGGATAGGTCAGGTCATCGTTGATATCTATGGTCCTGTGATCAATGTTCTTGAACACTTCGGTCTTCTCCGGGACTTCTAGGCATTTGCGAAGTAACGAGATATGGAACACATTATGCATGGCTGACATCTCCTTTGGCAGTTCCAGTTGACACGATACTTCTCCTTGATGATTCAGAATCTTGAAAGGTCCGATATATTTGGGGGCTAACTTTCTTTTGAGCTGGAAAAATTGCATTCCCTTCAAGGGTGATACTTTGAGATACACAAAATCTCCGATATTGAAGGCTAGGTCTCGATGTCTCTTGTCGGCATAAGTCTTCTGTCTAGATTGGGTGGTCTTGAGATGCTAACAGATCTTGTGAACTTTATCTTCAGCTTCTCATAGGATGTCGGGTCCAAAAATCCGACCCTCTCCTACTTCCGACCAATTCAAAGGGATACGACACTTTCTTCCATACATAAATTCAAATGCAGCCATTTGCAAACTGGCTTGGTAACTGTTGTTGTATGAAAATTCTGCGGAAGGCAGATAGTCTTCCCATTTAGATCCATATTCCAATGCACACGCTCTCAACATATCTTCGAGTATTTGGTTTACTCGCTTTGTTTGTCCATCAGTCTGAGGGTGATAAGTTGTGCTGAAATCTATTCAGGTTCCTAATCCTTCTTGGACTTTCTTCCAAAACCCCGAGGTAAACTGGGGTCCTCAATCCGACACAATGTTCTTGGGGACTCCATGCAAACTGACTATTCTGGCAATGTACAACTCTGCTAGCTTCGAACTCTGGTAAGTGGTCTTGACTGGTAAGAAATGGGCTACTTTGGACAGTCTATCTATGATAACCCAGATAGAGTCATTTCCCCTACTAGATGTAGGCAAACCGGTGATAAAATCCATTCCAACTGAATCCCATTTCCATTCCGGAATCTGCAATGGTTGCAACAGTCCTACGGGTCTATGATGTCCCGCTTTGACTCTCTGATAGATATCACACTTGGCTATGTAGCTTCCAATTTCTCTCTTCATCTTATGCCACCAAAATTGCTGCTTCAAATCCTGATACATCTTGGTTCCCCTAGGGTGGATAAAATAAAGAGTATCATGGGCTTCTTTCAAAATATCTTGTTTCAATTCTGAATCTGCTGGCACACAGATACGTCCTCTGTACCACAAAACTCCTTCTTCATCTTCGGTGAATCCGGGTACCTTCCTTGTACCAATACGTCGTTTGATTCCATCCATACTAGAATTTCCTTTCCGCGCCTCCTTGATCTGACTGATCAAAGTGGGTTGAAGTTCTATGCTAGCCAAAAATCCTTCACTTACTAGTTCCATTCTGAAATCTTCCAACTCCTTATGCAAACTTGGTTGCTCCTTCAAAATCATGGTGTTTAATCGACACGGCAATCTGCTAAGAGCATCTGCTACCACATTGGCTTTACCGGGGTGATAGTGAATGTCCAGATCATAGTTCTTGATTAACTCTATCCATCTCCTTTGCCTCATATTCGGCTCCTTCTGGGTGAAAATATACTTCAGGCTCTTGTGATCCAAATAAATCTCACAACGGTTTCCCAAGAGTTAATGTCGCCATGTCTTCAAGGATAAAACTATGGCTGCTAGTTCAAGGTCATGGGTAGGGTAATTCTGTTCATGTTGCTTCAGTTGTCGGGATATCTAAGATATGACTTTGCCTTCTTGCATTAGCACACATCCGAGACCGATCGTGGATGCGTCACAAAACACAGCAAAAGGCTTCGCGATATCCGGCATGATCAAGATTGGGGCTGAGATCAATCTCTTCTTAAGTTCTTGGAAACTTGCTTCACATTTGTCCGTCCATTCAAACTTCTTATCTTTCTTCAACAATTGGGTCATGGGTCTTGTGATACTCGAGAATCCTTCTACGAACTTGCGGTAATATCCCTCTAATCCGAGAAATGCACGAACTTGGGTTTGAGTGGTTGGGGCTTGCCATTCTTCAACATCCTTAACCTTGGCAGGGTCGACAGCAATTCTTCCGGCCGACACGATATGTCCAAGGAATCCTACTACCTGTAACCAGAATTCACATTTGCTAAACTTGGCATACAATTGATGCTCTCTAAGGGTTCCAAGGATGGTACATAGGTGTAGCTCATGTTCTTCTTCTGATTTGGAATAGATCAGAATGTCATCGATGAAAACAACAACAAACTTATCCAGGAAGTTCATAAAAATATTATTCATGAGGTTCATGAAATAAGCGGGGGCATTGGTTAATCCAAACGACATGAAAGTGTACTCATATAGTCCATATATGGTGGTAAAGGAAGTCTTTGGAATATCCTCTGCATGAACCTTGAGTTGATGATAACCATTTCTAAGATCAATCTTAGAAAACACTTGGGCACCAGTCAACTGGTCAAACAGATCTTTTATCTTTGGCAGTGGGTACTTGTTCTTCATGGTGACATCATTCAGCTTCCGATAATCCATACACAAACGGTTATCTCCATCTTTATTGTCCACAAACAAGACAGGTGATCTCCATGGCGACGCACTTGGTTGAATCAGTCCTATCTCCAGCATAGCATCCAGTTGCTTCTTCAGCTCCACTAATTCAGACGGGTTCATACTATAAGGTCTAGGGCTATAGGTCCAGTTCCAGGTATTAGTTCAATGATAAACTCGATATCCCGATCTGGGGGCATACCGGGTAATACATCTGGGAATACGTTGGGTTATTCACAAACTACTCTGACTTGGCCAATGGTTGAATGGGCTAGACTCTTGTTGCACTTGAATTGACGGGGCAAGGTTTCAGATACATGATCTACTGATACTCCAGTGGTACCAGTCATGGTTATGGCTTTCTCGGCACAATCGATTAATCCTTTATGTTTCAACATCCAATCAATTCCTAGTACTACTTCCAAAACTTTTGTTCCAAGTACTATTAGATTTAGCATAAAAATTTATGCCATGGATTCTGATAGGTACGGCATTGCAAATTTGTCTAGCTTTAGTGGTTGAACTAGGTATTTGAACTATCATAACATGCTTCAATTTTGTTGGTCGAATCTTACTAGTGCATGCAAATTCTTCTGTAACAAACGAGTGTGATGCTCCAGAAACAAACAACACTCTTGCAAGTACTAAGTTAACAGAAAACATACCCAGCACGACATTTGGCGCTTCTTGGGCTTCTTTCGCATTCATGAGAAACAGACGGCCGTTGCAGTTGAGCGAATTTCCTAGGGAAAATCTTCTTCCAGGATGAACACGACGCTACTGCTGAGCTGAGGCATTCACATTGGGGGCTGTTGCAAGCTTCTTGGGGCACTCATTGGAGTAGTGTCCCTTGGTTCCACATTCATAACAAGTCACCTGAGACTTGTCCTTTCCTGCAACAGAAACACCATTGTGATACGTCCAAAACGTATCTACTCTCTCGAACACTTTGCTATTGTTTCTCCTCTAAACTTGTGTGATTTGGATACAACTAACACGGACTGACGCTATTTTCAGCAGAATTACCTTGGTGTCTTGGTTTTGTGCAGAAAATCAACTATCAGGAAAAATCCCCGAAAATATGCCAAAAATTATATTTCACCAGAAGATCCATGGAGCTAGAAGACGAGACGGAGAAGGGGCCTGGGGGCCCACATCCGTGCCAAGCGCGGTCCCACCACTGGTCGCGCCTGGGGGGGTGTAGGCACCCCAGGCACCCCCTCGGCCTCCCTCTGCGTCTATAAGTTGCCTTTCGACCTAAAAACCGAGGGGGGTTCGATAGTTTTCCAGAAAGAGTTCCGCTCCGCCGCTGCCACCAGAAACCAAGATTCGGATCCAGAAACTCCGTTCTAGCACCATGCCGGGACGGGTAATTTGGAGAGGATCATCGCCATCGTCATCACCAATGCATCTCCATCAACCATCGATGTTTCCCTCATCCATGAGTGAGTATTCCCCTGATGTAGGCTTGGGGATGGTAGGGATGGGATGAGTTCTATCATGTAATCGAATAAGATTGTTAGGGCATAGTGCCTAGTATCTCTGTTAGTGCTATTTGACTTTGTTGAAACTTGTTGTGCTTAATGCTTATCACTAGGGCCTGAGTGCCATGATCTCAGATCTGAACTTATTATTGAATCATTATGATAGTATTGTTTGTGATCTTATCTGCAAGTTGTGTACACATATCATTGTCCGGATCCAAAGGCCCCAAAGTGACAATAATTGGGACAACCGGAGGGGATGGCTGTGGTGTGAGGATCACATGTGTTTACGGAGTGTTAATTCTTTGCTCCGGTGCTCTTTTAAAAGGATAGCCTTAATTGCCAGTAGTTCCCTAGAGGCCCCGCTGCCATGGGCTGGCTGGACAGAAGATGTTGTGCAAGTTCTCATTGCGAGCACGTATGACTATATTTGGAGCACATGCCTAGGATTTTTTAGTACTTGGATGCTTGAAGTTACATGTTTAGACTCGTCCATGCAACACCCGCCCATCCATCCCTATGCCTACCGCACTCGAATCCCACTATTACCGTTACTATTACTATTGCTACTATTTTATTGCTGTTGTTGCTTTACTATTGCTACTACCAAACTATTGCTACTAATAAACTGACAACGCAGTTGTTAAGGCTTGCAAGTATTCTTTGGCTCCCCTGGTGTCGAATCAATAAATTGGGTAATACTACCCGCGAATACTATTGCGATCCCCTATACTTGTGGGTCATCAAGACTATTTTCTGGCGCCATTGCCGGGGAGCATAGCTTTATTTGTAAGTTCACTTGGATCTATTATTGTTCACTGCTACTCCTTTCATCATGGGGAAGTATCATGATGGGAAGTTTCCTATTTTACCATCCACTACAAGAAGAGGTACAGTCCTAAACACCTCTGCTACTCTTTATTCACCATCTGTTATAAGTAAGCTTGTCACACTACCACCACATGCTCATGCTACACACACTGCTACTACTGCTGAGTTTGAAACTACTTTTGATACTCATGATGTTACTTCTACTGTGCTTGATGCGAGTGGTTCATTAGGTCCTTTTCTAGATTCTACTATGGCTAGTCTAGGAAATACCAAAACTCCTAGTGAAGACACTGTTACACCTGTTAGCCCACCAGAGGCTAGTGAGAGTTATGATATTAATGATGGTTGCATTGAGTTCACTAATGATTCTGTTGAAGAGTGCCGAAACACAGATGGTACTAGTGCTATTAAGAGTCCTTGCTAGACGTACTATTATGCCTAAGTTGTCCTCTGATCCTATGTTTGCCACTTCTCCCATAGATATTAAACATAAAGATTATGATTTCTCTCTTGATTTATCTTACTTAGATATTGTTGAGAAAGAACCTTTCTGTGGGACTGAAAATGAAAGTGTTGTGGCTCATATGAATGAGCTTTCTACTATGAGTGCTTTATTCTCTGATGATTTTAAGATGCGCAAGTACTTTGTTAGTAAGATCTTCCCTTTTTCACTAAAAGGAGAAGCTAGGGCTTGGTTTAATAGATTACCTCCTGGTTCCATTGATAGCCCTTATTGCTTCTTTCTTCCAGAAATATTTTCCTCCCAGTGCTAGACATGCTGCTTTGCAGAGACTTTTTGATTTTAAATAGGGAGAAGAAGAGAAATTGCCTGAGTCATGGACAAGGTTTTGTGCCTTGATTCATGCACATCCTGGATGTCCATCACCTAAGAATGAGCTTCTTTATATTTATTATAATGGACTAACTGATTATTCTAGGACATACCTAGATAGCTTTGCTGATTGTGTTTTTAGGAAAAGAACTCCTACAAATGTTGAAGAATTAATGGCCAAGATAGGCAAGAATTATGATGATTGGATTTCAACTGAGCTAAATACACCTGAGCCTATTACTCCTAAACCAGATGTTCCTGAATCAATTCCAACACCAACAACAAAGAAGAGGGGAGTTATTGCATTAAATGATGAAGTGATGAAGGAAGCTAAGAAGTGTCTAAAGGAGAAAGGTATTAGAGCTAAAGATGTGAAGAATCTACCTCCTATAGAAGAATTATGTAAGCCAATTCCCCACTCATCTACTATTGAGGTACACTCTCTCCAACACTTTGATGAAGGTGATATTCCTTATGGTAAGCTTCCTGATCAATGTTTAGAGGAACTTGACACATTTATTGTTAAACAAGGTAATTTTAATAAACAAGTTCAGAATCATTTATTGGAAAACTCTAGAGCTATAAATGAGTTAACAGATGTTGTGGAAAGAACTTCTAATGATGTTAAAATGCTTGTTAAACACTTCCAAATGGTTCAAACCCAAATTGATCAACTTTCTAAGGTACAAAAAGATATGCTAGTTAATGCTTCTAGAGATAAACATGCTTATGGAATTAGAACTAGGAGTGGTACAACCACTCAAGATACCTTATATCCTGAGGGACATCCTAAAAGAATTGAGCAGGATTATCAACAAACTAAAAATAGTGGTAGTCCTCATAAGAGAAATAAAAAGAAACATAAAATAGTTGAGGAACCTTCTAAACCTGTTGTAGATCCTAATAGTATATCTGTCTCTGATGCTGAAACTGAGACTGGTAATGATAAAAATGAGTCTCCAGATAAGGAGGAAGGTGAGAAAGAACCTGATAAGCACACCAAGAACACTAGGTACACAAAGGAAGATTTTATTGCTAATAAACATGGTAAAGAGAGAGAACCTTGGGTGCAGAAACCTATGCCTTTTCTAGGTAAGAAACACAATTCAAAGGAGGAAGAACACTAGAACAAGTTTTGTGAGTGGATGAAACCTTTATTTTTGCAAATTTCGTTGACTGATGCTATTATGTTGCCTCCTTATTGAAAGTATATGATGGATATTGTCTCTAATAAAAGGAAGATTCCTAATGAGGAGATTTCTACTCTACTTGCTAATTATTCCTTCAATGGTAAGGTTCCAAAGAAACTTGGTGATCCAGGTATACCAACTATTCCTTGCTCTATTAAGAATAATTATGTTAGAACTGCTTTATATGATTTGGGAGCTGGAGTTAGTGTTATGCCTTTTTCTCTCTACAAGAGACTCCAACTAGAAAAGTTGATACCAACTAATATATATTTGCAAATGGCTAATAAGTCAACTACTATTCCTGTTGGTATATGTGAGGATGTTCCTGTTCAAGTTGCTCATATTTGCATGGTTTTAACTGATTTTGTTGTGCTTGAAATGCCTGAAGATGATAATATGTCTATTATTCTTGGGAGACCTTTTTTTAATACTACATGTGCTGTCATCAATTGCAATCAAGGAAAAGTAACATCCAATATTAATGACAAAGAGCATACTGTCTATTTCCCCAAGAAGGTTGTTAAGAGCTATTGCCTGAATTCCATTGAAAATATTGAGAGCATTAAGGTTGGAGAAATATATTGTCCCATTCCACAAGAAAATTATGAAACTATTATGATTGGGACCATTACTATCAAGTATGAGGTAACATAATGACTTTGTGGATTGCAAAGTTTTGCTTCATATAAGATTGTTTTGGTAACAAGATTTGATCAACCTTGTTAACAAAAGAATTTTAATGAACAAAATAATGTTTCCACTGTGGTTATACTTGCTTTCTTTTACTTTTCTCCTTCTTAGTCTTTTCCTTTCTTTTGCTAGCTTTGGTTTTGTTAGTTGTTTGCTTGTTAGAGTTTCTTAGATCCGTTGTAGTTTGGCTTTTTATTTGCTTTTGCTTCTTCTGAAAAAACTATTTATGTGAGGAAATCAATTTTCATACCCTGAAAATTGGCCAAAAATAAAGTTTCCCGAAAAATCCTAGAAAATTCAAAATAAATTTTTCCTCGAAAAAAGGGGCAGAGAGACACCTGAAGTGACCCAAGGGGCCCCACACCCATGATAGGCGCATCCTACCAGGGGGTGGTGCCTAGGGGGGTTTGGCCCACCTAGGCCCCTCCAGGCTGCCTCCTAAAGCCACCTTCTTTCTCTCTCCCGAAAAACACCGTAAAACTTGCTCAAGCTCGAGTTCTTGCTGTTCTTGCTTGCGATTTTCGATCTCCTTGTTCAGCCCATCTCAAGTGCTGATTTTTGGAGGGTTTGCTCCTTGGTATGTTCCTCCTCCACTTGTCCAATTAGACTTGTGATTGGTATATTGTATCTTGAGTATTTTGCTGCTATAGGTGTCAGGTTGTTTGATCTTGGATTCTTGTTCTATGGTTAGAGAATTTATTTTGATGCATGTGTAGCCCTCTAGAAAGTTCCTATAGTAGTTTCTCACCATTTATCAACTTAGAAATCACTTGGTTTGATGGTTGCCTAAAAATTTCAGCAAGGAAGATGAGTGCCTACACTAAATCAATATGACTTGATGGTGCATGAGCCAATAAAGGTTCATCGTGAGGAGGCAGTTTTTCCTTTCATATATCCATGCCATGAATTTATGAGAGCTGCGGGGATCCTCCAAGATTTCCAAACTATGGTTACAAATGCAGGGTTGGAACACTTTGTTGAAGGTGAACCATTCCAATATGTTAAGCTAACCATGGCTTTTGTGTAGGACTTCCGGTTCACTTGGTCTACATGTAATCCCATGGTCCATTACAAAATATATAATATACCTATCGACCTGCCTTTTTCTGATTTCTGTGCAGCAATTAGAGTACCTCAGTGGGGCTCTTTTGAGAAGATCAAGGAGAGGCCCAAGTCACTTATGGATTTATATGCTGATATTTGCCAAGGTTTCGACTTCTCAAAGGAAAGTGGTAAAATTCGGAACATTTAGCTCCCAGCTATTAGATACTTTGCCTATTTAATTACCAAGTGTGTTCTTGATAGGAAGATTGCTAGAAAGTTGTCTTCTTTTGATCTAGATTTTATCGCAGATGCTCTGAATAGGAATAGATCTTATAGCCTGGGTGCGCTGATAGCTCACCATCTCACCACCAACCACGAGAAGGGTGGAATTTGTGGAGGTCTCATTGCCTCTAGGTTGCTAGCTTTCCATGGTTTAGAGCCTCATTATTCAGATTATCAGTTCCCCATAGAGAGGCTTGATATCGAATTCATGATTCAGCATGGTTTTGTTTCCTTGGGAGCTAATGTGAGAAGTTCACCGTATGAATTATTGTTTGCCCAGCAAGGTAGGAGAAAGGGTAGGATTGATAAAATAGTTTATTGTAACACCCTCGCCTGATAAAACTAAGTTCATGTGTATAGTGCCAATCCCTAGATCGGTTCATTGGCACACACAGTACAGATGAGTACCAAAGAATTTAACAGTGCATCATAAATAACGAATTGATCAAGAATTTACAATTATTACAATAATGCTTAGCACGCAGGCCAGCTCAAATAGTTCAATAACAAACGAAAGCATAAATATATAGTAGACTCCATCTTCAATTGCCCACAAGTGAACAAACGTTGAGTGGAGTATCGCGACTTATTCGATCACTCAGAATCGGAATAATAACCTGCAACATAAAACATAGCAGCCCCGAAGGGTCAATACATGGAATGTATGGCAAGTAGCACTAAATAGGAAGACAATAGACTTAGCAACTACATGCTTATTTGGCTGGTAGAGCTGTGGGTAGCTTGCATTTTCCAAACACTTTGTCCTACTTTGTTAAACCAATTTGATTCACAACAACCCATTAAGTTCACCCATCAAGTTTTAGAAATCAAGAAATAAGGATGAGCGAGAATATGTCATAGCATCAATATCAAGCAACTCATTTGTCCGTAACCGGGGACACGGCTAAGAACTTAGTTTATACACCCTGCAGGGGTAAGTACACTTTACCCAGTGACTTGGTCAGCCCAGCTCGTACCACCACACTCATATTGTGTGACGATAGGGAGAAGCCCAAGAAGATACCGTTCGGTAAGTAGATCCCCAAACCCCACTGCGCACCGGTCCCAACCTACTATTCACTACATCTCTGGCTATGCTGGGTTCGGGTCACCACGACCTACTGAGTCCAACCAGCCACTCATTCTCACTGGCAAATGGTTACACATGTAAGATACTGGAATAAAGAAAACTAATCCTTCTCAGTGCCCTGGGCGGCATTCCCCACCGTTATTTACACTCCGATGACTAATCCAGCCACTCCGCCCAGGTAGTTTGTTGCCATTATGTTGTTTTAGTAGAACAAAACCTTTATACTTTACCAAAGCATGATCCCTCCCTCGTATCTACAGCAATGCTAAGCACATCTACCATACAGGAGCTCAACTACAAAGGATTTCCCTACCACAATACATAGGACATAGCATAGCATAGCATAGTAGTACCTACACATGTAGCTACAAAAATACACTACAAATGCACAAGGGAAAATAGTAGGACAAAAATTCATGATCAAAATAGCAACTACTTGCCTTGGTTGCAGCTGAAGTCGTTCAAGCACTCGTTGCAATCACACACATTGCACTTCTCGCAATCTATCAAGCAAACAATTACATACAACATAAACAACCATACAATCATAAACAAATGCACAAATACATGCATGACAATTTAATAAGTCACAATGGTTGTATTTTGTTCTCTAAACAGTACTGAAATATATGATGCATGCAAGAGATTGATTAATGCAATGGGGTATTTGTTATTAATAATTACTTGCCATTATTGGTGTTTTAACAGACCTGTTGTAACTTTTGTTCTTATTGTCGAATTAAATTTGTATCTAAAGTGTAATGGATAGAGGGCACTAATACGAACCAGTAGGAATTGGATACACCCTAATTGGAGCTATAAATCTTTTATTATGATTTAAATAGTGTTTAATGGGTTTTAAATCAGTTAAATAGTTTCTGTCTTCTATAAATCAAACTAAAATCAGATCTGTAATCTACACGGGATTGTGATTCCAGGAACATATTATTTATATTTTTGTGATTTATAAATAATTTACTATAGATTTATTGATCTAAAAATCCATTAATACTAATTAAATAATTACAGTAATTATGTACTACAAATATTAGATATGATCTCATATTATTATTCTACACATTTTTGTGAATTCATTGGTAAATTATTTTAATTTTTTTGACCAATATTTATTTTCTTATGAATTTATTACTCTAAAAATGCCACTAAACCATTTAATTAATCACGACAAAACGTTGCTGCCAAAGTCTAAAACTATTGCACAACAATATTCTACGTGAAAATCCGAATCCATTGGTATCTTATTTGTAAATTTTGTCCTAGTAGATTAATTTCTACGAATTTTACAAGTTTCAGCAATTTCCAAAATCATTAAAATATTTACTGCGCAGTCAACGCGACTGGACGGGTCAGCGCTGACGCGGCTGTGACGTGGCGTGCCACGCAGTAGGATGCGAGTCGACGATACCCCTTCATGGGTTCAGTCTAATCTGGCGCGTTCGTTTTAGATCGAACGGCTCACCTCGTCTGTGGCGAGCTCGCCGGTGCTGATGGCGGGGCAGCGGCGGCGCGGGTCAGACGGTGATGGCGGCGGTGTCTCTTGCGGTCTTCGACAGTGAGGAAGCGGTCTACGGGAAGCGCAGTGTCGATGGGATTCGGGGAGCATGCTCTTTGGCGTCTCTCTCTTCCTCAAACGACGGTAGTACCCCGCTGGTCTTCTTGGTCTCCGTTGACGCTCCGACGAGCAATCTCCAGCGGCTGACTGCGATGCGGAGGGGGAAAACAGGTGAGATGATGTAGGAAAACAAGGGGAAGAGCTTGAGGAAGTAAGGAGATGTGCGGAAGGTCAAGTTCGTCGCTACCAAACTCGATCTGCGAGCTTGCAGCACGGCGGATGGAGGCGAGATCCAAAACTTTCTCGATGGCGGCTAGGGTTCAGGAGGTTGCAAAAAACGTGAGATACGGAGAGAGGAGTATTTAGGGGGAAGGAATCGTGCGCGAGGGGCACGGTATCGAACGGAATCGCGCCTAATCGGGCGGAAATCACGGGCGGTTCCCGTGTTTGTCCTGGTCTCAAGCGCGAGGAGGGAGACGACCGGGGTGGGCCCCAGGCGTCAGCGACCACGGGAGAGGGAGCGGGCTGCAGGGTGCTTGCTGGGCCGTGGCGGCTGCTGGCTTGCGCGCTGCTACGCTATGCGGCGCTCGGCGCTGGCGCGCACGGTAGATAGGGTAGGCGGGCCGCTGGGTGGGTTGGGCTGGCTAGGCTGGCCGGCTCCGGTTAGTTTAGGGATTTTTTCTTTTGTTTTATTCTTTTCTATTTTCTGTTTTCCTATTTCTTTTATAACTTTTAGTTAGATAATCCAATTGAATTGGTTTTTGTTTTCAAAATTTTCTAAAATTACGTAGATCATATTAGGATTATATTTGTAATATTTTTACTAGTTTGCAAGTAGTGAATTTACAAATCCATGTATAATCCTTTGTAGGATTCTTTTAGTGATCCAAAATAGGGTTTATAAATGAGGTTTTGCAATTCAAATTTTTATGAATGCAATGCAATGCTTATGAATGACATGCAAATGCATTTTTTTCTAGTCCCAATTTCTAAAAACTTGGGATGTGACAGACTAACCCCCTTAAGATGAATCTCGTCCCAAGATTCGGAATGGCTAGCAAGGTTATGGGTGTTGTTGTCGAGGCTAACCCCCTTAAGAAACTGAACTTGGCATCTCCAACATCTAATACTCAAGTGTGGAATCTAGTGATAGCTATCAATCCTTTCCAGTGGGTTCTCTTCAACAGATCCTCTAAGTAACTCCATATGTAACTATTCTTATCCATGAATGTCTTGATATGAATGAGCACGATGCACCAGTATTGAAATATTACGAGTGTAATGCATGAATTAGAGGGAACTTACTAGTCACACGACATGGCTTATAGCGTGCTTTCCCTATGCTCACATGGTTCACATTTGCCTTTGGGGGTGAGTCCGGTTTGGCTCCATCTTCAATCTTCTTCTCCGAGCAGTTATCGGCATAGTGTCCCATCTTCTTGCACTTGAAACATTCCACAGTGCCGAGATCTCGATTTCCATTGCGGTGATAGTCATTGCCTCCATTATGGTTGTGTCCATTACCACCATCTTGTGATGTCCAGAATTCCCATTACCATCATGGTAGGTACGCTTATGGTGTGACCCTGAATTGTGATCATTGTACTTCCTCTTGCGTCGTTCCACTTTCTTGTGCTTCCCTTCAAGAATTCTATCCTTGTCCATCATCTCTTGGAAAGTAGGGCAATAGACCACAGATAGTTGAAGTGAGAGCTCATCACTAAGGCCATCCAGGAACCTCGCTCTCCTTTTGGCGTTAGTGTCAACGTCTTCAGGTGCATAGCGTGACAGATTGTTGAACTCCTCTATATATTCTGCCACAATGCGATTGGTTTGGCGCAAGTTGCGAAACTCCTTCCTCTTTAGACTCAGGACCCCTGAAGAGACATGGTTGGTCTTGAGTCCTTCTTCAAACATGACCCAAGTAACAGTGTCCAACGGGTGGATGATCTGAAAAGTATCCCACCAAGAAGCAGCTGGTCCCTCCAGTAGGTGAGCAGCAAACCTCACCTTCTCAGCATCAGTGCATCCAACAATCACTAAATATTTGTTCACGGAGTGCAACCAGTCAAGAGCAATCATAGGTTCAGGTGCAGTGGAGAACTTAGCTGGCCTCAGTTTCAGAAACCTGGTGAGAGCATCCTCCTAGGGCTGGTTGTTGTTGTTGTTGTTGTTGTTGTTGTTGTTGTTGTTGTTGTTGTTGTTGTTGTTGTTGTTGTTGTTGTTGTTGTTGTTGTTGTTGTTGTTGTTGTTGTTGTTGTTGTTGTTGTTGTTGTTGTTGTTGTTGTTGTTGTTGTTGTTGTTGTTGTTGTTGTTGTTGTTGTTGTTGTTTGTTGTTGTTGTTGTTGTGTTTGTTGTTGTTGTTGTTGTTGTTGTTGTTGTTGTTGTTGTTGTTGTTGTTGTTTTGTCTTGTTGTTATTTATTGTTGTTGCTGTTGCTGTTGGTGGTGTTGTTGTTGTTGTTGTTGTTGTTGTTGTTGTTGTTGTTGTTGTTGTTGTTGTTGTTGTTGTTGTTGTTGTTGTTGTTGTTGTTGTTGTTGTTGTTGTTGTTCTGAGCAGCCATGAATTGTGTCATCACCTGAGCTAGCTGTGCCTGTGATGCTAACAGTTGCTCCATCTCAGTGGGTTGGCGGCGAGGTAGCATCTGTTTGGGACAGCATAGATAAGTTATAGATAGAAAGACTAAGAAGTAATACTACCCATATCTATACGAAGCAAACAATTGGCACACAAGTAAACAATTATTGCAAACAACACTCAAGCCAAAATAGTTTTATTTATGTTCCAGAAGTTTTGTTTTAGTGGCATATCATCCACAAAATAGTTTTCCATTGACTAATATTCGTTTGGGGTGTGAACCTACAATCATAAAAGCAATGGACAGAATCTGTCCTGAAACTACAGCAGTGTTCATAAATTTTTCTAGGCACCTTAAACTCATCAGGAATTTTAGCCAATTTTTTTTACATATAGTACAGGAAATTTCGCACCAAACCCTATTTTTAAAGATTTTTCCCAGTTGCCAAAAAAACATGAAAAATCATACAGTACAGAAGGTTCAGCAGAAAACTGTAGCAAAAATATCAAGAATTTCTAATCAAAACCTTCATTAATATATTATGGAATCTCACAAAAATACTTTGAAACTTTAAGGTATCAAATAGCACAACATAATCACAATAAATCAACTTTCAAACAAGTTTTTGCAATGATCGGTTGCTAGATCTAAATGGGGTCATATCAAAACTATATGGTGGACATCATCTAACTATGTTTGATCTTGCACAAGTGTTCATCTACAAGTTTGAACAAGGTAAGGTTAGAAAAGATAGATGAAGGAATAAGAGAATCTAACAAGTACAAAATTATGAGTTCATTGCTAGGGAGAGCCTTCCTTTTATATTTGAAAAGAGAAAAGTATGATAATTGAAGTGATGAGATGATACTAGAAAGAATTGTAAGAAGAGAATAGATAGAATCAAATAGTGTTTATAATTCTTCATATGGTTTACCTAATCCATTGCTAGGTCACGATCCTACAGTCAATGCACTGCTTCGATACCATCTTGTAACACCCTCTCCTAATAAGGTTGAGTTCATGTGTATAGTGCCAATCCTTGGATTGGTTCACTGGCACACACAGTACAAATGAATACCAAAAAATTTAACAGTGCATCATAAATAACGAATTGATCTAGAATTTACAATTATTACAATAACGCTAAGAAGGGTAAAGCAAACAAAGATAAAGAACAAAAATATTTTTGGTCTTTTTGTGTTTCGGAAAGCAGAAACAAAACAAAAACGAAAAAGAAAGAAAGCAAAACATGGATATGCCAAGTAAGGACAGAATATGATATGTAGGTGAGTGTGATGTCGGTATACCTCTCCCCAAGCTTAGGCTTTTGGCCTAAGTATAGATTAATCCCAACGCGGGTAGGAACTCTAAGCCGGAGGGTCATCGTAAGAATGATAGTAATCAGACCCTTGTGAAGAAGAAACAGAAGCCTCCCAATCATAAGCATGATGCTAGTATGAGGACTCCCCTGTGTTGGAGAGCTGGACCGAGTTATCCTCGGCCCGCGCCTCGGGGTGGTGTGGACCCCTCTGGCCTTTTCTCCCCTCCGTCTTATGGCTCCTTGAGTCTTATGAAAAAATAGGATTTTCGGCATATTTTCTAGGATTTTTCCTGAAAGTTGATTTTATGTACAAAAACGAGACACCAAAGCAATTTTGCTGAAAACAGCATCAGTCTGTGTAAGTTATATCCAAATCACACAAATTATAGGAGAAACAATAGTAAAAGTATTCGAAAAAGTAGATACGTTTTAGACGTATCAACTCCCCCAAGCTTAGCTTATTGCTTGTCCTCAAGAAATTCAGTTGAAAACCGAGTGTGATAAAAGAAACTTTTTCGAACACATTTGTTTCATAAGATATATATATTCTCAGCATATGAGAAATATTTAGGCAATTCATAATAAGGAGTATGCAAATAATTCTATACAATAGTCATGCAAGCTATAATGAGATTCCAACACAATAATAATGAGCAACATGAAACATAAGCATATGCAAGATGCCTTCTCTTAGCTCTCCACATCATTTAGAGAAGACATAATATATAACTTGTACAATGCATTATCTCTTATTGCTATCTCTAGCAATTAATAAGGATTAACTATTTTTAGTAAAAAATTGGTTGGATAAGAGAAGGCATATGGTACAATGGAGAAAATAGTCTTCTCTTATTGCTAAGAGATCTCTTAGCTAAGGAAGACAACTCTCTATCTCTTGTTTCTTTCTCCTCCAACTAAGCAAAAATCCAACGTGACGAGCATAGGCAAGACTGACGTCACCGTATTGTACGTGCCTTTAGAAAAATAACCCTACTTCGGCAGCTCCCCGGTCCTCACACGACGACGACTGTTGGAATTAATCTTGTTATTAGTGTTAAGTTTAGGTGATTAAATCATGTTTTATTTTGTAGATGGCGTTGTAACACTAGAAGCTGCGGTTGTGTTTCATAGACGTGTCCGTACGCATGCAAAGCTATTAGTGTTAGTAAGTTGCATCTATTATTAGTTAGAGAAGTGGGGCATGTTGCATGGATAAAACCATGCATAGTTAGTCAAGTCATGATGGATCCTTGATGGCAGGTGCGGAGCCAGGATTTGGACTTAGGGGGGGCAAGCCATGAAACTTACGAGGTAGCCAATGCTGTCAGACGGAACGTTGGCCTAAAAAGAGAGAGCGTTATCATTGAAAGCAAGTCCGACCACCTCAATATGGTTGAGAGACGACTTACGCCTATTCCTCTCTTTCACAAAATGGTTTACATCGGCCGATCACAATGACACCGCTAGGTCAAGTATACTAAGTATCAAGTTTATAACAAAATTGAATATCAACATATGTTGGGCATAAGCAAAAAGAATATATTACCATAACGTTAAAATTGGCAAGCAATACCAACAAGGTTGCAATGTTTCACTAGTTTAAATATACCTAAAATTTTACCACCGACTGAATCCCAAATTTGAGGAGCACTAGGCCAGGTTAAAGATCAAACTAATTGGAGGGGAAAGTCGATCTAGTATATTTTCTCGTCGTTTTTAACTAACAAACTATAGTTAAGCCTAAATTTTACCCGAAAAAATTAAAAGAGTAAGATCATATTTAGCAGTACTATGTACAATACAGTGTACCTTAACTAATATGGTGATTAATTCATGGGACGGTGAATGAGGTACCAGGCGGAAGATCAGGAGCAGCCGCCAGACTACTCGACTTCCCGAAGAAGCTGTTAATCAAAGTCCAACCTTGCCAATGATAGAGCGGCGGCAGACGTCCTTGCACTATGAGATCTCTCGCACAATCGATCAATCTGATTAGATGCGAGTGAAGTGGAAAAGGATCTCCAATGTTGAGAAGTATAGGTGGGCTACTTTTTTATCTATTGGGCTTCAGTTCATGAACAAATGTTTGAATTTGGGCTTAAGCATGTTTAGCTATCGGCATTGGTACGTACAATCTTCATGACCTAATACTAATAGTCGGCCCTGTATATTCTTGATGGGGACGAACGGTTAGGGAGGGTCTGACCCCTGCTGCCCCCCCCTTGCACTACAGGAGACGGGAGATACGCCGAGGGTCGTCGGCAAGACAGTGCAAAGCCGTCAAGAGCTGTGCCGACGGTAACCGTCGGCGTAGCCCCCTAGGCGTATATCCTGGTTGGCACAGTAAAACGGTCGTCGGCACATCGTATCCCCTCGGCAAGATCTCCCGCGGGCCCAGCGTGTCGAGAACGTCCCGCTAACGGCCGAGAGGCTACGCCGACGACTCGGCCGCAGACAGGCGCAGCCCGTGAACCGCCGCAGCCGCCACGTGCCCACGCCGACGGCCAAGCCTCGGCAGCCCTCGAGCCGACAGCGCTGGCATCTCGGTGATGTGAGGAGGCAGGGGAGAGCCATCCCTCATAGGAGGAGGGCAGGGGAGGAGGCAGGAGGGAGGAGGAGGCGGGGGCAGGAGGAGGAGGCGGGAGGAGGAGGAGGGAGGAGGCGGGAGGAGGAGGAGGCGGGCAGGGGGGAGGAGGGAGGGGGGAGGAGGAGGGGAGGGAGGAGGGCGGGTCGGGGGAGGAGGAGGCGGCGGGGTCGGGTGAGGCGGCTCAAGGTGGCGGCCTTGGGTAGGAGGTGGCGTGGTCTTGGGGAGGGACGGTGGCGGGCGGGTGGGTGGGCAGAGGCGGCTCAGGAGGCGGGCGGCGCGGTCAGAGTGGGAGGCGGGTGGAGGCGGCGGCGCGGTTCAGGCTGGGGGATTTTTTCGGGGAATGGAGGCTGAGTGGCACGGGTGGGCCGCCGCGTAGCAAATAAGCGGATAGGGCTACGCCGACGGCCAGGCCGTCGGCGTAGCTATAGGGTTTTTTGGGCAGGGCGTACGCCGACGGTAGGGCTACGCCGACGGCCAGGCCGTCGGCGTAGCTACAGGATTTTCACGCAGCCGATGACAACTATATTTGGTATAGAAGAAACTATATTTGGTATATACTAATATAACAAATTATAATATATTATTTTGTGCCTACCAATATAGAAAAAACCGAGGACCCTATATGCAAGTCCTTGAGGTATTCCGACGCCCCGGAGCGTGGTCTCCCGCGGAACCCTGATCTGTGGGCATCGGATCGTCTACCCCCCTAGACGTCCCTCTGACAGGGGTAGCCCGGAGTAGCACTCTCTTGTTTTGTGTTTGTTTAGGTCATATGATGATGTAAAACCATGGTGCTTCACAAGTGGAGGGCACTATCCTACCCGGTTTCACCCGAACGGGGAGTTTCCCCCCTTATATATAAGTCCAGAACCTTAGATTTAGGTTACACCTAGCGCACGCATGAGAAGGGGGACACATGCACCCGGGGACTAGGTTTTGCATGTTTCAACATAGCACCACACTTCCATGCATGTGCTAGGGCCACATGCAAGTCCTTGAGGTATTCCGACGCCCCGGAGCGTGGTCTCCCGCGGAACCCTGATCTGTGGGCATCGGATCGTCTACCCCCCTAGACGTCCCTCTGACAGGGGTAGCCCGGAGTAGCACTCTCTTGTTTTGTGTTTGTTTAGGTCATATGATGATGTAAAACCATGGTGCTTCACAAGTTGAGGGCACTATCCTACCCGGTTTCACCCGAACGGGGAGTTTCCCCCTTATATATAAGTCCGAACCTTAGATTTAGGTTACACCTAAGCGCACATGAGAAGGGGACACATGCACCCGGGGACTAGGTTTTGCATGTTTCAACATAGCACCACACTTCCATGCATGTGCTAGGGCCACATGCAAGTTCTTGAGGTATTCCACGCCCGGGCGTGGTCTCCCGCGAACCACGATCTATGGGCATCGGATCGTCTACCCCTAGACGTCCCTCGGCGGAGGTAGCCGGAGTAGCACTCTCTTGTTTTGTGTTTGTTTAGGTCATATTATGATGTAAAACCATGGTGCTTCACAAGTGGAGGGCACTATCCTACCCGGTTTCACCCGAACGGGGAGTTTCCCCCCTTATATATAAGTTCAGAACCTTAGATTTAGGTTACACCTAGCGCACGCATGAGAAGGGGGACACATGCACCCGGGGACTAGGTTTTGCATGTTTCAACATAGCACCACACTTCCATGCATGTGCTAGGGCCACATGCAAGTCCTTGAGGTATTCCGACGCCCCAGAGCGTGGTCTCCCGCGGAACCCTGATCTGTGGGCATCGGATCGTCTACCCCCCTAGACGTCCCTCTAACAGGGGTACCACGGAGTAGCACTCTCTTATTTTATGTTTGTTTAGGTCATATGATGATGTAAAACCATGGTGCTTCACAAGTGGAGGGCACTATCCTACCCGGTTTCACCCGAACGGAGAGTTTCCCCCCTTATATATAAGTCTAGAACCTTAGATTTAGGTTACACCTAGCGCACGCATGAGAAGGGGGACACATGCACGCGGGGACTAGGTTTTGCATGTTTCAACATAGCACCACACTTCCATGCATGTGCTAGGGCCACATACAAGTCCTTGAGGTATTCCGACGCCCCGGAGCGTGGTCTCCCGCGGAACCCTGATCTGTGGGCATCGGATCGTCTACCCCCCTAGACGTCCCTCTGACAGGGGTAGCCCGGAGTAGCACTCTCTTGTTTTGTGTTTGTTTAGGTCATATGATGATGTAAAACCATGGTGCTTCACAATTGGAGGGCACTATACTACCCGGTTTCACCCGAACGGGGAGTTTCCCCCCTTATATATAAGTCCAGAACCTTAGATTTAGGTTACACCTAGCGCACGCATGAGAAGGGGGACACATGCACATGAGAAGGGGTAGCCCAGAGTAGCACTCTACCCGGTTTCACCCGAACGGGGAGTTCCCCCCTTATATAAGTCCGTATGAAGGAGGATAGATGTATCCGGGGAAAGAGATGGAGACTGCTATCCGGGCGATACAAACAATATATATCAACATTAAATTATTGGGAGTAATTAATAAATTATTGGGAGTATAAAATATATGGCTAAAATTAAATGGAAAAAATAATTTGAAAAATCTGAAGGGCTACGCCGACGGCTAAGCCGCACAGCTTCGCCACCAAACGGCGTTTGCGGCGCCGTGGCTACGCCGAGGGCGAAAGTTACGCCGAGGGTCACCGTCGGCACACTGTTCTCACCTACGCCGACGGCTTGTCTGTGCCGAGGGCACCCGTCGGCACATGTTGCTGTGCCGACGGCCGTTTCTACGCCGACGGCCTGGCGGGGGGCTGGCCTGGGGAGGCAGCTACGCCGACGGCCCCGATCTTTGACCGTCGGCGTAGCGTATCGGTCGTCGGAGCTTGCAACATTTCCTGTAGTGTTGGCTCCGCCCGTGCTTGATGGTCGTAGTAGACTTGGTAGATGGTAGTTAGCTATATGTATGGATAAGCTAGTGTGTTGGTACTGTGCACGTGGTCATGCGTGAGTTTAGGATCAGCATGGAGAGTGAAGATGTGTGAGTATCATGTATTGCCTATTTAAGTCAGACCAAGTGAATGAGAAAAGTGTGGCCTGCGGGCAAAGGAAAAATGTAGCCAATATGGTCTCACCGGGAGGAATATGCAAAGCAAATATTCTCCTTGGTTGTGTGTGTGTGTTTTTTTTTTTCTTGTCTTTCTCATGGCGTGTGTTCTCGTGAGTGATATATAAGAGAGAGAAGGTGCCGTGTGTGACGCACGCCTCGACTAGGGAGCTCGACCTGCCGCCGTTCTTCTCCGCCAAGCCGCCGCCTCCTGCCGCAACACGCGCGCCTAGCTTCGCCCTTGTCCGTTCTCTACTTCTCCTCCGACGATGTCAGTCACGCCGCCGGAAAGTCATTCACCAGGTAAGACCTTAAGATCCACTCTGTTCCTTCTTATTTTAGTGAACAAGCGATGCTATCAGTAGGTAGGTGCACCAATTCATCATGTCCTAGTTCGATTTGCGGTTGCTGGCTATAGATCCTCTGCTCTCTGCACGTTCCGTTCCTTCTTAGTTTACTTCTTTTGTTCTGAAAAATCAACAACGGGCAAGATTTGATCTTGGTACTGCATTATCCCGAATGATATTTTTCTGAAATCTGAACAGTGAATACTCATTTGGCTCTGCAATCTGCTAAATGATGTTGTTTTAGGCAGTAACCATGTGGCCATGACACACTATCATTTTGCTTTGTTTCTGAATACACATTAATTGTGCTAAAACGCAGCTAGCTGTCACAGATAGATCCGTGAATGTTCGATCGCTGGCTTTACCATCCGTGCCTTGCTTTGGTCCGCATTGACTGTCCGAACCGCATTGGGTGGGCTATTTTTTTTTGTCGCAGTGTTGCTAAATATAGTTGTTACTGTATTTGTCTCAAAAAAAAGTTGTTACGGTATTTTCTTTGGGTCGTGTTTTCTTTTGGGCTTGTTGTTCCCGTGGTTTTTTTCCGGTTGTTTTTTCTCGTTAGTTGTTGATTCCATCGTGTGGTGAAGGAAAGATCTAAGAGGGCGTGGATTTTTTGCTGTTTTGAGAGGCAAAGAATAAGCAGCTATAGGTTGCCTAAAAATAATGTGTGTGGATGTGGCCGTTTTGAAAAGAAAATAGCATGAATATTTTTAGGGAATCTCTATTGGACAGTCAACCGTGACATAACTTATGTCATAGTCGGCTGATTTTTAGCGAATTTCGTTCTAGCCCGTTGCACCCCTTAGACCCGCGTATTTTATGGTTGGGCCTTTTGTTGTGTTGTTGGGATTTCCTTGTTGTTATTGTTTGTAGATTTCCTGCATTCATGTTTTGTTGATTAAACTTGTTGGGTTGGAACTTGAGTTTTTGGGCTCTAAAAAAATACAAGGAAACTTCATGATCGTTTCTCTGAAAATCTCAACCATTTCTAGGACAGAAATCACGCCAAAACCCCTACCACCTAATCACTCGCCAGATCGAGATCGATGTGGAACCTTTCCCTCTATCTCTTTCTCTTCTCCTCCGATGAACAAAAAGTAAGAGAAAAGGGGAAGAACGAAGATGCGGATCTGACAAGTGAAAAGCAAAAAGAGTAGGCTACAGAGGGAGATTCTACGAGGACGCAGATCATGGATTTAGTCCAGGGCACTCACCATGGTAATCCAAGTGTTTTCATTCTTTGATCCCCTAGTTCTTGAATAGCCTGATAATCTTTTGGCAAATGACCTTATTATCGCAACAACAAATCCTTAGTTGCAAACCTAGTTGCAACCCTCCCTTTCTCACGAGAAAATAAACCAATTTCTAATTAAAATAGTAATTCTCAATCAAAATATTATACACAAATCATGGAAAACTAAAAGAAATTATTGCCAAAAATTATTACATGCAAATTATTGCCAAAATTATTACATGCGACTTATTGCAAAACTTTGAAATAAATTTATATCACACGTGAAACTATGCAAAATGATAAAGAAAAATCTATTAATTAAATAATACTAAAAATACATGTTAATTATTCCTCTTCTTTGTTCACCACTAGTACTGATGTTCTAGTTACCTTTACACTTGTGTACATCGAGTGTGATGTATACTACTGTTACATTAGTTACATCAACAATTGCAACAATAAGGTCATTTATTTTTAACATGCGATGCCAACAAATTCTGCCCAATTATAAGGGAACCTATGATATTCTCTATCAGTATTGTATGTTCTATGCACAACTCTATCGTCCCAACCAAAATGTGTCGACCCTCTGTCTATGATTTCAAATGTAGTAGGAACACCTCAATAGGTACTTCCTACCAAAAATCAAATACGAAAATTATTCTGTTAAAAAAATTATGCTGAGAAGATGCGAATAGGAGATAATACATAAAAAAGAAAAAAAAAGAAACTAACCAAACGATAAATGTCATCAAGATCAAGTCTATACACATAAAATTTAGGAACGAAATCATTGTCCCTGAGCCTTATCTTTTCAGCATACATGGCTCACACCCGTTTGCTAAAGACGAGCCTTCAATATTTAGAGGTATTTAATATACCATATGGGTGTGATCCATGCCTACTCGATACACATTTTGAAGATATCCATGATGTTAACTAATCGAAAATGAATAGCATAGTTAATACCATGTATGCTGAAAAGATGAGGCTCAGGGATGTTGATTTCGTTCCTAAGTTTTATGTGTACAGGTTGATCTTGATGATATTTATCGTTTGGTTATTCTATTTTCTTTATCATTTTGTGTATTATCTCCCATTCTCATCTTACAGGCATAACTTTTCAGTATTTGATTTTTGACAGGAAGTGCCGGTTGAGATTTTTCCGACTACATTTGAAATCCCAGAGAAGACAGAGGGTCATCTTGTTTTTCTTGGGATGATAGAGTTGTGCATAGAACATAAAAGATCGATGGACAATATCTTAGGTTCCATTATAATTCGTCTGAATTTGTTGGCATCGCACGGTTTAAAACAAATGACCTTACTGTTGCAATTGTTGGTGTAACAGAAGGATACATCACACTCGATGTACACAAGTGTGAAGTCAATTAGAATGTCATTATTAGTGGTGAATAAAAAGATGAATAATTAAATTATAATTCGCCTGAATTTGTTGGCATCGCACGGTTTAAAACAAATAACCTTACTGTTGCAATTGTTGGTGTAACAGAAGGATACATCACACTCGATGTACACAAGTGCGAAGTCAATTAGAATGTCATTATTAGTGGTGAACAAAAAGATGAATAATTAACATATATTTTTAGTATTTTTAAGATAGATTTTTATTTTTCATTTACATAGTTTCATGTGTGATAAATATTTTTTAATGTGTGGCAATAATTTACATGTAATAATTTTAGCAATAATTCGCATGTAATAACTTTTGGAAATATTTTTTTAAGTTTTCCATGATTTTTGTATCAGATTTTGATTGAGAATTACTATTTTAATTAGCATTTTTTATTTTCTCAAGGGAAAGGGGGCAGTTGCAACTAGGTTTGCAACTAAGGATTTGTTTTTGTGATCACCATTCTTTTTACTATGAGCTGCATGTCGACTTGAAATTGCCTTTTCCTTGGGGTAGTTGCACTAGAGTTGTAATTGGGATTTTTCCATTTTAATACGAGTTGCATGTGGAGTTGAAATTGGCTTTTTCCCGCGGGAAGGGGTGAGAGTTGCAAAGGTTTGGAACTAAGGATTTGTTTTTGCAGTATTCTGAGCTACATCTTGACTTGAAACTGGCTTTTTCAAGGGGAGATAGGGTGTTCCAACTATATTTGTAACTAGAGATTTTTACTTTTTAATACGAGTTGCATTTAGACTTGAAACTGGCTATTCTTAGGGGGGGTTGTAACTAGGTTTGTAACTGGGGATTATTTCTTTTAATACGAGTTGCATTTTGGACTTGAAAGTGGCCTTTCTCAAGTTAGTTTTTGTGATCCTAACAAGTTGCATGTGCACTTCAAACTGTCTTTTCTCGGGGGAGGGGGAGTTGCAACTAGAGATTTTTTCTTTTTTAAGATGATTTGTATATGGACTTGAAACTGTTTTTTCTCATGTTAGTTTTTGCGATCCCAATGAGTTGCATGTGCACTTGAAACTAGATTTTCTCGGGGGATGGGGATGCAGGGGGACTTGCAACTTGGTTTCCAACCAAGAATTTATTTTTGTAGTCACTGTTTGTTTTACTTTGAGTTGCACCTCGACTTGAATCTGTCTTTTTCCTAGGAGGGAGGGGAGTTGCAACTAGATTTGTAACTAGGGATTTTTTGCTTCTAATACGAGTTGTATTTGGACTTGAGACTGGATTTTTCTCGGGTTAGTTTTTGTGATCCCAACGAGTTGCATGTGCACTTGAAACTAGCTTTCCTCTAAGGAGGGGGAGGGTAGTTGCAACTAGGGATTTTTGCTTTTTTTAATACAAGTTGCATGTAGACTTAAAATTGGCTTTTTATCGAGACAAGGGAGGGAAGTTGCAACTAGATTTATAGCTGGGGATTTTTGTTTTTAATGTGAGTTGCATTTGGACTTGAAACTGATTTTTCTCTAGTTAGTTTTTGTGATTCCCACGAGTTTCACATTCACTCGAAAATGGTTTTTCTCGAGGGAAGGGGAGGGGGAGTTGCAACTAGATATTTTTGTTTTTTAATACGGGTTGCATGTGAACTTGAAACTAGTGTTTTGTCAGGTTAGTTCTTGTGATCCAAACGAGTTACATGTGCGCTTGAAACTGGCTTTTCTCACGGGGGGTGCATCTAGGTTTGTAACTAGGGATTTTTTTATTTTTAATACAAGTTGCATGTGAACTTGAAACTGGCTTTTTTCCAAGTTAGTTTTTTTGATCCAAACAAGTTGCATGTACACTTGAACTGTCTTTTCTTGGGGGAGGGGGAGGGGTTTGCAACTAAGGTTTTGTTTTCATAGTGACCCTTCATTTTACTATGAGCTGCATCTTGACTTGAATCTGGATTTTTATCGACTGGGGGAGAGAGTTGTAACTAGATTTGTAATCGGGGATTTTTGCTTTTTTAATACGAGTTGTATTTGGACTTGAAACTGGCTTGGGGGGGGGGGTAGTTTTTGTGATCCCAACAAGTTGCATATGCACTTGAAACTGACTTTTCTCAGGAACGGGAGGGGGAGTTGCATCTAGGTTTGCAACAAGGGATTTTTGGGTTTTTAATACGAGTTGCATGTGGATTTGAAACTGGTTTTTTCTTAGGTTATTGTTTTCATCCCAACTAGTTCCATGTGGACTTGAAACTGGATTTTCTCCATGGAGGGGGAGTTGCAACTAGCTTTGCAAATAAGGATTTGTTTGCGTGATCACCGTTTGTTTTATTATGGGTTGTATCTTTCTCGAATCTTGCTTTTTATCGGGAGGGGGAGGGTGGTTGCAACTAGGTTTGTAACTAGGGATTTTTGCTTTTGAATACGAGTTGTATTTGGACTTAAAACTGGCTTTTTCTCGAGTTAGTTTATATTTTTTTAGTATGAGCTGCATTTGGACTCAAAACTTGCTTTTCTCGGGGGTATTTGCATCTAGGGTTGCAACTTAAGATTTTTCGGTCCCACTTTGGTTTACTGAAGTTTTTAGCATTTTTGCAACTAGTGTTGCAACCGAAGTTTTTCACTTGATGAAAGGAGGAAAGAAAAATTCCATTTTTATGAGATGACTAAACAAATATAAAAACGATTTTTGATATAATATATGAATTCCACATGTCTTTTGGCAACACCAAAATATAGTGATGGATCTGCACAATAATACGGTTCAAGTTCATTATTAAATCACTTTAAATTTTTGATTTTTATTTTTTTACTTTAATTAACATTTTTCTATTTAATAATTAAAATTAAAAATTTCAAGACTAGAACAATTCAAATTCAAAATAGTACAATAGGACCATTTTATTTTCAAGTTTATTTTTTTGTATTAAAATAAATATATTTAATTCCTATGTTTGATATAATTATTTAGATGAACTTTATAGAATGTCTTTTAGCATTTTTTATATTTTTTATTTTCTTGCATTTCTAAATTTAATGATCCCCTGTTCTATGGTGTGGTGAACATACACCTAACCTAGCAATGGCTACCCAAGAAAAGTTCCCAAGTCAAGTTAAGTGGAGCCATTGTTTTTGCCTTTGTCGGGAAACAAACACTTCCGTTTCTCTTTGGAAACAGAACACGAAGTGACTAGTGGGGCCACAAAATCATCCGTCGTTGTTCCCCATTACCTGTTCTCCCCATCGTTGAGTATTATAGAACAACTCGAGGAGCATTTTGGACAACGGTGGTGGAGAAAAAGGGGTAGGGGGCTCAAATGGGGAGGACAAATTGAGGAGAACAGAAGGAAGTTCAAGAGAGAGGATAGAAAAATCATCGACGAAGCGGGTTGAGGAAGATGTGTGCGCGCTCTGCGCCTCTAAGCGGTGGCCTATCCCACAGTGTCGTTGGCGCTCTATGGGTGGAATCGTCGGACATGCTCCGCTGGGTGAAGAATTGACGGGTACATTGCATCCATGTCGAGTATTTTATTCCTATTTGAATCTCCTGGTCATCGATTTGTCTCTTAGGCACATGCAGCATATGAACATACTACCCCTCCTTCCTTTGTAGTGCATCTTATTCTCCAATCTAATTGGTCGGTTTTACTTGAATAAGTTTTAGATGTATGTTGGTTTGAAAGGATTTGTGAAGAGTAGTTGCAAGATTCATTTGGTGGTGGTGAGTATGGTTGATTTTTCTACTCACTTCTGGAATTATTAGCAACTGTATAAACACTGTCAATACAACTGTTGAAGGACTCAGTGAACAACATGAGAAATCAACAAATGATAGATCTCAAACACATAATTCCAGTGTGTAACCTTGTTGGAATATAGAAATGTTTGAGTAGACCAAGGAATTTTAAATAATTTCTTAGATGAAAATTTACTAGAATCTGAATTTACTAGCTTTTGTATACAACTTGTTGGAATATATAATTGATTTGCTTCATTAGTTTTTCCATTTTTGTGTTGTTAAATTATTTTGTGAACTTCATAATTTTTGTTCTAACAACATGTCTAAGTTTCATGAGATTTAGCATTGGCAAGGATTCCACATTAAATGTTAATCAAATTTTTAAGTTCAGTTTTACGGTGACCACGCACACCACATCATGTTGTAGTGTACAAGTTGTTGGCAGAACACTTAAGAAAATCCTATTCCGTAAATATTACACCCCTTAGAGTGGTATAATAGAACCGTTGCCGGTTCAACTAATTCTTTATTTCTTATTCACAACACAAGAACAATACAAGCTTAGAGATCCTCCTCGGTCGAGTGAGGATTCACTTCTACTAATAAATTTTAAAAGGCTAGCTTGAGGAACAATGTCACTTCTAAGCTAAGTACCATCGGAGTGTTGCAACTTTATTTGATATGGTCTAGATTGCTCAGCCCGACTATCCTATGTGTGTGGAACTACTCTTCTAACTCTGCGTTTTTCTCCTCGGTTACAAATTATATTCTGTAATTCCTCATAAGAGGTCGGGTTCATCATAATAAACCTCTTCTTCGGTGATTTTTTGTATAGTGGAGATATCTTGTTTCTTCGTGGTACCTAAGAAAGGGTTTAAGAAGTATATATTGAGTACGAGCGTACTCAACAAGTTATATGGTGGATGTATGATGCTCTATCTAAAGCCAATGATAAGAATCCTAGGCATATGCTTACTTTTCGAAATTAGTTTATTTTAGATAAGGTAAGTTTTAGTCTTTAAAAAACTATGTCCGTCAGTCTTCACGGGTTGTATAGGATTTCACGGGATCTCTTTCCCGCTGCATTCGCAATCCTTTTCCAGGTTAGGGACTAATATATCATATTTTATACACTCTCAAAAGGGACACTACTTTTCCCACAAATAATCTTAAGCTTGAGTACAAAATAGGGTATGCCTTTCTGTTCAAACTTTCTTGGTTTGAAGTTTAGTTAAGATCCAAGCCAATCACTAGTTAAGATCCAAACCAATCACTGTTCTTCGCCATGACACCGCAGTCCACCCGTTGTAACGAGTTTTGGTCACTAGACCTACACTCAATTACCATTCCTTCTAATATACTAAATGTTTTGCCCGAAGACAGATACGATAGTGTTTTGCAGGTTGGTGGACTCGGCGCCTTGCCTGATCACCTACGGCCGAAGTTGTGATTGGGACGCATGGTTTTTTGAAGCTGAAGAGGGCGGTGCCATCAGCTTCCCATGGGGCCTCGTGACGTTGAGTGGCAGGTTCCATGACAACGGACTATACCTTCACAAGATGAATAAGAGCATTGAAGGTCGACCTCTGATCCAGTATTACCCCGTTCCACCTAAATTCGTATAAATATGTTCACATATACATATAAGTCTATATCCATATTGAGTATTACCTAAGTATAGGAATACGGGTCAGGATCTATAAAAACACGCATTCTCACACACCAGACCCGACTTCTCTACAACGCCGACCGCTGCTACCGACGGCGGCCATCATCGCCGGCCTCTACAATGCTGAATTCATGTGTATTGTGGTCTATCTATATTTATCGTTATTTTCATGAAATTCACAACATTAATATTATGCCTTTGTTGTATTATCGAATTATGCTAAGATCAATTCGTTTGATATAATATATATGAGATTAATTTAAAATAATCTAAAAATAATAAATCATGCATTCCGTAGGTTCAGACACATGTCCGGCTGTGCCTACCATGTCTTGTATATTTTAAACTTTTATTGGACTATCTATGTGGCCTGTCGGACAAACAGGATGTAAGTTACTGAACGGACCGAACAAATCTCTGCCCAAACTTGTGTATGTAATCTCTGTCCAAACTTGTGTATGTCAATAGTTTTGCGAAGATATTTAGCATTTCAAGTTTTTTCTGCACCGGACATGTCCGACAATTTCATTAGCTCCTGTCAAAAATTTTAACCTAGGAACAACTCCATGGGACCGTCTGTTTCTCCAGCCGGACAGACTGGCAAAAGTTTTCAGGTATGGCCGGACAAGTTGCCGGACAGGATATGTTGCATTGTCTCAAATTATTTTTCAGCTGGACAAGTTCGGGACATTGTCCGACGACACCCGTTTGCTCCTGTTAAAACTACGTAGCTGGAATTTTCTAGCCGGACAGCAGGACTGGACGTCAGACAAGATTGCCGAACATCGGGCCGGATTGTCCGACAGGCCGCCGGACATCGCGTTGGACTGTCCAGCCTTCCTCCCCAAGCTCCCCTTCGCCACCGCGGCCCCCGCCGCCGCCAAGATCTCGCGCCCCGCCTCCGCTGCGCCACCGCCGTGCTAGCCCTGCTAGCACACACCTACAAGGCGAAGCCGAGGTGTGCGCCGGCAAGGACGAGTCACCGGCTTGCCAAACACCACCGCTACGACCGCACGGACATGGCCGTCGCCGGCGGCCGGCGGTGTTTTGTTTCCGTTCGCGTACAGGTCGTACTAGTACAAGTATGACTTTGGTTGAGTTATACGGGTTTTGTATAGGATTATGTATACGGTATATATATTAATTAAGAAAGGGTATAAAAAACGATCTGAATCGTCTTTGTATTTGAGGTTATCTGAATTTATACAAGTCTAGGTGGGAGGGGATAGTACTGGATCAGAGGCCAAGTCTTGAATTTGGCGAGAGAAACCTGGTGTTTGAGGTGGGAAAGAAGCAGCCGATGCACAATGGTCCAACGTAGTTAGTCGCGGCTTGTCGTCACCAGCAGCTCCCAATAGCAGGAGCCCCGCCGGGCGAATAGGTCAATCCAAGGACGATTGGGTATGACCCCACGGTGTCCACTGCTCCATTAGGCCATCGATGCCCATATTTTGCCACGTCCGTAGGGATGCTGTGAGAAGAAAATCCGGCACCGAACTCACAGTGTGACCGATGCCTATAAAATAGATATGGGACCCACTTAACAATCTCTACCAAGGCAACGCCTACGTTTGAGCTAAGAAGGAGTTGTCGTTCACTGTTGACAGCATGCATATTTTATTGGCTATTGGAAGTGGGAGTGGAGTATCTACTTGCTCCTGTGCCTTAAATTTTAATACTGGCACCGGCCTCACAAGTCACAATGTATGGGCACTGGTTATCGATGTCTGAAATGAATTGGGCATCTCCTTTTTGCAACGCTGTGAAAGGCCTTAATATTAAGAAAAAAATAGCATGCTATTTAATTTAGCGTAGCTTATCTTTAGATGCTATGAAAATATAGCGTGCTAATAGCGCGTTATTTTATAGCTCTTTGTAAAAATTAAAAAATATAATAAGTATATCATAAATATCAAGGATTTTATCATCTAATGAATTTCTTAGAGTAATACATGTACATGTATAACCAATTCTAGTGTTATTTAAGTTGGAGAAGAACCGGTAAGGCCATTCACAGTAATTACGTGTATTGAGGACATTCGCATGTGGTATTTCCGCTGCTAGGATGCTACTGTAAAGTATATTTTAGTTTCTTGGTGTAACATTTTCGAACTACCCTAGGTCCCTTAAGCATCTATTCTTCTTTTTTATAAGAAGTATATATTAATATCGTGGAGGCACCAAATAGACATAGGCTCTGTAACATTGCATTATTCTAGCGGCAACATGGATGCACATTGCCCAAAAAAAAGAATTAAAAAAAAGTCCCTCTACAATGATCAATTCCTTGTAGCAGCAGGTCTAACCCACCAACACAACACAAAGGTCCAGTATCTCTAAAAGCCATGGTACCAAGAAGGGAACAATGATCAATCGCCACCGTCGCTCTAATCATACTCTGAAGAAAGTCTGCACTCTCAAAAATAATGCCTTCAACAAGACCATTGTCAGACACAACCAATTAAGGCCATACCTTGGGTTTTCACCCTAAAAGTTTAGACCCTGAACATATCTTGTGTTATCGCCCCATTTTCAATGTTGCTTCTCTAAGTCATGGATCATCAAGCCAATTCTTTATCGTCACCAGAGCTCGAACCACCATTACTGGTCCTCAAAACTCAGCTTTCATATCATTCTCCGCAGCCTGACTTCACCATGGAACAAAACACAAATCCACAATGGCAACAGGCCGCGGAGCTTTGCAATGCTTCCTCTGAAACCAAACGGTTAGAAAAAAACATGGTTCCACACGACCGAATTCCACCCGATCCGGCAATCTCCATGCTTGAGTTGCACAATGGACTTCGCCGGTGAAGCCTTTAAAAACTCGACACTCTGGCCAGATCAAGGGGACAGGCAACCAATCGATATTCGCTTGACGCAAGAGGAACGACACCATTACTCAAAGAAGCGGACAAGCAGGCCGCCACCCGCCACCCAGTGATGACGAAGGAGGAAGAAACTCCACCGCAACAGGAAACCAGCGCACGAGGTTGCAACAGCCACGGGCCACGAAGATCAGGCTCGCGCTGCCTAGATCGAGCTAGTGCATGGTCGGTTGGTTGCCCGCAAACGCCGCGCCGCCGTGCTGCCGTGGACCAAGCCATCACATCCCGCCACCCACCGCTCGCGTCATCCATCGAGAGCGCAGGCTTCGCCTCCGCACGGAGGAGTCCACCCGATGCGCTTCATTGCCCCCCGCCTTTGGTAGCCAAGCGCCACCACCACCGCTGGCGCCGGTGATGGCAGCGGCCAGGGTAGCCACGGGGGGTGTCGTGGTATTGCCGACGAGTACGCCATGGAGGGGTGCTCACAGTGCGTGTTTAGAGACATGGGGGAAGGCGGACGGTTGACAGGTACGAGGTAACACAGCTTACCTAGGTTCAGATCCCACGACGGTGGAGGAATCCTACTCCTGCTATAAATCACTATAATGGCAATACGCCGAGTTATAGGGATCATCCGTCGCTCAACGGATAAAAGTTACTCTAGGGATAACAGGCTGATCTTCCCCAAGAGTCCACATCGACGGGAAGGTTTGGCACTATAATAACTGCAAAGATTTTCTCTATCTTGCGAATTACTACTTTGTTTTAAGCGGTTCTCTATGCGAGGTGACTAGAAAGTCTAAGTTATCGTTTTAGGTTGTGCCCTAAAGGCTCCCATAGGCCCGAATTATATAGTCGCCAGGTCCTAGGGTTACAGGGAAAAGTCCTTGCCGGACAGGTTACAGAGTCCTACACTGCATACAATTAGTCTAGCGTGTCTTGCACTCCAAGGCTCTGGGTACGTCGGTGACTCCTCCGTAGCCTTCCTTTATCCGGCATGAGCCTCCCTTCTGGATCCATCTAACTGGGCAGCCCAGCAAGCCATAGACCATGCTACCAACTGTGGGCCACCCGGGTTATCCGGATAGAGGACATGCTATATGAGGATACCCATATAGCATATCCCCAACAGTAGTCCCCGGAGAACTCCGAGATCTTGCGCCATCTTGCCTCTTCATGTTAAATGCTCCATCTAGATGGATGTCGGCAAATCGTCAAGCAACATCTTGTAGTCCTCCCAAAGAACCCAGCAAGGTTTTCTCCGTCTTCAACTTGTAAGTCGGAGAATTGCTGAATCTTCTATCATACTCTTCCGTAGCCGGGTTGGATCCGTCTATGCCGGAATCTTCCGATGTGATGGTTCACCTGCTAGTGACAGGTAGGGCGACGTAGACATAGGTCAGCAACGCCTCGTAATTCACACATGCATAGAACACAATCATGTCCGATTTTCCCGCGCGGGCGATACGAACCGTTGGCGGCGACGGTTGGCAACGTGGCGAAATTTCCGCGCACACGTCGTCCACGCGTCAACCGTTCGATCATTCTGCACGAATCTTGATGCCGGAGGTTATAAATCATAACAGCTGTGGGAATTTTACTTTTCACCTCATTCCCCTTTGCATCATCTTCTTCCTCCAGCGAGCGCCTCCCCGAGCTCTCCGCGCACCGTGCAAAAAACCCTAACTCCTTGACCTTCCCAGTCACCACCGTAACCCCTCCAATGGCCAGCAGCGGGCCCGCTCCCTCCATGGCGGCGTCAGGCGATGCTGCGGCGAAGCCGGCGAGCTCCATCATCGTGCCCCCAGAGGGCTTGGTGATCCCTAAATCCGCGGAGGCCAAAGCCACCGGCAGCGACCATAATCCTGCGACGCTGGAACTGCTAGAGGAGGAGTACGACTCCCACAAGGGCGACTGGCATGGTTCGGATATTACGGGCCGTGACATAAAGGAGTGAATCATCGAGGGTTACCTCCCTACGATGGAGGGGCTCGCCTAGCGGGTGGTGCCGGCCGGCGAGGTCACTCCTTCTCCCCAAGCCGGAGAAAAGGTGTACCTCAAAGCCCAACTGGTACGCGGCGTCTCCCTGCCCATCTCCAATTTCTTCCTAGCCGTCCTCAATCATTACCGAGTACATCATCAGAACCTCTCCCCCAATAGCATCCTCGCGCTTAGCAACTACGTGACGCTTTGTGAGGGTTACTTAGGGATTAGGCCTAGGCTAGATCTCTTTATATACTTTTTCACCGTCAAGCACGAAGCCGGAGCCGGCAAGGACGAGCTTAGGAACTGTGGCACCAATAGTTTTAAGATCCGGCCTAGCCGGCGGTTCCCCGACATCGTCGGCCATGAGTCTTGCAAGAACTGGCAATAGACGTACTTCTACGACCCAGATATCCCTCTGGCTGGCTGAGAAGTGACGTACCCGGACTTCGTCGATGGAGCTGCCGCCGAAGCCTCGACATGGAGATCCTAGGCCTCCCTCCCCTCCGACATCGATGCTTCCCGCGCTATAAGGCGAATAGAGTGGTTCTTAGAGACGGGTTTGATCGGATTGGACCTGGCCATGTGCTAGTTCGTCAGGCAGATCCAGCCTCTGCAACACCGCTTGAAGTTGATGCACGAGTATACCAATGAGAGGAAGGATAGCCTCCCGCATCTCCAAGGACAACTTCTCGAGCGACTCCGTCAAGATCCGCCTCAAGGACATCGTCAAGGTGAAGGATAGGAAGCGTGGCTTCACCATCACCTACGACATGTTCGTAGAGAGCAAGTGCCCAAAGGTACCGGTTTATTTTCCGTGTATGACATATACTCCAGTTCTTTCATCTAGCCATTACCATTTCATCTAACACCGTGGGTTTTCACTTAACAGCTCAGCGATCTAGAGGAGGATAGCATGGCTATCCAAATCTATGATCCAAAGATGAAGGAAGTCACCGTCGTGTCCGATGACGATGTCCCGCTGGCGCGAAAGCAGAAGAGCTCAACCTCTGACGCTGTCGACGGAAGCAAGAAGAAGAAGACTACCGCCGCCCTGGAGGCGGAGAAAAGAAAGGTTACCGGGATCCCCTTTGCCAAAGCACCCCCTCTTATGTAAGCTTCTTTCTCTCCGACATTGTCCATTGTTTATCTTATTCCTGTACTTATACTTTTTGTGCGTTTCAGGAAGAAAGCCACTACTAGTTTGAAGAATACCTCCAAAACTTTGGGGGCTTCTAAAAACATTAAGGATATGTTGCATCGTGACGTGTCTTCCCATGCATCTCCCGCCATCGCCCCTGTCACTCCCATCGTCCAGCCCACGTCCGCTCCGACAAGCTCTCAAGCCAAAGAAGCATCTGGCCCTTCCGCCGTGGAAGTGGACTCAGGTGCCTCCACAGAGCTTGTTGTTGTCGGCGAACAAGCGATGCGGGAAAGTGCCGCAAACCAAATGGCTGAAGCTCCGGCTAAGGATGACATTGGTAGCGGTAAGGCGGTGGTGGAAGGTGGTACGTCTGCCGAAGGCGGCGCCTCCGCACCCAAGAAGACCATAGAGTTCCCGAAGATAGTCTATCCGGTACTTACGCCGGGTATCACCGCTCTGGTTGCTGGTGCGGCGCAGACATCTCCAACATGCGGTCTTGAGGAGCTTCTCAGGCAAGCAGAAATCTTGCAAGGAAACAGTTTATCCTTTGGCAAGTTGCTTGCTGAGAGTGCTACAAACCTTAAGATCATCACGCTTGAAGTTTTATTTTCCTTTTACATTTCATATGAGTATCCCACTGTAGCCCCCGTGGATTTAGACGGAAAACCATAGGTCTTTGCGTCTAAATGCTCTAAGAGTGACTAAGCCAGAAAACTTCTCACTGTAGCCCCCAAGCATATAGTTTGAATGAATTATTCCGACTAGATGCTTTTAGAGTAGCATATGCAGTGTTTATAAATTTCAATACTGTAGCCCCCAAGATTCTAGTTGTAACTGAATTAGTTCCGACTAGATGCTTAAAGAAAATCTAAGCATATGAATTAGTTAAAAACTTTATACTGTAGTCCCCAAGCTTCTAATCGAAGACTGAATTAGTTCCGAATAGATGCTTAAAGAAAGACTAAGCATAGTGCTAAGTTAAAAAACTCTCGCTGTAGCCCTCGAGCTTCTAGGTGGAAATTTTCCGGCTAGATGCTCTAGGTAGACCTAACAACGTTTAACTTTCTTCTTTCCACAGAATGAGAATGCTCGGAGGGGTGTGGCCAACGACAAGTACCAGAATATGCGCGCGGACTTGGAAGCCGAAAAGGGTAAAACTGCCTTCTTGAAGGAACAAATCACCAAGAGCAAGCGTCTGTTTTTCCTTTCTTTTTCGTGTTCCGACTTGGTCTTGTGCCAACATTCTCCGAGTACTCACTGTGTACTGTTCTTTCTCCGACTTGCAGAAGCCATTTCCAAGGCTAAGGATATTGTTTTGCAATCCAAGCATATTCAGTAGCTGGATAGCGAAAACAAGATCTTTAAGCAGGAGAGGAAGGATATGCTGAAGATGCACGAGGACTCCATGAAAGTCCTGTAGGACTCCGCCCATGAGGAGATGAAACACTTGAAGGAGGAAATCGCAATCCTGAAAGATCAGAAGAAAGCCGCTGATGAGCAAAATCAGTGCCATCTGGACCCGTACAGGATCCTCCGACAAGAACGGGACTCCATGGCGGAGACTCTCCAGCAGGCTGAGATTAGCATCTTCAGTAAGTTATTCTCTGTCTTGTACTTCTGTAATCTAGATACTCTGATCTTGTTGTGTTATTGAACTCATGCGCTCCTTTGTCAGAATTTTGCAGCTCCTATGGGGTTAACCCGTTCGCCTCCTCCGCCAAAGGAATGCATGGTCCTTGCCGGCAACTTTATCAACACCGCCATCAAGCAGACAAAAGAGATAGCCAAGCCCCTCCAGATTAACATTAAGGCGGTGGATTCTGTGACGAAGTTCTCGGAGATCCTGCGCCGAGCCCCCGAGCGTATCTCAAGATGGAAAGCTTCCTGTGCATGGGCCGGCGCAAGGATGGCGCTGTCAATGGTCAAGGCACACTACAAAGATGACGACATCGACACAGTGACCTCCGGTATCCCCGACGTAGATGACGAAGGCCAAAAGATAAATCATGAAGCTATCTTGGCGTCGCTCGCGGGTTTTGACACTAGAGTCGCCGAGTTGGTCGACCTTAACGTCTTTGTGCCCATGAAAACCATTGACGAAGGCAACCAAAGCTCCTCCGAGTCCCTAAACACTGCCGACTTCGAGGAAGGTGACTCTCCTACTGCCGACGATGTTGCGTCCAAGTCGCCTGCGCCAGAGGAATGAAAAAACAATTTGTAAGTTTCCTCTGTAATGTGTATGCGGAAAAACTATGTGTTAACTTAAGGCGGAAAACAATGGTTGTTATTTCCTGCTACTCAAGAACTACTTCTAGCATGTATATATTTTTTAAGCAAGTCATGGCTTATCCATTACTCTGGTTTTTATGCTTGACTTTTCGTGAGTCGGAAGACTTGTTGTCGAAACCATGCGCTCAGGTGATGGTGCCCAATGGCACCATCAATAACCTAAGCACAAAATTGCTGACAAAAAGTGCCGAAAGTCACTACTCCAGAATCCACATAAAAACGACAAAGAACGTGTAGACCAGAAAACTTAAGCTAACGCCCGTAGGCGGAATTTTCACAAGTGCAATTGCAAAGCTTGTGCATAAAGGTTTTATACGATCCAAAAATGAACACTAAAGGAGGTAAAAGACTCAGAAATATGAGTGAACTAGAGAGCTTTATTTCATTGATCATGTAAGAGGTACACAATTAGATAAAAATGCTAAGTGTAAAAATGACGTAGCTGTGTTATGTTCCATGGCCGATCAAGCTCCGGATAGTCATCATCCGGGTCACGTCGCTTACGCTTATGATCCTCGTTAGGTCTATCCTTCAGTTCACGATTGTCAATGAGGTAGTAATACCCATTGAGCAGCGGCTTGCTTATGATGAACGGTCCTTCCCATGGCAGGGATAATTTGTGTGACTTCTTCTGCTTAAGTCGGAGCACCAAATCCCCCTCTTTAAACAAGTGATGCCGGACGCGACGACTATGGTAGCT